>CM073533.1:7220000-9620000 GCA_037074615.1 Leucaena leucocephala | reverse complement strand
CAAACCTGACCATATGAACCATAAAAGTGCAGAAGACAAGTACCAACAAACACATCAGAGAACAAACCATATTTGACAACATAACCATGAATTTGAAGTGCTTCTTCAATCATACAGCCTGACCTATCACATGCAGTCACTAAGCTAGCAATTACAAAACTACTAGGCTTGGCATCGTTTTCAAGCATATGATAGAAAAAACGCATTGCTTCAAAGTACAGGCCACATCGAACTAACCCTGTCATCATGTTATTCCAAGAAGCTTCATTTCTCTCCAGCATTCTATCAAACACATATTGTGCATACACTATGTCACCAAACTTAGAGTACATGTTAATCAAGGTATTTTCATAGAATGTGCTGAGATGAACAACATCTTTTATGTATAACGCATGTAGCGCTTTACCAGCAATTCCTTCAGTAATTTCTGAAAAACCCTTCTGAAGAAAACACGAAATTTGGGGGCTAGGGTGGTTTGAAAGGGACCAATCGGCACCATAGCTCAAGGGTTCTTTTATGCATGTGCTAATATTAGATGGTGACTTAAACTGGTTTTGGCAAGGGTAAGCACGTAACTGTACAGAGTGTGCCGCTAGAAGAAACTGTCTACCAAACCTAGCCAGCTCCGGGTGACTTACTCAGACCTGGATAATAGCAGTACAATAGCCAATTCTTACAAAGAACTCAGAATGTCTTGCTATCAACATCTTGATTGTCTTCTGTTCTCAATTATTAACCTGGCAGAAAAAGTATGATATATCTCATCATGATTTATTTCTAGCCAAAAATGATTTTTGGGGGGAAGGGGGGAACATAAGCAAAACCAACCAGCATGTCATAATAGAAAGTAATTACATATATTACTTGTGTATTAAGTTTTTAACCCTACAATAAAATCCAAAATCTTCAGCATATATGAACATTACCCTAACCTCTTCTGGGGATTTTTTTTTATTGGCCAATATGCCCAATCTCTTTGGTCAAAAGACTAGTTTCTATGTAATTATACACAATATAAAAGGTGCAAAGAAAATTCTATGATTCTTTAAGATCAATCTTATTATCAGTTACCCTCTCTTATACCTATCCAAGCCATGTTCATCCCACAAAGATGGTTAAATTCATAAAAATAGTTTCCAGGCAATGAAACCCTGTTTCATACTTCATTCCAGGAACCATAAGATTGGAAATACATTAATCATTTCAATAATCAGTGTTAGATTAAATTACCTGGAACAGTGTCCAACCTCCTTTAATGGTCACTGAGTATTTATTGTCCAAATAAAGTTTGATTCTTTGGCAAATGCCCCAAAAATCTACCACAGTCATTATATGCCCGTTTGCCATGTTAGGATAGAAGAAGAAAAACATTTCAACATTCAGGCAAAATTTATTAAACTCTGAAATGGTAATAGTTACCTGAGGTTAATAATTAAACTCTAAATACAGATCGCACAGTGTCCCCACAGACAAAGTATAGATTATCAAAGGGACGAAAGTCCCCAAGTGAAATTAATGAACGATGGCAAGTGAGCTTGGCTGGACTGCTGAAATCACCGTATATTGTGCAGACTCGGTTGCCGATTTCGGTCTTAACCTTCCCACTCGAATCAAAATCAATATAGAGTTATAGGGCCGAGGAGGAGGAAGAGGAAAGAGGGCATGCAACCTGCCTTAAACCAGAAGAAGGGACGAGAATGAAGTGGTTCAACGTAGTAGGCGACGAAGGGAAGGGAAGGGAAGGGAAGGAAGGGTTTTTAATTATCTTTGTTTGATTATTGGGTTTAACGACTTAGGTTTTGTCGTTCGTTTTATTTCCGTTGTTAATTGAAAAGAGAGAAGAAAGATTTTATTTATTTATTTATTTGAAAAATATTTGAGGTAAAAAATGTAGAATTTTCCAACGACAAATCGGAGAGAAAAAGGAGGGAAAAGCAAAAAGTTAATTGAAAAACATAAAAGATAAAATGTAGATTTTGATAAAATATACAAAATTCACACAAGAAAATTTACATTTTATAATATTCTCCATATTGAACATTTTTATTTTTGTATTCTGCAGGCTTTAGTCAATATTTGTTATAAAGATATAACTTAATTTCTTTTTCTTTTTCTTTTTTAATTAGAAGCACAACAAATACTAACATCATCAGATTACATTAGCAATTTCCTTTTTGTCCACAAGCAAGGAGAAGGGTACTGTTTTAAATGTATTATAAATAATATAAATTGTAAAACAAGGGAAAAATAATAATATAATAAAAAAGAGAGAAACTTGTTATAAATAATATAAATTTTAAAACAAGGGAAGAAATAATAATATAATAACAAAAGAGAAACTTGGCATGAGAGAATGAGTGAAAACTTTCTCATATTTTTCAATGTTGCAATAATAATTGTTATTTTCAAAATATTTGAGAAATACAGGTTTTATTTAATTTTAATAAGACTTTTACGAGTTGTATATAAATTTTTGACAAAAGTGCACATTTATTTGTCTAACCCTAAATTCATAACTTAAAATGAAAAGTTTGGGAATGAATAATGAAGCAACATCAACCATTTTCTTTTATGTTTTTTGGTTCTAGAATTTTTTTTAAAAAATACCATTTGAATTTTAAGATTTTAAATCAGTTTATTTACTACATTTCATAAACTATTGACTACTCTTATAAAATAAATAACAACATATTTTTGTATTAATTATTAATTTAAAATTTTAAAATTTAACTGGTATCTTTTTAAGATTTTTCCTTAGTTCTATGTCATGAAATGAATAATGAGAGTTCGGGTAAAAAATTCAGATCACCAAAAAAGTAAAAGTCTAATTGCTGCCCTACAATACTTAACATTCACGCTACTAATATCAATAACTAAGTGCATCTAAGTTTGTCAATTTATGCATGATTCAGAGAAGTTCATCTCAAAGCAAGAGAAATTTTGTTTATATAACATGAAAAATTGTAAATTGAATTTTCTTTGTGGTAACAGTAAAGAAACCAACCTTAATTGTTTTTCTTTGCTGGCTGTCTAGTCTTGAGCAGAAGCAAAAAGTCAAGAATAGTTTATTGATTGGCAAATGAAACAGAATACTTGAGTGATGCTAGTATAGGGTAAGAATGTTTTTGGTTCCCTTTTGAAATGTGACAATCAAACTGCACCATTCATTCCAATCTTTAATGCCAAAAAGGCAGAGATATTGAACTTCATCATCACTTTATTCATGATAAAGTTGAAATGAAAGAAACCATTCCACAATATGTTGCCTCAACATATGGTCTTCATAAGGTGCTTTCCCCCAGCTTAATATCACTGGATCATGAACAACTTGCCTAAAAACATGGTGGCTTAGTGCACAAGGATCCCACAAAATAAAGTCTAAGGAGAGATAGATTTATATAACTTTATATCCACAAGTGAAGAGGGTATTTTTAGGATTTGAATCTAAAGTCACATGACAACAACTTTATCTTTACTCCAAGAATCACCCTCCCTGAACTTGTCTATGTTCGAAAAAGAAGAAAGCATATAAATTTCATATTTTGTGGTCTAATATGTTATAGATATTATAATTTGTCTAGTAGCTTAAAGTTTCTAAGGGAAACCAGCAATACCTCTCAATCTTTTTCTCTCTGAATAAAAACCAGTTTTTCCATCCAAAAAAAAAAACAGAAACATTTTTTTAGACTTAATCTCTTCTACTCTTTTCTTCCCTCGGTTCTAATTCCAGCCTTTTTCTGCAATTCCTTTCTATCAAAAACCCAACCATTTACAGCTTAAATGACATATTAGTATACAGGGGCTATGACAGAGGATGGAATGAGATGAAAGGTCCTCAGGGTAAGAGGGTTACTTTGAACATTTCAAATTATTGTGCAATTAAAGAGTAGTCTAAGATCTACAATATTAGGATCATTAATTTCTTTCAATTCAGTGTAGCAATGCTAGAGAAATGTTGCCAAATCATTTTTCTTTTGAACTGAGTTGCCAAATCCCATATCAATCTTATAAATGTTACATTTAAATCTAAATTAAAGGTAAAAAAATGTCAGTTCAATCCAAACATATATTAAGGTACCCTAGGGTTGGAGCAGAGAAGCCGATGAAACAGAACTTGATGATTATTATTATGTAGAAGCCTCTTCCAAATAGTGGTCCTTGTAAACCTCCAGTAAAGCCTCTTCATTATCCCCAAACTAGGAAATATACTTCTCCAGGAATTTCTTCTCCTGCAATTTTAGCACTCCAAAATATATTGGATCCTTGAGAGAGAAAATTATATTAGCAATTGCAATACCCTCCATCGAGGAATCACCATTTTCTCCCTGATTAAAATCAAAATCACAGGGTTAGTATCCAATAGTGACTTTGGCAGCATAATTGTGTCCAAACACCCTTGAATTCAATATCTTCACAGTATTTTCCTACACAGGTCAACAACATCAATCATTTAACAATTTGTCTATGTTTTCCTCCAGCATATGTTTGACGTATAGCATTGTCATCATATAGAAAAAGTCAAATATAAAATTAAAAAAAATGTTAAAATTAACTCTAAATTAATAAAATATAAGCATTCAAATTTCAATTACCTTCCTCTCTGTTCCCCCAAATCCAAATGTATTCCAAAGTTTCCAAAGGCTCCAGCAGAGAAGTGAGTGAAACAGAACTCGATGACTATTATGTAGAAGCATCTTCTAGATGGTGGCCCTTGTAAGCCTCCAATAGAGCCTCTACATCATCACTAAACTTCGAAATATACTTCTCCAAGAATTTCTTCTCCTGCAATAGAAGCACTTTAACATAACTTGGATTCTTCTCGAGCAAATTTTTTGAAATGAGCAGTTGCATTACCCTCCATCGAGGAATCACCCTTTTCTCAATGCTCAACGTCAAAATCACAGGATTTCTAACCAGTAGTGACTTAGTGACTGTAGAAGATATTCAGAATTAAAGGGGAGTGATTATAGGAATTAAATGTGATTGTAGGAGGATATAGGGGGATAGGATCATATTGTATTATTAAACTGTATCACATGATTTACGCGTCTCTAATTGTACAGTCAGGTATATATATATGTATGCTTCAACCCAAATAATATACAACACAGAATTACCTTCACCTTCAGGTTCTTCATCAAGTAATTCTCTTAGCCACTTCAACATGGTATCAGAGCACACCACGATATCACCATCTTCGTCCTCCGCTGAAGTCGACACAGTCACATTTGATGGTGGGATGCGTCTACCCACCAAAGTCGCCGGCGTTGAAGGCTTAACAGTGGTCATCGTGCCAGAACGGCTCACTGGAGATAACTATGGAGAGTGGGCACAATTTATGATTCTTACACTCGATGGCCGTGATCGACTGGAACTTATTCAGCTGGAACCTCCGCCTACCGATGATGTTAACATTCGCTGTCGGTGGAAGTCAGAGAATTCGCTGGTGGCATCGTGGCTTCTCAATGCAATGATCCCCACCATTCGTGCAGTTTCATGTTCATTCCAATAGCGAGAGAAATCTGGCATGGCATGAGAGAAGCCTACGGTAAGAGACCAACAGCTCTACTTGTCTTCGATCTCCGCTCACGGCTGTGGACAATATGACAAGGCGAAAAACCTCTCAACGAATACTACCTGGAAAAGAAAACACTATGGCAGGAGCTGGATCAATTAAAGCACCACGCCTGGAAAGATGCCGAAGACGCTGCAAGATTCCGACGAGATTTGGAAGAAGAACGATTATTTGAGTTTCTCGTCGGTGTCAACACTGTATATGAAGACCTGCGAGGACGTCTTCTTGGGCGAGTTCCTCTCCCTTCTGTATCTAAAGCATTCACACTCTTAAGGGATGAGGAATCCCGCCGTCGTGTTATGTCACTGGACTCTGCGCCTCGCTCCATCACCGCGGAAACCTCGTCTGCTCTTGCTGCTCGTACAAGTGAAGCCAGGAAGGAGCGCCCACCTGTGATCATTGCCAGAATACGGGACATACACGAGACACCTGCTGGGACCTCCATGGG
The DNA here is from genome assembly GCA_037074615.1 of Leucaena leucocephala. Taxonomy (NCBI): domain Eukaryota; kingdom Viridiplantae; phylum Streptophyta; class Magnoliopsida; order Fabales; family Fabaceae; genus Leucaena; species Leucaena leucocephala. The sequence continues at coordinate 9,613,977 of CM073533.1, read as the reverse complement.
AAGCCCCTCAACTGGAAGCCTCGCCAGCGCCGCCCACGGGGAAATGCTGCAGAGGCAAGTGATTTGGGCTACCACTAAGGAAATACTGCAGAGGCAAGTGACTTGGGCCCAATGCACAGTGCAGGCCCAGTAAGTAACCCACCAGCAAGAATAGCCCAGAACAATCCAAACTCAATGGGCTTTGCTCTTACAGGCCCATTTCATACAAGCCCAGTTCAGGATGGCCCTACAGATCCTTTGACCTTGATTCTTGAAAGGTTGACTGCTCTTGAACAAAAATCCCATAAACAACCTGTTGCCAGTGTGGTTCAGCGAGGTAATTTCTCTCAAGACCTTGCTATTATTAAAGGAAAAACTGCAGGGACATGTTAGATAGTGGACTCTAGTGCCTCATATTACATGACGAATGAGGTTTTACTATTTTCTCAATATACTCCCGCAAAAACAATTTTGACGGTTACAATTGCTGATGCCTCTGATTCCCTCATTGCTGGTAGTGGTACCATTAAAGTCTCACCTACGCTAACACTGCATAATGTTCTACATGTCCCGAACTTAAAATGCAACATATTATCTATTAGCCAGTTAACTCGAGATGAAAGATGCTATGCTAAATTTTTTCCTTCTCATTGCATTTTTTAGGATCTGCTCACGGGGACGACGATTGGTGTTGCTAAAAGGCTTGATGGGCTCTACTACCTGAATGAATGTCATCAGTCCGTACCCCCTTATGGAATAAAGTGTCTCTCTCTAAGGCTAGTGAATTGGAGCTGTGGCACAAACGTTTAAGACATCCGAATTTTCTATATATGTGTAAGATGTTTCCTTCAATATGCTCTAATAAAACTTTGGATTTTTTGTGTGATTCTTGTGAACTTGCAAAACATCACCGCACTCATTTTCCTAGTACTCCACATCGTCCATCCAAGCCCTTTTCCATTATTCACAGTGATCTATGGGGACCATCCAGAATTTCCAATCGGACCCAGTCCAAATGGTTTATGACCCTAATCGATGATCATACTCGTGTCAGTTGGGTCTTCCTCTTAAAGGATAAAACTGAAGTGTATCAAACCTTCATTGATTTTTATAACATGATCCTCACTCAATTTGATACAAAAATTCAAACTCTTCACACTGACAATGGCACAGAATACTTTAACCAGCCCTTATCCACCTTTCTTCAAGAACATGGCATTGTCCATAAAAGTTTCTGTCCTTACAGCCCCCAACAGAATGGCATTGCTGAACGGAAAAATAGACACCTGTTGGATCTTACACTCATTTGAATCTCTTTGCTATCTTGTCAGAAGTACTTTAAAGAGATTTAATGGGAAATCTTTTTATATGAATCTTCAACTTTTTAGCTAAATCTATGACTTTTCTATTGATCTGGCCCAATACTTTTGGTAAGGTTGGCCGTGGTGGCTAAAAGGTGGGTGGTGACAGACGAATCTTATTGGAATAAGCTTATAAATCTTCAATTTCTCTGCTAGGTCTTTAATTTTTCTCCACATATAGTCTAATTCTTTTGAAGCATGTAGACGTGGTGGTTGCTGGTGGGTGTTAAACTAGTGACATTTTATGACAGTTAATAGCATAACCACTATCATGAGTCACTTTCCATAGCGGTTACAAAATTGCCGTAAAATGTTTCAACTTATAACAACAATAACATTGACATCACATCTAAAATTACAATGAAAAATTATTTTTAACTGTTATAAAAAGTCATTTCTGCAATAGTGTTGGGTTTTTAAGTGGCTGTAGATTAGTGGCATTTCATAGTTGTTACTCCCTCTAGTCCTAAATATAATAATTATATAGAGAGTCTACTTTTATCCTAAATATAAAATCACAATTCACTTTGTCCCCTAAAATATAATTATAATTTCTCTCCTGAAGTATCCCATATATAATTGCATATATTAAAGGTATTTATATCAATGGTAGTTCAAATACACATAATTAAATGGGGCATTTTAGAAAAACTAACATACAATTATTATAAATAACTAACTTAATTAATTTAATTAATCTATTTAAATTAACTAAGTAGATCATGTAAGGATATGGGGTCTTAAGATAAAAAAAATCATTAATACTTATTGATTAAGTTGGTGTTGTGATTTTATATAATTAAAGTATTCCTTACAGTGAACTAGTAATGAATAATCAACTAACAGTTACAATACTAGCAGCTGAATTTTAATTAAGTAGTTGTAATTGTGGAAATTGTTATTACTCCCCTAGTACTTAATATATCAACTAATTGAATAATTTAAGTAAATTAATAAAGTTAAATATATTAATTATACAAATGTGATATGATTTATCCCAAGTGTTTTAATATAATATTATATTATATATCTTTTCATAAATTAGATAAATTAATTCAAAAAATAATAAATATTATATATATAATATATTAAGATCTTATACTTAAGATTAAATATAATCTTTAAATAAACTTATACATTAAGGATAGGATGTAATATCATTTTATATAACTAAAATTGTTATTTTTTTAAAGTAAAATAGTGATTTTTCTACAAACGCTTAACAACCTAGAAGCTAAATTTTATGAGTAGTAGTTGTCAATGATGAAGTTGTTGCCATTTCCTATAAGTTATTAGTAGCCAAAGGGAACTAGTCATGTTGTACATATTAAAACTTAATAGTTATCTTCTATAATATTTTTGCACTATATTATTAATTTCATTATATATTGTTTTTACTTTAATTTTCTTCTATTATTTTACAATTTTATGCTTATTCTTAGAGGTGGTAAAATGGGCTGGCCCACCAAAAGCGGGCCAGCCCATTTTAGATGCTGGCTTTTACGAGGCGGGCTATACGGCCCGCCCTATGCCAGCCCAAGCTCGCCCCATTTTAGGGGCGGGCTGTTTTTTTTAATATTTTTAAAAAATTATTTCTAAACTTTTAGAATACTAATAAAAAATTTCTAATGTTATATTAGTATAATTAAAATATAGTTAATGTTAAATTCTTAAAAAAATTTACTTTTTATAAAAAAAATATCAAATTTTATAACTATAAATTTAAATAAACATTAACATAATATTAATCAATTATAATATGTCAATACATATTAACAAATAGGTAATTATCTTTACTAGTATTCAATAATAAAAGTATTTAAAGTAATATTTGGGTAAAATAAATAATAATATTAATATTTTATATAAAAAAAAGTGGGCTGGCGGGCTGGGACACAGCCCCAAAACGGGCTGGCATTTTGCCAACCCGAGCCCGCCCCGTTTTGACAGAAAATGGGCCCAGCCCGCAGGCTGAGCCCATTTTACCAGCTCTACTTATTCTTGTTAAGCAATTAATATTAAAATAAACTATTTTAATTGAATTATAATTGGTAGACGGTCCTATTACGATCCAACCATTGAATCATGAATCTTCACGACACTGAAGTCCATAGGATTATTATAGAATTTTATTTTTTTTTTATGAAATGGCCTAATTATTCTTACCACGAAGACAAAACATAATATACAACCACTGGGCAACTAAATTTTTTTAGGGTCCGTTTGTATAGACTTTTAAAAAATATTTTATAGAAAAAAGATATTTTTGGACAACTTTTAAAAAATGACTTTTAGAGAAGAAATTATGGACAATAGTGATTCTAAATAAATGAGTATTTGAATAATTATTATCAAAAGAACTTTTGTTATTAATAAATTACTAGAAAGAGTTTGAGATGAAAATAAATAAATAATTCAGTTATGCTACTATTCATGTTCTCCTACGCTTCGTCCCTCCTCTATCTCCCTCTTCCGTTGTTATCCCTCCTCCACTGTCTCCCTCCTCTGTTATTGTTCTTTCGCCACTGTTTCCCTTCTTCATTGTCTCCTATTGTCATCTCTCCTCCACTGTCTCCCTCCTCTATGCATTCCTTGACTGCCACTCAGAGACGACTAGTGATATCTCTATGCTTTGGACCAACGATAGTGGAGGCAGATCTGGAGATGACACTGATGGTGACAAGGAGGCAGAAAAGAAGCAATGAGAAGAAAAGAAATACAGAGAGGGAAGATAAGTGAAATGACAGAGGAGATAGGAGAGAGGGTGTTAAGAGAAATAGAGGTAAAATAGTAACTGGGTAGTCCATAAACTATTTTACTATTCTATAAGCTATTCTAGTAGCTTATCAAAAACTATAGTTTGCTCCAAAAGCCTTTTTTGACAAATATGAATATTTATTTTAAAATTTTCTCAAACTAAAATTTGATCCAAAAGCCATTTTAAAACTATGGTTCGGGGGTTACCTTTGGTTTTCCCTAAAACTAAAGTTTTAAAAGGGTTTATGGCCCAAATTTTGATTTAAAAATATTTTAAAACAAACAATCATCTTTATTCAAAAGGGCTCATGGATCAAACTATAGTTTCAAACGATGATGTTAGATAATCTCATGAAAATAGCTTCTGGATGGAAAAAAGAGCTTATGGGCTATCCAATTATTATTTTGCTTTACTTAACACACTCTCTATTCTCTTCTCTCTTTTTCTCTTCTTTGTCACCTCAGGGTCTTCGTCATTGTTGCCTTCATAATTGCCTCCATCATCGTTGCTTCCGGGGTCATGTCCAATGTGATCGCTGCTTGTATCTATGGTTATCGCTCGTCGATGATGAGAAGAGGTCATCACTACTATGTTGCTACTTCTTCTCTATCATCTTCTCCTTATGATGTGTCAATGATTACCATGGATCTGTGCCGCCACTACTCACTGGTAGTCTCTATGGGAAGATGATGAACAATAAAGTGATGGAGGTGAGCTGATGCTGAATAGTAATGGTTAAATTTTTTATCTCATACCCCTTTTTAGTAATTTATCAATCACAAAAATTATTCTGGTAATAGCCATCCAAATACTCATTTATTCAGAATCATTTTTTTATAAGCTCTTTTCGAGAATAGCTTATTCAAAAATACTTTAAAATCATATTTTTTTTTCTAAAAACTTCTTTCCAAAAGCCAATCCAAACGGGCTCTTAATATAGTGAAAAATAATATTCTCCTCCGATCTTTAGTATATGACTTAATTAGGTTGTCGATCTTAGTCCTATATATAAAATTTATTTCTTATATTTATCAATTATTTTTTATATTATCCATATTAATACTCTTTTAATAATAATCAAGTAAAATATATATGAGATTAAAGAAGATAATTAAGGTATTTTAAAAAATACTATATTAATTAATTTTATTAATTTAATTAAATTAATTAAATATATTTTATATTAAGGATTTGATGGATATAAAATAACTATCAAGTTTTAAAATATATGAAATAACTATAACAACTAGGGGAATAACAATTTTTACTCAACAGAGGATAAGAACAATGTAGCTATGGTAACAAGTTAGTTATACGTTTTTTGTCATTTGTATGCAAGTCCCACCTTCACAAGAAAAGCTTAACCGTTGTTGTATCTGATGGTCCCTACTGGAGCTCCAGTCGGCCTATGGCGGTGGATGCAGACAATCAGAGCTCCAGCAACCGATGGAGGGGGAGTTTTCTTTTTTTCTGTTTTTTGTAGTCAAGAGTAATTAGGCTATTTTACATTAAAAATTAATTTCAGAATAGTCTTAGGGTGTGTTTGGATTAGCTTTTGGAGAATAGATTCTGAGAAGAATAGATTTTGCAAATAGAGATGTTTAGATGATTAATAGTATAATCACTTTTTATATTAATAAATTACTAAAAAGGGTATGATTTGATTAAAGTATGAGAGAGGAGAGAGGGTAGAGAATAAATAGGAGAGAGGAGAGAGAGAGGAGAGGGTAGAGAATAAATAGGAGAGAGGAGAGAGAGAGGAGAGGGAGAGGAGAGGAGAGGGAGAGGAGAGGGAGAGGAGAGGGAGAGGAGAGAGGAGAGGAGAGAGGAGAGCGAGAGAGAGGAGAGAGAGTATAAGAAAAAAGTAGGGGTAAAATAGTAATTAGATAATCTATAAGCTCTTTTACAGTTCCAAAATCCATTTTCAATAGCTTATTCAAAACCATGGTTTCAAACCGAGATTTTGCCCAAAATCAATTCTGGACAAAAATGGCTGTTTGGCAAAAAATTTTGCAAACCGAGGTTTTGTTTCAAAATCAATTCTGGACAAAAATTGATGTTTGTGTGAAATTTTTTTAAATCGAGGTTTTGCCCCAAAATTCATTCCTAAACGTGATGCCAAATACGCACTTAGAAACTTCAATGTCATTTGAACATTTAGCCATCTGGGTTTTGTGTATTTTTGAGGGATTCATCGATCTTTTTACCTAATGCTTCTATAAGATATTTAATTTTCCTATTTTCTAAAAAATATTATAAATATTACAATATTAACTGTAGATATCTATAACTTCAAAGCTTATTTTTTAGAGTTCTATATTAAAATTATATAATATACAAATAAATGATTTTTTGAGAGTTTTCTATAATTAATATACATAACCTTCAAATGTTATAATATTTTATAACTATGTAGATTTATTTTTATGTAAATCTTGTAATAGAATTTAAAGACTTATGACTTATAAATAGTAGACATGATAAATTTAAATAAATGGAATAATAGTAACTATCTTTTTCTCTCCAATTATCTCTTATCATTTTCATTTCTCTCATCCTAAAACTTTATTATATTTTCTTTTATTTTATAATACGTTATCAGCATAAATTTATTCTAAAAATTTAATATATAAATTTATTATAGATTCATATATTTTTCTTATATATAATAATATTCTATTTACATAAATATTTCTTTTACTTAATTATTTTTGTACAATTTTAACTTTTTGTATATTTATTATATTCAATATGTTATTTGTTATTTTTTAATCATTTTTGTTATATTTTGTTATCTATATTTATCATATTATTTATCTTATATTATGTTATTATTTTATTTGTTGACTACATTATTTTATATTTCTATTTTACATTATTTATAATTCTATATTATTTTTATTGCTTTTATTTATATTATCTATATTTATTTTTTTGTTATCTTTATCTTGTTATTTATTTTTATGTTATATTATATATTGTTTATTTTTATGTTTATAATATTATAATTGACACAATTACATAATTTATGTCATTTACATGTTTATTTTATTTTATTGGGTTTGTTCACTTTGTTTAGATATGTCTATATATACACATAATATATAATATTATATATGATTATATAATTTGACTTATATGATTTTGAGTTTATTTATTTTTTATATTTGATTATGAGATTGAATTTATTTAATTTATTTGGTTCCAATATTATTCTTACACTAATTTATATTACTGTATCTATATTTTTATATTATTAATTAATTTCTCTCTACGCTATTAATTTGTATTTTAATATATTTAGTTGTCTCTTTTATATTATTTCTCTATATACACACACTTAATTTTGTGATAGTAGCTATAATATAATTAATTTTGTGATTAGATGAGTAGAAGTCATATTACTTTTGATAATAGATGGTTCTTTGATAAAAGACCATTTTATGATTCTTATAATAGATGGTATGACAGACTAAAATATTATAATAATTTAATAATTTAATAGCTATAAATATTAAAGTCTCAAATGCTAATAATTCAAAAGTCAAATAGTCCAAAAAGAATTTATAGATATTAAAAAAATATTTTTGATATAGTCTTGAAGGCTAATAACTTATAGATAATCATGTAATTAAAAAGTCACGTCTTGAATACTAATTAGTATATAATTTTGAAAAATTGATAATATGATATTATAATATAAAATATATCTTTAAGAGAATAATAATGACCATGACTACATTGTAATAAAAAAAATTGATAATTGAAAGATAATGATATATACTCTATTTGGTTATTGAATCCTAATTATAAAAATAATAATATCTCTATATAAATAAATATTATAATATGATTAGAAATTATATAAATAAAAGAAAAAGTTATAATATGATTAGAAGTTATATGGATAAAAGACATATTAAAATGTGACTATAAGTGGATAAATATATATAAATCTAATGGTAAAATTACAAAAGGATAATGAAATTGAAATTTGAATGCATAAAGTAAATGAAGAGTATATTGGTAATTTAATATATCTAAAAGATGATGTTATTGAGAAAATTTAATATATTTGAGTAAATAGTACACTTTATTGAGAAAGTGATATAAAAAAGATGATGTTATCATTCGGGGAGTAAATATCATGCTGTATTTTTTTCCTTAATCAATATTTTATCCTACTAAATTTTTCTAATAAAATTTTTAACAAGATAGTTTCAATATATATTGTATACTCTTTTTCTTAAATTAAATTTTTATCAAATTTTTCTAATAAAATTTTAATGAGATACAATATTTATTTATAAATATCTAAAAAAATATTATAAATATCATAATATTAAGTGTGAATGTCTATAACTTTCTATATTATTTTTAGAAGTTTTATACTAAAACTATTTAATCTATAAATAAATAATTTTTTTAAAATTTTTTATAATTAATACACATAACCTTTAAATAATATAATATTTTATAATTATATAAATTTGTTTATTATATAATTTTTAAAATAAAATTTAAGAATTTATAGCCTACATATCCTAAATTATTATAAATTTAAATAAATAAAATAATAGTCTCACTTTCTCTCAAATTTATCTCTCGTCTTTCCTGTTCCTCTCATCCCAAAAACTCTATTCAATTTTCTTTTCTTTTATAACAAAAACTTAATTAAAACCCCAAAAACACAATAATATCGTGCAGCTGCGGCGGATCCGTTTTCGGTTTTTCTTCGTCGACGGACAAGCACTCCACACTTGGTCGAGCTCGCCGTCCACCGTCGCAGCCCTGCGTGGTTGTTCTTGGGCAAGTATTGAAGAAGGTTCGAATCCTAGGGCTTTGTCATTCTTCAGTGGCCTGGAGGAGTTACCTGAATCAATTGGCTTCCTATGGCATCTTCGTCAAAGTATCTGGAACAAAAATTGAAGGTATTATATCTGAATCATTTGGCTTTCTAAATATGCTTATTTCAAAGATTCCAGTGGGGTAATCTGTCCCCACTAAGTGTAATATAGGTCCACCTATGCTACTATATATTAGTGAGCTTAATCAGTCTGTACCTGCGGGAAGCTTTGCATTTTGCATTAATTGAACCAGATGCTCTTCTTTAGAAGTTTCAGATAATTGGTTAATTGATTTTTGGAAGATTTTCATTTTGCATACTTGAACGAGCTTAATTGAACTAGCTTTATGTTATTGTATATACTCGTTGGTTTTGCTTTATTAGTTTTGTTTTGATTTTGCAACTTGATTTGTATATGCTCTGTTTGTTTTTGCATTATTAGTCCTATGTGGTCTTCAGTTAGTTCTGATATTCTTCTTGTCCTATTGGTTATGAGTTGAATTAGTAGGCATTTTTCATTATTATTACCTGGTGAACTGGATGATACCTTGTTGTATTGACTCTGAATTGGTATTTTGCTTTGTTGGTACCTTGGATATTCTTATCGTGTGGCTGTCTTTCTATTAAACAGACTTTTATTCATTTGGCTCTATGATACCAATAAATTGGATAGAAATGTAAGATGATCCTGCAATGACTCAGTTTACTTGATTCAGAGCTGTTGATTTGATCTGGGTATTCTTTAACTTCTTTTCTCTACATGGTTGAGGTTTGTTAGTTTATTATGAATTTATGATACAATATGATTTCTGTTTCTTTTTTAATTGGGCGTACTAAAAATGGTCTCATTTGAACAAATTATGCTATGCCTTAGTTACGGGTTATGTTTTGAATCACATGAATGGTTTGCTTGGCTTTTTCCTTCACTAGATGCAGTTTAACTATAGAACTGTTATAGTGATTTGTGGGCATTTGAAATTTTGAATGTGGCTTAAAATGTTCATTTACTTAAAAGTTATTTTGGATATTGTAATAAATCTTGCTAGTTTATCATATTAACTCTTCTGTAGACTTGAATGTCTTGCAGGATACAATGACAATCGACAAGTCACAAGAAACATCAATACATAATCAGACGTTAGGAGTTAGTTAATAGCATCAATGGCTTTATTTATGGACAGCTTTAGTAGTAACTAATGAGGTGGTTTGTGTTCTAATATATGTCTGGTCCAAATGATTTTAACACATTCTGGTGGACCAATTCAATTTCTTAAATTTTATTCCAGTCATTCATATTCTCTGGATAATTTGTCCCCTATCACTTCCAGATCCTTTCTTTCTCTGCTCTCTACTGTCTCGACAACTAAATCCTCAAAGGAACGCATTATTGTCATTGATTACCTAAGTTCAAACTTCAAATTCTCGAAAACCCAGTCCATCTATATATCAGAACGAGTTTTTCATGCTAGGTGCCCTCAACAACCCTTCATCGTGCTGAATTATTTTCAACAGATTGGATTTACTGAAGCCCATATTCAATCTATTGTTTGTCGAACACCCCAAATACTGTTTTCTGATATTGATAAAACCCTGAAGCCAAAAGTTGAGTACTTTCAGCAACTAGGCTTTGATGTTTCTGAGCTTAGAAAGTTTCTATCCAAGAATTCATCTCTTTTGACTTCAAGTTTGAGTAAAACCTTGGCCCCCTCTGTGGAGACTATTAGGAAAATTTCTTGCAATGAGAAAGATCTTGTTAAACTGTTGCATAGAACTGGCCGGATACTCCCATGTCACAAAAGAATTTTGCGCAATGTTGCCTTCTTTGAGAGTTGTGGGATCATTGGATCTCAGCTTTTATATTTACTCAAAAGACAGTCTTTGCTTTTCACCAAACAGGAATCTCTGGTTCAAAACCTTGTTTCGCGGGCTGTAAACCTGGGTTTCCGTGTAAATTCAAGAATGTTGGTGCACGCAATCATTGCAGTCCATGGTTTGAGCACTGAAGCATTTGAAAGAAGGTTGAAGTTAATTCAGAGTTATGGGTTTTCCAAAGACGAGAGCTTACAAATGTTTAGAAAAACTCCATCTCTACTTCCATCTGCTGAGAAGAAACTAAAGTTTGGATTTGAATTCTTCTTGAATGTAGTTATGCTACCTAAGTCAGTGCTTGTTCAAAGACCTATGATTTTGATGTATAGCATGGAAGATAGGTTGATTCCTCGGTACAGAATCTTGCAGCTTTTAATCTCTGAAAATTTACTTAAGAGGAATCCAAGTTTCGTAGAAATGTTAGAAATGCGTGAGGATATATTCTTGAAGAAGTATATTTTGAAGTTCAGATATAAAGCAGAGACTTTGCTGGCGGCTTACGAAAATCGCCATCTTGAAGGTTTTTCTTGATACCAACATCTGAACTTGAAATCTAAGTTAAGCCTCTTTAGACTTACCTCAGTCATCTTGAAGATGCTTCTACATAGTCTTCCCTAAAATGCATAGCGTTGATATTTATTTTAATATAAACTTTTGTATAACAATGTTCTTCATGAGGGTTAGGGTATGGAAGGAGAACAGTGACATGAAGCAATTTTTCTTGGAATCTTGTGATAGATATATACGATAAACTTATGATGACTGTATAGTTTTCATTTACCTCAATGATAACTTTTTTCTGAATCTCAGATTAACTCTTTGATTGGTGACCAACCCCAAATATTGTTCTCACATGTTGAAACCTTGAAGCCAAAAATTGAGTACCTTCAGCTTCAAGGGTTCAGAGTTGGGTGAGTTCCTTTTCCAGAATTCAAGTCTTTTGACTGGTAGTTTGAATAAAACAATGGCCCCCTTTCTGGAGACTCAGGAAAATTGCTTCAATAAGGAAGATATCATTAAAGGCTTCACAGATCTGAGTCCAGGAAAATCCCATGTCACCACAGAATTTTGCACAATGATGCTTTGTTTGAGAGTTGTGGGATTGTTGGGTCTCAACTTTCAAGGTTACTGACAAGGAAACTTTGGCTTTTTCCTGCACGAGAGTCTATGATTTGAAACCATGTTGCGCGGGCTGTAAACATGGGTTTCAATTTAAATTCAAGGATGCTGGGCTATGCAATTGGGGTGATGAGCAATTTAAGCATGAAGAATGTTAATGGAAGGCTTGAGTTAATTCAAAGTTGTGGGTTTTCAAAACATGAGACCTTGCAAATGTTTAGAAGAACTCCAGGGTTGCTTACCAAATCTGAGAAGGGTCAAAAATTTGGAATTCAAGTGTGCTTGGATATAATCATGCTGCCTAAGTCACTACTGATTAATAACCCTGTGATTTTGACCTTAGCGTGGAGAAAAGGGTGATTACTCGATGGAGGGTATTTCAACTGCTCATCTCAAAAAATTTACTCGAGAAGAATTTGAGCTTTCTTCAAGTTCTTCTTTCGCAGGAGAAGAAATTCTTGGAGAGGTATATTTCCAAGTTTAGTGATAATGAAGAGGCTTTATTGGAGGCTTACAAACCATCTAGAAGATGCTTCTACATAATTGCCATTAAGTTCTGTTTCACAATCTTCTCTGCTGGAACCTTTGGATACTATAGAATGTGTTTGGATTGATTGGGGAGATCAGAGAGGAAGGTAATTGAAATTTTAATTCATACATACATACATACATACATACATACATATATATATATATTTAAAATTTAGATTTAATTTTAACATTTTTTTACTTTATATTTGATTTGTCAAAATTTCTCTAGCATTGTGAAGGAAATCAATAAGTATAAATATCTATTATTGCAGATCTTCATCTACTCATCATAATCTAATTGCATAAGAATGGATAAATGAAAATGGGAAATTTTCCAAATAACCCTGTTCAATCATTAGATGATAGAGTTTGAAAACTAAAGAAGCTGCAGAAATACGGATGAAATTGGAAGACAAAACATTGAGTGAATGAGTACAATTGGGTTCCCTTAGAAGTTTTTCTCTTAAAGACATAATATGGGTGCACAGAATATACTGAAACACTCGTGACTATTATATGCTTACTTTAAATTCTATTCCTCAAACATATTCTAGAGGCAAAGATGGACAAAGTGTTGATGAATAATGATTTAATGATGTTGAGCTGCGTAGGAAAATTTTGTCAAGATGCACTGTTGAACTATGAATTCTGGAAAGATTTCTCTCTTTAGATGGTAAAATTGCAGGAGGAAAAATTCTTGGAGGAGTATATTTTGAAGTTTAGAGATATTGAAGAGGATTTATTGGTAGTTTTCAAGAGTCAATATCTGTCTTCAAGTTCTGTTTTACACTTCTCTATCGGAGCCTTTGGATACTTCAGAATATGTTTGGATTGAAGAGAACAGAGAGGAAGGGAATTGAAAATTTTAATTCTTATATTTTTCTTAATTTAGATTTGGACTTGTTATTTTAGCTTCATCTTTTTCATTTCAACATGATTTCTCTGTTGTTGCAACCCTAAAGTGAAGGAAATCATCATTCTTAAGTCTCCAGTACTGTAGATATCAATCCCTATAGTACTAATTTTAACTAGTTGATAGTATTAAAAAAAAAAGAAAGATATCAATCCACTCATCATAACATAAATGCATAAGAAATGATACACAAAAATGGGAAAATTTCAAGCTGTGGATAATAGAGTTTGGGATGCAAAGAAGTTGGAAGAGAAGAGAAGAGGGATTAATATGGTGTTTAGATTAACTTTTTGGAAGTTATTTTAGATAAGTATGCAAGAAGAGTTTTACTGAAACCATGATTTGAGGGTTTCCTAAACAAGTCAATCTAGTTTCTATTCAATGAGAAAACATTGAAGTGTACAGTGGGGTTCTCCTGAAACGTTTATCATATATAGAATATATAATGAAACACTATTGACTTTTATATGCTAACTTTTAATGCCAAATTCCTCAAACATGCTCTAGGTGGATCATAGACTAATTGTTTATGACCTGATGATGTTGAACTGTGTAGGAAAAATACCATGAAGATGTTCTGTTGAAGCTACGAATCATGAAAAAGATTTCTCTTTTGAACTTTCCCTAGGGCTTTGGGATAAGGAAGCTCAATATGCTTAATAAGCCCGTTTGGTACACTTTTATTGTCACATTTCTATATGTTTATGCTAGGATGATCTTTTAATACTTAAGCAAATAGCCGAGAGGTTTGTAGTTGACTCCATATATTCGGATATGACTTATTGTTGTTATGCATATCTGAGGAGTTTAGGACTCTGGAATTGGCATAATTTAGTGATACTTCTCAGGCTCTGAAAACAAAGAAGTAGATTTTGATTTTATTCAAGGAATAAAGAGAGGATGAAACACATCAAAGTATTTTTTTTTTTTGAGATACAAAACAAGTTTAGGTGGGTTCGGCGCAAGTTCCCTACCAAAGTTAGAGTATAGCCCTAAGGTTTAGAGAATACTTATAGGGGATTTATGAAATCGCCTACTAGAGGAGTCCTTATAATGGTAGTACGAATTGAACTCGTGTCCTTGTGAGATATGAACCCGTTTTTTATCACATGTGACAATTCTTATTAGTAGTTGTTTGTTATTTTGTGTGTAGAAAACTTTTGTCAGTCAATAAAGAGATAATCGACATTATTGTTCTGCCTTAAAAATCAAAGTCGGCTTCATTTTGGTGAGGTTGAGTGTTCTTTTTAATGAATTCAAGTGGTATCTAATAAATTATATATTGTTGCTCATAATATTTTTTTAAAAAATTATACAACTAGGGATATTAGTAGTACCATTAAAAAAATACAAAATCCCAAACTCAAGTTTGAAGAACTACCGTAGAAAAACAGAATTTTCCTGTTAGAGAATTTGTAAATAACATTATTTATTTGAAAATATCAAGTTATCAATTGAAAATAGGGAAAATCTTACGAAAAGAACCTGAAAATTTCTAAAACACAAAATGGGTACTAAATATTGGTAATCCTATAGAAGCAGGAGGGCTTAAGTCCTAAAGTGGGATTTTGAATTTCAAACCTAAGTGACGAAAATATCCATCCAAAGAATGACTTGTTATTGACTAAAACGTTTTCGGTATTGTCTAGAATGTAATAGGCATTATCAAGAAGTGAGTGGAGAATAATAAATTATTATTTAGAATTTAAAATTGGGGAAATTAAATTGAAAGGAAATAGACATTGACTAAAATACTTTTGGTATTAACTAAAATACAATAGGTATTAATAAGAATAGAATAGAGAATAACAAATCATTACTTAGAGTTCAAAATTGGGAAAATTAAATTGAAAGGAAATGGGCAATGACTATGAGACTTTTAGTATTGACTAAAACATAATAGACATTAACAAGAACAAAGTGGAGAATAACAAATCATTTTTTAAAATTTAAAATTGAAAAAATTAAACTAAAATGAAATAGGTATTGATTGGAACTCTTTCGATGTCGACTAAAACACAATAGACATTAATAAAAATGGAGTAGAGAATAATAAGCTATTCTTTAGAGTTTGAATTTGAGGAAATTAAACAGAAACTAGATAGGAATTGGCTATAACTCTTTTAGTATTGACTAAAACGCAATAAGTATTTACAACAATGAAGTAGAGAATAACAAATCGTTCTTCAGATATTTAATTTAGGGAAATTAAACTAAAACAAAATAGGCATTGGCTAAAACTCTTTTGGTATTGATTAAAACACAATAAGCATACCAAGAATCCCACTTTAGGTGGGTATTTTCATCATTTGGGTATGAAATTGAAAATTAAACTTTAGATCCTTACACTTCTATAAGATTACCAATATTTAGCTACACATTTTATCTTTTAGAAATTTCTATGTTCTTTTTGTGAGATTTTCCTTAATTCTATTCAAATAACCACAGGTATCTTATAATAATGATATGCAAGGGTATATCCACTAAAAAGTTGCTTTTGGAGGTGAAGTCAGATAGAACCATCGCTATGCCAAACACTCATATCGAGCCTCATCTTCACTTTTGAGCCAAAAGGACAGCCATCCCAAACAGGCAAGGAGTAGCTTCATTTCGTGAATTTGCTTCTGAGTATTGTTCCAATGGCAGACCTCATTTCATGTTTTCCATTCAATCATCTCTTTACATTCTTGGATGTGCCAGAAGCACAATTTGGTTGCCAGCCCTTCATCTCCTACACTTGGGACTGGTGAAATTTTCCAACTGGTTGAGTCGAAAGAAGGCGAACCTGCTCCGCTCGCCAGTGTGCTGGAGCCATATCCACAACTGACGCTACATCGCGAACAACACACTTATCGAATGATATCATTTTCCTATCAAATGGTAGTTGATATTTTGGTCTTCCTCACCACCAAGACTCCCTATGACATTACTGCATCAGATAGATAGATTCTGGAGGCAAACTTAGGGGAAGCAACTATCCTTGGCTTTGACAAAGAGTCGATCAAATCAGTTTGTGCCAAAATTTCTTGCCCTCATGCTTGATGGCTTGGTGGCCAAGAAAGAGATAGTAGAGATGGAGGCAAAGCTAGAAACAGGTGAAATTGCGTTGGATCAGGTCCATAAGCAATGAGCAGAAGCAAAAGAATGGCTTGAAGAAATTGATTCTCAGTTGTTGGGTTTCTTGGAAGATCACAGGAAATTGGTTCACACTACGGTTTGTTTTGCTTTATGTGTACCGTTATGTTCTAGGCATAAGATGCTATTCTTCACAGATTTTTCGTTTTTCTTTTAATTGAGAACAGAAAGTCACAATTTAAAGAGCTTATGAATACATTAGAAGATGGAGATTACCACATGATTGGATTACAAGGGATGGTAGGCAAAGGCAAATCCAAGCTTGCAACACAAGTGGGAAAACATGTTAAAGAATCGAACTTAATTTGATAAGGCGATATTTACTGAAGTGTATAAACCTGCAGATATAAAATTCATTCGTGATTAGTACTCGTGTCAGGACAGGAAGAAGAGTTCCTGAAGATATTGTGCTTCCAACCCATCACCTTTCTGCTAAATATGTCTTCGATGTAAACAAGAGCATGGAGCTTTGGATTTGCCAGGCATCCCCAAATACATTCCCAGGTCATTGTGTTTTGTTGACTCTCATTAATTCAAGTTCTGTGCTTGTTAATTTGTCTGCGTAAGATGCTAAATGTAGTTTCTGGGCTTATAACTAATCAATTTGTATTTGTTTTGTTTGTGCAATGCTGAGGTTGTAGCTGTAGTACAAGGCAGTAAATATACTCAATGCCTGGGGTGAAATGAAGTTAAAAACCCAGTCCATGTTGAAAATATGGCAGATTTAATCTAAGGTGTTAGAGTTAGATAGAAAGAAAATAGCAGTACATAGTCATACACTAAATTAAGGCAAACTGAGTTTTTGTTTTAAGGGGAAAAAAAGAATTCACAAAAAATGGGAGGTATTTTGAAATACCTCATCACGAGTTATGTTCCCTTTCTCTCATCTTTTTGCCAATTCGAACCCCTGACCACTTGGTTAAGTGCAGAGCATACAAACCAAATGGCCAGAAATCATTTTGGCATTATCTCGTCCCCCGTTACATATGTTCTTCTTTAA
Source organism: Leucaena leucocephala (assembly GCA_037074615.1). NCBI lineage: Eukaryota > Viridiplantae > Streptophyta > Magnoliopsida > Fabales > Fabaceae > Leucaena > Leucaena leucocephala. The sequence goes on along the minus strand of CM073533.1, from coordinate 9,596,466 downwards.
ATAAATCACCTTTCCATTTGCTTACATAAGCAAAATTTTGACAAGTTCCAACGGTTTCAGTATAACGAGAAATATTCTCATTTTTTACTATAACTCTTGGAGTACAAAATAATTTTATTTAATTAAAATATAATGATTTATTTAAAAAAATTATAATTAATTTTATTTTAAAAAATAAATATTTTAATTTTAAAAAATAAAAGGTCATTTGAACTAAAGGAAAAGGCTAACTTTTTAAAACAATAAAATATAAATTATTTCGGATGAATTATTAGTTAACAAAAATTAAAATATATTAAATTATTATATTTTAATTGAATATAATTTAAATAATATGATACTATTAGAGTATATAAATATTTCTATATTTGACCCTAAAGACAAATATTTTTCGAATTATAAAAAGGTAAAGAGCATCTAAATTTGGCCATCGACTCTATTTTTAGATGGGAGAAAACACTAATGTTGGAGAATAGATTTTCTTGAAAAGCTATTTTTAGATGGGAGAAAACACTAATGTTGGAGAATAGATTTTCTTGAAAAGCTAATCAACCCAACTTCTCAAAGTAAAAAGTGCTTTTCTCATTATGTCCAAACAAAAAGTAAATAGGTGTTCTATATCTTTACCTTCTTTAAGGTTGGCTCCTACAGCATACCTCCTTGTCTTAGTTTGTAATCCAAGTCTTACCTATCATTTTATATAGAGTTAATCTAACGGTATAAAATTTTAATATATTCTTTTAAATTTTAAATTTATTTTTTATAGTAAATATCTATATTGAGAGGAACAGTTATGAACCTTAAAACTAAATATTTAATAATAGAATTTGATAAATAATATAAAAAAATGATTGTCTACCATCTATAAAAAAATAAAGATGAAGGGGAGATATAAAAAATATTAAAACATAATATAATTTCTTTGGTATAATACCAAAAACCATAATTAAAAACAGTCATCAAGCCAATAAAATTATATAAATTGGTTTCTATTCAGAGAGCAAACGTTGAGGTGTACAGTTGGATTCTCTTGAAATGTTTTGTTACATGTAGATAATATTAGATTAGCTTATTTTAAGTGATTTTGTGTTGGATAAGGTAAGTATGTAAGAGGAGATTTCCTCATATTGTGTGAGAAGCACTTGTTTAATTGATTTTTAATCCAAACATTGGACACTCAATGCTTTTATATGCTGGCTTTAAATGCTATATTCCTCAAGCATATGTTGGAGGGAAACATATAGAAATTGTTAATGATTTGATGTTGTTGAGCTGTGTAGGAAAATACTGTGAAGATGTTCATTTGAAGCTACAATTCCCGGAATGATTTCGCTCTTTTCAACTTGCGCTCAGGCATTGTGATAATGAAGCGCAATATGATCAACATGTCTGCTTTTAGCAGGTAGGGTGAACTTTGATTGTCACATTTCAAAACAGCATGACAAAATTTCAAACTCACTATATGTTTATGCCAAATGTGCATGTACTCTGTCCTTAATGTATCACTTATGGGAGATTTGATCTTGATTATAAATATAATATTTATTTTTATATTTATTAATATTTTCTTAAATTATCCTTATTGATACTTTATTGATAATAATCAAGTAAGAAATGGGGGAAAATTATGATATTTTAAAAAATATATCATATTAACTAATTTTACTAATTTTCTTAATCTAATCAAATTATTTAAATATATTTTACATTAAGGTTTGAAAGAGTAATACTCAAGCAAATAGCCGAGAGGGCCTTGAGTTATCTCCAAGTGACTTTTTTTTGTTTTTGTTAAAGATGAATCCTTATGTTCACTTGAAGAGTATGGGACCTTGGGATTGTTGGGAAGGAAACATGAGCGTGATAAAGTAAACAAAGGAAAGAAATAGAGAAGGTAGAAAATTCGATGAATAGACATAAACATAAATAACAACCTCAATATATATTTTGGCCTCCCACTACTACCAAAGCTAATTATTAGCAGTTTGTTTTGACTAACTAAAGAGATGAAAACAAACCAAAATACTCGCTCAGCTAGCAACTCCTATCATAATAATAGGTCTTCAACAAAGCAATCCAACCAAAAATGCATAAAAACTCCTTGCATTTTTATCAAAGAGATAGGGAGAGAAGTATCTCCACTAACCTCCCTCCCTCTCTGTTTACTCTCCATTTAATATCTCCACCAGTGGATTAGCTTTCAATGGTTGAGTTTTAGTATTCTACAAAAATAATAAAATATTTTAATAAAAATCTACTGCTACTAATGAACTATTCAGATAAAATTTATCTATTTTTTATTATTTAATATTTAATATTGTAATAACAGTTTTATCAGATACTAAATTTTAACCATTGAAAGCTAAGTAAATGGAGAGAGGGGTTAGTAGAGATATTCCTCTCCCTTTTATTAAATGCCATTAAGAGAGTTATACAATCTGTGTTAAGGATTTTAGTATAAAAATGCATTTTTTTCCATGTCTTTCATCAAGCTTATTACAAGCCAGTGAATCTATCAAAACATAAGCAACACACCTAAAAGACCGTAAATGACTTGCATTTTGTCTCCTGGTTCCAGGCCAAGCTTCGTATGTTGATTTGTTCATGACAACCCTTGTTGGTGAGAGATTAAACATATAAGCAGACGTTGCTACAACTTCCGCTCAAAATTGTTCGAGACTTCTCTGGCTTGTAACATGCTTCTTTCGCTCAGCGACACTATTTTACTTTGGAGTATAAAGAGTTAAATCTATATAGATGTCATTTTTTTCACAAAACAAATTGAATTCATCGGAGACAAAGTAAACAAAGATCAATGAATATAAACAAACATAAATGCCTATATTTATAGGCTTACGAAAAAAACAAACTCATTAATTATTAGTAGCAGCTTACTTGACTAACTACAAAGCTGGAAACAGCTCAAAATACTCATTCAGCTGACAACGCCTAACATAATATATAATAGGTCTTCTACAAAACAACACAACCACTTATTTGTTCTAAGCAAAATACACGTGGATAAGCAATGTCTTCCACCCATAAATATAAAACCATTACGAGATTGACTTCGAGTTCTTGGGAAATATGAGTGGGGATCCTTATATTCTTCATACCAATGTCTTCTCTCAAGGCAAAGGCAACAGAGAGAAACAGTTCTATCTCTGGTTCGACCCTACCAGAAACTTCCACAAGTACTCCAAATCCTCTGGAAGCCACAGCACATTATGTAAGTCACACAAAACCCTAACTTTATGTATTTTATAACCGATATCTTTTTCTGTTTCGTCTCTGATATTGGGTTTCTCTGCAGATTCTTGGTAGACGATATTCCCACTAGGGTTTTCGAGAACGGGAAAGCTAAAGGAGTTCCCTTCCCCAAGTACCAGGCCATGAGAATGCATTCGAGCCTTTCGAATGCTGATGCTGGGCCACTAGAGGGGGTTTGGTTAGATTGGTCTAAGGCTCCTTTCACTGCTTATTATCGAAACTTCAAAGTCACAGATCTCATTGCTTCTTCTTCATCTTCTTCATCAAACTCATTCTCTGATTCTAAAGAGCAAAGCATTTATGAGGTTGATGCTAATGGAAGAAGAAGAGTGAGATGGGCTCAGAAGTACTTCATGATATATAACTATTGCTCTGATATCAACCGATTCGCTGAAGGCCTCCCTCCTGAATGCAAACGCTCACGCTTCTAAATCTTGTTCATAAAATATTTTTACTGCCTTGTTGATAATGATGCTTTTTGTCAATATATACATTTCAATTTAATATTTGTTCTTTTTAAAGAATTGAAATAAATTTATGTATTCTTTTCCTATGAGTGAAATTAAATCAATTCTTTTAATATATAGTAATGAGTTGACCTCACTCACTTTTTTTAAGTTGATCATGTTGGTATCATTTTCAGTTCATGACGATTGAAGTAAAATATTGACTGCATAATATTGCAAGGGTTTCTTGTAATATTTCAATTTAAGAATTTAATAAAATTTTTGAAAACGATAAAACTGCTTCATATATAAGTAATTGAAAGGTTCCTGATTACAAAACACTGTACCACTGTTTACAGGTTAGCATAAATAATCATTTAAGATTTATTTATTATATACTCATATATGGTCCTAATATAAGTCATTATTAACAAAAACATTATAAACTTCCTCAACTTTACTTTAAAATTCAATAACTTTTTTTACATAAACAAGGTACAAGATACTTTTCATGCCTAAAGGTGTAATTTGAACTCCTACCACTTTAAGTGATCAAGTGAAATAACCACTAGGTCAAGTCTGCTTGGTTAGCTTTAACCCCTTTTAATACCTTTTAATACACATGTTATGCACAATGATAATAATAAAGTCAATATAATATTCCTCTAATTCTAAATATAAAATTTAATTTAAGAGTTAATATTTATTTTAAATATAAGATCTATTTTTTATATTTATTAATTTTTTTAAAAAATTATCCATATTAATACACTTCAATAATAATCAAATAAGAAATAGAAAAAGAGTTGATAAAGATGATTAGTATGTTTTAGTAAAAATATATTATATTAATTAATTTCTTTTATTTAATTAAATTAGTTAAATATATCATATATTAAAGATAGGAGAAGTAATAAATAAATAGTAAAATTATATTTTTATATAAAATATTTAATAACAGAACTTATAAATAAGATTAAAAATTGATTTCTTTTTGTCCTATAAACAGGACTAGAAAAGTATTGAAATGTTGAGTTAACAATGGATTAAATACAAACCCTAGTTCACTCAACGCTCTATCTTTAGGATTTAAACTAAAGTAAAACGTTTGACAAGTGAGAGAGTGTTTATTGACAACTTAAAATAAAATAATTGACAATGAATACTTTTTACTTATCAAATATTCTACGTTAAGTTGTTAACTAATACTTTTATAGTTATTATTATGAGTGAGGATAAGGTTATCTTGTTATAATTAAAATTTTTCATCTATAAGTGTTTTTAGACTTAACAATTGTTTGGAAATTTTATAGAACTCTGTCTTACATAGAATTGAGAATTTTCCCTAATTTTTAATGAAGATTACCAAATTAAATTGTTTTGTTTTGTTTTGTTTTGTTTTTGATGCAGAATGGGATGAAACGTTGAAAATTGAAATTAGAGGGCAAAGGAGAGAAGCGGCGTGCACTACGAGGCCATTCACGGTTGAAAGTGTACTTGAATGTGCACATCTCAGCCATCGTTTCTTCTTTCGCTTGTGATGAGTCTGCTGTTTCTCTGAGTTGATCGAAGGGTTGATATTTGAGATTGATATGGGAGTCTAACCAAGACACAAGCAATCGTCTTGTTTCCATGGAAGCTCCAACTCTAATCCCTTTTTCAGGCATGCGCAATGCCTTGAATTAGGATACAGATATTCTCTTTCATTTCGCCATTTAAACCTGCGTCAAATTCACGAGGTAACCGTTAAATGTGGTATTTCAAGAGAATGAGTTTGCATCGTTTTGAAGCACTGCATTATCTCAAATTGAATCCTGCATTTTCGTGTTCTCCGATTAATTTTTCCAGATCCTTTCTATGTCTTTTCTCTACTGTTGTTTCTTCCCCAACTCAACCCTCACCTGAACGCGTTCCCATCATTGATTATCTAAGCATCAACTTCAAATTATCCAAATCTCAATCCGTCGGTATCTCAAAACGACTCTCTAAGTCTAGGTGCCCTCAGCATCCATGGACCGTGCTTAATTACTTTAAACAGATTGGGCTTTCTGAATCGCAGATTCAATCTATGATTACTCGTAAACCCCAAATGTTGTTCTCACATGTGGATAAAACCCTAAAGCCCAAAATTGAGTACTTTGAGCTTCTAGGGTTTCAGGGTTCTAAGTTGGGCGAGTTTCTCTCAAAGAATGCATATCTTTTGATGTGTAATTTGAATAAAACGGTGGTGCCCTCTGTGGAGCTTATTAGGAAACTTGTTAATAATGAGGAAGATTTCATTAAGGTGCTTCAACGATATGGGAGTTACATAATCCCAAACCAACAAAAGGTTTTGCGCAGTGCTGCTTTCTTCGAGAGTTGTGGGATCGTTGGGTCTCAGCTTTCATTTTTACTGACACACGATGCTCGTCTTTTTTTAACTCGAGAGTCCATGCTTCGAGACTATGTTTCACGAGCTGTAAACATGGGTTTCTCCATGAACTCGGGAATGTTTGTATATGTACTCAGGACAATTAGTGGTTTGAGCACTGTTAAGTTCAACAGGAAGTTAGAGTTAATTCAGAGCTGTGGGTTTTCAAAACATGAGACCATGGAAATGTTTAGAAGAGCTCCGGGGTTGCTTAGCAAATCTGAGAAGCGTTTAGAACTTGGAATTCAAGTGTGCTTGGATACAATCATGCTGCCTAAGTCACTACTGGTTAATAACCCTGTGATTTTGATGATGAGCATGGAGAAGAGGGTGATTCCTCGATGGAGGGTTCTGCAACTGATAATCTCAAAAAAATTACTCATGAAAAATCCAAGTTTTCTTCTGGTTCTTCGATTGCAGGAGCAGAAATTCTTGGAGAAGTATATTTCCAAGTTTAGAGATAATGAAGAGGCTTTACTAGAGGCTTACAAGGGCCACTATCTGGAAGATGCTTCTGCATAATAATAATCATCAAGTTATGTTTCATCGGCTGCTCTGCTACAACCATTGGGTACCTTAGTATATGTTTGGGTTGAACTGACATTCTTTTTTCTTTAATTTTGATTTAAATGTGATTCGGCAACTCGGTTCAAAAGAAAAACGAATTTGGCAATATTTCTCTTGCATTGCTACACTGAATTGAAAGAAATTATTGATCCTAATGTTGTGGTTCTTAAAACACTCATCTTAATCTAATTGCATAATAATTTGAAATGTTCAAAGTAACCCTCTTACCCTGAGGACCTTTCATCTCATTACATCATTTGTCATAGCCTCTAGATAGTAATACACTCCTCCAATCCTTAGTATATAACCTATTTAACTATATTTAATTAAATTAAGAAAATCAGTTAAATTAGTTAACATGACATATTTTTTCTAAAACATTCTAATAATTTTCCTTAACTCACTATATTCATTCTCTTACTTGATTTTTGTCAAGGAAGTATCAATATGGATAATTTAGGAAAAAGTTGATAAATGTAGGAAATAAATCTTATATTTAGGACAAAAATTAACTCTTTGATTAAGTCCTATATTAAGGACTGAAGGAATATTGCAGAATAAGGCTGAAATTAAAACAGAGGGAAGAATAGAGTGGAATAGATTAAGTCTAAAAAAGTGTTTCTGTTTTTTGTTTGGTTAAAAGGAAAAACTGGTTTTTATTTAGAGAGTAAAAGATTGAGAGGTATTGCTAATTTCCCTTAGAAACTTGAAGCTACTAGACAAATTATAATATCTATAATATATTAGACCACAAAATATGAATTTTATATTCTGTCTGTTTTTCAAACATAGACAGGTTGTTCATGATCCAGTGATGTTGAGCTGGGAGAAAACACTGTGAATATGCTATGTTGATGTTGAAGCAACTTATTGTGGAATGGTTTCTTTCATTTCAATTTTCTCATGAATAAAGGGATGATGAAGTTCAATATCTCTGCTTATAGCATGAAAGATTGGAGTGAATGCCAACTTGAGTGCAATTTGATTGTCACATTTCACAAGTGAACCAGAACTTAAAGTATTCTGTTTCATTTGTCAATCATGAAACTATTCTTGACTAGACAGCCAGCAAAGAAAAACAATTAAGGAAGGTTTCTTTCCTGTTATCAGAAAGAAAAATCAATTTACAATTTTTCATGTTACATAAAGAAAATTTCTCTTGCTTTGAGATGAACTTCTCTGAATCATGCATAAATTGACTCACTTAGATGCACTTAGTTTCTGATATTGGTAGTGTGAATGTTAAATATTGGGTGCCGCAATTAGACTTCTTCAGTGTTCTTGAATTTTTTACCAAATTATCATTACATGACATGGCCCCGAAAAACAAAAAAAAAAAAAGACAATAATTGACATTGCTTTAGTGTTTTGGTTTGGTATAGGCAAAATCTTTCTATCAATAATAGCATATTCACTTGGAGTTGTTAGTCTGTTATACATTTGTTATTTCTATGAAAAGTACTTCAGTGCTTCCAAACAACTCATGGTGAAAAAGAAAGGGAAATTGCAAATATGCGGGAGAAATATATCAACTCATGCATGATAATTAATTCCAGTTTCCGTGGACTCCAAAGGAACTGGTGAAGAACTACCTTCATAGTGATAATGCTAAATGGACTGCTATCTCTCATGAGGAAGAAAGAGAAGAAAGTATTTGGGTCTTATGGCAATCACTTCGTCAAGATTGGTGCAGGCTCAATATGGATGGAATTGATTTCACAAGCTTGCAAGAATAGGAATTGATTTCAGAATCAAGGGGAGACATTCTGGAGACAGATGTTCTTGATATTCTATAAGAGGATGTTGCTGGAGTAGGAACACCGAGGAGAGTTTTGGTTTTAGTTAACCAAGGGTACGGTCCTTTCTCTATATCACCAAAAAAAAATCTTTATATTATACTATAATTTTGTCTTGTTTTAGTGTTGTAGTTTGTATAATGAGTTCTGGAGTCATAATGGTTTAATATAATTTTGGTGCTCATTTTAGTGATATTTGAACCATACATATTAGAAAGTTGATGTGTTGTACCTCAAAAAATCATTGTGTTTGGCATTCTTTGGGTAAAAATTTATAGGTAGATTTATACCTTTATTCTAAATACTTTTTAAAGGTATATAGTTTAGAGCTGAAAATGTGGGCCAACTTAGCCTGCTACAACTTGCGGGTCCAACCCGTATTATCGACTTATGCATGGTATCTTCTACTTGTAAAATTTGAATATATCTTTCCATCTTACTTTTGCAATTGGGGAAAAGACCAGAAAATATCATTTAAAATCTAAAATTCCAAATCAGTGATTCTAGTGTCACAAAAGATAGATTGGTCACATCACTACTATTATTTGAAAAAGTGGAGAAAAGGACGAAATTGATATTCTTCCTTTTCTCCTTCTCTCTCTCCCCTTTTCCTTACAAACCCTTCTTCTTCCTTTTCTTCTTCTCTCTTTTACTTTTCTTCTATCGTTGTTCCTCATCTCTCTCCTTATTACCGTCGAAGGGACTGAGTGTTAGAGATGATTGAATAGAGTCATGAAATAGAGTGGTGAGTGGAGGTTGGAGAGGAGTAGTGATGTCACTATTCTTACGTTACGGTCACTGTTGGTTTTGTCATGCTTATGTGTCGATGCTGTCTTGCCGTGCTTCTGTTAATGCTAGTGTTAAGATGAATGGGGTCAGTTGTTATGGAGATGACAATGGGTGCAATGACAAGTGGAAAGGTGGATAGAGTGATGTGATGGGTGCGTGAATAGAGGTCGAAAGATAGAGATGATGATGGATAAAGGTGTGGGTGATATGAATGGAGTGGTTGACGACTTGAGAGATGAATGGAGATGATGAGATGGTGTGAAGAGGAAAGGGAAGATGTCGGCTCTGGAAGGAGATGGATGGAGATTGAAGATGATGGTGGATGGAGACGTTAAAAGAGTCAATTACTTAGGTCAATTATTATTCGTATAATATAATTGATAATTTTTATAATAACTTTGGTCACATTTGTTAAGATATTTATTATTTTTTAAAATAACTTAATTGCAAGTAATTAATTGGGTCAATTATAACTCGTATAATAGGATTGTCAATTTTTATAAAGATTTTGACTACCTTCATTAAGCAATTTACAACTCTCTTTAACAACTTAGTTGTAAGTAATTACTTGGGTCAATTACTATTCGTGTAATAGGATTGACAACTTTTGTGATGATTTTGATCACATTCGTTGAGACATTTTTTACTTTTTTTAACAATTTAGTTGCAAGTAATTATTTGGGTCAATAACTACTCGTGTAATATAATTTATAACTTTTGTAATGATTTTGATCAACGTAGTAAAGATATTTACTTTTCTTTTTAACAATTTAGTTATAAATAATTACTTTGGTTAATCATAACTTGTGTAATGGGATTTATAACTTTTTATAATGATTTTTGCCCCCACAATGAAGATATTTAATATTCTCTAACAATTTAATTGTCTGTAATTATTTAGGTCAATTATAACTTGTGTAATGGAATTGATAAATAGAGTAATAAATATATTTACTACGGTGGTCAAAATTATTATAAAAATTATAAATTCCATCCATGAGAGGGGCCACTTTTAAGGGTAATTTTATCATTTTATCAAAATTTTAAAATAACATATTAATATTTATGACTAATATGTCTTTTATGAAATTAAAATAACTAATTTTAAATTTTAAATTTCAAGTGGTATTTTTTTATCCTTTTTCCTTTTAAATTTATCATAGAGACTTATTTGAGAAATTTTTAACTTGTTTATTTTTTTGTGGAAAACTTATTTTTTTATTTAATTAAGAATGCCGAATAACAATCAATACTAATAAAGAAATTCTTTTGATTCAACATTTCAACTTATTCAAAATAATTATAGGACAAATAAAAAATTCTCCAACTATTTAACAAGAACAAGTGGGCATGTTCACAAAGAGAAAAAGGTGATGACACCACTTTTGATGAATTAGATGGGGGGAAAAGATAAAGAGAATTTCATATAAATTTATATAATTTAATAAAAATAAGTAAATTTATATACTTTATGACTAATCTGCAATATATTTTTGACTAATTAATTTTTTAATATAGAAATATAATCACATATTATTTTACAACAGAAAACCGATACATGATTTTACATATTTTAAAGTAAACACGTTCCGTGGGCAATGCTTTCTTGTAACAAAGGTAATACACTTTCATCTCTTGATTTTTATACAATATGAAATAGGTATATACTGTTACAATAATTGTTGTAAAGTATTTTAAAAATTTTTAATTAAAATTCCTCTTTAATTTTACGCCATTCTAGAATATTATAGCGAGTTGGTTTTTGAATTTAGACAAAAAAGTTGGGGAAAAAAAATACCTTCCCAATTTTCTAATATTTGTATCTTAAGCTTCAAGTTATCTTAATTTTCAATTACACCTAAGTTAAATTTACTTCTATTATCTCAAAAGTTTCTCTTCAATCGATCAAGAATTTTGGTGCTTCCAAGATAATCCGTCACAATTACAAGTACATATATATATTAATAATTAAATATTATAAAATAATAAGTGTCTATATAAAAATTTATAAGTCTTTTATAACAATTTTAATAAAAAATTATAAATATTTATATATAAATTTACAAATACACATAAATATTTTCACAAGTAACCATGCGCTTCATGTTGTAACAAGTAAATGATTTGGACAGTAAGTCTATTACATATATAAATTTTTTGCATGGAATTGGTTCGTTGGTCCTAAATTTTTAGAAAAATTATATTCAAATCCTATATAAAAAAATTTAATTATAAAAAAAATCTATAAAATTATTAAATTACTGTAAAATCCCATGGTATTTAGTATTAATTTTTTTCAAATTATGAAATAACAGAACTATTCTTATGAAAAAATACCTCAATTGTTTTTTTTTTTCTTTCAGTTATTATTATTTTCTCTGGGAGTTGTCATTCTCATTGCTTGAGTTGTTATTTTTTTCTTCTTACTTGAGATATTATTTTTTTCTATATAGTTATCATTCCTATTGTTTGAATTATTCTTTTATAGGGGTAATTCTATCATTTTACAATTTAAAAAAATTAATCTCAGATCCCTTGACACTTTATAGTAATTTGATAATTTTCTGATATTTTTTATAGTTAAGTTTTTTGTATAGGACTTAAATATAATGTTTCCTAATTTTTTTTGTGAGCAGTGGGAAGTGGATAGCTTTTTCTAAAAGAAAAGAAGAAATGGCATTTTTTGTCATTTATCGTTGAAGCATAATTTAATTTGTATCCTTTAATATCTAATTGAAATTTCATAATCATTCGAGACCTATTAGAAATTAAGTAGCATATGTGGGAACTTAAATGAAATTTTTCCAAAAAGATATTTGGAATTAAATAGTAAACACTATTGGCTGAAAATGATAATTAGGTATGAGAATGATTAAGACTTAATGGATAAAAATTATTTAAAATGAGGTAAATTATATCATGTAAGCCCATATGATAACGTGGAGGTTAAATAATATTTTTTGCGCTTTTAAAGTATAGGATATTCCTACTAACTTTGATCAAATAAAAAAAAATATTCCTAATAACTAATTAAAACAAATATAATATGAAAATAACTTTATATAAAATTTGAGTTTAATTCTTTAATTTTATAAAATATATTTTCGATTCTTTCACCTTAACATCGCTAATTTTATATTTTAATTTTTTTGTCCAACTCACATGATATCTTTTATTAGTAATGTGTAAGAGAATTAAAAATATATTTTATAAATTAAAAGATTAAAATAAAATTTTATGTAAAATTAAAAGATTAAAATTACGTTTATGCCTGTTTTTTCAACGTGTAAAGAGAATATGAAGAACGAAAACATTTAAAGAAATATAGAATATACGTGCAATAACAGAAAATTAAAATAAATTTATTTTATCTAAACTATTCCTTCGCCACTCCTAAATTCCACATAAGCCCTAAAATGTAGAGAATGTTTAGTTTTATATTAAAAATACTAAAACTTTATACCGAACAAAAAACCACAAAAGCTTTGGTTTTGCGTCTAACTATTCGATGGTGAAAGTTATTAACTTCGACACTGAATCTTATAAGGAATTCTTAGGTACTCTAGGAGTAGGAGTACGTTATTTTTTAGAAGAGTTTTTTTTTATATAAATAAAAATTATAATTAAATTAAAAATTAATTTTAAAAATTTATTTGGTAGATTAAAAATGAATATAGAATTGATGTATATTTTTTTATAATTTAAAATAAAATAATTTAAAATATTTTTTTGATAATTTAAAAAGGGTTAAAATTATTTAGAAATTTTATAATTTAGAGTAAAATAGTATAAAATATTTTACTTCTACTTCTCTTATCTTATTTTTTATTTTTTTGATATAACTAAAATAATTTAAAATATTAAAAATAAAAATAGATATTAAATAAAAAATATATTTAATTATACTTTCATTTCTATTTTCGACAGTTCCAGTTTCATGTTACCAAATATGTCGTAAGACTGCAACGTAATTTGTGTTCTAACCAATAGAGAGCCTCCAAATCACATGGTGGGACTGGGACCCACGCTTCGACGGGAATAGGCTAAACACACAGACAATTTCTTACGCTAATTATAGAAAAATATTTTAGTACGCTAAATATATTAAAAATTAATTAGTTGCTGGTAATTCACAAACTTGGCAAATAAAGACTTTAAGGCTTTGTTTGATTCACTATAGGGAAAGGGAGATTAATTTAAAGGAGGATAAGAAAAGGTAAGGAAGATTAATGAATTATATTTTTTATTTAGTTCAAAAGGGGAGGGGAGAGAGGTTAATTAAAAGTTAATAAAAATACTCTTATCTCTTTATTTAAATTTATTTATTCTTTATTTACAATATTCATATCAAAATTATTATTTTTTAATTTATAAATTTTAAAATTTTTTATCTCATTTATATATATAATAAAAATAATAAAATATTAAAATTTTAACATTATTTTTTATTAATTTTATAATTATTATATATTTTAATATAATATATAAATAATTTTTTATACTTATTAACTTTTATTATAATTTATTATAATTATTATGTAATTAAATAAAAAATTAGATGTGAAAAAAATAAAAAATAAAAAGATTTGAGGGTTTAATTGGAATATTAAAAAAAACTTGGGGGTATTTTAGTCAAAAGGTGGCAAAAGTTTCTCTTCCCTCCAAAAGACCCTACTTTTGGAGGGGAGGTGAGGGAGGGGAGAGGACCACAAAAAGACAAAAAATCTCCCCTCCCCTCTATTTTTCCCAACCAAATACACTTTATCCTCCTCTTCTCTCCTTTCCAAAACCCCCCAACCAAACAAACCCTAAAGCTGCTACCATTACTTGCTAAGAAACCTTATCTCTACTTAAAGATATTTTCCTCTTGTTATGTTCATGTTAATCCCTTGCAATCTTTTTCTCATATGACTTCCTCTTTTATTTGTAATTTATGCTTTGGCTCTCTGTAAAACATTTGCTTATTTTAATTTCATTTTATCTTTTTTTTTAAATATTAAAAATTAATTTAAAAGTAAGTGCTTTTAAAAATAATTTAGAATACTCAACGTATTTAAATTTTATTTTTTAAAATTATAATTTTTCCTTTAAAATATTTATGTATAATTATACGAATTTATATTGAGAAAAGTTTAAATATACATAAATAAAGATAATATATTATAACAATAAATACATAATTATTTTAAATAATTAATTTAATTAATTTTTTAATATATTTAAATTAATTAAATAAATTTTATATTAAACACAGAAATAATATAATACTCTTTTTAAAAATATTTAACTAATTTAATTAAATTAAAAATCAGTTAAATTAATTAATATAATATTTTTTTTTAAAATATTTTAATTATCTTTCTTAAATCTTTCATTCTCTCTTTTATATAATTATTATAAAAAACTGTATCGATAAAAAGAATTTTTAAAAAATTTATAAATATATAAAATAAATATTATATTTAAAATTAATATCAATTTTTTAATTAAATTCATATTAAATATTGCAAGAGCAATAATGTAATTATTGTAAGAAATTTTGTGTGGTCAGCCAATTTCAGTTGAAGTAGACGGAGAAAGTTTTATCGGAAAGAGAATACAAATTGAGAGGGAGAGTTGACGGTGACGGAGGGGAAAGTGAGAGTGGGGGCGCGAAGACGTAAAGATGAGAGATAAGAGGCTGCAACAAGCGTGGGTCCCACCATTGGATTTGGACCTATGCACCAGTGTTTGGTACACTGACTTTTATTTTGATGGATAGAGAATAGACTTGGGATAGAGAATAGGTTTAGGATAGGGAGTGGAATTGGAAAATACTAGGAGGATGATAGTATTAGACAATCCCATCTAAGTGATATTGGGCAATCCCAAATATTGTTTAGTCCATCATACCAAACATATTAAAATATCCAATCCCAATACCAATACCAATACCAATACCAATCCCAACCTTCTTAATGCTACGTACCAAACGTGGCCCAGTACCTAAGAATTCCTCCTCGTGCAGTCCTCACCTTTCTTAATTGCTAAAGTGCAATCCTCGTGCAGTACTCACCTTTCTTAATTGCTAAAGTGCAATGTACAATGTACAATACAAGTTAAAATATTTATCCTATTTTTATATATTTTTTTTTATTTATATACAAATTTATTTCTCAAAACCATAAGTATTGCTAGTACTTGAGGTAAGTAGGCACTAGATCCAAATCCCCTTAAATAAAGGAAACAAAATACGACACTAGTGCCCTTACCAGATTCCTATAAACTGAATCTTATATTAAGCCCTCATTGCTATTTCATAATGCTAAGGTCTAAATGCAAGGAAAGCTTCACACGTAAGGGATAAAAAGAACCACTTAAAAATACTCAGTTCAGGCTTAGGTCTAAAGACCACTGCAACATATACAAAACTTCTCAACAGCAACTAATACCAAACTCTTAACAATGACTTCCAAAAAAAATCGCTATGCAACCCAGACAGCATGTAAAGAACAGCTATATAAATTAATCCAGACAGAGAACCCAAAATTCAGATCTGGGAATGAATAAAAAACGGAGGGGGAAAAATGGAACAAAAACTCTCTCGTCTATTGTGCTGCTGATTCTGGGATTACCTCAACTTACATTTTCGTTACCCTTTCTTCCCAAGTCATCCGAGACTCTGACATACTTTTGAAACCCTTATTATCTCCAACAAACAGCCTCAATCTGAACCCTAAAGAATTGTTTTTGAGATTTTCCTTCCTTTTTCTTCCACTGGAATGGGCTCTAACCCTCTCTTTTAAGAACAAAAGGAAAGAAAGGAAAATAACTGAATGGAACAGCACAATGCATATGACATACTCTTGGCCGCTAATTGAAGTCCAGAACCTATAAACAGTGTCAGCCTATACTATCTTCCCTCTTAAGATTGGACAGCCAGCCTTTGAAGATGCTCAAAAAAGACTTGAAGGCTCACATCGTCAGTAAAGATTATATCTGAACCAGCGGCCATTTCATGAGCGTTATTGTAAGTTGCAGACGGGTTCAGCTTTGCTAACAAAAATCTAGCCTGTTCATCATCAAAGACGCCCCAATAAGACCCATGAAGAAAAATCCATACTCTATCAAACAGAATGAACAAATAGAAGATATTGAAAATTTTCCCCAATGTTTCACAGCATTTTTCAACTTGTTGATTAACAGTAAATAGCAGTGATGGTCATACTGATCTTGCTGAATACTAACCTGGGAACCATGTTGATCACATACAACCAATCTAGGGACAGGGAAACGATCTTTAATGATCAATTGAGCATCGTCACGTGGAGCTAGTAGCAGTTGTGCAAATGCCTGGATTTACAACGAAGATATTAGGTAAAAGGAATAAAACAACAGTGCCACATGCAAGCAGGAGACAAGCCATAAAATAAAGCTCTTTCCCAAAGCACTACCTTCAATGATAAACTAATAGTCCCAATTAACACTGTATTCAAGTATCTAACTAGTTAAACAAGAATTTGCACATGAATATCATTTCACTAGCAAGACAGGGCCAAACACATACCTGGTGTTCAGGTTGGTTCTGGTATCCCATGTTGCGCCATTGAGCTATTGTCATCCCATGAAAAATAACAACACTAAAATATGAATCTAACAACAGAATCCGATCAGCAGCAATCGATGCCACATCCAAGAGTGCTGGTGCAGGTAGTGAATTAAATGAATATGATATTAGAGACGGTTGAATCATAACAGCAGCATTACTAATATTTTCCCTGTTTAACAACATACGGAAGTAGGCAGTCTCATCTGGACTGTTGTTAAAAACCTGCCAACAAATTTCATCATTCACATGCCAGGGTTAAGTAAGTTTCAAAAGTATGACGCAAAAATAATCACAAGACAAAGTACCTGCACAAATTGTGACCGTCGCAAATTGAACATAAACTGAGGGAACAATGAGAATGATGGATTCAATGTAAAAGATGATGGATCATCTTTGCGATAGTCACCAAATTTTGAACAAAGACGAATGAGGTATCGATCTAACCAGCGTGTGGCATCAAATGTTTCCTGATCGAACAAGATTGATGCTTTTAGCTAGGAAACTCGGTTATAAGTATGACATATCCAACAAGTGCATAAGAAAATTGTTATCTGTATCACATTACAAGCAAAATGATATTAAAAAACATATGTTGCTCTCAAATAGAGAGGGTAGTTATCATTGCAAAGATAACAAATCACTGTTAAATATCAAAACTTGGCTAGCATAATTAAAAGGACAAATCAAAACTAGTCTCAGAAGACACTACAAGTAACATTTACCAAGCCATTCCAACAACGCATAGGCCCAATAGTAAAAGGTTAAACAAGCACTATTGACATAAACATGAGTGCAATCTAACCACTTCTCCTAGTCTTCCTGTAACTCTAAGCAATCAGCTGTTTGTAGATGAAGATAACAATTATTGCAGCCTTAGAATATAATTCCTAACAATGAAGATTTAGAAATATCAAATTAATCAATTTATGACAGCAAAACTTGTGATGTACCTCTGTCTCCATTTTCAAGGAAGCTAATCTAGCCATCACCACAGCAGCAGTTTCTTGATCAAATCCTTGTACCAATTCCTGAACAGTAGATATTTTCTTCTTCAGCAAACACATTATTTATATATGAATTATTATTAATGATTATGGAGAAAAAACTACAACCACCAAATGTCCACCAACGAAAGGTATATAATATAGAAATCCAGCAATAGTATTTTCTTTGGATAAGAAACAGCAAAAGAGACAGAACCAACGAACAAATGACCATCACTGACAGCCTGTTAGGTATCTAATGGGGACTAAGGTAGTATGAGATGCTCAAAGCCATATTTACATGTGTTGGTACTTGCAACTCAACAACAAGCTTTTGAGGGAAAGTTCCCCATCTCACTTGAGTAACTATCAATTGGTTTCAAAGCTTAATTGTTAGCAGCCTTGGAGAGGTCTACTTCCCCATCAATCTCATTCTATTCCGTGTACCAAACCATCCATAGTGGAACTCAAATAATTTGGAATAAAGGATAGTACTCTGACCAGGACCTAACACCAGACCCTTGTAAATCGTTGACATTTTGCACAATGTTGTGGGCATGCCAAATTAGCCTCCATAGTGACTCAAACATTCAATAGCATCTATGTTGGTTGCATGGACTTGGTTTTGATAATGTGTGTACCTTGTAAACATCTTTATGTGGTATAAAATTCATTGTAGTCAAATACCAGCGAGGCATCCCCACTATATTTAGAATCCTCCCAACTTTCGGACAAGTGAGACTCAACACAGTTGTAGAACATTACATTTGTCAGATAGATTGCAGGGACAAAACAGGCCAACTATTTTTAAATCAGAGAAGTAAGAAACACTAATAATGTAGATACAAATCTAACATTCTCATAAAGATGAAGCATTACACCGTCATCACTTATATATACACAGCACAAACAAAAGGATTTTGTTTAGGGACCAAAACAATGAATGGAATTTATATAAGCTTATGAACACAATTTGACAATCAAAATTGACAGCAAAGGAAAAAATTAAGCAATTGAAGCTTCTCAAAATTATGATAAACTGTGTCAGAGCTGTTTAATATGAAGGCACAATTAAAAAGAAACTCAAACTACCTCAGAGCTAACAGCACTATCTACCCATCTTCTAGTTACAGTAGTAATACGAAGCACTAATTGACCATCTGGACCCTGGTAACTGCAATAAAAAGGTGACCCATAGATATTTCATACCTACTAAGAAAGACAAAAGAAACACGAAGTTGTATGCTTAATTAATGTTAACTGTCACTATACACCCTCCAAGCTTACCTTGTCAGGAACTGCAAGTACAACTGGGGATTGACAGCTCCTGCAGCGTTTGAACGATCAGTTGTTGAAAGATCAAACATCACCGTCAGGCATGTACTCTTGTCAAGGCCACACATCTTCCATGCTGTTGTGTTCCCCTCTCCTATGACAGTGTCAGAAACAGAAGGCCCTTTCTGCAGCAAGTGATAAGCACTATAAAACTCTAGAAAAGTTCTAAATGATCTTACCTCTGTAAACCCGACAAAACTCTTATCAAAATATCATTAAAGAATAGGAAATTGAGGGTTTGAAACATTAAATGGTCTCACCTTTTCCAATGACGAGCAAGGTCCAATTATTCCCTGAATTTTTATTTCCTTAGAACAATTTATCTCTAGGGTTCCACTGAAACAAAAATTGAGAATGTTTGATGGGAGAAGAGGAAGATGCAGATAGATATGACCAAAGAAAAATAAAACTATAAATTGAAGTAACAATTAGAAGTGATATGTGGGTATCCCAACAATAGAAAGATAAGTCAATAATAATCCTTATGAATATATAAATACCAACCAGATCAATATTTGTGTTCTTACACTGCTTATTAAAACTTCGATCACCAAAACATAAATCTTTAGACCAAACTAGTTTGTTATTGGGTATAAAGCTGATTTCATGGGAGAAGCAGGGGCTGGAGAGGTGGATTCACCATTCATTCACATTTATTAGGTTTTAAGCTGATGATTTTGTTTCTTTCTCTTTCTTAGATCCTTATTTGTAAGAAATCACACAAAACAACCTTATTTGACAAAAGATAATTTCCTTTTCTAGTCCCCCTTTATGGTTTATGTTTTTTGTTTGGGCTAAACCCCTTATGGTTTATGAGTTAACTGAGTTCTTATCATTGTTCTCTCCATGTTCATCCTCTTTCCCATAGAATGCAACCTGTTTTTAGTAAAATTGAAAACTACACAGCCAGAACGGAAAAAAGATACAATTCAAAATATATTATGATAGTGACCAAAGTAGTATAAAATGCATAAATCACATATTGACTAGTATGAGCTGCTCAATGAGATTCTTAAGTATAGTGGTTCTCATATCTCAATAGTATTATTTATAATTTTAATTGTTTCCGTACGTGGGAATTAGTTGAGAATATACTTAGAAGTTAATATTGTGAACGGGTTTTCATTTATTCTGTTAGATAATCTTGATCCTATAATAAATAGGAATATCAAAAACTAAAAAATAAACACTAATGCCCACAAAAATCCTAGAGACAATTCAATCAATGAAGCAACCAGATCCTAAAGAGACTAAGATAAACCAGATCATAAAAGAGACTAAGATACAGAATACCCACTTAAAACAGAGACCAAGAGATTGTTCCCCATCTTCAAAAACACGCTTAAAGGAGTCTTTGAATACTGAATGACCAAAGCTTTCAGACAGAACAACAAGGCCACCTGTTCTTTCAACTGCAACTTTCATCTCTGCAACTCCAACCTATAAATTCCAAACATGCAGAAGTCAGAAAAAGAAGTAGAACCCGCACAAACAGACACTTATTGTCTTGAAGTCGAGAATTCAGATCACAATATATTATCAAGAACGTTTCAAGCATGCAACCCATTGTCAGAATTCAAGAATGATAAGCCATGAGCATGTACCTAGGAGACAAAACAAGCTTCACAATCATCACAACATCAATATTCAAACTTGACAAAATAAAATAAATGCCATTTTGTTCCCTTCAACCAAAAAAGATGTAAGCAGCAGATACACAACAACAACAAGCCTTATCCCATTAAATGGGGTCGGCTACATGGATCATACGACGTCATTGTGCTCTATCGAAAACTAAATCCTTAGATAGGTTATTGACCAGGAGATCCCGTTCAATGACCTCTTTGAACGTTCTCTTTGGCTTTCCTATACTCCTTTTAACCGGTGTCCATACTATTTGATCTACCCTCTTCACCGGCGCATCCATTGGCCTTCTTTGTACATGTCCAAACCACCTAAGACGGTTCTCTACCATTTTCTCTTCAATAGGTGCCACTCAAACTCTTCCCCTTATATGTTCATTACGAATCTTATCTTTTCTTGTATGCCCACACATCCATCTCAACATCTTCATCTCAGCTACCCCAACTTTATGCTCTTATTGTCCTTTTAAAGCCCAACATTCATTCCCATAAAACATTACTAGTCTTATAGCAGTGCGATAAAACTTTCCTTTTACTTTATCTGGTACTTTCCGATCACATATAATCCCAATAACCTTTCTCCATTTAAACCACTTGGCCTGAATTTTATGATTAACATCCTCCAAAATTTCACCGTCCTTCTGTATCATTGATCCCAAATATTTGAACTTATCTATTTGTGGAATAACTTGATTTCCCAATCTGACCTCCAAATTACTTCTAACTTGCCTTTTATCAAAATTACAATGCATATATTCAGTATTACTTCTACTCAGACGAAAACCCTTCGACTCTAAAGTACTTCTCCATAACTCAAGTTTAAAATTAATCTCTTCTCTTGACTCTGCCACAAAAACTATATCGTCCGCAAAAAGCATGCACTTAGGAATTTCTTCTTGAATAGGCTTAGTTAGAATATCAACTACTAGATTAAATAAATAAGGACTCAAGGATGATCTCTGATGTAGACCAATCTTTATGGGAAAATCTTTTGTTTCACCCCCAGACGTTCTTACAGTAGTTGTTACCCCCTCATACATATCTTTTATTGCTTTGATATATGTCATGCGTACACCTTTCTTTTCCAAAGCACCTCTCTTGGCACTCGATCATATGCTTTTTCTACGTCAATGAAGACCATATGCAAGTCTCTTCTTTTAATCTGGTACCTTTCCATTAACCCCCTTAATAAATAAATCGCCTCTATTGTATACCTACTTGGCATGAAACCACACTAATTATCAATAATATCAGTCTCTAATCTCAACCTGTGTTCAATTACCTTTTCCCAACACTTCATAGTGTGACTCATAAGCTTTATCCCCCTGTAGTTTGTACAATTTTGAATATCCCATTTATTTTTGTAAATAGAAACTAAAGTACTTTTCTTTCATTCATCCAACATTTTCTTATAACTTAAAATCACAGTAAAAAGTTTAGCAAGCCACACCATCCCCATTTCACCTAAACACTTCCAAACTTCAATAGGAATACCATCAGATCCAACAGCTTTACTATTTTCCATTTTCTTAAGCGCCTCTTTAACCTCGCCAACACGGATCCTACGGTAAAATGCTAAATTTGGTTCAACTTCTCCTGTTAAATCCTCTAACTCATAACTCAACCCTCCTCCCTCTTCATTAAGTAATTTGTAAAAATAGGTCTCCCACCGTTCTTTTATATCATTATCTGCAACCAAAACATTGCCTTCTTCATCCTTAATACTCCGTACTTGATCCAAATCCCTTGATTTCATTTCCCTGTCTCTTGCAATCTTATAAATCTTTTGTTCTCCCGACTTTGTCTCTAACTCCTTATAAAATTCCTCAAACGCCTTAAAACGAGCTGCACTAACCGCCTTCTTAGTTTCCTTCTTAGCTAAACAATACTTTTCCCAATTTTCGGTATTATTACATAAGTGTATAGCTTTGAAACAGTTTCTCCTGGACTTAACTTTCGCTTGTACGTCCGCATTCCACAACCAAGTCTCTTTATCTCGTCGACCAAAACTTTTATATTCTCCTAAAATTACTTTAGCAACCGCTTGGACCTTCTCAGCCATTTCCTTCCACATGATATTAGCATTTTCCTACATCTCCCAAATCCTTTCATTTAACATAATTCTTTTAAACATTAGCCCATAACAGCTTCCCAATCATGAAAAGCTCTACCTTCAACCATCTAAAAAAAGAAAGAAAAAAGAAACGTCGCTAGGGATGATAAACATGTTGGCCTTCAAATAATACTCATTAACATTGATCAATAAGACAAGAACCAGTTAAACAACTATAGGAACACGAGAAAATAAGGTCCTGAAACAAACCTGATCAAGCGCTGATGCAAAAAGATCTAAGACATGGCCCTGGCTAACCAGCTGTTTTGCAAGACTGTCATAAAATTTGACTGCCTTTTTAAAGTATGGTGCTGCATCTTTATCGAGATCTTTATGTGAACGCACTGGATCAGATAGATCTTTTGAGACAATCTGAAAGGAAGTATTTTATCACTCCAGAATTGAACAACACTTTATTTGGATGTATTCTTTAGAACCTAGGAATATAAGCAAAAATTTTGACTTTGTATGCCTTTATACCATATTATCAAGAGAAAGAATGAAACAAGACGTGATTTCTCTGCTTTGGTCTCTCTTAGCAATGTTTGGCACAAATTGAATTGAGGCTTGCAAATCAATTCCATCATAGGGTCTATGATGGAGTTATACCAGAAAAATTACAGGAAGCAGTTTAAAATTTCTTCAAAAGCATCCCGTTATGGACATATAGGAAGACCCAGGTGATACTAGTAATTTATTGACTAAAGCCTGAAAATAATCATTATACTAATAATTTATTGAATAATAACATACAACACAAATTATACCATCAACCAAATGAAGCAGCCAAAAATTAAGGACTAATTTTACCGTGCCAGGTCCTTCTGTGCATGGACCGCCAACCAAAGCTATGATTCTAGCCCCAGTCCCAACAGTACATGCACCCAGCAACCCCGCTGCAACACTTAAAGCCACTCCAGTGCACCGTGCTGAACGACTGCCTGGTGGAACAGGCCATTGATCTGTTTGCAATTCATCCAATAGCTGGAAACCATAACAGTCGCAACCCATTTGTCAAAACTCAATTCCAGAAGCAACCATAGGAAATATACAAATTGCAACAAAACCCACCGAATTGAGAGTATATTCACATTCAGATGCAGGCAGCAAAAATCGCAATACACCTGAACTAGGGGGTCCACTTTGGACGCCCTTTTGATAAATTCCGGCGGTTCTCCTCCCGGCAGCCCCAAGACCTAGCTGCTCCAAAATCTGTTCCTTCGAAATCTCCTTACTGCCACGGAAAACATAAACCTTGGACATCTCTGGAAAGCCCAATTCATGAACTTGAACCTGGGTTCCAAAGGTGACGAACCCCACAAAAGCATTGTCAGGCAGCAACCCAATCGCCTGTCTAAGCGCGGATTTAGCAAACTCCATCTCCTCCTCGATCATACACATATCAAGCACAAAAACAAAAACCGGAGATGGCTGCAACTGGTGATTAGGATCGAGAGTCTGGTTCCCGAACGTATTAGCGTTCGTCGATAGCGGAAGAGCGTATTCAACAGTGGTATACTGTGGGTAGAGCTCGCCGGGCAGATTGGTCTCCGAGATCATACCATAATGGGGAGGAAAATGGTTGCGCTGATAGCAAAAGGGACAGATCCAGATCTTGGCAGTGAAGTCGACGCGCGAGAAAGGGTTGAGCACGGAAGAGCAGGTTTTGCATCGGAGAGGGGCATAAGGGAGCCTTGGTATATCAGGGTGAGAACGGATCAAGGCGATGGAGGCAGCAAGTGGGATCACACATTTGCTAGCTTCGACCTTGGTGCGAGGCCACACGTTCCATGTCATTCGGACTCCATCGACTCCTTCAGGATCTGTGTTAGCCATTTCCGACATCGTGTTCTGAATCCAGACGAAGATGACAAAGGAATTGAATTGCGAGAAATCTCTGGTTTACCTTGCTGTAAATACAAATCAGATTCCAATTTTGTTTCTTTCTTGGAAAAAAATAGAGAGAAAGAGAGAGGGACAGAGATAGGCGACCCCGGAAGAAACGAGGTAGAAAGGGTCACCGCAAAGGCGAGGGACGAACGAGATGCGTTTTGGTATGGCGATGACAAATAGCAGCCGTTGTCAGATATTTGTTTCCAGAAGATATATTTGTTTCCAGCATGAGCTAAGTGAGGAGGGAACCGCAATTTTAGAAACATGTAAAGAGAAAACATATGCTTTGAAATTTAAATAAAATAAAAATTAAAGAAATTGAGCGAAAATATCAATAAAAATTTGATTGATAGAAAGTATTTGATAAATTTTTATACACGAGAAATAAATAAAGATTCTTTACAAATTTTGTAAAAATAGAATCTGGTGTACTGATTTAAGTTTTATTATTAAAAAAAATTTAAGGTGAAATTTTTCTCAATTTTCTCTAATATAAATTTGTATATGGATCTTGAATGATGTAAATTCAAAATATGTGTAGATTTTTATGTTAAAAACATATATATTTAGTTTAGATAAAACTCAATATATGCGTATATATAGCTTGTGTACATCAATGCTAAACTCTCCAATGCAATTTAATTTTGATTACTGTATCCTTAAATCTAAATATAAAACATATATATAATATATTTTAATCTTAATATAAAATTTAATATATGCGTATATATAGCTGTGAGCTCATGAGCAATGCCAAGGAGACTCGGTACTGAAGAAGCAAAGAACGAAAGAAATGAAGTGTGTATTTAGAAACAAATAAAATTTAAATTTTAAAATTTTTTAAAATAAATAATTATATTTATTTAAATAAATTTTTAAATTAAATTATAGTTTAAAATTAAAATTTTAAATAAATTAGTTAAAATAATTTATAGAATAGTAAAAGTGTTTATGAACTAACCAATTATTATATTATCCTTATTTTTTCTTACGCTATCTCTCCTCGCTTCTATTTTTACTTATATCATCTCTCATCTCTCCTATTTTTTTTACATTCTCTCTTCTTTCTTTTTTTACACCCTCTCTCCTCTTAATTTTATCTCTCATCATTTAATACTCATACCATTTTTTAAAATTTACTAATAATAAAAGTACTTCTGAAAATAACTATTTAAATACTCATTTATTGAAAACTATTTTTTTTTATAACATCTTCTCCAAAAATCCTTTTCTATAAGCTGTCCAACAACCTTTTTTTATAAGCATATTTCCAAAATTTTATCCAAATTAGCCCAAAGAGTGAGTGATTTTAAAAAGTGAAGATTGAGCGTCACAATGCTACCTACCTAATATTAAACTATGGGCCTATTTAGATAAGGGTTTGAAAAATAGCTTATGAAAAAAAATAGTTTTTATACAGCTTTTAAAAAAAGGGTTTTTGGTGAAGAGTTTATAAAAAAATGATTTTGAATAAATGAGTGTTTGGATAATTATTTCCATAAGTAATTTTATTATTGGTAAATTATGAAGAAGTATATGAGTATTAATTGATGAGAGATGAGAAATGAGAAGAGAGAAGATAGAAGGTGTAAGAAAAGAAATGAGAGAAATGATGTAAGAAAAAGTATGAGAGAGGAGATAAGGTGTAAGAAAAAATATGGGTAATATCGTAATTGGTTAGTTCATAAGCTCTTTTACTGTTCTATAAGTTACTCTGATCAGATTATCTAAAACCTTAGTTTTAAATTATAATTTAATCCAAAAGTCCGTTTGAATAAATACAATTATTTATTTTTAAAAAAATTAAATCTAAATTTAGACTAAATTTAAATTTAAAATTTAAATTTAGGATATTTTTAAATACACACTATTAATTACAAAAAGATACGGACAAGCATGTATCTTATAGCAAGTTGATATCGGTGGGCTGGTTGCTCCTCCCTTTTTTTAAAAAAAGGGGCTCAATTAATTTTATCAGCTTTAAATATAATTGATACTTTAAATTAATTTTAATAATATAATTAATACTTTAAAATATTTAAAAGTATAATCAATATTTAAATTAATTTTAAAAATATAATTAATTCCTTAAAATATTTAAATTATTATATATTTTTTTATTCACTAACAACAGCATAAATTTCTGTTTGATATATTCTACGTAAATTTTTATTTAGATACGTTATTATTTAAAATACTATAGATGTAATATTTTAATAAATTATATTAAATAAATTATAAAATTTCTCAATCTTCACATAATTTTATATATTGTCAATTTTGGATTTATTTAAATAATATGATAATGAGGTTTTAAATAATAATAATATGTTAAAATAAAAAGCTTATATGACATGTATTGGACAGAAATGTGTGTTTTTGCCACTGAAGGGTGAAATTATATAAATTTAGATGTTTTAAAGTATTAGTTGTATTTTTAAAATTAATTTAAACTGTTAATTATATTTTTAAATATTTTAAGAATTAACTATTCTTTTAAAATTAGTTTGAGTACTGAATGCGCATTTACCTTATTGTTATCAATAATAAATTTAGTTTTTCTATTGAAATCTATCTATTATATATTTTATTATCCATGGATTACTCTAATCTCATTTTATAATAATTAAATTAAAATAATCGAAATTTAAAAAAAGCACCAAAGCCTTTTATCTGGGTTATCATTTTGGGTAGGGGTGTGCATGGGCAAGGCTAGGTAGGGCAGCCCCTCTGCCCGGTGCCCTGCCCGAAAAAGGTCTGGGCTGCATTTTGCAGCCCGATGCCCGGCCCGGCCCGATAAAAGCCCTAACTATTTCGGGCTGGGCATGGGCGGGCTGGGCATGCCCAAATTGTGATGTTCTGCTCACATTGTGAGAAAAAAATCTGCAATCATGAACTTATAAAATAATATCATATTTATATCTTCAATAGTTAAATAATATCTATAATTCACTAAGAATAAAGTAACAAAAAGATAGTAATTAAAATCTTAAAATCTATTGCATATATAAAAAAAATATTGAAATGTGTAGAGGTCAGATATTTGTAACGTTATTATAATACCAATAATCCAATACTTAACAAGTAAAGCAGAGGACCAACTTTGGTATCTATATAAATATAAGAGTTATATTTAATATTTTAAAAATAAGTAAGGAGAGTTGCTAACTAAAGTAAAAAGTGTAAAATTACAAATAGAATAAGTTAAGAAAAGAAATAAGAATTAAAAAAAAATAAAAAATAATGAATATATATAGGGCCGGGCCAAATGGGCAGGGCAGCATACCCTGCCCGGTGCCCGGCCCGGCCCAAATATATTTTGGGCATTTTTTTAGGGCCGGACTGAGCGATTTTTTACCGGGCTTAGGCAGGCGGATCGGGCCACCGGGCACTGTGAACATCCCTAATTCGGGAAAACATGGAATTTGTGGGTTTGTGTTATCTGGCTGAGGGGCAGTTTCATCGTTTCATATTTTTCTTTTTTACTGATAAGGATTTGAACACTTTAGAATAATTTTCTGATCCTTGAGGCTAAATAATTGTGAATTTAACCCTCTAGTAAAATCTTACCTTTTTATTTTTATTAAGAATGTTAATTGATAAATGATAGTTTGTGATAAAACACAATGTAATGGATGAATTATGATTGAGAAAAAAATGCAGTGTATAAATTAATAATTCAATATTTATCTATTTTAAAAGTATATTTTTAGTAAAGTGAGCGTAGTTAGAACTTTTTAAAAAAAAAATATATAGTTTAAAATATTATTACACATTAAATATAAATATTTCAATAATTTAATTTAATTAATTATATTGTGAGAGATTAATTATTATGTTAGATATAACCTTTGCCAATAAGGTTGTTCTATATTTTTTAAAATATTATCATATATTAAATACATACATTTTTAAAAATTTAAATATTAATTTATCATATTTTAAAATATTATCTTATTTTACTTTATTCAACATTCTTTGATCTAAACTTGACCTAATTTTTTAAATGAGTTAGGCCAAATCCACTCAGACGAGATTATAGGATTGATCTAATATATATTTTCCTCTCTAACTTATAGTCCATTTAGTTCAATTATATGAGAGAAGATTACATAGAATATGATGTAATGGACTGACACAGGCATTTGGTTAGACTTATGTAACGTAAGAGGATTATATTTGTAATCCTAACTACTTTAAATAATGTAAATGCCATATTGTCAAAATATGTAAATAGATATTACAATATGTAAGAATTAAAAAAACAAAAATATTTACTTTTACTTTCTCTACAGCCTTCTTTCACTTTACCATTACCTTCCAACATCTTCTCACAACACTCTGTTACCGCTTGATATCATTAAAGAAATATATTATAAAATAATACTTCTTGTCATAATATATATAAACAATTTTAATTAATACACATATATTATACTTTAATTTGTTATATAATACACATATAATTTTAACAAAATAAACATGCAGTATACTTTAATTTATTATATATATAATTCAATTATTAGTTCTAATTTATATTAAATTTATTAGCTTAGTTCTAGATTTATATAAATTTCATTTTACTTTGATTCAATTATGTATGTTCTCTATAAAAATTAATAAAAGCAAAAAACTTAGTGAGATAAATAAACCACTTGATTCTAGGATTATAAAAGCAAAACTACTTTTTATATATATAGGTATTTACATACAATAATTCCACTTATTTATTCGTAAATTTTATATTTATATAAAAATTATACTAGCTATTAATATATATATATATATATATATAAACACAATTTTAATTAATAATTTTTTCAAATTTTCATGCTATATATGAATTATGGTAATTTATTATATATATGAATAGAGTTATTATATATTTTGACAAAAAATACACCATTTTAATCCATTATATATATTTTACAGGGGTGGGGTAATTATTTATTTGATTATTAATATAATACATATTTAATTAAATTAAAAAAAATTAGTTAATATGATATATTTTTTTAATATATCATCATCATCATCTTTTTTTAACTCTCTTATTTAATTATTATTTAAAGAGTATAAATTAATAGAGATAATTTAAAAAATTAATAAATATAAAGGATATGTATTTTATTTAAAATTAATATTAATTTTTTAATTAAAATTTATATTAAAAATTAAAGTAATATATTTATTTCTAAGTTCATAGTAATCCAATAAAATGTTTTTATAGCTACGCATAATATTTTCTAATTAATATAATCACCATTCCATTATATTCTCTCTGATACAGTGAACAGCTACAAGGGAGGTCCACACGTGACTGACTAATGAAATACTTCCATGTAATAAAAAAGATATAAAATAAAATACTTCCAAGGGCGTTTTCTCAGCAGTGCCAGCTGCCTGCCATTTATACATGCAGGTACGGACGTGTTAGCCTCCAAATTTGATTGCATCCTTATCTGTTACGTCGGCGATGGAGAAGAAGACAAAAGCTAATGTTTCTTCTGCCCTTTTTCCCCATACCCTTTCAACCTCATCATCTTCCTCCATCACGCACCATAACCCAATGTGATAACTGGGGATGGAAATACTAAACAGCCTGTGAGCTTATAGTAACAATATAAAGTTTGAGTTTAGGATTGAACGTATATATATATATTTTATAAGTTTAGATTTCAGCTGGGCATAACCTTCTCAAAAACTTATTTATAATATTATTTAAAAAAAATTGTATTTTAAAGTTTAAAGACTTTAAATTTAATAAAATTTATATTTATATGTTTTTAATATGATTCAAAGCTTATATATTTATAAATAAAAATTTTAAATAAGTTTTGAGTCTATTCATACTATATATATATAATTAAACAGGTCAGACTTACAAATTTATAAATTAGATTTTAAAAAATTAAATATGATCAATTTAAATCAATATACTTTTAAATAGATATAAAATATGACATTTTTATTTAGACCTTATCAAGCATAAGCTTATATTAAATGCCTAACTTATGTCTACCCTTATTGATAACAATAATATATACATTCCTCTCCTATTATTTATAAATTATTTTTAGCATATTTTATATAGATAAAAATTCTCAAATATCATTAGTTGTAATATAAAATTTAATAATTTAATAATTTTATTTATATTTAATATATTGTAAACTCTATGAAAATAAAAGTAACCTCATAATAAATGAAAAATAAAATAATATATTTATATAAAAAATTGTTATCTCTAATAGAATCAAAATAAATCCTCATAATAATAATTCCCATTCTCCAACTCTCTGTCGTTTACCCCCCACTCTTTGCCACATGCGGCACGCCGTTTCCGTCACCCTCCCTATATATATATATATATATCTTCCTTCACCATTGACACACAACAACAGTTCTCAAACATTTCTTTATCAACATGGTGTTCATCATGCTAAACTCACCCGCCGTGACACTGGTGACTTTCGTAACCGTCGTGTCGGTCCTCATTACGGCATCGTATGGGAGGGTTATGGTGGGGGAGAAGACGGACATGGGAGACGTGAGGAGGAACAAGGAGGTGCAGGAGCTGGGGATGTTCTCAGTGGAAAAGTACAACGAGAGAGTCGGACAAGTAGCGTTACGAAACGACAACGCCGTTTTCACCGCTGCCGGCGAGGATGAACGAGTCCGAGGAGGACGAAAGAAGAAGGTGGAGTTCATGGAGGTGGTGGAGGCGAAGAAGCAGGTGGTGGTGGGGACGAAATACTACCTGAAGATATGGGCTGTGGATGAGAAGGGACGTTACATAGAGTTTGATTCAGTGGTGGAGGTGAAGCCATGGCTGAAACAGAATGAGAAGCAGTTAATTAGCTTTTCTCCTTCTCAACAACGCAAGAGAGATTATCAGAAAGACGATGATGTTCTTAGTGATGAATCTGGGTTGAATAACAAGTTCATCTCGAGTGTGTAGAACTCTCAAGTTCTATGCGTCCTCACGTAGCTTTACTGTTTTCTTTACTGTGTTTTTTTCCTTTCATGGCCAAAATGGGTATTGCGGGATTTGTAATTGAACGAGTTTTATTTTTTTTTTCAGTAATTTTTTTTACCACTTTTATATTCTTTATACATTTTTGAACTTAAATTGACCTATAATAATTAATCTTTGTCGAGATATATAGAAAACAATATTTTTTAAAATTTAAATTGACCTATATAGTATTTGATTTCTATCATAAGATACTTATAACTATATTTTTTAATTATAAGAATTTCAGCTTCTACATAATATATTTAAAAGTGTTCAACGAACTATAGAGAATTAATTTTCTAATTTTATCTATATTTAAATAAAAAATTTATAAATTCGTATTACATTTTTTTTATGATTTTACATTTATATAGAATTAAATATAATATGGTTATATTGGGGGTGGGATGGGACCATAATCGAAATGTTATGAAGTGATATAACCTAAAATTTATCAAGTTTAACAAAAACATATTAATGGTAATCTACGATTAAATATAATTATATATATAAGAAAAAAATCTTAATACTATTAGTCTTGATAATTTTTTAATCATTGTTATTTTTAAAAATTAAATTAAACTCTATGTGAATATTTTGTCAACATTTTTTTATAAAAAAACAAATATACTAAGCTTAAAAAGATGATAATACATAGATTTTACATAGACTTTATCATGGCCAATAACCCATACAAAAACAAAAGACTCAAACAAAAGGCAACACATGTAGACACTCTTGATTGAAAGTTCAAAATTTTTAGGATGGAACAAAAATGGGGTGCAGGATAGGACGGCAGCTTCTCGATCACACCCCGTTTTGAATATATTTATATATGTATTTTTTTAATTTTTATTTTATTTATATTAATATATATTATATAGATTAATATTATTATTATTATATGTATATTATTATAACCAATTTTTGAAGATGATATAAAAAAGTGAAATATTGATATATATTTTTATATATATATTTTAAATTTATTTATATTATTTTTTTTAAAAAAAGTTTTATGGTCTGGACATAAGAGCTTTGAACAAAAACAAGAGTAAAAGTCATCCAAATATGCCACCAAGGGCATGGGTCATAAAGCTACTAGCTTCATAAACTAGAAGTGGAAAACATGGCAGAAAAGCCAGGAAGAACCAACAGCAGCACAATCCATGAACCAAAATCAAAGCTCGAGCAGCGGAGTTAGAAGCAACAGAAATAAGCATGTGAAAATCGACAACAGCTACACAACGGAGGATGAGGTACCTAACAACAACAAAACAAACAGAAAAGAAAAGCATAACAAAAGACAAAAAAAAGCAGTACTACAAGATGGACCTCTAAGTGGCTGCTAATGAAAGGTCCCTATTATTATCATAAGCATGTGCGGAGCTTTTTGGCAGAAGCTCCGCACGAACCCAGCACACAATCATGAGGCTCATCCAAAGAACCAGACAAATCCCTTCTTGGTAGGCTTCCCAGAGGAAACATGATCATTCCGAAAAAACAATACTTTCATTTTCTATTAGTGGTTAGTAAAGACTGCTCAGGAGTTGTAAGTTGCCCTTTACCAATATCAGAAGGATAATCTTTCTTAAGGCAAGTATCGTTAAAAGCCTTATGACACCTCCGAATACTCAAATTGTAAGTGTCATGCTGATCTTCGGATCCAATATTACCAATGGAGCAGGATTTAAGAATCTTCTCAGTATTACAAAAACTTGACCTGACTCTCTTCATTACACCCTTATTCTTATTTTTATTGGCAAGTGGAAGAGTTTTCATTGAATACTTAAAGTGAAACATTTAATAAGTAGAAATGCCTTCATTGATAAGTTGAGATTCCGATTAGAATATCCTCTCTTGTGATTTGACAATAGTTGAAAAATTTTATGGGATTCTTAAATAATAAATTGTTTTACATGGGACATAAATTGTCTTATATGGGACCTAAGAGTAATTTGCCAATGAAAAATAGAAAGGGAATAACATTCTCATAAGCAAATGAAAAATTTGCTAAGAACTCATCTCTCATTTACTTCATCATGGCTTCACCTTACAAACCTCTACCTTGAATCCACAATCCATAAGCTGAAGCAGCCATGCTCGTTGCTGTTCGGAGAGGCGATCTTTGGGACCTTTAACTTCAACAAGCTTGGCTTCACCGCTGTATTCCCCATGGAAACGCCATAGCAGTAAATCTGGCATTCCACTGGACCAGCTCTGATAGTCTTGAGCAAATAGTCTGCAAAGAGAGGCCAAACAGGGGCCTCCGACACACGCAACAGCAGCACGAAGCTCATCTAAAGAATGGCGATCCCAATTGACTCCTCTGCACCTTGTACCATAATGTGTTTCCCATGATTTTATGAGTAATTCCTGAGCCATGCCATCATGAATTGTTTGAAGATGAGATTCTATGATACCCTTTCTCACTGTATAAAATCCATCAGTGCCGAGATCCAAGGGTGCAACCTGTAAATTTAAGGAGCTTTCAATCAGATTACCAAGTACAATTTAGAATCACATAGCCACTTATATGATTGAAGAAATATCAGAGAATTATAACTTTTATTTCATGATATCATAGGAAGCATAAATATACAAGGGAGAAAGGAACTGATATCTCAATCAATCCTAATAAACCATCTTTTTCTTCCCTTTCTTGCTCAATTTATAGAATTCAGGGGGTAAATTTATATAAAAGAGAAGGGAGAGAAAGGAAGGATAATGTGCATAAGTGGGCTACATCCTCTCCCGTGTGTATTTACCCCTTGAATTTATTCCCTAAATTGAGGCTATACATTCTTCTTTTACTCAAATCAGGGAAACACTACCACTAACTCACTCAAATGGTTCATGAGATATGAGTGTATGATGGTCCGAGGAGGGGTCTAAGTAAGGAAGAGACGATGAATTTGCAGAAACTTGGTTGGGAGAGACTCTGGCCTCTTAAAAGCCAGTGGTGTCTACTTTTCTTTTCTTTGTTATTCTCATTTTTTGCTACTGTGATTCAGCTACTTAATTTCCTCACTCTAATTCTCAATGCAAGAACTAATGGCCATCCGGCTACATATGTAATACTCTCCTAGTCTTTAATATAAGATTTACTTAAAGAGTTAATTTTAATCCTAAATATAAAACATATTTCACATATTTATTCACTTTTTTTTCAAATTACCTCTATTGATATACCCTCAACAATAATTAAGCAAGAGAAGGTGTGAGGGAGTTAAAGATAATGATTATGATATTTTAGAAAAAATATGCCATATTAACTAACTTAACAAACTTCCTTAATTTAATCAAATTAGTTAAATAATTCTTATATTAAGTACTGGAAGGGGATTTGTCTTCTGAAGAGTTACATCAAGTACTAGGACGAGAGAATAATACAGTGTAAGTTGAAGAAAAGATGGAGGGTTTAATTACGCCTTCACTAAAACAGACCTGAAATCTATTGTAGAAGACATTTGGTACATCTGCAAATATGATATGCCACATAAGAAGGCCAAAGATGGTCAACCATATCCCACTTTCTGTATGAACACCCTGCCATCCGCCTCCCATCCCAGCGTAATAATGCAAAGCAAGCTGTTCCACTCCACACTGCTCCCCCTCTTCATTATAGAACCTGTTCTTTGCACCCAATTCAGAATTCAAAGGTCTCCCTTGAACAAAAACCTGACTCATAAAAGCAGTCACAATAGAAAAAGCCATGATATTCCCATAATGATCGGCGATCTTGACAAGACTTTTCAACAAGCAATAAGAATCCTGAACGGTCGAACAATGAAGTCACTAAATCAACAGTCATTACCTCAGTGATCCCCCTCTTTATGGACTTTGAAAAGCTAGGAACTTTCCATCTCCTTGGTGGTCTTCCTAAGCGAAGAATCCGTCTTTGAAGTGCCACTCTTGAGCCAGCACGTATCCATGGATCAAGCAACCCATTTTCAGCTACCTGAAGGCTCTCTTCAGTATAGCCTAGGTGCTCCAAGTCAACAGATAACCTCAGTGTCCAATATCCTCGTCTTACGTCATGCATGAAAAAACTCAGTAACTGCTTCAGTAAGTCAATTGCATCAATGTACCTGAGAAATCTTTAACCTGTCATCTACAATTAGATAAATAGCTGCAATCATATTAACATGCTGTGTAAGTAGAACTACAAGCTACATCCATTTTTACACTGATCAATCCAAACCGAGAGCCGTATGAGATTAAACTATGTGCTGTTGCCATGTTGTCTAAACGTACTTAATCACAGATGCTGAACTGAGCCTATCCTGCATCCACTAACATGACTTCAAGAGACAGCCTTGCTTGACACCAAAATTGGGTAAATTCATTAAACTACAGTTGTATGGAATCATTAAGTTATCATGTTAGTATGTGGCAGAGAATGAGAGGATGAGAACAAAGGAAGAGCTAAAGTACAGCATTCTGCTTTTGAGAAGCTACCTCAATAAGTGAACACTTAAGTTGAAACACAACAAAGAGAAAATTGACATAAAAATTATAAGAAACTGACTCCTGTTGCATTACATTTGTGATCCTTACGGTTTTCAAGTTTCAAATTATCAGCTATCCTTAACTCCTGGTCATGACATGCTTACCTTCAGATCTTCATAGCATCTCTACCTTGATCATAAATTTCAACTAATAGACCTAAGCATGCAACAACAAGCCTTATCCACTAGGTGGGTACTAGACCCAAGCATGCATCCCATGAAATTTGACCTATATATAACTTCTACTAAGAAAATAAAATACATCAAGCAATAAACAATAATTTAGGAAGATAGTGATTCCCTTTATTATATTACACAGGACAAATTAGGAGTGTTCCCATTAAAAATCCTTACATAACCCTGACTAGCGCCCCCCACCCCCCAATCTTCAAAATATCGAACGATATGAATATTCAAAGAGATAAAATGAAACTGATTAGTCCATGACTAGTTGAGAGGACAATACTTCCGAGTCAAGAAAATACCATTTATCCCACAGAAAACACTCATGACTTTCCCATAATCACAAAATAAACAAAAAGCCTAGACAGAGAAACACAAGAGGTTATGTTCATCCAGAGGCTAATAACAACCCAAATCCACATTCTCTGTTAAAGAAAGCTCATTTATGACATTCTCAACCTAACTCCTCCTCTGATCCTCATCAGTCCGCCCAAAAGGACTGATTACCATATAAAACACAAATATTGGGAATCTAGGTTTTATATGATGGGAAAAATGTTAGACTGTAGATAAAGTCTTGTATCATCATGAGTTGAGTAAGGACTTCAGGCCCTGCCTCATCATGCTGACATTAATGTAATGTCATTTCTGATGTTAGCAGAGACTGAACAATATCTTATTTTAAAAATTTTACGTACAAAATCATAGTGCTTGGGCCAACAAAAGGGTAGTGGAAAAGGTAGACATGCTAGTAAACTTTGCAACTTCCTAAAAATGAAATTTACTATAACTATACTACACAAGCATTTTCTTTCTTCACTTTTCCTTTTTCCTTTTTTTTTTCTTTTTTTCTCTTTTTCGTTCCTAGTTCTTATTTTAATTTTGGAGACTTTTAGTTTGCTCTAAAATGCTGTGTGTCATTATATGTTTGGCAAATAGGCTATGCCCAGCTGAAACCAAATGGATATAGGTGTGATCCCATATGCAGAATTCATACTTGAATGCAAAGTGTGGTATTTTAGAATATGAATTGTTCGATGATCATTGCTTTAGCTTATGCCTCATATATATACACAGTTCTTGGGAATCAAATGAAATACACCAAAATAAAATAAAATCAAGATAAAATCAAATCTCTAATAACTACACCTAAATCAAATCTAATATGTTTCTAATAATAATAATAATATCTCTAACAATAATATCCTAATATTAATGAGATAATAACAATAATATCTCTAACAATAATATCCTAATATTAATGATTTAGATATTAGGATATTTTAATATTAGGATATTCCCACACTCCCCCTCAAGTTGGATCATAGATATTGACCATGTCCAACTTGCCTAGGAGCCGTTCAAATATTTCTTCTGGTAGTCCCTTGGTGAGAATATCTGCAGTTTGTAGCCTTGTAGGTATGTAGGTGAGGCACATAATCCCATCCTCTACTTTCTCACGAATGAAGTGTCTGTCGATTTCCACATGTTTAGTTCTGCTATGCTGGATAGGGTTCAAGGCCATATTTATAGCAGCCTTGTTGTCACAAAATAACTTTAATGGAGCATCTATCTTCAAATGAGCCTCTTTTGCAACTCTTGCTAACCATAGACCCTCCATAATTCCTTGAGCAAGAGCTCGTAATTCTAATTCTACACTACTTTTAGCCACTACTTTCTGTTTCTGACTCTGCCAAGTGACAAGATTTCCCCATACAAATGTGCAATAGCCAGAGGTTGATCAACTGTCTTCTTGTGATCCTGCCCAATCAGCATCGGTGTAGATTTCTACCGATCTATTTGTGCTATTTCTAAAGAATAGCCCACGGCCAGGAGTACCTTTTAAGTATTGTAGTATCTTGTAAGCCGAGTCCATATGTTTCTTCCGTGGATCATGCATATGTTGACTAGCAACGCTCATTGCAAAGGCGATATCAGGACGTGTGTGTGAGAGATAAATAAGTTTCCTAGCTAACTTTTGATATCTTCCTTTGTCTGTTCTCATTTCATCCCTTTCTCATTTCTTCTGCTTGTCAGTTTCCACCACAATTTGCTTTTTCTTTTGTTTCACTGTGCTGATAGGGACTTTACTAGGTTTACACCCAAGTATTCCTGTTTCCTTGAGTAGATCAAGGATATACTTTCTCTGAGAAACATAAATACCACCCTTAGATCTTGCTACTTCCATACCGAGAAAGTATTTCAACTTACCAAGGTCTTTGACCTCAAATTCATGATTCAGGGCTACCTTGATTCGATCAATCTCCTTAATATCATTTCCTGTGACAATAATATCATCCACATAGACAATGATAATAGTGATGAGGTCATTACGACGGGATACAAACATCGTGTGATCAGATAAACTTTGCTGATACCCTTCAACCTTGAGAACACTAGAAAATCTGTCAAACCAGGCACGTGGTGATTGTTTCAGCCCATAGATAGATTTTCTCAGCCTACATACCTGGTTCTGTCTTCCTGCTTCAAAACCTGGTGGGAGTATCATGTACACTTCCTCTTTTAAATCTCCATTGAGGAAGGCATTATTAATATCAAGTTGTTTTAGGGGTCAATCTAGATTTGCTGCTACGGAGAAGAGAACCCGTATGGTATTGAGCTTCGTAACAGGTGCAAAGGTTTCGTTATAGTCAATACCATGCGTTTGCGTAAACCCCCGAGCAACTAGTCTTGCCTTCAACTTGTTTAACGTACTATCAGCATTGTATTTGGGAGTGAACACCCACTTACAACTTACGGGTTTTATTCCTGAAGGCATCTGCACTATCTCCCAAGTTCCATTTTTCTCCAAGGCTTGCATTTCTTCCATCACTGCCTGTTTCCACTCTGGGACAGCCAAGGCCTCATGTACATTGTTAGGAATCTTGATGCTGTCAAGGTTAGTTACAAAAGCATGGTAACTTGGAGTAAGAGCAGCATAAGAAATAAACTTTTCGATAGGATGCTTCGTAGTCCGTGGTAGTTTTCTCAATGCAATAGGAAGCTCCAGATTAGCCTCACCATGTTCAGGATCTACCAACGGTTCAGGAACTGTTTCTACCTCAGAGATATGATGGTTGTGGCCTCTATGATGTCGGCGTGAGTACATTTTTCCCCATATTTCTTGTTCAGATCCTTCTGGAGGCTGTAAAGGTCCATGTGGTGTGAGGGAAATGGGTACAATGGGTTCCACAAGTTGAGATTCATTCCAACTCTCCCCCGGAATCGAAGACTCGGGATAATATGACTGGTGCTCAACAAAGGTGACATCACGGGTAATAAATAGGTGTTTGGACACAGGATCAAAACATTTGTAACCTTTTTGGGAGGAGGAGTAGCCCAAGAAGACACATTTAGTGGCACGGGGATGGAACTTTGAGGGAGGATGATGAATATGAACAAGAACAGAGCATCCAAAGACACGTAGCGGAAGAGAAGACTGTAAGTGAGAGACATCATGAGTTTTTTGTAATTCTGCAATGGGAGAGGTGAAGGAAAGAATACAACTAGGAAGACGATTAATGAGCTGAATAGCGGTCTGGATAGCATCCCCCCAATAAAACAAAGGAACATGACACTGAAATAAGAGAGCCCGAGCAACCTCAAGAATATGTTTATTTTTTCGTTCCGCAATCCCATTTTGCTGAGGACTATAGGGACAACTGCTGTGATGAACAATTCCTTTAGCAGACAAGAAAGCGTGAAGAGAGTTATTGAAGTATTCAGTGCCATTATCGATGTAAAGGACTTTGACAGGAGGGGTCTGCGTGGTGACTGAAGGATGTGGATGGTGCACATGCTGATTCATTTGAGGCTTGATGAGCTCGTGGCTTATTTTTACGAGGCTTCCAATCAACTGGCTTGCCATAGATATCCCAACACTTTTCACGAGTATGTCCCACCTTCTTGCAGTGTTCACAGGTGGGTCGAGTCTTACCAGAACTTGTAGATGACATGGCAGAATCTCAACTACTGTAGCAACTTGGTACTGTAGCACTCGGACACTGTAACAACACGGTCACTGTAGCAACTCGGTACTGCGCATCGCGGCCATTGTAGCAACTCGGTACTGTAGCGATTCGGTACTTTTGGTTGAAAAACAACACAGAACTCTGTTGCTCACAGAGGCAACAGAACAGAGGACATTGGACAAGAAGTTTATCGGACTGAAGGCTTTGATACTATGTGGTATTTTAGAATATGAATTGTTCGATGATCATTGCTTTGGCTTATGCCTCATATATATACACAATTCTTGGGAATCAAATGAGATACACCAAAATAAAATAAAATCAAGATAAAATCAAATCTCTAATAACTACACCTAAATCAAATCTGATATGTTTCTAATAATAATAATAATATCTCTAACAATAATATCCTAATATTAATGAGATAATAACAATAATATCTCTAACAATAATATCCTAATATTAATGATTTAGATATTAGGATATTTTAATATTAGGATATTCCCACACAAAAATATGTTCATGAAATGTTCATGAAACTGTAAACTATATAGAGAAAGGACCAAGTGTCAGTAGATTCAACCAAGAATCTCTATACCTGCGCTCTTGCTCAAGAAATGAAATCCCCAATGTGACAACTTTGGAATGTACCCATGATGCAGTATATAAATGACGAGATGCAGCTACTGATTCAGAAGTTGAGTGCTGGATCGGCAAAACGGTAGATACATGGGATTCAGCAATCTTTATGCATTTGAATATCAATTCATTGTTGGGTGCATCAAGAGCTTCATCCATTATCTGAGCCACTTCAATGGCCTGTAAAACTCGCTGATATAAGGGTTTGCGCCTTGGGTTGGCAATAAAAGGCAAAGTGTCTCTGACACAACATATACCTCCTCGTACAAAAGCAGGTCACTGCGATTAGAGAAAATCGGTTCTGATATTATGCAATTGTAAGTTGGATACTTGACTTTTCCCATGTCAACAAGTAGAAACGTTGAGAGATCCTGCTCTCCATTTAAGAAGAAAAGCCTCTGCAGGAACAATGCCATTTATACAAGGCATTAAAATTATCACCTTTAATTAAGTTTTGCCATCAGGAAAAGCAACTGAAGAAAAAAAGAACCTCAGCACGCCATATGAGAGTTTCAGCTTTTGAAGATATTTTGATACAGGTGCCAGTTCTATCCAAAACCTTTGTTGATAGGCATGGCCTGCACAGAAAGAACCAAATAACCAAAAGAGGCTTTTACTATTAAATATTATATTAAGATTATGCATGGGCCTTCATTTAAATGCAAATTATTTTATTTGAAATGGTACATATGATATGAAGGAGCCTCTATAACCAAGTGGTGCGGACAAGGTATAAAGATGAGCTTGTGCCTTGTTCACAATTCCAGCCCAAACGGCCTTTGTATGAGGCACTGGTTAAAAATTACAAATAAAACTAATCATGAATGTTCACTTAAAAAGTTTAAACTTGAGTTCCAATGATCCATCAAAGACTCCTTTATAAATTATAAGACGAGAACAAAAATTCTTAATAGTGAATACCATAGTCCATCTGCGTATGTAGAAAGAAGAGATGCGACAAGATCTTGCTTTCTCAACCCACGATTGCAATTCTGGAACATTATCAGAAGACAACAGAAATTTTATAGATTGATCATGGAGAACTGAAGAGAGACAGAACAAATAACATCCGCAGGTGC
This sequence comes from Leucaena leucocephala, assembly GCA_037074615.1. NCBI lineage: Eukaryota > Viridiplantae > Streptophyta > Magnoliopsida > Fabales > Fabaceae > Leucaena > Leucaena leucocephala. The sequence goes on along the minus strand of CM073533.1, from coordinate 9,554,235 downwards.
CTCCTACTCATGTGTATAGAGAAAAATAGTATAATGCTTAAATATTTGGCCCGTATCTGTCCACAGGAGGTCTCTTACACTGTAGTCATCAGAAGCCATTTATCAATTTAGGAGCATCTACTAAAGATACAACCAAATTTAGGAGGATCCATCCAAAATGCTCCAATTCCTAACAACAGACTGCACATAAATGCAGGTTTCCACCATAGCTAAAGGTAATAGAAGATATTAAAATACTGTTAAAACGTGTCAGGTCTACATTCCTGAAATATAGTATAAACCAAATAGGTATCATCATGTTGAAGCTTGAAGGTATTCTACAGAGGAGAAAATGAAACAGAGAGTAAAATTATCTTATCAAGAAAAACAATAACATTAGTTCAAGAGCCAATAAGTGCTACTGCTTATTAACAGAGTAAAGTTTTCATATAGAAACCACTTTCTTTCAGCCCATACTGCAAAATAATATCCCATAGAAGATGAATGCATGGGAAGAGATCTTTACTAAAATTGCGCTCCAACAAAACTACCCATGCAAAGAAGACACTTGTTAAGTCTCAGAAAAAGTTTGCACTCCTTGTTTTTTACAACTCAAATCTGATAGCAGAGAAAACATTCACATTTGACTTTTTATCTCAACAGGCCAACTGCTCCTCAAACTTGGTAAATTCAATAACTGCCCATCAACCTAGCAAACAAGAAAAGTTGAATGCTACTAATGCATAGTATTAATAAAATCATATACTGATTTCCTTTTGTTTTGGGTAGCAAAAAACTAATATCACTTTGTGTGCATCGAACAAAACAACCATTCATTCCTAATACAGGATATTTGATTCTTAGATCCCAAAATTTGGATTCGTATGAATGTGCATCTTGTACATAATGTAAGAGAAAAGACTATGATATATAGCAATATTTTGTGAAAACTATCCAATATTCAGTACTGTTTATCCAAAGTCCAGTTGCATCAACTCCCAATTGAGGAAAAGCTCTCCTAGCATAATTTTTTTATGCATCCAACTCGAACTCAAGACCTTACTTAAAGAGTATCAAATGCTTCCACTCGGCTTAATCAGTGTTAGTATAATATAAAGAAATTTTAATCCTCTAATAATCAGAAAAATCCGTTTATTCATGAAGTTTGACATTAAAATAAAGTATGGATACAAAAATGGCAATAGATTCTAACCCTTTTAAGAATACACCAAATTTCACGTAGCTCGGAGACTGTAAGCGTATTCAAAATATCTTTCATCTCACTTTCACATATGTCATCTCCATCTTCAACATAACATACATATCTTTTGTCTGTAATATGACCATACCAAAGACATAAGTCACCGGAAGGTGGTGATATTATTTAAGACAAGGAAAGCTAATTGTATTGGAAGAGAAAGACAAAACAAATATTATAACAATGACAACAAGCCTTATCCCACAAGATAGAATTAGGTGTACAAAACAAATCTTACAAATTATATTAAATTACCAGCAAGTCCCTTCACTGCTCTTTCAACATCTATTATTTCAGTATAGGATATACAAGACATGCGAAACCAAGGTCCTATACAAGAAAACAACATAAGATGTTTTTCAAGTCCATAAACACAAGTAAAAAGAATAAAAAGAAAAGTTAGGGCAAAACACACAATCCTTCTTTCCCATTTCTAATAATTGCTTTCCAAAACAAAATTAAGGTAGACAAAATTCAACCATAAATATAGTGCAAAACACTTAATATGAAGCCAGAGAAGTACACATTTGGATGTTAACAGAACCTTTTCTAGTGTATAGCCTGATAAAAAGTCTCTGACTATCATTGGGGAGCATAGTGAATAACTCTGTCAATAAACAAGACATAATTTAAACTATGAAAATAATTATTCCAGGGAAATATATCACAACTCATAAATATTGGTGTTGGTACCTAGATACTCTTTTTCATCATCAGTTAAAAGGTGAAAATTACTTCTCAACACCTCCTGCAATATAAGACAAAAATTGAGCTGATACTTCACAGAAGGTGGATTGTTCCTTCTGATCTCAACCACATGCTGAGCATTTTCCCATAAACATTTGAAAGTTTCATCGTCTAGCCTACTTTCAAAGTCCCCTCGGCATACAATTTGAATTGGAACAGCATCAAGAGAATGTTCTGGAACAGAAGTGATAAGTCCCTGCAAAAAAATTAAACATTGCGTAATGATGAAGACTACAACCCAGTAGCTTGCTCCTCATCTTTTTCATCATAGAAATAATATTCTTTACTGCAATATATTTTCCATGGGTGAGAGTGAGTCAGCTTCTCGGATAAAAGAAGTTTTATCAAATAAAGAAACGGAAAGAGGGAAAAACAGAAAGGCGGATAAGTTATTCTTCTCATCTATCTACCAGAAATAGAACTCTGCAAAAAAAGAATTGATCTTTCTCAAATTTATTCAAGAAACGATTTATGAAAGGCTGAAAGCCATGGATACACCAAAGGAATAGGAAACAACTATCTCCTATAGCACATAAGAACATAAATAGCAATAAAACTCAACTCTGGCACCAAAGATTTGCTAAATACTTCAACAAAGTATGCTCCTATGGAAACGCCTGCTAAAAAATATCTAAAAAGGGAAAATATGTACCAAACTAAAACTTAACAGTAACAAATATCTAAAAGTAGCTTCATGAATAATATAAAAGGCATTTAACACATGAAGACATAACAAAGCAAAGGAATAAGAAATCAAGTCATAAAAGCTTTTTATTGTATATCTAAAACTTGTATACCTCAAATATAAGGCCATAATTGTCAATTAGAGGTGATAGATATTGTGCCAGCTCACGAGAGAGGAAACCAAATAATTTAAAACTTTCAGAATCAGCAGAAACAACCTGAGCATACAGAAGAGCTCAGCCACGTAAGAATAATGACGTATAAAACCAACCCTAGCTAATAGAATGAAAGGAATGAAAACCTTAATGGCATTGAAATCATTAACATTGTGAGGGTCCCTCAAAAGAGAGAAGGTATCACCAGGATGTATCTCCTCATGACCAGTATATCTACGACCAACTAAAAAAGTTTCAAGTGTCACCCCAGATATGGTGGACCTACAATTAGTCAGCTCTGATTTTGGCAGCTCATCCTTAGATGACAAGGATGAGCTTCCAATTTTGCTACAACTATTGTGATTATGGTCCAGATTTTGAGTAAGTTTAGACTTTTTGTCACTTTCTTCCCTGGCCGCAAGAGTAGGTAAACCATTACTTGGATTCTGTGGAACATGGTTATTACAATTTCTCAGGACCACAGCATTTTCTGACTTCAATGAGTCACCAGGAATATTTTGCACTTTTAATGTTGGGCTGAAGTTCAACTGAAGGAGGGTGCGTTGAGTGAGTTTTCGCTTGGTTCTTCGAGAGAGACATACATCTGAAAATATAAACTGAATTACAACCATAATCCAAAAGATGCCATCCAAAACTAACGGGCAAAAAAAATTGTTAAACTAACATATTAAAAAGAATTATCATGATAGGTAATTAGATGGAAATTAATTTTTCATCAACATATGAAAATAAGACCAAGTAATTTTTTTTACCAGAATGAGGCACAAATAGAAAGATAATACATTAGGTTAAAATAAGTTCCTTTAATTATACTAATTTCCCAATCTTCTATCTTAAATGATAATATACCTAATTCAAAATGTAGACTATTTTTTCCATACTACAAGTTGCTTTAGTCAACCAAATGAGAATGAGACTTGCAAGATTATGTACCAAGATGAGAATTGACTTCGTAGTTATCCCCATGAATCTCACAGCCACAAACTGGGCAAGCTATCTCACCATGAGAGGTATTATTCTCAATCTTATCCCCAACAGATTTAAATTGGTTCAAATTAACTTCCTGAGGTTGTTCGGCAGACTTTCCCAAGCAAATTTTTCCATCATTGTCATTGCACAGATTCAAAGAGATCTAAAATCAAAGAAACAAGCATCTGCATAAATAAAAAGATAATTGAAACCAACCCATTGTAACAATGCTGAATAAGATGTTCTGAAAAACAATAATCTGGTGACTCCTGAGGTTAGTATTGATAGAAAGCACAGAGTCATTCACTCTCCCCATTGCTGACAAGTTATATAGCTAATTGTATGGTTATTTTATTTTGAATACCTTGGAAGTTTTTGATGTCTTGTTCTAACAGCAATCTCCAATCAGAAATTACTATTTTCAAAGGAAATCTGGTGATGTATATAAAATAGAATAAAAATTATAATGGCGCTTGTCCCAACTTCACTCGCCCTCCATAATCAACAATGTCTTATAAGATTTTGGTGTCATAGTTTACCAGCAATAATCATCCACTGAAGCAAAACCCAATAGGATATTGCTTATTTTAATTCTTTGACCAAAAAAAAACAAAAGAATTTCCAAATTCAAGGTTCCCATTTAAATGAATATTTAAAAAAGTAAAAATTAAGGCAAAACCAATTAACACACCCCTTTGTGAATCTGAAGAAACTAGTTCAACAGATATTCGTGCGGCAGAAATTTAAGGTTTTAGAAGCCAAAAAGGTTTTAGAAACTAGAAAGACAACAATATTCGATGCATTATCAGATTAAGCACTCTCTCTTCTACTCAAAACTGAGTCTAACATATGAAGATTTACAAACTATGAGTTTCGTGGAGACTCCTGAATTGCAAGATGCAGCTTCCTACAACCATATTCACCAGTGGGACAAACTTTCAAACACATGGTGAGCATAGCTAACGCGTCCCCGCACCTAATACAAGTGACTAGAATCTAAATGTCACTTATGGGTCATCATGTTATCAAGCTATGAATCGCAAAATAATCAGAATAACTTAAGGAGCGAAAGAACATTCACAAGTGCGTATACCTTTTCTGGATTGGAGAAGAGAGACTGACGATTGGGAAGAAAACGCCTGCGTTTGCCGACCAATCGAATCAAGCTTTCTCTGCCGGTCAGCATTGCATTTGCATCGTAGTCAGTCACGATTAGGGAACTCCGACAACAAGGGTTTATTCTCGCCTTGCTCCGCTTCCGCCACTACTCAACCCGTGCTTTCATGGTTTCATTATTAGCACAAGAGTATCAAAACTTAAATTCTGTCCTGTCCCGCCAACTGCGAAAATGTGCCTGACAAGAACCAAACTTAGTCCAAATTTTATTATTTGATAAAACTATAATTTAAAATTAAAATTTAATTTAATTATTAAAACTAATTTTTAAAAAATAAAATAAATTATAAACTATTTAATTATTATTTTATTATTTTATATATTTTTTTCTCTTATTTCTCTTTTCTCCTCTAACATCTCTCTTCTCTTTTCACTCTTCACTTTTCTCTATTCTCTCTCTTCTCTCTTCTCTTTTTTCTCTTCTCTCTTATCTACTCTCTTTCCTCTCTTCTATTTTTAATAAAATAATATTATTTTTAATAATTTTTTTAATTACATTCAAACACTCATTTATTTAAAATTATTTTTTTATAAAATTATTTTTTAAAAGTTATCTAAAAATCATTATTTTTATAAATTATTTTTTAAACTTTTATCCAAATAAACCCAATATTTCTCTCTCTCTTTTATTTTCTTTTTTTAAATCAATCATATAAACTGAAGAAAATTACATTCACTAATATTGGTATCCTAGGATAATGGAAAATTAATAAAACAATGACAAAAAAATTTCTAGTTATTTCTTGTCTTTTTTATTTATAACAGTTAGTGCATGTTTGGTATCAGCTTTTCAAAATTAATGTTGGGCAAAACTTCAATTTGGAAAAATTTGAAACAAACAGCCATTTTTTTTCTAGAATTGATTTTGACCAAAATAATAGTTTTGAATAAACTATTAAAAATAACTTTTAAAACAGTAAAAGAGCTTATGGACTATCTAATTACTATTTTACCCCTACTTTTTCTTATACTCTATCTCCTCTCTCATCTCTCTTCTCTCTCCTCTCTCATCTATCTTCTATCTTCCTCACCCTATCTCCTCTTTCCTCTCTCTTCTCTACACTCTCTCATCTCTCCTATTTATTCTTTACCCTCTATCATCTCTCATATTTATTCTCTTTCCTCTCTCATCTCTCATGCTTTAATCAAATCATACCTTTTTTAGTAATTTATCAATATAAAAAGTGATTCTACTACTAATCATCTAAATATTTTTATTTTCAAAATTTATTCTCCCTAAAATCTATTCTTCAGAATCTATTCTCCAAAAGCTAATATAAATACACCCTTAGTATAGAACAATTCTGGTGTAAAACAGATCATGGAGCTTAGAAAATCGATTGTGAACAATAAATATATATTAGTGTGTGTTTGGCATTATAATTTGAAAAGCCCTTTTATTTAAAATTTTAGTTTAGAAAAAATTTAAATAAACAGCTATATTTATCTAGAAATGATTTTGGCTAAAACTATGATTTAAAATTATAGATTTGAATAAACTATTGAAACTAGTTTTTGAAACAGTAAAAGAATTTATGGACTATTCAATTACTATATTACCCCTACTTTTCCTTATATAATCCCTCTTCTCTCATCCATCTTCTCTACCATCTCTTATTTCTCATCTCTCTTCTCTACCCTATCTCCTCTCTCATCTTTCTTCTCTACTCTCTCTTATCTCTCATACTTTTAATCAAATCATACACTTTTTAGTAATTTATCAATATGAAAAATGATTCTACTACTAATTATTGAAGTATTTCTATTTTCAAAATCTATTCATTCCAAAATTTATTTTCTAAAAATTAATCCAAATACACCCTTACTAGTTATAATTATGAAGTTATTTTTTTAATAAAAAGGAATCATCCATTCACCTAAGTGTGGCATATGGTAGACTTTTCAAACATGAAGTTGTGACAAAAAAAATTTATACAAAGAAAGAGAAAGAAAATTTCACTACTGAAGAAGAAATTTTGTTTATATTAGTTTAATATGAAAGAATACCTCAAAAGTCTTTAGTCTTAATTAATTTGCTTGGAAGTATGCATTAGATATTTGTAGGAAAATAGTGTGCTTGACCTCAGGGAAGAACTCAAAGTCTCTCACACTCCATTTAATAAGAAACTGATTCTAAATATCTCATCTTATGTATCAATTTTTTATTTTGGTAATATCATCTTGGTTCAAAGAAAAATACAACCACTTAGTAAATAATTCCAGTTTTCGTGTTTAATTAATTATTTATTATTATTGTAAATTATTTATGGTTGGAACTTTAAATTATCATGGAATTAGTTAATGTTTTAATGAGATTATTGATTAATTATCATCATGGGGCTAAAGATTTTTTTCATAGATTAAAATAGTTTGTGATTCTCATAAATTATCATTATAGTTAAAAATTTAAAATATTATAAGCTCAATTAATAAGATTACTAATTAACTATTATTATTAAACTTAAAATCTTTTAAAGATTAAAATAAAATTATTAATTATGTTATCTACAATGTAGACAAAGGAATTAAAAGAATTAAGTTAGATATATTTAGCTTATTTTTTAACTAAATTAAATATTATAAAATTTTAAGAATAAAGTTAATAATGTTTGATTGGTTGACATTTTCTTTCATTTTACAAGTTTTAACATTTATGCATTCATATACATAAAAAAATTTAAAATCGGCAATTAAAATTAACAAATCATCAGGACAACTAGAGATTTCTCTTATGCCTTGCACGTGGAGTAGGAATAAATAGGTTATAGTTGATTAATTTTATGATTATTATGAATTATTATTAGGGTTATAAATTTGAAATATTATAAAATTAGTTAATAGAATTAGTAATTAATTATCATCATAAATTCAAAATATTTTACAAATTAAAGTAATTTATAATTATTATAAATTGTTAAAAAATTAAAATTATTAATTAATTATCATAATTGGGTTAAAAATCATTTAAAAATTAAATTTAAATTATTGATTAATATTATTTAAGTATGACTCATAAATAAATAAATTAAAAGTATTAAATTAGATATACTCTACCCATTTACAAGATTTTAAAAATAATATTGATGATTGAATGCATAACAAACTAGAGAACTAAAGCCTAATACAAATTTAAAAAATAGAGAGAATGAAAAGAAATAGTACATAAAAATAATAAAAACAAAAGTAAACGAAGTGAACGATATATATTACTTCTATCAAACAAAAAAAGAAAGACAGAATTCACTCAAAAGAAAAAAGAAAATGAAAGAAATACAAAAAAAGATAATAAAAGATCATTTGAATTTGAAAATAATAAGATAAATATATGAATATCTAAAATGACAGATTGGTCATGGTGTCCAATTTATTCTTTGTAAATTTAGGTGAAAATGCCAAATTACCCCTATAATTTTTTGAAGAAAAAATGGGAGAATTACTTTAAGAATACATAGCATCTCGTCCCTAACTATTTGAAACTGACTCACACCTCCCCAAAGCTCCCCTCGCCTTCTAGTCATCGAAGAGAGTCGAAGTTCATTACATCACCATCCAAAGCAAAACAATTCAAAGCAGACACACTCTCTGTCACTATCAAAGCTCACTATGCATTTAGAATTGAGAGGAAAATTAGGGCTTGAAAATTAGGAAAATCCTAAAGGTCAATTCACTTTATTACTACGTCTGGGATGCTTCCTCTCTATTCCTAGAACCTTTCGCTTTTTTCACAATTCAATTAGTGTCAAAGCAAATTTAAATGGTGATAGACTAATATATTGTTTGCTTTTGTTTGAAAAAATTTTCAGGTAAAGACATTGTTCACGAGGTTTTGGCTATATTAGTAACTATTAGAAAAAATCTGTTATTCAAGTGTGATTCACACTTCTTTTATGCTTCTCTTCCTTATACATCACCGATCATTCGCTAGATTGGCATAAGCTATTATTCATTGTTACTTGCTACGTTCTCTGAAATTTAACATTTATGTTATATTGCTCATTTCATAAGTTCTCTAGAATTTAACACTTATGTTGTATTGCTTAGACTTGGGAATGCAAGCCAACCCACAGGATACAGGTTAGCCTACTGCGGGTTAGCCTGAAAGCGGGCCAAATTTAACCGGCCCGCTTTCAGGCGGATTGGTATAATATCAACCCGAGCCCGCTATAGCGCCAACCCGCTAGTTTTTTTAATTATTTATTTATTTTTTTTAAAAAAAATTATTTATATATATATATTTTTAAAAATAATTTATATGTATCAATATTAATTGGATTCAAAGCATGATCTAAAATTGTCAAAATATTTTTTTTTAACTTTATCCCTATCCGTATATAAATTTATCACAAGTAAAATAATAATAAAATAAAATATATATTTATAAAAATAACTCAATAATATAAAGTTAGCATAAATTAAGTATAATATAAAATTTAATTTAGTTAAAACTCTAAAATTAATAAAGTGTAATATAAATAATAAAAATTAAAAAAAAGTGGGCTAAGCAGGCTAACCCACCAACCTGACGGGTTAGCCCGCCGCTGGTGCGGGTCAAAAAGACCCACAGTAAAATAGATTGCTAAATTGGCAACCCAACCCCTCATAAAATGATAGGTTGGTAGGTTGGGCCCGTAGGCCTAACCCAAATTCTTAACTCTAATATTGCTTATGTCATAAATCTTGAAATGACAATATACATAAACTACCTAAATGGAATAAAAAACGTGATGCAACATGGAAATGGACTAAGAAGAAGGGGGATCATGAAAAATGGATGGTAAAATTATGTTTAGACTTTAAAGAGATTATTCTTTAATTTGATTTTACTTTTTCTGTGCAAATGTAATTACTGCTTCAAGTTAAAATAAATTTGTTTGTCTAGCCTTGAATTCGTGTCCATTACAATTCTTTTTCCCCAATAATTTAGAATAAACATGCAATATTTTTTATTGGTAGTTGAACAGAGGATAATGTATGAATAATGTACATAAACAACAATGCATCTTATGTGAAAAAGAGAAATAGTGTAAAGCTAAACCAAGCGTTAATGATGTATGCTTTCAGTTTCTACAGTGATATGCATTGCTTAGAAATATGTTTTATCTTGATTTATATGTGGCTTGTGGATAAAGAATCGGAATAAATAAAGCTTATATAAAGTTCTGTTTGATGTGATATACATGAGAAGGTTTTATTGGGAAATCTATACTAAAGCAACAATACATTTGTATAATTTTGCTTTTGAGATTGTGAAGGATAAAAGTATCAAATGCATATAAAATAAGAACAAGAGGCATAGAGTATAACAAAAAAAAAATAGATGATTAAACAAAAATCTCTTTACTCAAGTGTGAATCATAGTTTTCAACTGATAAATAATAACAGATTGATTATAAATTCAAAACTTCTATATCATTCTTAATATATAATATTTTGTGTAATACTATTTTGCAGCTACTACATTATCTAACCTACATTTTACCATGACAACTTTGGAATTAAGTGGTTGGGATATATCCATACATCTTGACAATGTAATTAAGGAATAACTAATTAGAATTGTTCTACCTATTTTTCTATTTCTAGCTTAGTTCTACATTCATTTGAATGGAGGAATTTTTGATACAATGGATGATTATCAAGGCTGAACTTTTTATCCTTGATATATTTGAAGCCTCATGCATTTAAAAAAAAAATTAATGAAAATTTATGTATCACATGGTTACACTTACATCTCAACTTGATTATAAAATTATAAGTCCAATACTTAGCTTGTTTACTTTCAAAATACAAGATTCACAACTGACAAAGTTATTTGTTGATCTAAATATATGGTTTATGTTAATAAACCTTGTACTTACCATTTATCATTAATGTCTTATAGAAAGAGATGACAATTTATGTGCACAAAATAATAAATTATGACGTATAAATTGATTAAATGATGTTTTGATTTTTCTAATATTTAACTTTTATAATATTAAAATTTTATAATGTTTAACTATTAATTAATTAATATTTAAATTTAGATAATTAATTTTCAATGTTCAACTTTTATAATATGATGTATAAATTTTATAATGATATAATTAAATAACAATAGAATGATCTATCATTTAAAATTTTGTTCATATTATAAATTTTATTATATGAGTAATAAATAAATAAATGATAATTTTATTTTTATCCTAAATTTATAAAGGATATATTGATGAGAAAGTCTAATATGTTATTTTTAATATTTAGAATTTTTTTTATCTTTTTTTTTTTCATTTTAAAAGGTGTTTTATCATTTTTTTCCCATTTTTTTCAGGCTACCATATATATACATACCACCGATTCATCCTATTTCTAAAATCCCCTGCCGATCTGCTTCGATTCGCCTGTAGCTCGTTCGGCCTCCTTGTCTCTGAATCCTCCTTGCCTGCCGTCACCGTAGGCGTGTCACCGTTAAGGGGAAATCCTAAACGTCGGTGGCTATCCTTTCCTGTCCTTTGTTTCTCGTTGTTCTTCTTTTGAGTTTCTTTTGTTATATATATAATTTCCTTGTTTGCTGATCTGCTGGTCTCACTGGTTTCTTTTCTTCCTATTCTTTTGCTTGATTTTTGTTTAGATTTTACTTTAACCGGTGCTTCTGTTCCATCTTCAATTTGCAGGTTGGTTTCCACAGCTAGCTCCTATTTCTATGCCCTATTTTTGCTTCAACGTAAAAGAAAGGCGCTAAAAGACTTAGGAATTTGCTTTGAAGTCGCCGTAATGTTGGGTTCATTACCGATACTACCTCTTCCTGCTCCTCCACCTGATGGAAATCTAGGTCCTCGCCCTAAGGCTCAAGTGCCCGAGGGGAGGGAGGATGAGAAATCGTCTAAGGAGGAGCGGACCAAATCGAATTCTACATCAGTTGCTACCCACACTAAAACTATTGGAATCATACATCCCCCTCCAGGCATTAGAGGTATTGTCGATAAAACAGCCCAGTTCGTTGCTAGAAACGGGCCTGAATTTGAGAAAAGGATCATTGCAAATAACGCCGGCAATGCTAAGTTCAACTTCTTGAATTCATCGGATCCCTATCATGCATTTTATCAACATCGTCTAGGAGAACTTCGTGCCGAAAACCTATCTCCTTTGCAACCTGTGGATTCAGCTTTGTCCGAATCAACCTTATCTGCGACAGCCTCTGACAGTAATGATGCGGCAGCAGCGCCAACATCAACAACAAAGCCTGACCCCTCCTCTCAGTTTAAGCCTGTAAGGAAAGTACTTGAACCCCCAGAAGCTGAGCAGTATACAGTTCGGCTTCCTAAAGTTCACGGCACAATTTGTGGCTCGAAATGGAAAATCATTCTTGACAGGGTTGACTAGCAGGGAGGTTAATAACCCTCAATTCCATTTCTTGAAACCGACCCACAGCATGTTTACATTCTTCACTTCCCTCGCGGACGCTTATTCTAAGGTTTTGATGCCTCCAAAGGGGTTGACGGAGAAGCTGAGGGAAAGTGTTTCTGACATGACTACTGTCCTTGAACGGTGTGTGAACAGGTTGGAATGGGAGCATTCACAGGAGCAAGCTCGGCAAAAGGCTGAGGATGAAATAGAGCAGGAAAGGGTTCAAATGGCGATGATAGATTGGCATGACTTTGTAGTGGTTGAAACAATAGATTTTGCTGATGATGAGGATAAGGAGCTGCCTCCCCCAATGATCCTTGAGGAGGTTATAAGGAGAAGCAAGGTTTCCTCCATGGAAGAAGATATAGTTGAACCTGAAAAGGAAGTTGAAATGGAAATGGATGAGGAAGAGGCCCAACTTGTTGAAGAGGGCATGAGGGCAGCTAGTTTGGAAGACAATGATGATGGGAAGAAAGGTGGAGTCAATGTTAGAGAGGATCCTGAACCACCTATGAGGATTGTGAAAAACTGGAAAAGGCCAGAGGAAAGGATTCTTGCAGAAAGAGATCCTACAAAATTTGTTGTTTCTCCAATTACTGGTGAGCTAATTCCAATTAATGAAATGTCTGAACATATGCGAATTTCTCTCATTGATCCCAAGTACAAAGAACAAAAGGAAAGGATGTTTGCCAAAATTCGCGAGACAACGCTTGCTCAGGATGATGAAATCTCAAGAAACATTGTTGGACTTGCACGGACCCGTCCTGATATCTTTGGTACTGCTGAAGAGGAGGTCTCCAATGCTGTCAAGGCAGAAATTGAAAAGAAAGATGAGCAATCTAAGCAGGTTATATGGGATGGTCACACTGGTAGCATAGGACGAACCGCAAACCAAGCCATGTCACAGAGTTTGGGTGGTGAGGATCAAAATATTGTTGCTTATAATGAAGCTAAAAACCTTCCTGGCCCTGCTGCACCTCCTCCTAGACCTAGTATGCCTTCAGTTCGTCCTCTTCCACCACCACCGGGACTAGCATTGAATCTTCCCCGTGTTCCACCCTCTACAGTTCAGTATTCTGCCCCAACCAGTGGTGGTCTTTCAGTTCCTCCTCCAAGACCTCCGTTACCCATTATGCCATCTGTTCATCCTGCTCCTAATCTAATGCCAATGACTTCTGGGCAGCAAACATTCATGTCCCATCAACTACCTCCATTGCCTTCGTCAGTTTCTGTGAATGGACCAGGGATGCCTGTTCCTCCACCACCAGGTTCTCAATTCACTCCTGTTTCAATTCCTCGACCTTATGCCCCTCTTCCTATCCCTCCACCTGGGATGCCTATGATGCCTCCACCACCTTTGCCTCAAGGATTGCTGCCCCCACCACCACCTGAGGAAGCTCCTCCTCCGCTTCCAGAAGAACCAGAGCCAAAGAAGCAGAAGCTTGACGATTCTGCTCTTATCCCAGAAGATCAGTTTCTAGCTCAGCATCCGGTAGGGACTTTGAAACTATCTTTTTTTTTTTTTAAATGATGATGATGATGATGATAAATTAGCTTTTGATTTACGAAAAACAGTGACAACATTTCTCCTTACTGATATTGTTTTTTTGCAACCAGGGACTAGTTCGTATCTGTGTATCAGTTCCTAATGTTGATGAAGGAAATCTCAGAGGACAAGTTCTGGAGATTACTGTGCAATCTCTGTCTGAAACTGTTGGCAGTCTGAAGGAGAAAATTGCTGGGGAGATCCAGCTCCCTGCTAACAAACAGAAATTGAGTGGAAAACCTGGCTTTCTCAAGGATAATATGTCACTTGCTTATTACAAAGTTGGAGGAGGGGAGGTGCTCTCTCTTACCCTAAGAGAGCGTGGTGGTAGGAGGAGATGAGTTCATACTTGCCCATCCGTTCAAGGTTGTTGTTGGAGCTTTTTGCCTTATTATGGGGCATATAATTTCTCATAATATTCATGAGCTGTGATGCTTTATTAATGTTGATGACTTTGTGTGTACTCTTAGTATTAGCAAGGTTTCAGGATCTTATAATTGTTTGGCAAGATTGACTTTAAGTAATGCAGTTCCTTTTATATGAATAAGTCAATATTTACACCATTAATTATTATTTTCTTCTGCATTTCAGTTGATTCCGTGCAGATTTACCAGATTGTTTCTGCTAGAACTCTTCTGCAATTAGGGAGGCGAAATGTAGATTCATGTTTTTCTATGGTTTTGTAGTGTCGTTTCAAATTTGAATGGGAAGTAGTGATTTAGGTTTTTCTTCTCTTCTAGTGTTTAGGTCTTATATTGGATATGCACATACACCAGCGCAGTTGAATGGTTGGTTTGGTTCGAGGATCTTTTAGGTGCTGAGTTTATGCACCTCTAGCTGGTGCATCATGTTTGGGGTTAATACGGTTAGTCATATTTTTCTTCCATTTATGCTTCACATAGCCATTCCATGCAATGGTTGGGATTTTTGTTGTTGTTGATTGTGTTGTTTTCTCATAACAGACATTCTACATGGACTTATGGGAAGGGCTGTTCAGCTTAGCTGATTTATCTGTGAATGGAATGAGGAAGGTAGAATGGCCTACATTACTTTCCACACTGTAATATTATTGTATTTTATTTTTATTTTTTGAGCTATCTGATGGCAGTTTGTGCCTGCTAATTTTTGCAGCATGAGCAGGATTGATTTCGTCATTTTGAGGTTATTCTTGAAAAATTATAAGCAAGATTACTTTCTATTTTTCTTGGTTAAGCTAAGTTGATTATGTTAGCTCTTAAATCTTGTTCTGCTAGCATTTATTTGAGATTCACTGTCTTTCTACTGGGTAAATTCATAGCTCTTGAATTCTTAAGAGAGTCAGTATGATCCATTAGAGCCCCACTTGTTTGTCTTTTTATGCTTCTTCTTAAGTGTGTGATTGCTTATCCTATTAGGTCTCAAGTGACCATTCTTTTGTCTCCTTGCATTAACCAAGTTTTGTCGTGGAAGCAGAAGACCACTACATTGCTGGCTGAAGGTTAAAGCAAAACACAAAGGATAAGAAAACAGAGATAGAAGGGAATGAATCATTTACAAGCATATTGACCTGTGAGCATTGCATTATATATACAGAAATCAAGCCTGATCAACCATTACTGATTTGAGTCAAACTATACGATTAACTGAACGTGAGCTGGATCGATAACCAACTCTCCTAATCCTGAAGTTGGCCATTCATTTCTTACCTTTGACACCATTTCCCACGTCATTTCTTACTTCTGGGCACCATCTTTTGGGCAGCTTTTATTGTACTTTTGTACTAGCTAAGATCTCTGGTAGGCTAGGAAACGGAGATGCTGAGTTTTATGTTATCTCCTGCCGTCTCTATCTAATTTTTGTCTTACTATATTTGGGGCTTAGTTTCTACTTTTCAATTCTCATGTAGGCAATTAATCTTGCAATGACCATTTAATGTTTTGGGAATTTAACATGCATTTGTCTTGGGGCTTGATATCAGAGTAGCATGAATATATATATGAGATCTTTCGTTGTTGGCTAGTTTTGGGTTCATGTCAATAATCACTTGTCTTATATTCATGGAGTCTCAATTTTCCTGTGACAATGTCTCTGTTTCAGTGTCACTATATCGTTTCTTCCTGGAATGTGATGCTACTGGTAACTCTGACAGCCCATGGAAGTAGCGAGATAGTGGGTTGGATAGTAACGTTCTTGCATTGATCGGAATGACATTTCCGTTATTCGTGATGACGTCAATGGGGTGATGGTGATAATAAAAGTGGCCACAGAGCCGTTGTCTTCTGCTTAAAAAAAGATGGCTATCTGCCTTCATGGAAGATGATTGTGCCATGTGTTATGTAAGTGACTTGTATGGCCCAGATATGAATGATTGGTGCTACGGTAGTAAACTTATAATTTGTCTGCCTTATTAATTAATCAGACTAATTTTTATTAATATACTCAAATTAGTTATATAAATTTTATATTAAGGATTGGGTAGTAACGAACGGATAAAAGCTGTGCAATTAATATGAATTCGCATCGGTTCGTTTTGCATTTAATAATTAATGTGAACATTGGATGGTTAGTCAGAGAGGGAAGTTTTAAAAAGCGATTAAATGAGAAGTTTGAAAGACAAAAAGGTTAAGGGAGTCTATCTAATCTTCTTTAATTTCTTATCCAAGTCCAATTTCCCCATTCATTCTCACTTTCTTTTTTGGTCCAAATTCAATTGCCACATTTAATATTTTTTTATTTGATCTTTTTAAAGTTTAAAACACGCAGGGTTTTTATTTCTTTTAAAAAGTATATTTTTTATAATTTAAATTTAAATTTTTCTCTTTACAAGAATGAGTTTTATCTCCCTTTTAAGTAAGATATTAATTATATTTTTTTGAAATTATTCATATTTAAAATTTGATACAATTTTCTTTTTCTGCTTCTCAATATGTAATTTATTGTTTTAAACATGGGTAAACTTTTTTTTCTTAAAAAAAAGAAGAAGTATATTTCAATATAAAGGGATCATTTTTATTTAGTGTATTATTTCTTCTGGATTTTAATCCTGAGCAATATATTTCACTTTTCAATATATTTTGTTTTCTTAATTTAAGTAGAATAATGGAACAAAATTAGAAAAAAAAAATTAAATCCAACTAAGACAGTGAAATTCTAAAGTGTAAACTAATTTAAATGGCGCCTGAATTTAGTATCATTTGTAAAAAGTCTATCCCAGATTTTTTTCCATCTCCATCGTGCATGCTCAACACCATTCCTATATTGAACCACTTGGATACCTTTCTAGGTTTTTTCCCATATTTGCTTGATGCCCACTCAAAGCCCGTATAAATTTGACTTTTAGAAAAAGATTTATAAAAAAATATGTTTAGATAAATTCTTCTAAAAAAATTTATAGAAAAAAATAATTATTAATAAATAAATATTTAGATTATTATTATTAAAATGATTTTTATTATTGATAAATAGTAAATGATAATTATATAAAATAAAATTTTTAATTTTTATTTTCTGCGTGATATTAAAATAGTAAATAATATATATGTTTGATTTATTGGGTAAAAATAAATAATTACTAATAAGTAAATAAATAAATAATTTAATTTATTTATTATTAATTATTTAGCATTGATTATTTATCGTCAATAATTTAATATATGGGGAGTGGAAATTTAAGCTTGTATTTTATATATATACATATACTTATACTTATACTTATATTAAAATATGATAATAATAAATAATATATGTGGAGTGAAGCCATGGAAGGAAGAGTGATGGAAGAGAGAGATAGGAACTGCCTAAAAATGGTGGAGAACTAGAGAAAAAGAAAAGAGGAGTGAGAAAATTGTATTATATAAGAAAAAATAATTCACAGATTTATAAACTAAGATTTGGGCTACTAGCTCTTTAAAAACTTTAGATTTTGGGTTTACTAAACATCCACAAAGTGTTAGAACCCTTTTGTGTTTTTTTTTTTTTGGGATTTATTGGGGGAAGGAGATCATTTCCACATCCATATTTCCCATTGATGACTTTAACCAAAAGTGAATCCCGGTCTTTAACAAGACGGTAAGCAAGCTTCATAATAAAAGCTAGTTTATGCTATTTAATATTCGTGTTTGGAGACTATAAAAATATAGTTTTAAAAAAAATTTAGCTTAAACTTTAATTTAATTTTTTAAAATAATTAACTATATTTATCTAAATATGCTTTTAGATTAAACTGTGGTTTAAAATTAATATTTTAGATAAGTTACTGAGATTATTTTCTGAAATAGTAAAAGATCTTATAGGTTATCTAATTATTATTTTATTTTTATTTTTTCTTATATCATCTATCTTCTCTTCTCTTCCCTCTCTACGCATGCTCTCCACCGCTATTTCTGGTCATCATCTGAGGAGGAAGCAGAAGTCACTAGTCTGTAACAAAAAATAAAGATGAGGTACTTATCATCTATATCGTCAAAAATGAAAAGGAAGAAGAGAGAGATGAGAGAGAGAAGGGGAAAGAGAAGATGAAAGAGAGAGAATGGGAAGGAGAAGATGAGAGAGAGAAGGGGAAGGAGAAGATGAGAGAGAGAGAAGGTGACAAAAGGTAGGTGAGACACAAGGAGGAGATGCCGCATAGTGGAGGACGATGCTATAGTGAAGATATTTTTTTATTTTATAATTTGTCAATCATAAAAATTTTTTTAATTATTTAAATACTCATTTATTTATAACTATTTTTTTATAAACTCTTATTATAATTTTTTTATCTAAATGTTGTTTAAAAATTTTTTTATAACCTTTTTTCTAAAATTTTATAGAAATGGCAAATATATCTGAGGCCGAGCTCCAAAGTAAATCTCGGGATTTTTCCAATGCTCTCACAAGTAGGAGCGGAAAGATTTACCGTGTGCATGGTGTTGGTGGGCATAGCTTCAATAACAAATTTGATACGAGTATCACGACCGGCCCGCCATTGACGTTCTAGAAATATGCCAATTGTTTAACCTCGATCGCACTCTGTAAAATATTAACTGACAGGTTTCAGAGGTAACACGTTCATGATGCACAGGCACCCCTAGATATTTGCCAAGGTGCAGCTCTGGCAAAACCAAGTGCTTCCCTCATCTGCCTTGATCTTGTATGATTTATATTGGCAGAAAAGAAAACTCTTTTGTTTTACTAGCATTCACTTTCTGGCCCGAGACAGAACAGAAGATCTCCAGACAATTCTTGATCCTCTCCACTTGCTCCATATTAGCTTATGAAAACAACAGGTATGAGCAAAAAATAAATGAGATATAGGAGGGCTATCCTTACCAAGTCTGATCAGTTTTCATCTATTATTAGCCACTTCATTTTGTATGAGATGAGCTAGCCTTTCCAAACAAATCACAAACAAATACGGTGATATTGGAACTCCCTGTCTGAGGTGGTGAGTCATCAGGGTGAATTCTTCCGCTTTACTTCCTTCCTTCCCAACTAATTTGCATGGTAGGAGAACAAATGCAAGCATGTTTCACTTCCCTCATGTTTGATGGAATCTGAAGGTCTTCAAGACAATGTAAGATGAAGTCCCAGCACACTCGATCATAAGTTTTCTCTAGATCAATCTTTATTGCAAGGAAGCCTAATTTGCCTTTTATTTCTTTGTGATACCATCAAGACGGCCCATAATACAATTCTTTTTTCTACCCAGGTGACCATAAACTATATAGCATCAATCTTCCACGTCAGTTGTAAATTTATTAACATTATCCGCCCAGCCTGCAAAGGGATCCCAAGCTTCCTTAACCAAGGGAGGGAAGTCGTCATGAAGAACCCAAGAAGCCACGAAGCGAAAAGGGCACTCCGTACGTGGACGAGGTCCAACCTGAGAAGTATGAAGAAGAACAGGACGATGATCTGATTTATACCAAGAAAGATGTTTCACAGAAGCATCAAGAAAAAGTTCAAAGAAACGACTATTTGCCAAAATACGATCAATGCGACTCTCACATCCTTCACGGTTCCATGTATAGAAGGTCCATTACACCCCAGGTCATTCAAACTCATGGACTCCAGCCACGTGAGAAAATATTCATTCGCCGGAGTCGTTTGTTGACTTGGATTCGGACTGGCATAGACATATGTGATAAAAAAAAAACTTATCATTCCCTTGTTCAACCATAGCATGAATATATTGATCGGATTTCCCAAGAACAGTAAGCTTGAAATCCTTAGCATTCCATGCAAGCCAGATCCCACCTCTCAAACCATTAGAGCCAACAAAATCAAAGTTCTCAAATCCCAAGCTTTGTCATTGTTTGTGTGCTTGGTCTCCGCTAGACTTGGTTTCAAACAATGCCAAAATATCAACCGAGCAACGTTAATGTAACTCTTTAATCAGTCCTACCTGTAGAAGGGGAGACTTCGCTTATAGGCCACTTGGAAATATTTTGTGGAAGAAGCTGCCCCTCCTCAATAATTAAAAAAATATTGTAAATAATCTAAAATATGGGCGTTGTTTGACCAGTTATAATTTGGTACTTGTGAATTTATTAAGAATTTATTAAACTTAGTATATCTGTTTCGAAATTCGCTGTTTCATCTGGATTTAAATGAAATTTCTCTATAAAATGATTATATCCTTTTTTCCATAAAAACCACTTTTATTTTCATTTTATATTTGATCAAATGAAAGAAAAATTCTATTTCCTTTTCTGTGAATGATACCAAAGAAAAGCTATTTGCATTTTATAATATTTTAAATAAAAAATTATTTTTTAAAATTATTTTTCGGTATAAATATTTCTAAAGGTATTCTAGAGATTGACTTTGTTTATTAAAGCATTGTTTTTATAATACTAAACTAAAAAATGATATTCTAATATTTGATTTCAAGCTAAATACAATTATTGTTTGTCAAAGCTCTTTCACTTCAGTTTTTTGGTTCGATTTTTTCCAGTCAATTTTTTTTGTCGTATTTAAATCGTCTTCGGTTTCGGTTTCCGTTGTTCACGTGCATATATATATATATATAAAATAAAATATGTTGTAACTTATATTTCCATTTAATTAGATGTCTTCTCAAAGTGAAAACCAAATGTCTGGAAGTGGCGCTACTCAAACAACTGGGGATGATACTACTCAGACCAGTCAGCCTTCAGCACCAGCATCAAGATTTAGGGAAGATTTCACCAAATTTGTAAATGATGTGGGCGAAGTTAGAGGTAAGTGTAATTATTGTAGAAAAGATCTTGTATGTGATCCAAAAATGAATGAAACCACTGCACTTAACAATTATATGAGTATTTGTAAACTGAGTTCTCCTCTTGAAAAACTTACACAATCTCACTTGAATTTTAATATAGAAGATGACAACTTGGATCTTGTCAATTGGAGATTTGATGAGGATTCTATTAGCAAAGCTTTGGCATGCATGATAATTATTGAGGGATTGCCTTTTTAAGTTTGTGGAGGGGACTGGGTTTAGGAAATTTTTGTCATCTGCTCAACCCAAATTTAAAATTCCATCAAGATCGGATGTAGCTCTTGACTGTTTTGGGATTTATCTTGATGAAAAGGTTAAATTTAGAGACTATTTGTTGCATAAAGAACAAAGGGTTTGTCTCACTACAGACCCTTGGACTTCCATTCAAGGAATCATCAATTATATGCGTATTACTGCTCATTTCATAGATAATACATGGACAAACAAGAGGGTTTTGAATTTCATTCCAATTCCTAGTCAAAAAGGGAGGGATATTCGAATGGAAATTGAGAAATGTCTACTTGAATTGGGAATTGAAAGGGTGATCACAGTTACAAATGGACAATGCTGGTTCTAATGATGTTACAGTTCAATATTTGCAAGAAAAAAATTATGAATTAGGGTCCTTCAATTGTGAAATGTCAATTCTAGATATGAGATGTGTTGGGAACATAATCAATTTAATTGTTACTGATGGGTTGAAAGAAATAGGAAGTTCAGTGAAAAAAAGTTAGAGAGGCTGTTCGTTTTATTAGGCAATCACCTCTTAGGATGAGAAAGTTTAAAGAAAGTTGTGAGGATGAAAAGATTCAAAGTAAGCAAATCGTATGCTTAGATGTTTCTACCAGGTGGAACTCTACCTCTTTAATGTTGAAAAGTATTCAAAAATTTGAGGCAGCCTTTAAAAGGTTTGAACATAAAGATCCTTACTTTCAATTTGATCTTGAACATGGAGAGGGGGTGCCTGAAACTGAAGATTGGAAGAATGTTAGGATGATGATCATGATATTTGATCCTTTTTATAATCTTACTCTGCAGATATCTGGCTCTTTGTTTGTGACATCCAGTACTTGTTTCCATAAAATTTATGTGATATATCATTTCTTGGATGAGTGGAGCAAAAGTGATGTTAGGGAGTTAGCCTCGATGAAAAACAAAATGAAAGAGAAATATAATAAGTATTGGGGAGATCCTATGAAAGATGAACCAACTTCTTTATATTGTTGTTGTTCTTAATCCTCAATATAATCTAGATTGGGTGCAATTTGCC
Organism: Leucaena leucocephala; assembly: GCA_037074615.1. Taxonomy (NCBI): domain Eukaryota; kingdom Viridiplantae; phylum Streptophyta; class Magnoliopsida; order Fabales; family Fabaceae; genus Leucaena; species Leucaena leucocephala. The sequence continues at coordinate 9,531,825 of CM073533.1, read as the reverse complement.
CTGTGCAAAATGTATACGCATGAAGTTGGTGAATAATTGAGGATGCTTATTAAAGAAGTTTTGATTTCTTTGTATAATGAATACAAACAAGTTGTTTCTTCCTCAACACAGACTAAAAGGGAACTATTGTTTGACACACAAGAAGATTTTCATGATGAAGTAGAACTTGGCATAAAAAGTAGAAAATTGCTTGATATTGAAGACCGGATATTCAGGAATATGAGTTTCTTGGTGGAAAAACTAGCAAAACAGAGATTGATAGATATCTTAATGAAGAAATCAAGGTTAGATGAGATGATTTTGATATTTTAGGTTGGTGGAAGATAAATAGTGCTAGATTTCCTATTCTTTCTCTTCTAACAAATCTTAATTATAAATATGCAAGACATGTTTTGACTGTCCCAATTTCCACAGTTGTTTTAGAGTCTACATTTACCATTGGAGAACGAGTTATATATTCATTTAAGAGCTCTTTAACTCCTAAAGTTTTTCAATCTCTAATTTGCGCTCAAGATTGGCTAAAGTACTCACTTCAATATCTTGTAGAAAAGGATGATGATATTAAGAAGATAGAACTCAGTAATATTTTACTTCTACATCATAACTTTGTAAGAATAATACTAGATTTTTTGTGGTAGGTCAAGTCTGATTTTATTTTTTTTATTGCTAGATTTTCAAAAAAATTGCAGTGGAGACAACCGTTGATATAATGTAGATGTCATGAAGAATGGAACAAATTGCTAGATTTACAAGTAATTTTTCAGCTTCTACGTATCTTTGTAGTTTTTTATTCCTTTGTTTTTGTATGATTTTTCTTGTTTTGATTGCAGGTTGCAGGGAACTAAATGTCTGTACTCCAGTAACATTGCATTAAGCTGTTTGAACTTTTATTATGCTTGTTTGGATCATGTAATGTTAAGTTGTTTGAACTTTTATTATGCTTCTTTGGGTAATGTAATGTTGATTGTTGAGTTTGTCTATTATCAGTTTGTACTTTGAATTAATGTTATTTGCTTGTCTAGATTCCAGATATTCTAATTGATTTTTCTTAATTTTGGATTGAACATTAATGTATTGCTTGCAACAAAAAAGACCCATTAATTGAGAGGGTCTATCACTGGCAGTATATATAGAGAGTCTTATGACTAACAATAAAGTTCTTTTAAGAAATCTATAGTATAAGGAGATTAATCATTACTTCTACGATAAATACTCTAAGCAAACCTAAAAAAATAAAAAGCACCATTAATTGAATTAACCAGAAAACTAAACCAAAAAATAAAATTCGACTAGTTCAGTTCGGTTATAGTTCAATGTAAAAATAAAAAATACACTATTCCACAGTTCAATTTTTTTTTTCAGTTTTAATCAAAAACCGAATGCTCACCCTTAGTATGTGTTGCATAGGCCCTGCAAGTTTTATCCTCATTTTCAAGCATTTAACGTTCCCACTTAAAAAAGTGATTATGGATTACAAGATTCTATTCTCATTCCAATTGACATGTCTAACCCCATCAAAAATCTCTCCACTACCCAATCCTACGCTTTGAAACTTTAAGGAGGTAAATGCGATTTTCTAAGATATGGAATACATACACTAAATTATAGGAAGTTTGAATTTAAAAAAAATACAAAAAGAAAAAGAAAATTACTAATTTACTTATTAACTTTGAGATCTCATGAGTCATGACAACATATGTACCATTAGAAGTTCAGAACTCAGGACAGAGAATGGTGAAGATTTCCAACCTTAAAAGCCCTAACAATGAAGAACACGTAGAATCACTACTTCCTGATGTGTTTCTTGGGTATACATGGACGTGGATATCACATACAGAGGGCCACATTTGAACTCTCTTGGTCAAATATTTGTACTCTTAGAAGTGTGATAACTGTGCAAAATGGGTAGCATCATCACAAGGATCAAGGGACACGTTCCAATACTCTTTGTAGTGCCCTTTTGATACCTTCCTGATCAAGTGATGTAGTCAGCTGTATTTCCTGAACCTGCATCATCCCAGCACACAATTGTCCATGACAAATTGGTATAGTCTGTACAAATATTGCTAGTACTCCCTTCAATCCTACAACTGAACCTGCATCTGTATAAATATTGCTAGTACTCCCTTGTAAATTTAGAAGATATAGTAGATTGAGATCTTATATTAATAACCAAAACAAACACTTCTAATAGTTTTTACATTTAGAACCAGAGGAAGTATTTTTCTTTTGTACAAAAATTTTTAGAAAGGGGTTGAACTCACCCACGATCCAAGGGTAGGGTGAAGTCTCCCTTCCTCTTAGATGATATCAACGTCATGTAGGGCGAACTGTATATTACCCTCAGGCGTAAGCCTAGGCACCTAAAAATTAGGATGCCTCCCCAAGCGTCGCGATTAGAACCACAATAAAGTTGTACTCCTCAAGGATCGAATATGCTCCCAATGGAGAACCAGAGGAAGTATTTGATTTATCACATTAAAAGCAATTATTGTAGGTGTTTTAACTTTTTTTCTTTTTACTAGACTCAAAGGGCGTTAGTGACATATTGGGAACAATAAGAGGCCTAATCTAAAGAATCACTACATAGGCCTGAATTGCTAACAGTTTGAAGTTACTCATTTAGTTACTGAGTCAAAGGGATCATTCTAGAATCGTTGATCTGGATTATGGAAACAAAGAACTATCAATGCAAGAAATTGGAATTAAAACAATTTATATCTCTTCCATTTAAAATGCCAAGGAATTCAAAATAACAAAAACTTTTGGTCATTTTCATCTGGGAATATGGGAGTACCGGAGTAAGGCCTCAAAAGAAAATTACCTGCCTACCAGCTCGAGCAAGGAGAGTAAACCTTTGATCAGTGGGAGGTGCCTGCAACAAGGATAGATGCATATTAACAGAACATAGACATTGAAATAAACCCCTTAGAATATCTCCTACAAGGACTAATAAACTCACATTAGAGAGCCATAGTTGCAAGTCTTGTGAAACCACCCGTCTTTCGAAACCTTGACGGCTGATTCTGGCATCATCTATCCTGCAACAGCAAAGCATCACAACCAGTTGCAGAATCAATATGTTAGTCAAAGCCTCAAAGGTGATTCGTGCATATAAAAGATATTATATTCTACAAAAAACATATAAATGTAATTCACAGTAACGAAACTGCATTTATTTTAGTGAAATTACGTTTTAAATAACAGTGTTAAAGAAGCAAAACAAAACAGCCGTCTTTTTCTCAGGAACCCAAAATAATGAGGTTGACGAAATGAAGGAGTGGCAAGGTTAATAAAAATAAATATGCAAATTTCTAATACCTTTACTATCAAATTCCATGATCAAAAATTCAAAATATGATCACCAGACATTTTTCTAATGATACCATGATAAGAGCATAATTTCAATCTGTGCGGACAAATATATGGTTATTCTATTAAACTATACAATTGCCATGTGATTATATAAAATTCATACAGTCATATTATATACCTGATAATATTAGGAACAAAAATCTTAAGTTTAATTCTTTGAAAAATTCGGTTTGAATGAGTATAGTTCTATCCCTAGTTAGATGGCTAAATAACGCAAGAAGAAATCCCCAGTAAACTGAAAATAATTAGGGTTAAAATAAGGAATTCCACATTAACAAGTAGGGGTTTTCATCTGGTCCAGCTGCCGACCAAGCCCAGTCCAAGCTGGAGTAAGAAGACAAATTTAGCAATGGGTTGTCAAGACCTTAATTTCAATGATGGTTCAAGGCAAAATAAGGAAGGTAATATATTCACATTGTTAGGCTCAAATGATATAAGATAAAATTTTCTTAAGTCGGTGATCTACCTTCCATGGAAATGTCTTGTTGAGTACACTACAGTTACAGTAAGACATGGTACATAATTCTAAATCTTCCATCTTCTTTTGATGCAATAATTGCCAAGTTATTAATTTATACATAGGAACAGTCAACATAATCAGATAATAGGCAGGGGAGGGAGATCAGGATCACAGTGATCCCTTGTATCTGTTCATGATTATATACAGCATAATCATATTTTGTTTCTTCCCATAAAATTAGAGAACAAGAAAGAGATTATTTCCATTCAAGCTAGAATAACTATTTAAAAAAATGAAGGAAACTAACCCATCTTCCTGGAGTAGCTCTTCAAGTATCGTTTCAAGGCCAGGAAGAGGCTCAATAGCATTGCTAGTGCCATCACTTGAAGAGTCAAGATCATCTGAGCCACTCTGCAATATAGAATTTATTTAGGGGGATAACTTCCTGCTATCTTTTTTTCATTCCAGTCAGTATCTTGTAAGCAGTAATGAGAGGATCAAATCTTGACCATCAGATCTTGCGCTCAGTCAGGACTAGAAGACCAAGCCACACCTTATATGATCTAATGAACTTGGCTATTTATGCAAAACCCAGTAGTTAGGATTTCCTCCTCTCATTTGAATCATAAACTACTTTTACAATATGAGACAAAATATTAGCATCAAGTCCTGCGTAAATGGTCAACATTAAAACCAGCTCACAAGACCACATGAAAATGTCAAATGACTCTGCTTCAAATCCCAATCATTCATGCGAGATTCATGGGTTACGACTGACTTTAACGCCATCAAACTAAGTGCTTCTCTCACTCTCACTAGAAATTAGTGTTTTAACGCCAACAAAAATAAATACAAACCTGAGGCATCACTTTATCAAGAGTTTCTAAAAGTGGATCTTCTTCTAACTGCTTTATTGATAGCTTAATCCTTGATTTCTCTCTGCAACAATTTAAATGAAAAAATTAATGCTGAATGGTAATTTTCTTAAAGACGCTTGAGTTACAATAAAGGAGCAAAATGAGAAAGAAATCAAGCTGAAACCTTTTTCCATTTTTTACGAGAATCTAACATGAAGATTAACCGTTGTGATTCACTAAATTATGGACATAAGATTGTTTCAAACTCTAGGGATGCACCAGCACCACCAATGTAGGTAAATACAAAATTTGGGAAAGGAAAAACAAAGAATCCTTTTTTACTCAATGATTCAAAGTATGGATTTATTCAATCTACTAGGATAAAATCAGCTTTTCACCAAAAAAAGAGAAAAAAAAGAAAAGAAACAAAATCAGTTGGAAACCAAATTCTTTTAAAAAGTTTTGTGGAAACTTACTGATCAACACTAATGACTTTGACCCTCACTTTATCACCTTCTGTTAAGATGTCTCTAACATCATGAACTAGATCCCACGACACTTCTGAGATGTGTACTAGACCAGTGAGATGATAAAGGCCTGCATCGTCCTGTGATGTCACTTGCAACTTTTCCATTATATAATGAAAAGGGAAACTAGAAACCTATGAATTATACGTAATACTTACCGTCAGGGAAGCGCAAATGAACAAAAGCACCATAATCCTCAACAGAACCAACCATTGCTTCCATGATATCCCCAACCCTGACCCGTTCGGAATATCTAGACCAGGAAGCTTCCTTTTCAGAGAAAATCAATTTCCTTTTATCCTCATCTGCTTGAATTACCTAAAATTACAAGGAGCTGCAATCATTTGTATATTAAAAACAATCCTTGATTTATATCTCATAAAAGTGTCGAAAAATAATAATACAACATGAAATAACATAAGCTAACACCAAACTGGTGCAGTAACTAATGAAGGGAAGCACAGGAGCGAAGGAAGGAAGCAAAGAGATCATGTTAAGAAATTCATGTCTAGTCAATGAGTCAGAAATTCTAGCTCAGTCATAATTTCATAGTGTCATACAGGAAAAAATGTCAGTATTTGCTTCCATGGTAAGACTAGGATTGCAGTTCATAAAAAAGCACAGTTTGCCACTGACCAGGATAGCAAAAGATGGGATGGAGGAAAAAAATGTCGACAACATAAGATACTTAGAAGACAAGAGAAAAATGTGGCACCTTATTTGCAGTAACAGAAGAGAATTAATAAAATAAAAACCTTAAGGTCTAAAATGTCACACTGAGTACCAGAATTTAGCAGGGATGCCGAATCAGGTGCTAATAATGTTTAAGAAGTAAATAGAATACATTTACAACATAGAACAAAAGGATATGGAAGTGAACTGATTAATAAATTACCTTCACAGATATAATGGAACCAACTAAACCTTTTGCAATGTCCTGGATAGCTTTGTATGGCTCTACAACAAAAGATCAGTAACAAAAAGTCAGCAATATATACTCCACCTGCCATTATAATCTTTCAACTTGAAGGGAAGTGCTGAAGACCTATCAATTATAGCAGGATAACAGTATATAGATGTCATTATATTACACAGGAAAAAATCTCGAGTATCAAACTAATATTTAATGAAATTATCCTTTCCTGGATTTAATTGACTAATATAGTTTGAATTTGAACTTCCAAAATCTTCAGATGCTATCATCACTTTACAGATATCAATAAATAGCACATAGAAGTGATTGTTACATGGTCCACAGTAAAACTACCACTAAGATGGGGGTTAAGGCATTTCTAGTCAGTTATCCTGCTAGTTGAGCACGAGTATCATTAGCATGATAAATCAAATATGTAGGGACTTAAGATAATGATTTTGATTTTATTTAGAAAGTTTAGAGGCTGTAGCTATTATATTTTTAAACTGTTATAATCATATGAGTGATATTAAAAGATCACACTTCGGTTGATAATTGCTGACCTACATACTTCCGTGCTACTTCTAAATAAGACGTGGAGTGGTACGTATGATAAGAAAATCAAAGAGTTCTATATAAACTCAGCCACTGAATTAAGTTACGTAAAGGAGCATGAAATTTCTGGGGGAGGAAAAAGACAATGGGGAAAGAGAGAGAACTGATTGAAGGAGACTTGATGGATAATTAAAATAAATTACTTACACTTCAATCCATATTTTTATGAAAATGTTAATAGGAAGAAATATGTTGCACGCACATACAAAAATATTCAGGATAAAGATATGGGTACCTTTACACGAATGCAATGGACTTAACTGTGGGAATGGGAGAAACCCCACAAGAGAATAAAATCGAACTAGTAGTCCTCCACCATTAAAATCTTCAATTCTGCCATCATAGATGAATCCACTATCTTTATATGTCCTTGCAGCCTTCCAATCAGCAGATCTCTAATTCTTTGCAGAAATTAAGTATTAGCGCGTATGGTGATCAAAACTGACATCAATGCAAAATTAAGGCAGTGGTTTGACTTAGCAGTTCGTAAGTCATAACTTAAGTACTTAAAGAGAACGCGTTCATATATTCATTATATATAAAATTAGAATCGGGAACAAAGTAAATTTATTATTTATCACGCAATGCTGTATTTTTCCAGAACATTGGCTTCCCCATGAAGTATTGCCCGACTTAAATATAATTCTTTTTAAATTGCAATCTATCCAAATAACCAGCTCGTTGTGTTAAATAACCAATCATTTATCCTACTTAAATCTTGTGAAATATGAAGCTTTTATATTGTAGTAGCTGCAGTTGCAAAGTTGCTCAAGTTGAAGTATAAAATAATAATATCACTGAATGCTATGCATATTTGCCTAAGACCATAACTAAAGTAGCCTTCCAAAAGTAAATAAGAAGCAAGCGCTCAAAATAGGACGCTGAACATTTTCTACATTTAATTGTTTTCCGCTCATATGCGAATACAACACAAACCTAATAAGCCCTTATCTTTCAGTTCAAAATTCATAGATGCTTTAATCTCATGCAAGTCCATGAAACCAAAGATAATGGAAATTATACGTTCTTTGTCTCGACTATTCATATTTCCTTTATCAATTATAAAAATCCAGAACAACTGATTCGCTTTAAATTCCTCAATCATAGAGACTGCCAAACCTTATAGACCCAACGAAGGTTGTCAATAAGCATTGCCACTTAAGTTTATCCCAAGCTCTAGCAACTCAAAATAACCACTCTCACAAGTCACAAGAACATTCTACGATTAAAACGATATCAAAATAAAGGAATAACTGATAACACACCCGAGCCAGGCTAGCAGCGTCCGGTGAGGAAGAAGGATCATCATGGAGTTGACTCTCAGGATTTTCATCAATCTGAGTATCACCAGAGACGGAGACTTTAGCGGTATAACACCATCGCTTTCTCAAGACGGATAATTTATGGGCATACTTTGAGAAATTGAATTGATTCGAGAACGGAAAGGAGATTGAAGGAGAAACGGAGACATCGGAGGAAGAAACGGAAAGTTGTGAGAAGGAGGAGATCGACGGGAAGGAGCCAAAAGTCGCGGCGAACATAGGCATTGTTCCGATGTAAGAGAATGAGCGGAAACAAACAACAGCGTAGAGCTCACTGGCTTCAGAGGAGCATGCTGGTGGTTGTGCGGGGATAACGGATTACGGATTCTCCCATTACTCGTGGATTTGAATATTCCACGTCTCCTGAGTTAGCTTTCAAATTAACTACAAATTAGATATTTGGCAAAGAAAAAGTGAGAATATCATTAAAGGCCCCTCTTAGATAAAAATTTTTGAAGGAGGACCAAAAAATTCTGAAACAACACTACAGGCCCTACAACTAAAATAAGAATAAATTTCTATGTAAAATGACCGCAATAAACATACTCAATAAGGGAAAAGGGTGGTTGAAGATTGAGCCAAGGATTCCTTTTGTGATAACGATTGCCCATTTTGCATACCCATCTTGTAGACAGAGTCTTAAGATTTAAGGTATCGTTAATCTCCCATATACCTTATGTAAATGGTTTGTGACATGGGTATTACTATTTTTGTTTGTAGTTTCCTAATTTGGGTCTTGATTATCTCGTCTAAGAGCATCAATGGAGAAGTCTAAGATAAATGGTAAAAGCGCAAAAAGCTCTTTATCTGAACAAGATATCAAAGAAGGACATATTCTTAAAGTCATTAGATTCAGAAGGTGTGGATTGAAAATGAAGGTAATTAACTTGTTAAGAATGAGAAGCCAACTTGTGAGTTCAATAACCTTGGCCTTCAATGTAACTGTGAAACTTGTTAGAGTCAATCCAACAAGCAATACTTCTAAGCTAGAATTTAGCTTGTTAAAAGTGGAAAGTCAACATGTTATATCGATACTTCTCAATGTAAATGTAGAATATTGTTTAGAATTGATACAAGCAAACACTTAGGCATAAGAAGTTGGGATTGTTTGAATTAGTTTTTAGAGAAGAGTTTATAGAAAGAGTTATTTGAAAGTTATTTTGAATAAGCTCTTATGAAGAAGATCTTATGGGAAAAAGGTCATTATGAATAAATAAGTGTTTGGAAGGTTATTCCCAGAATAATTTTTGTGATTAGTAAATTACCAGAAATTGTATAAGATGAAAAAAATTATTTAATATTATTCATAATTTTTATGACTGTCACATGTTTGCTTCCTCCCAACCTCCCTCATGTCCTCTTCATAGATCTTGGGAGATAGAGACCACCAAAGAAGAAGCGATAAGGACAAAAGTCCTCTCCACAACTCACCACAACAAATCACCTCCACGAGACCCAATGACATATACCACTTTCACAAGACCCACCAAGGGTGACTTCTAGATGACTATGAATAGTGACATACTAGTGACGCTCCAGTGATGGAGTGGCGATGGACCGGCAATGCTCCAACGATGGACTAGCCACAGTTAATGGAGGTGCATAGCGACAGACCAATAAATCTCAACAGAAGTGCAAGGAAGGACCAAGTTAGACGTGACAGAATGACGTAAAAGAGGAGAGAGTGTCATAAAATCAAAGGTAAAGTAGTATTTTGATACTCATAAGTCCTCTTTTTTTATCTAGAAGCTATTTCTAGAAACTTATCTGAAACTATAGTTTAGGCCGAAAATACTTATAAATATTTAGGGTTATTTGTTTTAAAAAAAATGTCAAAACTATTGTTTAGGCTAAAAACCCTTTTAAAACTATAGTTATTTTAGAATCCAAACACATATTAACTTGTTGAAAATGGGAACCAAACTTATAAGTTTAGTAACATTGACTTGTTAGTATAAATGTGAAACTTGTTAGGGATTAATCCATCAAGCATCACCTGCAAACCAAAATTTAACTTGTTAACAATGGGAAGCCAACTTGTTGATTAGTAACATTGATTTGCTAGTGTAACTGTAGAATTTGTTAGAGTTAATCTATCACGAAACACCTAATAACAAAAATTTAACTTGTTAAAATAGAAAGCCAACTTATCAACTCAATAAATTTGACTTGCTGCAAATGTGGAACTTATTTAGAGCTAATGCATCAACAAACACTTCAATTTTCAAAAAAATGAGAAGTCAACTTGTAAAAATTTAGTAACATTAATTTGGGTACCCTTTCAAAACAACCTATAAACTTTGACAATTTTTAACAGGTTCCGAAACAATAGGGATCCCAAAACTAAGGAACAAATTTCAAATAGGCTACAAATGAGAGTTAGACCTAATGAAAGGGATTATTTCTTTTACAATATAATGACCTTAGGTTTGAATCTTTGCTAGAATATATGATCGTATTTAGTATCCGATAGTATTTTGAATAATATTGACTCCACTAAGAATATACATATATTTACAAAAACAAATTTCAAATAGGCTTTAGGGTACTTTGACGCCCAAGCTATGAATAACCCAAGCCCAGGCATAACCTCCATCAATTCCATTAACCAAATTCTATCTTTTCCACCCATCGTCTGTGGATTTAACTGGAGAAAGGATAAGACATGCAACTATTTAGAGTATATTCGATCTTTAAGAAGTATTACTTTATTGTGGTTGTAGTCGCGGTGCTTGGGGAGGCATCCTAACTCCTGGGTATCTAGATTTACGCTTGAGGGTAATAGACGGCTCGCCCTACCCGACATTGGTATCGCCTAATAGAAAGGGAGACTTCGCCCTACCCTTAGATCGTGGATGAGCACAACTCTTTTCTAAAAAGTTTTTTACTAAAAAAAAAATTCTATCCTTTCCATCTAATAGAAGTCACATAAAGATGGTCTCAGCGCAACAACATTTTTCAACCAATCAAATTACTAAATCTAAAACTTTCATTCATTCATCTCGTCAAGGGTTTCCAAAGCTCAACCCTCTTTAATGGAAAGTATCATTTAAAACCATTTTGCATTGTTGTTTTTGCATCTAAACTTATTACTCTTCTTATTATTAATATATGACTTAATCGAATAGTTAATTTTAATTTTAAATATAAAATTTATTTTACATATTTATTATTTTGTTTAATTACCCCTTATTGATATTTACTTGAAATAATTAAGAAATAGAGGGATATGGAGTTAAGAAAGATAATTGAAATATTTTTTTAAAAAAATGATATATTAGATAATTTAACTAACTTAACTAATATTATTAATTATTAAATATATTTTATATTAAAAACTAGATAAGTATTATTTTATTCCTTTAAAACATAGTGTTGTTTTCAGAATTTTTTAGTCCTCACTTAAAAATTTTAGCTAACAGGACTTTTAATGATATTTTCTAAAAAAAATGAGAAAGAAAGAAAAATAGAGTAGTGATAGTAAAGTTTCAAATTCTATCTAAGTCATAATTATAATTAAATATTTTTTGGTTATTAAATAATATTTAAAAAATAAGTCGTATTATTTATAAATTTATAATAATAAATAATTTGCCAAAACAATTAGAGTTAAAGATATCTAAATCCACATTCATTCTAGTGATTAGACAACTCACTTTCATGAATATAGCCTAACATTATAGTGATAGATGTATTGAATAATGTGCAAATTGGCTTGTTAAGACAATTCATTGATGGGATAGCCAAATTTGTTTTGTTTATTAATCCCCTGTTGATTTAGAAAAGGGAATAATTACGTGTGTTTTGTTTTGTATGAATAATATGGCCTTCTTCAGTCTATATCAAATTTTAATTTTCTAAATTATTTATTTAAATTAGTATTTAGTATATATTTATTTTAATTTTTAATATTTCAATTAAAATATTAAATCTAAATAAAACTTAAATTGGATCAATCTAAAATCTAATGAACGTGGAACGTCCAGTTTGAGGGGTAAGCTCGAGTGAATATGTAAAATGGGCTTTATTGGGCCGTTCCGTACAAACGGATTGGAATGTTCGTTTTAAGGTGCTTATGTTATGTTGTTATGAATTTAATGCAGTTAAATCAATTTAAATTGAAATAAATTGACATGCGAAACAATTTGTGTTCCATTTTTAAAAAATATTATTTTATTATAATTTTAGTTGTAGTACTTAGAGAAGTATTCTAATTTTTAAGTATTTAAGCTTAAACTTGAGGATAATAGACAACTCGCCCTACTCGATATTGGTATCGTTTAAGAAGAAATAAGACTTCGTCCTACTATTAGATTATGAGTGAGCCCAACTCTTTTCTAAAAATTTTTATACCAAAAAATAAATAAATTGAACAAAAGAGAATAATTAAATAAATTCAAAAGGTTTAAAAAAATAAAAAATGAGCAATAAAATATTTTTTTTTAAAATTATCAAAGAATGAAATGGCTTAAGACTTATTTTTAAAAATTTTGACCTTCATGATAGTAATTAGTTAATAATTTCATTAATTAATTTTATAATATTTTAAATTTATAACTATAATAATCATAAATCACTTTGATCTTTAAAAAAATTTGAATCGCATAATAATAATTAATCAATAATATTATTAACTAATTATATAATATTTTAACTATATTAGTATTTCCTCTAATTTTATATATAAGCTCCAAATAACCTATTTGTATTAATAAAAAATTAATTAAAAATAAGAAATATATAAGAAATATTTTTTTTTCAATTATACTCTTATTTATAAAGAGGTTAAATATAAGAGATGATGAGTGGAAAAATATATTAGAGAGAATGAGTAGAAAAATATATGAGACATATAAATAATTAAGGAAAAAATTGGAAAAAACACAATAAATATTTAGACAAACTTAAAATAAAGTTTATAAAAAGAATCATACTCTTTCACAATTTTAAAACTTATAAATACGGCTGGAGGAAATAATTTATAATAATTATAAATAAATAATCAATTATAATATTTTTTGCTGTTCCATGTACAACCCCCGGGGAAGAAATATCTATTTCATGTTTAATGCATGCAACTGTAAGAAGAACTCACGTTAAGGATAAAGATAGGTTAAGGGGAGAAATATCTAGTTCATCTTTAATTCATACAAGTTAAATTATTTACTTAGATAAATATGCCTGAGCTAACTATATACTAAAGCCTTCTCTTTTGGTTAAACAAGTTAGATTTGGCCAGGCTATACAATAGGCCTACTAGCCTATTTTCAATGTTTTAATAAAATTTATTTAAATAATTATTTTATAGTGTGTCTATTTGTTTTATTTATATATATTTAACATGAAAAAAGAGTGCCGAACTATAGGCTAGGACATGCCCTTGTTACTTAAATAAGCAAGACGGATCATAAGCCCTAATATGCCTCATTACATATTTTTGTTGGCAAAATATGTAAAACAACAAAATACCTAATTCAAATTGTGTTTGAAGGCATTAAATTAAAAAATAGCACTTATCATAATTAAACAAACTCTTTTTATAATGATATATGGTAATATAATTAGTAAAAGATAATAAAACTCAACAAAGATAAAATATCTCAAAGGAGAAAGATCTCAAGAGCGATATCAATAAATCACTTTTATAGGTTATAAAAGAATATGAGACACGTCTAAATAAGATATTTATCTACATTATTAAATAAACATGTCAGAAGATATTTCTTTTTTTGTCATGCTTACACACAATATTTATAATATTTTTAACCATGTTCACTCCTAATTCATACTCATTATCTCTGTAGTTTTAATTTATAAACGATAATCACTTTAAATTTATGTCCATGAAACCAATGGGGAGTTTTATATAAAGGATATGGTTAGTTTTTGATTATGTGGTAAACTAATATTCAAATCCTATAGTACTTTGAGTAGAATTATTTCTAATAAGAGAATATTTATAAATATATATATATAAGTTTATATATGTAGATAAAGAAAATTAATAAACAACTAATTCTAATAAAATTATTTTATAAAAGTTAAATTTAATATGTTTTAGCATTTTAGATCTTAATATCTGCCCTCTCTCTCCTTAAAATTGTCAAGTAAATATAATTAATGTTCTAGTAAATTTTCCAAAGTTGCAATCGTTCAGAAACAAATCCGAATCCTAAAAAATGATGAATATATTGTTTAAAAATTGAAAGAATGATTTAAAACAAATCATTTATTACCTTCATACTAAAATATAAATTATTAAAAAAAATGCTATAGTTAGTCATTTCTTCTTCATTCATGTGATCCAAGTCAATTTTGAAGCATACTGTAATGGCATAAGATCCTTGCTTGCTTCTGCTGAGTAAGAAGGCCACTTGCCCAAGATAAGAGCTCAAGATTTTCCACATGTCCTATAAATTCTTGAACGAGACTTGTGATTGGTGATGAATAATGCCTTGATGAACCAAATAGATTTTTCTTCCGACATGCTTCTAACTTGTCTATTTTTTTTTTTGTTATTCACCCAATTTACTGAAGTTTTATTCTGACTATATCCAGATTTGACCCGCGTCGTCTACCTGGCTATGATGGATAAGTCTCCTAACAGGGATTTTCTACATACACCAAGGGTTAAATTTGAGATTTCGTTTAATCAATACTAAATCGCTTATCACTCAGACTAATCCCTATTGGTGCTCCTAAATTGTCTTGAATCATCTAGTTTAGAGTTGTAAATATAGGCCAACTTATAGGTTATGTATAGCAAACTTCCTCTAATAAAAAATGCAGAGAAAACACTGCTATCCGATTGTTATTATAAGTCTATTATTCAAGAAATTTTATCTTAAATATAAGTTTACCTAAAGAGTTATTAATGATTACTTCTTAATTTTATCCCTATTATAAATTTTAAAAATATTTAATTATTTAATTGTCATTTACTCCTCTTATCCTATTTATGAGATAGATAGAGAATATTTATTTTAATTATATTTACATGAAAGAGATAAACTTTTCATGTAAATATATAATTTTACCTTTAATTTATTATATTAACTTTATTTCTAATTTTTTATAAGGTATAATATATATTAAATATAGATAAAATTAAAAAGTTATTAAATTTTATAGTATAGTTAATGAGATTTAAAATTTTTATTGTCTATATAAAATATGCTAGAAGTGATTAAATAGAATTAAATTAGTATTTAAAAATGAGTTGAAATTGATTTATAATAAGTACCACAGTGGTACATTATTTATAAACTATAAATAAAAAATAATTCATTTTAAAATATGCCACTATAATTCATGCAAATAATTTAAGTGGAATAATGGAACTCAAATCACAAAAAAAAAACTTATTGGAATTTGTGTCTACCGTTGGAGGCGTGGGGTTATTGTATGGACTGGGGATCCACTTGGCGTTAAATATGAATGAGTAGAGAGAGAGAGAGAGAGAGAGAGAGGTATGAAGAATCCTCTTGACACTGGAGTGAAGGAGATCAGTCCAATGTTTTGTATCCATAATATCGGGCATTGTCTTTCTATCTTTCTTTTTTGAGAAAACTATTTTACAGTATCTATATTTCTCTCAATTTTTAGCACTATAATAAATTTAATTATTAGCATAATAACACTGAATATTTGAAAGTTTTTAAACACCATATTATAGTATGAAAATATATTAAACTTTTTGAGTAGGTTAATTTTTTTTTTTATTTCTGATGATATTTTAAATTTTCAACATTTTATCTATCATGTTCAAACCCTATCCAATCTTCTAAAACCATTCTAGTTCTTGGCTTAATTTTGAGTTCAAAATGAAAGTTCAACTCTTGTTCAACCCGGCTTAACCATAAAAGAAGTATTAATATACAAATTTGTATTAGAAGTTTTTATTCAAAAATGTTGGGTATCAAATCGTAGCAATATGCCTTAACTATTACTTAAAGTTAAATTTAACTATTAATTGACAAATATACTAACTTAATATACACGTCATCTTTTATTTTGGGTTATTTTTTAAATTTATTCTAAATTTTTTACTTAGGAACGTTAGGTATCTATAAGTCTTTTTATGTTTAGTGTTACTTGACTATTATCTAAGTTATGTTTAATCAAATATATTAATATAGTTAGTATATATATCATCTACTTTATTTTTTTTAAGTCATATTTATAAAAAAAAAGGAAATAATTAAAAAAATGCATCAATCCAAATTTTATAGTTGTTAGAGTATCACTCTCAACAAATTATATTATAATAATATCTCAAAAAATAACATATAATAGTGACATATGATAGCTTCTATACTTATAAGTTGACATATGCTATAATTATTTCAAAAATTAATTAGCCCATTCATATCTTTAGAGAATTCTCATTATTCCTATTACATATGTTATATTTTATATTGTTTTATTCTATACTGACAAAATGTATCAAAATGAATTATGGTATACTAAGAGTAACATTCTATTAACGATAGAGTTTGAAAGAATATATTTTTATAGTTTTTTGTTATTTATAAATTTGAGTTAAAAATAAAGTGGATGATATATAAACTTATTATTTCGGTATATTTGGTTAAACTAACAGTCAAATATAATCTGAATAACAGGCATAGTAACATTGAACCCAAAAAAAATTTAGATATTCAATATTCTTGAATAAAAAATTTCAGTGTAAATTTACATCTTAATAAAAAATAAAAATTGATTTGGATGCCATATGGTATCTTATATTAATATATTTATCAACTGATAGTTAAACTTTATTTTAATTAATAGTTAAGATGGTATTATTATAATTTAAAAATTTTTAGAGTAACATTATTTCTAAAATAACTTTTAGATACTTAAAAATTTGAGTATAAATTTTTAAAATAAATTTATATTTTAACCTAAAAATAAAAAAAGAAAAGAGTAAAGTTGAATCAACCGTCATACCATCTAATCCGATTCTTTAATTATTGGATTTCGTGTCATTTTCTTTGTACGAATCTTTTTTATGATCATGTATTAAAAAAGGAAATGAAAAGGAGAAGAGAGAAGAGAACAAGGTGAAATGGGGCTAAAGAAAGGGAGAGTGGGGGTGTTTTGTTTTGTTTTTTTGTTTTTTGATAAAGTGGGGGTGTTTTGTTGTATATGTTGGTTTGCTGTATTTTGGTGTGTGGTCGGTAGCATCCTGGGAAAAAGGGAGATGTGAATGAATGAGAGGCCCGTGACGCAGATTTGGAACTTGTAAGCAGTGTCGTTGCCAATCACGAGCATGCCAAGTTGCCTTTGGTCCCAACCCGGACCACCACTTGTATGCAATCCATCTGCGTTAATCCCTATTAATATTTAAAACGCATTTAATTTTTAAAAAATATTATTTTATTATAATTTTAATTATAATATTTAAAAAAATATTATAATTTTTAGGTACATAAATTTATATTTAAAGATATTAGATAACTCATTTTATCAAATATTCATATTATCTAAAAAGAAGAGAGACTTCGTCCTACTATTAGATTATAGATGAATCCAATTCTTTTTTAAAAAATTTTATACTAAAAGAAAAATCCCCACTAATATTTTATTTTCTCCTTAAAAATAGAGAGCTACTTAGCATGTAAGCCTTAGCATTTTAAGAAATATGAAAATATTTATAAACATTAGAATTAAAATATTTAAAATAGAAAAAAAAATAAAATCTCATAATATTATTAATCTTTAAATAAATAAAAATATAAATAAATTTTTATATAGATAAAAAACATGAGCTAATAGAATAAAGTTAATAGGTTAAACTTATAATCATATTATGATTTTAGTATCTTAAATTTATTTTTTTAAAATATGATAATATAATATTTTAGTCTAATCCTAAATGATATTTAAATTTAATTTTAAATAATTAAATTATTAATAAAATATAATATTAAATTAATTTTAAACTAATATATCTCAATATGCTTTTGAGTTAGAGTTTGAATGCTGGCACTTCTAAAAAAAATAGATACTATTTGGTACTACGTATTGAGAGGTATACAACTATTGTCTATTTTTGTGATGTTTTGGCAATCTTAATATAGTGCAATATTCTTTTAATTTTATTTATAAATTATTTTTAATATATTTTATAAAGATAAAAAAATTCTTAAATTTTATACATTTTATTTTATAGTTGAGTAATTTTTTAACTTTATCCTTAATTAATATAGATTATATTTTGTGAGAATAAAATTAATATAATAAAAAATAAATAGTAAAATTATATATTTATAAATAAAATTTAATTACATAACTTATAATAAATAAAAAATTCTTTCTATGAGTACTATAGATTACTCAAGACAACCCTAGTACTGAAAAATCAATTATAGGATTAAATATTTTCGGACCAAATTGTCCCTATAATATTTCATAAATTCCTATCTACGTCCTCTGTGGTCCCGTCGTCCAATCTACTCCCTCCATCCTCCCACCGTAACTACCTGGTTCGTGACTCATTCTCAGCACTCATCTGTCACCCTCATTCGTGTTTGGCATTTTAAGAAGCAATTATATAAAAATACGTTCCCGCACACAAGATTGCACCATTTAACCATTATTTAATCTCCCCATGCCAATGCGGCAATATTGCATAATTTTAAATGAACAATTTAGTTTATTGTTTGAACTGTATGATTTGATTATCAGTTAGCAGGAGATTCCAACATAGACACTTATTTCAGCTATTAAAAGCCCTGTTGATGCCCTTTTGACATGGTGGCATAGTAATCACTTTGATTAACGTAAGATTGTGGATTTGATTCCGCTTAAACTAGTTCATAATAAGTGTAATAATGATAATGTAATAAATGCTATAAAAGAAAATCTACTAATAAGATATTAGTTGAGGGGATAAGTGATTTTATTTTGTAAGAAAGAGAATAATAATTTAAATATTTTAAAAAATATAGTCATTAAGAGAGTAAAAATATTTTAAATAAATTTTAAAAAAATGTAGAGATATCTTTTCACTGAGTTGAAAGAAAAGGCTATAGAAGAAAACCTATACATCGCTTCCGTTCAAGGCTGAAACATCAATGACCATACCACCTTTTTGGATCAATTTTTTTGGTTGTCACATTCTTTGTTTCTTTTTTTATACGTTTGGTGGTCACATTCTAAACAAATAGATAAGTTGTATTTTTTTTTTTTGGCAAAAATAGTACCCAGCTGTATCATCTCTAAAAGTGAAAATTGACAAATTCTTTTTTTAAAAAAAATAAATAAATATTATATGTTGAAAACTATGGGGGACCACGGTTTTTCATATGAAATATATACTTTTAAAAAATATTTAGTACAAATAAAACTATCATTAATTATACTTTGATTAATTTTAATATCTATAGACTATTTTTATAGAATTTTTTTATTCATATGTTGTATATATAGTTTAAGTTATTTATTTAATTTATAATAATCTAATTTATCTCAGTAACCATGATATTCTTCTGTTACTTTAAGTGAGAGTATCTAATAAATTTTGAAAGTATCGTCATCTTTCTAAAAATAAGTAAAAATTGAGGAATATGCTTAATCTTCGAAGATAACATCATTTTTATAATTATTTTTTACTATAATTGATTAATTTAGTAAATAAACTCATCCCGCATACACTTCTTCCAGGGAAAAAAATCGTATATACTCCAAGATCGCAACTTACAAAATGTAAAAAGTTGCATTGGAATGCAAAATTTTATAATTAATAATCTAAAATTATTCGCACAAACCGCTGTTCTTTACTATATATATATATTTATTTATATATTTATATTTCTTTCACTTTAAATATAAGATATTTTTAACTACGTCATATGATACACTAAGAATAATTCAGAAATATCTTCACTTATTTAATGATAATTTAAAAAAAAAATTGACTGATAGCTTATTAATGAGATATTACCTCTCCTTTTAAATGAGAGCATTAGTAACAAAAATTAATAAATATTCTAGACTAAAATTATTGGTTTGGTATTATTAATTTTAGTAAAAATTATGAATTACTCTTAAAACACTGTAAAATAAGATTTCGTCAATCAAACAACTCTTATATTTAAAAACAGTAGTGATTTTGTTTTTAATAAGTACAGAATCTGGATTCACACGTTATTTCCCAACAAACAACAAAGATTCTTCCTTAAAAAACACTGTCACTTCTTCTGAATAATCATAAAAGTACAAAAGGCTTCACAAGGAAACAGTACTAATCACAAGCAGACAAAATAACGCCCTTATTGAAAATAACGTTTTCTTTTCAAATTATAGTTTAAAAATATTTAATTTAGATTAAAAATTAAATAAATAACTATTAAATATCTAAAATAAATTATAATTTTAAATAAAATTTATGATAATATTTTTTAAATAATAAAAATATTTTAAGGTGTGTAATTATTATTTTATTCATATCTTTTTCTCTATAATTTTATCTCATATATTATAATAATTTATTTATTAAAAAAATTATTATAATAATAACTATTTAAATATATATATTTTTAGAATCACTTATTTTTCAAAAATTCTTTTTTATAAAATCTCTTTTAAAATTATTTTTAAATTATATTTTTTTTATAAACTCTTTTTTGTAAATTAAATCAAAAGCGTCCTATATTAATTTTCCATCACATCACAATAACAGCTACAATAAATAATTATACCTCGTATATGAACTTATCATACGATATAGCTGGCCAAAAAAGAAAACATATATGGTATAACAGAATATGAATTATTTTTCCTTACGACTAACTCATAGTACCATCCAATTATATTCAATTTAGAATACGGGAATGGGTTTTAAATTACTATAAATTATTTCATATTTTTTTATTTATACAGCTCAGAACAAGATTTTTGCTAGAGTCTAGTATTTTTCACTTAATCAAGCTAGTAAGCTATACCTAGACTTTCAAATATAGAGGTGTGTTTTATATTTTGGAGCAAACAAACTCTCATTTAAATGTGTTATAATTATCGTATTAAAACTAAACACGAGTTACTGAGATTAGTGAATCCGTAAATTAGTTTATTTGAATTTGATTTTATATTTTTCCTTATTAAGCCTAAAACAATGTCATTTTAAATTAAAAAAAGAGAAAAATATCAATTCATTATATTTATATTTTAATAAATGTATTTTATTGGATTATGTGTGATTAGGTATAAATGTTCTATTTATTTTGTATATTGATACATTTTTGTTTAAATACTACTTTTTTTAAGAATTATATATATAAATATTTTTATATTTTAATTAAATTATAATTAATTTTAGTTCAACTATAATTAGACTTTTATCTCTATTACTTTATTTTTTTATAATATTAACTAGATCCTATACTAGATATTTTATTTTTAGAGTTTGTAATCACCCTTCTAAATATAATTGTCTTATTTAAGAATTGTATCTAAAATTTAGAAAGATCTAGGATAACTTTCCGCCATTAGATAATCTCTAAGTTGACCCCACTGTTGCTTTAATTAGTAGTATTTTATTATAATTATTATGTTGCATGAGCACCCGATATCCTTGTCAACCCCTCAAAGAATTACAAATCAAACTAATTTGAATTGGGCAATGTAGAATCATTTGAGTGGCAATCCTATTATATATCTTGTTGGATCATAAACTTATGATTAGTCTCTAATTATGGATTGTGAATATGGCTTAGACTTTATAAAAAAAATTATAAATCAAACTAATTTAAATTGGGCTATAATAAGACTCATTTGAGTGACGACCCTATCACATGCTCTTCTGTATTCTTAAAATAGTGATTAATCTCTAGTTATTTGGTAATGATATTGCCTTTTATCCACTTAAAAAAACAGTATCCAATTTGGGATTACTTGTGATTTTTGGTTAAAATAAAATAGCTCCTGCCAATAGCCAAACCTTTGGTTGTAGTCCTTGATTATACTGGACATTGGAGGGAGTATATTGGTTAATGCTAAAATTGCCATTTATTAGCATTTAGTGCAAGTATGAAATACATGTATGAATTTATCAGGTAAAACGAAGGAACGAGGAAGAAAAGGTTAGAGACACGACAAAGCTGGCGTTCTGTAGGTTATTAGACGTATAGTGAAGCGGTGCGATTTTGTCAGTAGCTAAGCCTTGTTCTTTGGTACAAAATTCAATCTTCACGGACTTCATTTCATTTCCATCCATCCCCATATCTTCACCTTTCTCTAATCTCTCACCACTTTCGTTAATATTCCTCTCTCTCTCCCTCTCACCCCCACATGAAGAACACCCATCTCTTTCACTGCTAGATTTTTCATCAAAGTTTCTCTCCCACCATGCTTTCCCAGAAAATCCCATTCTGTTAACTACCAGAAAGAGGAAGAAGAAGAAGACGACGACGACGACGATGATCAGATTTCGGTTTCTCCTTTCACATTTATTATGTCTGCTAGTTTCATTTTCTTGTATGCTTATTATTGCTTGTTTGGGAGACAATGCCGACATAACTGCGCAATTGAACGATGATGTTCTTGGTCTGGTAGTGTTTAAATCCGACCTTAATGACCCTTCTGGTCATCTTTCTTCATGGAATGAGGATGATTTAAGTGCTTGTTCGTGGCGGTTCGTGCAGTGTAATCCGGAGACCGGGAGAGTTTCCGGTATCTCACTTGATGGATTAGGCTTATCTGGGAAAATAGGAAGAGGTCTTGAGAAGTTGCAGTATCTCAAGGTATTGTCACTGTCTCATAACAACATAACTGGAAGTATTAGTCCTTCACTTTCTCTTTCAAACACTCTTCAAAGCTTAAACCTCAGTCACAATAGTTTATCTGGTTCTATTCCCAGTTCTTTGGTGAATATGGCTTCAATGAAATCTCTTGATTTATCAGAGAATTCATTCTCAGGACAAGTCCCAGAAAGCTTGTTTCAGAACTGTTTTTCCCTTCATCATCTTTCTCTTGCTAGGAACATGTTTGAAGGCGCAATTCCTAGTACGATCTCGAGATGTTCCTTATTGAACATCCTCGATCTTTCGAAAAATCAGTTCGGTGGTAGTGTGGACTTCAATGGGATTTGGTCTTTGACAAGGCTTAGGACTTTGGATCTGTCAAATAATGCCTTGTCTGGAAATTTGCCTCCCGGAATATCATCCATACATAACTTGAAAGAGATGAAACTACAAGGTAATCACTTTTCAGGACCATTACCTTCTGATATTGGATTCTGCTTGCATTTGAATACGTTGGATTTTAGTAATAATCTGTTCAATGAAGCACTTCCAGAATCACTTGGGAGACTTAAGTTTTTGAACTTTTTCAAGGCATCAAATAATTTGTTAACCAATGAAATCCCTCAGTGGATTGGTAACATGGCAAGTCTTGAATACCTTGATCTCTCAGACAATCAGTTATCCGGTAACATCCCGGATTCAATCGGCGATTTGGGATCTCTGAGTTATCTCGGTCTCTCGAACAACAAGCTTGTGGGAAACATTCCATCATCATTGGTTTCATGTACTAAGCTATCATCAATTCATCTCCGAGGTAATGGTTTCAATGGTAACATACCAGAGGGCCTGTTTGGTTTGGAATCATTAGAGGAAATAGATCTTTCTCATAATGGGTTAAAGGGTGAAATCCCAGAAGAAATTATTCATGCTTCTAGACTAAAATATTTGAATCTATCTTGGAATGATTTTCACTCCCAAATGCCCCCAGAATTGGGTATGCTTCAGAATCTGACAGTTTTAGATCTTCAGAGCAATTCACTATATGGTTCTATTCCAGAGGATTTATGTGATTCAGGCAATTTGGCTATTCTTCAACTTGATGGAAACTCATTGAATGGTGCTATCCCAGATGAGATTGGAAATTGTTCGTCTCTTTTCATGCTGTAAGTTTCCCATTTCTCAAGTACTGATTTTTTTTTTCTGCATATGTTTCTGAAGAGTGAACTAACAAGTTTGTTCTTTAAACATAACATGAACATCATTAAGGAACTGTTTTGTATGAGAGATTTGGGGTTGGAGAAGTCAGGTTAAAATTTTTAATTAACTTTTCTTGCATTTTTAGCTTACATATTCTCTTTAGTGAAATTTTATAACCCCACTTCTCCAATTTTTTAAAATAGAAACCATATAAATTTTGCCTCTCCTCCTCCAAATCCTTCATACTAAACAGCCCCTAAGATTGAAGTTAGAATTAACATGTTAAATCTATCCCAACACAGTGATGCAACAACCGGTTTAGCGTGAAAGTGTTGTGTATTAAACTGATTTTTCACTTTGTTTTCTTAAAACTTGTGAAGGAGCTTGTGTCACAATAACTTGACTGGTTCAATTCCAAAGTCCATGTCAAATCTTAAAGAGCTCAAAGTTCTGAAATTGGAATTCAATGAACTTAGTGGAGAGATACCACAGGATCTTGGAATGCTTCAGAATCTTCTTGCTGTGAATATATCATATAACAGACTCACAGGAAGGCTTCCCAGTGGTAGCATATTTCAGAACTTAGACAAAAGTTCCTTAGAAGGAAACTTGGGTCTTTGTTCACCCATATTGAAAGGGCCATGTAAGATGAACGTGCCAAAGCCACTGGTTCTTGACCCAAATGCTTATAACAACCAAATGGGTAGGCCAAGGAATGAATCTTCCACGAGTACGCCGAGCATAATGCATCGCCACAGGTTCCTGAGTGTTTCAGTTATTGTCACAATTTCTGCAGCTTTTGTGATCATATTGGGTGTGATTGCTATTAGCCTTTTGAATGTTTCTGTGAGGAGAAGGCTGGCATTTGTTGATAATGCTTTGGAAAGCATGTGTTCAAGCTCTTCAAGATCAGGAAGTCCGCCTACTGGAAAGCTCATTTTGTTCGATTCGGGCCATTCCTCGCTCGACTCGATCAGCAACCCGGAAAACTTGCTGAACAAGGCATCCGAGTTAGGAGACGGAGTGTTTGGAACTGTTTACAAGGTTCCTTTGGGATCACAAGGTAGAATGGTGGCAATCAAGAGGCTTGTAACTTCAAACATAGTCCAGTACCCTGAAGACTTTGATAGGGAAGTAAGAATCTTAGGGAAAGCAAGGCACCCTAATCTAATAGCATTGAAAGGGTACTATTGGACTCCTCAATTGCAACTTTTGGTCACAGAATATGCACCGAACGGTAGCTTGCAATCCAAGCTACACGACCGTCTTTCTTCATCTCCACCTCTTTTGTGGCCTATTAGGTTCAAAATTTTGCTTGGAACGGCAAAAGGGCTCGCGCATTTACACCATTCATTCCGCCCGCCAATCATTCACTACGACCTGAAGCCAAGCAACATTCTACTCGATGAGAACTTCAATCCAAAGATCTCAGATTTCGGGCTGGCGCGTCTCCTGACAAAGCTAGACAGGCACGTGATGAGCAACAGGTTTCAGAGCGCATTAGGATATGTAGCACCAGAATTGGCATGCCAGAGCTTGAGGGCCAATGAGAAGTGCGATATCTACTGCTTTGGAGTGATGATTCTCGAGCTCGTGACGGGAAGGAGACCGGTCGAATACGGAGAAGACAATGTCACGATACTGAAAGACCATGTCAGAGTGATGCTTGAGCAAGGAAATGTGTTGGAATGTGTGGATCCAAACATGAGTGAGTATCCTGAAGATGAAGTTCTCCCAGTTCTGAAGCTTGCATTGGTATGCACGTCACAGATACCTTCAAGCAGGCCTTCAATGGCAGAAGTAGTTCAAATTCTGCAGGTCATCAAAACTCCTGTTCCTCACAGAATGGAAATGTTTTAGAATATAAAGATAAGACTTTGATGGGACCCATTGAGAGAGAACCTTGCTTATCATGAAAAAACACCTTTTTAGTACTGTAAAAGACTTATTCTTTCATGTTTGCGATATCCTGTAACTTTGCTTCCTCAAGTACAGAATAATCTTCATTATTGTTCAGTCACTGCTTTCTTTCTGTTTGCTTTGGTCTCTTCCTTAACAGTTGGGTTTGAGGACCTTTTGATGAGGATAGGATTTTACTCTTGGGCTGTATCAGATATTATTGTCTTGTTTGAATTTTACTTTCTTTAGTGTCTTATCAATTTAAAGCAAATTAGTGTTGGTAGTTTAGAATTTAATAGCTATTGCAAACACAAAAAATAGTTTTATTTTTATTTTTACTTATCCATTGCATTAATATTTTTTTATATGGCTTTTAACAAAGTTATTTGAGTGAGAAATTAAATTGTGCCTGTTATTTAATTGAAACTAAAGAAAAAGGTTAAATTATTTTAAGGAAGTAATTGAATAAACATGAGAAATATGAAATGATTATGATGCTATATCTCTAATTGAAATAAAGTTATCATTCCATGAGTTTACAATTTAATGTCTTTTGTTTTTGTTTCTATAGTCTTGTCTTATTTTTTCTCTCGTTACCATGTATAACTTGGTTGACCAAAATTCATCAATAGTGGAAGAGGCATGTTGCTTTTTTTGCTGATGAACTGATAGCACCAGGTGTTGCTAATTTGAATAGCCCAAATTTTGTTTATTTTTCTAATTAATCATTATTTATTTAATAGTTTACATTTAAGATATTTTTCTTTGTATTGGAGAAATTATTCCTTAAAGTATGAAAATATTACTCCTCCTATTATTAATATAGGACATACTTAATCAATTCAATTCAATTAAATAAATTAGTTAATATATAGTTAGTTAATATATGGTATTTTTTGTAAAACACCATAATTATCATATTTAACTCCCTACTTCCCTCTCTTATTTGATTATTATTGAGGGAATATCAATAGGGGTAATATAAAAAAAATTGATAAATATAAGAAATAATTATTATATAAGACCTAATTGAAGGGTTATTTTAGTCCTAAATATAAGATATATTTCTTATATTTATAACTCTTTCACAAATTATTTCTATTGATACTTCCTCAACAATAATTAAGAGAGAGAGGGAGTTAAAAAAAGTAATTATACTATTTTAAAGAAAATATGCATATTAATTAATTTAATTTAATTAATTAAATACTATTTGTATATCATTTATCAGAAGATTTCATTTGATAAGTTCCTCTAATGTTCCTTATAATCTCCCTTTATATTTTCTCACAGAACTAAATACTATTTGCTCAATTCTTCTCACTAACTTCTTCATAGTCTTCTTTGTACACATTCAAATCATCTTAAATAATTTTTTTACAGTTTTTTCATAATAGATGTCAAACCAACTACGATGTACCAAGGTGGCATCCAACTTGACATCCTAGGTAGCACTTACGTTGTCACACAAGTCCTAGGACGCGTACAAGGTCATTATCAAGGGGGTAGCCAAGTTATCTAATACAGGAAGCCCAAACATGACCTAGATATAAGATAAAAGGCCGCAGTTCAAGATCTAATGCATGGAATTGGAGGCCTAAGTTTTTTCTCCTAGTGGGCAAGGGTAATTCTATAGAGCACTTCTCTCAATGAAACCGCAATACCCAGAGAAGATTATTTTATGAGTATAAAAAAAAATGCCTTAATAGAGGATAATAATATTTTACATAATTTATCTTTGATAGAGAATCCAAGATGGCAAAAACCACCTATGAGTGGGTTAAACTTAATGTGGATGGAGCAATGATTATGTCCAATAATATATTTAGATATAGTGGGGTGTTACGAGACCATAATAGCAAATGATTATATGGGTTCACACATTTCATTGGACTATATAATGTAAATGATGCAGGAGAATTGTCTATCTTTAAGGGGCTACAAAG
Source organism: Leucaena leucocephala (assembly GCA_037074615.1). Classification (NCBI taxonomy): domain Eukaryota; kingdom Viridiplantae; phylum Streptophyta; class Magnoliopsida; order Fabales; family Fabaceae; genus Leucaena; species Leucaena leucocephala. Next base: position 9,503,967 of record CM073533.1, on the reverse strand, counting down.
TGCGTGGGGAAAAGGATATAAGAAAGTTATATTCGAATCTAATGCGAAATATCTTATTCATATGTTGGAGAAAAATAATACAAAATAGTGATGCAACTTATTAGTTGAATAGATTGAGGAGTTCATGTGTAGACATTATGATTTAAAACTGCAGTTTATCTCTAGAGAAACTAATCAGATTGTGGATGCCCTTGTAAAAGAAGACCTTTCTAGATCTATCATATGTGATATGTGTCATATAAAGTTGAGGGACTTAGTAGATTCAGAGTATTTATGATTAAATTCCTCAATACTATAATATATTTTATTTTTGGGCTTTAGCCCTCTATTGTATCAAAAAAAAATCAAATGATAATTTATCATGTTATGATAAGTGGATGAGCCTGATTTCTTTTAAAAAAAAATCATATAAAAAAAATCATATCATGATAGATTAACATATTTTATTAGACCTAATTTTCTTTGGAATTGGATGGAGGCCTACTTTAATAATGAAGCATGTGGAATGAACTTGCCCCATAAGAAGCCCAATTTGATGGAAAAAAGAGTGAAAACTCCTAGTAAGCTTGAAGTTGGCATGTTTTGCTTGTTTTAAAGTCTACTAGTTTTCATCTTATATTTTTTTACCATATATATCCTTTTATTAGAAATAATTTTATATTGTTAGGTATTAAATATATGTATGCCTCCTACTAGAGATTTGAACCTTAATTTTTTTTAATTTGTTTTGAGTTGTAATAGGTTGGATTTAAAAAAAAAAATCAAAGGGACGCTCAATTAGGTAGTCCCCTTAGTCATTGGGCCTTCATTTTGGGGAATAGATCCTTTCCTGTAGCCTTCCCCTCCTCTATCCTATTTTCCCCTTTATCACTAATTGATTAAAATTTTTAATGATCAAGATGGAACATTCTATAAAAATATTATTACAATTTTACTTAAAAAAGAGATAAATAAATTTAAATTGCTAAAATTTGCTTTGAACTTCTCACAACTGTAGTGTTAAAAAATAGAAAAAAATACCTTATAATAATAGTCTATTGTGAACTATTTACTTAAATTTAAACCGTTTAAATTTATTTATATATTTTTTATATAAATTATAATAATATTTCTATAAAATGCTAAATTTGGACGGTTAAAATTTTAATCTAATAGTTTTGAAGGGAAAAAGAAGGTAAAGGAGGGGAAGAGAAAATTTTAATTTCCTTCATTTTCATATTTTAAGTAGTATTTTGTTTTCAATAAGTTAAAAAAAAGTCAAAATTCATTAATTTATCTTTTATTTTTATGTTTTAGACATCTAATAAATAGGCTTATAAATTTAAGTATATTACTCTTTTGAGCAACTTAGTTGATGTTCAAATCCCTATCTTTTATATATAGAAACCTCATCAAAGGAGGTATCATTTAGCTAATAATAGTTAGTATAAATAGTAAGAAAAAGATATTTAATTTATAATAATGTAAGTTTGATTGTCTCAGCTGTAATGATAGCTCATTTAATAAGCAATCTCATAAATATTTTATAAGTATTTTCTAAACTCTAGGGATATACTCTAATTTTAATAGAAATTGATACTAAATTTATCTAAATTTTTATGTATAAAAAAAAATAAAGAGATCTCGTTTACACAGAATATGTTGCAGAAAATTATACTTTGCTACTATCCGCGGATGTACTCTCAAAGAAAAAAAACGAAAGATTTTTCCTAACTTAATTGAACTTTGAAGTTAAGATTTCCAAAGTTTTAGTTAGATTAGAGTTTTAAGTTTGTGGGTGGTGTTAAGCTAGGAGTTGTAGTTGTAACTAGCTTTTCTTTTCTTTTTTTCCCTTCTAAGTTTATGTTTTTTTTTTATTTAATACAATTTAAACACACAATCATAAACATGCCAATAGGAAATTTAAACTCCGGACTTTATTTAGGATTTATTTGGTTGGGAAGTTTTAGAGGGGAGGAGAAAGTGTATTTGGTTGGAAAAAATAGAGAGGAGACGAGGGGAGATCTTTTATTTTTTTGTGGTCCTCTCCCCTCTAAAAGTGGGGGCTTTTGGAGGGGAGAGAAACTTTTATCCCTTTTTTAACTAAAATGCCCCCAAACTTTTTTTAATATTTCAATTATACCCTCAAACCTTTTTTTTATTTTTTTTACGTCTAATTTTTTCTTTAATTACATAATAATTATAATAAAACTTAATAAGTATACTAAATTATTTATATTAAAATATATAATAATTATAAAAATAATAAAAATAATGTTAACATTTTAACATTTTTTTTAATTTTATTATATATATAAATGAGATAAAAAAATTTAAGATTTATAAATTAAAAAATAATAATTTTGATATAAATATTATAAATAAAGAATAAATAAATTTAAATAAAGAGATAATGATATATTTATTAATTTTTAATTAATTCCTCTACCCTCTCCTCCCCTCCCTTTCTGAACTAAACAAAAAATATCATTTAATAATCTCTCATATTTTTTTTTATCCTCTTTTAAATTAATTTAATTTACCCTGAATCAAATAAAACCTTAAGCATGAAAGGTGATATTGCTATTAAGGCAACCAACCGTTGACTCTAAATTTATGTTTGTCTTTGTATCTTAAAACTCTATAAATATTTTATAATTGTTTTCTTTAGTAAAAATTAGACGGTATTCTTTAGGCGGTAATTAAGAGTTGCGGGGTGTCAAGCTCTGCTAGTTATTTTATGTTTGTTTCATTTATATATACACAATCGCCATCTAGGCAAGGCCAGAGAAGATTCTGGAGTGTTAATACTTCGAAGGCTTTTGCGAGGGTTTAGGGAACGCGCCGGAGCGAAAGGGGAACGTCGGCGATATACAATGGCGGACGACGACTACAACGACATGGATATGGGGTTCTCTCTCTTCATCTTCTACTACTACCCACAGACATATAAATAAACTAGGGTTTCTCTTTTTCCCATTCAGACTTACACAAGTGAATAGCTTTTCTACAAATTAAGCAACTGACAAGACATTATCTCAGTTGAAATTAATAATATATTTTGGTAACCTTGATATCTTAATTTTTCCGGTTTTGCAAAGATTGAAACTTTCTTCAACTCTCCTCCGAGGGGGTTTACTTGTTCTGTGATAACTATATACCCTATGGTTCTGTAAATTCACATTATGCTCATGCAATTACAACTATAAAGTTTTAGACCTATGTTTCTTGTCTTTCATTATTGAACGTGTCTCATTGAGAGTGAATGCTGATGCAGATATGAAGATGAACCACTAGAGCCTGAGATTGAAGTAGGGGACTCTGTTTTTTTTTTTTTTAACCTTAATCTCTCCCATAAGTCTTATGGAACATGTTATTGAGAGTGATTATCTGTTGAACTCACTGGTATATTGGCTGGTGGACAGGAAGGTGCTGAGGAGGATGTGGAAAACAATAACAACGAGGACCTAACTGGAGAACCACTTGAAACTGCGGATAGGGAAGAACAAGAACCTGCAGAAAGGCCTAGGAAGACATCCAAATATATGACAAAATATGAGCGTGCCCGGATATTGGGTACCCGTGCTCTGCAAATCAGGTTTTTTTTTTTGAACTTTATTGAGTCAAGATTCTGTTGATCATATGTTTGCGATTGTGTGTGTGTATATATATCATGTTTATCTCTTTGCTTGCCCAGTATGAATGCACCTGTTATGGTGGAGTTGGAGGGGGAGACTGACCCGTTGGAGGTAATATTATACTACTATCTTTTAATAAATTAATGCTTTTTCTGCATTCTTATATTTATGCACACTTTTCTTTCAACGTTAATGCATTTCAGCATACCTTGAACTTTCAATGTTAGTGTTCTCCCATCATTTTTCATTCAGTTGGTTCTTGATATCCAGGTAGACTAGATATCATGTTCCTCACAATCGAGCTGATCAGCTGAGTAATCTGACATACGTAGTTCTTATGTGGGGAATATTGTTATTGTTCATATATATGTTCTACTTGTTCTGTAGTTCGAATAAATTGAATGAGTTTAACATGGGACCGTCTTTCATGGTTCCTTTACAGTTTTTTAAATATTATGAAAAATGATGTGGGAAGATTAGTTTTCCTTACTTACAGATTTATCTTACATTATGTCTTAGTTAACGGTAATCCTTGCTAATACTTTGTATTATTTACTGATTGTTAAAAGTTTCATGACCACTGTTCACCTCCCACTTGCTTTACAAACAATAGGTTCAAGTCTTCCGTCTTTGAATGTCCAAGTTCAAAATCTGGAATAGTTTGCTATTCACTTTGATAATTTTCGTTGCTTGCTGTTTCAAATTTCTATTATATGATGTTGCATGAATCTTATTTTCTGTTTAAGATGGTATTATCTAGTTAAACCTTGATTGAAGAATCAATCTCTTGGATGTGCAGTGTAACATATTAATGTGAATTCTTGTTTTTCTAACTGAATCTTTCAGTTTCTTTAGTTTGGTTGAATAATATAATTTGCATTCCATCTTGGCACTATAAAACGTACCAAACCAGTTTTTGAATTGTAGAAATTTTGTGAGAACTCAGTCTAGTACGCCCCTCAGTTATGTGGATTGGCTCTGAAGTTTAATAGCTTGCTACCATCAAATCTGAATTGTTGTTTGATTCCTACTTTGTTTTGGCTGTGAACAACATGCTTTGTATGGTTCTGTGGCAGTTTTCAATGGTAAAAATTCATGTGACGGCATGTTTGTTAAACATTTGGGGTAGACGTTTTGTTTGTTAATGTTCCTGTAATTATTCTATTTTTCATATATTTTGGTTTTTTGTATGCAATACGGTATTTTTCATTTAAAATTCTACTAAATATCAAATGGTTGATATTTTCTCTAAACTGTTTAGATCGCTATGAAGGAGCTTCGAGAGCGGAAGATTCCATTTACCATCCGCCGTTACTTGCCCGATGGAAGGTATACTATGTGATATGGAAGTTAGGGCATTCTCATAAAGCATTACCTTTTATGCCAATCTTATTTCTGTTGTTGTTTGTGACATCGTCAGCTATGAAGATTGGGGAGTTGATAAACTGATTGTGGAAGACTCCTGGAAGAGGCAAGTGGGTGGTGACTGATTTGATCTGATATAAGCAAAATGAGGCCAACACAGAGACATTTGAAAATATCCCTTTTTATATGATCTTCTTATCACCTTTATCACCTTGGATCTGTTTTTTGATGCCAAATTATGACCATACTTGAAACTTTTGCTTATTGTGCTGTTATAATCATTAGCTTTGTTTATATATCACTGTTTTTTTTTTTTGGATAATATTAACTGAACTTATCATCAGATATACTAGTTTTGGAATTCATAGCTGTACCTCTTAGCATATATATATATATATATATATCACTGTTGTTTAAGCTTCCCCTTTTAGCAATCCTTGCGGTAATCTCACACTGTTCATGAGACTTGTTAGATTTTTTATATTATATATATAATTAGATTTTGTTGGGCGCTCTGATGAATGTGCCAGTGTGAATTTACTAATTATAGTTGTTAATTAGGTTGGAAATATGAGAAATGAGAGTTGTTCCTAATTAGCAAGTACAACTGGCAAATTAACTGCCCATAAAGGGCTATTGGGATAATTGTAGTTGTTAATAATGTCTCTTTATCACAAATTTCAATCCCATTTTGCTCCCTACGGTGAAGTTTCAGACTTTTTTTAGGGCTATTGGATATTAATTGTCTATTGTAGTTCTTTGAGTAAAATTTTCTCAAAAATAAATACAAATACAAAATAAGTAATAATTCTTTATTCTTATATATAAATTAAAACTCAGTACTTTTGATTCAACTTTTCTTTTTATTTATTGATTCTTCTCTTCCCAACTTTTCCAACGCATCTTCCTTGATTTTCCGTTTATTTTCTTAATCCATGTAGCATGTTTTATTTCTCCACGACTAGTTCAAAATACCATTTTCATTCCTTCGATCCCTAACCTTTTTAAAGATGAAAGCTCCATTGCTATATTAAGAAAAACTTCATTTCTTTCCCTCCAAAAGTTGGCGCGAAGCGGGTATACCTGTCATCGAGCTCATGGTCATGCTGAGACGGAGAGTTTGTTTTTGCAGAGACCAGCAGAGACGACGTCGTTTTGAGTATCAATCACCGTGGCAATTGAATGCATGGAGGCGCTCTTGCTTGCGCAGCGCGCTTTTCTGGCAAACTTGGCGGCAGTCAGTTTCATGCTCTCATAACTTTCCGTTCTGGCGGCAATCAGCACTTTTCTCTCCCCCATTCTTTGTCTCTCTTTGGTCTTGAATTTTCTAAAACTTTCACATTCAAGCCATCCTCTTGCCTACACATAATCGCTGTCGCAACGTGCTGTCGCGACCTTCTGCCTTTGATGTTCTCTCGTCAGGGGCGCGTGCCGCCGCCAAGAAGAATACCCAATCATCGTCGCCCCAGAAACAAAAAATCCCGGATTCTAATTCAACCCAAAACCCTAACGTATATTTGGTTAAAGGAAAGTGTGGGGAAATGAAATTGAAAGTGAAATTTTTTACTTTCTTATTTGTTTACGATGATAGTCATTGAGGTCCATAAAAAAAAATTAAGAATTAGAATGATAGAAATAGATAAAATGTCGTACGTGTTATAAAAATAAAAAAGGGAGAGAATAGAAAAAATAATAAGATAAAAATTTTGAGATGAGAGAAATAGAAGGACATGAGAGAATTGGAGAAAAAGAGGAGTGACTATTTTTCTTTATATTTAAACTTACAATCACTTGGTATATGTCCACTATTTATAGGCCATAAGTCCTTAAATTCTATTACAAAAGTTACATAAAAAATAAATCTATATAATTATAAAATATTATAATATTTGGAGATTATGTACATTAATCATAGGAAACTCTCAAGAAAATATTTATTTATAGGTTACATAGTTTTAGTGTAAAATTACAAAAGACATCCTAGGAAATTATAGATATCCACACTTAATATTGCAATATTCATGATACTACTTAAATTATGAAATTTTTAAATAATTTTTATCTTTTCTAAATTATAAAAATATTTTAAATTATAGAAAAATATATATTAATTTTATCTTCATTTTTATCCTCCTAAATAAAATTTTAAAAATTTAAATATATTTTTACCTCAATCAAAAACTCTACCTTCCTGAAAAAAACAAACAAACGTAAACTATACTCTTCAACAGCACGGCAAGTACTGGTGGGTCTTCAGAACTTAGTAACGATACTAAATGCGCTGACATTAAAGATTCAGGAACAATGGTGGGCTGACGGGGTCAGAGGGTGCACTTGCGGAGATGAGAATGCGCGTTATATGGAACCAGGAGAAGATTACAGAACTGAAGAAAAAAGTTTATCTTTTGAAGAAAAAGCCTGCAGCTTTTGACCCGAGTTCGATATCTTGTTGGGACAAGGGTAAACCTGTGCCCTTTCTGTTTCTCGGTTTGGCATTTGATATGATTGTGAAAGAAAGAGGACGGGTTGTGATTACAGATATAATGTACAATATGCTGAGGACTGTCATGAACACTACACCCGAGGATCTCTTGGCTGTGTTTATCTTTCCGCTAATAAGATCGCCCCACCGCATGAAGGGAAGGAACTGGGAATAGGGGATACTACAATTATTGAGGCGCTTGGGTAGGCACCTGAAAGAACTAAGGAGATAAAAGATCAGTATAAGGTGATATACTTGTGGGGTTTTAGCTTTTGCCCATAGATTTGATAGTTTACCCTGCACGACTTCTGCATTGTTATTGTCTTGTTTAACATAAATTTTGGATTTTTCCGTTGTTCCTAGTCTAGGATATACGTGTATTATAAGAAGAATAGAAGCTATTTCTATACAAGAAAAAGAGGAAGTCTGCCTGCATCTTTTTTCGTGTTCTTGGCTAGAGACTGAAGGGTCAAAGTGTCGATCTTTTATCCACGTATGATAAATATAAGGACTTTCGTTATGTTGAATGCTAGAGTTATTATGGTACAAGAGCTTGGAAATCTAATTATGATGGCTTTTCCTCTAGTATGCGCACCCATACAAATGCTTACGGTTAGATTTGGTATCATGGGGGCACATGACTGACATTAAAATATTATTTTTCGTAAGTTGTGAAATGTAAAGCCTCATTCTGTAGTCTATAATAATTCCTTTTGAAATGAATTTTGATAAATAAGTTCATATATCCTGAAGAACTTTGGTTTCTGGTTGCCAGCACTTATCCGTTGTTTATTATTTGTAGGAAAAAAGGTGATTTGGGCCTTGTTGCCAAAGCAAGCTGCTCATCATAATCAGTGATACGGGAGCATGATCCATTAACTATTAGGAAGGCTTTTGAGACCTTTGGTCTTATTGCCGCAGTAGAATGCATCACATTTGTATTTTATATATATATATATATATATATATATATATATATATATATTTAAACCACTTCCTCTGAGGGGTTGGGCAGCATGAGCGCTGTTATAGTTTTAGGAATGTATTAGAGTTTAGTATTGTATAGAGATGATTCATGCTTCTCACATATGTTGTATTTCAGTTTGTTGAATACTGATAGGATATGAGAGAAGAAAAGAGGAATTTACTGGGAACCAGAACATTTTTTTAATTGATTACTTAATGTTGCTATTTGCTAGAGTCTGCTACTAATTTGCTCCATATCTCTAAACGTGCACAGGAATCTGGCCTCAACGAGAAAAGGAACCACATCAAGAGACTTCTATTTGCTGCAACTGACTGTGAACCTCAATATCTAATTCGTTTGCTTCTGGTTGCGATCATTGTGTATTTATTGAAGTATTGAGGTGGGTTTTCTTCTCAATATTATTAGTATTATGATTATGATCATTATTATTATTTGCAGTCAAAGTTGCGGATTGGGTATGCCGACCAAACTCTCTTAGCTGCATTGGGCCAGGCTGCAGTATAGATGGAAGGACATTCTGTAACTCCTAAAATTTAGTCTCCTTTAAAAGAGGTAACTTAAACGCCCTTGAATTTGCAAAATATGATATGTGAAGTGAAAGATTAAAAGGTATCATTCTCCCCCTTTGGAGTCTGGTGAAGGCAATGCTATGATATGGTTTAAAACCTTTGGAGTACACACTAGCAGTTTAAGTTGTTGGGGAGGGGGGAGATGATTTATGAGTCCCACTAAAATAGGTTTTTGTCTGAAAGCTGGCAGAGGGGGAAGGAAGGATGATTTGTGAGTCCAACTGAAATAGGTCTAAAGTGCGAAAGCCAGTGCTTCCGGTTGAAGATATCAGCCACTTTTTCCTTAGTTATTCTTCATTTTAATCAAATTTCTTTTGTATTCTGTAAAAACTAAAAAAAAATAATTGATATTGTGGTTTGATTTTGCATCAGGCTACAAAGATTGTTGAACAAGTGTATTCTGTTCTTCCTGACTATGACAAAATAATTCCTACATTGCTTAGTGGTGGTGTATGGAAACTTCCAGACACGTGTAACTTTACTCTTGATGTTCCAGTTGGACCTATGCTGTCTAAAACAACTAAGGGTGTGTCTGAAGTTCTAAATAAATTCCAGGATATAGAGTTTACTTGTGAATACAAATATGATGGAGAGCTTGCCCAGGTGATATGTTCTGGTCGAACCCACCACCAGAAATATACTGCTCATGATATTTATTACTGTAATAATAGCTTTATTGAAACAGATACATTACATGGATGATGGATCGGTTCAGATTTACAGTAGAAATGCTGAAAAGAACACTACAAAGTTTCCTGATGTTGTTGCTGCGATTTCAAGGTAAATTTGAATCATTATACTTGAGGAATTGCATCTTTTGTCTTTGTTATCTATAGGGACATTCACTGTCTCGAGATTTTTGCTTAAGTTTGAGACATGCGCACCAATTGCATCCCAATACTTTTGTCAACCTGGGTTGCTAATATTTGCTGCTAGCCAACAGGTTAAAGAAATCGTCTGTATCATCATTTGTTCTCCATTGTGAACTGGTTGCATATGACCGATGAAAAAAGAAAATTCTTCTTTCAGATAAGATATGAAGTAGATAGTTCTTGCAATTATGATGAGTTGATTTTGTTTAATTATGAATAACAAATCGGTCATGTTCTTAAGAAATTGATTATGCTTTTCTATCTATGTTGGCCATGTAGCTGATCAGTTATTCATATGTTGCATACAGATTAGTTTTGGTACAGTTATTGAATGCAAAGTGTTATGACAGGTTCTTAGTACTCGAGCTCGTAAACATGTTTTTATGATTGATATAAAAGTCAATGTATGCATATTTGCCTTTGATATCTTGTATTTTAATGGCAAGCCACTACTTCAGGAAACCCTAAAAATCTGGAGAGGTATCAGCACTGTCTTTTTTTTGCTGTTATTTTTATTTAGATACTTGAATTATGGAGTCCTTGTTACAATTGTCTGAAGTGCTTAAGCTTAACTGAAGCTGCTCCCCTGTTTAAGACAATGTAAGTTGGACAGGGAATTATAAGATTAACTGACTCGGGATGGAATATTCAAAATGGTAATGTGATGATTCCATGTCAAGGCCTAAAGTATTTGGGTTTATTGGGGGCCGTGCTGGAATCCAGTTCCTCACCTATGTACTGTCAATCAAATTTTAATATGAATCTTTGAGTATCATGTATTTGCCATAAACTACCATTGCCTCCCTGCAGCATCTCTATGCCTCTTTCGAGGAAGAATCTGGATTTCTTCAGTTTGCAACAGCAATAACATCAAATGACGTTGAGGAAATACAAAAGTTTCTCCATGCAGCAGTTGATGCCGGGTATGGTTAATAGTTATTTTGGCATTTCCGTTGATTTGCAGTTGCAAGGGTTTAATTATCAAAACTTTATATGAACACACTACGTATGAACCTTCCAAGCGGTCACTCAACTGGCTAAAACTGAAGAAAGATTTTCTTGAGAAGGGATGTGATATTCATTTCCTTTTTTATCTTCACTTAATTTTTTTTCATTTTTTTTTGTTCACTGGTTCTAATTTTCAGTATGGGGACTCACTGGATTTGGTACCTATTGCTGCTTTTATTGTATATAATAATTGAATGTTAGTTTAAGTAGCCGTTATGGTTAGTAATGGAGTGACATTAGGTAGCCGTTAGATATTGAGCTGAGATGATAAGCCTATAAATAGATAGGTATTTCAACTGTGAGAATCAGATTAATATGTGAATCAAATGTTATCCCCTGTTCTGGTTTCTCTCAACCCTTCTCTAGTTCTCTCTTTCCCTCTGTGCTCCTCTTCTTATCGGTCTCTCTATCTTTTCTCTTTCATTCTCTCTCATTCCTAATTATTCTTCTGTATCAGTATTCTTTCTAGTACTTCCTATTAGAAAATAAACATCTCAAATACAATATAATCAATCCAGATTATAACATATATGAATACAAAACATATATGAGATATAGCAGAAGACTTAGAGTTATCTCTCGCCATTAGCTTGATTGATCTGAGGAGAACTGGAATCAAATGGGATACCTATCAAAAGAGAACATTGTCAGATAAATTACAGGTTCTTTCAACTGGTGATTAGGCACAGCGATGACAACTTGTTTTTAGCCGTCACCAGTGGAGAACCTTCATAAGAGAGTTGAGATTTAAGTTTTGCTCTGGACTCAGAAAGAGATCTCACAATCAATGAATTGTTCTCAATTGTTAATTTCCACCATCAGAAAATTAACCTTAAATAAACTGAGTCAATAACCCACTTTGGACTGGACCCAATGACTACGGGCCACACTCAAAAATATTTATTAATTATCCTAATTAATATCTAAATAGGTTATAATAAATAATAAATGTCTAACATCTCCTACTTGACCCGTATACTCAATGTCATTGCTTTATCTAGGTAAACTGATGTGCCACAAGAATCAAGGCGATAAGTCCCCTTTTATCGGGTATTACCTTCCATGTATTACAAGTAGCACATCACTTAATGGGTATCACAATATATGTGAACTCAATGTTCATAGGTTCCTGTCTTAATGTTTATCAATTTCAATAACATAATGTATACAATCACAAATTGAAATGATAAATCACAAAATATAATTTCATTGCTCATACCTCCGTTAATCAAAAGTAGGTCAAAGTCCCATATGAGGTACATGTGTGACAAAGATGTTCGGCTTCAACCCTTTCGTCAAAGGATTAGCCAACATGTCCAATGTACTGATATGTTCAATGGAAACTTGGCATCCTGAACCCTTTCTCTCAAGCAAAGGAATTTAAGTTCAACAAACTTGCTGCAACTTTTATTCCTTTTGTTGTTCACTATAGCCACCACAACTGCGTTATCACAGTACATTCTAATTGGTTTAGAGACTGAATCCACAATCTTAAACCCAACAATGAAATTCCTTATCTAAATAGCTTGTGAACTTGCTTCAAAACACGCAATGTACTCAGCATCATCGGTAGAAGAAGCTGTTTGAGTTTGCTTAGCGCTTCTCCACGATATAGCTCCTTCTGTCAATAGGAAGATATAACCAGATGTAGACTTGTTCGAGTCTACGCATCCTCCAAGATCTGAATCTGAGTATCCAATTACGTCCCAACTGTATATTCTCCTGTATGTGAGCATGTAGTGTTTAGTGCCTTGTAGATACCTAAACACCTTCTTTACAGCTATCCAATGTGCTTCCCCAAGATTACTTTGGTATCTTCCCAACATATCCACAGCAAAAGCGATGTCAGGTCTTGTACAAATCTGTGCATACATCAAGCTTCCTACCGCTGAGGCATATGGGACCCTTTCCATCTGTTTTCTATCAAGCTCGGTTTCAGGACATTGACTTAGACTAAATTTGTCTCCTTTTTCAATAAGAGCCACGTTAGATGAACAGTTTTGCATTCTGAATCGTTCAAGAATTCTGACAACGTAAGTCTCTTGAGATAAACCTACAAGACATTGGGTTCTATCTCTATAGATCTTTATGCCAATGACATAAGAAGCCTTACCCATGTCTTTCATGTCAAAATTCTTGAACAGAAATTGCTTCACTTCACGTAATAGTCCCAGATCATTAGTAGCAAGTAGTATGTCATCCACATACAAAATCAAGAATATGATTTTACTCCTATTAGCCTTGTGGTATATACAATCATCCATGATATTCTCAACGAAACCAAATGACGTGATCACTTCATAGAACTTCAAATACCACTGCCGTGAAGCTTGTTTCAAACTATATATTGATTTCTTCAGCTTGCACACCAATTGATCTTTACCTTCTGCAACAAATCCCTCAGGCTGTTTCATGTAGACTTCTTCCTCCAGTTCGCCATTGAGGAAAGCAGTCTTGACATCCATCTAGTGCAACTCTAGATCAAAATAAACAACCAATGCCATGATGATACGGAATGAATCTTTCTTAGATACAGGTGAAAAAATTTCACTGTAATCGATTCCTTCCACTTGAGTGAAGCCCTTGGCAACCAATCTAACTATGTATCTATCGATGTTATCTTATGAGTCTCTCTTAGTTTTATAAACCCATTTACAGCTAATGGCCTTATATCTACTAGGCAACTCTTCAAGTTCCCAAACATGGTTGTTTGCCATGGAATTCATTTCATCAATCATAGTATCATGCCATAACTTAGAGTTCACATTCTTCACAGCCTGAGTAAACGACAAAGGATTATTCTCAACACTTACATCACATTCAACCTCAGTAGAATACACTAAATAGTCATCAGGTAATACTAGTTTTCTTTCTCTAGTTGACCTCCTCAATTCAACCTCTTGGGTTGAACCAGGTTGCTGAACAATGACATCCTCTATCACAACTTGTGGTGGTTCCACTTGTGCGATAGGTTGACCATCAGGTATGTGTCCATCTTGTTCAGCACCGTCAATTTGAGCCACAGGGTCTATATCACGTTCAATGTCAATCCCAATAGTGGGATGAACATTGACTATTGACGTCCCCTCATGAATGATATCAGTGGTTCGCTCTATGTAATCATCTGATAGACAATCACTCCTACTAATCACATCATTCTCACGAAACTTGACATTCCTAGACTCTACAAACCTTGTAGAAGGTGGAGGACAATAGAACTTATAACCCTTAGACCTCTCCACATAGCCTATAAAATAAGCTCTAATAGTCTTAGGGTCCAACTTCTTCTCCAGTGGATTATACACTTACTTCCGCAGGACAACCCCATACCTTGAAATGATTTAAATTGGGTTTCTATCTTTTCCATATTTAAAGGGTGTCTTAGACACGGCCTTTGTTAAAACCCTATTCAATATGTATGTGGCTGTCTTGAGTGCTTCCTTTCACAGAGAAAACGGTAGTTTGGAGCTACTCATCATACTCCTAACCATATCTAGTAAGGTCCTATTTCTTCTCTCAACTATACCATTCATGTCAGGTGATATAGGCATAGTGTATTGAGCCATTATACCTTGCTCTCGAAGAAAATCAGCAAATGGACTTACCGCTTGTCCTTCACTAGTGATTCTGCCATAATACTCACCACCACGGTCTGATCTCACGATCTTGATTGGTTTTCCAATCTGTTTTTCTACTTTTACTTTATATTCCTTGAAAGCATCTAGTGCCCCACTTCTATTATAAAGCATGTAGACATATATATATCGTGAATGATCATCAATAAAGGTGATAAAGTACTTTTGACCATGCGCAGTCAAATCAGGGTAATAAATATCCGTGTGTATAGTTTCTAGCAGCTCAGAACTTCTTTTAGCCCCCTTATGTGACTTATTAGTCTGCTTTCCCCATATACAGTCCACACAAGAATCAATCTCCGAATGGTTTAAAGGTGAAAGAATTCCGTCTTTATTTAACCTTTTAATTCTGTCAATAGAGATATGACCCAATCTCCTATACCACAGGCTATAAGAATTCTCATCGATGACATTTCTCTTAGTATCATGCGAAATAGAAAGAGATTGAGGCAAATCACAAACAATTTTAAACAAGCAATCAATCATAACTAAATTCACAATCAAAACAGAATTCTTTGTCAAAGTCATAAGTTTTTTAGAAAGAATTAGATGATAATCAAATGGAATGAGTTTTGACATAGAAATTAAGTTCCTTTTGTAAGAGGGAACATAAAAAATATCATAAAGTTCTAAAAATTTTAACGGCTTTTACAGGATCTCCTCTCCCACTGCCTAAAAGGACAATTTTCTCATTGGGATATGGAGACCTACTTGACAGAAAACCCTGCATGGTAGTAGAAATGTGGATCATCGAACCAGTGTCAATCTACCAAGTGTCATCATTAACGCTAGAAAAGTTATACTCAAAAATAACACCATGAAAGCATACCTCTCATCTCTATAATATGTTGGCCCATGCCGCCAATACCTGTCACAGCAAATAATTCAGACATGATGATACCACACATCTACTCGATTGTCAGCTTAAATTGCTTATCTAAGGCTTCCAGGTACCCTTTGGTTGTGTCATACTTAGGGATTGCTGCCCTAATGCTCCTAGTGATCCTTTGTTTTATAAACAGAAGAGATAAGCGGTTACTCTACTCCTACATATTATATCTTTCCTTTGCCTCTCTGTCATCGGAGGCATCATCAGGTCTCGGAGGTTTATCAAACCTCAAGGCATAATCCAAGTCCAAGAAATAGAGCTGCAATAAAACATCGTCTCTCTAGTCAGCATAATTAATGATGTCATCTAAGATTGTCTTGTTGCTAACATCATCCATAATCCTAGGAGTAGCAATCAGATCTGCAAAATGAGAACAGACAAAAGTACAAATAAGCTAAAAAAAATTGAAACAATCACAAGTCACTGTGCCATTTGATTAATTAATGCATGTAACAAAAATAAATGAGGATGCTATGGCTACTCCTCACAAAAATGCATGCTAGTCACGAATATCAATAACGTGCATATAAATCTAAATATGCAGAAAATAATTGAGCATTTAATAAATTAATTTAATCAACAAATGTGATTAAATAATTTAATTTAAATTCTCCCACTATTTCATGCACCCAAAAAATGTCTAATAAATTAATTTCAACTTAAAAATTTTTTACAAAAATTAAATATTTAATTTAATTGCCTAGGGAGAAATTAAAAACACAACATGCAATTAAATAACATAAAAAATTAAAATTTGTAAATATTTTTTCCCAAAAAATTAAAATAATAGAGAAATTAATTTAAACATTTATAATGTATGAAATAGTAATTAAAATATTTTAGAAAATAAAATTAAATGGCTAAAAATAATTTTCTAGAAATAAAATCAAGAGACTCATACACAAAAGTCTAAAAATAGAGGCCAAAATAACTTCTAGAAATAAAAACAAAAATTCAGGCCCAAAAGGTATTTTCTAGAAGCCAAACAAATTATTCGGCCCAAAATTATAGGCCCAAAAATGTAGGAAGCCATTAACCTTTTTTTTTAGCTTGAAAACAAAGTGATCTAGCAGTTAGCCCAAAAAAAATATAATAATTTCTGTTGGCCTATATTAGCAGCCCAAAACGTTGCAAGCCCAACAACATTTTCATTTCCTTTTTTTTTTGAAAAACCAGTAGCCCTGAACAGTGCGGCCCAACAACATAATTTTCCTCTTTTTTTTATTAACAGAACGCATGAGTCGGGTCATCTGCCATGTGAGTAAGGTTAACCTAACTCGACTCATGACCCATTTTGCACAGCCAACCCGCGACAGTTTCAACAGCCACGATGTAACTCCACGACCGTGACACCTGTGAGCTCCATGGGCGATGTGATGCTGTTCTCCGTGTGTCAGAGACTGTGATCCTTCTTATTTTATGGCGTCATTGATGGCAATCTCATGGCGATTCGCGGCCACGGCGACCTGTGATCCATTTTCTGGTGAGCTCTGATGGCGGGTCTCATGGTGATTCTGACTGTAATTTGCAGCCCTGCTCCTTCTCCAGCGACAGTCAACGCCAGTGATCTCAGAAGCTGGATTCAGAGTAATGTCTCTGTGGCGTCATCATCAGATGGAATTGAGAAACAAAGCGCTGCTCTCGCCAGTAATAAAAATTCTCTCCCTCGCCTCTCGCAGAACAGAAGTTGTTAAAGAATAACAAAGAATAAAAAATATTATAATATTTATTCATCCCATATTATTACTTATGAACACAAAAGATCAATAAGCAAGGCAGAAGTGATCTCAAATCAGGCTCTGATGTCACATGTTAGAAAATAAACATCTCAAATGCAATATAATCAATCTAGATTATAACATATATGAATACAAAACATATATGAGATGCAGCGGAAGACTTAGAGTTTCCTCTCGCCATTAGCTTGATTGATCTTAGGAGAACTGTAATCAAATGGGATACCTGTCAAAAAAGAATATTGTCAGATAAATTACAGGTTCTTCCAGCTGGTGATTAGGGACAGCGATGACAATTTGTTTTCAGCCGTCACTAGTAAGGAACTTTCAGAAGAGAGCTGAGATTTAGGTTTCTCTGTGGACTCAAAAAGAGATCTCACAATTAATGAATTGTTCTCAATTGTTAATTTCCACCATCAGAAAATTAACCTTAAATAAACTGAGTCAATAACCCACCTTAGACTGGACCTAATGACTATGGGCTACACTAAAAATATTTATTAATTATTCTAATTAATATCTAAATAGGTTATAATAAATAATAAATGTGTAACACTTCCGTCATATGCTTTTGGGTTTCACGTGTATTAAATGAATGGTCACAATGACTACTCTGTAGGGATCTATGGAACTTTTCTCCTTGCCTGCTATGACATCAATAATGAAGAATTTCAAAGCATTTGTAAAATAGGTCAGTTTTATCATTTCAAGTCACTACCCTTTGTATATTAGAATTAGTTCTGCTTCTTAACTTTCATGTTATGCTGATTAGGCACGGGATTCTCAGATGCAATGCTCGAAGAACGCTCTGCTAGTCTTCGTTCCAAAGTGATTCCCAAACCAAAGGTCTCTGTTTTTTTATCTTGTTTAGGTTCATTTATGTTGTGATTAATAATGTGCGACTGTTTTAACCTCACTTCTTAATTGCAGCCTTATTATCAATATGCAGAGACAATCAATCCTGATGTATGGTTTGAAGCCTCTGAGGTGTATAATCTTAACCTTGCTTGATAATCTTCATCTGTTTTGAATTCTGTGGTAGATGCTATGGCGATCTGATTACACATTATGATCGAGTTCCCAAATTTGGTGATCCATCGTCTTCTAGTTCGAGTCCTTGGGGCCATATTTCCACTAATCATAACATATGGGATAAATGCAATTATGTGTTCAGTTTTCATTCTAATCATCTTTGGGACTTTTGGATGACGCATTTCCTACAATGGCATTATTTGTTTCCTATATGTATATTTTCTTACTAGACACCTAACTTATTGAAGGTGACATAAATTATCTAATTATTATATTCACAATTTTTTTGTAAATAATATTGAGAAGAACAAGAAGGATGGGCATTGATATGACATGAAGACAAACACAAAAGTGGTGATACAACTAAATTGTCTTGGTGCAATTTGAAGTTTTCCTTTGTGTTTGATATATATTACACACAACTAAAATAGATTTGTATATGTTGATTTAAAAAAAAAATTATACATAACTAAAAAAAAAAATATATATATATATATATATATATATATATTATAAATAGCTAAAAATGAGTTATATATGCCCTATTTTATAGGCAAAATATAAAAATATTTACACATTATTAAAAATGTGTTATACATAACAACTAAAAAAAATTAATTGTATCACTTAAAAATAAGTTTCAACTTGTTCAAAAAGCTGGATTCTTAAAATAAATTTTAGATATTTTTGGATAATAAATAATTCAACGGATAACCCTGCATGCCCAGCAGTCTTACAAAATTGCAAGAAATCACAACTGAGATTGCTTCTTGTGCCATTACCTCACATATCACCGACACCAAGACATTTTTGTTGGACGTAAACACCCACGCGCTTCCCCATCTCTTCTTTCAATCAAATATTCTTTTCATGCTTGACTAAGAAATTATTCACATTTGATTTCCCTTTTCCCTTTCAGAAAAAGTCAAATTATTACCAAATAAGTTCGACTGAAAATGTCAACATGACAAGTAATATTCATAGGTATATACCTTTCCCTGTCAGTAATTTTATTCTTTAAAAAGAAAAGGAAAAGAGTAAAACGCATAGTTATATGTAATTTCTTTAGATAACCTTCAGGTTTTTTTAGGTGATATTATTAAATATCTGAATAATCGATTAATTCGAAAGAAGGTTTTATGATTAGGTACATGTCCTCGTAGATTTTTTTTACATGATAGTATTCAAACACAACAAAATTTGCCCACTTTGTGATCTCAAACAAAAAAAATTGTTTATGAAAAACCATAGTTTTCATTGATAAAATGCTTCCCAAAAAAATTGGACTGTTTCATTACCTTTGTCAAAACTACGATTTTTAGTCTAAAAAGCAATTTTTTATTTCGTGCATGTTTAGAAAGTATAGAAATATTAGTTTTAAAATATTTTTTGACCCAAACTTTAATCTGGTAAAAATTTTAAACAAATAGTCATATTTATTTAAAAATATTTTCGGACCAAATCATAGTTTTAGATAAATTACTAGGAATAGCTTCAGAAACAGTAAAAAAACTTATGAATTACTCAATTATTATTTTATCCCTATTTTTTTTTTACCTTTCCCTCTTCCCTCTTCCCTCTTTTTTCTCTTTCCTCTCTACCCCATATGCTCACTGGAATAGAGGAGAAGTATGTCACCTTATACTCGCCAGAAGAAGGAAAGGAGGAAGAAGGTAGTTGCATCTCCCCGCGCATCTCGTCGTGGAAGAAGATGTCACTGGCGCCGATCTCACAGTGGAAGAAGACGTTGCTATGGAACACTATTGTCTAGCCCTGTGCTCACTGTTCTTTGTCGCATATAAAGGAAAGAAGAAGATGATCTAGTGCCATTGAAGAGGAAAGAAAAAGATGAACAGTGATAATAAATAGTATTGATGAACACTAAAAGCTAATAGATAATTAATATTTTTCTATCTTATATTATTTTTAGTAATTTACCAATCATAAAAGCCCTTCTAGTAATCACTATCCAAATACTCATTTATTTAGAACTATTTTTTCTATAAATTTTTCTCCATAAATCCTTTTTTAAAAGTTATCTCAAAACTCTTTTTTCTCTTAAGTCATATTTTAAAAATCTATCTAAATAAACCCTTCTAGTAAAACACCTCATAAGTACCTTGGGTAATACACAACCATATATAGTGGATGAATCAAATTTATCTACTTCTTCTTCCTTGGATACCCCTGCATGCAGAGAAGAGCCTTATAGAGCAATTCAAATACGTCAACCTAAAATCCAACCTTCCTCACGTGTTATATATATATATATATATATATATATATATATAGATATCATTCATCCAATTCAATCCAAACGTATCAAGAATCAGTGACAACGCATAGTGATTTATATACTCTCACTACTGTAGGCAAGTTAGGGAGCATATGGAGGAGGAGAAGAAAGAGGAGATGCAGAGGAATAAAGAAGTGCGGTACCGCGGAGTCCGGCGAAGGCCGTGGGGGAAGTTTGCGGCGGAGATAAGGGACCCGACAAAGCAAGGGGCAAGGCTGTGGCTGGGGACATTTGATACAGCTGAAGAAGCAGCAAGAGCTTATGACCAAGCAGCTTACAACTTTAGAGGACAGCTTGCAGTTCTTAATTTCCCCGAACACTTCAATCTTCCTCCGCCGCCGCCATATCAACCGTTCTCTTCTTCTTCTTCTTCGCCGTCTTCTTCTTATGGAGCTGGCGACATTACTGCAAGTTCCTCAACAAGTACTGCTGAAGGACAGCACTTGCAAAGGGAAGTTATTGAGTTTGAGTGTTTGGATGATAAGATATTGGAAGATCTTCTTGAATCTCAAGAGAAGAACAATAAAAAACAAGATTGAGTGCTACAATACTTATACACACACATTGTGTTTTTGAGTTTATTTCTCTGTTGGCAATTTTCATGTTCGGTTTTATGCATGTTTTGTGTCAGTGTTTCTTCCCCAGCTACGAACTGTAGCGAATGATAATAAATGAAAATCTGTTCTGCTCATCTAAATTTCCTGTGTTAGTCTTATTTAATAAAATATACTGGCTTAAAAAATTTAAATAATAATTATGTAATTAAATATTGACAAAGTATATTAAGTTTTAATCTATTAATATAATATTTTTTATATTTTGTGGTGTAGTAATCTGACTGTGTCCCCTATAGTTTATCAATATATTTTTATATTGACAAACTATTTTTTGGGTGAAATTAAAAATAGAGCAATTTAAATCCAGCCATTAACGCCATTGTGTCCCCTTCTTCCCCTTCACCTTTTCTAATTAATACCTTAAAATATTTAGGAGAGAGAGTGGGATGCAGTGATTGATGGAGGGATAAAGAGAGAAAACAGAAGTTAACTGTAGGGTGAGAATTGCTCTATTTTAAACGTTTTAAGATATTGATTGAACCACTAAATATTTCAGAGTACTTATTATATTTTTAAAAAATAATTGAGGGTATTATCCCTTTTAAAAATTGAATAAAATCATATATAATTTTTTAAAATTTCTCCATCCTTTTTTATTTATAATACAAAAATTTCATATCAGATTAAATAAAGAGAGATCATTATTTGATATATTTAAGCAATATCAAAAGTTCAAACATTGGGCATGTGACAAATAATACATCAGGAGATATTTTTTCCTATTAAAACCCAGAAATGTTGGAATATCATATATAATAGCATCAAATATCAAATATTACATAATGTTATGCAAAAAAGAAATATGCTAGAGAATATAAAATTCATTTTAATTCATTATTTTTTTTTTCAAAAAGAAAAACACGGGAATTCGCGTTTCCTTGGTCCAAACATATCCTCGCAGGTGTATGTGGGCGAATGAGAATCTGAAATATTTGAATTGAATTTAATTATTCAAAAAACAATCAAGAGAGAGAAAGGATGAATTTTGCCCGTATATATGTTTTTTAGGTAATAAGAATTATTATAGATAATAAAAAATAAATTTATATCTTATAAAAAAGTAAGCTCGATTCTCAGTATTACTGTGATAGTTCTTGTATTTTGTGATATCATAAATTTTTTATAAATATTTTTTAAATTCTAAAATTGAATTTTTTTAAAAAAAGAAAATATTTTTCCACAGATTTGTTAGTGACTTTGTGGGGTCCACGCCAACTTTCTTTATTTGACCACTACAGAAAACTGCAACTTCTTTTTTGTTTTTGTTTTTGGAATAAAAGGACGTGGAAATTTACGTTTAAAGTCTTAGACGGTGGCTTTACACTTCGCTAGAGAAATATTAATGATAATAACTTCAATATCTAATTGATGATCCTAGTGAGTTAAGGGATCAATGCAATAGTTAGCCTTGCTTGACATAAAGATAAAAAAATAACAGTCCAATTATACAGTAAGAGATAACAAATTTGTCTGATATGTCTGTTAAGAAGAGGATAATCTTAAATTATGTCGCTATTGATTAGCTGCAAAACTTTATGTAGAGTTGGTAATTTTGCAATAACTGTGATCTCAATTCTTTTTTGGTTACAAAATTTTTGAAAAAAAATTAGGTTCATCCTACTCGATATTAGTATCATTATCTAGATGAAAAAAATTTTTTTGCCTCCTTTCAAATTTAGGCAAAGTCATCCATAAATCTCCGTTATCTTTATGTCAATGGGAGGAATATAACAAAGTGTTTACTACTGAATACAACCAGGAATGGAAACAATTTGGGAAAACTGGGAAGTCTCCTGTTAAAATTTTGGTGAAAAGTACCTAACTCAGTACTTTGTGTGTGCAAATAATTTCTCCGTACGCAAATTTATCTAGGCTATGTGTAGATGTTGAGGAAAATGAAAGGAAAATAGAGTGAAAGAAATACTATAAAAGAACATTTTTTAAGATAGTAATTATTATTTTTGAGATTTTTTTATAATATTCTTTTTTCTCTAATTTTTTTCTCATTTAAATATAGGGCTAGTCCTTCTCATTAATCAAATTTGGAAGATTTTTCCTTAATTTTCGCAAACAATTTCTGGCTAAAGAGAACTTCAAAATTAATTACTATTGAGTTAATGCTTGAAGAGAACACCACCGAGGAAGTACAAAAAGAAGAATATCATAGGCAGCAAATACAGATACTCCCTCTAGTTCTTAACAGGAGTGTGCATAGACAACTCCCCCACCTAATATTCTGTCTAAAAAATTATATAGGCTATATTTTACAATCCGATATCTAATCTTACCCAATAAAAACCCTAACAATTTTAGGCTAGTCATGAGCGGGCTAAGCATGCCCAAGTTGTGATATTATACTCATGTTGTGAAAAAAATATGCAATTATAAACTTCTAAAATAATATCATATTCATGTATCTTCAAGAGTTAAATAATATCTATAATCCACTAAGAATAAGATAATAAAGATAATAATTAAAATCTTGATATCCATTACATATAAAAAATAAGCGTTGAAATTTAAGTAGTTTATAATTATAACTTTGCATCAATCTCCTCAATATTAACAAAAATAAAACATCTAAAAAATAAAATAAATAATTATAATTTATAATGTAATCATATGATAATTAACAAAA
The DNA here is from genome assembly GCA_037074615.1 of Leucaena leucocephala. Lineage (NCBI taxonomy): Eukaryota > Viridiplantae > Streptophyta > Magnoliopsida > Fabales > Fabaceae > Leucaena > Leucaena leucocephala. Next base: position 9,480,223 of record CM073533.1, on the reverse strand, counting down.
TTAAAAAATAAGAAAAAATTAGTATAGTTATAAATATTAAAAAATACAATTTACCTACTTATATTTTTAAAATTACCTTATAGTTATCAGTAACTATCGTATTCTCCATTCTAAGATAGAGAAAAAATAAAAGAAAAGGTGTTCATGGGCAAGGTAGGGTAGCCCCTATACTCGCTGCCCAACCCAAAAAATACATGGATTATATTTTGTAACCTGATACCCAGCCCTACCCTATATTTATTGGGCTGGACAGGTTATTTTTATTGCAGGCTTGACAGAATATACCAGGCCGCGGACTTTGTGTATAACTCTAGTTCTTAATATAGTTAATGCATTAAATAATTAATTTAAATAAATTTAAAAATAAAATAAATTAATTAATTATAATAAATATAATATAATTTTTTAAAATATCCTCGTACAACATTATACTATAATTAACATCTAGAGCTAAGAATCTAAGGGTACCTGATGATTACTGAGGTACACAGTTGAGTATGGGTTTTTTTTTCTTATAACCCATGGATGATGCACACTGCTTTAAATAAAGTGCAGTGAATAATGTGTCAGACCGTCTAACCAATTTATAAATTAAATAAATTAATTTAAAAAAATTATAAATATGGAAGACACATTAGTTAGGCAACAGATGAATAAAGGCTTTTTGACATCACCCTGTGCGATTGTCTATCACAAAAGCCATCACATCTCCCAATATCTGTTTCTTTTATTTGCTTTTTGTTTTTGTTTTTTTTTCATTTTGAAGTATCATATCAAGGAAGAAATTAGAGACGATGATGGAGTCCAACCCAACGTGACAATGATATTCCCAATGGCATCCTACATGGCAATTATATTACAAGTGGTAACCTTTGTAGCAATCAAAGTTCCAAGTGGCCCCCAAAGACAACTAGCGGTGGACAAGAGGTTACAAGATGCATTCAGAGCCCGTGTATCAACATATCAACATACTAATTCACAATAATAACCAACCCATAATAAACAAGAAACAAAAGCTAGTCTAATGTCTAAGAAAACATGGTTGATCACATGATGTTAATTACCCAAAAGTTCAATAACAACTGAGGAACATACAATGACAAGTTTCAATGTAAGAAATAATAAATTTATACTCCTCATTTGTTATTGAGATTTTTAAGTAATTAAATCCCTTTCTTCGGACATCAAAGTAATTCCCCTCCTTTTTGTTTTGAAAAAAATGTGGCAATTACAAATGCAGGATGGAGAAAGACAAGCCACACGAGACATCAAACAGATCTGCTCTTGACCTAAGCCTTCTTAATTGCAACTGACCTTGCTTTGAGATTGAGAAAGATTGCCCTGATACAACAAAGTAACCAGAGGTCCATTATTGATTTCAAATAGTCTAGCATGCATGTACATCAGCTAAAAACATATAAAATTAAGCACATATTTGGATTGAGAAGAATAGAGAGAAACGGAATTTCTGTTTTAAATAAAATCTAGATCAATATAAACACTTGTTTTTCTTTCCTTCTCATCCATTCCTCCCCACTAAAACATATTCCAGGTAAGAAGAACATGGGATAGTTAAAGAAAGAGAATTAATAAAGAGTACATTTTCTCTTCCCTTCCATTCTCAAGCTAAACTTAAACAAAACAGTTCACGCAAGAATCCATAGTCATGTTGTATCTGTAGTTTCAAAATTTTCCAAAATATCAATCACTGATCACATGCAATTTGAGGAGGTTGGATGCGCCATAGAAATTTGACAAAATATCCGAGCCTAATACAACCCTCCTCTTTTATTTTTGTTAGAGATCGGATATGGAACATAGCTGGAGTTATCGGAAGATATGGAGGGTTGGTTCTACGCATACCACTTGATGAATTGGGGGACCTTAATGGACATGTCGGTAAAGAGACGGGGCATTATGCAGAAGCGGCTTTGGTTTTAGGGAGCTTAATAATGAAAGACAATATATTCTTGATTTCTCCCCAGTATACAATCTCAAGTTTGTCAACACTTGCTTTGAAAAACGTGAGGAGCATTTAAGAGTGGAGCCTTAAGGCCGCATATTGACATTCGTTCTGGTAAGAAATCCTAATAGAAGGCTTTGTAAAAAGTTAAAAGCGATTCCTAGGGATGGCTAGGCAACACAATATAGGGTCATGGTCCTTGATGTGTATATTAAGAATAAAAAACAAAAGTGCTAGCAAGTTTTAAACCCAAGGGTCAGGTGGGGGCAGTTAAAGGGTGAGAAGCTGGGGACTTTCAAGAGAAATCTTTTAAAGGAAGGGATTTGATATTCACAAGGAAATGCTAACATCACATAGAAGGAAATGACAAAGAGGGTTTCAGTCATTGTAATTCATTTGTCTAAATATCTTCTGGCATCTACACTAAAGACAACCTAATTGCTTCTGGAAGTACATGAATCTGGAGATTCATTGATGAGGCGAACAACATAAACATTTATGGGACTTACGATATTAGATTTGATCTGCTTAGTAGATAAACTACATTGAAACAACATAAAATTCTTGACTAGGATTTACCATACTTATATGCCTTTGGCATTGTGTATCAAATATGGCGAATTTCAAGATTCCTTATTATTAAGGTATCTTCCTTTGTCAGAAAATAAAAATCCATGACAAACTTACCTCCTAAGGTAATATGCAGAATTTCAAGTTCTCAAAATCCTGGAGTACTAACAACTGATTAAATGAGGAGGAGAGCAAAGAGGACAATTGTTATGACCCCTTCTCAATTACTTTACACCCCATTCCGAGTATATATAACTGCTGCTTGATGTTTGAATTATGACGCAATAATTAGCTACTTACCAAAAACACACAAAAAACTAATTGAAAAAGTCAGGAAGATGCCATGTGCTTAGCAATTAGCATTGGAGAAAGCTAATAAAAGTAGCAAGTTAAAGAACATAAATAAATAGAGCTAACAGTGGCCATTTTGGGTGGTGGTCGAGAGAAGGTTCACTTAAAAGGTCACATGTTCAGTCTACCTTGTATATCATCAATACTCAAAAAATAAGCAAAAAGGTTGAAGGCTATTGGAGCTCACCAGCATGAAGCAATAACGCTGTGAAATAGAACCCGAAACTGCAGCGGCATGTATTGGTAATTTATCCAACCAACAATAGGCCAAAACTGCAAGTTAAAACATCAGCAACTTTAGCATGCTACATTTTTTTCACATGGCTGCATCAGCCAAAGACCAGAACATAGTTCTCAGTGCCTTACCTTCCATGCAGTCAACTGAACAGAAGGATAGTCCTTTCGAACTTTATTTTGGACAACACCCCAAGGCCTCCCTGAAAAGCAGAATTATGCGTTAGTTTTGCTGTATGTTATAACAAGCAGAAAGGTCATTTCTGTTTTTTGTCACTAGAAAAGAAAAGCCATTCCTCTTTTAAAGTTTTCCAAGTTCCAATATCACATTTCTTAATTCCTTTCAAATTTCTAGAAAAATTCCGAAGAGTAGACCTAACTAAAAGTTCTTAAATCATCAAATTGCAGACAAACAACCTTTGAGTGCCCATTACAATCTTTTGTTGACGTTTTGTTTTTCCTTAAACTGATAATTTGTTCACTCCACTACAGCCCATAAATTAACACCAGTAGACATAGTGAGGTTATATTAAAAGATTACGCAAAGAATTATGCAACAACTAATCTTCAAATTATGGATAAGATAATTGCCAGAACATACATGAAAAAGCAAGGATCCGAAGGAAGAAAGCAAAGTTTTCTCTTTTCAACCTTTTTGGAAGAGAAGAGAACAGACTGCAAATTTGCAGTTACAAATTTCAACCAAATATGACATCGATTTGTATTCAAGCCATCTGATTGTAAAACACAGTATAGCAATACAATAAGGAAAGAACGGAAAAATACCTTCGATAATCATGCCATAGTACATCATAAAGAAAAAGTTGTTCCATGGAGAGCTAGTTAATTGTTCAAGAATCACCTAACAGACAGGAAATTTCATTCATCAAGAGGTCAGTTACTTGAAGAGATATTATGAAAAAATTCAGTGCCCAAAATCAAAAAACTATACTGATATGGAAGTCAAAACAACAGGCAAGTACAGCAATATACCTTCTTTGCAACAGTTTCGTTGCCTTTCTTCCCTTTAAAAATCTTATCCATTAATTTGTGGAGAAAATGACCAAAGGGTCCTGAGTAAGCGAAGCCATATAGCTGCAAAACAAGTTGACTTCAGATTTGGAAAGGTCCTCAAAATTTCAGCGACAAAGAGATTGACGGGTTCCCTTGTTAACTCGTTTCAGGATCACGGGGAAAGTTCAAATTAAAGTAGGAACCACATGTTTGCGAGCATCACTCTTCTGGATTAACAACTCTGATCTAATAGATGCATGATTCAAGCCATTACTCAAAATCAACTGTATCCAGAAATCCTTCATCCGTATTCCAGCTGAAACTATTCATTTATGTACCTTAACTTAGGCAGGAAATTCTATCATTGCTTCATGATTTTTCTCATACTTCTGTCAAAGTTGTGTCTTTATCTTCTTTTTAAAGTTTTTTAGTAATTATTTTTGCACATCTTTACTTTCTTAATACCATTTTGTCTTATTCCAAAAAAAAAAAAAGGGAACCGGACCAAAACGAAAAACAGCAAGTTAGCAACGAATGAACCAAGCTATACATGAGCTGTCTCCTGAAGAATCTAACTTGGATTCGGGGGGAAATAACAGTGGAGGTAGTACCATAAAAAGAAGAATCCTTCTCAACTGGAGCTTTTTCGCGCCAGAAATCTTCTGTGCCACAGCATCGCTGAAGCCTGCAAGAACTGCTGCAGTAATTGCCTATCAAGAAGAAGAAAAACAAAACAAAATCGTTAGACTACCAAAATAAAAAATAAAAAAAGAATGAATCAATCAAGGAAATGAAATAAGGAAGAAACCTTGGTTCTGAGAGGATGGAGCTGAAGCTGCTTGAGATATTTTCTCCAAGAATTGTTGACTAACTCAGACATGGCGCCTGATCAGTGATCATCACCCGCGATCTCCCCTCTGACTTTGACTCTGTATTTGTTATGGGAAGTTTAGGTTTAAATAGATCGAAGAAGGATTGCGACACATGAATACACAAATGATCTGCGATAGAGATGGATACACGGGGAAGAAAAGCACACGTGACGCCCCAGAACATTGAGGTTAGGTGGCTTTGCTAGTGAGGTTAAACGCAGGCGGCTCCAGGAGTGGGATCTAGGAAAAATCTAAAAGGTGAAAATTTACCAATAAACTTTCTAATCATATCCAAGTATATCTTGTGTCTTCCTTACACCACCAACGTTATGTTGGTTACCAATAAAGCTTTGACTAGAAAGAAGTATCACTCTATTCCTATATAGGAAATTACTTATAAGAAAAAAAACATATTTATATATATATTATTTATAAGATAATTAATTACTCTTCTAATATTAAATATAAAAATTAATTAATTTTTTAGATAAATTAAAAAAATTAAATTAATTAATTATTATCATTAAATTTAATCTTTAAAAATAAATTTATATTATATATTCTATATAAATTATTTAATTAATTTTTATATTAGTCAAAATTAATTAATTTATTAAAAAAAATTAATTAATTTTTATATTTAAGATTAGGTAAGTATATTTTTTTAATTTTATTTTTATTAAATAAAAAAAGTCGTTCATCTTTTTTAATTAAGGGCAAATATAAATTTTTTATTAATTTAATATATTCTTTGATATAAAACATAAGGTACAAATGACTGTATACATGAACAGAGCGGTACCGTCACATTCAATTCCTTCTCAAAAATCATGATGTTATGTTTGGTTGGAGGTTAGTAGCAGCGAGGAAATAGAATTGAAAGTAAAATTTTCTATTTTCGTTATTTTTATTTTTATTTTATTTTTAATTTTTTAATCATTTTAATTTTATCAAAAAAATTAAAAATTAAAATATAGAAGTAGAAATAAAAAAATTTAAATTATTTTACCCTAATTATAAAATTTTTGAATAACTTTAACTATTTTTAAATTATGAATAAATATTTTAGACCATTTTATCCTAAATTATAAAAAAAAATACATCAATTATATACTCACTTATATATTCTATATAATTATATTTTTACTTTTACTTTCATAAAAAAATTTTATATCCTATCAAATATACCCTTATAATAGGTCATTAAATATATTTCAAAATGATAAAAAAAAAATAAATTTACCCTTATTATAATTTTTTTTCTCTCCCCTATGGCCCATTTACAAATCATTTTTCTTTCTCTCTTTTTAACAAAAGTTAAATAAGAATAAAATTGAAAAAAAATAATTGCTAACTGTATAAATGATTTATATTTATGACTCAATTTATTCTACAAAGATTTATACTCCCTCTGTCTCTATTTATATGATCATTTTAACCAAATTACCTTGTTCAATAAAATAATTAAAAATAAAAAATATATTTAAATATTTAAATATGCCATCGTTTATACTAGTTGAATAAGAGAGTAATATTCTTAGGTAAAAAGATAATAAAGTAATAATAAGTAAAATGATAGAAGAGAATAGAGATATTTATTAAGAGTAGAGAATAGAGATATTTATTAATGGTAGAATAAATAAAAAAATTATTTATTATTATGATAAATTTAAAAAAGATCTTATAAAATGGAATAAGTGAATTCAAAGAAAACAGAAAAAGATGAGGAAGTAATAAATACCAAAGTAGCAAAACAGAATCCAATATAGAGTTACACTTAGGTCAACAAATATTCAATCCTCAAAATAGGCAAATTGCAACAACTCAATCAGCAAATTTAGCCCATCTAGCCCAACACATAACAAATCAAGAATAAGTCCACAAACTACATGAGGTCACTTTTTTTTTTATAAATGACAATTTATTCAATAAAAAGATAAAATAATACATATAAAGGCACTAATTTATCCGTAGTCATCAGAACTAAATTAGAGCACATAGTAACAAAAATATAGTACAACAAACTAATAAAAAAACAAATGAAAGAAGATGTAACCAGTGAATCCAAAAACCAGTAAATACTTTGAAGACTAGCTAAAGTTTGAATTATATCTTGAACCTGCTACAATACCATTAAATCAGATAATCCTCTTAGTCCCATAGAATAAGGGAGGATGGCATCACCGACAACAATAACTCTTGAGCTTGTAATAAGAGGCTCGACAAAATCCTACTAAAAAGAAAAAGTGGCCTCACAAACCATACATAGAGCCTGAAAGACACTTTTTTTAACTTGGCATTAAATTCAAGCTATACCACTCCCAACCTCAAAAACAAATATCAAGACATCATGCATACCAAATAAGTCATGATCAAGTCTTACAACAACACATAATGTTTTGAAAACAAATTCCGATAATCGCTAATAATAATGGTCCTACATTTGGCATCATCATACTTCAAGTATAAACCACTAAAACTAATAATACGGTATGACCAACAAGATCAATGAAGTGATCTACTTCTCCTACTCCCCCTTTCTTGATCTCACTCCTTACCAACTACCACTAAGTCTAGTAAAAGAAGTTAGTATCTTATAATATAGTAAATTAAAGTTTAAATTTCTATTAAGAGAGATGTCTATATTTATTATCTGACAATACTTTAAATATGATTATTTCTAATAAGAGAATACGCATATACTTAGTAAAAACAAAGAAATGAGTGAGATGATAATATTAGTATTACTACTAAAAAATATAACTTTAATGATAAAATTTTACAGTGGTTAAATAAGAAAATGTTGTAAAAAAAGTGATAACATTTGTAGAATTATATTGCTGAAAAAGTTTATTTTTAATGGAGGTTTTTCAAATAACTGTTGTAAAAAGTTTTAAATTTTAAACATAAAGCCTCGATGAATAGTTTCATAGTTTCACTTTTCACTTGCTGCTATCATAGTCACTTAGCTCTGCCTTACTCTAGACCATAATGACAACCAAAGATAAGTAATTTATTCTAGTTTCTAGCAGCACATCACTTGATTATTATCATGATCACTATCACTATTTATAAGTTTTATTTTCTCTTTCACTTGGTTAGCATTGCAATTGTTTGAATATCTTTATCATCTTGTTAAAATGAGCTCAATTTCAACGTCAAAAGCTTTTGAATCTTTAACTTTTTTGCTATTTCTTTGACTTATACTCTAGATTACGTCCCATACTTTTGACAAGGCTAGTATAATGGTTAATAGTAGGTGGTAATGAATGAACCTTGTCAAAATAAATTAGAAGAGTTTTAATGAAAGAAATTTCTAGATCTTTATCTATTAAATCTTCGACTTCCTCTCTAGATTTATTCTCATACTTTTGACAAGTATTATCATAGTGGCTAACGATATATGGTTAATCTACTGACTTTTCACAACAGTTAATAGTATAACTATCGTTAAAAATTACTTTTTTACGGCGGTTACAAAATTTCTATAAAATCCTTCAACTTATAACAGCGATAACATTGACCTCACATCTAAAACTACCATGAAAAATCAATTTTAACCGTCATAAAAAATTTTTTTACAGTAGTGTATCAAAGGATTTCAAAACATAACTAATCCCTTACCAATTTACAATATTCCCTTAACATAATAATGTAATTTAAATCAAAGGAAGGTATGCATGCAAAAAAGAACTATTTCTATGTTCACAGGATCATGAATCCCCTAATTAGTAGTCTCAAACGGAGAAAAATGAAAGGATGTGAGTGTTCAAACTGCTTTTAAATTAGACTATACTTAATGGTCTTTTGAAAACAAATGACAAATATAATTCCCTATTAGATCAAGTAAGTCCTTACTCAAACACTGCTTTAGATTACTTGATGTTTTTTTAACCAATGAGTTAGAAGCATTAAGTAGGTCTAACTCTAGAGCAGGGTGATTACGTTCGTCTAAACTTAACACTACACAAATTTGTGTTGATCCATGTTATCGAATAACATAAAAATATAACAATTATTATTAAATAAATTCAAAAAGTAAAAATTATTAAAAAAAAACTTTTTCCTTTTTAGTGTGTGTTTGAAAACGCACAAAATCTAAATTTTAGTAAAATTTAGATTTTAATAAATTTTAAAATAAATAGTTATATTATTTAAACGGGCTTTTAAACTAAATTATGGTTTAAAATTAAAATTTTAAATAAACTGATTAGAGTAACTTATAGAACAGTAAAAAAGTTTATAAATTAATCAATTACTATATTACCCCTACTTTTTCTTACACCCTCTCTTCTATTTTTTCTTACGTCCTCTTTCCTCTCTCTTACTTTTTCTTACACCATCTCTCATTTCTTTTCTTACACTCTCTCTCCTCTCTCCTCTTATATCTTATCTCTCCTCATTTAATACGTATACATTTTTTTATAATTTATCAATAATAAAAGTATTTCTGGAAATAACTATCCAAACACTCATTTATTTAAAATTATTTTTTTCATAATCTCTTCTTTAAAAGTCATTTTCTAAAAGCTGTTCAATAATTTTTTTTATAAGTCTATTTTTAAAATTTTATCCAAACGGCCCTTAATATACCATATTCCTGGACTTATATCATCCTAGTTATATGCTGGACCGTCCATATATTACCAAGTTCATAATGTAGTTAAATTAAAATGAATTTATTCTCTTGGTAGTCAAATTGATAAAATGTTTCAATTGAAGTGAACAAATGATGCATAACGCTATAGTAGTTTTTTTTACTTTTTTGCCAACAATATTTTAAATAATAATCCTATTTCCAAAACAACCCAGGGATCAATTGTATATAATTTCTTCAAGTTTAGCTATATTCCTTATAATCACTTCTTGATATAATAAAATTTTGATGTTTCTTTCTACCTTTTTAATTGTTCAATTAATTTGAAATTATTCAAATTGATTGAAAAATCCAAATTCATTCAAATTAATAAACTTATATTCAAAGTTTAGAAAAATTATATTTTCAATTTATCAAATGATATGTAATTAGAAAAGGTACTGATTGAGGAAACAAACACATAACCATTATTGAATAAATTCAAAAACGTCAAAATCATACAACTTTTTTTCAATCATATAAATAGGCTTTCATAGCCCATAATCTCTCTCTCTCGCTATATATATATATATATATACACACACACGCTGCACCGTCCATGAAGATGTGGCTATGTATCAATTTCAGATTTCTTCTGGACCCTAACTTGGAACCCACCAGCCATATGCGCCGTCAACAGGGGGACAAAAACCGGCTGGTTCTCAGAGACCGGTTTAATCCTGAACCGGCTCACTATAGAAGCAACGGCATACTTCATTTGTATATATGCCATCTCTTTCCCTAGGCACACCCTCGGACCCGCCTGAAAAACCGGAAACTTGTATGGGCTCACATGTTTTATTGTCCCAACCCGGGTCTGATCACCACCGACCGCCTCATCGAACCACCGGTCCGGTCTAAACTCCCGGCAATCCTTCCCCCACAACTCCTCCATCCTCCCCATTCCGTATGGAAAATACGTCACTCTATCACCTCTCTTCACCGCCGTGCCATCCGGCAACACGTCGTCTTCCGCCGCATGCTTTGAGTCCCACGCCACCGGCGGATATAGCCTCATCGATTCGCATAAACATGCTTTAAGAAAATTCATCTCCTTCAAACATTGGTAATCAAATGGTTTAATCATTTTCACCTTATTATCTCCTTCATCTTCTGCAACTTCAAACATTTGCTTCACTTCCTTCTCTATCATTTCTTCTACGTTTGGGTGCTTCGAAATCAACCAGAACAGCCACGTCATCGCCGCCGAAGTTGTGTCTCTTCCCGCCATTACAAAGCTTATCACCAGATCCCTCACTAACACCTCATCATACCCGGAAAGCAACAACCGTGACAACAAATCTTCATCGTCTTTTCCAGTACTGTTAACGTTGTTGTTGTCGTTGCTCTTCTTCTTGTTCCTTATTATCTCCAGAACCGACTCATGCACGAGTTTAACCGCTTGTTTCAGTGACTTCTCAGAGCCAATGTTCAATGCTCGTTTCAGCTTCCACATGAGAAACACCGGAGCCGTTGCACGTTTGGCACTGATCGCCGACGCGCTATCGAAGGCCTGAACCAGAGGAGGAAGAGGCTGAGAGAGATCTAAGCAACAAGGATCAGTACCTAAAGAGACTTTACAAACACTATCAAATGTGAATCTTCTTAATATATCTTGCAAATCCACAACTTGGTTTGTAATAGAAGCTGATTCTAACAAAGGGATTAGCCTCTTTTCGACTTCTTCTTCAAGGGTTTTGACGATAAAGTCTTTGAGTGACCTCGTACTGAAGCCGTGGCTCGCCATTTTTCTCTGTTCCGACCAAAGCTCGCCGTCTACATTGAATATGCCACAACCAAGTAGGTCACCGAGAATCTCAGTGAAGGGTTTACCTTTAGGGAAATTATGAAAGTTCGTCTTGAGAATGAACTCCACGTTGGAAGGATTCGCCGTGATGATTGTCCGCCGGGCGCCGAGGCGGCGGATCACGACGGTTTGTTTCGGGGATTTTGAAAGGAGATAGGTGTACCAATCCAAGAGACGATGGCGATTTTGGTAGAAAGACATGAGACAGCCAATAATTGGGTATGAAGGAGGACCGTTGGTGGAGGAAGAGGATGAAGAATCATTGTATTTATTTCTGTGGAAATAATGAGAGAAGAATGAGAGAAGAAAGGAGAGAAAGAAAAACCCTAGAAAAACAGAGATGAAGAAGAACATACTTGAAACTTATGAGAGAGAAGAGTTGTGAGAGTGTTGTGTGCTTATGAAATGTCTCGTGAGTGAGATTTTATAGTGGTGTGTGTGTAGTGTGATTGTGTGCGGAAAGAGGGAAAGAGATATATTGAAGGGAAAAGAGGGGTCACAGACCAAAACATCTTCCACAGAAATAGGCAAAACAACATATGAGTAGTAGCGGTAGAGTGAGATTTTTAGCACATGATTTTCAAGCTTAAATTAAAATTGCTGCTTCTCGCTTATATGGAATTTTTAGGTAATGATTTGACGCTATGATTTTCCCACAATTTGCAAAAAATAGGCATTTGAATCAATGTTACAAAAGTCAGACCGCCAGATTAAATCGGATATGTTATAGGATTTTGGTTTTTATAGTTTAAGTAGTTAGACTGGCAGTCAAACGAATGACATAACAATTAATAAAAAATAATTATATGGGTATATGATAATATATAAAAATAAAAAAAATGACGGTATTATTATGTAGCCATATATTGTTATTTTATTAAAAACTTAATATATTGTGATATTATTACGTTGACAATTAAATTTTTATAATTTTTTAACCATTTGTCGGTCAATCTAAAATCTGGTAATTCAATATTAACTCAACTCTAATTTAACCTAGTTTAACCATGAAAATGGTTTTTTGATCTAAATCAAGTAATTAACTAGTTTGGTTGATAGTCCGATATTTTAATCATTTAATTGGATAAAGATGAAGAGAAAAGGAATAATGATATAAAGTGGACCCCATATATATAACCACATTAATTGACTTGCATTTTCTTTTCACATGGCATACATGTCTCATCAAGATAATATATAGATGAGATTTGGACAATCCATATTTTTATTAATTTTTAAACTTAAATTATTATTTGTTTTGATAAATGAATAGTTACAAATTGGTACTAGATTGTATATATTAAAAATATAATTTAATTACAACAAATTTAAAATTTAGATTGACGAAATTAAATTTGAACCTGAAAATAATATATGCACAGGACTCAGGGGCATCTCTTTTACTAAGAGATTTAATTTAATAATTCATACCAACGTGATGTGGAATAATATATATATATATATATATATGTGTGTGTGTGTGTGTGTGTGTGTGTGTTAACTCCCATTAAGAAATACTTACATACTCTTAAAGTGTCATTTTATTTATACTCTGACTAATGAAAGTACAATAACTCATTTGATTTAAGTTCTAGCTAGTTAGCACCTTCTATTTTTTTAGAAAAGAGAAAAAAATCCTTAACAATTAAAATAACAATAAATATAGATAAATTATTGACAATAAAAGATATATTTTGATTAGTTAAAGTATAGGTAAATTGGTACTTTTAGATTATATAACTATTTTCAATTTACATCCAACATCATAATATATTTTTTTATTAGTATTTAGAATCTTAAATTAATTTAGATTCATCTAACACTCTAGAATATTTTCTCAACTGTATTCAGTATCTAAAATATTTTTTTAATAATTTTTAGTATATCTAGCACTGTAAAATATTTTTTTAGGGCCATTAATTAAGTATCCTAAGTTTATGTGCTCATTAATACTAAGAAATTAAATATACTTTGGGTAATTAAAATTACACCAAAAATATTTTATAATACAGAGTGCTATTAAGAAAATGTTTTAGGATATTGAATAAATTACAAAATTAGCTTGAGTTACAAGTTACTATTTGAAAAATTATTCAAGGTCACATCTTATAATCACACACACACACACACACACACATATATATATATATATATATATTATATGCACCTATAGAGCACATGCTAATAATACATGGCTTATCCCTATCTTGTACGTTGATCTATTGCTAGTTGTTTCGGTTTCTAACAATAATAACAAAAAAGACAAAGCATTTTTATGTTTGAGGAAGGAATAATTTATTATTGGCACAAATCATATTTGGTTTTCTTAAAAAACCATATTTAATATTAGTCAATTGTTAGTTAATATGTCTAATTTATATGATCCACATATTATGTTTCAGGCTAAACCATTTGATATGGGTGGTTGTTATATATGTTTAGAAGGCATTATATGTGGATCTTATGTTTCTAAAGTAGTCCATTAAAATAATCATGTATAACATTAAATTATATATTAATTTATAAATTAAATAAATAAGTTTTGTGATAAATAATAAATATAAGATATAAAATAGATTAAAATTTATATTTATAGATAAAATTCAGTATTTATTATTGTGTTGACTTTATTTTATTAAATAGGGATAAAAATAAAAATTAGTTAAATTTTAAGGCAAAATTATAATAAAGTTTAAGGTTTGTCTTAGTCTGTATAAAACATACTAGAATAACTTATTAAACAGAATTGGATGAGTATATCATGGATTTATGATTATCCTCCTAGTATAGATATCTTTTTTAAAACTTAAATTCAAGACTTAGAAATATCTAATAAAATTTTATAATGATAGACTAACTCTATGCGGATATAGTGCTATCTAATTTTTCTAACTAATAAATTAATAGAAAAAGTAAAGAGGGATAAGCTTTTGACTTTAGAAGGTAGCTATTCTAACATGTTGCTCGCACCGACTGCATCTTCTGCAATTGTGTAGAAGTTTCATTTTGTCATGGGGCTTGACCATTTCTATATGAATTTGATCTCAATCTAAAAATTTAAGTCAGCATTGTGACTAAAAGGTATCTATCCTAGCTCATATTGTTGAATCTCGTTGTCAATATTGGATAACATGTAAATACTTTTATATAGTATGTATATTATTATAAAATAGAGAGATTTATGTATTTTATAATTCATATATGTTGGCGTAGATTGAATGCTAGAGGCTCTCTACTTCTAACGGGTTTCAAACTAAGTTACAAGAAATTAAATACGTTCTACCATCTTAAATCTTAGATAAATAATTTATAAATATTAAAAAATAATTAATTTGGTTACCATTTTCACCATTAGAATTATATAGGAAAATGTCTTATTGACATGAGAACTAGTTAGATGTTAATTTTAATTCTAAATATATAAGATATTAATATATTTTATTTTTAATAATTATTATTTTTTAAATTAATTTACATAAATTATAAATTAATATATAATTATAATACATAAGTATTTTAGGAGATCAAATCATATTTATTATAATTAAATAATATATCTAAATTTTTAACTAATTTATTTATAAATTAATTAAATAACTCTTATATTAAAGAATAGAGAAATATATATGCAATTATTAAATATAATTTTAAAAATAAATTATAAATTTAGAATATATAATATATAAATTAAGTACTCTTCTTCTTGTTCTATTTATAGGATAGAAAAAAACTTTATACATAAATATATAATTTTACTATTTATTTTATTTTTATTGAGTATAATATATATTAAATAAAAATAAAATTAAAAATATATTAATTTTTATAGTATAGTTAATAAAATTAAAATTTTTTCTTAATTTATACATATTATAAGATTCATAATATTAGTACTGGATGATGTGTGTCATGTAATGAGTTGTGCGGCTTTGAGCGAGGTAAGGTAAAAGGTTGTGTCGATGATAATGGGATAAGGAGTGAGAGGAGGGAGTGCGGATGCGCCGAAATTATTGAAGGATTTAAAAGGCACGTGCTTGAATTATTTGAAGCACGTGTTGCTGACTTAGATATATAACTGAAGGAATCGATCATCTACCACCTTCCATTTCTACGCACGTGCTTTATATATTTAACACCTCTCTCTGTAATCGACATCTCAATTTGTACCAATAATTAAATATTTCTGCAATTAATAACGATTTAAGTATTTAACTCGTAAATTTTTGGAACCAAACAAAGAGAGGAGTAGAAGGATCTGATAAGGAGTACACACGGAAGGACAGTTCACGGTAGAGAAAATTACGAAACCCTAGATATTTTTATTTTTTTACAAACAACAAATTACTAAAAATTAATAGATTGCTACATGGATTAAAATAATTTAAAACAAGTTAGACTTTGCCAACGAGATCCTTCATTTTTGTATAAACAGGCCCTTTAGGATTCAGCCTGTTAAAAGTTGAGTCAACTCAGTTGTAACCAAAAAAACTCATTTTTCCAACTCTAAACACAAGATGATGATTTTATGCGGTATAGACTCCTATGTTAGTATTGATGAGCTTTTAATTAACACCTATGTTATAGGTATTGTGTGTGTTTGGTTTTTCATAATTTAAATTTGAGCAAAATTTAATTTTAAAAATAAATAGTTATATTTATTAAAAAAAAATTTAGACTAAATTATAGTTTAAAATTAAAATTTTAGATAAGTTAATCAGAGTAGTTTATGGAACAATAAAAGAATTTATGAAATAACTAATTACTATATTACATCTATTTTTTCTTACACTATCTTTCCTCTCTCATACTTCTTCTTATACGCCCTTTCTTCTCTCCTTTATTTTCTTACACCCTCTCTCTTCTCTCATTTTTTTCTACACTATCTCTCATCTTTCTTCTATACCCTCTCTCTCATCTCTTATTTTTCCCATCTTCTCTCTCCTATATTTAATAATTATATTATTTTTACCAATAATAAAAGTACTTTGAAAATAATTATCCAAACACTTATTTATTCAAAACTACTTTTTTTTATAAACTCTTCTCCAAAAGTCTTTTTTCTAAAAATTGCCCAAAAATCCTTTTTTTCATAAACTCTTTTCTAAACTCTTATCTAAATAGGTTATTATGGTATGAAAAAATTGTGGTTAAGATCTTATCTTATTAGCTAAGATCATAGTTGGTTAATCGATGATGGGCTCTACAAATAGGGATCTTAATAAATGATTTAGTATGTGGGATAATTAGGGTGACATAGGTCATCTCTTAAGTGTGTGTTTGGCATGTGGGTTAGAGAATAGATTTTCTCTTAAACCATGGTTTTGTCATTTTTTTTACCAAACATCCATTTTATCTAAAAAATCACTTTTGATTACAAACCATGGTTTCATGCTCACAAAACCATAGTTTTACATAATCCCCATTTTTCAGCTTTTGGGCACTGTGGAGATGATAATAATATATCCGTACATAAAATTTTTTAATTATTATATGAAAAAATTGTAAATAAAATTTATTATATAATTATTATATTTAATTTATATTATTTTTAATAATTTATCAATATGAAAAAGTGATTCTGCTATTAATTACCCAAACATCTCCATTTTCAAAATCTATTCTTCCCAAAATATATTCTCCAAAATCTATTCTTTTTAGAATCTATTCTCCAAAAGCTAATCCAAACACACCCTAAGTCATTGAGTTGATTTAGTTCATCATCCTCAAATAAAATTATTATATTAATGATAAATCTAGATGAATATGTTATCTTTATCCGTATGAGCTTATCATCGTGTTATTACCTATAATTTTTAATATAAGAGTTATATAATTAATTTATAAATATTACAAAATTTAATTAAGTTAGTTTTAATAATTGAGTGTTGATTTTCCCAAAACATCATTTTTAATCATACGCATTGAAAATATTCTTTAATAGAAACTCCCTTAATACATATAGTTAATAAGAGTATTTTGGGAGTAAAAATTATAAATTTAACAGATAAAGTAGATTATATGAGATATTTATTATTATAACTTATTTAGATATTAATTAGGATAATTAATAAATATTTCTATGTGTATCCCGTAGTCATTGAACCTAATTTAATGTGGGTTATTGATTCAGTTTATTTAAGGTTAATTTTCTGATAGTAGAAATTAACAAATCAATTATCGTGCGAATGTTTTCTGAGTCCAAAGTAAAACCTAATTTCTCAACTCCCTTTTGAAGGTTCCCCATTGGTGACGGCAGTACACAAGTTGCTATCATTGTGGCTAATCACCAATTGAAAAAACCTATTGTTTATCTGACAGTATTCTCTGATTGACAGGTATATCATTTGATTTCAGTTCTTCTCATATCAATCAAACTAATGGCGAGAGGTAACTCTAAATCTTCCACTGCATCTCATATAAGTTTTATATTCATGTATATTATAATCTGAATTAATTATGTTATTATGAGATATTTATTTTCTAATAAATTAAATTTTTATATTTATTATTAGAATTAATTCATTGTCTAGCTTTTATAATTACCACTATAATCAATCAATGAATGAATATGTTATTTTCCATTCTTCCTTTACTTCCTCATAGTGATGTTTACAACATGACTAATATGCATGAACGTGTAATAATACTATTTTTATTTATCTTCTTAAGAAAATATACTGCCTCCGGGTCTTAGGTCTGTCGTCACTGATTACGAATCTGTTTGGGATGATCTATATAGGAAATGGTAGAAGAAAAGAATTATTTTCATACATAGTCAAATAAAAATAAAAATGAAATGATTGAAACACCCTAATTTCTCCACTCCTCAATCTTCATCCTTATTCTTCCCACTGATTCGCAACACTAGAAAATGACGATTGATCTTATCCACAATTTGTTACATGTCATAAGCAGAATTAAAAAATAAAAGGAAAAAAAGAAAAAAGGCATCCATATTAACGGAAACAAAATTCAGGAGCAAGCTGGTGGATGGTGGTTTTTATGCCTTTCTTAAAAACCTAACTTTTTAAAATAAGTTTTAAAAATTGACAAAAACATATTTTTAAAAAAAAATTGTCACAAATATAAACGTATGAAGTAATAATACAACAATAATCATTTTTAATATACTCTTCCCATATTTAATATAGAATATAATTAGACAGTTAATTTTAATCTTAATTAAAAGATATATTTTTTATATTTATTATTTTTTAAATTATTCTTATTTATACTTACTCTACAATAATCATACAAGAGGAGGAGGGAGGAGTAAAGGGAGATTATTATGATATTTTAAATAAAATACTATATATTAAATAATTTAATTAATTTTTTTAAATTAAATTAGTTAAATAAGTCATATATTAAAGATTGGAGGAGTAATATACTATTTTTCACATATTTATTTGTAAAAAAATATCAAAGAAAAATTATAATTTTTTATAATGAAATTAAAACTAGTTTTTTTTGGATGAATTTGTAGGAAGAGGGAAGAAACCCTAATTCCTACTTGATGGAAGACATTATTTGAGCATATCACCAAATAGCCTAAACCACAACCTTTTTTTATCCAATTATGACTATACAACTAGTCAGACAACATTTGTCTGAAGTGACAAAGTTTGGTACCCATCAAGCACCTCATGAAGAATGTTTTAAATTTTGGATTGGATGTCAAATGAAAACAGCTAGTGGGTTTCAATTTTCATAGTTGAGTAATTAGACTGAGGATCGAACTGATAATATAATAAATAAATAAATAATAAAATTAATTATATATGTACATATAATAATATCTATATATAATTAATTGATAGTAAGTCTAATGGTCAACCTAATAATGCTACTATTAATATATATAAATTTTAATAAAATAATATCATAGATACAAATAATTTAAATATATATAAGATCTTTGAGAGCGTCAATTTTTCTAATTTTCTTGACAGCTTTTTTATTCTTTTCATTTGTTCCCATCAGTTAGATGATATAGCTTTCATGATATTAATTTACGGTAGTTAAATGAGAAAATATCGTAAAAAAATGTGATAATATTTTTCTAATTAAATTATTAAAAATTTATTTATAACGGTAATTCTTTTTTTTTATAAAATTGATGTTAAATAAACTTTTTAAGCATTTTTTTAAAAAATTGCCATTAAATATTTTTAGAATTTTATAATTTTATCGCAAGAATATTTTCACAATTTCATAGTCACTCAACTCTACCCCACTCCAGGTCTTAACAATAATAAAAAATCAACAATTTTTTCCAGTTTTTTGACATCACCATATACTCTGACACCATTATGCTTATAGTTGTCATTTGTAAATTTTCTTTTCTTTTTATCATCTCTTTCTTCACTCCTGCAAGTCTTTAACCATACACTACTTAAAATATCTTCATCATCTTATCAGGGGGAGTTTAAAGAGTTTTAATGACAGAAATATATAGATCTTCTACTATATATTCGGCTTCTTCTCCATATCTAGTTCGATAGCATCAATAACAGTGGCCATAGCAGCTTTTGTGAGTGGTGGCATATAAATCTTATCAGAATGAGCTCAAAGAACTCCAATGTCATACAAACCTTATTAGTTTAGTGACTTTTAATGGTGATTAATAGTATAATCACTGTTGAAAGTCACTTCTCACAGTAGTTATAAAAACACTATAAAATCTTTTAATTTATTACCGCGCTAGTATTTATGTCACTCTTAAAATTACAGTAAAAAGTTTTTGTCACCGCCATAAGATTTATATTTTATAGTAGTACAAATTTCTCCAAAAGTTGGATATAATTTGTGTCAAAACTCATTAAACTATTTCATTTAATGATATAAACATTGTGTATGTCAATAAAAAAGCAAGATATGCATTACAACAAGTTCAATCAACTAGTTGGGGCCATTTAAACTTAATCACGGATCTCAAGTTCAATATATATATATATAGATACATAGCATTCCAAGAGTCAGCCGTGCTAATCTTAATTGTTCCTGTTACGCATCGAATCCGAATTAATTTAGGACGTTGAATTTCCCATGACAAACGATTGACTCAAGGATATCCAGTGCCCTACGGCAAAAAGAAGAAGCATGGATGTGATTTATGCGCCGAAATATGGCAAAAGCATATGCGCTATATGTCATTTTATTTATTCTATACCGTTGGATTTGTTTAGCTCTTCGACTTCACATCTTTCACGTGCTAATTTTAAATCTTTTTGGGCCCTGCAGATAGTAAGTTGACTGTTGACTAACGTATAATTTATTTTTTTAAAAAAAAAAAGTGTCAAATATATTTTCATAAAAGCATGACTTTATATCGAAATTGTTTAAAAGGTCTTAACATATAATATCCAATTATATATATATAACATAGAGCCTACAAAATAAATTGTGTAAAATTCATTAGTTATAAATAATTTTAAATTTATTATATTATTATTTGAAAACATCATAATAAAGTATAGAAACTATATTCAATTTTTATTATATCCGTATTTAATCTACATATCTAAATTCTTTCAATATTTTAATAATAATAATATTTGTTATATTAAAATAAAATAATATTTTCTTTAATTTTTTACCGGTATTATCGCCTCTAGCGATGGTGATCCAACGATGGATCCACAGTCAATCATAGTTTGTCAAAATAGTTATTCTAAACGATTTCTTATTTTTTTTCACACATGTAAGAAATGACATAAATCCCTTAATATTTATTTGTAATTTAGAAGGATCCAATTAATATTAATTTTCTTATATATAAGAAACTTATTTGTAATTTTCAATTAATGTACTTATTCGTAATTTTATTTTCTGTTTAAGATTAACGTGCTATTCATTTGGCTTGTGGTAGAATGTGAGTCAAATTCTCCATAGGTCATCATCATCCAGCAATAATGTTCCCTCTCTTAGCCAACGCCACCGTGTAGTAATAATGTACTCTTCTTCTTTTTATTTGGCCTGATATCAAATATAAGTGATTTTAAACTAGCTAATTTTAATTTTACATTCTCTTATTATCCTTATTAAGTATAGATATATCTAAAAAAAAATACATTTAAAATTCTTTAAAAGTATCAAATGTCTTATAAAAAAGACAAAAAACTCGTATAAAATACTCTTCTATAACTTAATATAAAAAATTAATTAAATAATTATTTTTTATTTTAAATATAAGTTTTATTTATTATATTTATTATTTTTTTATTAAACTATTCATAGGGTTACTCCTCGACTATAATTAACTACAGCAATAATTTAATAATGCATTCACATGTATTATATAAAGTGACAAAGTGAGTAATGATTAATACTTTAGTGGCAGCTAGAGAAATTCTATTTTTTTAATATAGTATTTTGAGTTTTTTTTTTTAAAAATTCGTGCAAGTATTCATTTAAAGTGAGTGATTTTTTTTTCCTTTGATAGATAGTCCAATGGTATACCAATTTCATTGTCTTTTTTTGTGGTTAGAAAAACATAAGCTTTCACTTGTACATTTTCCCACCCTTCTAATTCCAATTCTACTTTTTTTAAAATAGAAATGATTTAAAAATATATATCATATTTATTATAATTAGTTAATTTAATTATATTTTTATTTAATTAAATTAGATAAAACGTTCTTAAACTATGACCTGGATGAGTATATCTTATATATGGGACCAGAAAGAGAGAGGATATGGAAATCAAGTATGAGACATCAAGTCAAATTGGTAATAGTCATTTATAAGTAGAACAGTCCATTTATAGGTAATTTGTGGGGGCAGATCAGCAATTGTCTCTTGAAAGAATGAAATAAAGGGACTGAAAGAAAAGAGAGAGATGAAGGGTCGTAGTCACAGACCAGACGATCTTTGGGAAACATCAAGAAGCAATAAAAGAGCACATTCTAACAAATAACTGTAAGTTTTTTAAATATAATATTTTAAATTTAAATAAATTAATATATATAATATTTTATTAAAAAATAAAATGTATTTTAATAATCTCTAGAGAATAGTTTAACTATTAAGAATATTATTTGTACTTTTAAAAAAAGAGCACATTCTTTTTCAGCTTTAATTTCAACAGTGAGATCGCTGTTCATGCCCTTATATATATATATATATATATATATATATATATATATCGTGCTAAATATTTAAAAAAAATGGGGAAAAATCGTATTTTGCAAATATCGTCCTACCAAAGTTGGTTTGGTCTCAGTCAGCTTCTGCCTTGAGATTCAGCAATTTACCTGGAAGCCCTCTCCACGGATCAATTTACTTTAAATCCCAACCTCTCTCATATACATGACATATATATATATATATATTACCAGCACTTGTGTTCTAAAACACAATAACAATAACAATGACAAACATAAACATTTACGATTAAAATTTAATTTTATGGATGTCCTTTAATTTCTATCCTATTTATAAACGTTGTTAGTTACAAAAATTGAACCCTTCCAGTATCTTTGTAATATTATACTTATTTAGATAAGAGTTTAAAAAATAATTTATAAAAAAATTTAGATAATTTTTAAAAAATAATTTTTAGAGAAGTGTTTATAGAAAAAAATTATTCTAAATAAATAAGTATTTGGACAATTATTATTAGAAGAAATATTATCATATATATATATATATAGTAGACATATTTCCAATAAGTATAGCATGAGTGTATTATTTCTAGTAAAGATTCCCATCACTCAGCGATTATAACGGCTTACAATTGTATTCACATTTATCACTCAATAATAATAATCAAGGTTACATGTTTATATGTTACATTTATAAACACAACTCCCCTTGTCAATATTAGTTTTATTGATTCTACACATGAAGTTTAGGGGGTTCATTATTTACCTATAACTTCAAAGTTAAGGTTTTTTTTTTAAAATCTTAATAATAACTTGCAATAGTATATTTTATATAAAAATATGATAAAATTGATAGAGGTATTACTCAGAATTCAAATTGAGTGATTTCAGTGAAGATATTATCAGAGTTATTTATGATAAAAAGTACCTAATAATTTACAAGAAAAATAGTTGAGGAAGGCAAAAATCCTCAATAAAATTATTAATTAAGACTTTTTAATAAATTATTTATTTAAATATTTAGTTACTAATAGAATATAATAATATTATGCAACTTATATATATGACTCCATCTACTCTTATAAAACTGCTTGTTGTTGCACCATCAAACTTGCAATTGAATGGCCAACAAAGACAAGTGGAATCACGCTAAGCCACAAAATCATTAGCCATATTATCTATATATTTTGGGTATCTAAAAATTTATAGAAAAATTACATTTTATATAATATATGTGTGTGTGTGTGTGTGTGTGAATTTATAGAAAAATTATATATATGTGTGCGTGTATCAGCTTACTTCATGGTTAAATCGTCGTTCTCATCAAATTCAGAGTTTCTGGCGGAATCTATGGCGACCACAACTCTAAATATAGAAATCATGATGCCAACAAGTGATGAGATTTTAAGGAATTAATATGGCTCATTTTCAGCCTGTACTAATGGGGATTTAGCCTTTTTGTGAGCCATCCACATCAGGCAGTAGTCAAAATGGTATAGTCCTCCCTTTTTTTAATATTTTTTAATTAATAATATGAGACTAATTTTTTAAAAATTATAAATATCAATGAAAAAGATTTTATTTCTTTTAATAAAATATTTTATATATATAACCTAATTTAAATTTAAAATATTTAATCATCTTATGCCTGATTTTAGCCGTAAAGTAGTCCATTTCATAGTTTGTGGGTACAGGCAGAAGTAATTGACGTAGAAAATAATTGGTCGGAAACTCAGACCAAAAGGATCTTTTGAAAGAGATAGAGAGAATCGACAAAAGAGCACATTCTTCTCGAGCTTTGAATTTCAACACTAACACTTGTCTAATCGCTGTTCATCCTTTTTTGTCATCTGGAACTGGAATTCTATCCTTTAGTTATGTTCTTTTCATTATCTCCGTATACCGTTTCTTATACGCTTTTTACTTGGGGGAAAAAGATATAGACCTACCCGAAACATGATAACTAGTTTAAAATAATAGCATGAAATGATTTAATTTCAATGAATTAATTTTTTTTTAAATATTCTAATTATCTTTGGTGAAATTAGTTGTCAATATTTTAATTATTGTTATCATTTAATAAATTAAAGTTATTCTTTATTAAACTATTGTTCTAATCACTATTAAAAAGGTATTTTTTATAGGGTTATATAAAAAAATGCTATAAAAAATAGTAATATTTTTATAAATAAATTTATTTTAAAATATTTTTTATTGTGATTTTATAAATTTTTTTGTAGAGAAAAACAGTACATTGTTATTAAAATTTTTATAAGTTTTATAGAGAAAACTAATACATTGTTATTAAAAATTTTGTTGTTAATTGGTTTATTAATTACATTGGTTTTTATTTGTTCAATACATTTGATATAAGAGAGCACTTTATATATAATGTGATAAATTTAAGATATTTAAATTAAATTTGGCATACTAAAATTAGAATGACTTAATGAACTATAATTCGTAATGTTATAAATAAATAGCCCCTTATAAGTTATAATCACTGAAATGAATTTTATATCTCCTACTAAAATATTATATATATAATTTAATTTAAAAATAAAATATTATATTTAAAGGATCCAATCTTTTATTGGTAACCCAGTCCTTATCAGTTGTAGTTGGAGTTTTTTTTTTTTAGTTGCTCACTCAATTCACCAGAGTAGTTGGAGTTTCTTATTTGTGGTGGAAAGTGGAAACTAACTGATTTTGGACATTCGGTAAGGGTGTAGGGGCGATTGTTGGGCTTTGGAGTTTCCTTTACTATACATGGGATTGCTAGCCCCTTTTCACTTTATTTGGTCAGCCCAATTATGTTTTGGGGCATATAAATGTAGTACTAAAAAAATAGTAATTTGGCCAAGTTCAATGGTGAATAGAATAATTCAAGAGTAACAAAAAAAAAATAGTAATTTAGACCTTTACCAATAAAGAGTTGGGTGTAGGAGAAGGGTTTAATTCCTTATAGCGAGACAAACTAATATTTTGATTCCTTTTATAAATAATATTTATATTTAATATTTGATAATATTTTAAACAGAATTACTTTCAATAACAAGATGAAAAAAAGACCATAAAAGACTATCTCTTAATGTAAAAGAATAAATTGGACACAAGTTCTAATATGTCCTTTCAAATTTTAAGAAAAAAAGACAAAGTTATCCCTAAAAATATAAGTAATTATTTTGGTCATTTACTATTTTTATAATATGATTTATAACTTGAACAATTATTTTAACTATTTTCGTTAAGATATTTACTACTCTCTATAACAATTTAGTTACAAGTAATTGATTTAGTCATTTATTACTCATATAATGCGATTTACTAATTGAGTAATGATTTTGACTATTTTCGTTAACACATTTACTATTCTATGCAATAACTTAGTTGCAAGTAATTGCTTTAGGGTGTGTTTGGATTAGCTTTTGGAGAATAGATTTTGGGAAGAATAGATTCTAGAGAATAGATTTTGGAAGAATAGATTCTGGAAAAAAAGTGATTTTAAAAATTGGAGATGTTTGGATGATTAGTAGTAGAATCATTTTTCCATAAATAATATGATAATTACATAAAATTAACCAATATTCACAATAAATTATTATAAAATAATACATATATATATGTATTTGAGTAAAGTAAAAATTTACAATATTCATCTTAATTTTTTTTCACTAAAAATTTTATTAGAGTTAACCAATCTAGATGACCATCGAAAAATATGGAAGATGGTAATTTTTATTGGTAAATTCATCTTTTTTTTAAATTTTAAAATAAAAGAAATTAAAATTTTAGATTTTAAAATAGTATTTATTTTTGTTTTTTAAATAAAATTTAAATTATTAATAAACAAAAAATGTACTGTAGCAAATAGGGGTAAGAAGCTGCTGTGCGCTCAATTTTTTCAAACCATGGTTTGTGGAGTAAAACCATGGTTTGAGGTTTAGAATTGATTTTTTTAAAAAAACTAATGTTTGGCTATCATATGTGCAAACCATGGTTTTACTCCACAATCCATTTTCAAAAGTGATAGCCAAACACACACTTAATCATTCATTACTCCTCTAATGGGATTTGCTACTTGAGCAATGATTTTGACCACTTTTACTAAGATATTTATTACTATCTGTAACAACTTAATTTTAAGTAATTGCTTTGATCATTTAATATTTTTGTAATTAGATTTACAACTTGAACAATAAATTTGATTACCTTAACTAAGATATTTATTATTCTATATAACAACTCAGTTACAATTAATTACTTAAGTTAATTACTACTTGTACAATAAGATTTATAACCTTTATAATAATTTTTATTATCTTTGTTAGGACATTTATTATTCTCTTTAATAACTTAATTACAAGTAATTATTTTGATAAATTTTTATTCTTGTCGTAAGGTTGAAAACGTTTTTTTACCATTAAACTATAGCAGCCATCATACTTTTCTCTTTATTGTTCATCTTATTTTTCACTGTTCATCATCCATCAAATATTACACATCGGATCATCATCATCTTCATCTTTGTACAGCAACCTTGCCCGTAGACTCATGGATAGTAACTATTCACTGCTCTGCTCCTCTTGTCACCATCTTGTTTACTATTACCTTTTTTCTCTCTAGTGACCTCAGTGCCTGCTTTCCTTCTTCTCTCTCTTCATATAACCAATCTCTCTCTGTGTTTTGAAGACTAGGAGGACGAATCTACAATAGCAGTGGCAAAAACTCCGACGTGCACGTTGATAGTTGATGGAGAAAAACAATCGGAAAGGTCGATGATGGATAAAGAAAAAAAAGAGAAAAGATAAAGAAAAAAAAATAAAAAAAAATAATTTTATCTTTTATATCTAAATTTTAAAAGGACATATTGTGAGAGTTATGTCAAACCTATCATTTTATATATTTAGATATTATTTTTGATATTTTGAAAGTTAGATAGTCTTTTATGATCTTTTCCCTTGAAAAAGATAACTATACTTACAAAAGAAATAATTTAGTAATTTAATAGGGGAGGATTCCTGTGCGTTAACAAATTTTGTTTAAATCCCGTAGAATTAGTTGAGAAAGTAAGAATAAGATGGGATGTAAATAAAAGTCATGACTTCATATTATTTTTTTGCCAAAATGACTTCATATTCACAATGTAATAAAAATATTAATATTTAATTGAGGAGTTAATTTTAGACATAATTTTTAAATATAAGATATATTTTTTATATTTATAATTTTTTTAAATTATTACTATTAATATTTTCTCAATAATAATTAAATAAAGAAAAAAGAGAGTTAAAGAAGATAATTATAATATTTATAAAAAATATATATCATATTAATTGATATTTTAATTTAATTAAATTAATAGATCGCAAAGGAGTAATAATTTTAAAAGAAATGTAAAAATATTTTTGAATAAAATTATATTTTATATTATATCAAAAAAATATATTTATTATTTAACTAATTTAATTATATTAAAAAATTAATTAAATTAATTAATATAATATATTTTTTATTATCAAATAGGTCAAACTTAAATTAACTTGGATCCAATCTTCGGCCGAAAATTAAAAGATTCCCTGGCCCCTGCGCAAAACTACTTCCATAATATTATACTCCCTTCTTATCTATCACAGTTATGTAAACCATTCTTTTAACACGTGTCAAGCCCGCTTCACTCTCGTCCTTTTCCCCAGCGTCTCCTTTCTCTTCTTATTCTTCTCCCGCTTTATCATTAATAATAATGACTACCCCAAACAAAGCAAAATTGATTTCAAACTCTATATACTACTTTTCCCCCTCAAATAATAGTCAACTTAACCATCATAAAGTGCATGTTTAGTGAATAAGAAAACCATACTTTTATAAGTATTTTTAACTTAAATTTTAGTTTAACAAAATTTAAAATAAATATTTATATTTTAAAAAAAACTTATAAATTAAACTATAATTTAAAATAATAAATTTTAAAATAATAAAAAAATTATAAATTATTTAATTATTATTTTATTCTTATTTTTTATATTATTTTTTGTTTTATACTTCTGTGTTATAGCAAATACCCATCTTGTCTGACTTCTTTATCATCTCTTACTATCACTTTTTGACACCTGAAGAAAGAAGACAGTAGCGACTAGCGAGATCAAGAAGAGAGAAGTATCTCTCTAAAGAAAAAGAATACAACAACAACGATAAGATCCTAAAGAGAGAAGAAGTCTCTCAACATCACGTTTTCACACCACCAACAGTTGACTTCTTTCTTTGTCCTGTGCTTCATCTCCCTCGATACTATATTATTTTTTATAATTTATTAACAATAAAAATATTTTTATTAATAATTATCTAAATATTTATTTATATAAAATTATTTTCCCTATAAATTATTCTCTAAAAAATCTTTTTTAAAAAATTGATCAAAAAATATTTTTTAATAAATCTTTTTTTCCTAAAAAATTATCTAACATGCCTAAAATCACCCAACAAAACACAAGTATAATCTTTGCCAGAATTAATATATATCGTTGGTGTAGGAGACACGTGTTTAAATCGCGTTCAGGTGGCACAACTTTTTTGTCACTAGAGGACAAAGGCGGGGAAGAATGAGGGCTCTGTGGGGCGGAAACCACTTTTTCGTTCGCCTTCAAATGTTTATCTCCCTAATTTTTTGTAACTATAATACATTCTAATAAATTTTTTTAATTTTTTTCTTTTTCTCCTATTATTTAATTATTATTATAAAAATATTAATAAAAATAATTTATAAAAATTTAATAAATAAAAAAATTAAATTTTATATTTAAAAGAAAGATTAATTTTATAATTAAATTTTCTATTAAATACCATAGAGAAATTTAATATATAAGAATCTAACTCTAAAAATATTTTGAGAAAATAATAAAATATAAGAGATAAAAAATAACTTATATATTGTCAATAAAAATTAATTTAATTAATAAAAAATTAATATATAACTTATACAAAATAAATTTAAATCATACTATATATATAATAATTTTATTAATAAACAATCTATAAATAGTTTTTAAATTTAGTGTGTGTTTGGAAAAAAAATTTCAAACTAACTTATGAAAAAAATGGGATTATAGATAGCTTATGAAAAATGGCTTTTCTAGAAGAACTTATAGAAAAAAAGTGATTTTAGATAAATGAGTGTTTGGATAGTTATTTGTAGAAGGGGTTTTATGAGTGGTAAATTACGAAAAAGGGTATGAGTATTAAATGAGGAGAGATGAGAGATGAGAGGAGAGAGGGTGTAAGAAAGAAAAAAGAGAAAAAGTAGGAGAGAGGAGAGAGGGTGTAAGAAAAAGTAGGAGAGAGGGTGTAAGAAAAAGTAAGGGTAATATAGTAATTGGTTAGTTCATAAGCTCTTTTACTGTTCCATAAGCTGCTCTGACCAGCTTATCTGAAACCTTGGTTTTAAACCATGGTTTAGTCCAAAAGCCCGTTTGAACAAAAATTGCTGTTTGGTAAAAAATTTCCCTAAACCAAGGTTTGGGGCCAAAAACCCTTTTTAAACTATGGTTTGGGGTGTTTCCAAACACACCTTTAAAAGTAAGCCATGAATTTGGAATTTAACTTAACTAAATTATAGATTATACGACAAAAAGGTGTTTTATTTTTAAAATCAAAACAAATTTGGCAATTAATTCCAACATTTAGTGCGGAACACGAATAAAAAATATTAATTTTTATCTTTTAAAAATTGTATTTCCACGTCACTCGTGAATTATGAAATAGAACTGACGTTATCTTAATGTCACAGTTCCTTCTTCCGTGGTGCCAATGACATGATTTCTTCCTCCGTCTGGGTCTGTGCTCCCCTTACCCTAAAATACGGGCCAATTTAGAAAACAAATTATAAAAAAAAAATTAAATAACTTTTAGAAAAAACTTACGAAAGAGTTTATAAAAAAATAATTTTAAATAAATGAATATTTAAATAATTATTTTTAAAAATATTTTTATTATTAGTAAATTATAAAAAATAATATGATTATTAAATATATGAGAGACGAGAGATAAGAGATGAAAGAGGAGAGATGATATAGAAGAGAGATGAGAGATATGACCCGTTTAGATAGAATTTTAGAAATGAACTTATGAAAAAAAAGAATTTTTGGGCAGCTTATAGAAAATGACTTTTGGAGAAGAGTTTATGAAAAACAAGTGATTTTGAATAAATGAGTGTTTGAATAGCTATTTCTAGAAGTACTTTTATTATTGATAAAATACGAAAAAGGATATGAGTATTAAATAAGGAGAGATAAGATATAAGAGGAGAGATGAAAGATAGTGTAAGAAAGAAAATATAGAGGGTGTAAGAAAAAGTAGGAGAGAGGAGAGATGATGTTAGAAAAAGTAGGGATAATATAATAATTGATTAGTTCATAAGTTTTTTTACTGTTTCATAAGCTACTCTGACCAGCTTATCTGAAACTTTGGTTTTAAACTATAGTTTAGTTTAAAAACCCGTTTGAACAAATATGAATGTTTGTTTTAAAATTTTCTCAAACTAATATTTTATTCTAAAAGCCCTTTTGAAACCACATTTCCGTAGTTTCCAAACAGGTTGATAGTGTATAATAGAAATGAGAGATGGTGTGGAAAATAAAAGAGAGATAAGAGAGAGTATAGAAGAGATATAAGAGATGGTATAAGAAAAATATGAGTAATATAATAATTAGTTAATTTATAAATTTTTTTATTATTCTATAAGCTATTCTTACTAATTTATCTAAAATATTAATTTTAAACTATAATTTAGTTTAATTTTTTTTAAATAAATATAATTATTTATTTTAAAAAAATTTAAAATTTAAGTTTTATCTAAATTTAAATTTAAAATCTAAATCTTTAGAGAATTTTCAAAGACGCTATATTCCCATTCAAGAAGTTGACCACGACGGCCGGCGAGTGGAAGGTGCCTATAGAGGATAAGTTGAGAATGAAAATGGAAATGAAACGAAGTTGGGAAGCAGAGAATTAAGAAGAATGATGGAGGCAACCGTGTTCTGGTAATTAAATTTTAAATGCCGGACTTCTCCATTTTTTCTTAAAATTAATGCCATATCAAAAAAAACAAATAGTTTTTTAATCATTTAATGGAGGAGGATTTATGTCTCTTAACCTTTTTGTAAATTCTATATAATTAGTTGGTTGAGAAAGTAACAATAAGATGGGATGTAAATAAAAGTCACGACTTCATCTTCTTTTTTTTGCCAAAAATGACTTCATATTCTCAATACAATAAAAATATTAATATATAATTAAAAGTTAATTTTAATTTTAATTTTTAAATATAAAATTTTATTTTTTTATATTTATTAATTTTTTAAATTATCTTTATTAATAGGCCTTCAATAATAATTAAAAAATTAAAAAATAATTATATTTTTTTCAAAAAAATATTATATCAATTTTTTTAATTTAAACAAATTATTTATATAAATCATATCAAAGGAGTAATAATTTTAAAAAAATATATAAAAATATCTTTGAATAAAATTATATTTTATATTGTATAAAAAAAATTGTACTCTCCTCGAAACAATTATTTATTAATTTAATTAGATTAAAAAATTAATTAAATTAATTAATAAGATATATTTTTTTTAAATATTATAATAATTTTTTAACTCTTCTACCTCTTTTTTTTATTATTGTTAAAAAATATTAATATAAATAATTTTTAAAAAATTAATAAATATATAAAATAATTCTTATATTTTTACCTAAAATTAAATTGTTCAGTTAACTTGTCAAGGGAAGGGTATTTGACAAGATAATCTCGAGGAAGGGGTTGGTGGAAAAATCAAGGAAGTTGAAAACTTCCTAGAATTTGCCCAGTGGAGTTGGTGGAAGAAAGAAACACAGGCAAAAGGGCAAGAAAATTGAATAATATTCTAAAATCGAAAGTCAGCACTCGCAGGTAGTAGTTCGAAGTTTCAGGCTAATTAAATACTGCACACTTGTACTCTATCCTCCTACTTCCTCTTCTTCACTCACTGTAATTGCTATCATCTCGATTGTCAGAAATGGCGGAAGTCGGTAGGATCAAGCTCGGGTCACAAGGCTTGGAGGTCTCAGCCCAGGGACTCGGTTGCATGGGTATGTCTGCTTTCTATGGGGCTCCGAAACCCGAACCCGACATGATCGCTCTCATCCACCATGCCGTCCAAAGCGGTGTCACATTTCTCGATACTTCCGACATCTACGGCCCACACACTAACGAAATCCTTCTCGGAAAGGTACTCGGTTGATTCTTCATGTTGTTCGCTGCGATTTGTATTACTAATTTTGTATGAATTCGATTTATTGGGATAGGCTTTGAAGGGAGGACTGAGAGAGAAGGTTGAATTGGCCACCAAATTCGGAATCATCTATGCGGACAATAAGAGAGAGATTCGTGGCGATCCTGCATATGTGAGAGCGGCTTGTGAAGCGAGCTTGAAGAGACTGAACGTCGATTGCATTGATCTCTATTACCAGCATCGTATTGATACCCGTGTGCCTATTGAAGTCACGGTTTGTTTACCTTCTGTTTCTACCATACCGTGATTTACAGTTTACGTGATATTGATGATCCATGCGGTTTAAGTAAACTTTCGAAACCTAACTTAGTTTTACTAACAGCATTGAAAGCCTTTGAAACTACAAATAAAATATACTTTAAACACTAAATTACTTAATTACTGTAATCTTCATATATTTCTTTTGGTTACGTGGTGACTAAATATTGGAAGTGTTGGATGAATATTACCCTGAGGAGGCGAACTGATTGGGTTGGGACTGCAAGGGCGAAAGTGATATAAACTGTGTTTTATTATATCAAATGTTATGCAATGTAATATAATTTAAATTTTAAATATAATATTGAGAAAAACCTGGATTCAATATGCACTGGGAGGATTACAGATGGTTTCTCAACCATCCTTCTTGGTTTTGCTTTTTCAACAATTTCATTATTAATGTTAATTAATAGTAAAGGATGTTGGAGATTCCGGTAACATGTTATTTTATAAATATTTCTGCCTTGTTGAACTGGAAGAGTATGGGGAATTATTTTAATCCAATACGACAATTTTCCCATAACGGGAAAAACTTGATTGGGAATTGGGGACTCCTTCCGGTTTTTGAGTCTTTTTTTTGAATTGGATTTATTGACACTTTGGTCATGCTGGTTTGAATAAAAGATTAAGTGACACATTTTCCCCAAATGATACATGAAATCAAGAAGTCATTTCTTATTCCTTTCTTCCCCTGTACCTTTTTCTGTATCCGAGAGTTGATCAATACAGCATCAAATTATCATGTGTTTCTTTATTTTTTCACTTACATATAACCTAGGGAGTGAAGAGTGGGTAATAGGATATGGGGATAGTGTGATTGAACCCAAACACAATAAGCACATGTAATCTTAACATGTACATGATATATCTGTTAGAGAAAGGAATTAATGTTCTTTAACGCTAACTTGTTTCCATACTATTGATGATAAGGTTGGGGAACTTAAAAAACTTGTTGAAGAAGGAAAAATAAAATACATTGGATTGTCTGAGGCCTCAGCATCAACAATTAGAAGAGCACATGCTGTTCATCCTATTACAGCCGTGCAATTGGAGTGGTCCTTATGGACTAGAGATGTTGAGGAAGAAGTTGTGCCAACCTGCAGGTGAGATTTAAACTACAGAAAAAAATTTATTTACAATATCTATTGTTTCTTCATGTTCGAGCTCTTGACTAAACTGCAACAAGTGTTTATCTTTATGACTTTTGAATTGGTTTATTATATTCTCAGGGAACTTGGCATTGGAATTGTTGCCTATAGTCCTCTTGGACGAGGATTCTTTTCATCAGGAGCAAAGTTAACTGAAAACCTGACACAGGATGACTTTCGGAAGGTTTGTGTTAATTCATGCTATTCCAAATATAAATGATGAGCTATATTTGCTTGTGTCATCCTAATGGTCAAGTATTTCAGCTTTCAAGGCCTTAGAATGTGAGAGTAAATCATTGACTGCTGATTCTGACCTTATTCTGTCCTCCGATGTTTCAGTTGAAGTTTTAAAAGAATGAACTATAGTTAAACAGAACAAAGATAATAGGCCCATTCTGGTAATGACCTGTTCAGGGTATGGTTTAGGAAGTTAGCTTTTTATGCTTAACTACTGACACTACATACAAACAGAGATTCAGCCTGGAATTATTGAGAATTCTTCCCTCTTCTAATCTCTTAGCTAGCTTTCTCAATATGTAACGTGGATTGGGTACAGACAGAGTACATCATTCTTCTCTCTGGCATCCGTTTGTTTATAGACTAACATAAACACTCAGGACAGTTAGTATATGCGGAAATAGTAACGAATTGTTTGAGGGCTTGGCTCTTTTAACAATTATCATGTATTGTCATAATGTAAACACACGCACGCAGGCACGCAGAGTATCAAGTCAAAGTTAAATAGCTGCCATTTATGTGTTGCAGTAATGCAAAATAAATGTTCGTTAACATCAACTTTTTAGTCAGTCTTTTTCTCGTGGGGGAACTGGGTTTTGGCTTGAACACGATCTTATGGGAGAAAAAGATATGGCTAGAGTCATTGGTCTGTACCATAAGTGATTTAATTACTGCCTATGAATAAAGATGACTGCGATATTTAATCCTTGGTGACAAATTCTTGGATTCATTCTCTTCAACTGACATATTCATTCGAACCATTTTTGTGGGCTAGATCATTTGAAAGGGGCTGGGGTTAGGGTTTGAAAACCATGACTGTCTTGGCCTTGCTTTGAATCAAGATTTATAATTTGTAAGGTTCATTATTGGTCGTTTGACATCCAAATATGATCTCATTGGTATATGTATTTTATCTAATTGCAGTATCTGCCTAGATTCCAGCCTGAAAACCTGGAGCACAATAAAACCATATTTGAGAGGGTTAATGAAATGGCTACAAAAAAGGGATGCACTCCATCCCAGCTAGCATTGGCCTGGGTTCACCACCAGGGAAATGATGTGTGCCCCATACCCGGAACCACGAAAATTGAGAATTTTAATCAAAATATCGGGGCTTTGTCGGTTAAGCTAACACCAGAAGAAATGGCACAGTTGGAGTCTTTTGCTGCTGATGATGCTGTCAAGGGTGACAGATATGGGAGTGCAATAGCTACATGGAAGGACTCTGACACTCCCCCACTTTCTTCTTGGAAAGCTGCATAAGGAAGCAAATACTGTGCAACCTTGAGCAAACTGTTCTCTGTACTTAGAAAGGATGTTGTTGTATCAATCCTTTTAGGTTGTATGGGTATGTGCGTTTGACAGTTGTTTGAATTTTATGGCCGGTAACTCCATATGTGTATGTAGGTCTAAATAAGCCGAGCCGTTGATGCTTGTTTTTATTTTAGTTGCTGATGATTTGTCTGTTATGGTGCAAAAACGCATTGATCATATTTAGTGACTTGAGAGGGATGAAATCTGCAAGGCAGGGTTTTGCTTGCGATGCCTTTTTATTATCAAGTGCTCAAATCCAGTGTATTTGGATAAAAATAAAAAAATACAAATGATATATTTATATGGTTCTTAATATATGACTTAATTAAGTAATTTGATTAGATTAAGGAAGTTAGTTAAATTAGTTAATATGATATTTTTTTTAAGATACCCTTATCATTATTCTTAACTTCTTCCTTCTTTTTGTTATTTGATTATTATTGAGAGAATATTAATATAATGATTTGAGAAAAAGTTGATAAATATAATAAATATGTTTTATATTTAAAATTAATATTAACTTTTTAATTAATTTTTATATTAAAGGCATGGGAGTATATATTGTTTGTTGTTTGTACCATTGAGCAATGCCTTTTTATCTAATTTTATTTCCTCCTAATTTAGATTTAGTTTGATCCTTCATTGAGTAATGGATGGAATGTGCAATAAGTGGCAATGGAATAAGTGTGAAATTTATAATTTAGTACATATGTGCTCCCATGATTACACAAGGGTTATTTTATTTAAGCAAGAAAATGTGGTTGTTGGTCTACCCAACAAGATTCCAAATACACCAATGTGGTTGACTTGATTAAAAGCTTGTCATTGTTATAAAGTTAATGGAAATATAAACGGTTTGATAGGAGCAAGAGACAGTTTAGGGAGGTGAAAGAAATGTGAAAAAATGATCATTTTTACGATCTTTTGTGAGCACGAGTGTGGGCCTCTAATCATTTAATACTAATTAATGCAAGAATTACATTGTATTTATACTAATATAATGTTGAGCATACTCCAAAATCACAAATTCATTGATGCGTTGTTTGACACAGATGAATGAATGTTCCAATACAATACTTAATAATTTAGATTTACGAGTGTGGGAGGATTTAAGATAGAATAATTCGTCCAAGTAATGATCGAGCAATGAGGATGAGCTCTTTTCTCTCATCCCGGCTGAGGTACTGTTCACTTCGTCTGAATCGTAAAATTTTTACTGGGTTTGGTTTTCAGTCGTGGTCGAATTTTGCTAGGTTCTTCGGGATTTTTCTAGATATCATCTGCATAATATTGACTCAGTTTAGAAATCTTACCGCACTTCTAACATTAAGTTGTGGCTAAAGAGATTTATTACATGTGATGATTATTTTGTGTAGTGGTATTTATTTCAGGCTGCGTAGGTCTTTTCTCATTATTTCTTGTAAGATTATGAAGAGATTTTCATTTAAAGCAGATGGGTTTTCATTTATGAAGCACCGATCCACCTCTGGGATCTTTTTTCTATTTATTGTATGGGGACATATTCTGGATTTCACACCTTCCATATATCTTCTTTTTCTACATGTTCTCACTTGCGAGAGAGGCTAGCAGAAATTGATTAATGTTAACTAATAAGTTGAGTAATATTAAGCAATGTGTGAAGTCCAATGCAATAGTTAATAAATTAAAGTTTAACACTATGATTGATACGAAAGATTTTAGAGAAGAGGGATTTGACTCCCCTTTCCTTATATGAGTATTTAAATTTTTAGGAGAAAAGGGAAAATTTTTTCTCCTTTCTAAAATAGAGGGAATTTAGATAAGATAAGTAATATTTTTATTTTATAATATTAATATACTTATAATTTTTTTAATATCTTAATATTATCTATATATTAAATTTTATTAAAATATTCTATAAAATAAATTTATCTATATAAAAATATTTTTTCTCCCTTTCTTTCTTAAATTAAATAAAATAATATAAAAATCACTCATCTTTATTAATCTAAATAAAATAATAATAAAATCTTTTATTTTCTCTTTTTTTTTTTTTTCTATTAAAATTTCTCCATTCCCCTTCCCTAGCTAAACACAGTCTCAGCTATCAGGGTTGCTAATGTTCTTCAAGACGGCTAGAAGCTCTCCTTTTAAGTAGAATGTATATACCGTTTATAACTTGAAGACGGCTACAGTTTATCCTTGTAGTTAAAAAAACAAAAGGCGATTAATACTCGCTGATTATGTTCTTAAGGACAATTTTCCCATTCTTTTTTGATCATTGATTCTCCTTTCTTACTTCTTATACAACCCCTCGTCCCCTAGGCACTGACAGTTTCGGAGATATGGCAAAAGTCGGTAGAATGAAGTTGGGTTCACAAGGCTTGGAGGTCTCAGCCCAGGGTCTCGGGTGCATGGGCATGTCCGCTTTCTATGGAGCTCCGAATCCACAACCCGACATGATCTCCCTCATCCACCACGCCGTCCAAAGCGGAGTCACACTTCTCGACACTTCCGACATCTACGGCCCACACACCAACGAAATCCTTCTCGGAAAAGTACGATCGACGCGAATTCCTTTTCCTTTTTCTTCTTCTGCATGTTTGATTGCTTCGATTTCATGACTGATTAATTGGATTATATATGAATTCGTTTGGATTTGGATAGGCTTTGAAGGGAGGCGTGAGGGAGAAGGTT
The DNA here is from genome assembly GCA_037074615.1 of Leucaena leucocephala. Lineage (NCBI taxonomy): Eukaryota > Viridiplantae > Streptophyta > Magnoliopsida > Fabales > Fabaceae > Leucaena > Leucaena leucocephala. The sequence continues at coordinate 9,441,707 of CM073533.1, read as the reverse complement.
GAATTGGCGACCAAATTCGGAGGCGTTCTCCACGGCGACGGCACGGGGGAGATCCGCGGCGATCCAGAGTACGTGAGATCCGCTTGCGAGGCGAGCTTGAAGAGATTGGAGATCGATTGCATTGATCTCTATTACGTTCATCGCATTGATACTCGCGTTCCTATTGAACTCACGGTTCGTTTTTATTTGATTTCGATCTTCATCTTCTTCTATTACTTATATATAATAGGGTAAATTATAGTTTGAGTTTAGCCAGAAGTGAAATCGATCTATATGATTAATCTCTGGTTCTTATACCCCAAATTTAACCAAACTAATCTTGCACTTAATTTAAATATCTCTATTTGACTTACAGTTGGAAAATTCATTCAAGCCATCTCCCTATTTTATCGGATGTACCGTGTCCCACAATGAAACTATATATATATATATATATATATATATATATATTGAACCCAAACATCTTGTACACTTTAAATATTGGTGCACAGTTTTTTTAGGTTAAGGCTCTAAATTTTTCATGTCGTAGTTGTGGGTATCTAGAAGTTTTTTGTTGGATCTTTGACACTAACGGTTAGTTAGGGCAACTTTGTTTCTTTTATAAAAATTTCTGAATACTCCCAACTTATACACGAAAGTTTTTGGGACAAAAATAGACCTATTTTTTAGGAGATGCAACTTTTATACATTAAACAGACAATTGGTTAGGCATCCATTTAAACATGTACATGATATCACTGTTGGAGAATGGGATTTTTAATATTCTTTAATTTTTGGTTTTGCTCATAGATATGTATGACAATCTAAAAATATGTTTGATATATGTATACTTATTTTTAATTGTTTTTAATGTAAGATTGGTGAACTTAAGAAACTTATTGAGGAGGGGAAAATAAAATATATTGGTCTGTCTGAGGCCTCAGCTTCAACAATAAGAAGAGCACATGCTGTTCATCCCATAACAGCCGTGCAATTAGAGTGGTCCTTATGGTCAAGAGATGTAGAGGAAGAAATAATTCCTACTTGCAGGTGAGATTCGGAACTATGCAAATATTTTATTTATAATATTTATATATCTCATTTAATTAAGTTTGGGATTTTTTTATTGACCTACAACTAGTACAACTAGTTTCTAGCTTTACAACCTCTTTTTCTAATTTTTCTTTGGATATATATTCTCAGGGAACTTGGCATTGGAATTGTTGCATATAGTCCTCTTGGACGAGGATTCTTTTCATCCGGAACAAAGCTAGCTGAAAACTTTTCACAGGATGACATTCGCCAGGTTAGTGTTCATCCATGCCATTACAAATACTCCTCCAATCCTTAATATATGATTTATTTAACTAATTTGATTAGATTAAATAAGTTAATTAAGTTGTTAATATAAAATGTTTTTTTAACACTATAATCATCTTCCTTAACTCACTCCTTCTCTCCCTTAATTAATGTTGAAGGAATATTAAGAGGGGGTAATTTGGGAAGTAGTTGATAAATATAAGAATTAGGTCTTATATTTAATTAGAACTAAAATCAACTTTTCAATTAGTTCTTATATTAAGAACTGAAGAAGTATAAATTATTTCACGACCCTTGAATATGAGAGGGAATCATTGACAGTTAATTCAAGACCCTTGTTCAATATCTATATATAATCTTATCAGTACATGTATTTTATCTTTATTCCAGTATTTTCCAAGATTCCTGCCTGAAAACCTGGAACACAATAAGACTATATTTGAGAGGGTTAATGAAATGGCTACAAGAAAGGGATGCACCCCATCCCAGCTAGCATTGGCCTGGCTTCACCACCAGGGAAACGATGTGTGCCCCATACCCGGAACCACAAAAGTCGACAACTTCAATCAAAATATTGTGGCTTTGTCAGTTAAGCTAACGCCGGAAGAAATGGCACGTCTGGAGTCTTTTGCTGCTGATGATGCTGTCAAGGGTGATAGATATGGGACTGGAATACCTACATGGAAGGAATCTGACACTCCCCCACTTTCTTCTTGGAAAGCTGCATAATCAAGTACATAATATGAACATCATCAATTAAACAGGAGCTTGCTGTATCAATCCTTTCTAAATGACTATAAGTTTTTTGAAAGTTGTTTGAATTCTGGGGCAAATGACTCCATATGTGTATGTATGTCTAAATAAACCGAGTCACCAGACATTGCAAAAACGGTCACTTGACTCATTGTAAATTTTGTGAGCATGTCGCCTCGGCAAATTAACATTGATTTTGTTGTTTTGCATTGAGTTGCATACCAAATCTTTGAGTATTGGCCAAGTTTACCGTTATGGTCCCAAATTATGAGGTGTGTTTATTTTAAATGGGAACTGGTGGGCAATAACATTGACTTGGTTGGTTGATTGTTTTATTGGTGAATTTGGGAAGTGAGGAGCAGGTAGATGTCAAGATATATAACTTCCAGAAGATGATTGGTTAAGCCAGTAGTATAGATAAGGAATGAGGGGAAAAGGATGAGGATATAATTTTTTTTTATTTTATTTTCCCATAATACCTCATTTTAGATCAAATAATTAGAAGTTCTTGTTAAAGAAAGCACTCAATGAAGCTATTAAATAAAATTTTTTAGTTAATAATTTATTTAAAAATTTGACTATTGATAAAATATAACGGTGTTGTCTATATAATTAAGTCCATTTAGTAAGATGAAAAAATTGTTGTTGTATTCCCATGATTCTTTTTTATCCATTGTAGTATAAATGTAGAAAAGACGAGGAATATGAAATGTTGTCGTGAGCTGTGATTGTCGTCACAGGCAATAGCACTGAACCATTTGATTGGGTCTCTGAGATTGAAAAGACGAGGAATATGAAACGCTTTGGTGGCAGTGCTATTGTTAAAACTTGTCGTTGACATGTTTATGTAAGTTCATTTAAATTGATTGTATTTGTGGGGGAGAGAGAGGGGGAAAGAGGGAGTGAGAGGGAGAGAGCGTAGGGGGGAGAGAGAGAGAGAGAGGAGGAGTGGCTGCTAATTTGAATCTTATTGGGTAATTATTTTGGGAGAATTACTCTGCTCCTAAGAGAATTTATTATAAAAACATGATGTGAAATCGTTAAATAATTACATAAATAATAATTAGGAGCATATGACAATAACCCTTAATTTTCATTTGTACCACTTTAAATTGTTATCGTATTTTTTCTTATTATCATTTATGCTATTTTAAATTGTTATAGTGTTCAAAAATTTATTATTTGTGTATAAGGATAATTTAGTAATTATAAAAATTAAATTTATTACCTTAAATCCTTAAAAATATTTAATCATTTGACAATTTTACAAGATTTTTTTATAATAAACTCTCTTTCATATGAATTCTAAGCAATTCTCCTATGCTCTTATTCTTTTGTATGTACAAGACTTTGGGAGTGGCCAGCCATTAAATAGCAACACAAGAATTACATTGTGTCTATAATAACATAATAATTACATATACCAAAATCACATATTCATTGATGTATTTGGATGTGCCAATACTTACTTGAATTCATGAATTAGGAATGACTTATGATAGAACGGTTCTTGAAATTAATTATCGAATCCTTTGAATCGTGAGAACTCATGAAAATTCACAAAATATGATAATATTTGTAACAATAAGCAATTTAAAATTGGTAAGATATCTAATCTTAAAAATTAATTAATAAATGCAACCAAATAATATTGATATTGCATTAATCACGTATTACAGTAATAGTTAAATATCTTAAACAAGCATGCAGGTAGCAAATATGTTATTAATTTAACCCATAATCTTTCAAGGTTTTAGAATATTTTTTTTTATTCTTCAAGCTTTTCTAATAATTACAAATATGTTGGAGACATCATAAATTTTTTAATCTCTTTAATAGAAGTTAAATGAAAGCTTCCAAGTTGGCCAAAAATTGTCTGATTGGTTCAATTTGTTTGATGATTGTTTAAGATAAATACTAATGAATCTACTTGTTTAGTATAATAGAAAATTATGCAATTTTATGATTATTATGAACCAAAGGATCTTAATTGACATTTTATTTTTTGTTGGTCTTAATTTGAAATTAAATTAATATAATGATCCTAAAGTGTCATTTAAAAAATTTTAAAAAAATAAATTTACCCACAATTTAATAATGAGTAAAATAAACTATCAACCAGCGCTTCAATTCTTATTTTTTTTGTCTACTCAATTCACGAAACTGTATCCCTATTATATTTGAATCCGACCCGCGTTATATATCTAGTTATAGTATGTGAGTTTTTTAATAAAAATTTTCTATATATATTAAGATTTAAATTTAAAATCTTATTTAAATGATAATCCTCTCTATTCTAAGATATGACAAAAGTCCGAAGAACCAAGCTGGATTCCCAGGGTTTGGAGGTTTTAGCCCAAGGAGTTGGGTGCATGAGCATGTCCGGCTTCTATGGAGCTCCGAAACCCGAACTCGACATAATCGTCCTCATCCACCATGCCGTCGAAAGTGGCGTCACATTTCTAGACACCTCCGATGTCTATGGCCCACACACCAATGAAATCCTTCTTGGAAAAGTATGATTTTGAATCCCGTCAATTGAGTATCATCAAATTCGGATTACCATTCATGAAAGATCTCTTTTTATTTTTTTCACAAAAAAAAAAGAAAGAAAGAAAGGGAAATTGAAAATGAGATCATGAGGAAATTTTCTGAAAATATTTAAATTTTAGAGTTTCAGCTATTTAAGTTTTAGATGTAACTCTCAATTCATGACTGAGACTCATATTTGCAGTTATATACATAAATCAATATTTACAACTTTTTATAAAAAAAAAATACAGAGTGGCAAAAATACTTTTTAACATAAAATGAATATAAAATTATTAAAAGTATGGGGCTACAGTGCAACGAGATTAATACTTATGGCATTAATAAATAGTTTAGAATATGCAGTGCACCTTGCACATGATATGATTGTTAGAGGATGAAATTATTAATATTATTTTAATTTTTGTATTTGTTCAAATGCATATATAATTATTTCCAAATTGTCTCTTTTAATGCAAGATTGGTGAACTTAAGAAACTTGTTGAGGAGAATAAGAAGAGCACGTGATATTCATCCCTTAACGGCTGTGCAATTGGAGTCGTCCTTATGGTCCATAGATGCTGAGGAAGAAATTATTCCTACGATGTTTCAATTATTTCTCCGATATTAAATATAAGAAACTTGTTAGTGTGCTTTGATGGTTTCAAAATATAAATCTATCTTTAAATTATTAAATAATAAATCTATTGTCGAGGCCAATTCATAAGAAACTATAACTGTTATCTTATAAAGTTAAGTTACATATAATATTTTAAAATATTTTTTAAGTAATACTTAATATTTTAAATTAATGTGTGGTATGTCCTACACCTTAAGGTGGGTTTGTATTAATGAAATGGAGGAGAGGAAGAATATTTTTATCTACTTTACCCTCATCAAAATTAATTAATTAATATATATAATAACACATAATTAATTGTTAAATATATAGTTGACCAGAAAAAATGCTTAATTAATATTTTTAATGTGTCAACGTGGTCAAATTTGGTTTTGCCGGCATGTGATGTGGATGAAGGTGGGAGATATCGTGTTATGCTAAAAATTTTGGAGTGAGTGAAAGCCAGTGTGAGAATATTAAAATATTTTATGGGTTAATAATCATATCATGCCAAAATATTATCTTCTTTTCCAAGTACTTGTAGGATGTTAGGATTATATACTTGGAAAACAACTTAGTAAGCGTTGCCTTTTCTTTTCCAAAAATGCCCTCCAACTTAGTCAAACCAACTTAAACATGTTCTATATATATATATATATACCCTGTATTTTTGTTAGGCGTTTTGATTCAACAGCAACCGATGTCTTGATTTACAACATCTGATATTGCTTTATGATATTCTTGTAGCATATAGTCCTGTTGGAGGAGGATTCTTTTCATCAGGAACCCATTTAGTTGAAAACTTTACCCACGACGATGTTCGGCAGGTTTGAGCTAATCCATGCTATGCTATTATACTATATATATATAAATTATGATTCGTATTTGCATTTTGTGATCGTGTTAAACTATTCCATAACCCTTGAATGTGAGAATGAATCATTCATTGACAGACAAATTCGATGCCCTTTTTATGTTATGCATCCTTCCTAACATTATTTCATGATCTTGTTCAATATATATATACTATATATCTTCAGTCATAAATGTATCAATTAATTAAATTTATTTTAATCTTAAATATAAAATTTCAATCAATTTTATCTCTCAAATTTATAAATTTTGTCACAAGGTATCTATCCCTATTGCATATATTAAAATATTTTTTTTATTAATGGGGTGATAATTAAAGGTAATATTTTAATAAAATTGATGTCTATGTGTTATAAATAACTAATTTTTTTAAATATATTTGAAAGGGTTAATGAAATGGCTAAAAGATAGGGATGCCCTCCATCCCAATTAGCATTGGCATGGCGTCACCACCAGGGAAACTATATGTGCCCCATACCCGGAACCACAAAAATCGAGAACTTCAATCAAAATATCGGTGCCTTGTCAGTTAAGCTAACGCCGGAAGAAATGGCGGAGCTGGAGTCATTTTCTGCTGATGATGCGATAGGTTATATGGGATAGGAGTAAGTACATGGAAGGAATCTGAGGCTCCCCCACTTTCTTCTTGGAAAACTGCATAATCAAGTGCATTGATGATTACTTGATGCTGCATGCAAACTTTGAGCAAACTTCTCAGAATTAAAAGGCGTGCCTTGCCTTAGAAAGGACCTCGCTTAATTATTATACCAAACCTACTAGGTTTTATGTAGTTTGAATTTTATCGCAGGTGGCTCTATGTTATATGATTAATAGGTGTTGTCAGCATTGAGTTGCTTTTTTTTTTTTTAATTTTTCACCTGATTTACTATATCTTTACTTTAACTATATCTAAATCTGATATGTATTATATATTTAGTTATGGTAGATAAGTCTCTTAATGGAAATATTTTACATATGCTGAAATTTAAATTTGAGATCTCGTTTAAGCGATACTAAACCATTTATCACTTAGACTAACCTCTATATTGATTGAGTTGCTTGTGTTGCTTTGTGAGTGTTGTTAAGGTTATTGAAATGGCCCCAAATTGGCAAATTATGATTGTGTCTGTGCGAGCGTATGTATGTTAACTTTTGGAATTAAAAGAGTGCTTGTAGTAGTATATTTATAGATAGTATATCAATAAAATTCTTATATGAGTTGTGTATATTTAAACTTATAATCTTATAGATTATAAGACAACTCATTACCAAATGAACTAATTTTTAAACTTTATATATGTTGTGTATATATATATATATATTTTTTTTTTGCCTACTTAGTTCATCAGATCTTTATCTTTACTATATCTGGATTTGACCCGTATCATGCACCTAACTATAGTGGGTGAATCTCTCAACAGAAATTTTCTACACTTGACTATGTTGTATATTTATGTTATTAGGACTGAGTCACATGTATATTGTGTATATTTGTGAGTAGAAAATGAACATTAAATATGGGTACCAAATTTTACGTATGGAATCAGAATTCTGCCAAGTAATTCAAGAAAACAGCCGTTTAACTAACTTCACAGCAAACCAGGTTGAGAAAGGAATGAAGAAAAGCATGATAATATATTTTTTGTTTGGCAAAAACGCATGTTAATATATATAAAATCCTTGGAGGAGGAAAGAGAAATATGCTTGAAGCAAGAAGGATAAAGATTGCAAATGGAATAAAGTATATACATACACATTTTTTTAATAAAAAATAATAACTATTACTTCCAATTCTTAATATATCATCTACTTAATTAATTTGAATAAATTAAAAAAAAATTAATTAGTTATTTATAATAATTATATATTAATTTTTTAAAAAATATCCTATTTAATCATGTGCAATTGAATTACCCTTTAAAGAGTGCGATTATATAAAAATATTGAGAAGAAAATTATAATTTTAGAAAATAAAATATATTAAAATTTTATATTTAAAAATAAAATAAATTCTTTATCTAATTTTTATATTTAAAATAATAGAGAATATCATTAATGTCTGAATGACAATTATAAAAGAAAAAGTAACAGCAAAAACTCTTTCATCAAAACCCCCCCCCCTTAAATGAAAAGGTGGTTTTGACCGAAGATATTCAAAACACCATCTAATTCATGACTTCTCCTAGCTAGGTATATATACATACAATTTCAATGACGAACCATTTGAGTGTACTTCTTTCGAAGCACAGACAGCCTTCTCTGAATAGGAAGCTTTTCATCACTTCTCCCTAGTTTATCCAAATAATATACAATTTTTTTCAGGGTAACCATAACCCCTTCACTCTCATGCCCAAATTCTTTCTCCTGGATATTCAGTATCCTTTTAAGCAGCTTGAGTATTTCACTCCTTACCTAGTCTGCTTTGAATGGACACCAAGCAATCCAAAGCCTCCCCTGCCATACACCAGGCATAGTAGAATTAGCTTGTCACAAAGTTCAGTATTCACTCCAATCCTTATTATAAAGGCACCTCTAACACTCCTCATGGGAAAATGGAATATATTTCTGATTTTTCCCATATTTAAATGAAAGCTTTTCAGATTTAGATTACACTCTCGCTCATTATTAATGACTTTAAATAAGGGTGGTATTGGAAAAACTTACTTAATATCCCATCAAGTGATTTATTATAATGACCATTAAAATCTTCTAGAATGTGCCTATAATAAGGATTGGAGGGAATACAACCAAATTTTATGAAGAATGAATGATAGAGTATCGATTATAAAGTCTGAATTTGAAAAATTAAATTAGTCTGATTTTATTTTATTAATATTTATTTTAATGGTTTTAGTATTGATTTTAAGCGTTAGTTTAAGTGCAGCACAAGTTTAGGAATGGAGTCCATTAAAATTATTGGCTGAGTCAAAGGATTTATTTTAAATATTTTATTAGATAGGTTTAGGTCGATTATTTTCCTAAGTCATAGGTTAGTGGGCCTAAATTTTAGATAATCATTGTTATTTTTCTGTCTATAAATATTGAATCTCATCATATGTAAAAATCATCCAGAAATCAATTCAATATTTGGTTTATCATTAGAGTTTCTCCTTAGGTTTTGTTAGTTATATGAGTTTAAAATTCTTATTCATATTCTGATGAAAATTTCCCTTTTTCTTTATTAATTTGTGGAGTTAGATTCTGACTTCATAATGTAATAAATTTTCATATTTCTCTCTACTATCTATCTTGGGTTCTATCAGAATATGTTACTCATATCTAATAAAGGTTGATGGAAGGTATCTTACCAACAGGAAGAGAATCTTCTACAAATGCTTTCTCGCGTATGCGCAGAACCTCCAGGGCAAATTGCTCTGCCTCTTCATCTTGTTTAGATGGTAAAGAGTAACTGCAAGGTGCAGCATTGGGAAAGTGATGAACTGGTCATCAGTCCCGATCTTCTTTGTCATGATTTTCAAGCTTCTTCGAAGCAAGCGCTCAGCCTCAACATAGTTCTTTGATTGGGAATATGAAGTTGCAAGGTTCATCATGTGTGTCACAAAGTCAGGATGCTCATTTCCCTTATACATTTCTGTTATTAATAAACATTCCTCTAATAGCGCTCTGCCTTCTTGTCCGCTATAAGTTACATTAGAAACCAGCATATGTCAAACAGGGCATCACAAGTATAAAGCTTCAACACATTAACCTCCTAACATTTACATAACCAAGAAAAGGTAGATCCAATCTTGCCTTAAGAAACTTATTAACCAAGAAAGAAAATAATTATTGAGACACGGTTATAAAAATCAAAATACATGACCAAAAGCATAATAAAATATTTCATCCCAACACCAATGTTATGTAGAAGAAAGGTATACCTCCCAACGGCATGTAGTAATTAGGCCAGGTCTACCCTTATCTTCTCCGTAATGCTGTCATCCGGTGACATAAAATTGGATTCCTTGATGATATGAAGAGCATTCTTATACAAATGGATTGCTTCATCCACCTTTCCTGCATAAAATCTTGCATATCAATCCATGCCACTGTTTTTTGTCAAGAATAATTAGTGTTGGGAAGAGACAAGAAGAAACAGTCCCTAAACTTGGATGCCATTATGCAAAGTGATGATCAAGGAGATGCACGAAGCTTTGAATTTCTATATATTACTTAAGGGTTATATAATACCCAATATTTTGATCTTATTTCTCATGTGTTAAGTATCATAATCTTAATTATGGTGTAATTTTACCCATAATCTTTTTAATTTGGTGCAATTTCACCCATAATTTTTCTAATTTGATATTTTTGCACAAAATTAAAATGATTATGGGTGAAATTGCACCACAAATAATATTAGAATACTAGCCGTATATGAGAAATAAGATTAGGATATTGGGTGCTATATAACCCTATTACTTAAAGCCAATTAAACTGTTTATGTAGATGTAGCGTTTATTCCACCATCCTTATGCATGTCAGGTTACAAGATTCATTATGCATCAAAGAACCTCTAAACCATGTTCATCTTTAAAATATTTATTTAAAAGTCAAAGTCCCTTTATTAAGCGGGCAACCATCAAATAAAAATGAGACAGAACAGAAACAAAGATTAAACAGAAGTAAAAGAAAAAAATTTCGTGAGCAAGATCATAATGTTACCTTGAGCACATTTCACCTGGGCCAGGGAACTCATAGCCATTCCACTTCTACCATCATTTTGCCCATATGATGATGTATATATGTTCAGAACGCTTAAGGGAAAAAAAAACAAAGAAAGAAAGAAAAAGTTAATATGCAAGAAGGCAAAGCCACCGGTGCAAAGAAAAAAGGGATAAAGAAAACAATAATAGGAAGTTTAACCTTGTAAAATGAGCTTCTGCATCAATGGCTCTTCCTTCTTTAAGTAAAAGGTTGCCAAGACCAAGTAAAGGTACAACCAAATCCTTGCTTTCAGCACCTCTACTTGAGTCCAGGAGAGCAATAGCATACTGGTACATTTCCATTGCTTCTGTTGCTTTTCCGTCGAAATCATAAACTTTAGCCATACCCAAATAGGGTGTGACAAGAAAAGTACTATCTTTACCTAGAAGAAAATGGCCCTTTAAACACATGTAACAGTGTTGGGTTCAGCCCAAGAACATTTATCATATACTATTAATGTCAATATTCAAAATCCGGTAATAAAACCAGTTAATCAAATTAACTTGACTGTGACTTTATTGGTGAGATAACAGCAACATTTTACTCTCCAAGAACATTGCAAGAAAAATACACTCACCATAAGTCCTTTCCATGATGTAAATAGCCCTTTGATATGTCTCAAGTGATTTTTCAAAGTTCCTCAAAGTTGAATACATACTTCCCATATGCATGAGAATTGAATCTAGACGTGGTGCATCATCCTTTAAAGTATCAACAACTTCCTTCATCTGACCATATATCAACAAGTTAGAGAAAATGGAGGCAGAATGGTAATTAACATTAGAGAGGACAATCAACAAAAGCAGAGGAAAATGTGTGCTTTTGTAGAAGATATTTGGTGTAGAAAGAAATAAAAATGCTTAATCTCCTCTCATTATCTAATCGGAGCACACAAATTAAAATGATCGTTCAAAGAAATTACAAACTAATGCAGGAGAATCAAATATATCATACTTAAAAAAGAGCACACACAGGACACCAGTTTTCTTGTACCAGAAGTCACATTCGTCAGAATCATGCAGATGGCCTATACATTTTTGTGCTTAATTTATTCAAGTCTCACAAATCTCATCAAAGCAGACAAAGGTAAACCCATAACAGAAAATGGAATAAAACCGATGCACTTCTCACAGTATTTTGATTACTGTACGAATGGTGCTACCTACTAAATCTCGTATGCATTAAACATGATATGGACTCTCAGTTAATAATAGCACACTGAAAAATCGTTGCTGCAACAAATATTATGTTAGTCTAAATTTTGAACCCAAGGAATCTCCAACATAAGATACCTAAATGACAGCATATTGCATAAGTGTAAAAGACATACCACATTCAGTAGAGAACCAACAAAATTGAAGTCCCCAACAGCCATAAAACCTAGTGCTATGATGTCCAGAAAAGCAGCTTCTTCTATGCCTTTAGTACCTCCACTTAGCCTCTCATTCACCATTTCATAATTCGCCTTAAGCAAATCTACAGCGTCATTCTTGTTTCCCATCCTAATCATTTGTTTGATACCATCAAATAATTCTTGTAACTGTGTCTCGAAATCATTCATGCTGTAGAAGAGAACAATTTGCAGAATAAGCAGTAGTGCAGGCAATAGCAGTAGAAGAGAAAGAAGTTACAATAAATTTACTGATTATCACCTCTGATAGTTATCTGGATACGAAGAAGTGGCATAAACATCATTTTGAGGGCCTTTTTCACCAGGTTTCAATGACCCAACTGAAGATCTTGCTAAACAAAACTGAGCAACAATCTTAATGGGCATAATGTAAAGCTTCAGATTACATTTCTGATTTTGCTTACAAACTGGGAAACATGTCATCAATTTCTGATCACAGACTGGAAGCGTATGGAGAAATATGCTTTGTTTGTCCTTGCATCATAACAGGAGATAGTCCAAACATTACAAATTATTGTAATAACTAATAAGTAATGTACAGTCTGATCAAGCTAAGTCACTTAAAATGCAAGAAGCGAAAAAAGAAAAGAAAAGAAAATGATTGCTTTTAATATGGTGTATAGGAAATTGCATAGGGAAACCTTAATTAGTGCAGAAGCAGATTTAAGAAAGAAACTTGTTCCGGAGGTGTTAATCAGAGACGACTACTTCAACTTTGAATAAGAATGCCTTAGCCTAATACGTTTCTCTTGTGGTTGCTACGGCCATAATAGAAGTAATTGTCCCCAAAACAACACTCAAATCCAACATGCAGAGTGACAGAAAGCAGAAGAAGAAAGGGATGAAACGAAGAATCAACAAACAGAACATACCTGTACCCAGCAAGCTCGAAACCCCGCAAAATGCGTAGCTCAGCCATTAAACGGTCATCAAGGAGTCACGCCCTCAAAAATCGATGAGCGTTCAACACTACGTGAGAATTCGAAGCCTTCTTCACCGAAGGAAGAGTTCGGTGATTGGATAAAACATGTCTTTTTTTTTTGTTGATAAAGCACGACTTGACCTTGAAGAAGGAGAAGAACAAATGGGGCCACAATCTGATTTGGGCTTCAGTTGGGCCAACCGAAAACCTCCTGACATGATTTAGAAAGTGAATTAGACGCAAATGGGAGGCCCAATAGAGGGAAAAATAAGACAAACGGAGAATTTACTAAAATAAGGAAATTGGGCTTCAAAATCCCATTAGACAAAAAAATAAAAAGGAGAATATAACCGTACTCATATGTGTCTCCTCTCACAAAGTTAAAGTTCATAAACCAATAAACCAGTTATAGGAAAGTGCCAATGAGAGACCCATTATATAGATTTAGCTGGTGAATGGATAAAATATATGATTATTTAGAATATATTCGATATTTAGGGAGTATCGCTTTGTTATGATTTTAGTTATGGCGTTTTGGGAAACATTTTAGTTATGATTTTGAGAGTAATTGATAGCTCGCTTAGCGTAGCATTGGTATTGCATAGGAGAAAAAGACTTTACCCTACTCTTAAATCGTAATTGAGCCTAACCCCTTTCTATAAAAATTTTGTATAAAAAAAGTGCCAATAAAAGTTAGCACAGATGGTAAAGAACATGTTTGTATCCTACAAGAACGCGAATTTGATTTATGTTGCTATTGTGATAGCTCATTTGATAGATTATCTCGTAAGTACCTTGTAAGTATTCTCTGAACTCTAGAACTGTATTTTAATTGTGGTGAGGACTGGTGCTAAAGTCACCTCAATTTTTTTATTAAAAAAAATATAGAAAAGTTGGCTCTTTGCAAGTTGTTTAGATTTTGAAAATAGTTTATTCATCTCAACTTTATGAAATGGATTTGATTTAAACTTTAAATAATGACCTCATTTATGTTATATATGTTAATTTTTAAATATATATATATATATATATTTGATAAGAGAGTATTTTTGGATATATCACTTGTGATTTTATAATTGGAACTAAGAATTTATGATTTTTAATATTTTATATTTTTAAAAAATTTATATATATTATACAAAAAAGTTTAGGTATATTCTATACCGGTCTCCCACTAAGGTTAGAACATAGCTACAAGGCTTAGAGAGCTCTTACAAGGGATTTATAATATCGCCTATCAAATGAGCCCTCATGACCGCAACGAGAATGAACTCATGTAACTGTAAAATATAAGTTTATTTCTTATTATATGTACCAACTTTCGTCGAATATTTTTTTTTGTTACAAAACTCTCATTGAATATATATATTTTACTACAAGAATTTTTAGAAAGGGGTTGAGCTCACCCACCATCTAAGGGCAAGGCAAAGTTTCCATTTCTTCTAGGAGATACCAATATTAAGTAGAGCGAGCCGTCTATTATACTCAGACGTAAACCAAGGCACTCAAGAGCTAGGATGTCTCCCTAAATGCCACAATTAGAACTATAATAAAGTGGTACTCTCTAAAGATCAAATATACTTTAAATAGTTATATGTTTCACTCTTTCACTAGTTAAACCCACGAATGATCGTGGATATATATACACACACACGCATGTGGATATATATAAGGGCTTGTGGCCCATAGGGACATCGTGAGTGAGCAAGGGCCAAGGGTTGGGTTTTGCCAAAAGGGTCCATTAGTATAAACAGACCTTTTAGAGCTGACCTTTTAAACCTAGACCTGTCAAATGGCTTGCTCATCAAACCCATTTTCTTAACTCTAATGACTTTGATTCTTGTGGTAAGCTAAGTGGACTCAGAAACGGCTTATTTTATTAAATTTAGTATAACTAGTAAATAACTAAATTTTTTAAATATAATATTTTAATTTTAAATTAGGCAATAAGTATAGAAAAGATTTTGTTGAGAGAGACAAAATTTACCTTATTGATTTATACGTTTCAAAAAGATTAATCACTAAACTATTAATTAGGGATATCGTTTAATTTTTAAAAAAATTACTTATCAATAATATTTTTTAAATTACCCCTAGTCTATAGATACTCCTAAATATTAATTAAGTAAAAAAAGAAAAGAGAGAGTTAATAATAATGACAATGGTATTTTAGAAATAAAAATTTATATTAACTAAATTCTTTAGTTGAATCAAATTAGTAAAATAAATTTTATATATTTGAAAAATATAGTGTCAAGACCTTCTCTTGCCTTAATTCTACATAAGCTGATGACCAATATTTATTGAGAATGAAATCCTAAGGTATTTATTTAATTAGTTCAATATCCACATTCAATGCAACTTGCATATTTAACCAAAGATTTGATTTGAGAGTTTTAAATATTTTAAAACAATAAATGGTCTTACTTGGGGGTAGCTGGGAAGGTGGTAAGTATGATTATGAAGTAGAACAAGTAAACTAAGTTTGAATTTATTTATTTATTTATTGTTTCTTTTCTTATGATACTTAAACGTGTAGTTAAAGATTTTAAAGGTATCTTTTTTTAATTTTTCTTAAAATGCATTTAAAAATAAATAATTTTCGTTTCCATCTCATTAGGGGTTATAGAGACAGGTATCTACTCAAGAAAAAAAAAGTATATTCTAAAAAAAGATTATATTCTTACACTTATAACAAATATAATACTCTTTTTATTCCTCTCTATAAAGCAAAATTTTGGAGATTTTAGGGTTCTTATTTATAATATACTATTCCGATTCTTGATATAAGATATAGTTAATTTTTTAGGAGATTAAAAAAATTAAATAAATAAGTTAATTATGGTCAAATCTGACATTTTAAAACAAATTTATATAATATGCTCATTAATCTACCCAAATTAGTTAATTAGATCTTAGTAATAATTAATTTATTTAGTTAACTTTCTAATCTACCCAAAAAAAATTAACTAGATCTTATATTAAAGATCGTAGGAGTATTTTTTTAAAAAAAAAGTATAGATGGTATACAAGATGGTGCTTTTGATTAAGGAAGAGTATTTAATTCAAGGTATTTATTAAAATATGAGATAATTTTAAAAACATGCTTGTTTTCTTGGTCTATGTAAAGTATGTAATATCTTATATATATATATAAAAGAATCAATTGCGGAGGCATGCGCTTACCCTAAATCAAACTTATCTAAATTTTTGTTTTATTGAAAAAAATTGAATATTTAAGCACACTAAATAATAAAATGTTTAGAAAAAAATACAATTACTAAACGAAGTATGACATATTATTTGAAATAGCGTTATTCTGTTTACCAAAACAATAAATAGTAATAATAATAATAATAATAATAATCAAGCGTTAAATTATTCTCCCCGTCTAATATCTTAATTGAAAGTAAAAAAACGAGTTATATCAAGGGATTACTCTTAAACCAATATCCTCAAATAACTTGTTCTTTCTTCTTAGAGATCAAAAGGGGAAAAAAGTTGAGAAACAAAACTTTTGACTTTATTGCTTTTATTTTTATTTTTTATTGTTGAGCTAAAGAATCATTCAACATTATAAGTTTCTATCTCTCTATTTTTCTAGTCAAGTTAAATTAATGGAACACGATTCTTGTTGGCCCTTCCTAATAGGTCAAAGTTTAAACTCCTAGATGTAGTATTTTGACCAAAAGATTCCCTTTTTTTTATTAAAAAACAAAGATACGATGCATAGATACATATACATACACATAAAGTCTTAATCTTAAAATGCTTCAAAGTGTTATTTTCGTATATTATAAATATTTTCATATGCATGGCATAATAGAATTCTCATTTATCATTGTCATGCATATTGATATATTTGGACTAACCGCTTGATTTATATGGATAATATGTCAATGAAGGTTGTTCAAAGAAAAGGAAGAATAAGTATCAAATGGAAGAAACTGAAGATATTCTTGGCCTGATACAATCATGGAATGAAGAACATAAATAGATAAAAAGAGCGATGATCCAAGAAAAGCTTGCAAAGATGGAAAACTTACAAGTTTGGATTGCTTAAGGTTAGCAATCTTGATGTTAAACTCATTGATTTTGATACCCATCATTTGCTCAATCCAGAATTTCAAATGGAATCGTGGCCTCTCTTCACCACTTACTTTTGCACTCATCACTTGCCTCCGCTCGGTGCTATCATGGATTCACCTCTCCTTTGCTAATGATCGAGCAGCCTGAGGATCTCGGCATCTACTGTTAAAAAACAGTTAATTCGCATCTGGAGAATCTTCATCTCCTCTCTACTGCCGGACCTATTGGCTCTGATATCACCACATTTCTCTTGTCTTTTCTTAGTTGTTCAGTGTTCTTTGTTGACTATATTTGCCTGTTTGTAATTTTCTTGCTTATTTCTCTTTCCCGACTGATTTATGCTACTTTGTAACCTCTTTTTACAGGTTTTAAATATATTGTCTTTACTGTCATGTTTCATTTATTCGAAAATCATTCATCATGAGTCAAGATATGCCATATCTTAGTATTAGAACTTCAATCAACTGCTATTCCTCTTGGAGAGAGTAGCATTTTTCTTAAGTGAAAAGTTTTTCTTTATCAATGGTTTACTTTTTTATAATTAAAACATGCATGCATCCTTTCAGAAATCGCTTTCCAAGTTTCTTTATATTATTCTTGCAAAAATTGCAATATACAAGTTCTATTCTTCAATTTGCTTGAACACGCTCTTATACTTTGTTTTACTAGGAATTTTTTTTAAAGATCCTAGAAATTATATACACACAGCCAAATTTTTTTATTACTCCTCGATCCTTAATACATGACCTAATTAGGAGTCAATCTTAGTATTAAATATGAGATATATTTTTTATATTTATTAATTTTTTTAAATTACTTCTATTAATATTTATTCAACAATAATCAAGTAATAAAAAGAGGGATAGAATTAGGAAAAACAATTAGGGCATTTTAGAAAAAAATGTCATATGAACTATTTTTTTAATCTAATTAAATTAGTTAAATATATATTATATTAAAAATTAGATGAATATTAAATAAATATCTATTCTTTTAAATATTTTGTAACTTTTTACAGAAAGGCGGGGAGGGGGGGGGGTTGTTGCATAACAAGATGGCGAAATTTCTTTGTAACATTGGTAGTGGCATTTCTTCAGCACATGTGGGTAGACTTTTTATTTTTATTTTTATCTTTTTATTCCAATCGTTACTATGAAACAGTATTATGTTCTTTGTGTCTGTCTGACTTAGGGTATTAACTACCCTTAAAAAATACAAGTGGTTCTAGACTTCTGCTTTAGTTGACCCAGATCACTACAAGAATTCTTCATGCAGTAAAAACAAATAAAACGTTTTAAAAAAAAAATCATCCTTAGACTGAAACAATTAGTTAATAGAAAATTCTCTCTCCACGCAATTGACTTATATATATATATAACAATTTCCTTGTTCGATGGCTGCTCCATATACTAGTATATGCTTATTCATTCAACCCCGTTAATGGCGTTTTTGGTTCAAACTTGAGTAAATCAAACCTGCACAAATTTCTAAACCAATATGTAAATTAAATATTAACCACGAAATTAAATATTAAATATAGAGGAATCAACATGAAATACTGCTAATTGCACGGCTTGCATTTATGGAGAGAACAAACATATATAAATAAATTATTTAAGTTACTTTTCATCCACCATTTTTTTATAAGATTTCAGTTCATTAATCTTAAATAATAATTTTTTATAACTTATTTTAAAAATTAATATTTTAGTATTTTATGATATGTTGTTAACATTTAAAATTACAATCTTAGTATGAACCACATTGGATTTAAAGGACTTAAAGGAGACTTCATAAAATTAAATAACTAAAATAAAAGTTGAAGTTAAAAAGATTAAAAGTATAATTTTATCTTGAGTTTATACTTTTTATGTACTATTGTGTTTTTAAGGTCAATACAATTTTCATTTATTTATAGGGTAAAAGTATATTCAGTACCCTAAACTAATTTTAGAATATAACTAGTATCCTAAAATATTTAAGGGTCCTAAACTAATTTTGGAAGTACAACTAACATCTTAAAATATTTACATTGGTACAATTTCACAATTTCACTGATAGAAATATAAATTTCTATCCGATCCATGTTACATAAATTTTTTATTTTAATATATTATTATTTAAAAGATCACATGTGTTATATTATTTAAAAAGGTACTTAATAAACCCTAAAATTGATATTGAATAGAATTCATAGGTGAAGATTGAGAAATTTTTATAATTTATTTAGTATAATTTATTAAAATAATATTACACATATAGCATTTTAAATAATAAAATAGCTAATAAAAAGTTAACGTGTCATATATCAAACAAAATTTTATGATTTTATTAGTGAATGTGTAAAATTATAACAATTTAAATATTTTAGGGTGTTAATTATTCTTTTAAAATTAATTTAAAATACTAATTATATTTTTAAATATTTTATAATATTAATTATACTTTTAAAATTAGTTCATTGCACTTTTACCATTATTTATATAACACTTTTCTTGTTTGATGGCTGCTTCATTACTATTATATGCTTGTTTCGTTCAATCCCCTTAATGTAATGGTGTTTTGTTTCAAACTTGAGTAAATTAAACCTACACAAATTTCAAAACGCATGTAAATTATTAAATATGAATTAACTACGAGATTAAATATTCTATATAGAGGAATCAACTCCTGAATACCGCTAATGCACGTCTTTAATGTACTCTTTTTATCTTATGATCATCATCAACCGATTGATTAATCTCTTGTGTAAATGATTAAATATATATATTGAAGCAGCCGTTATGTTGTTTTATTTTGGGATGAGAGAAGCAGCCATTGAATTATATATTTTTGCTCCGACAAAATTGGTTTTGAAAAATCAAATAGGTTGCCATCAAATGTGACTAATAATATAGGATGGATATATTTCAAGATAAATGCAAATTAAAGTCTTTTTTGTATCAGTGCGTGTTTGGAAATTGATTAGTTTTGATTTGACTAAAGTAATATTATGTTCTTCTAATATTTAATATAAAAATTATCTATCATAAATTAAAAAAAATAGATAAATTAGTTTATTATAACATTCTAAAAAAAACACATTAAATATTTGCTCATCCAAAGTTGTATGTTATCTAAAACAAGATGCTGGGCGTGAAATTTCTCTTTGATTTGTAAACTGGAACAGGTTTTTTATTATTTATTTATTTATTATTATTTTTACCATAAAAAACTTAGGACAAAGTCAGAGCAAAACATGCACACACACATTTTACTATTAGCTAGTTGGAAAATTCCTGAATGTTTTCTCACCTAACAAAAAATAATTCAAAAGGTAATTATCATTGGTGCGATAGTCATAGATGTGGAAGAGAAGAATAACAAAAAAACAAAAAACAAAAAATATTGTGATTTATTCGGAAACAATGCACCAACTTTGGTCAAAATGATCCAGGAAAATTAATGCATACTAGCTACAACGGTAATTGAATTTGACTTTCTTCCCTAATAATTATCTACGTTACATGTTTTCCAGGCGAAATGTTTGAACTCGTAAAATTAAAATATATCTAACAAGGGTTAAATTCTCCCTGAGTCCCTATATTTTTATTAAATTTTCAGTTTAGTCTTTATATTTTTTTTCTCTCATTGTTTTTCATCCTCCCTCTCTCTATATACCATCCAAAATATTAGTCCATATATTTTTATAAAAATATGGACCGAGTTTAACATCACTAACGTGGCTTACGTAGCTGCTAACGAGGCTGAAGATCGATATGGAAATGTGATATAATAAAAGAAAAAAAAGGCACACTCCAAGTTCCTATATATGTATTTATGGAGTTTTGGTTGATTACTATACTTTTTTCCATTTTTTGTCCCTCTTCTTTATATTATTTATGACATTAGTCTCTATAGTTTTAAAGTATTTTAGACCTAACATTAACATTGTGAAATTCGTTTATTTGACTTTAACACAGAAACATTGATAATATGATGAGTAATGTATATAGTCAATTTTTTGAACAGATAAAAACAACAACTTTTTAATATACTTAAATTAGTTAAAATATTAATTTCATGTTTATTTACTTAATATGAGGTTTGATATAAGCGACATTATTCATGATAATGTATAAGTATGCTAACCTTTGATTCTATTTCTGAATTTGAATTAATAGAGATATAATTATTGGTGTGATAGGCATAGTTAGATATGGAAGAGAAAAAATAAAATACAATAAAGTGTGATTTATGCAAATACAATGCACCAACTTTGATAAGAATATGATCCAGGAAATTTTGAATGCTTACTACAAAGGTAATTAATTATATTGAACTTGACTTTAATTTCTTGTATCTAATAATTACTACTTGTTCTCCATAACAATGTTTCCCACTTGTGGAATTGTCTTTCTTCAAATATATCCATATAGAAAACTCACTCCAAATCTTTATAATTTTGTAGAGTTTAAATTGTAGCTTTTATATATATATATATATATATATATATTCTCATTATTTTTTCCTTCTTCCTTATACTATCCAAAAACTACTATAATTTTAGAAGGGTTTGGACTAGAACTTATCGGTGCTAAATTCGCTTATATGACTTTAATACTTTTAGTGTGTGTTTAGCACCATAATTTAAAAAGTCTATTTGGGTAAAATTTTAATTTAATTTTTTTTAAATAAACAGCTATATTTGTCTAAAAGTGATTTGGCTAAAATTATGATTTTGAATAAGCTACTGAAACTAACTTTTAGAACAATAAAAGATTTTATGGACTATCTAATTACTATCTTACATTTATTTTTTTCTTATACTCTCTCTCCTCTCTCATCTCTACCCTCTCTCCTCTCTCTCCTCTACTTTCTTTTATCTCTCATATTTTTAATCAAATCATACCATTTTTTATAATTTATCAATATGAAAAGTGATTCTATTACTAATCATCCAAATATCTGTATTTTTAAAATCTATTCTTCCTATAATTTATTTTTCAAAAATTAATTCAAACAAACCTTTAACCTGACTTATGTGACTACTGACTAGGCTGACGACATGGAAATATGTATGATATAATAAAATGGGAGAAAAAGGTAGACTCCAAATTCTTATATTTTTATTGAGTTTTAGTTTTAGCAAATATATATATATATATATATATATATATATTGGATTAGCATTATTGTTAGTGTACTTATTAGACTTTAGTATTGGAAAAGGATTATTATGCTTAATAGCCTAAACACCAGAAAGTTAACTAAACGTATGGCAATGAACTAATAGGCTATTGATTACTTGAGAGTTAATTAATCTTCCTCTCAAGGTTTAATAATCAGTGGGTAAAACACACATTGTTTATTCACGTAAAGACGTTTACAAGTTGACCAAGAAACTGACAGCTAAATCACATACACAAACACAACACAAGGATTTAGTCTTAGTTAACAGTGTTAAATATAAGAATTAAAATTAAAATTTATTAAAAAATACACATATCAAAATTAGAACTTATCAGGTTTCTGTATTTTTTTTTAATGGATTTTAGTTTTGGTCCTATATTTAAGTTATGTTTGGATAGAGAAAAAAATGGGGGTGGGGGTAATAGAGGAAGGAGAATATTATGATGGAAATTTAAAAAAAAATAGTAAAAAATTATTATTTTAAGAGTTTTCTTTCTTAATATATATTTTTTTAATTTTCTCATGGTCTAAGCACAGGGTTAAAGTCATTAACTTTTAGTTAGCAATGTTAAACTTAAACTAAGTCTTTTATAAAACTATAAAAACTAAAAATTATAATTTAAAACTATATAAAGTAAAATCAAAATTTAATCAAACTCTAAGTAGTAACAATAGAATTACCAACAAGAAATTATGGAACTTGACCATTAATTATATTTAAAAGGTACATAGAACGGGTCTTCTTGTTTTTTTTTTTTTTCCCTTTTAAAACAGTACCTGTTCACATTAAAGAGAGCATACGAAACATGGAACCTTTTAGGAGAGTCCATATTAATATTCTTAAGTATGTTTGAACAAAAATTAGACAGTTTGTTCTTTCACTACAAAAAGATATAGATTTGGCTACGACTTTTCAGCGGCGACAAAAAAAGTCGCCGCTGATTCAAGATTTTCAGCGGCGACTCTAATTGTCGCCGCTGAAAGTCTTGAGTTTCAGTGGCAACAAAAAAGTCGCCGCGGAAAAAGGACTTTTAGCGGCGACTTTACTTTGTCGGCGCTGAAAAGAACACTTTCAGCGGCGACATTTATTTGTCGCCGCAGAAGCAGTGAAAATAAATTTTGTGTGTGTTTGGCATAGCGTTTTAAAATATATTTTCAACAAAACCATGGTTTAATAATGATAATAGCTAAACACTAATTTTTTTTGAAAATCGATTCTAACACCTAAACCATGGTTTCAGTCTTGAAACCATGGTTTTAAAATAATTCAATTTCCAATAGCTTTTTTGACTCTCCCCTGGAAGTTATCGGTTTTTTACACATACCCACCAGTGGGTTTACAATTAATAATTTAAATTTTATTTGAAAAAAGTAAAAATAAATACTATTTTTTTTAAAATCATAAATTTTAAAATTGTTACACATACCCACCAGTGGGTTTACAATTAATAATTTAAATTTTATTTGAAAAAAGTAAAAATAAATACTATTTTTTTTAAAATCATAAATTTTAAAATTGTTACACATACCCACCAGTGGGTTTATAATTAATAATTTAAATTTTATTTGAAAAAAGTAAAAATAAATACTATTTTTTTTAAAATCATAAATTTTAAAATTGTTACACATACCCACCAGTGGGTTTACAATTAATAATTTAAATTTTATTTGAAAAAAGTAAAAATAAATACTATTTTTTTTAAAATCATAAATTTTAAAATGTTTTCACATACCCGCCATTGGGTTTACACTTTTCTGCGGCGACAACACAAAGTTGCCGCTAATACATTTTAAATACCCTTTTCCCTGCCCCTCCTCGCGACTCATTTTTGCATCAGTTTGGTTGAAACCCAGCGGCGTCGCGCGAGCTCCTTTCCTCTCGCAGGCGGTGGTCGTGCTCCCAGTCGACAGTCGCCGTCGTTCGCGAAGTCGCTTCTCATTGTCATTATGCAAGTCGTCATCCTTCCTTGACGAGTGCGAGTTCCCCTCACCGTTGGCAGTTGGCACTCCGTTGAGGCTGAAATACACGGCGCTCCTCCATCGTGCATCCGTCGCTCCTCAGAGTCGCTTCGCCTGAAAAATTGGTCTCTTCCCTGTTGATCACCTCAAACCATCGACGTCATTCACAGTAAGTACAGTAATTTTCACCTCATTCGCTATCGGAAAATTTGGGAAATTTGGGAAATTTTTGTGAATTTGGGAAATACACGCATTATGTTGTGCCTGTTCTGTAATGCCGCCGACTATGTAATGCCATCTATTCTGTAATGCCGCGTCATTGTTGATGAATTTCTTCACAGCTTGCTGTGAATTGCATTGCCGCGTACTATGTCATTGTTCCTTCAAGAAAACTGCTTGCCCATGTATTCGGAATTATGTCATTGTACCGTGAATCTCCTACTTCTATGTATGACTTGTCCATGTATTCGGAATTATGGCAGATTATATATTTAAAATTCCAAAGAAATGGTAATAGAAAGAATACTTTGGATTTGGTCTAAATCCAAATCCTACTAATCCAAACATAACATCAGATCGTTTCTTGATTTCACCAATTATGTACTTCAATGTCCTTCCTTAAAATGAAAGGTTTAGTGATGAGAACGGAATCAATTCAAGTGTTACCAAAAGTGCAAAAATCCAATCCCATATGATGCCAAGGAGGGGGTAAGTTGGAGGGAGTAGTGATGGGGGAGTAATTATGAAGCGTGCGAATTTGTCCACTGGTATTATTTAGGGGGTAAAATGGAATTGTAACAGACTATTTTCAAGTTAGTTGGTTGGACTTGATCATGGATTTTACGAATTGCATTTTGATTGAGTCTTCAAGGTATGATTGTGTTTACTTTTATTTAACTGTTGAATAATATTGTTGTTTCTTAATAGAGAAACTATGTATTTAATCAATAAAGCTTAGTTATTATAATATTAAATTGATGTTGCGTGGATCCATGACCCCATTATATTACTGATATGTTTGTTGGCTTTTGTTGTTGTATCCTAGGTCTAACTGTTTAGGGAATATAAATGGATAAAAGTTGGTTACATATTAGAGATAGAGACAACCTGTCATATATTAGAGGAGTTGATGCTTTTCTAGAATGGGCATTTAGTCAACCTGGCGTGGGAAGTCAAATACGTTGTCCTTGCAGAAGATGCATGAATGTTATATTTAAAGGGAGAAGAGATGTCAAGACAGACTTATTGAGCAAGGGTTTTTGGAATAGTTATACGGTGTGGGACTTGCATGGGGAAATTAGAAGATTTCAGACAGATTTTAGAACTTCTAGTAATGACAAAGAGAATGCTACTGCTAGTGAAAACTTTACAAGGATGATATGCGATGTATATGGAGTTCCATGTGTGGATTATACAAATACTAGTCATTGTTGTGGAGAGTGTGCGTGCCCAACTGCAGGAAGAGTTTGATAAAAAATTTCAAGAGGAGAGAGAAAAATTGGAGGCTGAGCGTGCAAAGATGGAAGAAGAACGTGAAAAGATACAACAAGAACGTGTGCAGTTCGAGCAAAGACTAATGGAACAAATGGAGCAAAGAATACAAGCTCAATTCGCAGCCTTGATGCAGAAAGGACAACCACATGGGGCTACTTCTAGTCATAGTATTGAACCTTCTACATAAAATTTATGTATAAATTAAACAATTTTATTATAATTTTAAATATCTTCATATTTTAGATGATAATAAAAATATTTATTAATATTATTATATTAGAGTTTATTTAATTATTTATTATTATATTATATTTTTTCATATTACAAAAATTATTAGAAAAAATATAAAAAATAATTTTCATTTTTGTATCTTTAGGCGGCGACACAATATCGCCGCAGAATCATCCTTAGGCGGCGACATCTTTGTCGCCGCAGAATGATCTTTAGGCGGCGACAGTTTTGTCGCCGTTAATTGATCTTTAGGCGGCGACATATTTGTCGCCGCAGAATGATCTTTAGGCGGCGACATCTTTATCGCCGCTAATTCCACAATATGCGGCGACATATTTGTCGCCGCTAATTCATCTTTAGGCGGCGACTTTTATACCTTCTGCGGCGACAAATGTCGCCGCTGAAACTCATTTTTTTATAGTGTTCATATACATTATGGCTAATTAATGGATCCACTAACGTATTTGTTTCCAGAAGTTCTTATTAATTATTCTATGAGTACATCACACATTATATTTATTTAAGTCTGGTTTTTTTTAAAAAAAATTAAATTTGAAACACCTTCTAGATCTTGAATGAAGTCATCTGTATAAAGACTAAAAATTAAAAATTGAATGAGCAAAAAACTCCAATTAATTAATTAATTAATTTGGCCAAGAGACTTAATCACAGGATGAACATTATTTGTTTTCTTATATTTTCTTCATATATAAGTCAAATCCAACATGCATATCAAAATATTAATTTGTTTCAGAATACCTCGTAATAAGTAAATTCTTCAATACATTATAAGATATATTTTGAAAGAAAGGAAAATTATTATTTTTTTATCCTAATATGTTTCACTCAATTATAATTTGCAATTAAATTTCTAAAATTTAATTAACTCGATGCAACCTACTTTTATTATGTAGTATTCATTCATTTGTAATTTAATCCGTGAATTTCGACTAATACAAGTATAGGACTTAATTTCTATATTTTACTATTTAAAATATTAGTTTATATATTCTATAAAATAAAATTATTTATTTTATGAATTTTAAATACTAAAATTTTAAGTGGTTAAAACTTAAAATTATATAACTAAATTGCAATGAGTCAAAGTTTATAAGGATTGAGTTTTAATTGACTCAAGTTATAGGAATTATGTTGCATCAAATCAAAATTTAATAATTGATTTATAATTGAATCAAAAATATAATGATTAATAGATTAATTTTCTCTTGAAAGAATATAATAATGCATCCTCATGCACCAGTAGCATCGGCAACAATAAGCCTTAGCTTATCATTCCAGATAGAGATGATTATATTAATCACACATTGTACTATATCAATATAATTATATATATAAACTAATAATAAGTTAGACAAAGTTGATTATATTTTTGACAATAATAATTACACATTACTTGATCCAATATATATATATATATATATATATACATTGCATGAAGAATTAGGATTACTGGTCAGTTTAAAGACTAGATAAAATTGCTTGGAAAGAAAAATCAAGTCAATATATATGTAGCAGACATCGACAGAAAAGAATGAAAATTAGTCTAAGTGGGATTTGGCCAAGTTCATGATTTTCAAATTGAACTCAATTAGATTCTTTTTCTTCTTCTTCTTCCTCCTCCTCATAGTAAAGAAAAATAATAATTGATTCATTTGTATGTTGTGTACTTTGAATATTACAAACATGAATATTTGATATTTTAAATTCTATGATAATAATATATATGATAATAATATCATAATAATATATATGATAATTTGACAAAATGGATGTAAGAAAATTGAACCAAATTTTCTCCTATAAAGAATATTATAAATATTAATAAATATAATTTTTACAAGAAAATAAATACTTAAAATAATAAAAAATTATAATTTATATATGATTTAAAATTTATAAAAATTTGTACAATTTATTAGTTACGAGTCCTATATCAAACTTTAGATATAAGTGACGTGGTATCAATTAGAAATGTAATTTTCCTTTTATTACAAAAAATTAATTTACATTTTTTATGTAGGTATAAAAAACTTACATATTTTTTATAAAAAAAAAGTTTTTTTATATGAATTGTATGAGAAATACTTATATACTCTAAGAGTGCCATGTTATATGAACTTTGTCCAATTATAATATAACTTATGGCTTGTTTAGTTTCTTTAGAAATCATAGTTTTAAAAGTTCCTTTAGGCAAAATTTAATTTTGAAATTTTTTTAAAACAAACAGTCATATTTATTCAAATAGACTTTTGAAATAAACTATGGTTTAAAATTAAGGTTTTAGATAAGATGGTCAGAGTAGCTTGTGGAACAGTAAAAGAACTTATGAACTAACCAATTAATATATTACCCCTACTTTTTTATACTATCCCTCCTATTTTTTCTTACACCCTCTCTCATCTCTATTTTTCTTACACCATCTATCTCTTTTTTTCTTATACCTTCTCTCATCTCTCATCTTATATCTTATCTCTCCTCATTTAATACTTATACAATTTTTCGTAATTTACTAATAATAAAAGTATTTCTAAAAATAATTATTCAAACACTCATTTATTAAAAATCACTTTTTTTCGTAAGCTCTTATCCAAAAACCCTTTTCTGTAAGTTGCCCAAAAGCCCTTTTATTTATAAACTCATTTCTAAAATCTTATCCAAACACACACTTAATCGATAACTTATCTACAAAAATTATGATTAAATTTATTTTTAATAAAATAAATACTTTAATTTAGAAAAAAATAAAAACTCATCTCAATCAAATTAAATGATTTATTTGTTTTCAAAATAAAATAAAATATAGATTGTTTCAAATGAATCATCAGCCAATTAAGATTAAGGGCCTGTTTAGATAGAATTTTAGAAACGAGCTTTTGAACAGCTTATAGAAAATGGCTTTGATAAAAGAGTTTATGAAAAAAAAGTGGTTTTAAATAAATGAGTGTTTAGATAGTTATTTTCGGAAATACTTTTATTATTGGTAAATTATAAAAAATGGTATGAGTATTAAATGAGATGAGAGGAGAGAGGGTGTAAGAAATGAGATGAGAGAATGTGTAAGAAAAAGTATGAGAGGGGAGAGAGGGTGTAAAAAAAAGTTGGAGAGGGGAGAGATGGTGTAAAAAAAGTAAGAGAGATGAAAGATGATGTAAGAAAAAGTAGGGGTAATATAATAATTGGTTAGTTACAAATGGTTTACTGTTTCATAAGCTACTCTGACTAACTTATCTGAAACCTTGATTTTAAACTGTAGTTTAATTTAAAAGCTCATTTAAATAAATATGGCTATTTATTTTAAAATTTCTCTAAACTAAAATTTTGCCCTAAAAGAGCTTTTAAAACCTTAGTTTGATGAAAACTAAACAGGCACTAAAATATATTAAATTATTATATTTTAATTAGATAAAATTTAAATAATATAATACTTTATAGTATGTATGTAAGCATTTCGCCAAATTTTATTACGTGCCGTGCAATATAAAATTTTCTTGTCATAGGGAATCACTTGCTCTTTTTTCTCCATGGAAGATGTTGGAGGGGAATGTGGGTCCATCTTGATTACCTAAGAACCTGAATATATTATATTTGCATATATATATATATATATATATGCAAGTGTGCTTAGAACCTAATTAGCTTAATTGTTTTTTGGTATAGCTAATTAGCTTAATTGGAAGAAAGAGATGTGGCAAGTAAATCCCAATGTAAAGACAAAAAAGATAATGTGCCAAAAACGGCTATGAAGATAAAAGGTTGTTATATATATATATATATATATATATATATATATATATATATATAAGTAATCCATTATTTGATTTCAAAAGTTATTAAGAATCTGAAAATGAGACCTTCTAGTATATGCTCTATGAAGGAGACAAATTATGTTTTAAGTTCATTACAGTTCAAGCAGGGCAGGGCGCACACACACACACACACACAGATAGAGAGAGAGAGAGAATTTTTACAATAGGTTAATAATATCAATAATTACATGACGTAAACCCTCTCATTCCCATGATTAATCTTTAAGGGATCTACTTATTGCTATAACCTGCTATAATATTAGATTACTTTATATATATATATTTTCTAATTTTATTTATAAAACATTCTCAATATATTTAACTGGAGTCAAGAAAACACTGTAATTTTATTAATTATTCATTGAAAATTAATAATTTTCTAAATTTACTTATATTTAATATATTTTTATCAATCTATTTAATATATTTACTTAAAAAAAATAACAATTTACATAACAAAAAATTAAAGGGAAAAATATACATTAATGTAAAAAATTTAATATTATAATTTATAAATAGGAATAAAAAAAAACTTTTTTTCTCTATCTTATAAATAAAATTATAGGAGAATGCCTAAAAGAAAAATGCGAGAACAAAACAATATTGTACTTAAAGAGGGCTTTTAGGGTTTATTTTACCTGGAAAATATGATTAGATGGCCATTATCTTCTGGGTTGGATTTCAGTATTGTTAATCTCCATCTATTTCTTTCAGTAAGAGCAATATATATATATATATATATATATGAGTTAAATATTTGAATAATTTGACTATTATATATTTAACTTTGAACTTACAATTTTTTTAATGCTAATTTCTGCGGTGATTATATTTATACTCGTTGATTGCATTTTAATTTGCACGTTACACGCATAAGCAAAGTATAGAAATCAGGAAAAATGGATAAAGACTAGACATTATAAAATATTCATGCATTTTGAACGGATCATTTATTTATAATTTTTGCATTAATTGGATTGTAAGCTGATATTACATTTATATATATTTTACCCATAAAATTTTGACAAAATTGCAATTCATTTTGACAAACCTGACAATGAATATATATTTTTTTCATTTATTATATTTTTTTGTTTGTTCAAGTATTTTATTTATTATTTTGACTTAAATTTTCTTCTAGATTCACCTGGTCAAACTTTATACGCTGTCCTTACCCAGCTCCTATATGATATAGTTAAGTTATTTACCACACCACCTCCAAATATGACACCCATTATTATTATTATTATTATTATTATTATTATTATTATTATTATTATTATTATTGGAGTGTTAAAAACGAGTTATTTGCGTTAACAACAAAACAAAGAAGTCATGTTTATTTAATTACAAGGTGTTAAAAAAATACTGAAGGAAGATTGTGAGTTTAAATTTTACTAATTGTCCCTAATATGATCATTCTATTGGAAGGTAATACATAAATATCTCTGTAAGCTTTTATTAAACTTGAAGTAAAGTCTAAACTTAGTAAACTCTTGAGATTTAACTCATTTAAATTTTTTATCCAATAAAAAAAATTAAGAGGACTGTCTCAAATTAAATATGATAATATTTAAATTTGACTTAATAATACTCTTTTGATCCTTAATATATGATCTAGTTGATTAGTTTAGACTATTAAAAAAAATAAATTTAATTATAAAAGATGTGACATAATGCTTTTCAAATATAAGATTAGATTATATATCAGTTTATAAATTATGTAAATTAATTTAGAAAAAATGATAAATATTAAATATAAAATAAATTAATATTTTATAATTAAGATTAAATCTATCTATTTAACTAACTCGAGTCGACAGAGTCATATGTAAAAGATAAATACTATTAAATGGACTGTTCTTATGTGTATGTTGTTCGGAAGAAGTCAGTACAATTTCTATCGTGTGATCTTTCCTTTTAGCTGCAACGGAACATTTATTTAATGGCCTTTAATAATTATGTTAATTATGTTTTATGCACGACTTAATACAATCATTATATATTGTATGAGTCTCTTTCTGTTACATAATTTTTTAGCAAATCACAGGACAGCCAGGACAATAGATGCCTCAATAATTAAATAATATAATATATATATATAAGCATGAATTTCCATTAATCTCCGGCTATATATATATATATATATATATATATATATGACTTGAACAGGGGAATATTAATATTAATATTAAATAACACATAATAGCAACACATAATTTCTCATATATCAACCAATATAAATATTACTAATATTCAATATCCATAATATAACTATATTATTTTCAAATAATGAATGATATAACTTATATATTTATAATAGAGTTAAGGTTAAATTTACCATTAAAATTATAATACAAGAGTAATGTTTCTCTAGATATTTATTTTTCAATATTAATATTACTCTCTTTATTATTAAAAATGTTAACTATAACGTTATGTTTTAAACAATCAAAATTATATTAATTTTATTAAGGAAAAATAATGAGAAGAAAGATAAATAATAATATGTATTATTTAAGAGTAATATATTCATATAATCAAAATAATTTATTTAGATTTACACACTAATCTAACATCACTTGAAGGAAATGAATTAATTTCATAACATATAAGATTTTGTGAGAAGATATCTAAATTACCCGCTTCCTCATTTTAGTGAGAATTTTATTATCCTACACTCTTAACCTATAAACTAGGATATTTTATATAGAATATGATCATCTACTAACTAAATAATTAATACTAATCACTTTTAATCTATTATTAACTCAACATTCTAACAAATTAGTATTTAAATAGTTAGAATAACTCTGTTTAGTGTGATATTAAACCCAAAAAAAAAATCATAGCAATATTACTCTTATGTGACAATTTTTAGAATAAAATTAGACTTTAAACTTTTATAATATATGAAAATTCACTTAATATTTCTGATAAAAGAAAACTTATACTCCTAGCCTCCTATACTTAAGGTTCTTGTTCAATTAAATTAAGACATGTAGATTATACATATGTGTGTGTGTGTGTGTGTGTGTGTAATTCTATAAACAAATTCTTCTTGTTAATATTATTAACATTTTGAAACCCATTTATTATAATTTGATTGGATAAAATTATATTAAATATATCAATTTAAGTACCTAATTGTTTTTTTTCGATGAGCACATACACTTCAAAAGAATGTATGTTTTATTTTCTTCTTTTTCTCTATTTTTTTAAAACAAAAAAGTTATATATAAAACATAGCACAAGATGCTTCTTTAGAGATGCTGTTTAGAGTTGCTTCACTAATTTTCGTCTCTTTGTGTTAAGTGGTGTTCGTGTGTTACCATTTTTTTTTAATGTAATCAGTTGCTATATTAATTTATATTAATATAATATTAATTGATATAATATAATATTTATCTATTTAAAAACAGATGAAAATTTCCAAAATTATGACAAAGACTTTCGTGCAGAAAATAATAGTATGAACATGCATGAATGATGTTAAATATATTTTTTGGATTATTTTATATTTTATATTGTGT
Organism: Leucaena leucocephala; assembly: GCA_037074615.1. NCBI lineage: Eukaryota > Viridiplantae > Streptophyta > Magnoliopsida > Fabales > Fabaceae > Leucaena > Leucaena leucocephala. Next base: position 9,408,289 of record CM073533.1, on the reverse strand, counting down.
CTATTAAACTAATGCATTTCACCTGCATTGTATTAAAACTTAATTTGAGTTACCAGTCACACTAATGAATTAATTAGTAAATCAATCTCTTAATCAATTTAATAAAGAGTTTTAGATAAATTAATTGAGTTAAATTATATATTTTTTCTTCTTTACAGAGAGCTTAAAGAGTTTGAAATGATGGCATTTTCATTTTGTGTGATTTATATATAAATATTTTATTTATTTATAGATTAATATATTTTTATTTAAAATTGAAATATTACTCTTTTTAGAGTTATATATAAATATTTTTATATATTCTGATTAAATAGTATTGTTTTAATAATAATTTGGTTAATCTCAATTTAAGCACAGTTAGAACACTGATTTTTAAATTATTTTAATACTGGCTCACTTGTTGTCATCAAGCGAGTGATGATAATTCTAAAAAAGAAAAGTAACTAATCAATACTAGCGTTAACATATACATTTTAATGTATAACAAAATAAGACAACGTATCTTGCTTTTCATAATATTATGTGCAATGCTTGAGCTCTAGTATCTACTTAAGCAATAAAAAACTAATTAATGAAATTATAAATCTGAAACAATGTATGCTCTAATTGTGCTGTTAAAATAATACTTAAATATATAAAATCTCTAAATTTTGAGATAGTTATACATAGCCTCTATAATATTTAAAAATTTAAATTAAAAATAATAATATTTTATATTTTAATTATTAAATTCTTATAATTAAAGTTAATATTTTTTATTATGTAATCATTTTTTGTTGTTGTTATATACCATTTTATTTTAGAAAATATTTATAATTGACATATAATTTTAAATAATTTATTTATTTTATTTACATAATACATGGCCAAATAAATATTTAAAATATTTTTTAAATATTAAAAAAATATTTTTAAATTGTGTATTAACAAATTTTATTTAAATATTTTATATTTTAAAAATATTTAAAATTATATATGAAGGGTTAAATATTATTTTTTTAAACCACTTGATATATAATAAAATTTATAAAAAAATAAATACTGTTAACAGTAATTTTAAAGACAATAATTTAATAATTAGAATTTAAAATATTATGATATTTAATTTAAATTTTAAAAATTAATAATGTTAACTGACTTAAAATTTAGAAGATTTAGTGTATTTTAATTTAAAAGATTGTGATATCAAAAGCATTAAATTAAATATAAAGAGAAATTAAATGATTATACTTCAATTCTCATGAATTTAGTAAGAGTTTCTATTACAATAAGAAACTAATTACTTAATAAATTAAGCAAAAAAAAAAAAAGGGTGTTAATACCATAAACTTGATTATTATGATATTAATTGTAATTTCTAGTTTGATTGAAGTTTTCTTCTCTTTCCAATTATATATTTCTAGATTTTTTTTATTCATTTTTGTGCCAGCTAATTTCTTTATTCATTAATATTAATAGTATTGTAAAATTGATTATCATATTAACCATAATCTCAAGTTGGATTAAAGTTCTATCTTTCTAAAATTTATACTCTTATTTCTTAAATTGTTAACTTTTTATTAGATAAATTTAAATTCATAATAAAATGTAAATATATTTCTCTTAGCCTTATTTTATTCCATAAGTCAAAAGACTTTCCAAATTTTCCCGTTTTCCTGTATTAAAAATAAAATAAAAAGATCTGGATTATGGCAATGGTTGAAAAGACCATTTTACCCCCCAATTTTGAAACATTTCCGAACCCCTCCTTCCCCAGCCCAGCCACCGTCCGCCGCAGCACCGTTTCCATTTTTAACTTTGCCTCACTGTCTTCTTTCTTCGGCCTCCATTGTCGTCACCGGCTTCAGCCTCCATGACAGTCACTGTCTCTAGCCTCCATCACCGTCATCCTCTCTACACAAGGCAGCAATCGGTAAAGAAATCGACTATCCCTGTAAATCCAAATTCAGAATCGTGAATCATCCGAGCAGAAATCGAAATCCAACACTTCTAACACCGTCGACCTTCACTCCTTTTCCATTGCCCAAACCTTAGCTTCATTCAATGAATCGTTCGGCGGTGAATGAGGCTAAGGTCTTTGATTGTTGTTCGATTGCAATTGCAGAACTTCTTCTTGCTTGTTTTCCTCATTGTTGGTTGATTTTTCTAGATCCAGCTCTAGTATGATGCGATGCTCTTGTTCTTTTCAATGGAAGAAGGCTTTCGATGCTTGGTGAAATCTTATTTACTGTTTCTGTACGGCGGTGTTTTCATGGTTCTTCACGGTGGACATGGTTGTGGAGGAGATGGCTGATGAGAGAGGGGGAACCGTCATGTGTTTTTTCTTTTAATAATTAAAAAAATATTTTATTTATTTTTTTAAATCTTGCGAAGGATATTTTGGTCTTTTCATATTTAATTTCATATATTTACTTAAAAAATTTATTTCAGTGACTGCGCGTAAGGAAGGAGTCCTTTCGGACTTGCTATTCTCTCAACTCATTCTTCCCTTTAAATAGAGATGAGTAGCTTCTTTCTTCAATGAAATAATACAAACAAATGCTCTCTGCCTAGACGCAAGCTCTGCCTCTTCTCTCTTCCATTGCCAATACTAACCATCATGGCAGCTTGCGGATCCTTCATCAAACCAAACCAGTCAATCCCTTTAAGCCGTAAAGCTCCCATACCAATTCATGGTGGCAGAAAAAAACAGGTTAGCCAACTAGGCACTACTTTTGTTCACAATCTCGTTATGGGTTACAGTTATTCTCTTCTAAAGCTTTTTCACTTAACAATGGCTGTTATTCTTATTGATGATGATGATGATGATGATGCGTGATTGTGTATGTGCCAGCTCTGTGTAAGGTCTTCAGCTAACAGCTCTGGTGAGGAGGAGAAGACGATTATAAGGAAAGATAATGATGGGTGGAAGATTAGTTATTCAGGACAGAAACCAGCAACACCATTGTTGGACACTATCAATTACCCTGCTCACATGAAGAATCTTTCCACACAGGTTAGAACCATTTGTTTAAATGACTCTGTACCGATAACTTTCTTGTAATATACTTGAAAATTTTCAAAAATATATGTCAGGATCTTGAACAACTTGCGGCTGAGCTGAGAGCAGATATTGTGCATACTGTTTGCAATACTGGAGGACATCTTAGCTCAAGTTTAGGAGTTGTGGAGCTTGCAGTGGCTCTGCATCATGTTTTTAACACCCCTGATGATAAAATTATATGGGATGTTGGGCACCAGGTATTATCATCTGCCTTCTTCTTGATATCATGATTTGAGATCTTATATTTTGTATGTTTCCCATGACTTTTATGGTGTTACTTTTTCATGAGAGGGTCTAATAAGAAGCAATGAATTTGCAGTCTTACCCACACAAAATCCTCACTGGTCGAAGGCACAAGATGCATACCATAAGGAAAACTTCTGGGCTAGCCGGATTTCCCAAGAGGGATGAAAGTGTTTATGATGCTTTTGGGGCAGGACATAGTTCAACCAGCATATCTGCTGGTCTTGGTGAGATTCTTAAACCTTAAGAAACGGTTTTTTTTTTTTTTGCTGATAGGTTAAAAATAAAAGAAATTCTTAATGGTCTGTTTTTTTTGGCTGTACATATAACAGGGATGGCTATTGCAAGAGATCTTTTGGGAAAGAATAATAACATCATTTCGGTGATTGGAGATGGGGCTATGACTGCTGGTCAAGCTTATGAAGCCATGAACAATGCAGGATTCCTTGACTCTAACCTCATCATTATTCTTAATGACAACAAGCAAGTCTCCTTACCTACAGCTACCCTTGATGGCCCCGCAACCCCAGTTGGAGCACTCAGTGGTTCTTTAAGCAAGATTCAAGCCAGCAAAAAATTCCGCAAACTCAGAGAAGCTGCAAAAGTAAGTTTTCATCTTTGGATCTATGCCTATTTACCTAACAAATAATGAAGGGTTAATATAATCTTTGGTACTCAAATTTGTACAAATTTTGATTTTAGCCCATCAACTTTCAAATCATAGGTTATGATTCCTCAATGGATAAAATAGTAAAAGTCTTTATTAAATTATATAGACTTTTAGATAAAAAAAAAATTAAGGAATCAAAACTTATGATTTAAAACTCGAGAGACTAAAAATGAAGACAAAATTAAAGAAATAATATTATATTTATCTAATAATGCATAAAGATGTGTGTATGTATATATGTGTAATTGTGTATGTATACGTATATATAGGTAGGTATGCATGTATACTTTGACAGAATCAACGTATGAATTATTATTCAACTTTTGCGCTTATGTTGAAATTCATCAGTCTGGGATTTGACTGTGATTTGATCTGGTATAGACCATAACGAAGCAGATAGGAGGGCAAACATATGAAGTTGCAGCAAAAGTAGATGAGTATGCAAGAGGGATGATTAGCGCTAATGGGTCCACACTTTTTGAGGAACTAGGCTTGTACTACATCGGCCCTGTGGATGGTCATAACGTGGAAGATCTGGTCAACATTTTTCAGAAAGTCAAAGCCATGCCTGCACCAGGTCCAGTTTTGATACACATCGTGACAGAGAAAGGAAAGGGATATGCCCCGGCAGAAGCAGCAGCTGATAAAATGCATGGTGAGATTGGAAATTCTGATTTTAGTTTTATGATCTTATATAATAATAATAATAGATCATGGTAATGAATGATGCTAATGTTCTCTCTCTATTTTGCTCAGGCGTTGTTAAGTTTGACCCAAAAACAGGAAAACAGTTAAAGTCAAAATCTCCTACACTTTCCTATACGCAGTACTTTGCTGAATCATTGATCGAGGAAGCTGAACAAGACAAGAACATAGTAGCTATTCATGCAGCAATGGGTGGTGGGACGGGTCTGAATTATTTTCAGAAAAAATTCCCAGATCGCTGTTTTGATGTGGGTATTGCAGAGCAACACGCCGTGACATTTGCAGCCGGGTTAGCTGCTGAGGGTCTCAAGCCATTCTGTGCCGTCTACTCAACTTTCCTGCAACGAGGATATGATCAGGTGAGCAAAAAAACTGTTGAAACACTTCACTTTATTGAGAGGTGTGCCTCAGAGTAACAGTAAAATTATTGTCATTGTCATCCAGAAATCATAAGTCCATAGTTTATCCGCTGGTGTAGATGTGTCCCTCTCAAGACCTTACTTAATAGGAGCCTTGTGTATTGGGTCGTGATTTTTTAACTTTGGGGGCAGTCAAACTATCATAGCAATCTCACAGAACCATGGTTCATAAATTGTTGTGTAGGTGATCCATGATGTAGATCTCCAGAAACTGCCGGTCAGGTTTGCTATGGATAGAGCGGGATTGGTTGGTGCCGATGGACCAACTCATTGTGGAGCATTTGATATCACTTACATGGCTTGCCTGCCAAACATGGTGGTCATGGCTCCCTCTGATGAAGCTGAATTGATGCACATGGTTGCAACTGCAGCAGCCATAGATGACAGACCAAGCTGCTTTAGATTTCCAAGAGGAAATGGAGTTGGAGCCAATTTGCCTCTCAATAACAAAGGAACCCCACTTGAGGTTAGCAGAATAGTAGCTCAGACATCATCAAAGATGAGCGTCCAGATTTAATATTTTTGGTCAAGCGATGATTTTTTAAATAAACAAATTAATTTTTGAAAAAAATGATAATTAAAAGAATATTTTTATTTTAAATTCTACACCCAATAAAATATTTTTTAAGAAAATAAAGATAAAAGAAAATTAAATATGAACGATCTAGATCATATCTGAACGGTCCAGATGAGATAAGTTTTGAGTGTATATTTCTTTAAAATGAGTATCTAAATTGGTTCCCTCAAGTCAATTGAATATACTTTTCTAATATTTAATGTAAGAATTACTTAATTACTTAAATAATTAGAGTATATTAAATAAGTTAAGTAAATTAATTAATTATAACAAATTTGACATAATTTTCTTAAAATATCTATGTATATTGGTTTAAAGAAAAATGATAAATATAATAAAAAAATAAATTAAAATATTATATTTATGATCATAACTAACTCTCTAACTAGCTCCTAAATTGTGAAAGGAGTATAATCAATCTAATTATAACCACCTTTTTATCCCGTTATGCAGATTGGAAAAGGAAGAATACTAACAGAAGGAACCAAAGTTGCAATTCTGGGATACGGATCAATGGTTCAGCAATGCCTGCAAGCAGAAAAATTGCTAAGAACACAAGGTGTTTCTGTGACCGTTGCTGATGCTAGATTTTGCAAACCTCTTGATACTGATCTGATTAAGCGATTAGCGAAAGAACATGAAATTCTGATCACAGTTGAAGAGGGTTCCATTGGAGGTTTTGGATCTCACGTTTCACAATACCTTAGCTTAGCTGGTTTACTAGATGGACCCCTGAAGGTACGTAATATTAATAATAATAGTTCTTCCTCATATTACTCTTCGTTTGGTTTCATTTTAAGTTAATACAATCATTTATTTTAATAATAGTTCTTCCTCATATTACTCTTCGTTTGGTTTCATTTTAAGTTAATACAATCATTTATCTCTAAATTTTTCTAATTTTAATTTTATTCCCTCAATCTTTTTGTCTAAAATATTGATATTTATAATTTAATAAAAATTTGTATCATTTTATTTTTTGATAGACTAAAACTTATAGTTTAAAATTTGAAGTAGTAAAATGAAAATTTATATAAATCTGAAAGACTAAAATATTATATTATCTATTTTTAATCACATTTGCACTTTATGAGACACAATTCTCACATATTTATACGATAGACGGTTCGTTTGAATAAAATTTTAGAAAATTGTTTATGAAAAAAAGGATTTTTAGGTAGTTTTTAGAAAATGGCTTTTATAAAAGAGTTTATAAAAAAAAGTAGTTTTGAATAAATGAGTGTTTGAATAGTTATTTCTAGAAATACTTTTATTATTGATAAATTATAAAAAGATATAATTATTAAATATAGAAGAGATGAGAGATAATAGAGGAGAGGTGATATATGATATAGAAAAGAGATGAGAGATAGTGTAGAAGAGAGATGAGAGAGAAGAGATAGTGTAAAAGAGAGATGAGAGATGATGTAAAAAAATAGGGGTAATATAGTAATTAGTTAGTCTATAAACTCTTTTACTGTTCTATAAGTTACTCTGTTTAATTTATCTGAAACTTTAATTTTAAATTATAATTTAATCTAAAAACCTTTTTAAATAGATATAGTTATTTATTTTAAAATTTTTTAAAACCTTAATTTTGTCTAATTTAAGTTTAAAATTTAAGTTTTGGGATTTCCTGAGAGTGTAAAATCAATTCTCCACAACTACGGGTTAGAGTTAGACCTAATTTCTGTTTTGAATTTTGATTGCAGTGGAGATCGATGATGCTTCCCGATCGATACATCGATCATGGAGCGCCCCAAGACCAGATTGATGAAGCAGGCCTTTCATCAAAACATATTGCCACAACAGTGTTGTCTCTTCTGGAGAGGCCGAAAGAAGCTCTGCTCTTTATGTAAAAAAAGAAAAAAAAAAAACCAATGGCTAATCAAGGACAAGTGAGCTAGATCCGCCATTGATGCATATATATATATATATATATATATATATATAGATTACGGAGCAATGATCATAAGCCAATGAAAGGCAGAAATTGGCTCTGGCAACCAAAAGTGCAAAAATGTATAAATTATACATTTTTGTGCATCATTAGAACTATTGTAATTAGTGAATGCTATAAAAAATAATTATAGTTCAATAAGTGGCTGCTTTATCTGGTCAACGCGACTATCTTGATTTTCTCTTAGTCCGACAAAAGTCTTGCAACTCGCTCAATTTACGAATCTTATTATTGTCAATATAATAAAAACATTACACTTTTAATTTAATTTATTTTTGACCTGTCACATATAATTTGTTTATTCGATCTATGACAATAAGTTGCTGGAAAAACTTAATTTAATATTTTCTAACTATAATTTATTTATTAAAATCTAAAATTTTAATCATTCACATGCCCAACTTATAATAAAGGAAATGTAAATCAAAGATGGAAGGCTCGAATTCTATCTCTGATATCAACGGCAGAAACCAGGATGATGGCGATCTTAAGAAATACAAAAGAATCAACAGTGATCATCGGGATGAATATGGAGAAGTGCAAGATAATGAAAAAATGGGTTCTTTTAAGGACAAGGTTGATCTAGCGACAAAAGAGGTAGTTGGGTTTTTGACGATGCCTGGAATGACTATCTCAACGGTTTGAAAGCTTTTTTTCTTTGATGGATCAACCCTGGAACAAGTGGAGGACAATGATGAGGATTGTCCAACACTCCGGGTCACGAAGGAGGAATGCGAGAGATGGTATGCACCTTGGAGGAAATCTCTTATCCTAAAGCTTATGGGGAAAACTATCCCGCTATGGTCTATGAAAATTAACCTCGAACGTTTGTGGAAAACAAAACACTCGTTTACTACACGGGATCTGGACAATGGGTACTTCGTCGTCTCGTTCCAGGACGAGGAAGATATGAACTCCATTTACCAAGATGGCCCATGGATGATTGCGGATAGATACTTGATCGTGCAACGTTGGCGACCAAATTTTGATCCGTGGAAAGCGGAAATCCAAAAGCAGATTGCGGTATGGGTGAGAATACCTCTGTTACCTCTGGATTTTTTCAATATTGAAAGTCTATAGCGTATAGGCAAGCTTATAGGTAGGACTCTAAAGTGGATATGATTTACTTATATGAGCGAGAGAGGAAGGTTTGCTCGTATTTGCGTTGAGCTTGACCTCCAAAAGAAACTGAAAGCATCAATCAATATATTTGGTAATAGAAGGAACCTGCAAGCTTGGCTGCTGGAACCTGGTGCAATGGTCCAAAGGAAAGAAATCGGGAAACAAATCTATATCTGGAACTGGGATCAATTACCAAGAGAAGATTCAGTAGATCAAGACGAAATCGTCCCAGGATCGCGAAAGTCGTGGAGAGTTTAAATGGGCCTTAAATAGGAAAGATTATATCAAGAGCGTAACCTTCAAATTTAAAAATTATTTATAAAAAAATTATAAAATTACCTATAAAAAAAACTCTTACACTATCAATGAAAATCAAACACTCTTTATGAGATAGAAACATATTTCTTACTACTTTTTGTCAACTCTCTTCGGCTAAATGGTCAGCCTTGACTCAGTGGGAAGGAAATTCAGAATAATACGAAGTGGGTCCCAGGTAGACTAGCTCTCTTAAGACGCAGCCGCCCAAAAATGGAAAGGAAAATATTCCTCAAAAAAGCCATAAGAGTGCTCCCAAGTCTGCAGGCCATATGTCAACAAAGTCCAGTTTTGTTAAGCTCGTAACCCGTTTGAAGCATTATTGGACCTAAATGAAAGTGGAGATGCAAGTTTTTGGCACAGTACCCATTGTTCGCAGATTCAATTGATAAAAGAGTAAGACATAGGATTATTTATAGCATATTCAATCTATAGAAAGTACAACTTTATTGTAGTTTTAGTTATAACGTTTGAGAAAATATCCTAATTCTTAGGTACCTAGATTTATACTGAGAATAATAGACGATTCGTTCTACTTGACATTGGTATCGTCTAGGAGGAAGAGAGATTTCATTCTACCCTTGAATCGTGGGTGAGCACAACCCTTTCTAAAAATTTCTCTTGTACCAAAAACAAAATGGTTTTTGGCACAGTCCTCATCATCTGGGACTATGGCCCAAAGTGGCGATGCAAAGAGCTAACAATGGGGACATAATGGATCATGCTAATGAAACCGTCATGTCTGGCTTCATGGGCCAGACCCAAGGTACTGAAATGTTCATGCCATCACCTAAAATTTCCCAGAACTCTGCTTCGCTTCATGCTGTTACTGTTGAGAAAAATCAACTGAATACTAAGGGGGGGCTATAAGCATGAATTCCCCTCCTACATCTGCTTCATGAATTGCATATTTTGGAATTGTAGGGGAACGGGGTCCAAGGCTTTTCCTGGACTTATTGGAGAAATTAAAAAAAAAGGTATAACGTCGACTTTTGTGCTCTATTTGAAGCTAAATCTAGTGGCGAGAATGCTAATAGCAAGAAGCTGGGTTTTCAGCATGTTGAAGTTGTGGAAGCCATGGGGTTTAGCGGAGGCATTTGGATTTCATGGACTAATGATAATTTCAAGCTTTCAATTCAAGAAACCAATAATCAGTTCATTCAAATGGTTGAAATGAATGGGGAGAGAATATTTATCACTGCCGGGTATGCTTGCCCCACTCCCGCTGTTAGACGTTCGCTTTGGGTGCAGCTCCAGCAAATTAATCCGGGAAATGAATGGCCGTGGTTCATTGGTGGCGACTTTAATAGCATTCTCATGTCGAACGAACGAAAATCTAATGCCACTCACACAACCTCGATTAACCGTGTTTTCTGTAACTGGTTTGATGAAATGGACCTTGCTGACATGGGTTGCTCAGGACCTTTTCTCGCTTGGAAAAGGGATGGATGTGAAAGCAGAATTGATAGAGTTCTTTTCAACAACAAAGCTAACGAGACGCACATTGACGCTGTTGTGAAAAGCCTCCCTCGGTTCAAATTGGATCAGCGTCTGCTTCTTCTTCAACTGAGACCTGGTATGTTTCCTTCTACCAACTTTAACCGCCTTTTTCGATTTAATGCACCCTCGGTGTTGCATGATGATTTTAGCAGGCTGGTCAAAGATGAATGGGACCATAGTCAATGTTCGGAGAACAATATTAGTCGCTTTTCTGAGGCGCTATTGGAATGGAGAAAGTCCACGTTTGGGCACTTGGCGTCAGAAAAACCACTTAATGGGGCATCTTGAAGGCGTCTCTCGAACAATGGCCAATGGAGGACCCTCCTTATCTCTTGAACAACTGCAAAGGCATCTTTGTCAGGAGTTGGAGAACGTAATCATTGAAGAACTTGTTTGGGCACAAAAAGCTAGTTGCGACTGGTACATGTTAAAAAAATAAATATCTTAAATACAATATAATTAATTTAGATTATAACATACTCAAATATAAAATTTATATGAGATGTAGCAAAAGATTTAAAGTTATCTCTCGCCATTAGCTTGATTGATCTGAGGAGAACTGGGATCAAATAGAATAACTGTCAAAGGAGAATACTGTCAGATAAATCACAGGTTCTTCCAGCTGGTAATTAGGCACAGTAATGACAATTAATATATTGTTGTCACCAGTGGGGAACCTTCAAAAGAGAGTTGAGAAATTAGGTCTCGCTCTCGACTTAGAAAGAGATCCACTTTAAAACTAAATTGTTAATTTCCACCATCAGAAAATTAATCTTAAATAAACTGAGTCAATAACTCATCTTGGATTGGGCCTAATGACTACGGGCCACACTAAAAAATATTTATTAATTATCCTAATTAATATCTAAATATGTTATAATAAATAATAAATATCTCACATTTTCTCACTTGGCCCGTATACTCAATGTCACTGCCCTGTCTAAGTAAACTGATGTCGTGCTATAAGAATTAAGGCGATAAGTCCCTTTTTATCTGGTATTACCTTCCATGTATTACAGGTAGCACATCACTTAATGGGTATCACAATATACATGAATTCAATGTTCATAGGTTCTTGTCTCAATGTTTATCAATTTTAATAACACAAATGTATACAATCACAATTTGAAATGATAAAGCACAAAATATAATTTCATTGCTCATACTTCCACTAATCAAAAGTAGGACAAAGTCCCATATGAGGTACATGTGTGACAAAGATGTTAAGCTTCAATCATTTCATCAAAGGATCAGCCAACATATCCAATGTACTGATACGTTCAACAGAAACTTCGTCATCCTGAACCCTTTCTCTCAAGCAAAGGAATTTAAGTTCAACAAACTTGCTGCGGCCTTTATTCTTTTTGTTGTTCACTATAGCTACCGTAGCTGCGTTATTACAGTATATTCTGACTGGCTTAGAGACTGAATCCATAATCTTAAGCCCAGCAATGAAATTCCTTATCCCAATAGCTTGTGAACTTGCTTCAAATCACACAACGTACTCAGCATCATCGGTAGAAGGAGCTGTTTGAGTTTACTTAGCGCTTCTCCACGATATAGCTCCTTCTGTCAATAGGAAGATGTAACCATATGTAGACTTGTTCGTGTCTACGCATCCTCTAAGATCTGAATATGAGTATCAAATTACGTCCAAACTGTTTATTCTCCTGTATGTGAGCATGTAGTGTTTAGTGCCTTGTAGGTACTTAAACACTTTCTTTGCAGCTGTCCAATGTGCTTCCCCAGGATTATTTTGGTATCTTCCCAATATACCCATAGCAAAAGTGATGTTAGGTCTTTAAAAAACTTGTGCATACATCAAACTTCCTACCGCTGAGACATATGTGACTCTTTCCATCTGCTTCTTATCAAGCTTGGCTTCAGGACATTGACTTAGACTAAACTTATCTCCTTTTTCAATAGGAGCCACGTTAGATGAACAGTTATGTATTCTGAATCGTTCAAAAATTTTGACAATGTAAGCTTCTTGAGACAAGCCTACAAGACATTAGGTTCTATCTCTATGGATCTTTATGCCAATGACATAAGAAGCCTTACCCATGTCTTTCATGTCAAAACTCTTAAACAGAAACTGCTTTACCTCACGCAATAGTCCCAAATTATTAGTAGCAAGTAGTATGTCATCCACATACAAAATCAAGAATATGATTTTACTCCCACTAGCCTTGTGGCATATACAATCATCTATGATGTTCTCAACGAAACCAAATGATGTAATCACTTCATGGAACTTCAAGTACCACTATCGTGAAGCCTGTTTCAAACCATATATTAATTTCTTCAGCTTGCATACTAATTGTTCTCTACCTTCTGTAACAAATCCCTCAGGTTGTTGCATGTAGACTTCTTCCTCCAGGTCACCATTCAAGAAAGCAGTCTTGACATTTATCTGGTGCAACTCTAGATCAAAATTGGCAACCAATGCCATGATGATACGGAATGAATCTTTCTTAGATACAGGTGAAAAAGTTTTACTGTAATTGATTCCTTTCACTTAAGTGAATCCCTTGGCTACCAATCTAGCCTTATATCTATCGATGTTACCTTATGAGTCTCTCTTGATTTTATAAACCTATTTACAACCAATGACTTTAGACCCAACATAGTTATTTGCTATGGAATTCATTTCATCAATCATAGTATCATGCCACAACTTAGAGTTCACACTCTTCACAGCCTGAGTAAACGACAAAGGATCATTCTCAACACTTATATCACAGTCAACCTTAGCAGAATACACTACATAGTCATCAAGTAATACCGGTCTTCTCTCTCTAGTTGACCTCCTTAATTTAACCTCTTGAGTGGAACTAGGTTGCTGAACAATGACATCCTCTATCACATTTTGTGATAATTTCACTTATGTGATAGGTTGACCATCAGGTATGTATTCATCTTGTTTAGCACCGTTAATTTGAGCCATAGGGTCCACATCATGTTCAATGTCAATCCCAACAGTGGGATGATCATTTACTATTGATGTTCCCTCATGAATGATATCAGTGGTTCGCTCTATGTGATCATCCAATAGATAATCACTCCCACTAATAACATTATTCTCAAGAAATTTGGCATTCCTAGACTCTACAAACCTTGTAGAAGGTGGAGGACAATAAAACTTATAACCCTTAGACCTCTCCGCATAGCCTACAAAGTAATCTCTAATGGTCTTAAGATCTAACTTCTTCTCCTGTGGATTATACACTTTTACTTCTGTAGGATAACCTCATACCTTGAAATGATTTAAACTAGGTTTTTATCCTTTCCAGATTTCAAAGGGTGTCTTGGACACTGCCTTTGTTGAAACCCTATTTAATATGTATGTGGTTGTCTTGAGTGCTTCCTTCCACATAGAAGACGGCAGTTTGGAGCTACTCATCATGCTCCGAACCATATCCAGCAAGGTCTTATTTCTTCTTTCAGCTACACCATTCATGTCAGGTGATCCATGCATAGTATATTGAGCCACTATACCTTACTCTCAAAGAAAATCAACAAATGGACCTGTCGCTTGTCCTTCACTAGTGTATCTGCTATAATACTCACCACCACGGTCTGATCTCACAATCTTGATCGGTTTTCCAATATGTTTTTCTACTTCTACTTTATTTTCTTGAAAGCATCTAGTGCCTCACTTTTATTATAAAGCATGTAGACATACATTTATTGTGAGTGATCATTAATAAATCTGATAAAGTACTTTTGATTATGTGTAGTCAAATTAGGGCAACAAATATTCGTGTGTATAATTTCTAGCAACTTATAAATTCTTTTAACCCCCTTATGTGACTTATTGGTCAGCTTTCCCCTTATGTAATCCACACAAGAATCAAAATCCGAATGGTTTAAAAGAATTCTATCTTTATTTAACCTTTTGATTCTGTCAACGGAGATATGACCCAATCTCCTATGCCATAGGCTATAAGAATTCTTATCGATGACACTTCTCTTAGTACCATGCAAAACAGAAAGAGATTGAGGCAAATCAAAAATAATTTTAAACAAGCCATCAATCATAACTAAATTCGCAATTAAAACAGAATTCTTTATCAAAGTCATAAGTTTCTTAGAAAAAACTAGATGATAATAAAATACAATAAGTTTTGATATAGAAATCAAATTCCTTTTGTAAGAGAGAACATAAAAAATATCATAAAGTTTCAAAATATTACTATTTGAAAAGTTTATGTGAAAAGTTTCAACGGCTTTCACAGGATTTTCTTTCCTACTACATGAAAGGATAGATTCCTCATTGGGATGTGGAGACCTGCTTGATAGAAAGTCCATATGGTAGTCGAAATGTGGATCATCGAACCAGTGTCAATCCATCAAGTGTCATCATTAACGCTAGAAAAGTTAGACTCAAAAGTAACACACGATGAAAGCATACCTCTCATCTCCATGATATGTTGCCCCACACCACTAATACCTATAAGTCTTACAGCATATAATTCAGACATGGTGGCACCACCTATCTGCTCGTCTGTCAGCTTAAATTGCTTATTTAAGGCGTCTAGGTATCCTTTGTTGTGTCGTACCTAGGGACTGATCCCCTAATGCTCCTAGTGATCTTTTATTTTATAAGTAGAAGAGATAAATAGTTATTCCACTTCCACATATTATACCTTTCTTTTGCCTCTCTGTCATCGGAGGCATCATCAGGTCTTGAAGGTTTATCAAACCTCAAGGCATAATCCAAATCCAAGAAACTGAGTTACAGCAAAATATCGTCTCTCTAATCAGCATAGTTAATACTGCAATATAATATTATTTTGTTGCTTACATTAGCCATAATCTTGGGGGCATCAATTGGATCTGTAAAATGAGAACAGACAAACGTACAACAAGCTCATAGTAATAATTTGAAGTAATCACAAATCACTGTGCCATGTATGCATGCTTAGCTCAAATGTAGCATGCAAGTAGTATAAATACGTATCACCAATGTCTACCTATGGGCAAAGACATTAGCATAGTCATGTATTTATCTCAAATGATGGAATTAGAACGCATTCGTAATTTTTCAATACTTGTGGGTTAATTAAAAAATAACGAGACTATTCTATCCCACCCTAATTAAATGTACAGTTATGAGATATCTACATGTGCGCAAAGATAAATCATAGCTATACATTTAATTACAAATAATATTTTAAATCATATGTGATTAATAAATGCATGCAACAAATTCAATAAACAAGGATGCTGTGACTACTCATCAAAGAATTATACGCTAACCACAAATATCATTTATGTACATTGAAAATCTAAATATACACAACTTAATAGAGAAATTAATTCTTCTTAATTAAATGTACAATCATGAGATATCTACCTGTGGGTAAAGGTAAATCATAACTATACATTTAATTATTATTGATATTTTAAATCTATATGTGATTAATTAATGCACGTAATAAAAGTAAATAAGGATACTGTGACTACTTCTCACAAAATTGCATAATAATCACAAATATCAATAAAGTACATATAAATCTAAATATGCACAATATAATGGAGCATTTAATAAATTAATTTAATCAATAAATATGACTAAATAATTTAATTTAAATTCTCCCACTATTTCATGTAACAAAAAAATATCTAATAAATTAATTTTAACTAAAAAGATTTTTATAAAAATTAAATAGTTAATTTAATTGCCAAGGAAAAAATTAATAGATAATTAAATAATATAAAAAAATAAAATTTGTAAATACCTTTTTTCTAAAATTAAATATTTACAGTGCATGAAATAGTAACTAAAATATTCTGAAAAAATCCAATTAAATAGTGAAAAATAATTTTTTAGAAATAAAATCAAGTGGCTCATATACAAAAGTTTTAAAATAGAGCCTAAAATAATATTCAAAAATAAAAACAAAAAAAAATGCCAGGCTCAAATCTATTTTTCTATAGATAAAAATAAATATTTCAATGGTCAAAAAAAATATATTAGCCCAGTAGAAAAAAAAATATTTTTTATAGTCCACAAATATTCAGATGCTGCAGCCAACAAACCCTAGCTGTCTCTTCCTGCTCTAAAGTCGTTGATTGATGCTGAACATTGTGAAGCGACGATGGTAATGGAAGGTAACAACGCTGATTTTTCTCATGAGATAGCCACCAACATTCTCAAGAGACTTCTCATCACCTCCAATCAAGACAATATATGATTACACCTTGGTGGAGTTTTAAAGAATTTTGTCTTATGCTAGGATCAATTGTTCCAATGCTCTACGTTGAACTTTCCAGTAGGCCTCATCATGGCTTTCCAATATGAAATCCCTTTATTAAAGAGGTCTCTCTCTCTCCTTCTTTTTGTACGAATCTCTAGATCCAAATTCATAAAAGAATTTTGTTTAAGGAGGGAGTGGACATCCTTATACCAATCCAAAGTTTACCCATGTTCTATCTGAATCTTATGTTTGGCCAAATCAAATTCAGTGGAGGGATTGATCTTCCACTCAAGACGCCCAGACGAGGAATATGGAATCAATAAAAAAGCACAACTTCTTGTGCACCATTAATAGAACAAATGTTTAAAGAATCAAAAAAATAATAAATTAAAATAAATTATGATCTCTAAAGTTTTATATATCCTATATTCTTTCTCATATTATATGTCATAAGAATAAAAGATCAACAAGTAAGGAAGAAGTGATATCAAACTTAGCTCTGATACCACATATTAGAAAATAAACATCTCAAATACAATATAATCAATTCAAATTATAACATACTCAAATATAAAACCTATATGAGATGCAACGGAAGACTTAAAGTTACCTCTCGCTATTAGTTTGATTGATCTGAAGAGAATTGGGATTAAATATAATACCTGTCAAAAGAGAATACTGTTAGATAAATCACAAGCTTTTTCAGCTGGTCGTTAGGTACAGTGATGACAACTAGTGTACTACCGTCACTAGTGGGAAATCTTCAAAAAGAAGTTGAGAAAATATGTATCGCTCTAGATTTAGAAAAGGATCACATGATAAAACTGAATTGTTAATTTCTACTATTAGAAAATTAATCTTAAATAAACTGAGTCAATAATCCACCTTAAACTAGACTTAATAACTATAAGTCATACTAAAAAATATTTATTAATTATCTTAATTAATATTTAAATAAATTATAATAAATAATAAATATCTCACTTTACATTCTTTGTTCCAAGTCGCACTAGTGCGGATAACATCGTTGTTGCCTAGGAGGTCATTCATACGATGCGAAGTATGACAGGGAAGGAAAGGCTTCATGGCTATCAAGGTTGACCTGGAGAAAGCTTATAACTGGCTCTGATGGAAGTTTGTTATGGATTGCCTGAGATGTTTAAACAAACTATTCAAGCGTGTATTTCTACATCCTCCATCAAATTCTATGGGAAGGAGATAAAGCCAAAAATTTCAATCCTACAAGAGGCCTTAGACAGGGAGATCCCCTCTCCCCGTATTTATTCGTGATCTGCACGAAAAAGCTAGCGCATATCATCCAACAAGAAAAGAATACGAGGCGATGGAGACCCATAAAACTTGTTCAGCAGGGACCTCCGATATCTCATTTGTTTTTTCCTAATGATTTGTTGATCTTTGCAGAAGCTAGCCTGGAGCAGGTGGAGGTAATTAAAGAATGTTTGAATCAGTTTTGCAATGACTCTGGACAAAAGGTCAATCAAAGAAAGACTCTGTAGAGTCAATCATACTAGAACCTCTCAACTTAGCGAGGAACTGGGATTCTCTCTTACTGCCGACCTAGGCAAATACTTGGGTGTTCCTCTTCACCATGATAGAGTCAAGCCTATCAATATGTTATTGACAAAATTAAGAGACGGCTGAGCAATTGGAAGATTAATAGCCTTTCATTCTCGGGACGCAGGAAGCTTGCAAAAACTGTCATAAGTGCCATGCCCAACCATGTTATGCAGACGACTTTTCTCCCGGTAAATACGTGTAAGCTTTTTGAGAAAAAAACTCGTGACTTTATATGGGGATCATCGGATGAAAGAAGGCGGATGCTTCTCATTTCTTGGGATAAAGTATGCATTGAGAAACAATTGGGAGACCAAGGAATGAGACACATTAAGCAACAAAATCGTGCTTTCATGATGAAGCTAAGTTGGGGCCTTGTCACCAAGAGAGATTCTCTTTTGGGTGAAAGTCATTAGACATAAATACGGATGTGGATCTGATCTCATGCTTCATATTAATGTGAAAAAACCGGGATCCAGTACATGGCGAGGCATTAAAAATAACTGGAACCACACCACACCAAAGAGGGGATACCACAGATCAAGGAGCACAACGGGAATGATGTAGTTCGCTGGAAGTGGGAGAAGAGTAGGACTTTTTCGACTTTTTCCACTAAATCCAACCAGGGAAGCTTCTACGACTATCTGGAATAAGGTTTGGAACCTTAGAACACCTCAAAGTTGCAAATCCTTTGCTTGGACTATGATTCATGAACGCGTCCTCACTAATATGAGGAAACTCAGTCACGGCATTCACGAGAGCGGGCTCTGCGACAGGTGCCAACTGAGTCAGGAGGACAAGGCTCATATGTTTCGGGAATGCCCCGAGACACGTTAGCTTTGGGAACGCATTATCAAACCCAAATATGCACCACTCCTTCCTTTCTTGTGATTTCAACAACTGGGTTCAATTAAACAAGAAGACACAAGTCGGGCACACTGATCCGGATTGGAAAAACTTGTTTTTTATAATTTGTTGGCTGTTATGGAGGGCGAGAAATGATTTCACACACTCGAACTTAGTCACGGTCATGATACAATCCTTGGGAAAGCCTTGGCAATTAGATCCTGTATGCGGTCCTCGACGCTGAAACTGCAAGGAACGAAGATGAACACGGGAATGCATCAAGTGACTATACCAGCTTTAGGAAGCACGGCCAACACTCTGGTGCTAGAGGTTGATGGTACGTTCTCAATCTTGAATGGCCTGGGCAGGCTGTGTGTGGCTGCTTGTTGAAGCATCATGATGGTGATGTCCTTGAAGGCTTTCTCCTCCGATTAGATCAGGGAGACCACCTCACAGCTGAACTGCGGGGATGCTTATTGGGTTTGAAACGTGCATGGGACATGGGTAGACGAGATGTGGTTATTCGTTGTGATTAATCAAACGCCGTTAGCCTTATTATTGGGGACGACAATGACACGCATATAGACTAGGCAACCATTCGCGAAATAAAAAACATGCAGGTTCGGAATTAGAAAGTGGCTTTTCACACCATAAACAGAAACCAGAACTTGTTGGCAGATATCCTGGCTCAGAAGGAGATGGGTGGACCCTTGGGGTTTCAGTTTCTGAGTAGGGAGACTGTAGCTTCGTTTGCAGCCCCTTTTCGTGTAATTTAATTGTTTTATTCCGGTGTATCAAAAAAAGTAAAGGAAATGTAAATTATGCATTTCTTTTCTTATTTATTTTAAGAAACATTTAAAATCAAAAAAGAAATATCATTTAGCGCTCATTCCATTGCCATGAAATGTGGACTATTCAAATATAATCTTAGGAGTGTAAATTTAAATTTTTTAATCTGTGATTTTTTAAATAATAAATTTATTTTTATAAGAAGTGAATTATCTTTATTTTAAATGTTAGATATATTTAAAAAGTTATTTAAAATATAAAAATTGAGTTAAATTAAATCTGAACTTCCACAGTCAATATGGATGAGGTCGCTATGCTCATCATTTGTGCTTCCGTTGTTGCTCTGTTATTAGCTTAAAGAAGCTACTATTTCAACTGATTACCAGAAAACAGTTTTTTTTTTTTTTTTCATTTTCTTCTCTTGCAGTTTTCACTTTAACTTTTTTTTTTGGGTAATGAAAAGCTTTCACTTTCCAGTACATTTTTTGTGTAGGATTTATATCTCTGAGTTGAGTTTCAATTGAAAGATACAAACCTCTTAAATCATGATTTAATGGAGGTGAGTGAGTGGCTAACAACAAACAACACTCCCATTCTTGTTCTTCCCATGGTAATTGATTTTCTTCCCCAAAATCCTTCGAACTTCAAATACGCTTTGTACTCAACACTCAGTGGAAGCTCATCTTCTAATGGCACTTTGGCCAAGCAGCTTCAAGTTGCTCCCACTCGTGGGCGACTATGGCTTTGATCCCTCTCGTTCTCGAGCCGTTCCATATTGCCGCTTTGCACTTAAAAGCTCAATTCAGTTCTCAGAAATGGAAATGGCGAAAGTGGGTAGGATCAAACTGGGTTCACAAGGCTTCGGCCCAAGGACTTGGTTGCATGGGCATGACTCCTGCTTATGACACTCATAAACCCGAACCCGACATGATTTCTCTCATCCACCACGCCATCGAAAACGGCGTCACATTTCTCGACACCGCCGATGTCTTCGGTCTATGCACCAATGAAATTCTTCTCGGAAAGGTATGCTCGATTCCAAGTCCTTTTAGCTGTTTTTGCTTCTTTTTCTTCGCGTTTAATCAATCACTCTGTTTGTGAGATTATGAATTCATGACGAATTGGGTGAGAATTAATTTCTTCTTCGGCCAGGCTTTGAAGAAGGGAGGCATGTGGAGAAAGGTTGAATTGGAATCCAAATTTGGACTCAGCGTTGCCGAGGCCAAGGTTGGGATCCGTGGCGATCCTGAATAGGTGAGAGAGGCTTGTGAGGCGAGCTTGAAGAGACTGGAGATCGATTGCATTGATCTCTATTATGTTATTCGTCCTGATACTCTTGTGCCTATTTAAGTCGAGGTTCGTCTTTTATCTGCTTGGGATGTTCTTTTCTCTTGGTAAATTACAGTATATCTATGTGATTCATGGTTGATGTTAAATCCATTTCAGCTTTTGTTTTCACTAAGATTGGGGTATAAGATAAGTAGGCTGTTGAATAATACACATTTCATCTATCCTGGATCCAAATTTAAAGGAAAATAGTCATGCAATTAATTGTTATATATCTGTCTTACTTATAATTTGAATTTTGTGTTGTTCCAGTAGAGTTTCTGGGATTGAAGTAACATCGATGAGAATTTAATCCTAGTTATAGCCATTAAATACCATGAAAATGTTTTTACATACTAACAATAAATTACCATTTTAAGTGTAAGGCTATGTTTGGATGGCTAGAAAAATGTGAGGAAAATAGGAGGAATACTAGTAAGTAAAATTTCCAAAAATGGTAAAAACTTAATATTTTTTGGAGTTTTCTCTCTTAATATTCTTTCCTCCATAATTTTCTTCCCATTCAAACATAGGGTAACTTTCACATATTTATATTGGGTGCTGAAATGAGATAAACCAAGAGTGCTGAAATGAGATATGTTAAACCAGGGGAGGCCAACAGATTGGACCACCACGAAAGGGTTAATTAGTAATTGCCGTATATAATATCTAGAAAAACCTAAAATCCCTGATATAGTAAGAACTGTGTGAGATTGCAGAAGATTGAGGACTATCATTCTTTGTTCTGATTCTTCAATAATATATTATTTATACAGAATCATAGAGAATGCTGGAGCCTGGTGATTCTGATATTTTTCTTATAAGATTTCCACGCTGTTGAACTGAAAAACTATATGAGATGTTTCGCGAACAACATTAATCAGGATTTGGGAACACTTTTGACATATTAGGCTTTACAAAAATGAAACATCTTATTCAATTTTCTTTAAGTTATTGTCATTTTGCCTAAAGCTTGATAGACTAAAAGGCTACGGAACATTTGTCCTTTTGCAATGACTTATAAAATCAAGAGCTCCATTTTTCTTCCTGCCCTCCATTTGTACTGTTTTCTGTATGCTTTTTGGTCATTTGCTATCTTTATAGAATTATATGAGAATTTCAGTTTTCATTGTAAAGGTATTTCTGTGATTCTCTGTAACTAAGAATATACTTTTGTGTATCTGCAATTTATCTTCTACAACTTATTTCAAAGATATGCAACTTTGATAAATGGAACTGACAATTGGTCCGAAACTGATATGCGTCCATTTCAACATGTGCATGGTATAGCTGTTAGAGAATGAAAGGTAAGATATTCTATACTATTTTGATTTGTTAACATATATAAATATATATGCATATGATATCAAACTGTAAACTTATTTTCATGTTTTTTTATTGTAAGATTGGGGAACTTAAAAAACTTGTTGAGGAGGGAAAAATAAAATACATTGGCTTGTCTGAGGCCTCAGCTTCAACAATCAGAAGAGCACATGCTGTTCATCCTTTAACAGCTGTGCAGTTGGAGTGGTCTTTATGGACAAGAGATGCTGAGCAAGAAATAATTCCAACTTTCAGGCGAGTTTTGGACTACTAAACTACTACTTATAATATCTAATTTTTTTATAAAAAAATTTGGATTTAGCTTTACAACCTCTTATTTTGCATGGATTAAATTTGCGGAGACCTTGGCGTCGGAATCGTAGCATATTGTCCTCTTGGACGAGGATTCTTTGGACCAGGAGCGAAGGTAGTTGAAAGCTTTTCAGATAATGACTCTCGGAAGGTTTGCGCTTATTCTAATATGCATTATGCCCTATGGTTGCATTTGTCATGATAAACTAGCTTAGCTCTTATCCTAATGGTAATTATTTCAAGGCCCTTGAATGTGAAAGCCAGTTTTTGTCAGATATTTTTAACCTTTTGTGTGCTTCAAAATGTCAATCATAGTTTTTGCATTCAATATTAGGTAGTAGTAAAATGTTGAATTTGATCATCTATCTTGTGGATTTTATAATCATATTTCCGCAAGACAATACAACCATCGCATTCACTAGCATCAATTTTTTTAAAAACATGCATAAACTGGATAAATTGTGAAGATAATAACACAATTGATGTTCAAAAGCTCAGCTCTCTTGATAAATCTTGAGTAATGATTTTCGGAAAAGAAAAACATTGTTTAAAGAATCCTTGTGTACCTTTTCTTTTCTATGTTCAATAGGCAACATAGAGCGGGATTTCCTGGTTAATAATCTATCCAAAGATTTAGTTTTTGATATAGCACAATGGCGTCATATCTAAGGATTTAGTTTTTGGTTATCCTTGTATGTGTTTTACCTTATTTCAGTTTGTGCCTAGATTCCATCCAGAAAACTTGGAGCACAACAACATTATATTTGAGAAGGTCAGTGAAATGGCGAAAAGGAAGGGATGCACTCCGTCGCAGCTAGCACTAGCTTGGGTTCATCATCAAGGAAAATATGTGTGCCCTACACCAGGAACCACCAAAATTGAGCACTTGAACCAAAACATTGGGGCTTTGTCAGTTAAGCTTACTCCTGAAGAAATGGCAGAACTCGAGTCTTTCGTTGCCGGCGATGCAGTCAGGGGTGAAAGAACTCGTCCTGGACTAGCTACATATAAGGACTCTGACACTCCTCCTCTTTCTTCTTGGAAAGCTGCTGGAACAAGTTCATTCCGTATTCTTTGCATATTCAGTACTTGTGATCTGTACAAGAGGTATTCTTGCCTCAAAAGGAGTTTATATTAGTGCTTGTTGAGTAAGGGTAGAGGGAGATGGATGGTAGTTCGGCATTTAATAGGGACAGTATGGATTTTTAATACTGCCCTTGAAACTAAAATTGGCATTTTAGCAGCCATTAGGATCACTTTGAATTGAATTGTATAATATCTCCTATTTCAACTTATTCTTTTTGTATTTGTTGTTTCTAGGGCGTTCTTGGAGACTCACGATTGAGTACCGAAATAATATTAAATTTTCTGCACACACAGACCAACAACATATTTTCACGCGGATTAACACTGATTTTTTTTTAAAAAAAAAAAAATTCTCTAACATTCTACATTAATCTTTCACCATTTGATATTATCCGAAAATTTTTAGTGTTTGCCCCCCCTAAATATAGATATCCTTCTTATTGGATGCACTTTTACTTGAGGTATTATTAGGTACCAAATATATATAATAAAGATTTAAAACAAATTTTAATTTGTTATGTTATGAGGATTTATCTTTTTTTTGTTAGACTTAACTTCTGTTAGTAATTTTTTTAATATTAAATTATATTATCTTTAGTTTTAAATATAAAAATTAAATAAAAAAATTATTTTTATCTTGAATATAATATCTTAGTTTATTTTATTTCATAAATATAGAATTCTTTCTCAAAGTATCCTATTGATTGCCATAATAAAGAATTTCTATCAATGTGCATTACAATATAAATAATTATAAAAAATATTTTAAAAAACTTAATACATAAATAATTAATTTTAACTAAATAATATAGTTGGTCATTTTAGTACTTATATTACTTAACTAAATTTTTTTATAAAAATAAGTAAAATAGGAAAAGTTATTTTTTTTCTGTTGATCATAAATATTTTTTTATTAGAAATAATCATATTTAAAATATTAATAGATATTAAATATAAATTTATTTTTTTATAAGAATTTAAATATTAGTTTTTTATTATGTGATAAACTAACTCTTTTTATTATATCTAATTTTTAAATAAAAAATTAGTATTTTATCTTTAAAATTTTGATTCATTTAGTTCAGTTTCTAAAGTTATAGTGGATATAACATAGCCTTTATCAAGTCATTTTATGTGGCAAAAGATATTAATTATCCTGCTGAAAATTGTTTATGTGGCTTCTGATTGCGCTCCATCTAAATTTTACATAATAATAAAAAGAAAAGATACCAGTAAGACAGGTGGAGTGGTAAGTTGAGGACCGGTTCATCCTGAGCGTTCAAAGCTCGAAGTTCAAACTTTTGCCTTAACCAAACCAAATAGTCCAAGAGATCGTTTCCAGTGGGTTCACCATCAATAGCGTGGAAGAAGGACACGTAAAAGGCACAAACAAAGTCGAGCACTTTCGTTCCACACTCTATTTATTGTGCTCCTCCCTTATCACACTCACAGAAAGAAAGTAGAAGCTCATCTCAGAATTCAGCAATGACGAAAGTGGGTAGGATGAAGCTGGGATCACAAGGCTTGGAGGTATCGGCCCAGGGACTTGGTTGCATGAACATGTCTGCTGCCGATGGCACTCCGAAACCCGAACCCGACAACATCGCTCTCATCCACCACGCCGTCCACAGCGGCGTCACATTTCTGGACACGTCCGACATCTACGGCCCTCACACGAATGAAATTCTTCTCGGAAAGGTACGCTCGATTCGAAGTTACTTTGATTCTTTTGGCTGCTTTCTTCGTGTTTGTTCAATTCAATTGTGGGTTTATGATTTCGAATTGGGTGTGAATTTTCTTCTTTGGCTAGGCTTTGAAGGGAGGTTTGAGGGAGAATGTTGAATTGGCTTCCAAATTCGGAATCAGCTTTGGCGACGGCAAGGTTGAGATACGAGGCGATCCTGCATACGTGAGAGCGGCTTGTGAGGCGAGCTTGAAGAGACTGCAAGTCCATTGCATTGATCTCTATTACCAGCATCGTGTTGATACTCGTGTGCCTATTGAAGTCACCGTTAGTCTTTTATCTGCTTTGGAAATTGCAGTTTATCTATGTGTTTTGTGTTTGATATAAAATCAATTTCACCTTGTATTTCAGTTAAAATTTGGATACAACATATCGCTATTTGCTAATTTTGATAAATTAATTAAATTAAATAGATTAATTAATTATAATTATTATAAAAATTAATTAACTATAAATAATATATAATATAAATTTATGTTGAGTATTTAGATTTGGTCATAATTGATTTATTTAACTTTTGCAACCTACTCAAATTAGTCAAATAGCTTTTATATTATATTAAAGATCTATATTATATTAAAGATCGAAATATGATTAATTGATTTATTTAATTTTTTTAATTTATCTAAATTAGTTATTAGTTCTCTTATATTAAAGATAGGTGGGTAGGTGGGAGGGAGTACATCTTTCATGCATACTGTTTCCAAATTTCAACAAAAATAATCATGCAATTCATTGCTATATGTTTGTTTCACTGATGATTTGAATTTTATCTTGTTTCAATAGAGTTACTGTAACTGAAGTAGGCATTAATGAGAACCAAATCCTGGTAATAGTCATAAAAGACCATGAATATGTTTTTGCACACACCCTGACAATAAATTATCATTGTAACTTTCACATATTTATATTGGGTCAGGTGTAGCAAAATAAACCAAGAGTGTTGAAATGAGTTATCTCAAACCAGGGGAGGCAAACTGATTTGGACCAGAACGCTGGGGTTAATTTGTAATATGACATATATGATATTATACAATACAATATCCAGAAAAACCTAAAATCCTTGATATAGTTAGCGCGGGGCGAATTTGCAGAAGATTGAGAGCTATCATTCTTGATTCTGGCTCCTCAGTTATTTATTATATATACAGAATCATATATAATGCTTGAGCCTGGTGATTCTGATATGTTTTCTTATAAGACTTCCACCTTCTTGAACTGAAAACCTATGGAGTGTTCTTTTAATCCTACGAGATGCAACTAAGAGTACTTCTGTGAATCTGCAATTTATCTTCCAAAACTTTTCAAAGAGATGCAACTTTGATAAATGGAACTGACAATTGGTCCATAATTGACGTGCATCAATTTCAACATGTGCATGGTATAGCGATAGAGAATGAATGATAAGATTTTGTATAATTTTTTTATTTGTTAATATATACTCCTCGAGTTCTTAATATAAGATTTATTTAACTAATTTGATTAGATTAAAGAAGTTAGTTAAGTTAGTTAATATTGTATGTTTTTCTAAAACATTTCTCCCTCCCTCTCTTATTTGATTATTGTTGAGGGAGTATCAATAGCGGTAATTTGGGAAAAAGTTATAAATATATTAAATAAGTCTTCTATTTAGGACTAAGACTAACTCTTTAATTGGGTCCTATATTAAGGACCAGAGGAGTATAAAAATCTACTTGTATGATATCGAACTGTAAACGTATTTTTTTGATATTTATTTTAAGATTGGGGAACTCAAAAAGCTTGTTGAGGAGGGGAAAGTAAAATGCATTGGCTTGTCCGAGGCCTCAGCTTCAACAATCAGAAGAGCACATGCTGTTCATCCTATTACAGCTGTGCAATTGGAGTGGTCCTTATGGGCAAGAGATGTAGAGGAAGAAATAATTCCAACTTGCAGGTGAGGTTTCGAACTACTAAAGTTGATAATTATAATATCTATCTTTTGTCTCTACTGGGGCTTTGCAAACTCTGATTTTGCATTTGTGAAATTCTCAGAGAACTTGGCATTGGAATTGTAGCATATAGTCCTCTCGGGCGAGGATTCTTTTCATTAGGAGCCAAGGTGCTTGAAAGCTTTTCAGAGAATGACTTTCGGAAGGTTTGCGTTTATTCTAATATGCATTATTAATCTATGGTTCCATTTATGATAATAAACTAGCTTATTTTCTAATGTAAAGTCAATAACTGTCAGATTCTTCTAACCTTTTGTGTCCTTCAAAATTTCAATTGTAGTTTTATCATTCAAGATTAAATAGCAGCAACATTTCATTTTTAAATTAGTTGATTATCTGTCATGTGGACTTTACAATTATATTTGCTTAATTCAACAATTTCATTCACTAGCATCAGCTTGTTTATAAACTTGCATGAACTGGATAAATTATGAAGATAATAACACAATCTTGAGTATTGCCAAGGGCTTATATCTCTTGACAAATCTTATGTCATAATTTCTAGAAAAGAAAACACAATTCTATATTTATGCTTGAAACATCCATTGTTGATAGATTGACATCGAGATATAATCTCATTCGTGTATTTATTGTACCCCATTTCAGCAATTGCCGAGATTCCATCCCGAAAACATGGAGCACAATAAGAAGATATTTGAGAGGGTTAAAGAAATGGCTACAAGGAAGGGATGCACTCCATCACAGCTAGCACTGGCCTGGGTTCATCATCAGGGGAATGACGTGTGCCCTATACCAGGAACCACCAAAATTGAGAACCTAAACCAAAACATTGGGGCTTTGTCAGTCAAGCTTACTCCACAAGAAATGGCAGAACTCGAGTCTTTCGTTTCTGGTAATGCGGTCAAGGGTGAAAGATCTGGTCCTGGACTAGCTACATTTAAGGACGGTGACACTCCTCCTCTTTCTTCCTGGAAAGATGCATAAAGAATTCCATTCCTTATACTTTGTTTATCCAGTGCTTGCTTTTGCTCCCTTTACCAAACTGACAAGTACAAGAGGTATCCTTGCCTCAAAAGGAGTTGTTATAATAGTCCTTCCAGGGTTTTGGTTTATGCATGTATGTGTGTATGTCTAAATAAGCCATGACACTAAGCTTGGCAAATTAGCTTTGTTAATATGTCTTTTGTTGAATTGAATATATGTTGATCATTAATCTGAGTATTATTAAATGGGATATTTGCAAAAAGGATTGACTGAATTGACTGGGAAATGGGCAGAAGTATATGATGGTGAGTGATGAAGCTGTAGAGGTTGAGAACTTATGGAAGATGGTTGGTTAGGATGTGAATAATACTACCTTAGGATTATAAGAATTAGTTATTTTTTTAATAGATTAATAAAATTAAATAAATTAATTAATTATAAATAATATATAAGTTTTTTTTTGGATAAATTTTTTAGTAAATTAAGAAGTATATAATACGAATTTATTTTGAAAAATATTAAATTTGATCGTAATTAATTATTTAATTTTCTTAATTTATCTAAAAAATTAATTAATTTTTGTGGTATGGAATGGAGGGATACCTCACAAGAGCAATGATTGAATCATGTTGTTGATATGATAATTTTTAAATATCTAACCTTATAAGTGCATTTTTTAGTCTTGAGGCCTGTTTTATTTTAAGTGGGTATTTTAAAAAGAACAGAAAATATATAGGCATTTATTTATGGATATTTTAGACTCTTGACTTTTTACCATTTTATTATGAATTCTTTTGTATTTGTAGTAGATAACTCTCTCAAACAAATTGATGTATTCAGTAGGCTCAGGCTTTTAATAAAAAAACAAATTGATATGTTCTTTTTAAAACTACAAAGCGATGGGAAATTAGTTGGAAATGATGGTGAAGATATGTTGAATGGAGAAAACGACCAACAAAAAGCATGAAGTATATATTTCAGATAGCAAATTATGTTATGAATTAGTATTCTTTTTTTACTTTACTCCATTGCAGCCCAAAAAAAGACCTTATTAAATTTATTCGTTATTTTGGGAAAGGAAAAGAGGGAGAGATCAAAACCCAATAAAATATGTAGTCTAACTCTAACATTGAATTGGTTCAAAGAGTAAGCTTAGGTGGTATAGATATAAAAAGATGCCTAAATTATTATAAGTTGTATTGGATTTAATGTGAAATATAGTTCATCTTTCACTTTTTAACTAATGGAGGTTGAATATAATAAAATTGATTAACCTCTCACAACATAGTAAACTAAAAAAAAATATCCAAATTTAGTGTCACCAATGTCAAAAGAGAAGTGCCTCCAGCATCATTAATACCTGACATAAAACTAATCCTTATAAACTACATATGTCCCTTTCTAATTTTTTTTTTTTTTTTTGCCCACACGGTTCACCAGAGCTTTGGCCCAACTACATCAGGGCACTAAGATAATGGGCCCTATATTGGGCTTTACCAGGTTGGGTTAAATTTTGCATCATGCGGGCACGCCCAAGTGGAGAGTTGGCTTATGGTAAAAAAAGATGATAAAATTAGGAGACTCACATATTAATTTTCAAAATAAAAAATAGTTAAAAAATTACAAGGTTATAGTTTAAAAAATAGTTGAAACCATGGGTGGAAATAATCTATATGACGAGTTTTTATTATTGTCACCATGTAATGGTGATTTTACAGGATTTCATTAGATTATGATGGTTCTATCAAATCACTGTGATCTAACACCGCTTTCCATAAAGAAGAAACACATTTCTGGGTATTCTAGACATTGGTTTATAAAACCATTGACTGTGTTCTTGGGAATATTTTAGAACGCCAATGGTTTCATGATGGCTTTTAGTGGTTTCAGCCATGATTTTGTGTGTAATTGATGATTCCTTCTTCTAATAAATAGAACTGACATGTTGCTCATGACAAAGCAAACAAACGAACCCTGAATGCCCCTCGAACCCTCTATATCACCTTTTAGCTATTGTCCTTATCCTTTTAGTTCAAGTTGGCTCTCTTTTTTCTTGGTCGATGGTGATTTAGGGTCGGTTTACTTCATTTATTGGCTTTGTCTCACAAGAAGGAATCATTAATGTCACATAAAATCATGACAGAAACCACTTATAGTTATCAAGAAATCAAGTGTTCTAAAATATTCCCGAGTGCGCGGCTAGTGGTTTTATAAAGCAATGGGAAGAATTTCTACAAACATGTTTCCTGTTTATGGAAATTGATGTTAGATGGCAGTGATTTGATGGAACCATCATAATCTAATGAAAATTAGTCAAACCATCATCATTATATGGTGACAATAGTCAGAAATTGCCACATTAATTCATTCACACACACAGATAAGTGCTATGCAATATAATACACGAAAATAAATTTTCCATGAAAACGCATAAAACCATCACATCAAGGTCCCCTATCATATCATAAGGAAGCGTCTGCTAGTTTATCGGATAACCCCATCGGGAGGGCAATGCGTGAGGCTATATTCACATAACGGCGAAGACCTCAGGATCTCAATGTTAAGGGATAACAGGCTGCTGCACTATCAGTCCATTATGGCCTGGCGACCCTATCTGCCTACATCACCATCTTTTTTACTGGCACTTGAAGGCTTGTGTCTGGAAAAGAAAAGGGTGCTTCATCCTTCATTAATGGTGCTTTCTCGTCGTTCATTGTTTTTAATGCCTTGGCTGTGTGTGTGTTTTAATCTTCCTGTATGAAAATACAACTGTGAAAACATCAGTGAAAATATGAGGAAAGCATTTTGAATTGTGACTCTGCTTTCTCTTAAGGAAAGCATGGAGTGCTTTAGTTCTTTTATTTTTAGTTTTACGGCAGGCTTAGCACTTCTCCTTTTTTTTATTGTCCACTCGATTTATTAGAGTTTTAAATCGACTATATCTGAATCTGACCTGTATCGTGCACCTAATTATAGTGGGTGAGTCTCATAACAAAAATTTTCTGTATATACCAAGGCTTAAAACTTGATAAGGAATATTGAGATCAAATCCCATACCCAGTGCCACAAAAGAAACATCTTATGCCACTAGACAAATGGGTTTTGGCTTCGTTTACTTTTCTTTTTATGTTTTTTTTTAAAATACTCCATCACAACCTAATAAAATTAACTGCATAAATTGCATGATATCAATTCGCTATCAATAACCTCCCTCAATAAAAGTTTATAAATGCAAGAATGGCGTTATCCCATAAAAATGCTTTATTTTTATTTATGTATAAAATTCATCTATCAGTTAGCTTTATAACTTTGATTATATACATAATATAAATGGAAGAACAGCTAAATTTGAGTTTAAGGGGATCAAGATATGCAGCGCTTTCCCTCATTTGAAAGCATGGAATCGTAGTGCTTTATATCAATAAAAATGCGGCCCATGCACAAGACTTTAACTAAATAGGGTTTGACGAGGGAACAGCCTTACCCTATAAATAAAAAAACAATTTTTAAAATTTAAACTATTGTCCTCTACGTCACATGCCAACCTTACAATAGCGCTAAGGCTTACCCTCAATAAGTATCAACCAATTAGGACCCGGATTTGCCTCGAGAATACCACCTCTTTCAAAATTTCTTGCAGTC
This sequence comes from Leucaena leucocephala, assembly GCA_037074615.1. Taxonomy (NCBI): domain Eukaryota; kingdom Viridiplantae; phylum Streptophyta; class Magnoliopsida; order Fabales; family Fabaceae; genus Leucaena; species Leucaena leucocephala. The sequence goes on along the minus strand of CM073533.1, from coordinate 9,375,974 downwards.
TTGGAGCCTGTTTGGCATAGCGTCTCGGAATCAATTTTGGAGCAAAACCTCGGTTTAAAAAAATTTCACACAAACATCAATTTTTGTCCAGAATTGATTTTGGAACAAAACCTCGGTTTACAAAATTTTTTGCCAAACAGCCATTTTCATCCAAAATTGATTTTGGGCAAAACCTCGATTTGAAACCATGGTTTTGAAGAAGCTATTTTTCAATAGATTTTGGAACTGTAAAAGAGCTTATAGATTGTCTAATTACTATTTTACCCCTATTTTTTTCTTATACTCTCACTCCTCACTCCTCTCTCCTCTCTCTCTCCTCTCTCCTCTCTCTCCTCTCTCTCTCTCCTCTCTCTTCTCTCTCTCTCCTCTCTCCTCTCTCTCCTCTCTCTCTCCTCTCTCTCTCCTCTCTCATACTTTAATCAAATCATACCCTTTTTAGTAATTTATTAATATAAAAAGTGATTCTACTATTAATCATCCAAACATCTCTATTTGCAAATCTATTCTTCTCATAATCTATTCTTCCCAAAATCTATTCTCCATAATCTATTCTTCCTAAAATCTATTCTCCCAGAATCTATTCCCCAGAATCTATTCTCCAAAAGCTAATCCAAATACACCCTTGAACATTTGTGGGGGCAAGTAAATAAACAATTTGATCTTCCAGGAGACTTAAAAAGGTTTGGATTTATTGTACATATACACCTTTACTAAAGAAAAAATTATAATAACAAAGCACATTTTTCATTTCCAATCTGTTCTTCAGTGAATCTTCAAACTAATAATAGAGTATGACTCATGAAACCACATTATAGCTTTCATGGAAGCTTCAGATAGAAGACAAGAACCAATACAAGATAGCGGATGAATTAAATAGAATATTCACTTCGTATAAATAAGCAAAGTTGCATCAGGCCAAAAAAAAACACAAATGCAAAGTTGCAGAGTCAATGGCTTACTCATATGCAATTCTTTAGCTGATCTCCTACCCCTTGGAAGAAGAAACAAGAAAGAGCAAAATCGGCGATAAATATGCCGACAAGAGAGATAACCACAGCTGAAGTTGTTGATTCTCCAACTCCTTTAGCACCACCTAAAGTGGTGACACCCCATGCACAGCTCACTATAGATATGATAGCACCAAAAACTTGTGACTTGATCATTGCACTAATGATATCCCATGATCGGAGAGCTCGCCGGGCGGAATCCATGATAATGTTGATGCTCACGCCATAAACACCTTCGGCAAGGAGGCAACTAGACGCCATTCCTAATGTAAAACATAATAGAGTCAAAAGAGGTAGGGCAATACAAGTCGCAATCACTCTTGGAGTTATCAGGTAATCGATGGGGTCAGAACTGAGAACTCTCAATGTGTCAGTTTGTTCAGAAACCTGCATTGTTCCTAATTCTGCTGCGAATGCACTTCCGATCCGCCCAGCGACCACGATTGATGTAATTACCGGACTGAGCTCCCTTGAGAAAGCCAGAGCTAAAACCCCACCAACTGATCTGTTTAATCCTAACCTAGTGAATTCCCTTACAAATTGAACCGCAAAGGCCATGCCAATGAACGCAGAAGTTAAAAGACAGACCCCAACAGATTTCGGACCAACTCTCTCCAATTGTTGAAGCGTATTCCTCCAATGAATCTTACCCTTCAGAATCTTCATGATTACCTGTCCAGCAATTATAGGAACTGACAATCCCCTCCATAGGTACCTTGGAGGAGACCAACTGCCGAGAATTGTTTCTGATCTTCCACTAGGAGCATGGTTGGTGTTTATTTCATCTTCTGTCACAGAAGCAGATGGATGGCTATCACTCGTGTTTGGAAGCCCAAATAGCCTGCTTTGTTTCAAGGGGATAGAAAATTTTTCATTCAGGATTCTCCTATTGAATGCACATTTGGGAACAAGTTGAGAGTGATTCGATGCATGAAAGCTCACTGAACTAGTCTTCACATTTGAGATGAAGTTTCTGCAATATGGTTCATATGCAAGCCAATTAACATAAATTGTACTCCCTCCTGTCCTTAATACAAGAGTTGATTTTTTTTAGTAAATTAAAGATATATAAATTACTTAATTATGATCAAATCTAACTACTCAAGACGAATTCATATTATATAATCTTTAATCTACTCAAATTAGTCAATTAGCTCTAATATTAGTTATTAATTGATTTATTTGGCTTCCTTAATCTATTCTAAAAAAATCCACTAACTCTCATATTAAGGATTGGAGGAGTAATAAAACAAACATCATTCAAATAGGAAAGAACCAAAGAATGAGAGTAAACACCTGCAAGTGACATAGAATAAAGGATGACTATATGATGCTGTTTGCATGGTTGAATTCTTGATTTACAGACTCTAATTGAATTTGGAGTATAATCCCATTTCCTGCATTGGAGAAATGAATGAAAAACCCAATGATAGGATCAAAAGTCTATAATCTGTTGGACACGTTTTAAGGATATTGATAATCAAGTAAAATAACAATGCAGGGACACGTAAATAATAAAATAGCAGTAGCCATTTAAGGAAGGTTGGTTCCAATGGTTTTTGATAAACTATTTTCATACAATCAAAGCAAGCAAAATGTGCATGCAAGAGCATACTATAGGAAGAATAAAATCTGACCTATGAAAGTTAAGCACCGTGAGCGTCTTGACACTTTACAATGATTCGCATCCTACAACTTGCTTGAAAACATAAATCATGTAGCAGGTTTTGATGTTGTCTTCTTTACATGGATATAAACTAGGGCATGTCAGTTTTCATGGGAAATGGGAACTTTTTTATGAAAAAAATTTCAAGCAGAATTTATTTTGACATGCTTTCTGTTTCATTTTTCTCATTAAAAACAGAAAAGAGAAGTAGGAAAAGGAGAGAGACAGGCCCTCATGTGGAAATAAAAGAAAGAAAATACAAATAGAAAAACATAAATGCAAACATAATATCGACCAACAGGCCTATCCATTGAGGGAAAAAATAACAACAACAACAAGTTTTATCCCATTAAATGGGGTCGACTACATGGATCATACGATGCCATTATGCTCTATCGAAAACTAAATCCTTAGATAGGTTATTGATCAGGAGATCCCGTTCAATGACCTCTTTGAGCGTTCTCTTTGGCCTTCCTCTACCCCTTTTAACCGGTGTCCATACTATTTGATCAACCCTCTTCACCGGCGCATCCCTTGGCCTTCTTTGTACGTATCCAAACCACCTAAGACGGTTTTCTACCATTTTCTCTTTAATAGGTGCCACTCCAACTCTTCCCCGTATATGTTCATTACGAATCTTATCTTTTCTTATATGCCCACACATTCATCTCAGCATCCTCATCTCAGCTACCCCAACTTTATGCTCTTGCTGTCCTTTTAAAACCCAGCATTCACTTCCATAAAGTATTGCTGGTCTTATAGCAGTGCGATAAAATTTTCCCTTTACTTTATCTGGTACTTTCCGATCACATATAACCCCAGTAGCTTTTCTCCATTTAAATCACCCGGCCTGAATTCTATGATTAACATCCTCCAAAATTTCACCGTCCTTATGTATCATTGATCCCAAATATTTGAACTTATCTATTTGTGGAATAACTTGATTTCCCAATCTGATCTCCAAGTTACTTCTAACTTGTCTCTTATCAAAATTATAATGCATATATTCAATCTTACTTCTACTCAGATGAAAACCCTACGACTCTAAAATACTTCTCCATAACTCAAGTTTGAAATTAATCTCTTCTCTTGACTCCGCCATAAGAACTATATCGTCCGTAAAAAGCATGCACTTAGGGATTTCTTCTTGAATAGGTTTAGTTAGAACATCCACTGCTAGATTAAATAAATAAGGACTCAAGGTTGATCCCTGATGTAGACCAATCCTTATGGGAAAATCCTTTGTTTCGCCCCCAGACGTTCTTACAGCAGTTGTTACCCCCTCATACATATCTTTTATTGCCTTGATATATGTCATACGAACACCTTTCTTTTCCAAAGCTTTCCAAAGAACCTCTCTTGACACTCGATTATATGCCTTTTCTAAGTCAATGAAGACCATATACAAGTCTCTTCTTTTAATCCGATACCTCTCCATTAACCCCCTTAATAAATAAATCGCTTCTATTGTAGACCTACTTGGCATGAAACCACACTGATTCTCAGTAATATCAGTCTCTAATCACAACCTGTGTTCAATTACCCTTTTTCACAACTTCATAGTGTGACTCATAAGCTTTATCCTCCTGTAGTTTGCACAATTTTGAATATCCCCTTTATTTTTATAAATAGGAACTAAAGTATTTTTTCTCCATTCATCCGGCATTTTCTTTGAACTTAATATCACATTAAAAAGTTTAGCAACCCACACCACTACCATTTCACCTAAACACTTCCAAACTTCAATAGGAATAACATCAGGTCCAACAGCTTTACCATTTTCCATTTTCTTAAGCGCCTCTTTAACCTCGCCAACACGGATCCTACAGTAAAATGTCATATTTGGTTCAACTTCTCTTGTTAAATCTTCTAGCTCATAACTCGACCCTCCTCCCTCGTCATTAAACAATTTGTAAAAATAGGTCTCCCACTTTTCTTTGATATCACTATCTGCAACCAAAACATTGCCTTCTTCATCTTTAATACATCGTACTTGATCCAAATCCCTCGATTTCCTTTCTCTGTCTCTTGCAATCTTATAAATCTTTCGTTCTCCTGACTTTGTCCCTAACTCTTTATAAAATTCCTCAAACGCCTTAAAACGAGCTGCACTCACCGCCTTGTTAGTTTCCTTCTTAGCTAAACGATACTTTTCCCAATTTTCGATATTATTAAATAAGTGTATAGCTTTGAAATAGTTTCTTTTGGACTTAACTTTCGCTTGTACGTCCTCATTCTACCACCAAGTCTCTTTATCTTGTCGACCAAAATCTTTAGATTCACCTAAAATTACTTTAGCAACCGCTTGGACCTTCTCAGCCATTTCCTTCCACATGATATTAGCATTTTCCTGTGCCTCCCAAATCCTTTCATTTAACATAGTTCTCTTAAAAGTTTCTCTCTTCTCCCCCTTTAGCTGCCACCACTTGACTCTTGTGTTTACAACCTGTCACCGCTTTTCCTTCCTACACTTAATACGCACGTCAAGGACCATTAACCTATGATGGGTTGTCACTCTGTCCCCTAGAATCACTTTACAATTTGTACAAAGTCTTTTGTCATAACTCCTTACCAAAAAGAAATCAATCTGTGACCTGTGGACCCCACTCTTGCATGTGATCAAGTGCTCCTCCCGCTTCTTAAAGCACGTGTTGACAATCTTAAGGTTGTAAGCTAAAGAAAACTCAAGGATAGATTGTCCTTCATTATTAATTTCTCCAAAACCAAAACCACCATGAGTCCCTACATATTGCCCTGCTTCCTTACCAACATGACCATTAAGGTCCCCACCAATAAAAATCTTTTCAGTAAGTGGTGTGCTCTAAATCAGCCCCTCCAAATCTTCCCAAAATTTTTCCTTAAGATGTGTTTCTGTTCCCACTTGAGGGAAAAAACAAACAAACAAAAAAATAAAGCCAAAAGCCAGAAGCTGAACTGAAAGAGAAGCCAGATAAAGCAAATAAATTATCTTATTTTACATCAAATAAGGGGCAACACTGCATTTCTGATTCTGGATACTAGCATTCAATCGCTATTATTAACCATCTTCCTAAAATTTTTATTGGCTTGGCTTCTCCAGCCCTAAACCCTTGAAAAAAAACCTATAACCAAAAAGTCCTAACGAGTTTTTGAATAATCACAAATGACACACATCACCTCTAATACAAAATAATCTGCAGTCTATATTCAAGCCACTAAACAATGCAATAAAAAATGACTATTAGTCTGAAACCCTTATACAAATTATCAGTAATGATTCTATAAAAATGAACAAAACATGCCAAACAAAAGCTTTTACCAGTAACAGATCCTTGGCACAACCATCTATGAACCAGATTAATTCAGTGAAATTGTTTCTCAAATTTCCTTTATATTGTTTGTTTAATTGAATTTAACGAAAATTTCAATTAAACTTGTGACCCGTGGTTGAATGACCATTATCATCATCACATGAGACATAAGAAATTGATGACTTAAACCTGAACTATTGGATTCATGATCCCATGGTAACTCCTTAGAGAAGGTTATTTTACAACTTATGTTGAATACAGATGTCCATATTTCACCAGCAATTCCTCAATATTATTTTCTAACCATCTTTTCTCTCTGTCTTTCAGTTTATCTTGACAGAACAAGCTGTAAACTAACTTAAATACTGAAGGTAGGAAAAATGATAATTAAATTTGAAATTCAATACTTTGATTAATGATGCTTCTGAAATTACGGTAATCAAATCCCAAATCTAGGCAGAACAGGGGAAATTATATTTAGGGTCCACACATTGAACACAGCAGTTTCTACACCTATTATTACCATTTCAAAGAGAAGATCACTCACTCAACAATACAACGTGATCCTCATTGACTTGCCTGTTCTGTCAGATCAATACTGAAAACTATGTACAGTCAAGAAGCTTCTAATACAATGTTATCTTCCAGATGACAGTACCATACCTTAAAATCTATACATCAGTTGCCTTTTATGACCTTTCAATCACAGTCTCCATTATTATTATACAAATAACATGGAAAAAGTTCAATAGAAGACAGAAGAAAATTTTTGAATAGAAACATGCCAAAATCAGAGAAAATCTGCCATAAGGTGAATATAATTCCATCATTTGTTTGTTTCTCCGGGCAAGAGATACATATTCTTTGGGGAATAAATCATGCAAAGTGCAAACCATCTGTACATCTAAATACTAATATACTATGTTCAACGGAGTACCTGGAAGCAATTAGAGTATTCAAATTTAAAAGCAATAGTTGAAATACCATGTTAGTTACCTGAATTAAAAAAATAAAAACCGATCACTCTGTCGAAAGGCAGCATAAAGTCATAAACGTAGAACCCTTTTTAATCTCCTTAGTCCCATTCATCACAAATGAAAATGCTGTCAAAACTCTAAATCTTGATCAAATGATAAAAATACCATGACTGATAACTCCAATATTGGAAACGTAGTATGAGTAAAAAAAGAAGAAAGAAAGAAAGAAAGAAAAAGTAGAAGGTTATGAAATCTCCCCAAACCCATGAAATGTAAAGTTTGAGAACACCGAACAAACTTGTAATTCTGAGCTAAACAGTCTAACTGCAAATTGCAAACTAACATATGAATTAGTAAGCTTAATCAAACAAAATCATCAACGAAAAGAAGCAAAAAGCACAAGACAAGGGCCAGAAAGGATATTCATGCGTATTTTAGTAATTCTAGTTAGAAAGTCCTTAATCTGCACACTTCGATTTGTACACTAAAACCGTCCTACAAGTCCAAAATTAAAGAAAACAAAACAAAACTTTACCGATTGTTCTATGAAGAACCAATCAAATTGCAAACTCAAATCTTTACCAATTGTTCTATCAAGAATCAATCAAATTGCAAACTCAAAAGTAACACTAGAGTAAAGTACAGAAAAAAGTGAGGGATTCATCTTGGAACAGACTGCATTACCTGAAGAGGCATATCACGAAGATTAATAAGAGCTTACAAATTATCCTCGACCTCCACGGTATTCACCCTGAATTGATTAAGTAGTGGGAGCATTTATAAAAGAGTTTTAAAAAGATGAACAGAGAGATACTTGGGTTTCTTATGCGGCAAAAAGGTTAATTTAGTGGAAAATAAGAAAAAATAAAAGAAATTAATTAATAATATTTTTTATTTAATTTAAAAAAAATTAATTAAAAATTAATAAATATATGTTTATTTCTTTATTTAAATTTATTTATTTTTTATTTATAATATTTATATTAAAATTATTATTTTTTTAATTTATGAATTTTAAAATTTTTTATCTTATTTATATATATAATAAAATTAAAAAATATAATAAAATTTTAATATTATTTTTTATTAATTTTATAATTATTATATATTTTAATATAATATATAAATAATTTATTAAATTTTAATAATTAAAAAAAATTAAGTATAAAAAAAATAAAAAAAAATTTGAGGGTATAATTAAAATATTAAGAATATATAAAAAATAATTTAGTTAAAAAAATATAAAAAATTTCTCTCTCCTTCGAAAACTTCCTATTTTAGAGGAAAGCTAAAAGAGGAAAGAAGAGTATATAAAGACAAAAAATCTCTCCTCCTATCCTCTCTATTTTTTTCAATTAAATATATTTTTTTTCTTCTTTTTTCTCCCTTTTTCTCTAAAATTTTTCAATTAAATAATGCATAATATCATGGAAAATAATTGCGAACGAGTCCTCTAAACCTGAGGAACTGTTAGCAGGAGAACACTGGTGCGCACCGTTTAATTATCCAAAACGCATCATAGCCGTCCATTGTCCTTGAATCTCCACCGTCCACTAAAATGTGTACACCAAGATTCCTCACTTAGAATTAATTTTAATATAAAAATTATCATACCCATACAAATTAAAAATCTGAAACATGTATTGTTTTTAGATTTTTCCTAAATTATTTCTTTAAAAAATTATTACCTATTTATATTAACAATATAAATAATAAATTATTTTATTTTTGGAAGGATTATTTTAGGATTTGTTATCACGTGTATATTAAAAATATAAACTATTTATTATTTGTGACAATGTGTTCTAGTTTAAAATTTACAAAGAATCAATCCGTAGATTTTTATGGTTTTACCTAATTTTTAATTACGTATGTGTAATTGTTTTCTTTTATATTAAGTTCCTATAATATTCTCAATTATAGGCATTGGCCTAAGTACTAATAATTTATTAATTTATAAAATAAACGATGTTAGATGATAATGTAGCAAAAGATTTGAAGCACACACTTATTTAGCATAGTCATATCCTTATCAACTACTCTTTTAGTTCATATTATACATAATAAATATATAAAAAATATAATTTATTTTTTCAAAATATGCACTCGACAAATCCAAATTAAAATTTACAAAAAAAAAAAAACAAACACCCCATCATAAATTTAAAACTTATATTTCCAACGGGAGAAAGTATAATTGAGCTTCTATGCTCATTATGTAAGTTACAAAAATCGAAAGAAAGTTGCCAACTTCTTTAAATCATTGATAGATAATATACAATCATTGAAAACTAGGGGGGGAAATCTTTATGTTCATTTTTCTATTAAAAAAAACCTAATGGATTATATATATAATCCTAAGACTATGCTTAGCTCAACATAGGGAAGGGGAAGGACAGATAAAGAGAGAGATTTTATTATTATCTTGTTTAGATTAATATTAGAGGAGGGAAATGATTTTCATATTACCTTATTTAGTTCATGAAAGAAAGAGAAAAAAATATTTTTATATAAATAAATTTATCTTATATTATTTTATAAAATATTTTAATAAAATATAATATAGAGATAATATTATAATATTAAAAAAATTATAGATATATTAATATTATAAAATAATAATTTCATACCTCCCCTCCAAATTCCCCCAAATTTAGAAGGGAGGTAAAGTTAGGGAAGGGAAGGAAAATTTAAAAAAAAAAAAAAGAATTCTCTCTTCCTAAATATTTTATTGAGTCGGAAGGGAGTAAAATCCCTCCTCTCCCCTCTAAATTACCCATACCAAACAAGGCCTAATGTAAAAAAAAATCTTTATGTTCATAAAATGACTAACTATATGTTCATTTTCATATTCAGTCATTTTATGATATCCCTAATAAATAAATATTCTTATTTAATAACCATAATGTATAATCCTAAATATCTTAATTAAAACCTAATTAACCTTTATCTCATAATCCACCAAGTATATTATTATGTTCCTATCTATTGGCAAGCAAAATATATTACATGTTCTTAGTTACTGTCTATTATTATATTAATATTCTCACTTTTACAGGTCATTATCAATGTCATTTAACGATTCCACTATAGCTGTTCTGTGTGCCTATCGCATTTGTGCGAAGCAAAAGATGCAAATCAGAAATCATTGGCCAAATAAAAATATGAACATTTATAAATTTTGGTATAAACTCTTATAATATAAATTAATATTTATAAATTTTTATTTTATTATTATTAATTGTTAAAATGTGTATATATATTTATAAATTTATCTATAAATACTTATAAATTATGTATTAACTCTTATAATGTAAATTAAAATTCGTAAATTTTATATACTTGTTATTTTACTATTATTAGTTGTTAAAATACGTGTATATATATATACTTATAAATTCATCTATAAATTTAACCTAATGAATATATATATATATAAACAAATTTAACCTAAGTTTTGTTCATAAAAAAATGAAAATGAGAAATCATTAGCGGACTAATGGGATGGTATATTTTTCCGCTTATTTATTGTCGTACTTTGCTATCTTTGATCGTGTTTGATGATAAATGCCTTTGATATTGTGTTTCTATTGCAGTTGTACGATGATGACAAAGACCTGGAACTAGAAAAAGAGCAATTTAATTAAACTACATATAATAGAGTTGGAAGAAGATCAGTGATGACTCAGAACAACTAGAATTAGAAAACCGATGTATACTACGTAAAATAGAGTTAGAAGAAGAGGCGTCAACAAATTTCATGAAAATAAGAAGTTACAAACACAATTTGATAAAAAAAAAATAAAATGAAGCAGCTTGCTAGACAACAGAAAAAATTCAAAGATATGGACCCTTTGTAGAAAGCTATCCTTGTCGTTCGTTGATTTGGATTCGGTCTTTGTCATTCCTTTCTTTTTTTTCTTCTATGACATACGTGTTTCTCATAATGCAAGGAAGAGAAGAAAGACCAAATCCATTTTCATTCGACCAGAATCAGTCTTCTATTGTCTAGATCTTACGGATTTGTTTTCTATTGCCTTGTAAGTTGCTCGAGCTTAGCCTCATTTTCATGAAGTTTTTCTTCAATTTTAGCCGCGTCCTCTTGAAGTTCTGTGACCTCTTCTAGAAGCCTTATTGTCTCTGCTTCTTATCCAGTCATTCCGAGTCGTCGTCGTCATCATCATCAAAGATATAGCCAAAAATAAGAAATATGTGAAAAAATATGCTAACTCTTTTAGTCCAGTCAGCCTTAATCTTTTTTGCACACATTTCTTATCTACATGTATGAAAAATGGCTTCAGAAGAATAGGCATCAAAGCTGCTAGAACAGGCACCAAAATTTCTAGGAGAGGCAGCAAAAGTTGATTGGGGAAAATATGAAGAAGTTATGAGCACAAACAAAATCCAAATGAAAATGGATTTGGGTTGGGTCTTTTTTCTTTCTAGGCTGACAACGGTCGTATTGGGTTTATCTTCTATGGTCATTTGCTTTTTCGAAAAATAGTGAAATTCTTTACTAACAATAGTCATAATTCTCTTTGTAAGTTTTATTATTGAAATTAAAAAATTTAATTTAGCTGTTTTCTTATCCACGAGTTTTAACAAAAATGTTGTTTCTTCACAATTTTTTCATAATAATATTTTTTATAAAAAATATTATTATCAATAGCATTTACATTATTATTATTATTATTATTAGGGTAAGGGCACAAATTTACCTATAAAGTTTTATCCAATATGAGCCTAGCACCATAAACATTTGTAAAGTACAAAAATACCTATAAATATTTAAAATTAGTACAAAAGTGATAAGTCAGTTAGAATACGTTAATGTCCACTACTTTTTGTAATGGAACCCATGCTACTTTTATTAAAGTTTAAAAATACCCCCAACTTATAATGGTAAATGTGCAAAAAGACCCCAAAAAAACGTTTACTTAAAGTGCGTTGAATACCATAAACTTTTTATAGGTGTAAAAATATTTATGAATATTCAAAATAAAGATAGAAGTATCAAAATACCCCAACTCAAAAAAAACGCGCGCACATATATATATACATGACGAATATATTTTATGAAAATTGTTTTCATGTATTTGCTAGATTTATTTTTAAATTAAGTTCATATTGCATCTCGTCCACCTTAATTATTGCCTTTTTAAGACAAAAATAATATGTTCCTCTATAATTATTTTCTTATGGATTTATAGTCTACACTGAAAAATTAATTTTTTAAAAAAGTTAGAAAAAATTGAAATAGAATATTTAAGGGTATTAACTTTTTGATTTAATCTGATATCTTCCTCAATTGGCCATGTTTTCGTGTACTTTATTCAGCATCATAGTTCATAGGTATTATCATGTCCAACTGCTAAATTAATTATAAATCCCTAAAATTTAACAGAAATAACTAATATATAAAAAAAATAAGACTATAAGTAAATTGTATTATTTATAAGCTCTTAACGTCCTATTTACAAGACAAGCATAGAATATTTGTCCTATTTATTGTAATTAAATTTTGACATAAATATATATTTTTATACTTCATTTATATTGTGAAGATTTTTTACATAAATTTTATTCTTTATAACAATAGTGTCAAATTTGAATGGTTGGATATAAAAGGTTTTTTTAAAGTTGGGGGGTATTTTGATACTTTCATCTTCATTTTGAATGTTCATGAGTATTTTTATACCTCTAAAAAGTATGTGTTTGGCATACTTTAAACAAAAGTTTATGAATATTTTGCATTTTTACTATTTTCGAGTTGGTGGGATTTTTATACTTGTATACAAATAGCATGCATGCCACTTCAAAACGTAATTAATGTTAGCTTATTTTAACAAACTTGTTATTTTTTGCACCGATTCTAAATGTTTTTGGGTATTTTCTCACCCTACAAATGTTGATAGGCGCACATTTGATAAAACTTTATAGGTAAATTTATACATTTACCCTTGTTATTATTTGACCAAAATACTCATAACCTCCACAACTTTGGTCTTGTTGCAGATAAGCCCATCATCTTTAAAATAGCCTTAACTTTCATATTTTGACACTAACCGCGCACGATTAGAATGACTGTTAAATCTAACGAATGCATACAACATTAGATCATTTAGAATGAGTTGGGAGCTGACATATAATTTTCATTATTTTATATATTTACCATACACTAAAGGGTATTTTGGTGATTCAACATATAATAATCCCTAGCATCCAAGTTAGCGACTTTCATAATCATCTGGTGCCTAGTCTTTGCAACTCACTTGTAGGCACGAGTTCAATTAAATATAGTGTGTATTTGGGTAACTTTAAAACTTAGATTTTAGAAGAGGTTTTGGCATAAACTTTAGTTTAAAAAAATTTATGCCTCTACTTTTTCTGACTCTCTCTCCTCTTCTCTCTTCTTTATGCTTCTTCTCCGCATCCTTGATGTCAATGTCATTGTCGCCTCCTTGTCGTCGTCACTTCTCCTCTAGATGTGCTTGTAGTCATCTTCCAGATCTAAGGTTGCCACCATCAACATCGTTGCTTGTACTCCGTCTTTGGTCCTCGTTGCAGATATGAGGTTGTCATTGGTGTCAAATGTCAATGGTCATCTCCTCTATTAAGTGCAAGGTTGTGGAGGTCGAGAGAAGCTTCCCTTGCCAGTGAAGGTCTAGAGACGATGGAACACATGCGAGAAGCTACTGATAATAATGAACAGTAGCATTAAAAAATTTATTTATTTATTTTTATCTCATATCGTTTCTAGTAATTTATCAATCATAAAAGTCTTTTTGATAATAATTATCTAAATACTAATTTATTTAAAACTACTAGCTTATATAAAAGCTGTCTAAAACTATTTTTTTATGAACCATTTTCTAAAATAGATTTATTTAATTGTAAAATAGATAAGATACATTCACCTTATTTTTCAAAACAGAATTTCACAGTAACAAAAAATTGGAGACTGTACATCGCCTCAAATTTGAGAGAGAATCACATAAAATACAAAAAGATAAATATCACTATCCTTTTTCCATAGCTTCATTGAAAAGAAAAACAGCAAACGAAAGCAATGATGAAGGAAAAAATTGATGTTTTTTTCCCTTGGATTACAAATGGTGAGCAAAAGCTTGAAATAAACTATGAAAAATTAAATGGACAAAATAAAATCCACATAAATATGACTCTTATCTAGCAGAAACCCATTTCTACAGCACTGTGGTATTTCTGATAAAAGACCATAACAAGATTAACCTGCAAAACACATCCCAAATAATCCTCAAGAATAAGGGAGTGCTTACCAGTTTCTTTTTGCAGCGGAGATTATTGATATATGGGATTAATAGGGAAATATGCATATTTGTGAAATTGCAATGAAGAGAATGCATTTGCACGACAATTTTATGATTATGTAGATTTTGAGGAAATTGATCTTGGGAACGATAGAGTAGAGAGGACCTACTATTTGCGGTGCATGATAAATAAATAAAATAATAAAAATTACATGTTATCTATCAATTTATTTTAAATGATATGATGTGGTATGCATTTTGTTAGATTTAACAGTCATTCTAACAATACAGGTTAAGTGTCAAAATATGAAAGTTGAGAGTTTTATTTTAAAAAATTTAAAGATGAGGGGTTATCCTCAACATGGCTAAAGTTAAGGACGTTAGGAGTATGTTGACCTTATTATTATTATTAGAACATTTTGTGGAGAAAAAAATTACATTGATAAATATTTTTACATTTAGAAGAATTTCAATGAATTGTTTAAGTAATTTTCAATATTGTACGGACAACATCTTCTTCCACTTGTTTAATTTTGAAACATATCCATAACCCTATTATTATATCATTTCTATAACAAATTCAATCCTTACCAACAAAACTTAACACAACTGATATATAACTAGGTCCCTTATATATGATGTGTTAGGTTTAAATTAGGTCGTTTGAATAGAAAAAAAAATTATTAGGAGAGACAACTCATTTTAATAATTTTTACGTTTCAAAAAGATTAGTCTATAAGCTTTCAGTTAGAGTATACTGTTTGATTTCTAAAAAAATAAAATCCCGACCTTGTGCATAGACAGTGATTACTTCAACCTCTCTTATCCCTCATAATTAACTCTAACTTTCTGTTAAACTTAACAATGCTCAAACTACTAATAGCACATGTACATCAAAAGATGACTCAGGTAAGTCTTAAGAGGCTTAACCTTAGGTTTCAAGTTCAGATGTTGGTATCAAGAAAAACCTTCAAGATGGCGATTTTCATAAGCCACTAATAAAGTCTCTACTTCATATCTGAACTTCAAAATATACTTCTTCAAGAATATATCCTCACGCATTTCTAAAATTTCAATGAAACTTGGATTCCTCTCAAGTAAATTTTCAGAGATTAAGAGCTGCAAAATTCTGTACCGAGGAATCACCCTATCTTCCATGCTATACATCCAAATCATAGGCCTTTGAACAAGGACTGACTTAGGTGGCTTTACTACATGCAAGAAGAATTCAAATAAAAACTTCAGTTTCTTCTCAGCTGATTGAAGCAGAAATGGAGCTATTCTGAACATTTGTAAGCTCTCATCTTTGGAAAACCCATAACTGAGTTAGCTTCAACCTTCTTTCAAATGCCCATGGACTGCAAGGATTGTGTGCACCAACATTCTATAATTTACACAAAAATCCAAGTTTACAGTGCGCGAAACAAGGTTTTGGGGTGTTCGGGGTTTTATCAAATATCAGATAACACTATTTGGGGTGTTCGGCAAACCATAGATTGAATATGGGCTTCAGTAAATCCAATATGTTGAAAATAATTTAGCCCAGTGAAGGGTTGTTGAGGGCACCTAGCATGAAAAACTCGTTCTAAGATATATGGATGGAACGAGTTTTCGATAATTTGAAGTATGAACTTAGGAAATCAATGGCAATAATGCGTTCTTTTGAGGATTTAGCTGAAGATACAGTAGAGAGAAGAGAAAGAAAGGATCGGGAAGTGATAGAGGACAAATTAACCAGAGAATATGAAAGAGCCGAGTAAAATTTAAGTAATTGCATTGCTTCACTAGAATGTGTTAAAATCATTTGCACCATACATACATACATACATACATACATACATACATACATACATACATACATACATACATACATACATACATACATACATACATATATATAAAAGAACACACACCCAGACTAAAATATGGAACTTTTATGTCCGTTCCCTTTCCAAAATGGCTGCCAAGGAAGCCACCTCATTAGTTACCCTAAAGTTGTCCCTAAATAAAGCCATTGGTGCTATTAACTAACTTCTAATGTCTAATTATGGACCTGTTTGGATAGATTTTTGGAAAAAAATGCTTATAAAAAAAACTTTTGAAGAAAAACTTATGGAAAAAAGTAATTTTAAATAAATGAGAGTTTAGATATTTATTACTAGAAGTACTTTTATTATTAGTAAATTATCAGAAATGGTATAAAAAATTAATTATAATGTCTTGTCACTATTTCCAAATGTTCACTATTCATAACTGTTCACCGAAGCACTGTCCATCGTCTTCTTCCTCGTTAAACACAGGTGCCGGATCGAGACTAAGCAAAAGCACAAGTAGTGGGGAGGAGGGAGGAGCAATGAAGGTGGAGGCGACGAAGGAGCAACGAGGGTAGAAGCACATCAACGTTAACGGAGAAGAAGAAAAGCGGAAGAGAAATAAGAGAAGAGGAGTGTAAGAAAAAGTATGGATAAAATGTAAGTAAATAGGCTATAAGCTTTTATACTGTTTTAGAGGTTATTCCTATGTCTTATTCAAAATCATGGTTTTAAATCATGATTTGATCCAAAAGCTCTTTTAAACAAATATAACTATTTATTTTAAAATTTCTCCAAACTAAAATTTGAGTTAAAAGTATTTGTAAAATTGTGATATGGGGCCTGTTTGGGAATCCCACAAACTAAGGTTTTAAAAATATTTTTGGACAAAACTTTAATTTAGAAAAAATTTAAAATAAATAGTCATATTTGTCCAAAAGGGCTTCTAGACTAAACTAAAGTTTTAGATAAGCTACTGGGAGTAGCTTCTTAAATAGTAAAAGATATTATGGAATACTCAATTACTATTTTACCTTTATTTTCCTCTCTTTCCTCTCTCTTCTATCTTCTCTCTCTCCCCTCTTCTATATCCACTATCGCCTTCCAGCTCACCATCACCTTTGCCTTCTAGCTCGCCGTCGCCTTCCAGCTTGCCATCGATGTGCTCGAAACTTCTGTTTTGTCACTGTTTCTATTTTGCCAACAGTGATATGCTATGAGAGAATGGAGTTAGACGGGCACGTTCTGTTCAAAATAGGAAGTCATCGACAGTGAAGCTCTTGTTCTTTTCCAGCATGTCCTGTTTGCAGGACTAGAGGGAAAGTGAACAGTAGATGAGAGAATGAGAGAGGGAAAATGATTTTTTTATAATTTACTAATAAAAAAAATCATTCTACTAATAACTATTAAATACTCATTTATTCAGAATTATCTGTTTTCATAAATTTTTCTCCAAAAATTATTTTTATAAAAACTGTCTACAAATATTTTTTTATAATTTTTTTTAAAAATCTATCCAACAAACCTATTGAGGCTATCCAAACACACTTTGGATCAATGTTTCTTGTGTTGATTGTCATTGTCTCTTGCGAGACATTCAAGTCAAAAGAAGAGTTAATATGATGTACTAGCAAGATTTATTACAATATCCAAAACTTCTCACCAAGGGAGGGTAGCTCTCCTATATGGGAATAGCCATATATATATATGATTCAATAATAATTTGGGGATTGCAAGAATTAATTCAAGGGAAAACATAGTTTTTTATGCCCATAGCTGTGATAAACTCTTGAATCAAGGTCCCAATAATTTCTTTTATTAAGGAATTAATCCTTAAAATTACGGTGATATGGCAACGACGTGTTGCTAATATGACAATATATAATATTTTGCAACAATAAACATTTTCATCAAAATTGATAAGAACTCCAAGAATTTATTCTTTCATTAAAAAAAAAAACAGGTACAAATACTTTAATCCAAATCGACTACTGTAACTCTAGGACCAAAATATTTGTTTTATTCTTTAATTTAATTAAGATAATAAACTAATTAAACAATAGCCGATGATCAGCTACCCCAATGACTCGTCCACCTCACTTTATAGAGGTTGCAGACTCGAGTCCGACATTGACACATTTGTTTACCTTGATTGTCATAAAAAAAAAAACTAATTTTCACAATAACGTTTGAGTATCATTGAGTCTTTACTTTTTCCTTTTGATAAAATGACCAAATATGTATATTAATAAAACATTAGTACGATATGGAAGGACTTCAAAAATATAGGGTACATAAGCCAACCTTACACATTGACCACCTACTTGTAAAAAAAGTACAGAATACTAAACATAAAAGGGGCAAACACTAGCACTACAATCACTCTAACTAACCGTAAGATTACCTTAAACACTAAGGAGTGAGATTTCTGAGGACAAATAGGGTCAGATCAAATAGCCAACAAGTATCAATGATTGACTCTCACATTCAAGGGCCCTGAATTCATGCTGTTATAAGCTATACTAGTTTATTACGACAAATGCTATTATATAAACTATAAAAAATAGTATAATTAACATTTAGCTAGGTTCCTTTAACATTTAGTTAAGGGTTCGATCCTTAACGATATGTATAGAGAGAGTCTTGTTATCAACACTAAAGCTCATTTGATAAGTCTATGGTATAAGAAAATTAGTTATTGCTTTCAACGATCCTTAGTCTTATGTAAAAAAAAATGTTATTAACGATCCTTAGTCTTATGTAAAAAAAATATTATTCATCTTATTCTAATTATAAGAGCTATATGAAATATATTTTACTTCTAAATATAAGATATTAATCTACTTTATCTTCTGAAATTATAATTTTCTCCAAAATTATTTATATTTTATTGCATATATTAAAAAGATTTTTATCAAGGATTGTTCAAATGTATATTATTAAATGTGATATTTTAAAGAAACTAATATATAATTATTACAAATAACTAATTTAACTAATTTTTTATCTATTTAAATTAGTTAAATAGATACTATGAAAAAAGAATAAACAGAAACTTTCAAAATGTTGTAAATATTCTTGCACATATGGATGCCCATATAACTTCTACCTCTTGGAATTCCTCTTAGAATTCTTTCTTACCTTTATGCCATAAAACTATAAGTTCATCAATGAATGACTTGAGAGGGGTTTCTTGTAGTTAATGGCATTTTATTCATATTTAATCATTTGTAACCTTATGTTTAGTCTTTAATAGTTGTGGCATATAAATAGTGGCTATGTAGAAGGCATTTGGACAAATGAATATACAAGCATATGAAAGATACTCTATTGCCTCCCATTTTACTCTTTTGTCTTGTTATTTCTTCTCCTCTTTAACTTATTCATCTTCTCTTATTTTATAAAACGTTATCAGCACGACATTGCTATGAAAAATTTAAGGTATGAACTCCTTATCAATTCATATACTATTGTGTTTAATTACATACAAATGATATTAGTTTTCTCTTTATCTAATTATCATATATGTTTTATTTTCTATTATCATCTTACTTAATTATTATTGGCAAATATTATTTTTATATATTTGTTATATATTTTACCGTTATTTATTATTCTTTCCTGTCCATTTTAATTTTTGTTATTAGATATGTGTGTGTGGGTTATCTTTATTGTATTTTATTCTTATATAAAATATTGTGTTATTCTAATTTTTCTTCTTCTTTTGATATATTGATACAATATTATAATTGATTCTCTATTATATATATTTACATATATGTGTTGTTTACACTTTTCTTTCTCCCTATATATTGTTTACATTTCCAATTCCCCCTCCCTATATATTTATTAATTTATATTTTAAATGATTTATTTATCTTCTTTGTATTCTTAGCATTATTATATATTTATTATAGTTATATAATATTCATTTATTTATATTACGAAATATTTATATTATGTTATTATTTATATATTTGATTTATATTATTTTTAATTCTATGTATTATAACATATTATTTATGTTATTTATATTTATACATATTTTTTTGTTATTTAATTTATTTTATTACATTTATTTATATTTATTTAATTTATGTTATTTCTATTGTAGTATTATTTTCTCTATATTATTTATGTTGTTTCTATTATTTTATTTTTTTATATGTCACTATATATATTTTATAGTTATTTATTTATTTATTTTGTTTCTTTATTTATACCATTTATATTTTGTTATTTTTATTAAATTTACATTTATGTTGAATATATATTGTTTATTTGATTTATATTTATGTTTAATATATATTGTTTATTTGATTTATGTTTTTATTATCATATTTTTTTAATTAATTTTATCACAATTCTAATTGTTATTATTATTTTAGTTTGATCCATGGTTAATTTGATGAAACTCGAGTTTACTGCTCTTGATATATCAAAAAAAATTATCTGTCTTGGGTTTTAGATGCTAAAATCCATTTAGATGCCAAAGGTCTAGGGAACGCTATTTTTTCTAGAAATGAAGCAAGCAGTTAAGACAAGGCTAATGCCATGATTTTTCTTCGCCACCATTTACATGAAGGGCTAAAAGCTGAATATCTAACGGTGAAAGATCCGTTAGAATTATGGAGTAATTTAAAAGATAGACCAGAAAATTCTTCATTTTCCTCTTGAGGGCGACAAGGATCTTTATCTTTAACTACCGATCTCACAACCATTGAAGTAGTTAATAGATGTACTTTATCCATATAAAATTGCTTTAATATTTTTTCAATATAAGCTGATTGATGAAGAAAAACTCCATTTGTTAAGTGCTCGATTTGTAAACTGAGATAAAATTTTGTTTTTTCAAGATCTTTCATTCTAAATTCTCTCTTTAAATAATCCATTACTTTTTGAAACTCTTCAGGAGTTCCAATTATATTCAAGTCATCCACATAGACAGCAATTATAATAAATTCTGATATATTCCTTTTTATAAAAACACATGGGCTAATTGAGTTATTTTTATAGCATGCTTTCAACAAATATTCACTTAGACGGTTATACCATATTCTTCCAGATTGTTTTAATCCGTACAAGGATTTATGCAAACGAATTGCATAATTTTCTCGAGAATTCTTACATGCTTCAGGTAATTTAAATCCTTCAGGGATTTTCATATAAATTTCAGTATCTAAAGAACCATATAAGTATGCTGTAACAATATCCATTATACGTATATCAAGTATTTCATGCACTGCCAAACTAATTAGATATCTTAAAGTAATTGTATCCACCACAGGAGAATATGTTTCTTCATAATCAATGCCAGATTTTTGCGAAAAACCTTGTGCCACAAGTCATGTTTTATATCTAACAGCCTTATTTTTCTCATTTCATTTTCGCACAAAAACCCATCTATACCCAACTGGTTTAACACCATTCGGTATTTAAACTACAGGTCCAAAAGCTTCACGTTTTGAAAGTGAATTCAATTATGCTTGAATTGCGTCTTTCCATTTTGGTCAATTATTTCTATGTCTACATTTTTCAACTGACTTAGGTTCAAGATCCTCACTTTGATTAGTTATTTCAACAGCAACACTGTATAAAAAAATATCGTCGACGACTATATTTTCTTGGTTTTACCTTTTTCCCATAGTGACATAACTTATCGAGATCTCTTCATTATTTTCAGGTACCTGGACCTCTTCTGGGGTCTTTTGATTTGTTATATCCTGGGTATCTCCTATAAGATCAGCCTCCTCAATTTGACCATCTTGATTGTTTACTCTTTTCTTTTGAGGATTTTTATCTTTAGAACCGATTGGTCTACCACGCTTCAAACGTGGTTTACTTTCATTTGCACTTGCTACTTGTCCTGCTAGGACACCAATAAGAATTGGAGTATTTTCAGCTGGAATATGAGATTTAATAATTCTCTTAGGGTCAGTAAATGCATCTGGCAATTAATTTGTAATATTTTAGAAATGAATTATTTTTTGAACTTCAATCTCACATATTTGTGTTCGAGAATCTAAATGAGACAACGATAATGCTTTCCATGTGATTTCTTTATCCAGCTACTTATTATCTCCCCCTAATGTTGAAAAATTTGTCTCATCAAAATGACAATTATCGAAATGTGCCGTAAACAAATCTCCCGTTAACGGTTATAAATACTTGATTATAGAAGGAGATTCATAACCAACATATATTCCTAACCTTCTCTGAGGTCCCATCTTTGTGCGTTGTGGTGGAGCAATTGGGACAAATACCGCACATCCAAAAATTATAAGATGAGAAATATTTAGCTCTTGACCAAAAGCCAATTGTAATGGGGAGAAATTATGATAACTTGTTGGACTGATGCGTATAATTGTTAATGCATGTAAAATTGCATGTCCCCAAGCTGAAATGGGAAGTTTTGTTCGCATGAGTATTGGTCTAGCAATCAATTGGAGGCGTTTAATTAATGATTCTGCTAAATTGTCGTACTAATAGAAAATATATAAATAATAACAAAATCCTTAAAACATATATGTTATATTTATGTTTACTCCCCCTCATACCATTTATATTTTGTTATTTTTAGTGAATTTATATTTATATTGAATATATATTGTTTATTTGATTTATATTTTTATTATCATATATTTTTAATTAATTTTATCAGAATTCTAATTGTTATTATTATTTTAGTTTGATCCATGGCTAATCTGACAAAACTCGAGTTTACTGCTCTTGATATCTTGGGAAAAAATTATATGTCTTGAGTTTTAGATGCTGAAATCCATTTAGATGCCAAAGGTCTAGAGAATACTATTTTACCTAGAAATGAAGCAAGTAGTCAAGACAAGGCTAAGGCCATGATTTTTCTTCGTCACCATTTACATGAAAGGCTAAAAGTTGAATACTAACGGTGAAAGATCCATTAGAATTGTAGAATAATTTAAAAGAACGATATGATCACCAAAAGACGGTAATATTGCCCAAAGCTCGTTATAAATGGTTGCATTTGAGGCTGCAAGACTTTAAATCTGTATCTGAATATAATTAAACTTTTTTTAAAATAAGTTCTCAACTGAAGTTGTGTGGTGAGAAAATAACAGATGAGGATTTATTAGAAAAAACTTTTTCAACCTTTCATGCTTCAAATGTGCTCCTGAAGCAGTAATACCATGAAAAAGGTTTTAAAAGGTATTCTAAACTAATCTCATGTCTTCTTGTGGCTGAACAAAATAATGAGTTGTTAATGAAAAATCATGAGATCCGTCCCACTGGATCAGCTCCATTCCCTGAAGCGAGTATGACTGAACACACTGATTTTTATGCCCATGGTCGCGGTCGCAGTCGCAGTCGTGGCTGTGGCCGTGGTAGGGGACGTGGTAATTACCGTCATCATAGTGGTGGAAGTAACTATAATCCAAATACCCACCAAAAGAAGAAATATAATGAAGGGTAGAAAAAAGACAATGGTGGTCCCTAAAAAACTGTGAAAAATCTATGTTATAGGTGTGGGATGAAAGGGTATTGGTTTCGTACCTGTCGTATGCCTGAGCATCTAGCAAAACTTTATCAAGCCTCCATAAAAAGAATTCAAAGAACATGGAAGCAAATATGACTTTTCAAGATGATGATGTTGAGACAAATTTTGCATATAAGAATGATGATACCAATGAGCTATATGATGACCTTGATGCTATGGCATATTTAGAAGTGACTGATTTCTTTAAGAATCATGATTAGAGAAATAAATTTACTTTATGTTTTATCTATATTTTATCTTAATTTAGTTATATTTTATGCTTTATTTATGTTTATTTTTATTTTTTTCTTTTAAGAGTATTATTGCTAATAATATATTTTGATACATTTATTTTCTTTTAATGAAGAATATGGATGTTTCTCTCTCTTTTATTAGGCACAAGAATGAAGATATATGTCTCATAGATAGTGCTACAACACATACCATACTCAAAGATAAAAAATATTTTTCTCATTTGACAATGAATGGTGCAAGCATCAATAGTATAGTGGGTAATACAAAACTAATTGAAGACTCTGGAAGAGTAATGATAATATTACCTAAAGGGATAAATTTTATAATTAATGATGCTTTATATTCCTCTAAATCTCAAAAAAAATTGTTAAGTTTTAAATATATCCGCCGAAATAGGTATCATATTGAGACTATAGATGAAAAAAATATTGAATATCTATATATTACAATTGTTAGACATGGAGAAAAATGTGTTCTTGAAAAAGTACCCGCATTATCTTCTGGTTTGCACTATACTAATATTGGTATAATTGAAACAAATGCTACAGTAAACCAGAAGTTTACTGATAAAAATACATTCATTATTTGGCATGACCGGTTAGGCTATCCCGGATCAACTATGATGCGAAGGATTATTGAAAATTCACATGGACATCCATTGAAAAGCCAGGAGATTCTTCAATTTAAAGATTTTCCATGTGTTGCTTGTTCTCAAGGTAAACTAATTACAAGATCTTCATTAACAAAAATTGGGGTAGAATCCCCTGCATTTCTAGAACGTATCCAAGGGGATATATGTGGACCTATTCATCCACCATGTGGACCATTTAGATATTTTATGGTTTTAATAGATGCATCAACAAGATGGTCACATGTGTTTTTGTTATCTACACATAATTTAGCATTTGCTAGATTACTTGCTCAAATAATTCGATTAAGAGCACAATTTTCAGAATATGCAATTAAGACAATTCGTCTTGATAATACGAGTGAGTTTTAATCGCAAAAGTTTAATGATTATTGCATGGCAATTGGAATAACATTGGAAAAATCTGTTGCTCATGTCCATACTCAAAATGGTTTAGCAGAATTATTAATTAAATGCCTCCAATTGATTACTAGACTAATACTCATGAGAACAAAACTTCTCATTTCAGCTTGGGGACTTACAATTTTACATGCATAAACAATTATACACATCATGCCAACAAGTTATCATAAATTCTCCCAATTACAATTGGCTTTTGGTCATGAGCCAAATATTTCTCATCTTATAATTTTTGGATGTGCGGTATTTATCCCAATTGCTCCACCACAACACACAAAGATGGGACCTTAGAGAAGGTTAGGAATATATGTTGGTTATGAATTTCCTTCTATAATCAAGTATTTAGAACCGTTAACGGGAGATTTGTTTATGGCACGTTTCGATAATTGTCATTTTGATGAGACAAATTTTTCAACATTAGGGGGAGATAATAAGTAGCTGGATAAAGAAATCACATGGAAAGTATTATCGTTGTCTCATTTAGATTCTCGAACACAAATATGTGAGATTGAAGTTCAAAAAATAATTTATTTCCAAAATATTACAAATTAACTGCCAGATGCATTTACTGACCCTAAGAGAATTATTAAATCTCATATTCCAGCTGAAAATACTCCAATTCTTATTGATGTCCCAGCAGGATAAGTAGCAAGTGCAAATGAAAGTAAACCACGTTTGAAGCGTGGTAGACCAATCGGTTCTAAAGATAAAAATCCTCAAAAGAAAAGAGTAAACAATCAAGATGGTCAAATTGAGGAGGCTGATCTTATAAAAGATACCTAGGACATAACAAATTAAAAGACCCCAGAAAAGGTCTAAGTACCTGAAAATAATGAAGAAATCTCGATAAGTTATGTCACTACGAGAAAAAGGTGGAACCGAGAAAATATAGTCGTCGATGATATTTTTTCATATAGTATTGCTGTTGAAATAACTAATCAAAGTGAGGATCTTGAACCTAGGTCAGTTGAAGAATGTAGACATAGAAATGATTGGCCAAAATGGAAAGACGCAATTTAAGCATAATTGAATTCACTTTCAAAACGTGAAGCTTTTGGACCTGTAGTTCAAATACCGAATGGTGTTAAACTAGTTGGATATAGATGGGTTTTTGTGCGAAAATGAAATGAGAAAAATGAGGTTGTTAGATATAAAGAACGACTTGTGGCACAAGGTTTTTTCGCTAAAACCTGGCATTGATTATGAAAAAACATATTCTCCTGTGGTGGATACAATTACTTTAAGATATCTAATTAGTCTGGCAGTGCATGAAATACTTGATATACATCTAATGGATGTTGTTACAACATACTTATATGGTTCTTTAGATACTGAAATTTATATGAAAATTCCTGAAGGATTTAAATTACCTGAAACATGTAAGAATTCTGGAGAAAATTTTGCAATTCATTTGCATAAATCCTTATACGGATTAAAACAATCTGGAAGAATGTGGTATAACCGTCTAAGTGAATATTTGTTGAAAGCAAGCTATAAAAATGACTCAATTAGCCCATGTGTTTTTATAAAAAATGAATATATCAGAATTTGTTATAATTGCTGTCTATATGGATGACTTGAATATAATTAGAACTTCTGAAGAGTTTCAAAAAATAATGGATTATTTAAAGAGAGAATTTGAAATAAAAGATCTTAGAAAAACAAAATTTTGTCTCAGTTTACAAATCGAGCACTTAACAAATGGAGTTTTTCTTCATCAATCAGCTTATATTGAAAAAATATTAAAGCAATTTTATATGGATAAAGCACATCCATTAACTACTTCAATGGTTGTAAGATCGCTAGTTAAAGAAAAAAATTCTTTCCACCCTCAAGAGGAAAATGAAGAACTTCTTGGTCCGGAAGTACTATATTTTAGTGCTATAGGGGCACTAATATATCTTACTAATTCGACATGACCTGATATTGCATTTGCTGTGAGTTTATTAGCAAGATTTAGTTCTTCTCCAACAAGAAGACATTGGAATGGAGTTAAACATATATTTCAATACCTTCGAGGGACAATTGATATGGAATTATTTTATTCTAATGAATCCGGATCACAATTGATTGGTTATGCAGATGCAGGATTTTTAGCAGATCCACATAAAGGTAGATCTCAGACAGGATATTTATTTACTTGTGAAGGTACAGCTATATCTTGGTGTTCGATAAAGTAAACTTTATCAGCTACCTAATCAAATCATGCAGAAATAATTGCAGTTCATGAGACAAGTCAAGAATGTGTTTGGCTAAGGTTAGTAATCCAACATATCCAAAGAATGAGTGGTTTACTTCCAGAACAAAAGATTCCAATAGTATTATATGAAGATAATACAGCATGCATAGCTCAATTGAAAGGAGGATATATCAAAGGAGATAGAACAAAACATATTTCTCCAAAATTCTTTTTCACTCATGTTCTTATGAAGAATGGTGATATAGATGTTCAGCAAATTCGATCATATGACAATCTTGCATATTTGTTTACTAAAACACTACCAACTAATCCATTTGAGAAGTTAGTGTATGGTATTGGAATGCACAAATTCAAGGACATAAATTGACAACGTCATTAGGGGGAGTAAACAAGTACTTCATGTACTATTCATTTTAAGGATTTTGCTTTTTACTGGGTTTTTCTGAAAAGGTTTTTGATAAAGTAACCTAAATAAATATTGTGTACTCTTTTTCTTTTACTAGATTTTTGTCCCAATGGATTTTTCCTAGTAAGGTTTTAATGAGGCACAATATATGTCATGGACATCTAAGGGGGAGTGTTGTAAATATTCTTGTACATGTGGATGTTCATATAACTTCTACCTCTTAGGATTCCTTCTTGCCTTTATGCCATAAAACTATAACTTCCTTAATGAATAACTTGAGAGGGGTTTCTTGTGGTTAATGGCATTTTATTCATATTTAATCCTTTGTAACCTTATGTTTAGTCTTTAATAGTTGTGGCTTATAAATAGTGGCTATGTAGAAGGCATTTGGACAAGTGAATATACAAGCATATGAAGAATACTCTATTGCCTTCCATTTCACTCTTTTTTCTTATTATTTTTTCTCCTCTTTAATTTCTTTATCTTCTATTATTTTATAACACAAAAGTCATTTTTTGAAAAGCCCTCAACTACCTTCACAGTCACTAGTTTCTTGTTTCCACTTTACTGTGAAAGGAGAAAGAGTAAGGATGAAGTACATGAAACACCATGGACCTACCATATAGGCTCTTGACAAGAGTAAGGAAAATTACTCAGGTGGGAGAAGTTACCATCCTTGTGGTTCGAAAAACTCTGAATACTGGGCACACATGCAACAAAAGAAAATCAGAGCAAGACACTTGGAAAAAAAAAAGTCTAATTAAATATGTATGTGTATTAAGCAATAGAAATATCAATTTATACCTTTATTTTTTTAATTTAAATTGCAAAATATCTATTACCTTTCAAAAGTATATTTTTATTTTTCACTTTATATCATATTTACTTTTATTATTATTAGTAAATTAGTAAACTGTGTTGACACAGGGATTTTGGATTTGAAACTTTCTTATCAAAATTTCTTACCCGCTTTGAGGGAATGAGCTTTTCCCCCTCTCACATGTAAAAGGCGTTTAGGATATTTTGTATATTGTCCTACTATTAAAAATTTATTTAATTAGATTAAAAATTTTAGTTAATATAATATATATTTTTTAAAATTTTCTAATAATTACTTTAGCTTTACCCCTCCCTTTTTTATTATTAATGAAATATCAATAAAAATAAATTAATAAAAATTGATAAATGCTCTTTCAATATTTAATTATATTAAGAAAATTAATTAAATTAGTTAATATTATATCTTCTCTAAAATACCATAATTTACCTTTATTCCCTCACTCTATCTATCTGTTAGTTAATTATTCTTAAGGAATATGATTAAAATGATTTAGATAAAATAAATAAATATAAAAAATATGTCTTATATTTATTATTAATATCAACTCTACAATTAAGTCTTATATTAATAAAGGAGTATTTTATTTTTTTATAATATTTACTAAATTATATTATTATATATATAATTTTAGAGTTTATAAGTGCATGTTTCTTTTAAAAATTAAATTTAAGACCCAGATACGTTGGTTTTATTTTTCTTTTTGAATTCATTATTTTTCTTTTGCTTCCTTTACATACGCCCTCAGATGAAAATTTTCCTTTCCTTTCCACAAAGAATTATTCTGTCTACCAAACGTGCCCTTATATAGTTGTCGTTTAATATAATTAAAAAAGAAAGGAAAAGAACAAAAGCAGAGAGACGTAATGGACCTCTCAATCCCGTGCTGCTTCGTCATTGACCTCTGAGAGTCAGGGGTACCTAAGCACGGTAGAAGCTCATCTCCGTTCTGAGATATGGCGAAAGTGGGTCGGATCAAGCTCGGGTCACAAGGCTTGGAGGTTTCGGCTCAGGGACTTGGGTGCAGGGACCTGTCTGCTCCCGGCAAGCCCGAACCCGACATGATCGCTCTGCTCAATCACGCAATCGAAAGCGGCGTCACATTTCTCGACACCGCCGATTTTTACGGCAATAACGCAAATGAAATTTTTCTCGGAAAGGTACGATCGATACGAACTTCACTTCACAGTTCATTTTGTGTTACTTCGCTCTGATTATATGACGAACTGTGTGTTGATTTCTTCGGACAGGCTTTGAAGGGAGATGTGAGGGAGAAGGTTGAATTGGCCTCCAAATTCGGACTCATCTTTGCCGATGGCAAGCTTGACATCCGCGGCGATCCTGCATACGTGAGGGCGGCTTGTGAGGCGAGCTTGAAGAGACTGAACGTGGGTTGCGTTGACCTCTATTACCAGCATCGTGTTGACAATCGTGTGCCTATTGAAGTCACGGTTCGTCCTGTTTTTGCTTTTGATATTATTTTCTCTGGGTAAATTACAGTGCGCCCATATGGTTTGTGTTTTATCTAATCTTTTTACTTATAATCTGAACTTGTGGCCTTGTTCCTGGGGAATTGTTGGGATTAAAGTAGACATTAGTTTTGAAGAGTGTGTATTAAAATGAGATTCTTTTCATCATTGTAGCTTTCATGTAGTTATTTGGACTAAATCGTTAAGCGTTTTTTGAGATTGCAGAAACTTTACAACAATGATCCTTTTTTCTATCTTTCAATAATTTGTTGATTATAAAGAATGCTGGAGATTGTGATATGATTCTTGAACTGAAAAGCTTGGGAGCATTATTTTAGTTCTATGAGATAATTTTCCCATGAGAAATTAGTCGGGATTGGGAACACTTTTTTCAAAATTTGTCACCTCCGGTTTGCACTCATGTTTGGGATATTTTAAATCTTCAACAATTATTTTGGCTGAAAGATGTGATGCAGTAAGGCATTGTTTTTGATAATTTTAGGCGTTTAGATTTTTGGCTACTTAAGTTGGAAAACCAATTTAATGCCATAAGAGTATGAAAACAGGGTCTAAATGGTTTCTTTTGCAATGCCACTTTGATACTTAGCTTTGGACTTATAACTCCTAATCTTTCTTCACCTTACCTGAGTTCTGACTATGAAGGTGTGATTTTTGGTTCTAGAAGTTTGTTTTCCTTGGTTCTATATTTTTCAATTTGTACACATAAAAATCTACGTGTATGATCTATAACTATTAACTTATTTTCTACATTGTTTATTGTAAGATTGGGGAACTCAAGAAACTTGTTGAGGAAGGAAAAATTAAATATATTGGTTTGTCTGAGGCCTCAGCTTCAACAATTAGAAGAGCACACGCTGTTCATCCTATAACAGCTGTGCAGTTGGAATGGTCCTTATGGGCAAGAGATGTGGAGGAAGAAATAGTTCCAACTTGCAGGTGAAATTTGAAATATACAATAATTCAAATTTGTAATATTTATGTTTTCCTCTCTATTGGAGCTTTTATTATTGAGCTCTAACTTTGCATTTATGATGTTCTTAGGGAGCTTGGCATTGGAATTGTATCATACTGTCCTCTTGGAGGAGGATTCTTTTCATCAGGAGCCAAGGTGGTTGAAAGCTTTCAAGAAAATGATTTTCGGAAGGTTTGTGTTTATTCTTATGCAATATAGTTGCATTTGTCATAATAAACTAGCCTTGCTTCTACCAGCAGTTCATTCAATATTTAATCAAGGGTTAATACAATCTTTGGTCTTTCAAGTTTGCATAACTTTTGGTTTTGGTCCCTCAAGGGCAAAAATGGTATAGGCTTTTATTAAATTATAGGAATCAATGTTTTAGATGGAAAGAAACTTGAGGGACCAAAACCTATGGTTTGAAACTTTAAGGATTAAAACCCAAATGAGAGTAAACTTAAGGAACTAAAGATTGTATTAACCTTTTAATAAATTATTGTCTGAAATTTCAAGGCCCCTGAAATTTCATAGTTAGCTATTTCTGACCCTGTTTATTGTCAGAAATTTCAGTTATAGTTACACTATTGAATTTCGAATCATAGTTGAATGTCATTGTGAAATTAGTTGAATTTCAGTTATAGTTAGGAAACTTAATTAAACTCATAATAAATTGGGGACTAGAAGAATTAATTTAATTAATTAAATTAATTCTTCTAGTCCCCAATTTATTATGAGTTTAATTAAGTTTCCTAACCCCTTATATATATATATATATAGTGGTTTTCCCTGTCCTCTTGACTAACCCCAGGCCATCTCCTTTTTGACATGCCAAAAGCATTCTACTTTTCTTCTCACGATTGGGTTACTTTTGATACTTTCTCTAGTTCTAAATATGTGGGTACTAGATAACTAATTTATAAATATTAAAAAAATTAGTTAAGTTATTTATTGGTAATAAATGTGTGTTAGTTTCGTAAAATACCCTTCTTAATTGTTGTTATCATTGATAAAAATCCTTTTAATATATGCCGTGAATAGGGATACTTTGAGGAAAATTTATAAATTTAAGAGGTAAAATGAATTAAAGTATTATATTTAGAACTAAAGCAAACTCATCTACAAGCTCCTATAATTAGGACCAGAGGAAGTATAACAAAATCATTCTTCTACAGGATTGTTGCAATAAAGAAATCTGAGTTGGCAAAATAATCTTGAAGAACAACATAAACATGTGCAACTCTAACTAATATACGGTGTATGAAACCTACATCTGTATGCTCATAATCTGTTCTCTCTTGATCTCTTTGTAACTGCACCATATATGTATATATTCACTTTTGAGTTGGATTTGAATCCAACTTTCTTTGTGTGTGTATATTTTGCCTTCATTGCAGTATCTGCCTAGATTCCAACCTGAAAACCTGGAGCACAATAATATCGTATTTGAGAGGGTTAATGAAATGGCTAAAAGAAAGGGATGCAGCACGTCCCAGTTAGCATTGGCTTGGCTTCATCATCAAGGAAACGATGTGTGCCCCATTCCTGGAACTACCAAAATTGAGAACTTTAATCAAAACATTGGGGCTTTGTCAGTTAAACTTTCTGCAGAAGAATTGGTAGAGCTTGAATCTTTTGTTGCTGGTGATGCCATTAAAGGTGATAGATCTGCTGTTGGAATAGCTACATGGAAGGATTCTGACACTCCCCAACTTTCTTCTTGGATAGCTGCATAATGAAGTATGTTCCTTGTATCATCTGTTATGTATCATAGGAATAAAATAAATGTTTGGGAATATAAGTTGGTGTATTATGTAATGAGAATTTGGCTCATGTCCAATAAGATTGTAGTTTAAATCTCATTGTCAAGGTAAGATTTTTACTGGTGGGTAATTTATATGTATCTCTATGTGGGTGTTTGGTAGCAGCAAAATTATAGTTTTAAAAATGTTTTTAGCCCAAACTATAGTTTAGAGAAAAAATAAAACAAGCAGCATTCAAATGTCTAAAAAAGATTATAGATCAAACTATTGTTTCAAACTATATAGTTTTAAATAAATTTTTAAGAATAGCTTCTGGGAGGGGAAAAGATTCAATGACGTTTTTAGCTCTATTTTTTCATATATTTTCTATCTTATCTTATCTTTTTTCTCTTCTCTTTTTTATTGTTGTAAAGATGGAAGCTCCGTTTCTCTCTCTTCTTAACTATTGACACCCCTCTTCACTCTTCTCACTTTCACAATCTTCTCTCTGATGTGTGCCGACTCCATCTTCTTTCTCCTTCACTCTCACCACCTTCACTATCTTCTTTCATTCACTCTCTTGTCTATATCTCTCCTTTAGTCGTTGGTGTCCAGATCCACATCATTGCCATTGTGTTGTGAGTTTCACCATTGTGTTCGAAGAGCATCATCGTGAACTCTACCTTCATTGTCTTTCACTAGTTCTTCTATTTGTTGATCTGTTGTTTTGCTGAGGTTCCTGAATCGGTAGATAACCCGGTCTGACAGATATGGATTTTGTTAAAAAACAATTTGGGGCAAGGTTACCGGAGAGTGTCCTCAATCATTTATTTTGTTGACTTCCTGCATTCTCTCATTGCTGTCACTAGAGAGTCGCCAGAAATAGAAAAAAATAGAAAGAAATGGGAATTATTGTTTTTTATAAAATTATATATTTTTTTATAATTTATCAATCATAAAAATTATGTAAGTAATAACTATTTAAATACTTATTTATTTAGAATTATTTTTTTAAAAAAATTTTATCTATAAGAGCTTATCTAGAATCATTTTTAAATTATTTTTTTCTATAAATTTTTCTCTAAAAACTAATCTAAACAGGTTCTATATGTATTCTTGTAAATTTGTGGTGTTTGATTTGTAAATATTAAAGTATTAATGTTTTAATAAAAAGTATTTTTAATGTTTTTGACTGGTCAGTAGTCACCAAAATCATCGGCATATGTGACATTTTACAAGTGAAATTAACTACAATCAAGTTTCAAGGGACTTGTGAGTATTTTAGTACATTTGTGGGACTTAATTGTAAATAAGTCTCTTTCTTGATACTTATGTAATTTTTCTCTCTCTTCTCTTTCTCAGTCGTTCAAAAGTTACGAAGTTAAGAGTCTGGTGTTATATAAAAATAATGAAATTGACGTGAAAAAATTGTTAAAAAAACACTCATTCAATGATATTACAAAGGCAAGAAAATGATATTTACAAATATTGAAATTTGTATTTTCTATATGTCAGTCCCTGTAAGACAAACTTAATCACATTCCGTGTTGTCATACAATTAGTAGTTCAAAGGTGTAAAAGAAAAACCAAAAGAAATTGACCCAAAACAATT
Organism: Leucaena leucocephala; assembly: GCA_037074615.1. Classification (NCBI taxonomy): domain Eukaryota; kingdom Viridiplantae; phylum Streptophyta; class Magnoliopsida; order Fabales; family Fabaceae; genus Leucaena; species Leucaena leucocephala. The sequence goes on along the minus strand of CM073533.1, from coordinate 9,341,878 downwards.
AGTATTCAAAAAAATTGTTTGAAAGAGGTTTTCATGGCAATGAGACCCCCATATAAATCTTCTCTCATTTTGTTGACCACTTTTTTTAAACTCAATACATCAGTTGACTTAATTATAACAAATCTAATTCTTTCTTGCTAAATTATATTAAATCTATTTCAATATTTTACTACTCTTGATCGTTAATATATGAACTAATTGAAGGGTTAATTTTAATTTTAAATATAAAATTTTCATCAATTTTATATCTAATATCTATTATTATTTTTAAACTAATTTACTTAGAGAGATCATATTATATTTGTTATGATTAACTTATTTATTTCACTTTCTTAATTTATTTAAATTAATCAACTAGATATTATATTAAAAACGACTGAAGTGAAGCCACTAGGGAGTATTAAATTTCAACAACTTGAATGATCAAATTGAAAAAAAAAAATGTAAGTCCCTATAATTTCACTTTTTTTTTAATAATGTTCTTGTAGTTTTTGTTTTATCCTTTTTATTGGGTGCTTATAGTTTCCTCAATTATAGATATTGATAATTTGTCTCTATATTCAAATTTGTAAGAGGAATGACATTTGAAGTTGACGCATGATCTCACTCAATATAAGCCTAAATTAATTTTATCATATGGCCTAAATCAAAATCAACAAGACTAGATTTCAAATTATATATAAATGCAATGAGATGATTATGACTATAATAATTTTTATTTTTTTTTGTTGATAATAAATAAATTTTATTTTTAAAAAACATCTTTTTCATTTTATATTTTGTAGCAACTTATATGTCACTTATTCATCATTCTCATCAACCATAATTAATAGATTATAAGCAAAGGAATTAATGCTTATAATTGATTAAATTGTAAATACCCAATAAAAAGAAAGTTACAAAAACCTGATTAAAAGATAAAGTAAAAATATAAAGACCAATGGATTAATTTTTTTATAAAAAAAAAAAATTAGTGTTGAACATGAAAAAATTGAGTTTGGATCCAAGCCAAGTCTTGATTTGTGGGTACAGAGCCATCAAGTCCTATGTGAGTAACATGCTTCACATCTGTGGGGTACCCTATCTCCATTTCAGCTTCCATCTCCACAATTTCTTCTTTGTGAACTGAAAAATAATTATCAAAAAAATCTTGAACAATCTATATATATATATATATATATATATATATAATATAAAAATTTATTTTTTATGGGCCTTGAATAATATAACTCATTTATCAAATTCCATTTGAGAAAAAAGAATGAATAAAATATTGTATTATCACACTCACATAATGAATAATGAGATAAACTCTTGATTCCCTTTATGAGTCGATGTAAGCCACCACTTATATTAGGCTTTGGGAGAGCTATAAACTTAGATGATCCATTGCTTCTCTTCATTTCACTCCTACACCACCTTCCTTTTCTTCCTTGTCTTCCTTACACATATCACAAAATCACAAATTACCAAAATACTGAAAATCGGAACTGAATGAGATAGTAGTTCAAGGGTCAAAATTAAATAGGGATCAATCTAATTATAATTAAAATAAACTAATTTAATTAAAATATATAAAATCTTGAAAAGAGTGATTTCAAATAAAAAATAATTAACTCACAAGTAAATGAAGCATTTATGTATAAATCACAAATAATCTACAGTAGTCACTAAATAAGAAATTTGATGAATTGTTGTGTTTTTTAATTCAAAATAACATTGTTTTAAACTCAATACCAATAAGGGAAAAAAATAAAAAATCCAACTCAATCGACCCGGTTCAAAACTCTTAACATGACTTATCATAGGACTGATTTATCAGTTCATTCTTGCACTCTCTATGCTGCAGTGTTTACAAACTCTAGACAGATATTATTATTGTAAAGACGATAATATAGATTGTTTTTTTTTTTTTTGCCAAATATAATAATATAGATTTGAATCACAAAGTATTTGACCTATTCCACCTTAATTGAGTCAAGTAAATCGATGTTAGATCAATATTTAGAACTGTTTTAAGAAAAATTAATTTAACATGTTTATTTCAGATTTAAGGTGAAGTTAAGGCAAGATAAGATAACACTTCATTTGTACCCACCCAAATTTATTCCGTACTTCTATATTATATTTTGATTTTTTTAATATAATATTTATTTAACTAATTTAATTATTTTAGAAAAATTAATTAAGTTATAATATTTTTTTTAAAAATATTCTAACTATCTTCTTTAATTTCCTATTTCTCTCTCTTATTTAATTATTATTGAGGGAGTATCAATACGGATAATTTAAAAAAATAGATAAATATAGGAAAAATATCTTATATATAGATTAACTCTCTAATTGGATCATATATTAAGGATCAGGTGAGTAAGATTTATAAAATTATCAATTATAAAATTTGAACTTAAGATTTAAGTAGTTTATGTTTTAAGACTAACATATTTTGCAAATATGGACACAAACTGGCAATTTGAAAGAGGGTTTTGGATGAAGGGGAGATTTTGTGTATGTAGATGGGATCTAACTAACAGATATAAGACAATAAAATATATATAAAAAAATGCATTCCTTCTAAAAATTAGCCAAATGAAAGAAAATTAAAGATAACAGTATTCTGAATCTAACATCTATACAAAGCCTAAAAATGATTTTAACCATGATTTTAACACCCATACAAAGCCCAAAGTTAAAGCTAACCTTATCCTTCTAAAAACATAAGGTTTTAAATTTCATATATTCTATCTTGTTTGGGAGATCTTCCAAAACTATAGTTTTGAGCAAACTAAAATTTTAAAAATAGAATAATCAAACACTTGTACAAAGTCTAAAAGTGATTTGACCCCTAAAATCTTAATTTTGATATGATATGGGGTAAATAACTTTTAATTCTAAAACTATAGTTTTTTCTAAAATCTATTTTCTAAAATCTAATTCAAATCGCCAACAAAAGGTAGTCCAATCAGTAAGGAGTTTACTCATAACACATAAGGTTATGAATTCAAATCACGTTGTCGATACGAGGATCTTATTGACAGGTAATTTATAAATATCTCTTTAAATGTTATTTGAGTCTAGAGATATGTATTGGCCCCTAGTGAATCCTCATAACCCAACTCAAATAAACTTTTTTATATAAAAAAATATAATTCAAGCATACTCTTAGAATGTTCTTACCAAACAAAATTATAAGATGAATACAAAACAATAAATCAAATTACACTCCCATATATAAACACACGATAAGATTTTGAATGTACCTAATTGAAAAGTTGAAGGGGAGGAACATGAGAAGGAAAATGGAAGAACAAGGAATCTTTCTATGCGGTCTCTCATTTGTGCTGTGTAAATTAAATGAAGCTTTGGTATGTCAATGGCTTCAATCCAAGACCTCACTTCATCTTCTATTGAGAGGGGCTTAATTATAGGATTAATGGATATATGGTGCTGTTTGGCTTTAAGAGCAAGCCAAGTTTGGTGTGTTAGAGAGGAGAGTTATACATATTATAATAATGAAGCAGTTGTTAGAGTTGTTAAAACAGTTGTTTGGTAAGATGGAGAGAGATATGCTTGTATTGAAAAGCCATGTGTTTGGTAGATAGCAAGAAATTATAAAATTTTGACATATTAATTTAATTATATTTTTTAATTCATGTGCAAAAACCTTGGGCGATGGATAAAAAGAATATGAGGGAGTATATATATATATATATATATATATATATATATATATTATATATGTATATGTAAGTTAATTATCTAAACTACTAGTAATTATTATGTCAAACTAAGTCTGCGAATTGAAGGAACTATGTACAAAAGCCATGAGATTGATGACCTGATCATCTTTTATATATATATATATATATATATATATATATATATTTTTAAAAAAGAGTTAGATTTATTTACGATTTAAGAATAGAGCGAAATCTCCTTTTTTTATAAACAATATTAATACCGGGTAAATCGACATATCTATTACCTTGAGACATAAATCTAAATATTTAAGAGTTAAGATGTCTCTCTAAATACTATAACTAGAATCATAATAAAATGGATCACTTGATCAGTGAGATCAATCCACATAATTGGGAATAAGTGACCCAGAATATCCCTATTGACTTGGTGGCTTGTTGGGCAAATCAATTGGGTTGAATTATATATATACATATATATGTAGCCTTTATATTTGTACTTTAATAATTCTATTTTTTTTATTATGTGTAATTTATGTACAAATATTCTATTTAAGTCTAGATTTATAATACTCCTTTAATCCTTAATATATGATATAATTATAGAGTTGATATTAATTTTAAATATAAGACCTATTTTATATATTGATAATTCTTTTTCAAATTACCTTATTAATACTTCATCAACAATAGTCAAATAAGAAAGTGAGATAATGAGTTAAAAAATATGACTATAATATTTAAAAAAAATATATCATATTAATTAATTTAACTAATTTTTTTAATCTAATTAAATTAAATAAATATTATATATATATATATATTAAAGATTGGAGGTGTACCATTTTTTTAGGCTTAATTATACAAAACTCTCCTAAACTTTGATTCAATTTTATATAATAATCCCTTAACATTTTAAAGTTTAAATTTAACCCTCACAACCTTTTATTTTTTTTATCATGCACTCCTTGCTGTTAAGTTATCATTATTTTTTAACAGAAATTGTCATGTTAGATTAATAGAAGACACATGGTATCCTATGACTTCATAATTTTGTAAAACTCCCATGAACTTTGAATAAATTGCATATAACCCTTTTAATAAATTTATATTTTGAAATGTTATTGAGGTTATATGCAGCTCGTTTAAAATTTATGGAGTTTTATAAAAATTATTAGTTACATAAGATGCCATGTAGGATGCCATGTATTTTCTATTAATCTAACATGTTAATTTTCGTAAAAAAAATAATGGTAACTTTAGGGCAAAAGATTCATGATAAACAAATAAAAGGGTTAAGGTGTTAAATTTTCCTTTGAAATATCATGGGTTATATGCAACTCACTAAAAATTCATTGGGTTTTTATATAACTAAACATTTTTGAAATATTACTTTTTTTTATGATTATATATTAATATTTTATATATTTTAATTGAATCATATAATTTTGCAATGGCTGTGTGTGAGAGTTTGGGGTGTATGTAGTTTAGTATTGAAAAAAAAAACAGTGTGTTTAATGCAGAACAAAAAATACAAAAACCAAAAAGGATAACATTATTGAAAATATAAGAAAAAAAGATACAAAAAATAGTAGGCTTCTACCAAATCATGAAACAAATAAGTTCAACGCAGAACAAACGATACAAAAACACTAAACCTTGATTATCCTCTACAACATCTCAAGTAGTAATGATTAAGCTCCTCTAAATAATGCTTGCATCTCTTGTGAACCTCTATTATTATTTTTTAACTATTTATAAGCATTATTCACTTTTAATTAGTTTTCATGAGCAATTAAAACTTTTAATTAAATAGAATATTTTGTTATTTTTGCTATTTTTCATTAATTACCTAATTATCTGAAGAAGAGCCAATCCTTGAAGCTGTCTTAACTTACATATCTATCCACACCCTCGAGTAAGTCTCAAGGCAGCCCAACAAATCAAATTCAAACACCGCCTTTGAGGTTTTCTTGGTAACAAAGTAAGCATATGCATCTAATATTAAGAAAAAAATTGATTCATGGAATGGATTCAAAAGAGAATTGGATCAAAACAAGTTAGAGGGCCATGAGACAATGGAGTTTCACCTCCCTAGATAAACTTATACTAACGTACAAGTCATTTTAATTAATTTATTAGAAAAAAAGTAATTAACTTATTAAATATGTCCTAAATTAAAAATTATTTTTAACTTTATCCATATTAAATAAGATTACGAAAGGAGAGAAAAAAAATAATAGAATCACATTTAAGTATTAATTGCACTGGCAAATTTGATAAATAAGTACTAACTACTCTCAAAATGACTTATATTTTGTAGATCAAAAAAATTTCATAAAAGTAATTTATACTATGGATCTGTTTGTGTACTCCTCTAGTGTTATTTATAAAGTAAAAAGAGAATTTATTTTTATTTTATTTATAAGTCATGTCATTAAATTTTTTATAAGAAAATATAAGTTTACCTTTCATTTATTACTATATACTAATATGATCCTATTTATAAATTACTTCTAATTTATTTTACATAGATTAAAAAAATCTTTAATTTTATTAACTCTTTTTTAAAATTTAATAATTTTTTAATTTTATCAATATTTAATATATACAAGAACACAGACAACAATAATAAATAAAAGGTAGAATTACATATTCATGTGAAAAAGTTTAATGATGTGTTATAAATAAAACAAAAAATTTCTCTCTCTCTTATAAATAGAAATAGAAAAGTAAAACTTATACTTTTAAAATAAATAATATATTAAATAAAAATAAAATTATAAAGTTAGTAAATTTCAAAACAAAATTAACAAGGTTTAATTTTTTTTAATTCTAATAAAATACTTCTTCTTGCTCCAAATATAAGGTAAAAATTTGTAACGAGACTTAATTTTTTTTGTATAAGCTAAAGTTTAAACTTTTCTTATCGTGTAATAAATTTTTAATTTTACCTCTAATTATATGTCTCCCATATCTAATTTTTACTCATTGTCTCTTATATTTTTCTATTCATTCTCTCTCTCACTCATCATCTCCATAAATAAAAAAAGTTAATTGAAGATAATAAATATAAAAAACATAATTTTTTATATTTATTATCTTCAACTAACTTTTGGAGTTACGTTGGGTGTTTTCAACTTAAAATTTAAACCAGAGAGTACAATTAAAATGACTTATAAATAGTATAATAAAAGTATTTCTTTTTTATTATCAAATGGGTGTTTGGATTACACAACCATGGTTTTGGCACCAATCCAAACACATAAATTTCCGTGCCTTTCCATTGCAAGTTGCAACATGCTTCCAAAAGAAAAAGAACTTGGCATCAAATGACATCCGGCTCAAACATGAATGCTGATGTCATGATTTCAACCCGAATAATTTAATATAAAGAATGAGAACAAAATTTTACAACCTGCAATAAGGAAGGCTCTCCAAACCCCAAAATCAATCGAATATTCGAATCCCCTCAACTCTCCTAGACTCTGCTCTCATCCAAAAAAGAAAAATAATTTTTCTGACCAAAAAGAACCACTAATACAGTAATACTAAACACTCACCAAAACTTCACCAATACATGCATTGGCAACCCCACATTGCCCATCTATGTGACAAGAGATAAATATTAGAGGCTTTAACCCCTTCTGCTCTCCATCCAAGAACAGACACTTGGGTTTATAAATATATTATCAACCCAAAATTTGGAGACATAAAAAAGCTAAAAACTATACCCAATGTGGTAGGAACAAGAAGACCACACAGACTAGCAGGTATAGGCACTTTCACCAAAAAGAGGACTAAACTGAACCAAAGACCTGGGAGAAAGTGCTAATCCTGCCGTTACAAAAATTCAAGATCGTCTGATTTCCGTGGGAACTTCGGTTACCACATCTCTCAGAACATTGAAACAGCAAGCAAACTTTCTCAAGGCACATAGAGCTCTCTGCTAGTAACCAATGCCTCTGCTTTGTGAGACCGACATCGTTGCTGAATAAATAGAGATAAAGCCAAGAACTCGCGAAGCAAACAAGTTTCAAAGAATGTACATCCAAAACCTTAAGAAGCTGTAGCAGCTGTGGCATGTGAAACCTTCCCTAATTTTTCCTTTTCAATCTCTACTCTCCTCAGTTCAGCATGCTGGGCAACACCATGAGCAAGAGCTTGAAAATGGAAGTCAAGAGCCTGGGTGAGGTTCTGGAACCGTAAAGGGTCTGATGATTGCATCACTACAGGCAGATTTTATGGAGGGGGCATTTCAGACAAACAAAAATGATAAACATTATGACAATAACGAAGTAGCCATGTTTTAGGGGCGGTGTCTGCTTACCTTTGATTGTATCCACAAAAAACACAAAAGGATCCACCTCATCAATTGGGGACTGCAATTCTTCATCATCTGTCCAGTCATCATCTGAGTCGTCATCATCCTCATCATCAGGCCGGAATGCCCTCACCTATGCATAAACACAAGAAAATTACAAGATTAAGATTTAACAGTAGATGATGAACGTAGAATAAGCCAGATGAAGCATTCCACTCTAAATATCCAAATTTAAAAATTCAAATGTTCAGTTTAACTAGTGTTTTACAGCTGACTTAGTTAATCCTGACTTTTCAGCAGCAAATATAACAACTTCAAGAGGACAATGTCTGAACAATTCATGAAAACACAGATTTCCTTGGTTAGAGGCCCATGCATAAATACCTAGTACCTACATTCGATTTTTGGGGTATCAAATAACCCTAAAGCCTTATTGCATGCAAACCCTTCTTACATTCGATTAGCTTTTTCAGGCAGCATATCAACACACCTTTTCAGGCAACTTTCTAAATTTATTGCTGTCAGCTTCCTCCCCATCCTCAGCATCAACTCCCATTTCCTTGTCAGATTCATTTTCTTCCTCATCTGCATCATCTGTTTGAAAACCATCCATATCATCATCATCTTCTTCAGCTTCTTCCTCCTTTGCAGCTTCTGCAAAATATGTACAATATACGCTATAAGAATTAGGCAGTTAAAAATCAGATTGAAGAGATTACAGTAAAAAATGACCCATAAAGAGAGAGAAAAAAGGTTGATATACTCAATGAATATGATATACTGAACAAAGAAATGAAAAGAACAGAAACCTGCAACTTGATCTTTGTATGCAACTAGAAGATCAAGTGTGGCTCGGAACACTTGACCTAAAGCATCTTCAGGCAGTTGATCTGCTGGAAGTGCCAATAATGACGTCAAACCAAGGCAGCAAACTTTCTTGTCATGTTCCCTGCAAAGAAATTGTCATAACTTACAATGGCACAATAAAACCTCAAAATGTCATTGAAGATTAAAGTTTTAATAAAGCCAGCATAACAATAAAAAGGAAACTGGAAATTAGTGAAACAGGGTACAGGAACACATCTTTGCTTCATTACAATATTCTTTTTTTGTTCATTTTTTTTAAAACCCTTGCAGGAGATGCCGTATTCCCCTTATTTAACTTTCTTCTTAGTAAAAAAATATTCAATGAAAGATTAAAAAAGTACCTTTTAAAATTAGCACGTGTACCACTCTTCTTGACTTGCTGCAGCATTTGGAACCATAGATTGAAGATTTCTAATGCAACACCTAACTTTTGCAATATGCCAAGAGTCAATGCTGGATTGTAGTAAAGAGCATCTGCAATCTGCATAAATTTAGTAAATTACCTGATCGTCTTTCCTACCAGACAAATGATCTTGAGAGACATGGCAAACTTCAAATAGATAAAGTAAACAGCATACAGTAGTAGACAGTCAGAATTTATTTTTTCAATCTATTTACGTTCCATAGGGTAATGTGTATCAATTATAGCACTGGTGGAACTGCAACCTGCACGAACTAAAGGAACTAAGAATATATAAAGAAAACCAAAATAATGAAGACCCTATCACACCATTTATAATCCTTACAATTAAATAAAAGTATATTTGACAGACAAAAAATTGGTTCGGACAATGCTTAGAAAATCATTAATTTAGCCTGCAAGCTCAAATTAGCAGACACCTGAAAGTTAGTTTAACACGCTCCAGAGCACAAACAGGGTAAATGAGCCAAAAACAAGCCAATGAGCTTGCCAAACTCGAGAATAACCTAGGAAGCAATGGAAGCCAATTTTCTGCTCTTGCTCTCTCATACATGCCATACTTGATTCTAATAACACCTTACCACTTGCATAAGAAGACATTTCAAATATGATTTCTCAGTTCTGCGCAATCGTTCAACTGTTATTCTTATATATGGCTCAACCCAGTGATCCACCTGCCCTCTACAATTCTGAAATAAAACTTCAATAAGCTTCGGAGCTGACTCAACATCATTGTCCTCCAAATTTTTATCTGCCATAATCTGCAATGTGAAATACAGACACAGAGACATTGATAAAGTATAGACATTAGACAATGGTTTTTAATCCCCGAGCTCTGATCTAACAGGCAGTAATGCAAAATTACTCACCGACGAAATCATGTTCCATAGACTTTGTTGATAATCAGGTTCTTTGCAAGTAAGGAAATGGGCAGTCCCCCTAGAAATATAGTTGTCCAAAGGAACCAGGATATCTGCAAAGCTTTAAAATTACCATCTATCTATATATATCAAAATGTAAGCATAATAAAAATGGGTTCACTTAAATTTTGGAATATCATGTCTGAAAGCCACAGCCATAGATTTGCCTATGTATCATGCATTTAAGGAGTGGACATCGGCTAATTTAAAGTAAGTCCCAACCCTCACATGAAAGCAAGCAGAGAAGGTCTGCACCAACAATATAGAGCGTGTCCATGCTTACATGACTCCACCCGCATGAGTAGAGAACAACCACATCTCACAGGAGAATTACTAGGAAAAAAAACTCACCAATTAATCTCATAACAATAAAGCAAACTCCCACAGCATACTCATTCAAGCAACCAGTTTTACAATTAAGAAAGAGAATTCAAGGAATGAGATACTTATAAAAGTCATACCATGAGTTTAAAACAAACCCCTCCCTCAAGGCGCATGTAATTGTATTAGGCTTTGAGAAAGAGGAAAATAACATGAACAAACCAACAAGAGCATTTTCAGTCTTGATGCATTTGTTAGCTCTTACAGGATAAAGTGCATCTCTTTTGACCAAGATTGTCCATGTTCTATCTTTTTTGTCCAGTTCATAAGTAATGGTGTTATAATATATTCAATTTGTGCACAGGTAAGTTTATCCTCAGATTAATTTGGAGATACCAACTGATCTCCAACTTGTGTAAAGCAAAAAGAAATTGAGATAAACTCACTTAAATGTAGCGAGCAACATACTTGGAAAGAAATCAATTGCCCAATCTGCCAGCGCTTCCACCATCAATGGCCATAGATTCCACATGTCCAATGATATTGTCGGAGAGAAAAATGTCATATATGATGCAATTTCCAAAACTTCTTCAAAAACCTCTGTAAGCATGCACAAGAGATTAACAATTAAATAAGCAAGACAACAAAGTAAAATTAAAAGTTCAAATTTCATACCATCAGAAAACTGATAAACACCATGGATCTAAAACCAAACATTTGGAGGTTTCATAAGCTATCATCTTGTAGCTTCACATTCACTGACACAGAGAAGCATAATATGATAAATATGTGGCAATCTGTTGCTTGGTTACTCTTTGGTTGCCGTTCTGCATTTCATTTTCTATTTACATTCTGCTCCTCTTTTTTTACTCCATTATTTTAGTCGATCAGTTTATTAGAATTAGTACCATTTTATTTTGCTATTTTTCCTATCAATTGAGTCAGCTTTTGGGCTAAGCCTTTACATCTCTTGTACCCTACTTCAATTGATAAACAAATGAAGGTCAGAGAATGCATTCAACTATTAAACTGAAACTAAACAAATGTTGGTATGTCTATATCTACAGGAATGACTACCATTGTTTTCTTTTGTTTATTTTTTGAAAAACTAGCATTAATATAGAATTACATCCAACCATCCAAAAACGGTTGACATAAGCAGGAATCTTAAAACAAAGAAAGCGCACAGGAATGGCTGAGACAAGACATCTGTTGTTTCATTCTTTTGTCCACATCAAACATGGAATTTTTCAAATACTCAGTGTGTGTTTGGGATCACTTTTGAGAATAGATTATGGACCCAAACCATAGTTTTGTAAAATATGGGCCAAACAAGATTTTTTTAAAAAAAATCAATTTTAGAACTCAAACCATGGTTTGGAATCCAAAACCATGGTTTGAGAATAATTGGTCACAAAGTAGCTTTTTGGTGCCCCCTTGCCATGGTGAATTTTTTATTAATTAATAATTTAAATTTTATTAATTAAAAAAAAGATAAAACAAATAAAATATAATTTAATTTTTTATTTAAAAATTTTGGGAAAAAGATAAATTTGCCAATAAAAGTTACAATCTTCCATATTTTTTTATGGTCATCTAGATTAGTTCTCTAATAAAGTTTTCAGTAGAAAAAAAATTAAAATTTAGATAAATATAAATTTTTACTTTATTCAAATACATATGTATATGTATTATTTTGTAATCATTTAATTAAAAAAATTTAAAATTAAATTAAATTTATTATCTATGGAAAAGTGATTCTGCTATTAATCATCCAAACATCTCCAATTTTTAAAATCATTTTTTTCTCAAAATCTATTCTTTCCAAAATCTATTCTCCAGAATTTATTCTTCTCAAAATCTATTCTCCAAAAGCTAATCCAAACACACCCTCAGTCTCCTTTCCTTCTCCTCACATACTCTTCAAATATTTTTTAAATAATAAAATCAAATAATATCTTACGTAAATTACATAACAAATAAAACCATTAATAAACATCTATTTTTATATTTAGAATAAACAAAACCAGAATGGAAATTTAAAAAAATAAAATAATACCCAGATGTTGTAGGCATAGGTGATTTAAAAAAGGCAAATACCTTGACCATCAGATGTCAACATTCTACGCATTATTGGAAGCAATGTTGGTTCAACTTGAACAAAAAGGTGAGGAAGCCTGCTCACTGATTCAAGTATTGTACTAATAGCACGCAAACAACCAACAGCAGCCAGAGCACCTGGATCATCAGCTTCATCGGCTTCAGAAGTGTTCATACATCTCCAAAATGCAGCAGCCTGTTTTATAAACAGAAAAATATGCTACTACATAAAAAAGAATAACTCAGAAGAAAAGCACAATTTTCATTTGCAGACATAAATGAAAAAAATTTTACCAAATTTTGGCATAGCCCAAGTGCATATGGTGCCATCTCTTCCCCAAACTTGTCCACAATTGTCTCCAAAGTAAACACGAGGTCCTCATTCTCAACCTCATTCATAAGTTTGAAAAGTTCTGTACACATTTGTGTTTATTTAAACCCATTTGACAAGCAAATTAAAGATTATGATGTGTAAGAAAACAAAGCTTCACATCCACTTACCATCAAGGAGTTGTGGGAGAATAGGACGAATTTCATCCAATTCTGCATCAAAACCAAAAAGAAATACATTTATATATAGTTAACATCCACCTTTAAAATTCAAATAATCCCAAACAAACAAATGAATAAGAAAGTTGTAAACCACCTTCGCAAGCTTCAACAAAAGAACGCAAAGCAAAGACAGAATCAACACGCACAGGAAGTTCTGGATCTCGCATTCCAGAAACAACACACTGCAATGCCTTCCGGAAGTTGTTCTGATCAGAGAAGTTGATATGGGCATACTGTCCTGCAACCCATGCCGCCTATTTTTAACAAGAATATTCCATGATTAGAATATGACGGAGATCAACTGTATTATTTAGCTTTCATACTCTTTATGTGAATGATGTTAGTATCCTTCTTTCTAGCTTCCATGCTTCTGTTTATTATCTGATTTGATTTCTTCAATTTTCAGGCTGCTGATTTAATAGGATTGAATAGCAGGTCAGAGTTGCCTTCTCTCCCCTTTATATATATTCATGAATCTCACCATGAATAAGCAAGCAATTACTCAACATTTTTTCTTAAAAATTTAAATTAAATTCAACCAAATTTTATTTGTTGCAAGACCGATACTTGGTTTGGTTAGACGTGGAAAAGCAGATGAATAAGGGGGAGGAGGAGAATCAAATGGATTGCATCATTCCCTGGTATATAGAGTATTCTTATTATTCCCAACAAAAGAGGAGAGAGAGAAAGTGCCACTTGCCACATTGGCAAAGATACTTTTACCTTAGCCCTAAGGTGGCCAACTGGACTGCTGAACTCAGGAAAGACATGTTGCACTAACATACGCTCAAGTTCAGATTTGTATGGTTCAGTTTGCTTTAATTTATCACAAAGTGTCCCAATAGCAAGAAGAGCACCATCTTTCTGTCTGTAGGGCTTGTATTCTGCAGGAGCTGCATCATACCTAGCACAGCAAAAACCCATATATGGCATCCAATTCACTAATTATCTTTTGGCCAAAAAAGGCTGAATTATCTATTCTAGAAATGAGTACAAAAATTACCTTTGGAAAATTTCAACTATGAACTGAATAAACTTGTGAAGATTTTCTTTTCCACGTTTTCGAACCAACTCAGTCACAAAGTCCATTGAAGCAGTCCTAGGACTGTACAAGTCCTCAATAATGTCTGTCACAGATGAGACAAGATATAAGCTAATGTACCCATCTTAATTCTAACTTTATACCTGCAGTCCAAAAGTATCCCTTCCTCAATACTTACCATATCCCTTCCTTACATATTCATGAGGATCTTCCTCCCAAAGCTTTTGATCAGTATCGTTGAAACACATCAGAGGAAACACTATCTCAAATAGAAGAATGTCAAGCCGAGGTTGCAGCAGAGTATACATACTATTCTTTGAAATGCTGCATACATATTACCCAAGAAACGGTTACATAGAAAATCAAGTAATTATAATTCAAGAATAAAAAATATGTGCTAACTACCAGCAACAGAAAATAAGACAAAAACGTAATGTCTTCTAAATATGTCAAACTCCCCAACAATAAAGTTGCTTCCACATATCTGATTACAAATGAATTAGCTACAATCATGACAAATCTTTAGCAGAAATGTACTGACACCAACCATGAATTTACCCTAGAACTGGAGATGACTACGTAGCATCTAAATTCTAAACCACATGAACAAAGATGGAGACCTGCCAAGCAGCTACTCAACCAAAGACCTTTAGCTGCTTGAGAACTTAGACTTAAAAGGGAACGAGTAAATTGATGGACAAATGGCACTACTACTTTTCCCACTTTCAGAAGAGCCTACTTTCTACCATATAATGCATATACCCTCAAGACTAATGGGCATTGGACAAAGTTCAGAAAAAAATTGTTCTTTTCATATTTCAGATGATATATTGAAAAGTGGAGATACTCTTGCTGATTTTAAAAAACTCAAGTAAAAAATCAATTAGTGGCATTCTTCTAGCAAAATATTATTGAACTTGTGACATAATTTCAAAACAAGGTCAAAGTAATGTCAATCATTTATGCATATAACATATTTGCCTAAAAACTTTGTTATACAAACTTAACAATACTTGTAACATAATTTTTCTGTAGAAGAAAGGGCATCATGTGTTAAACTCAGGTTAATAATTAGGAAGACTGTTTTAGGTACTAGCTGCTGCCTGCTGTTACTCCAAATCTTTCTAGACCTACTGCTGCGACATTCTATTCATATAACCCCTGGATCGTTAATCCTCCTGAGGTGACAGTTGATATCCAGCACCATATTTCAGCCACGTAATAAATCATATAGTAACTTGGAATAGGATTAACTATTACTGTCATTAGATGGAAGACAACTAAATCCATGTTTCTATTCAGTGCTGCTACCAGATGCAGGAAAACTATGTACAATGCATAAATCAATCCTACAAACTTAATGAAGAGAGCCTTCTACATTCAGATGTACAAGTCTACATAAGTCTGAAGTTTCTTGTGGATACCATGGATAAGCAGTAGATGACAGCAAGCTTGTATATAAATTATACAAAGTGACTGCCTGATAAGGAAAGACAACAGAAATATAATGAATGTAAAAACACAAAACCACCTGTTGCTTAGATATTGAAAAATAAGGTTGATCACTCTGTCAGGCAGATAGCCACCCAGTCGAATGACATTCAACAGATTCAAGTCGCACTCCAAAATCTTCCCTGCATAATGCTTCTGAAACATTTGAGCAAAGGGCCTGTTTGCAGGGTTTTGTAACTTCAAGTCCCCAAAACTGTGACATGAAAAATTTGATACCCATAGAAAAATTATCTCAGGCAGCAAAGCTCAGATATTTCCATTAAGCGATCTAAACTTCAAACTTACCGAGTATAAAGCCTATTTAGTATGTGAACTGTCCATTTCTTCACCTTCCACCAACCCCATGATTTTCTAAGCTCAGGATCAACAGGTTGGCCTTCTGATGGGACAGGACTCTCCAATACATTTAAGAACAGTGTCATCCAAGTATTAAAGACATTTTGATCAAAAAACTGCTTTGGAATCTCCAACTGAACATAAACAATGAACCCAAAAATGAACGTCAATTCTATGAGCTTAAGTTGAGAAATGTATAAATATAAATAACAAAGCCATCTATGCCATCTCAATTGTACAAAGATTCTCTTTTTCTTTTTCCATTTGAATAGCAAGGTTCAAGAAAAAAGGCCAAAGTCTAGGGAAAAGTTATTGCATAACATCACGATAATCAAGATCAGGCACATAGTTCATAAAGCTGGCATTTTTTTATTGGTTCACCATATAGTTTTCTTGTTTAACATAGAGAATGTCCATCATCACTCAATCCCAAATAAAAAAGTTCTGATTAACTCATTGTACATAAAAATCCCTAGACAGCTTTCAATTCACGGTTCAGTTTGTAATTTGATTCAACAAATGGTTGGGATTGAGTTGGGAGGAAGGTTGGGAGGAAGATAAAGATAGTCATCCGTCTCCTAATTAATGTTAAGTTGCATTATTTACAATCCAAACATAATGCAGCATTTTTTTATGACAAAACAATTCAGCATTTTAAAGGACCTTTAAAGGACCAAGTTTTGTCAGACTCTAATAAATGTGAAAACAAAGTAAAGCTATTTATACATAAACGCAACATATATCCTAAACAGGGTTTGACCCTTTGGCCAAAAAAAAAGGTTTGACCCAATGCACAACACATAGCACTGAAACATAAATTTAAGAAATACACATGGAAAAAGAAGAAAACGTACATAAATGGAAGACCAAAATATTTTACAGATAAGCTTGATTAAATCTGCTACTTCCAGTGATGGGTTTACAATCTGGACAAGCCTGCTAAATATATTGAGAAGTTGAGGAAAGGTCTCCTCAACTATCCGATGAACAGGTGTCCTCTCCTCATCTGACTTGAACCTGAAAATGGGCAAAGAAAAGGAGGATGAAAACAATACTTCTCTGCAACATAAAAGGGCACAACCAGAATAATGATTTGTCAACCATACAATGCTTCAGTGATCATAAAAATTCTTTAAAAAAAAAAAAGAATACCATCTCTTGTCAAACCAGGCATTGAAATAAATAAAACATCATAACTATATCAATTGAATTAATATATTATAAAGCTGGCTAATTAGAAAGAACGCCACCTATTGTGTTCTGTGTATCAAAAAATAAAGATCGCTTCTTAATTTTTGCATCATTCCTTTAATTTGCTTTCTTGAACAGCTCCAGAGACATTTTTAATTACTGAGCAAAACGTTATTTTATATGTCACCAAACCGAAAACGTTATTTTATATTCCTTCTTCTACCAAAGAAGATTTTCCTCTCCTATAATGATAAAAAATTGCAGAAGACAAAAATAAACAGCAAAACATGCAAGGTAATAAAGACATCCAGGCCAACAAGGGAAAACACTATTAAGACCAAGTCAATATTTAAACCCAGGATCAAACTTCCGTGGTTTAGAAAGGGAAAGATTGCATAAGAAATGTGTGAAACAATGAGTATAAACATAAAAAAACTGACATCGCAGAAGACAGACAAAAAAAGAAACAATAAAATACAACTGTAATTAACAGAAAGCTATAAAATAAAGAGACAAGCTTAACAGCACAATACAATATTTACAACTCAGGAAAAGACTCCTGTGGTTTGGATTTTGGAAGGGAAGGTTTTTTCACAGCATTAGCAACTCGAAAGAAACAGTCACCAAAAGTGGATGTATAAGTTATACCCTTGTATTCTAATTGAGAACTCAAATTATAAACAACATTGACACAAGGTAGGACAAAGGACACGCTCTTTCAACTGAAATAAGTTTGCATTTCAAACTTTAGAAAGAAAAGCAAAAAGCTTACTCATATTTTGTAGAAAGAATCCGGAGAACAAATAAGGCACCATAGACTTGTTGATCCTGCAAGTTATGTTTCACCCAGTCAAGAAGACCTGGCCACTGCTCAGGATAATCTGAATGTATAATTGTCTTGAGGCACTCACCAAGTTGCACCCTAGACAACGTGTAAACATGGATAGTCAATACTATGAAACTTGGAAAAAAAATAAAAGAAAGGAACACAAAATCCTTAAAGTTTTGGCCCATGTGTTTTCATTGAATTAAACACACACACTCAGAGACCCCTACTAAAATAAAGTACATGGGATTGCATGGTAAACATTTTACAACAAAAAGTAACAAGAATCACAGTTCAACTAGTGTACCTTAACAAGGGAGGAACTTGAGCCACAAACACAAGAATGTAGTCCCTCACCACCTCTTTATCACTCTGTGAGATCTTCTGCTGGGCATCTAAATGAACCCAGAAAGATATAATGAATCCACAAAGGGTAAATTTTCTGACTCTTGACACATTTACAAGAACGTACCAGAATCAAGCGGAGACCAATATTTTGCAATGAAGTTCTTGAAATGAATGCTAGCAACTTGCCGCACTCCCATGTCACAGTTGTTGTCAACAATGATTTGCAACAGTCTCACGAGATGCTGAGGCGCATACTGAAACTGTATATAAAGAAAACCAAATATAAACTAGAGCACACATCAACTCATAGCAGAAAGAAAATCAATAATTTGCAATGACAACAAAGTTCACAACTTAAACAAAAGGGACCCTGTTGTGGAAGTGGAAAAGTAAAAGCTTCGAAAAATTACGAGTAAAGATATGCCGCAAAATACACGGTATGATTACTAAAGACGACTCTTCGTGGAAAAAAAGAACAATCCAATGGAGTAAAAATAAAAGAACAAAGACCAAGCGCAATTCTGACAATAGAGGCGGAATTGAGTGATGATAAAGCAAAGCAGAGGAACTCCAATGACAAAGACATGCACCTGATCAAGGCTTTGCTCGGCTGCCTTTCGTTCATTGGGATTCGGGCGGAGAGCAGCTTGAAGTATAACAACCAGACTAGGAAGATCCATAATCTCAACGATCAAAATACCCACTGAATCAAAATGAAGTCGATGATTATAAAAAAGGAAACAAAAATAGGTAAAAGTATCGAAAATCTAAACCCTAGCACCAAATTGATGACTGGAGATAGTGCGTGCTCTAGGGTTTAGACCAGCTAAACAAATAGGGGATAGAACAGAGTGAATGCAGTTCAGGCCAGGCAGCGAGCAGGAAACAGTGATGAAGAAGGCTCAATTAAACACTAGGGTTTACGGGTTTTAACTTTTTGACCACATTACTTTTTTATTTAACCTGAATTAATCAACAAATCAATTTATTTCAATTTTTAATTAAATCTGTATACTTTATTTTGTTTAAATTACACCTTTATAATTTGATCCGTTGTAAACATTCATCCATAACTGTTAATTTTAATTTATATAATTTCATAGAGTTTATGGATTCTCTTTCATATCATTTCACACTGTTTTAACATCAACATAATTTTATAAAAAAAAAACTACCCATAAATATTGATTCAAGTGAAATAAATTTTAAATTTTTAAATATAAAATTTAAAATTTGAGTATTTATAAATATAGAAAATATATTTAGAAGAGATATTTTTAATTATCTCTAATAATATTCAAAATTTAACTAATCAAATAGTAAAGCCTTAATTTAAATTAAAAAATTTAGGGATTGAGACTTAAAATTAAGATAAATTGGTAGGGTTAATAATGCCCTTTTCATTTATACAACCAACCCACTTTTTGTTGGCCAACAATGCACCAACCTTATTGGGGTCTGTGTTAGGAAAAAATTGAAGGACTTTAGCTTATTTGTTTTAGGGATCACTTGCCCTCTTTATCGGATAGGAAGGGCATGATTTAAAATAATATAAAATTTTGGAACCGTTAACAAGGTGTTTTGGCCAGGCCGCTAAACGACAAAGTTGGGATCACCCAAGACACTGTCATTGAAGCATGTGGTATCTTGAGAGAGGTATCAAACTCTAAGAACGATTGACAAGAATTTAGCCCATAATAAGCATATGCAAGTTTCGGGCTAGGTTTGTTTTCTGAATCTTAAAATATTTTTTTAAATATATCTAATATTATAAAATAAATTATGATATAATTTTATTAATAAAATATTTAAAATAATACAATTTCATATAAATTAATAAGAACTTTTAACTACTAAAATATTTAGTTAACTAGAATTTGAATAAAATAATTTTATATGGCATTTAATATAAATATATGAATTAAATATTTTTTAATAAAAATAATAAAATTTATTTTTATTCTTTCTTATATTATATTATGAATCCAGGGGAGTACAATCCTTTATAGTTGAGGAGAGATATAAAAGATTCTAAAGTTGTTACTGACTTGAGCACCTTTTTCTGAATAAATAAATATCTCGGCGAATGCGAAACACGGTGCCATGCCACGCGCCACCCACATCTTTTTACGGCGCGTCCCTTGTATTGTGTAGTGTTGCCTTGAGTATTTTTATTTTTAATTAACTGTGTGTTTCGCAAATTATCAAATTTAAATTTAACTCATAATTTAGTTTTAAAAAAATTTAAAATAAACAATTATTCAAATAGATTTTAGATTAAACCATAATTTAAAATTAAAATTTTAAATAAACTGATTAGAGTAGTTTATAGAATAGTAAAAGAGTTTATGAATTAATCAATTACTATATTAACCCTACTTTTTCTTATACTCTCTTCTATTTTTTCTTACACCATCTTTATTTTCTTTTTTACACAATCTCTCATCTCATCTCTTATCTCTTATCTCTCCTCATTTAATACTCATACTATTTTTTTCTAACCTATTCATCTAACATATCCTTACTTTTTCTTACACCGTCTCTATTTTCTTTCTTAGACCCTATTTTCTCTCTCCTATCATCTCTCATCTCTTATATCTCCTCATTTAATATTCATATTTTTTTTATAATTTACCAATAATAAAAATATTTTTATAAATAACTATCTAAATACTCATTTATTTAAAATTATTTTTTTATAATTTTTTTTAAAATTTTTTTTCTATAAACTATCTAAAAACTCTTTTTTTATAAACATATTTTTAAAATTCTATTTAAATGGGTCTAAAAATTTGTTAAAAGCAAATATTAATTTATGGGAGAATACAAAGGCCATAAAGCATAAAGCATATTAATAGCTTCAAGACAATCAGACATGAGAATAATATTTTTGTAACATTTTTGCCAATATATCTTCAAACCTTGTAAAACTCCGATCGATTATCTGCTTAACTCATAAAAGAGATATTAGGTGAGGGAAATAATTCTTATCTCTAACTTTTAATATAAAATTTATTTAATTAATTTAAATAAATTAATTATTTATAATAATTATATATTAATTTTTCTAAAATACTTTATTTAATTATGTGTATTTAAACTACTTTTAATATAAAATATTTTAATATGTATAATTATATATAAATATTTTAAAAAAAATATAATTTTAAGATATAAATTGAATTAAAATAGTATATTTAAAACTAAAATATATTTTTATCTAATTTTTATATATAAGATTGGAGAGAGTATATTAATATTTTATTACATAATAAAACCTTAGCTAGCTGTCTGAGCGCTTGTTTGGATCTGTTTATGATAAATCATAAAATTATAATTGAAAGGTCAGATTGAGATTCCAAATCTCCAATCTAAACAAATACTATGAAATTAACATTTTCACTTATGGCTTTCACATCGCTCTTTGTATTATTTTTTAAGGGTTTGTTTAGTAAGAGGGAAATAGAGCGAGAGAGGGGGAGAGAGAAAATTTGAATGAGTTTAATTTAAAAAGAAATAGATTTATGGGGTTATAAAATTTTAGTAACTATAAGATGCAAAATAAAATAATAAGAAAAATTAATTAAATTTTTTTAATCTACTTCTCTAATTTTTTTTAAATTCAATATATTTAAATCTTGAAAGACAAGTGTTGTTAAAACCCTACTAAAGATTGCTCTTTCGACATCATTCAAACAAAGCATCTGAAATTGCTTGCTTAAGCAATTTTTCCTTGTCATCGTAGTTCTGGAAAAACCCTAACTTCAAGTTCTTTAATTTTGATATTCCTATATAGGGGAAGTTGGGATGTCTAGAAACAAGGTAAGTTTATTTCAGACAAAAGATTATAAATTATGCTTATTTTTATTTTTAATATAAAAATTAGTTAGTATTTATAGATAAATTAAAGAAATTAAATAAATTAATTAATTATGATTAAATTTAATTTTTTTAAATAAATTCATATTATATACTCCCTAATCTATCTCACCAGATAATTAGTTTTTATATTAATTATAATTAAATAATTTATTTAATTTATTTAAAAAAATTAAATAATTCTTATCTTAAAGAATAAAAGAATACCATGAAGTTTAACTAAATCAATTTAAATATATAGTAAAAAGTTGATGGAGCATACTTGATGAATTATCATATATAGCTGTTGATATATTATAGATTTAGTAACAACCGTCATTATCTCTAAGGATAGACAGATTCACAACCTATTGGACCTTCTTAACTTCACAAGAATATGATGAGGTTGATGAGTTGCTAGTTTGACTAATAATCTCTTCTAACCAACATGCAATAGTAGACCAAGGATATATTTAGATAATTTTAAAAAATAATTTATAAATTTTTTTTTGATAATTTTAAAAAAATATTTTTTAGAGAATAACTTATAAAAAAAGTGGTTTTGAATAAATAAGTATTTAAACAATTATTATTAGAAGAAATTTTATATTTAAAAAATTACCAAAAATGATATAATTTTATTAAAAATATAAGAGATAAGAGAGAGAAAAGTGAAGATAAGACAAGAATGAGGAGATAGAATAAAATGCAAAGAGGAAAGATAAGAGAAAGTGAAAAATAAAGAGTAGATATAATAGAGAAGAGATAATATAGAAGAGAGGGGAGAGAATGTGTAATAAAAAATAAAGATAAAATATTAATTAATTAATTTATAAATTCTTTTATTATTCTAAAAATTAGTCTTAATAATTTATCTAAAAATTTAATTTTAAATTATAATTTAATTTATTTTTTTAAATAAATATTACTATTTATTTTATTTTTTTAAAAAAATAAAGTTGATACTAAAACCCTATTAAACCCTTCATTTTAAAAGTTTTTAAATACATTAATTAATTTTCATATTATGGGTGTGTTTGGTAACACCCTAAACTTTAGTTTGAAAAAGGCTTTTAGCCTCAAATCTCAGTTTGGGGAAATTTTTACCCAAACAGTAATTTTTATTTAAAAGGGCTTTTAGACTAAATTAGGGTTTAAAACCAAAGTTTCAGATAAACTGGTTAGAGCAGCTTATGGAACAGTAAAAGAGCTTATGAATTAACCAATTACTATATTACCCCTATTTTTTTACACTATCTCTCATACTTTTTCTTACACCCTCTCTCCTCTCTTCTACTTTTTCTCTCTTTTCTTTCTTATACCCTCTCTCCTCTCATCTCTTATCTATCTTCATTTAATACCCATACCCTTTTTTGTAATTTACCACTCATAAAAACCCTTCTATAAATAACTATTCAAATACTCATTTATCTAAAATTATTTTTTTTTATAAATTATTCTAAAAAAATTATTTTTCATAAGTTATTTATAAATTTATTTTTTTTATAAGCTAGTTTAAAAAAAATTTTCTAAACACACTATATTTTTTTTTCCTGTGAGAATACGTAGAAAGCGCGGTATGTATACGTCACGCCAGCTACGGGCATCAGCACCCTGTGCACAATCTGTCTAGCTAGACCCTCTTCGCTCTGCTGCTGAGCCGAATGTTGTCTTCGGACGAGGAGGACGGAGAAGCGTACCTCTTCAAAATCGTCATCATCGGCGATCCTGCGGTCGGCAAATCCAACATGCTTTCTCGCTATGCTCGCAATGAGTTGAACATGCATTCCAAGGCCACCATCGGCGTCGAGTTTCAGACTCAGAGCATGGAAATCGACGGCAAGGAAGTCAAGGCTCAGATTTGGGACACTGCTGGCCAAGAGCGCTTCCGTGCTGTCACCTCTGCCTACTACAGAGGCGCTGTCGGGGCTCTCATTGTCTACGATATTAGTCGGAGAACCACTTTCGATAGCTTCGGTCGCTGGCTGGATGAGCTCAAAAGTAAGCATTTCAAGCTAAGACAATCGTTTTCTTCGGCGTATTTGTTTATTCGGTGATTCTGATAATTACAGTACTAGATCTGAGCTTCATAATTGATTGACTGACTTAATTCGGAAGAAAACAATCTTTGGAATTATCGAAGTAAAGTAAGGGAAAAGACAAAAGGAAAAAAGTTAAAAAAGGGAAGGGGTTCTTTGTCTCTAACCCATCTTTCCTAGAGTGACTTGTGGTTCTGTCAATTTTACTAGATACTTTCTGAAAAATATTTTATCCGTAGATAATTGGATATGGTTCTAAAGGAATATAAGCGAATTCTATAATTTCAAGGATACATAGGAATCGGCTATTGTACTGATTGGATAAGGAGGAACTACTTTGTATTGTGCATGAGTTGAGCGGACTGTGAGCTGATATCTTGACCCAACTTGTCTTTCCGTCTTAATGTTGCCTCATTTTTTTTGGTGATCTGATTGGATTTTTTTGGTGCTGGTAGTTGAGACTTGTTTTCTCTGCTTTTCTCTCTGCTGCTCTAAGATAAAGTTAGTTAAGAAATAGATCCCGCGTTAGCTTTCTTTTTCTCTAACAACTGAACGAATCTGGGGTTAAAAGTTGAATTTGAGATATAATGCAACTGCCATTGAATAGTTGAAGGCATATATTCGGGATAAAACAATTCCTGGATTCTGGGAGGCAACTTTAGTTTGGAGGAACTTTTTGATTGAAGACGGCCCTCTTTTTGTAATTCACAATTTATCAAATTTGTTTTAGTTAAATATTAAAAGCCCTCTCTGCAGCATTCTTTGTTTCAGAAATGCATCAATCATAGTGCTTGTCTAAACTAGACTGGCAAGCCAGGCTTTCACTAGAATCTGCTAAGAGCTAAGTGTCCTATACACTCATGAAAACTTTTTCTCGTCTGATGTATAATGTGGGCTTTGTCTCCATTTTCTGAGTATTCACATTATCAACATTTTTTTGGGCAGCCATTCCTTTGAGGCGGGGCCCATTTTGTTTGCCAATGCTCAGTGATAAAGTATAAAAAAATCACACTAAACTGCCTTCGGTTTGGCTAAATTATACCCAATACCTGTCTTATTTCAAGAATTACACCTAACTCCGATCTAGTTTATGCTTCGTCAATGAAGTTGACTTTCTACACATTATGCATTTCTCCCAAAAATAGAATTACCTAATCGTCTTTTTTGGCATATCAAGATTAGTTTCATCTTGTGCAGAAAGTTGTTTGGTTAAACCAAACTAGATTTGAAGCGATACATCAAAATCTTAGTAGAGCTAGGTGTAATTTTCTTAAACAAGAGAAATATCAAGAGTTATTTAATTGAGTCTAAAGGTTCAAGGGAGGTTAGCTCAATTCATGCCAAATTATAAGTATAATTGGCTTAATTTTCTGATATACTAGGATAAATGATAGGTTTTATTATCTTGACAAAGTTTGTATGGTGTTTTGTGATTGCCCTTATTTCTTTTATCCTGCAATTAGTTTTCTATTAGAGTCTGCTATGCCCCATCAGGTTCTTTTGAGTGTTTGTGTCTTGTTCTGCAATTATCGAATGTGTAAATAATCAGTAAATGTACTTATTTAACTTCTGTTGCAATCTAATGTGTAGCTGATGAAATTGACATTGGGATATCCAATATTTAGATTATTATTACGTCTTCGCCCTTGAATTTTCTGTTTTAAAAGAGTATTTCTGCAATTATCGAAACTAACTTAATACTTGCATTATCATCTTCCTATACACGATGACTCTGAAAAAGAGCGTAGAAAGAAAGAAAGTAAAACAGAAAACAGAACAAAATATAGCAAAGATGCATTGTCATATCCAACAACTATGCTGCAGAAGTCGGTTTGCCAATTAAATACGGTGGTCTGTTGGGTGGCAATTAAAAGGGTTGGTTCTCAATAAAAAATAAAATGACTCCTATTATTCTATTTATAAATTTTAAATTTATAAATAAGTATAATTTTTTTATAAATTTTATTTTTAATTTTAGTTTTAATTAATTATATGTCTGTCTATATTTTTTTATTCGTTTTTTCTTTTTTTCACTTATTTTTTCTCTTACTTATCCTCTTTATAAATTAAAGACAGAACTTAAAAAAATATTTTTTATATATTATTATTTTTAATTAATTTTAACTAATTTTTTTATCAATATAAATTAATTATTTAAAACTTATAAGTATGTTTAGAGCGAGTAATACTGTAGGAGCTTTCCATAGTACCATAAAAGTTAATACACATATAGTATTATTCCATGTGACGCTAATCCCTCCCGTCTAATATATATAAAATTTTTGTTGTTTATTCTCCCAATTCATAGCCAAGATATTTTTTAATAAATATAGATATTATTTTATTAGATATAATTCTATTTAAAGATTATAAAATATTAAATATAGATATATTTTTTAATAAAAAATTAAACTTTAATTCTCTATATGATAAATTAATCTATTCTACTAAATTTAATCTCTTATTGGTCACAACTAAGATATTTGTATTAAAAGAATGTTGATATAATTGAACCTTTATATAACATGACCTCTAACACATTGAAGTCCAGTTTAGAGGAGACTTAAATGGGTGTATTAGGCCCAAGATAGATAAAGAAGCCCATATGACCACAAGACTACAAGATGAGAAAAACACAAATAAAAAAGAGAGACTTATTTTTGTATATAAAAAAGATTTATTTAATAATCTATTTAATTAATTTAAATAAATTAAAAAATTAAATTAAATTAATTTATTATAAAAAATATGACATAATTTATACAAAATGCCTCTATATAATATTATATTATATTATGTATTACTTTATAAGTTAAATAAATTAATTTTTAAAAAATAATAAATATTTCATGTTTATTTAAAAAATAATTAGGCTTCTCGAAATTATAAAAATGATATAAAAAAATCATCTACGAACTTGCTATAAGTTTAGTAAATTCAACCAAGCCACTCCTTAGATTTAGGGTAAAAGTGTCAATACATATGATCTTATCCAAAAAATGTTGCTGAGGTGCAAAAAATGCATACGATGATTCTAAAAGGGTACTAAAATGCCATGCCCGTTTATTCAACCAAACGTGGGTCACATATTTCTGTCCTGTCAGCATTCTCAACCAGCAACACCTTATCTTCACTCTCACGAGGAAGGAAGAAACCCAAATCGAAAGCTAACAAAAAAAAAGTGAGAAAGAAACCAAGATCAAGTTCAGCAACAACCAAATAAAAAAACAAGGTTAGCAATATCATCCCATATTAACAAACCCAGGTAAGTATTAATTAATCAAATTGAACAGAAAAATAAAATTAAAAAATGGAGCAATCATCCCACTATGGTAGGTTCTCCTCACTGGCGATGACTCCTCCTTCCTCTTTCCCTTCTTCCTTCATGTTCCCCACCTTTGCAGAGCAGACCCTCTCGTCATCATATTTCTCCTCATCCCTCAGAATCTCCGTCCAGATGATCGAATGGCGCATAGTGCACCACATAACATGTCCTTCTGTGCCTCCCTCGCCTTCCTCCTCGTCCGCGTCTTCAAGGATGTCGAGCCCGTCTCCATGTCCCCCGAGCTCTACATCTCCTCCGTCTTCAATAGAAGAGATGTAATAAATTTAAAATTATGGGTTGAAGAAAATAATAATGAAATATATAAAATAATATTAGGAAAAGATTTCTTAAATTTAGTAAAACCTTATAAAATTCAAGAAAATAGAATAATATTAAATATAGATCATCAAACATTAATAATACCTAAAATAAAATGACAAATCAATTATATTATATATTAGTAAAATTCAGTTATGAAAAATATAGATCAAGAAAATATCATGCTTTAGTAGATACTGGAGCAAATCTAACAATAGCAAAATATAATGTTCTACCTCCAGAATTATGGAAGAAGAAACAAAATATAAGAAGGATAGAAGGAGTAGGACAAGAAATTCAAATAATAGAATTAGAAGCAAAAAATATTTTAGTACAAATAGAAAATTATGAATTAAAAATATTAGAATTAAATCAATTCAATGATTCAAGTTGTGATATAATATTAGGATTAGATTTTTTAGAACAATATTATCCTTGGAAAATAACAAAAAATATATGAATAATTACAACTCCGTGTAAACATGAAGCATGGAGAATTAGGATTACTAGACCTTATAGGAGAAATGATGAAAAATTTCAACAAAAATTAAATGAAAGAGAAGTACAATTCTTACCAAATAAAAAGCCAATAGAAATAAATGAAAAATTTGCATTAAATATTATAAATAATATAGAGAAAACTATAGAAAAAAGGTTAGAAGAAAATTATAGTGAAAATCCATTAATCCATTGGGAAAAATCAAAACATTTAGTAAAAATAGAATCAAAAGATTATAGTAAAGAAATAAACTGTAAACCTTATCCATGGACAGAACAGGATAAGAAGGAATTTATTATGCATATTAATGAAATGAAAAAATATAATTTAATAAAAGAAAGTAGATTTGAATATTCGTCACCAGCAATGATAGTAATGAATCATAGTGAACAGAAAAGAGGAAAATCAAGATTAGTAATAAATTATAAAAAATTGAATAATTTAGCAATACGAAATAGATATCTCATACCAAAAATAGAATTATTATTTAATTTAATAAAAGGAAAAATAATATTTAGTAAATTTGACTGTAAGTTAGGATTCTTTCAAATAAGATAAGAAGAAGAAAGTAAAAAATATACTGCCTTTAGTACATCAGAACAATTATATGAATGGAATGTATTACCAATGGGATTACATAATAGTCCTAGTATATTTCAAGAATATGTTACTAAGATACTAAAACCTATAAAAGATTTTGCAGTGATTTATATAGATGATATATTAATAAGTTCAGATAATAAAGAACAACATGAAAATCATTTAAGACAATTTATAAATTTAATAGAAGAAAAAGGATTAAATATATCACCAAATAAAGCTAAATTAAGAAAAGAAAGAATAGGATTTTTAGGACAATATGTATAAAAAGAATGAATAGAATTACAAGAACATATAGAAAAGAAAATATTAGAATTCCCTAAGATTAGTAATAAAAAAGAATTACAATCATTTTTAGGATTAGTAAATCAAACTAGAAATTATATTCTTAATTTATCAAAATTAACAGTTAAAATATCTAGATTAGTTGGAGAAAACAGTATATGGAATTGGAATAAAGAGACTGAAAATATAGTAGATCAAATAAAACAAATATGTCAAAAATTGCCAAAATTAATTATTCCAATACAAGAAAATATTAAATGAATAATATATACAGATGCATCAGATAATTATTGGGGAGCTGCATTATTTCATGAAAATGAAAAAATAAAGAAATAATAACAAGGTATGCAAGTGGAAAATTTAATGATAGTCAAAGCAATTATCATTCAAATTGGAAAGAATTTTTAGCAATAGTAAAAGTAGTAGAAAAATTTGAATTATTTATAGTAAATACTAAATTTATTATTAGAACAGATAATACTCAAGTAAAATATTGACTCGATAAAGGAATAAGATCTAATAAGTTAAGTAATAAAATGTTAATTAAATGGCAAAGTAATTTGTCTTATTATGATTATGATATTGAATATATTAAAGGTAAGAATAATTTGATTGCTGATTATTTGAGCAGATGGACAATAGAATGACCAGTAACGAATCTCAAAAAGAGATACCGACTATGACTACTATGGAATAAATTATTACAAAGATCAATATTCTAGAGATAAATCAGAGTCTGATGTACAATCAGATGAATCAGAATATGCAGGCTCTGACAAATAGTATCAATAATATTTTGCCTCAAATTGAGGAGATCACTAAGAAGATTAAAGAGATCGAAGAGAAGAATAAACAAAGATCAATAGCAGATGCTTCTATTCAAGTATCATCTGACAATATCAAAGTATCTTCTGAAGAAGTTAAAGTACCAGTATCAGGTATTATAACTAATAGAAAGGTAAATACTGAAATAGTACCTTTCATTGAAATAGTAAAAGCTCAATCAGAAGAAAAGAAGAAAAAAAAAATAGTATCTATAAGTAGTAGTAGTAGTAGTAGTAGTAAAAATGATAGTTTCAAAACTATAGAACAATATAAGTTTTTTAGACACTTAATATATAAAATGAACCATTTACAAATTAATTCTAGAACTATAAAATATGTTTCTCATTATGCTTTCAATAAAACTATAATATATCCTGGTACATCACTAGATTTAGTAAAAATATTATATAGCTATGGATTAATTCACACTCTATATCCATCAAGTAATATGGAAGAAATTAAGCAATTACCATTAT
Organism: Leucaena leucocephala; assembly: GCA_037074615.1. Classification (NCBI taxonomy): domain Eukaryota; kingdom Viridiplantae; phylum Streptophyta; class Magnoliopsida; order Fabales; family Fabaceae; genus Leucaena; species Leucaena leucocephala. The sequence goes on along the minus strand of CM073533.1, from coordinate 9,311,195 downwards.
CTTTTCAAGAAGCTGCCAAACACTATTTTAGAATAGTAACTCAGTATAGAGTTTTCATTAGATGTTATTCTACAATAGCAGAAATAACCCCTGAAAAATTTTATCCACCTATTAATTTAATAAGATTTTGAGCTACTAAAAGAGCTATAGAATATGATGAAGAAGAGAAAGAAGACATTAATGATGATGAAGATTTTCAGTATAAAATTTCTAATATTAGAGCTTCTGAAACTAATATTATATTTCAAGAATTAAACAGAACAATATCCTCGCCTGACGAGACTCAGTGGGTCTATTTTGCTGGACCTACTACTTTAATATTTTCAGTAGGAAAGAATGCGAAAAATAAAAGATTATTAGAGATGTGGTATGACCGCATCAAGAATAATAAAATGGAAAATTTAGAAAGGACCAAGAAAAGAATCTGCCGAGCATTATCAGAATATGCCAACCATGCATGTGAATATTGTGAAGAAAGAGAAAGGTTGGATAAAGACTATGAAAAGCCTACAACTGATATGACTCAAATATGAAGAATAGTAAAAAAAGTGAAGACTTGCCGACAGATAAAAGGACAAAGAAGGAAAAGTAAATTGCCGACAATATGAAGATAAGATAAGAAAAAGAAGACGACAGAAGAAAAGCAGGATAAGGCAAAGGACCGTAATACTCAAGACGACAGAAGAAAGCAGTAGGAAAGAAAAGGAAGGACAATAATTGTAAACTATTGTCAAAAAATAGTTTGTTTTGTTATACTTTATCAAAAGTAAAGGTCATGTATTGTCTGAAGAATAATTGAGTCTGTAAGGGTCGAAGCAGTCTATGAATTAAGCATTATAAGGCTTGTAAGAATCATCGAATGCAATAACATTCAAAAGCTTCCAGTATCCTTTGCTCTCTTGTGCTCTCTTTCATTCTGATTTTCTTTACCCACTCTTTAAATTAAACCTTCAGAATATTTGGAAATCATTATCCAGGTATGAGTAGCTAAATTTTTCTAATGGGATTAAAGGAGGATTATTATTCGGAAGTTTACTAAAAGTTATGATTCTATAAAGAATTCAATCTGAGTATTATAATTATCTCAAATATAGTTAATAAGCATTTTATTTATCAATATAAGTGCATAGAATAGACTTAGTTACGTCTCTGATAGGAAACGAAAGAAGGTTGTGCTGGAATAATCTGAAGAAATAAGGTTGAAAGTTCTAGTGAAGGAATTTGATAATACTCTATATGAAAGAGGATAGAGTTCTTTATTTCCTGGATTATTACTGGTCAAAGTCTAAATTTAATATAAGCAATTATATTGTTTTATAATATGCTAATTGATTATATTTGACATAATTATACTGCGCTTATTGTTCACCCTTTATAAAATATAAGAGGAGTAACATTTAAATTAAAGTTAAAAATTATTCAAATGGCAGGGGTATTTAAGCCTAACTTATCAAACTGTTCCCCTTCCTTTTTTTCAGACTAGAACGGCTACCCTATTAAGTATATAAATAAATTGTAAATGCTGCATTTATTAGACCACATTATCGTTAAATGTGTGTATTTGTAAAGTTTTTAAATTATAGTTTTAAAAAGATTTTTAATTTTAATTTTAGTTTATTTTTTTAAATAAATAGTAATATTTATTTAATTTTTTTAAAATAAAATTATAGTTTAAAATTAAAGTTTTAGATAAACATTTGAGATTATCTTATAAAATAGTAAAAGAATTATATACTAATAAATTATTTTGTCCTTATTTTTTCTTATACTATCTCTTCTCTCTCTTCTATATCTTATCTCATCTTTTTTCTTTTATCTCTTATTTTTCATCTCTCTTCTACACTATCTCTCTCATTTCTCCTCTCTCATCTCTTTTATATTTAATAAAATTATATATTTTCTAATAATTTTTTAATTACAAAAATTTTTCTAATAATAATTATACAATTATTTATTTATTTAGAATTATTTTTTTTATAATATCTTCTTTAAAAATTATTTTTAAAAATTGCTAAAAAGTTATTTTTTTTATAAATAATTTTTTAAACTCTTATTTAAACGGTCAATAATTAAATTCATGTTATAAAAAATATTTCTAGAGTCATCTGTATACTGATTGTTATAGAGATGATTATAAAAAAATATGATAGATAATATTTTAATAAATGAGATATAAAAAAGTATGTTATTTTATAAATGGGATACACATGAAAATCCAAAGCTTTGTACGTACGTACGCACATGAGCTATATCTGCACCTATTATATATTATATATTTGGATAAAATTTTAGAAATGAGTTTATAAAAAAAATTTAAATACTTTATAGAAAAGAGTTTTTAGAGAAGAGTTTATAAAAAAGTGATTTTAAATAAATGAATGTTTGGATAACTATTTTCAGAAGTACTTTTATTATTGATAAATTATAAAAAATAGTATGAGTATTAAATTGGGAGAGTTAAAATATAAAAAGAGAGATGAGAGAGGGTGTAAGAAAAAATAGGAGATTATGTAAGAAAAAATAGAGGTAATATAGTAATTGGTGAGTTCATAAACTCTTTTATTGTTCTATAAGCTACTCTGACTAGTTTATTTGAAAATTTAGTTTTAAATCATAATTTAATCTAAAAGCCCGTTTGAATAAATATAACTGTTTATTTTAAAAAATTTTAAATTTAAGTTTTGCCCAAAAAAACCTTTTAAAACTGATTTTCACTTTTTCCAAATATGCCTATATAGAGTTGGTTTAGACATTTTTATTTTAAGAAAATGCGATAAAAAGGACTTTTTGCAGCTACATTATTATGGCATCGTAACTCAACTAATAAATGTTCAAAAATTGTCCACACCTCCCATGTTATATATAAAGATAATATAAATAATAAAAAATATATTTATATTTTATAAAACTTCATAGTTTGATTTTTATTATTATTATGATAATTTTTTAATAAATAATCTTAAAAAACTCTTATAAATATCCTTTAAATCTTAAAATTGTACTTTAACTTTAGTAGGAGGTTAGTATTGAACTCACTTAAATTATTTTTAATAAAAAAAACACATTTTGATCAAGTACAACAAAAAAGATGAAGTGTTTTTTTTTTGTTTGACTAGCATTTTCTATACTGTTTAACATGTACAACTTAAGGATTGGGGTAAAAAATCCTATACTTTCTACGACAATTCTTAGAAATCTTTTATTAATCATTGGAGAAAGACTCTTTTATGAATTAGTTAATTGTGTTTCTCTAGTAATTAATATAAAATTTAATTAAATAGTTGATCTTTATATTAAATATAATCTATATTTTTTATATTATTTATTTTTTTAAATTTACTCTTATTGATATTTCTTCAATAATAATTAAATAAAAGAAAAAGAGAGAATTAAAAAAAATAATTAGAGTATTTTAGAAAAATATATTATATTAACTAATTTAATTGACTTTCTTAATTTAATTAAATTAATTAAATAATCTTTATATTAAAGATTGGATCGAGGGATACCAATTATTTGATAGACCTTTTTTTCATCAATTAATAACAACTTATATCAAAAAGTCTTTTTCTACGCCGGTTAAATAACTAACTAATAAAGAAAGTCCAATACTTTTTATATTGGCTATATATATCTACGCCAGTTACATAATTGGTATAGAAATCATTTTTAAAAGCCTTCTTGAGAGTTGCAACTAGTTAATTGTACCTCTTGTTAGCCAACATTATCACATCATAACTCCGCTAATTAATGTTCAAAAATTTGTCAACACCTCCCATGTTATATATAAAGCGATCAAGCTCCTTGTTAAAAACACATCTTGAAAACTAACAATAAGCACAACAAAAACGAAGAAGATGATGATCATTCCTATTATCTTCATCTTTTCCCTTCTCTTCTCATTCTCCTCCTCTCAACCTTCTGCTGTGTCCGATTTCTGTGTTGCAGATTTTTCAGCTCCTTATGGTCCTGCTGGATATTCCTGCAAGAACCCTCGATCTGTGAATGCTAATGATTTTTATGGGTCTGGGGTATTAAATGCTCCTAACACTGAAAATCTTTTCAGAGCTGGTATATCTATTGCTTCTGTTAATAACATTGCAGGTATTAATAGTTTAGGGGTTTCCTTGGCTCGTTTACATATTCAACCTAGGGGAGTAGTACCACTTCACACACATCCTGATTCTTCAGAAGTTCTTACGGTGTTACAAGGCAATATAACTGTTGGATTCATTTCATCCAACAACACTGTCTACATAAAATCTCTTGCCCCAGGAGATGTTTTTGTGTTTCCTCGAGGTTTATTGCACTTCCAAGTCAATTCAGGTATTGTTGTTGGATTCTTGTAAAATTAAACATAACCTTTTTAAATTAAGATAATTATCTTCACCTTTATAACATGGTATTGAAATTCAATTCGGGTCAAACAGATAAACCAGTGAACTAGTGAATCTTTCCTTTAATTGGTCTGGTTAAGAGTTTTGAATATGTCATTGGGTTAGATTTCATGCTTTTTCTCTTATTGAGCATATGTCATTTTGAGTTTTTTTTTTATAAAAAGAAAAATAGCAATCCTTCGTATTTGTGCTATAGAAATTTACTTTATTGGATTGTGTGTAGTTTATATATACACGAATGTTTCATGATTTCATCTATTTGTGGATTATTGCTTTTTTTTATTTAAATATTATTTTGTAGGGCTATATGTAAATATTATTTTTTTTGTATATTTTAATTAAATTATAATCACATAGTTATTAATATAAAACCTAATTAATTTTTTTAGAGAGATTAATAAAATTAAATAAATTAGTTAATTATGACTAAATACAATTTTACAGGATAAATTCATATAATATGTTTTTTAATTTATCCAAATTAATCATCTAACTCTTATATTGATCATAATGAACTGATTTATTTCAATTTCTTAATATATCCAAAAAAGTTAACTAAATCTTATATTAAGAAGATATAGAGTATTATTTTAATCATGATTAGATTGGTCTTTATTCAATCTAGATTAGACGATTGATCATTAAATCACTGGTATGATCAATACCTTGTTTAAAACTTAACTAAGTCCAATATAAACTTAATTAAAACTTAAGGTGTTATATGCACATAATACCAAGTTTAAGATTTTTTTTTACAGAAATAATAGTAAAGCCTAATATTGTTGATACTTACATAAATTATTTGCATACATATGATTTAGGAGGATTTTGTATATAATTACCTATATTAATATTATAGTATTATTAGTATTGTTGACACTTATATAAATTATTAATTAAGGCATTATCTTAATTACCTTCTAAATTATTTAATAATTCACAAAGAATTATTTGTTGATTATAATACAATAATAAAACCACAAATTTTAACTAAAAACTTGTTGATTAAGGTGGTACGAGGTCTCATTCTAGTAAAAAAGAAAACATAATTTTAAATATTAGAAAGTGTACTTGTTAAAAAATATGGAAATCTTTCGTATTCTAAATCTCAAAAGATATTACACTATTGATCAAACAAAAAGGACCCCAAATTTTATACTACACATATATACAAATTATGCATATAGCACCACTAAAATCTAATTATTTATTTCAAAATGCATATGAAGAAGGAGTGTAGAGACCATATAAGCCTATTGTATATTATTATTATGGAGTATTTTTTTTATTATATATTGTTGATTTTTATAAATAAATGATATGATTTACAATTATGGACATTTAATTATGATTATTATATAATCGCATTAAGTTTTTCTCAGGTAATAGTCTATCAGTGGCAATTGTAGCCTTCAGCAGTTCAAACCCTAATATCCAAATTTTCGACCTTGCAATGTTCCAAAGCAATTTGTCCTCTCCACTGATAACAGCCACTACTTTCATTAATATTCTCGAAGTAAGGAGCCTCAAGCTCGTTTTTGGAGGTTCTGGTTGAAATATTTACATATTTCAGCAAGCTTCCTAAGAGTTCAACATTTATCATAAAATAATACTTCATATATATATATATATATATATATATATATGATCCTGTTGATCGACTTGATGTATGATCGATCTTTATGGTTTATTATGAAATAAAAGTTTGGAATGAGATAAAAAGTGTGACCTTTAATTCATATCTCTTATTACTTTATATAATTGAATTGGGAGAATATTTGATGTATTGTTAACTCATTGTCTTCATTAAATTAGGAGTATGGTTTCAAATTCCACGTCAACGAGTTATGAAGTGTGTTCATGTATATGAAACATTATGGGTGTCCAACTAGTAAATGTTAGTTTTGTTGCTAAGAGTTTAAATCCTATTATCAATATGAGAATTTTATAGGTGATCGATATATAAGTATTTTTATAAGCATTTTTTGAGTTTAGAGACATATTTTAGTCCTGACGAGTCTCAAAACTCAATTCATCTAAACTTTTTATTATAAAATAATATGGGTGTACATAATGAAAAATATGGGCGTGACCATATTGACTTGGTGACCCAATGACATATAAACTTTTGTTTAATTGAAAGTTAGAGGTTTGATTGCAATTATAATGTAACATTAGGCTGTTAGTATATGTTCATTTGATTAAAAAAAAATGAGTCCATAAGCTGCCATCAAAATTATATCTTTTTTATGTAAGCTTAGGGTATCTATTATTGGAAACCATAGACCTCCTAAAGGGACTTTAATGCTTGCCATGAGACCCTCTTAAATATCCTAATTTTTATTTTTGGATTAAAGTAGTATTAGAAGGAATTAATTCCTAAGTGATAAAATTTTTATTTAATTACTTAAGTTAAGAGAGTTTATCTGATAAAAATAATGCTAAAACTAAAATGAAATAATAATGATAAAAATATTGTTTTTAGTTAAAAATTTAAAAAAGAAAGAGAGAAAAAGAAATAAATTTTTATTAATATTAATATTTTTATTATAATTAGTATCATTACTAAAAAAATGGAGGGGGACCAAGTTCAAGCGTATAGCTCATTTTTTTGTTGAAAAAATAAAACCCATTGAACTAAAACGCTGCACATGGGCTATTGCATTTTAGGCTCGTTTGGATTGATTTCTAGAAAAAAAATTATAGAAAAAAAAATACTTTTAAATAAATTATTAGAAAATATAATTTTAAATAAATGAATATTTAGATATTTATTATTAGAATTATTTTTATAATTGATAAAATAAATAGAATAAAATAAAAAATTAAATAAATATTAATTACTATTCATCCTCATCATCCTGTCCCATCTCACCCAAATCTTATGTGACTCCACAGTAGCAGCGGACAATGATAGCGAGAGTGAGGACAATGAATAACATCTACTAGATCTCCGGTGAAGATAGTGAACAGCGTCTGCGAGATCTCCGACGAGGACAATGAACCTCCAACTCACTAGCTAAGACGTGAACAATAAGGACAGTTAACAGATTCTCCCAACCTCTTAACCTGAGGACCCATGTTCGCAAACCCCCTTCACAGATTTGTGCCGCCGACGAGTTGTAGAGCAGGACGAGACAACGATGAAAATAACAGAGCATGCGAACTAGACGATGACAACACCCACTTAAAAAATATACCCTAGCACCATTTTCAATGGTGTCATGAACAGTAACATGTGGTCCTCTCCCTTCTCTCTCGTTCGTCATTTTTTTAGTTTAGGGTTTAATGTTTATAGATAATTTTAGTGCTTAAAACTACCTTCATTTGCAAAACTTTCTTCATAAATATTATTCTACTAATCTAGATTTTGGTAGTATTATTGTGGGTTTTAGAGAAAATTTTGGGATTGAGATTTTGGGTAAGTATTGAGTTTTAAAAGATTGTAAAGATATTTTAATATGCAAGTTCTAACAGTTTAATTTTATCCGTTGGTTGATTTGAGAACTTAAAATTAGATTTTTACTTGAAAAAGTTTAGTATTTACGATATATATGATACTTGGATAGATTAAATTTGATGGGTTATATATCATCAAATATTTTTATCATATTTCTCATATGTATCCAGTATCATAATCTTATTTGTGGTATAATTTTATCTATAATCTTTTTAACATAGTGAAATTTTATCCATAATCTTTTTCATTTGGTACAATTTTACACATAATTTTATTTATTAAGTACCAATAATTGCACTAAATAAAAAAGATTATAGGTAAAATTATTTCACAAATAAAATTAGGATATTAAAAGTATATGAGAAATAAAATTAGGATATTAAATAATATATAATCCTTAAACGATTGATTTGGGTTCCCTTGAGTTATTATTGAATTTTTTATGGTTTAGTTTTGTTATATTTTGAGTTTTATGGATTTTTTGGATAAGGATTTGAAGAAAGTTTGGGGATTTTGATAATCTATGATAACGTGAAGTTAGGAAAAAAAATCTATAATTGGATTATGTTAATTTGAGTTAAGAGTTGTGTTTAACTGGTTTATAATGTTTATTTGAATTGAAATTTAAATTTGGGTATTATGAGGTGGAGCTCTCTATATTGGAAAAAATTGAGGCTTTTGATAAATTGATACAATTGAAGTTTAATTGAGGATCATAATGGGTTATTTGAGTTATAGGAATATGGAATTTGATATTGGATTTGGTTGATTGAAGTTTTAGTGAGTTATGGGTTAGAGTCTTAAGAACTCTAGTTGTTATTGTTAACCACTTATTAGTTATAAACTAATATGTGGTAATTATGTGATGATATATATATTGTTTATGATTGATGTTGTTGTATACGAGGCAACTCTATTGTGGTAATTATTAATTTATTTTGTTAAGAGGTAACTACTTTTCACTTATTATATATGCTAATATCTTACTTGTGAGTAGTTTTGGTTTGTTGAAATATTGGAATGATGCTGGAATTATGTTAATATAACTAAATAAAATTATCTTGTGGACTTGTGTTATAAAAACACCATTATTTGAACTTATAATATTGTGTTGAAATATGAGAATTGTGATTTGGAAATGATTATAGAATTTGAAATTGACTACTTGTTTAGTGCTGAGCATGATGTATATAATAGAAATTGATGAGCGGATTGTATTGGTTACCATCATGTAATAATGTCTCCATTAATACATGATGGTTGGCTCTATCGCCTCCTACGTAGGGTAGGTCCTAATGATTCTTTTTGTCACCCTACGTAGGGATAAGCCTTTTATGATTCATTTCATCCTCCTACGTATAGATATGACTTTATAGCTCTTAGATTGTGGTTATTGGATTACTTTTGTATCATGACATTTGAAATTTTTTATTCACTATTAATTATGATATTACTGAATATCTGTCTCATTTGGAACCTCACAAATACATATTGGTATGTATGATGAGTATGAAATGTTAATTACTAATATTTTTGTCACACCCAGTAGTTATTCATATTTTTTAGAAGTTAGTTCAGTTGTCAATTTGAACGGGAAGGTGCTAGAGGCATAGTTATACTAGTTTATCTCTATAACACCCTCCTTTATGTTTATGTATTAAGTAAATGTATATTGCTACTATAAAGTCTATTTTTGTTTATACTATTATGATTTACTATTTTGATGATTGTATTGAATATTGAATATTTAGTATTTTTATTTGTGTTATGGGCTTTGATGTTGTTTACCTAGGTTTGAAGCCTAGAGTCCTATTATAGAAGTTTGAAATTGATAACTATGATAGTACTATTAATCGTCAGCTTAAACCCTATAACCATTTGGTGGGATTGAATTTTTTCTAATATGGTTTTGTATGCGAAAGTTATGTGAATTTTTTATATCCATGCTAGTATCTTGATATAAGTTTTACTTTTTTTCTATCACGAATAACCTTCTCAAAATAAGTTGAACTCTCTTAACCAAGATAGTATTGAAATAAAATTTTGTCTTTTTTATCATGGTTATTTGTTGATTAAGAAAATGCTTTTTATAATCATAGTAGAGTTTCTTTTAAATTTTAGTAAAGCTCTTCTCTACTATAATTAACTTTTTTTAAAATTAAGGAATTCATTTATAATCATTGTTACATTGTCATTGATTTATATTGTGAATAAAATGAGTTCAAGTAATTAATAGTAGTTATAATAAAAAGAATTTTACACCTTCTCCATACACACTGCTAGAAATTGAACCCCTGATTAGAATTGAACCTAGCTAAGTGTCAACTATGAAATTACAAGTTTAATTCAAGCAAATTGTGAAAAAAATACCAATTAATGGAGGTTAGGTCTAACAGAAGAGGCTAGTTCCTCATAACGTAGTAAACCAATATTTGAATTATTACTAGAAGAGTATCCACATTTAATGCCTGACAGTTACTTGAATATAATTGCCTCCAATATGAGCATATGATGACACCTATACTTAAAAAAATGTTTAGGTCGTGAAGATATTATGTACAACTTTCTTCTACTACTTTTGAGGAAACCTTTGATACTAACAATTAATTAATCAAATACACTAAATTAATATCTTGATTTACAAATTTGAATTGTAATTAATGAAATAAAACAATGCAAATTCTATCACAACTCAATGTGTGTTTATATATTAGATGTTGTATAAAATATATTTTAAGTAGAATAGATTAAAAAAAACTGAGAGTAATAGCTTTTGTAAAAATAAAAAATAATTATGATCCAATAATCAATTTTAAGTTGGAAGAGAATTTTTGAATGAGTATATCTAAAACCTTAATTTTTACCTGGGATAATAGGTAAAAATAATAAAAAAAGTAATAGGTGCTTAGAGCATGTCTTAATTAAAGTTTAATAAAGTCTAACCTATTTAACAAAAAGTCTATTTAGGGCCCGTTTGGATTAGCTTTTGGAGAATAGATTTTGGGAAGAATAGATTCTAGAGAATAGATTTTGGAAAGAATAGATTCTGGAAAAGAATAGATTATGGGAAGAATATATTATGGAGAATAGATTCTGGGAAGAATAGATTCTGAAAATAGAGATATTTGGATAATTAGTAATATAATCACTTTTTATATTAATAAATTACCAAAAAGGGTATGATTTGATTAAAGTATGAGAGAGGAGAGAGGGTAGAGAATAAATAGGAGAGATGAGAGAGGAGAGGAAGAAATAGGAGAGAAGAGAGAGGAAAGAGGAGATAGTGTGAAGAAGAGAGATGAGAGAGAATATAAGAAAAAAGTAGGGATAAAATAGTAATTGGATAATCTATAAGCTCTTTTACAGTTCCAAAATCTATTTTCAGTAGCTTATTTAAAACCATGGTTTCAAACCGAGGTTTTACCTAAAATCAATTCTAGACAAATATGGTTGTTTGGTTCAAATTTTTTTAAACCGAGATTTTGGCCAAAATCAATTTTAAACAAAAATTGATGTTTGTTTGAAATTTTTTAAAACCGAGATTTTAGCTAAAATTGATTTCCAAAAGCTTCCCTCAAACAGGCACTTAAAGGTCTACTGGTTCAAATAAATTATTCTATTTTTTCTAAAACTTGGCTTGTTTAATTATATATATGCTATAAATAGGTTTAAAGTATCTATTTATAAATATATAGACTTTTTAAATTTACTAAAACTATACATAAATTTAGGCTTTAAAATACTCAAAGCTTACTTACTTTTAAATATGAGGTTTTTTTAGATGACTACTAAAAATGTTTTAGGTTTGATAGGCCCTTCAAAGGCTTAAGTGGGAGCCTAAACAAAATCTATATTCAAGCTCAAATATATACTCAAGTTTTATATTCTTGTTACATGCCTAAGTCTATTTAACCAAAACCTAACCTATTTATATCTCTAAGTGTGAGGGTTCAAATTACATTCTAAATAATACTACTGACAGGTATATGAAAGCAACCGACAAATATATATTTGTTTAATATTTTTTTTAAATACCACAAAATAATAACTTAAACAATTTGATTATTGTTTTTAGGAAAAAAAACCATCAAATAGTTGTCCAATTTCTAAATTTTTTTAAAAAAATCAACTATTTGACAGTTGTTTAACATAACTGTCGAATAATTGTCCATGCTTATTTGACAGTTAACGGAATAACCGTCAAATAATTTTTTACTCAACTACCGCCTCACATTACTTGACGCTTTTGTTTTTAACCGACGAGTATGAATTGTCAGGATTCTGTAGTAGTAAAAATTTAATTAAAATGGTATTTTATTTATGAAAAATCCCTATTTTATATTAGGTTTATATGGCTTATCTTAAGTTTTTAGCATCCTAATTGAGTTAAATTGTGTTAATTGGAGATAAATTTTGTTGTGAATTAATTTTTAAATGAGTAAATTTAAGGAAAAATATTACTTGAATTTTAAAATTTCAAATCATTTTTTATTTTAATAACTATTGACTGTATTTGATAAGCAATTAATAATATATTTTTATAAAAATACCTAATTTGAGATTTTAAAATTTAAATAGTAATTTTTATGAGATATTTTTCTATATTTAATCACTTTTGTAACTATCCTCAAGTATTTATCCTCATAAATATTTGATATAACATTTTTTATGATTTTTTTGAGCAAGTCTTCAACATTAAAAAATATTATGTTTATTTTAAAAACTAATTAAACTTCTAAGAAATTATAAAAATTATATAAAAACCTATGAACTTACTAATACATAAACTTATAAGTTTAGTAAATTGAACCAAGCCACTCCTTAGATTTATTATTATAATTTGATAAATATGTTATGGGGGGTAAAAATTTAATCATGAATTTCAAAATTGATAAGAGTAATATTACAAAAATTATTTAAATTAAAGTTAAAAATTATTCTGTGGTAAAAGAAATAGGGAAAATGATATCAGAGGTACATATATTTTTCTTAATTTTTTAATTTAATACCTGTGTCTTTTTTTCTTTTAATTAAATTTTTAACTTTATTTTGTTAATATTATTAACTCTTGTGCAGAGCTAATGAATAACGATGCTAATATAATAACGTTACATAAGTTAATGGTACTGATACAATAAGATTAAACGATTTAATTAATATATATATATATATATATTAGATTAAAATTTTGGTAAAAATATAGATACCTCTTACTCTTATGTAATTTTTCTAGAAGAATACTCAAATGTTAGTGGTATCTTTTCCCCCCTCTTTGATAAAATATATTAGTTGCATGTAAGCCTACTCTATCCACCTCTCTTTCTTTCACAATGGAACGGCTACCCTACTAAGTACCTAAGATGAGAATGATGCATTTAGTATTAGGCCACATTAACACTAAATAATTATTTCATCTAATCCCATAGATAAATAATTTTTAACCAATTCATTACTAATAAAAACAATTAAAAATATTAAATTTATAGTATTACCTTAAGTAAAATAGTATCAAATATCTTTATCTTATTTCTCAAGTGCTGCTAATATTTTAATTTTATTGGTTATACAATTTTACACATAATTATTTTATTTGGTACAATTGTACCCACAATATTTTTAATTTGGTATAACTTTGCCAATAATTTTATTTATCAAGTACTAAGAATTATACTAAATTAAAAAATTGTGGGTAAAATTATAACACAAAGAAAATTAAAATATTCGCCGCACTTAAAAAATAATATCATAATATTATGTACTATTTTATCCTATTACTTTTATTAATTATACCAAAATTTAATATTGCATTAATTTCTACTCGAATATAAGTATATAAAAAATATTTAATATTCTTTAAAATTATTAAACGTCTTATATAAAAAGAATCAAGAACCACTTCGCTAAAAAGAAGATCAAGAACACCTTATGTATGGATACGAGGGAGTACAAAAAGGAGGCTACTCTAGTTAAGATGAGTAAATGAAAGATTAGTATATTTTACTTTTATTTTTTAATTTTAACCCTTTTTTGCCATTTTGATTTATTTACCCTATTTTACTTTTAAAATATTTTAAAAAATCAAAATTAATTATCACCAACTCAAAGCCTAGATTCATCATACATAGATAAAAAAGTGCCTCATTAAGTTTCCTTAATTCTCAACTAACTTATTGCAAGTACATTCACAAGAATAGGGCATCTAGACTGTAAGGGCGTCCCTACAATAACTACATATTAACAACCTTTCAAAGTAAACTCCACCGTACCTTTACATGAAGGGCATATGCTATATATGAGATATAAATTCTGTTTCTTTTTTCTTTTTTTAAAAAAAATAGGCGAGCTGGTTCATGGAAGGTTCACCAAGGCCAACCATACTTATAAACTAAAAGAGCATTTATAAAAATATTTATAAATCACTCACTAATAAAATTTTTATGTCGATAGGAAGATTTAAATTAACAATTTTATAGGTTGAGTTAACTCTTTACTAACTAAATTAATTATTATTGACAATATATAAATTCTTAAAATGGAAAGAAAAGCAATTTACATGGGGTTGAAGACTCAATATAAGAAGGGTAGAAGATTGCTACTAATAACTAATAAGATAGTAAAGAATATATTTGTATCTCATAAAGATGTGAGTTTAATTCTCATTGTTATTATGATGACTCCTTTAATAGACAATATGATAAGTCCTATATAAGTGCTCTTTGAACCCTAAAGTTATACTCTAATTTTAGTAGATGATCGGTATGAAATCTATCTAAACTTATATATATATATATATATATAAAGGGTTGAAGACTCAAAATCAGACTAAGCCCAATAATAAACTAAACTGTAATAGTTTATTCGGATACTCTTAATAATCCATATCTTGATCTTAAATACATAATATTTTTTTTAATATTTATTAATTTTTTTCAAATTAACCCTATACATTAACAATAATCAAGTGAAAGAGGGAGGATAATGTTAAAAAAATAATTAGGATATTTTAGATAAAATATATCATATTAATTCAATTAATTTTCTTAATATAATTAAATTAATTAAATATATCATATATTAATAATTAATTATTATATATATATAAAGTAACCCAGCTCCTTGTTAAAAAAACACATCTTGATCAAGCACAACAACCAAAAAAGTGAAGAGTCTTTTTGTTTGATTAGCCTTTTCTATGTTGGTTAATAAGTACAATTTAAAAATTGATGTAAAAAGTCAAATACTTTCAAAACTAACTCTTAACTGCTGTAAGAAAAGGTAAAGAAAATCTAATACTTTTTACATGGCTATATGCCTATATCTATACTAGTTATAGAATCGGTGTAAAAATCCTTTTTAAATGCTATTAAATGTCTTCTTTTGAGAGTTGCGGCTAGTTAATTAATTTTGCCATTTTGTTAGCCAACATTATCTCACATCATAACTCTACTAATTAATGTAAAAAAAAAAAGGAAAATTTTCATTTAAATTGAATACAAAGAATCTAATTGTGAAAAAATCTTAAAAAATTATTAAATTACTGTAAAATCTCATAAGATTTAAGATTATTTTTTTAAATTATGAAATGATAAAACTGTCCATATAAAAAAATAACTTAAGTAATATAAATGATAACTCTATGAGAAAAAAATAACAATTTAAGTAAGAAGGAAAAAAATATCAATTCAAACAATATGAATGACAACTCTTAAAGAAAGAAATAATAATTAAAAGCCAAAAAAATAACAACTGAATCATTTTACTTTATAGTAATTTGATAATGTCTTGATATTTTTTTTATAATTAAATTCTTTATATAAGATTTAAATGCATTCTTTCCTTAAAAAGCATTTCCACGCCTCGCATGTTATATATAAATCGACCAAGCTCATTGTTAAAAACGCATCTTGAAAACTAACAAGCACAACAACAAAAAATAATGAAGAAGATGATGATCATCATTCCCACTATCTTCATCTTTTCCCTTCTCTTCTCGTTCTCCTCCTCTCAACCTTCTGCTGTGTCCGATTTCTGTGTTGCAGATTATTCAGCTCCTTATGGTCCCGCTGGATATTCCTGCAAGAACCCTCGATCTGTGAATGCTAATGATTTTTATGGGTTTGGCGTATTAACTGCTGCTAACACTGAAAATATTTTCAGAACTGGTGAAACGACAGCGTTTGATAGTAACATTCCAGGTCTGAATGGTCAACATGTTTCCTTGGCTCGTGTAGATGTTGCACCTAATGGAGTTGTGCCACTTCACACACATCCTGATGCTACAGAAGTTCTTACGGTGTTACAAGGAAGTATGACTGCTGGATTCATTTCATCCAACAACACTGTCTACATGAAATCTCTTACCAAAGGAGATGTTTTTGTGTTTCCTCGAGGTTTATTGCACTTCCAAATCAATTCAGGTAATATTGTTGGATTATTGTAAAACTAAACATAATCCTTTTTTAAATTTATCACTATGATATTGAAATCCAATCTAGGTCGAACTAGTTAACAAGTTTTCTTGTCATTTTAGTTAAAATTTTTAAATAAATTAATTGAATTAAATTTTATATATATATATATATATTTTAATCGAGCATGAAAGACCCTATTACCTCTTGACCCCTATCCAATTTATGACCATGGTATTGAAATCCAATCCATGTTTGCTAGTTAAACCAGTGAATTGGCAAATAATTTTTATAGTCTATCTTGATTAAGAGTTTTAAATGAATTAGTCGTATTGAATTTTATATATTTTTTATTGAGCATGAAAGGATGTAATTTTAATTTTTTTATATAAAAAACAGCAGTCCATTATATTTGTGCTATATATATATTAATTTGCTTTGTTAATTTATATATGGTTTTTATTTAAATATTATTCTTTTAAAGTTTATATGTAAATATTATTTTTTATATTTTAATTAAAAAATTAATTATTTAATTCTTATAATTTCACCCTTTATAACTCAATCACTCCATCAGGAGTGGTCACTTAGTCCTCCTTGGTGCCACACAAAGAAGATCATTCATGCTGTCATTTTCTGTTTTTTTTTTCCTGTAAAAATCTTCACTTTTACCAAGTCCACACGTCTTTGTACCTCGACCCATGAAGACCTCCAGCACCCCCATTCCCTCACTCCACCTTCCTCCTCATCGGCTTGTTCATCACTATGGTGAGCGTTGATGAGATCCCAAGGGCGGGCCATCACAATGGCCACTCTACCAAATTGAAGCGTGACAAATCAAATTATAAAGATTAAGTTACAAACTTGATAAAATTATAAAAATTAAATAATTAATTTTCTCTTAGTTAAATTAAATTATTTTAATTATGTTTGAATTTAACCCTAGTTCAATCAGAATTGGACTAGTGAATTTTTTGTTGATTATAATATAATAATAAAACCCCCAAAATTTATACTACACATATATACTTGTGTGTGTATAACCCAACTAAAATATAATTATTTAATTCAAAATGCATATGAAGAAGAAAGAGTATAGAAACGATATACCATGCATATTGCATAAAATATTATCATTGTGAAGTATATTTTTTTATCTTTTATCGTTATAAAATAAAGTCTATGATTTACAGTTATATAACTGTTTTACTTTCTTTTTTCAGGTAAAATTCTATCAGTGGGACTTGCAGCCTACAGCAGTTCAAACCCTAATATCCAAATTTTTGACTTCTCACTGTTCCAAAGCAATTTGTCCTCTTCAGTGATAACAGCCACCACTTTCATTAATATTCTCGAAGTAAGGAGGCTCAAGAACCTTTTTGGAGGTTCTGGTTGAAGTATATACATATTTCGACCTGATGTATGATCGATCTTTATGGTTTTTATCCATGTTGGGAATTAAATAAAAATTTAAACTTTATATAATTGCACAACTATAATTGATTGGTGTTTTTTTTTTTGAATTTTCAAAACGTTTTACTTCGGATTTAAGAAAAGAAAAATAAATCTAACTCAGTTAACCCCCACCCAAAACTCTTAACCGAACTAATTAGTAAGAAAACTGATTTCTTTAAAATAATAAAAAGAGAAATATAAATAATAAAGGGTAGTAGCTAATAAATTTTGATAAAATTATTTTCTAAAATAAAATTCAAAGCATGCAAAAATCTTCCTGCATATCAATACTATATAAATATCACAATATGATCTATGAAAATGATTATAAATAGGTTTTTGCACTTCCAACACTTGGTAGTTGGTAGTCTGCAAATGATGTAAGATTCGTTTTTTTTTTAAAAAAGAAAGAAAGATTATGTTCCATTTCTATCGCTCCCTACTTTCTTCTAGACGCTTTGAATGATCCATGTCAATAAAAGAATATATTGTTAAATTAAGTAACCATAATTGAAAACAAATTATTATTGAAAGAAATACCAAACTAGTGTTCACCTATATGAATTTTTTTTGAATATTTACATAAACCATTTAAACCAAGAATTTCCTCTCTTATAACAGATTTGATGCAAAACTTCCAAAATTAGTTCTAGGTGCTCCTTAAGTGAACAATATATCTCCAAGTTCTTCAGACTTTTCAAAACTTCCATGCACCGTAGAAAGAAATCCATACTGCACCAATTGATGAAATGGCGGCTTGCACTTGTTGTGCTTCTTCGTTTACACATTTTTATGGCTGACCTCTGCATACCAACTAGATCACTCAGGCATTCTCTTATGACATTCAAGATAGGTCATTTTGTCTTCCTCTTCTTTTTGCCGCCTACCTTTCTAACTCTCAATATGCTGCCTGAAGACATTAGTCCCTTCTCCTTCACACTTGCTTCGACACTATTTCCTTAGGATAAGAGGGACAATGACCTTGTTCAATTCCTCACTTATCCTAGTTGGGAATTTGTGACATTATTAGAATCTCTGGATTCTTCTTTGAGAGTAACACCTTCATCATTCTCATATCCCTAGTTTTCCCTTGGTTCAGGTGCCATGCTAGAAGGTGCCCAATTACAATATCCCATGGTAACCAAATTGTTAAACAAACGCTCTAACTCATCAGAAAATTGTAGTCTTCCTATGAATCTAAATTTTTTTATTGTTGAATTTTTTTGCACAAACAACAACTATCTTAGGTCACAAAATGTTTTTTTCCAATTAGATTGAAAAATAATGAGATGTATGATAAGATAAGAATATCATACCAATTTCATCTTGTCCCACCATTCATCTTGGGACATTACTATACCCTTGCCCTCATCCCACCCCAATCTTATCTCTAAACTTCTTAATTTCTTCCATGTTTGTCATTCCTTTCATAACATGTCATACTTATTTTTCAATTGTACATTTGAGTATTTTCTTCCACTATAGGTGTTAAACATTTGTTCAATAATTTTACAACCAACTTTTGTCATACTACCTACCCCATTTTCTTTCATTGTTTTGAACGTTTTAGTCAATAAAATAACATTTTAGACTGACTATCGCATGAAACTTTTGATTTGCTCATTATGCTATACACAAATGACAACGAAGTAATTTGGGTCACCATATATACAAAACACAAACAATAATCGAAGAAGCATTAATTTGCTAAGGTCACCATATACAGAACGCAAAAAATAAACAGCACGTGCTTCATGTGAACCAACCTTCTTCTTACAAATCCATACCATGGAATTATTCATCAATAAACACATCAATTCAATGATACACTTTTTATAGAAAAAATTATATATTTGAAAGACTACAAAAATAGACTTAGAAATAGCACCGACGGGATGAGATTTTGTGAACAGACAAATGAGATGGATAAATAAGCTAAATGAATGTTAGATATGAATGTTAAAATCAAAGAGATGGACAAACTCACTCTATCCTAACCCACAACTCAATGAATGACAAGATCTGAAGGGAAGAAGAAGATGAGCTCTGGTAACCCACATATGATTAGGGTGAAAGGAGAAGAAGAGAATATGCTAGAGAAGAAGAGTATGTTGAGATCTGGGCAACACATGCCATCTAGAGAGAACAGAGAAGATAGGAAGACACCATAGAAGAAGAACGAGCCCAAATTTCCACCACTCATGCCAAAAACACTGAACGAAGAAAGAGGGAAGATGCCAAAGATGAATAAATCTAATCTCCATCACCTACATACTGAGAATAAGAAAGGAAGATAGAAAAGATATCATAAGGCAACAACGCCTAATGCATACCACAACGGCTTGCGATAGCAAAGAAGAGAGATGATCGAAGGCTAGAAGAAAGAGATAGAAGGGAGAAAAGCAAAATGAGAGAAAATATAAGAGTAAAATAATCAATTTACATTATAAAATGATTTCAGAAGCTGGCCTCATGATCGAGTGCCCATTTGGTACTTTGATTTAAAAAGTTATTTTGGACAAAATCTTAATTTGAGAAAATTTTAAATAAATAACCATATTTATCCAGAAGTAATTTTAACCAAAACTATATTTTCAAACCATAATTTTGAATAAGTTACTGAAACTAATTTTTGAAACAGTAAAAGAGTTTATAAACTATTAAATTATTATTTTAACCCTATTTTTTATACTCTCTCTCCTATCTCATATATTTTCTTCACTATATCTCCTCTCTCTTCTATACACTCTCTCCTCTCATATCCCTTTTTGGTAATTTACCAATATAAAAAGTGATTCTACTACTAATCATCGAAATATCTCTATTTTTAAAATCTATTCTCTAAAAACTAATCTAAAGAGACACTCATGATTCTCAAAAATCACAAAAATTAGTATAGTTTGGCTCATAATCTATTCTATCTATTAGAGGCCTGTTTGGACGAGTTATAGTTTGGGTATAAAATCTTTTTTTTTTGTCAAACCAAACAAGAATAGTTTCGTACATTTTTGTTTTGCCAAAAAAAAGTCTATTTTATTTTTATTAATATTAAAGGTACATTTTACATATACCAATTTGCAAAGCGCGAAGGAAAAAAAGTTCTAAAAAACACAAAGTACAAACTGACACTCATTCTACTAAAATAATAATAATAATAACAACAACACACAGCACTCACGCAAAGTAAAACTATCTAACAAACTAAACAGAACCAAAAATATAACGAAAGCAGACCAGGAAAAAGTTATTTAATATATCTACGTCTTAATTAGCTAATAATAATAATTGGAGTCTGTGTATAAATATTAAATAGGTAATTTCCGCATCAAAATTCTCTCTCCTTCGAATCTGAGAACTTTCCCGCCTGTGGTTAGTTAAGCTTGTGCACACAGAGCCCAGACCAGTAAGCGAGAGTTTCCAGTTTACACTAACGTCTTTGATTTTTCCGCAGATCATTGTTCGTCCCCCGCACCGGAAGGCGCTTCCTCTTCGTCTCAATTCTCCATTTGCATTGTCAATTCCAATCAATCAATCTCCTGCCTCTCAGTAAGCGTCTTCCTCCGATCCATCTACTTAATTTCTTCGTCTGAAATCTTTCTTTCTTTCCTTATCTGAAAACCTTTTTTGTTTCTTTGAAGTCTTTCTGCCTTCTTTCTATGATCTTTCGGTCATATTCTTATTCTTCAAAGTTCTTATTTCTTGAAAGACCTACACACGCAGGTTCCGTAAATCGATGGGGAAGAAGAATCGAAACCCTGGGTCACGTTCCAAGCAACCTGCGGCGGCATCTTCTTCTTCGGTGACACAATCTGCCACCGGCGGAGCCGCCAGTGACTCTACCTCAGCCGACCCTTCGGTGTCTTTCTCCAAAATCATGTCCGCATATGAACGTGCCCTCGATGCGATCAAGCTTGGTAGCCACCACAAGGCAATGAAGATTATGAAGGATACGTGCTACAACCGCGAGATATCCGATCCATCGGCCTTGATTTACAGATTTCAGAGTATCATATGTGGCAAAGTGGCCAAAATTATTAGTGATCCAAGTAAGAAGGAAAGACATATGAAGAATGCAATTGAATATGCCAGAAAAGCCGCTGAGATATCGCCCAGTTCTCTGGTGTTCGCACATTCTTATGCCCAGTTGTTGTTCGAGGCAGCAAATGATAGGACTGAATACGAGCAGGTGGTGGATAAGTGTGAAAGGGCCCTCAAGATTTCAAATCCAATTGATCATGAGATGGAGAGCTTGAAGGTAGAGCCAGTTCCAATCCAATTGGCGGGAATTCTGTTTATATTTTTAAATATTTTATTTCAAACTTGTGTTGACTAAGTTCAAAACCGTTTCTATATTTTCATAAAGTTATATAATTAAATTAATCCCATACATATTAAAACCACCTCTACTTGCAGGATGATAGCCAGCCAGAATTATCAACTGCGGAGATCCAGAATGATTTGCGGAGGTTAATTCAGAAGTCAAACGAAAGAAAGAATGCTCCAGAGGACCTTCAAACGGAAAAAAGGACAAATGAGATAAAAAATGTGACCGAGAAGACACGTGAGGACATAAAAAAAAACATTGAAGCTAAAGTGGCCATTGCAAGGATTTTGCAAGGGGATTCATCTTCAGGATCTGGGCAGAGGCGAAAGTCTGGGGGCCATGTCCGAAAAGGAGCTGGCTCTACGTCTGGAAAGGAAGATTTGGTTTGTTCATACTGGAATTCCATGAGTCTTGATTTGAAGAAGGAGTTTATTAGGATTAAAATAAGTGATCTCACATTTCACTTTGGGTCTTCAAAGGATAAACTTAATGAGTTCGTACAAGAAGCTTTGCGGTTTGCTTCGCCTAACAAAAAAACATGGAAATTCTGGCTTTGCTGCTACTGTGGTAAATTGAGCTTTACAGATTCAAAATCTTTACAGCAGCATGTTAAGAAAAATCACGTGGGGAATCTCTCACCTGAAGTGCAGAGTGTTTTGCCTAAAAATGTTGAAGATGATTGGATTGAGATGATTGATAACTATACTTGGAAACCTCTAGATGCCTATGCTGCTTTAAAAATGCTTGCAGATAAAGCAAAATCCCAAGAAGCTAAAAATTCTGAGGAAACTAATATTACAGAAAGTGTTGAAGTTAAAGGGTCTGTAGAAGCCTCTGCAGCTGTCAAAATGCTTGAAGATGATCAAGCAAAAGCCAAAGATAATGAAAATTCTGAGGAAGCTAATAATACAGAAGGTGTTGAAGTTGAAGGGTCTTTAGATGCCTCTAAAGCTGTCAAAATGCTTGAAGATGATCGAGCAAAAGCCAAAGACACTGAAAATTCTGAGGAAGCTAATATTACAGAAGGTGTTGAAGTTGATTGGTCTTTAGATGCCTCTGCAGCTGTCAAAATGCTTGAAGATGATCAAGCAAAATCCCAAGAAGCTAAAAATTCTGAGGAAGCTAATATTACACAAAGAGTTGAAGTTGAAGAGTCTTTAGATGCCTCTGCAGCTGTCAAAATGCTTGAAGATGATCGAGCAAAAGCCAAAGACATTGAAAATTCTGAGGAAGCTAATATTACAGAAGGTGTTGAAGTTGAATGGTCTTTAGATGCCTCTGCAGCTGTCAAAATGCTTGAAGATGATCAAGCAAAATCCCAAGGAGCTAAAAATTCTGAGGAAACTAATATTACAGAAAGTGTTGAAGTTGAAGAGTCTGTCGATGCCTCTGCCGCTGTCAAAATGCTTGAAGATGATCAAGCAAAAGCCAAAGACACTGAAAATTCTGACGAAGCTAATATTACAGAAGGTGTTGAAGTTGAAGTGTCTTTAGATGCCTCTGCAGCTGTCAAAATGCTTGAAGATGATCAAGCAAAAGCCAAAGACATTGAAAACTCTGAGGAAGCTAATATTACAGAAAGTGTTGAAGTTGAAGGGTCTTTAGATGCCTCTGCAGCTGTCAAAATGGTTGAAGATGATCGAGCAAAAGCCAAAGACACTGAACATTCTGAGGAAGCTAATATTACAGAAGGTGTTGAAGTTGAAGTGTCTTTAGATGCCTCTGCAGCTGTCAAAATGCTTGAAGATGATCAAGCAAAAGCCAAAGACATTGAAAATTCTGAGGAAGCTTATATTACAGAAAGTGTTGAAGTTGAAGGGTCTTTAGATGCCTCTGCAGCTGTCAAAATGGTTGAAGATGATCGAGCAAAAGCCAAAGACACTGAACATTCTGAGGAAGCTAATATTACAGAAGGTGTTGAAGTTGAAGTGTCTTTAGATGCCTCTGCAGCTGTCAAAATGCTTGAAGATGATCAAGCAAAAGCCAAAGACATTGAAAATTCTGAGGAAGCTAATATTACAGAAGGTGTTGAAGTTGAATGGTCTTTAGATGCCTCTGCAGCTGTCAAAATGCTTGAAGATGATCAAGCAAAATCCCAAGAAGCTAAAAATTCTGAGGAAACTAATATTACACAAAGTGTTGAAGTTGAAGAGTCTGTGGATGCCTCTGCCGCTGTCAAAATGCTTGAAGATGATCAAGGAAAAGCCAAAGACACTGAAAATTCTGAGGAAGCTAATATTACAGAAGGTGTTGAAGTTGAAGTGTCTTTAGATGCCTCTGCAGCTGTCAAAATGCTTGAAGATGATCAAGCAAAAGCCAAAGACACTGAAAATTCTGAGGAAGCTAATATTACAGAAGGTGTTGAAGTTGAAGGGTCTTTAGATGCCTCTGCAGCTGTCAAAATGCTTGAAGATGATCGAGCAAAAGCCAAAGGCACTGAAAATTCTGAGGAAGCTAATATTATAGAAGGTGTTGAAGTTGAATGGTCTTTAGATGCCTCTGCAGCTGTCAAAATGCTTGAAGATGATCAAGCAAAATCCCAAGAAGCTAAAAATTCTGAGGAAACTAATATTACAGAAAGTGTTGAAGTTGAAGAGTCTGTCGATGCCTCTGCCGCTGTCAAAATGCTTGAAGATGATCAAGCAAAAGCCAAAGACACTGAAAATTCTGACGAAGCTAATATTACAGAAGGTGTTGAAGTTGAAGTGTCTTTAGATGCCTCTGCAGCTGTCAAAATGCTTGAAGATGATCAAGCAAAAGCCAAAGACATTGAAAATTCTGAGGAAGCTAATATTACAGAAAGTGTTGAAGTTGAAGGGTCTTTAGATGCCTCTGCAGCTGTCAAAATGGTTGAAGATGATCGAGCAAAAGCCAAAGACACTGAACATTCTGAGGAAGCTAATATTACAGAAGGTGTTGAAGTTGAAGTGTCTTTAGATGCCTCTGCAGCTGTCAAAATGCTTGAAGATGATCAAGCAAAAGCCAAAGACATTGAAAATTCTGAGGAAGCTAATATTACAGAAAGTGTTGAAGTTGAAGGGTCTTTAGATGCCTCTGCAGCTGTCAAAATGGTTGAAGATGATCGAGCAAAAGCCAAAGACACCGAGAATTCTGAGGAAACTAATATTACAGAAGGTGTTGAAGTTGAAGGGTTTGTAGATTCCTCTGCAGCTGTCAAAATGCTTGAAGATGATCAAGCAAAAGCCAAAGACACTGAAAATTCTGAGGAAGCTAATATTACAGAAGGTGTTGAAGTTGAAGGGTCTTTAGATGCTTCTGCATTTGTCAAAATGCTTGAAGATGATCAAGCAAAATCCAAAGACACTGAGAATTCTGAGG
This sequence comes from Leucaena leucocephala, assembly GCA_037074615.1. Lineage (NCBI taxonomy): Eukaryota > Viridiplantae > Streptophyta > Magnoliopsida > Fabales > Fabaceae > Leucaena > Leucaena leucocephala. The sequence continues at coordinate 9,285,812 of CM073533.1, read as the reverse complement.
AAACTAATATTATAGAAGGTGTTGAAGTTGAAGGGTCTGTAGATTGCTCCGCAGCTGTCAAAGTGCTTGAGGATCAAGCAAAACCCAAAGACACTAATAAATCTGAGGAAACTAATATCACACAAGCTTATGATTGGCCATTGTCAGATGACTCTGAACGTGCAGAACTTCTTGAGAAAATTCGTGAAGAATTTAAAACGCTTAATAGACGCAAATGTCTGGCTGCTAGTCATCTTGACAATGTCATAGAATTTTCCATGAATTGGATAGAGGAACTCGCTACTCGATCTAAGCATATGAACCAACATTTAGACCTATCACCAACGTGCATATGCTTTTTGGAAGCCCCCCAACTTAGGGAAATTCTCAAATTTTTGGATGCACTGTCTCGTGCTTGTGATAACTGTAAAAGTCCCATAGATGATTTACCCGATATAAGTCAAAATGCCGAGATTAAAGAGAACATTGCTCTCAATGAAGATGCAACATGCCTTGTTCTAGATGAAACTTTAGTGCCTGAAGAAATCACTCCTGTTGCAACGGATCCTTTCCTATCTTGGATGTTTTCAGGTTTATCTTGTCGGGCTGAATTGGACTCCTTCAAGAGAAGGAAAGAATATAGAAGACCTCAGGCAATGGAATTTGTCCAGACTCTTGATAACGAGTGTAATCGCCTACAGAGGCTTTCTGAGACGAAATGTAAGCAAAAGAATTATAATGAAACACTGCAGATGGTAGAGGACATTTGTATAGAAGGTAAGAATTTCTCTGACCCTGATCATCAAACCTATGGATCTGTTCTGAAAAGGCGGAAAGAGGAGCTCATCAAGGGTGAGAATGATGCCGCCGTGCATGTTAGCGATAAATTGGAGTTGATAGCCATAACAAATATTCTGGAAGAAGCAGATGCAATTCTGAAACTGAATGATAATGAATATGGCGAAGATGATGAAGAGATAATAATGGATATCTGCATAGAACTAGCCATTGAGAAAATGAAGGAAACCCAGTCTCTGGAGGTAAACTTTTGTCTATTTTTACTATTGTTTATGCAAAGAATGATTAATATATAGTTGCGTCTCGTGCACACTCTCAGAATTCAGAGCAGATGATAATATTTAATTAATATTTTAAAAACTAAGACAAAATAGCACATGAATATAGCTACACCTTAGTGTTCTGATCGACTTATTTTGTTATGCAGCTTAGTAAAACTGATGCACAGCTCTTGCGAAGTATGACAAATGTGAAGGAGTTGGAACTCAAGCTTGGCCTTGCTTCTGGTTTTGATTTTCGCGAAACATTACTGCCTATATTGAAGTTGTACCTAAGGGTTTGTATTTTCTCAACTTTTGATTTTCCCATGTAGTAGTACTGTTACGTTTCAGTTTTTGCTATATATCTTTATATATATACTCTTTACAGACACGTTTGGAAGATCTGGCTATGAAAGATGCAACAAACAAGTCTGATGCAGCAGCACAAGCATTCTTGGCCGAGCTTGATCTTGAGGCTTCACAGCAGGGTGTTGCTAAATCACAAGAAAGTGATAAGAAACCAAAAAATAAAGGAAAAAAGAAACAAAAGGGAAAAACAGAGAATTTGAAGAACAAGAAGGTAGGATCATATTCATTCATGAATGCTGAAATTTGTCCATGCACATACATACTACTGGGTCACTCACTCACTGTTCATGTCGTATCTGTCTTGCAGGCTACATATGATCATGAGCAACCCGTCGAAGACATTGGGTTAGTATATTTATTAGTATATATACTTGGATGATATATATATATATATATATATAAATGCCTTTGATTGATGTGCTTCTGTATGTGCAGATCCTCTTCTGGTGTGCCTGTGCATGATGATGATAAAGTCAAAGACCATGCTGAAAAACAAGAAGAAGATGAATTGGGACTACGTGTAAAGGAGTTAGAACAAGAGACAACAGAACTTCTACAAAAACTTCAGAATCCGGAGTTAGGAGAAGAAGAGGAAAGAAAACTTACAGAAGAACTCAATCAAAAGTTGGAGTTACAAACACAACTGGCAAATGAGGCTAGTCTGATGCAGAAAGGTTGGCATCAGGTTTAATTGAATCCAGCAGCGTTCAGGATATAATAATGGTCATTCAACCACAGGTCACTTTTGCTGTATAAAATTCATTGATGTTGATGCAGAAAGGTTGGCATCAGGTTTAATTGAATCCAACAGCGTTCAGGATATAATAATGGTCATTCAACCACAGGTCACTTTTGTTGTATAAAATTCATTCAACAGTATGTTTGTGTCAGGGGTCATAGCTTTTTGTTTTGCTCATTCATTTGTATAGAATCATTACTAATAATTGTCATTATCATATTGCTTTGTTTAGTGGTTTAAATATAGGCTACCCATTATGTTGAATTAGAAGAGATATAAAACACAACTTACAAGAAAGTACATGAGACCGAATACTTACAGAAGTTAGAGACAAAACTATAATTGTTCCAACTAATAATCCAATTAAAACCCCAAATATTAAGCACATACTATAGCTTAATATTTACAATTACTTGTTCTGGAAGACCGAAATAAAATAAAATTTGTTCTTAAAAAGAACGAACTTGAACATCTTTGTGATTTTTTATTGTATGCATTCCCTTTTGTGAAATTTTAAATTTAATTCATAAATTTCACCCGACTTACCATTATTGGTGCAATTTTCATTTTTAATTAGGGTGTTAAATGCGTTTTAGTGGGGACATTTTGGTCATTTTCACATCTTTTTTTCCCCTACCAATCAAATGGTCCATTGTGCTGTGATTTCCTTTTCATTTTGATTCCTACCAATGCCAAACGTGTGTTGGGAGTTGGGACCAATAATTTCAATTCCGTTCTATATATTCCCAAATATATATATATATATCCTAAATTCTACCAAGCATATCCTAATTGTTTAATATTGAAATTTGAAAATACAAAAATAAAAGGATTTTGTCATTGAAAAGAGTAATGCAACTGAAAGCATTTGGAATCAATTCCTGTTGAAAATGTTGCCAACACGATGGCAAATAAGCGAATTAGGAAGCCCTACAAAAATAAAATTCAAAACATATATCAAAATTATGTGTATCATTCAATATAAAATAAATTTATTTGGCCCAAAATTTAATATGAAATATAAAACTTATAATAAGTTATATATATTATTCAATGTGAACAATATATATAGTGTAAATGCAGAGTGAAATATATAAATAAATTGAAAAATATAGAAAAAAACTTTAAAAAATATCATTTGAATTTTAAAATTCTAACTCAATTTATTTACTACACTTTATAAGCTATTGACTACTCTTATAAAACAAACAATAATATATTTTTATAGTTCTTAATTTAAAATTTTAAAATTTAAGTAGTATTTTTTTATGATTTTCTCAAAAGAATATAATGATACACACAACTTTTTTAGTAGTACCACATCCTAAAATAATTTCTAGTATAATTTTTTAAAAGCATTTTTTTAATAACAATGAGTATCCTAATTTTTTTCTTATATTATTTTCCTTTAATATTAAAATTACAAAAAATATTTATATATTTTCTCTTAGACTTTGTCGCATACTTCTTTTTTTTCAATTTAAACTCATAATCAAGTTCAACAATTTAACCTTTCAATATTGGTTTGTGTATTAGTTCTCAATATATAAGTAGACTATAGGTCATCAATTTAAATAATTAAAATGTGTCATATTTCATCACAACAATTTGCGCACGTGCTGTTCATCCTATTACAGCTACAGTTTGAATGGTCGTTATTGTTAAGAGATGTGGAGGAAGAAATAGTTCCAACTTGTAGATGAAGTTTAAATTACTTGATAGTTAATTATTGAAAAAATTAATATATATATATATATATATATATATAAGTCTTTATAATTTTACCTAAATTTTTTTTAGTGAAGTCTTTATAATTTTTTTCTTTTTACCATATCCTTATAATTTTTTCAATTATAAGTATTGGTTCTATTATATATGAAATTTGTATGTTAGATAAGATAATTATTTAAAAAAGGAATTTAATCATAAAAAAATCTTAAATAATATAAATTTATTATCAATTTTCGCACTGGAGTTGGTTATTGTTAATTCATCAGTTGTCATCAGGACAACAGATATAAATAAAATATTTTTTCTATTTTATATGTAAGTAAAATAATAAAAAGAGAAATATAAATAATACTAAAGAGAAGTAGCTAAAAAAAGGTTGGTTCCAATAAGTTTTGATACATTTATTTTTTAAAATAAAATTCAAAGCATGAAAAAAATCTTCATGCAGGCAGATCAACACTATATACAGATTACTAAATAAAAAATCACGATATCATGTACAAAAATAGATAAATACTTACAAGTGCCACATCATATATATATATATATATATATACTCTGGTCAATTAAAATATATTGTTTATTATCAACAATATCTATATTTATTGCTATTTTAATTATTAGGAATTTTTCTCTTTTCTAAAAATATAGAGAATTGTATTTTAATTGGCAACACTATAGATAATATAACACTCTAAAAAATATGTGAGCATTTCTAATGAAAATGATATTTGGCTAGCATTTTGATACTTTTAACACTTGATAAAGAAAAAGACACTTTCAACACATAGTAGTTGGTTGTCCTCAATTATGAAAGAATTTTTTAAAAAAGATTATATTTAGTTTTCATTTTGTTTTGCCAAAAAAAGAGTCTATTTTATTTTTATTAATATTAAAAAGAATATTTTACGGTTATAGTAATAGTCAAAGATCAATGGAAAAAAACAGAGAAAATTATATTTAAGTCAAATACAAATAATCAAATTATTGTAAAATTTATGGGATTTAAGATTAATTTTTTTAAAATTGTAAAATAATAGAATTATTCTTAAAAAATAATTTAAACAATAAAATGATAATTTTACGGAGAAAAATAATAATTTAAGTAAAAAGTAATAATAAATTAAATAATATGAATGACAATGGTAAGAAAAAAATAACTAGAGGTAAAAGAAGATAACTGAGACATTTTTTAAGGTACAATCATTTTATAATATAAAAAAATTAATCTCATGTAAAATTTTACAATAATTTAATAATTTTCCATAATTTTTTTATAATTAATTTTTTTGTGAGATTTAAATATAATTTTTCTATTAAAAAAAAGCTCTAAACAAGTACACACCGATACTCATCCTACTCAAAATAATAATAATAATAATAACACAAATAATCACGCAAAATAAAACTATCTCGCAGACTAATCAACAAAATTATACAAAAAAACAAACCTGAAAAACTAAAAATATTTAATATATCTAGGCCTTAATTAGTCCATAATAATAATTAGAGTCCGTATATAAATAGTTCATTTCCGCATCAAAATTCTCTCCCCTTCGAATCTGAGCTCCTTCCCGTCGGTGTGGTTAGTTAAGCGTTTGTGTGCAGAGCACATACCAGTTAGCTTCAGTTTCCAGATTTCGCTACCGTCTTAGATTTTTTCGCCGATCATGACTCGTCGCCGGAACTTGCAGGTACTTGCTTCGTCTGAAATCTTTACGTATTTTAGCCATTTTTATCTGAAATCTTTCTGTCTTTCTTTTTCTAAAATCATTTTGTGTTTCTTTCCGTCGGATTTTATCCGTCGCTGGCACCTTCAGGTACTTCCGCCTTCTTCTCAGTTATCCCTTTTCATTCGATTCCAAACTTCCTAGTTACTATCTTCTATCTTTTTGTGTATGTTTTGTACGTATCGATGGCGATTAAAATGAGAAACTCTTCCTCACGTTCCACAAAATTTTCGGTGGCTGCTACGGACTTGTGCATGAGTTCCTTATAATAACACTATTTCCCCTCGTCTGAAACCTTTACGTCTTTCTGCTATCTTTCTCTTAAATCTTGAATGAAATATTTCTTTATTTCTGTTTCTGAGATCATTTCGTGTTTCTTTGCGTCACATTTTCGAAGTTTTTATCACTGCACACGCAGGTTTTGTAACTCAATTGATGGAGAATAGAAAGAAAAAGAATAGCTCAAGTTCGAGACAATCTAAGTCAAAGTCGGGCACCAGTCCTAGTCACAATACTCAAGCCCGTTTGTCTCCAACAAAGAGGGCTGGGGAGGACCCAAAGACGGCTGAAGTTCAAATGACTGATGAAAGGCCAGAGTCATCCCAATCCAAGAACAAAATGGACAGAGATGACCAGACATTGGGTTCATCGTCAAGATCTGGGCAAAGAGCAAGTGAGAGCCAGAAGATAGATTGGGTTCATTCATATTGGAATTTCATAACTATTGATTCGAAGAAGGAGCTTTTTAGGATTAGTATATGTGATCTCATATCTCATTTGGAGTCTTTAAAGAAAACTAAAGAGAATGACTTCGTAATAGCAGCTTTGGAGCATATTGTGGAAGTGTCGTACGTTGTTTACAAGTTCAGACTATCTCTTTCAGCATGTTAAGCAGGAGCACGTGGGCAATCTCTTACCTGAAATGGAGAAACTTTTGCCTGAAAATGTTGAGCATTATTGGATTGAGAAGATTCGTGAATGTTCTTGGAAACCTCTAGATGCCCTGATGCTTTCGAAATGCTTGAAGATATAGCAAGATCCAGAGACACTGAAAATGCTGAGGAAACTAATATTACCCAAGGTGTTGAAGCTGAATGGCCATTGGCAGATGACTCTAAGCGTGCAGAACTTCTTCGGAAAATTCATGGAGGATTTGATAGGCTATTAGTCATCTTAACGTGGTCATACAATTTTCCATAGATAAGATACAGGGACTTGCTGCTCGAGCTAAGAGCATGAAGCAACATTTAGACCGATCACCAACGTGCATATGCTTCTTGGAAGCCCCCGAACTTGGGGAAATTTTCAAAATTTTGCTACAAATATCTCAAGCTTGTGGTTTGTCAATATGCGTTGATAAAAGTACTAATCCCATGGATGATTTACACAAGTCAAATCAAATTCCGGACAAGATTAAGGAAAAGATTGTTCTCAGTGAAGACGCATCATTCCTTCATCTAGATGAATGTTTAGTGTCTGAAGAAATCACCCCTTGTGCAACGGAGAGTGCTGCAATGGATCCTTTCCTATCTTGGATATTTTCCGGTTCATCTTGGGAGGATCAAGTGGAATTGTGCGTGAGTAAAAAAGATCAGAACAAATCTCAAGCATTGGGACTTGTCCAGGCTATGTGGAATAAGTTTCATCAACTACAGAACCTTTTGAGGAAGAAATGTGAGCAAACAAATTATGGGGAAGAAGCACAGCAGGTAGTAGAAAACCTTTCTCTGTTTGTTGACTTCAGTCCACTTTAACCAGGTTAAAGGAAAAAACAAACCTCCTTGGTGTTCTGACTTGTGTTGTTATGCAGCTTAGCGAAATTTATAGAGAGATCATAGGAAGCGTTGCAGAGTTAAACCTGTTGGAATTCAAGCTTGAGTCATTTCTGCTTTAGATTCTGGTCCAACATTACTTCCTGTAGGGAAGGCTTACCTGAGGGTTTGTCTTTCAACTTTTGAAACTGTACTGTTGTTTCACATTTCCAATTTGCTATCTTAATTGTTGTCATACTCTTTTCAGCCACGTTTGGAAGTTTTGGCTGAGAAATATGCAACGGAGAAGTCTGATGCAACAAGAGAATCGTTGTTGGCCGAGCTTGCTCGTGAATATTCAGACGAGGAGGTTGTTAAAGCGGAAAGTTATAGTGCAAAACCTATGAAGAAAAAAAAAAACAATAATAATAAAGAGAACAGAAAACCAAGGGTTCCGAAGGTAAGGATCAGGAATTCTGAAATTTGTTCACATCTTGTATCCCTGTACTTGACAACCATCTACTTGTCTGTCTTGCAGGCTACATATGATCTTGAGCAGCACATTCCTGACAGTACTTCTCCTGTGTGTGTGTATTTTCCAAATCTACATGTGATCATCTTTGCTATCTTTGAGAAACTGGCAACTTTTATAAATGCCCTTGATTGATGTGCTTCTCTTTCAGTTCATCTTCTGCTGCGCATGATAAGGACCATGATTCCATTCCTTATGTCTTAGAACAACTGGAAGAAGAAATTGATGAGGAAGAAAAGAACAAAAAACTCTCAGAACAACTTGAAGAAAATGTGGAGTTACAACGGCGAATATTACATGAGGCAAAGAAGAAGTACCTTGCTGAGAAACATAGAGATCTGAAAGAAGGAACGGAAAGGCGTAAACTTGAGTTAGATAAAGAGGAAGCAAAGCTCTCAGAAATTGAGGCCGAACAAAAGGGCCTTGCTGAGAAACATAGAGATCTGGAAGAAGGATTAGAAAGGCGTAAACTTGAGTTAGAGAAAGAGGAAGCAAAGCTCTCAGAAATTGAGGCTGAATAAAAGGGCCTTGCTGAAATCATCTGATACAAATTTGGAGAAGCCCCGATGATGAAGTCCTCAGAAATTGAGGTTGAACAAAAGGGCCTTGCTGCAATTTACCGTATTGATTTTCAAAGTTGGAACTTGAAAGCACAGAACATGAGTTACTCAATACTGAACGTCTTAATTGAAATTGTTTTTTTTTTATAAGAACACTTTGGTTCCAATAAATGTCATGACAAGAAAAATTGTGACACGATATAATGATTACAAGTTCTATGGCCTTGAAGGCCAGTAGTTCATGATCAAATAATAATGTTTTGATACATTAATTTAAATTATCAGCAAATGTGACAATATAACTAGAAATTATAGACAAAAAAATAAATGTCAAATTTGATTTGGTAGAAAAATGTCAAAATTGGTTATGAAGTCAAAAAGACCACGAGATTTTGTGAAAAATATTACTTCTTTGATAATACTGAATATAAGATATAGTTTTTAGTTTAAAATTTATTATGATTAATTTATGATAGATAAGTTGTTGTAAGTACTTAGATTGATATTGTGATATTTGTAAGTGTTTCAAAAATGGTACCTCATCTTGAACTAAATATGTTTCACTTCTTCTGATAATTTGTTTCACCTCATCTATTTGCAAATATAAGGAGTGCAAATATATTTGTATAATTTTAAACATTTAAATCACGATTGATATATATATATATATATATATATATACTGAAAAAGTAATAGAAGTTTAAAGGAGTTAATGGAGATGTCATTTTACTCCATTTAAAATAGTTCATGTGTGCTTTTGCATCCAATATTTGATTATGGTGTTAGTAATAATTTTGAAAAAGATAATGGGTATTTTTAGACATTTAATGTTAATAATATGTTAGATATTATTTTCTAAATAATGAATTTATCTTCACATCCCTTTCAAATTTTTGTCATTTCACTTTGCCCCTTAAACATCATAAATAAGTGTACTTTGATCTTTGTGTATTTTGATTTTAGTCCTCTCTTCATACGCTCTTGAATTTCTTTACGAATTCAATAAATAGGTTTTGAGATGTTAATAATTTATAAAAGAAGTAATGCTTTTCAATAAAGAGATGTTAAGTAAATTGAAGTATATCATTAAGGGTTAAGCTAAGATGCGAAAATACACTTTTGTCAATTGTGCACTTGGCATCATAATAAAATCTTGGATTCAAAAATATTTTTTTTGCATCTTAACCCTATTATTAATGAGTAATAAAATTAAATAATCATGTAATAATATATAGTAGTTCTTAAAGAACTTTAACAAAATTGATATATTTCTTGAAGAACTAATACAATAATCTTTTAATGACACATAAATTTTTTCATAAGCTGAAAAAATTTGATAATGAATATTATGACGCATGTATCTATGAAATCCTGGGAGTTTCGAAGAACGCTTCCCAGGATGATCTGAAGAAGGCTTACAAGAAGGCAGCTATACAAAATCATCCCAACAAGGGTGGCGATTCGGAGAAGGTAAACTTTTTTGTTCCTCAAGCCGAATTTGGGGGTGTTCTCACAATCTAGTTATTGGTTATTTCTGCTAGAATATTTCTCTTTTAATTTGAATTGGCTTTATATTTCATCTCTTTAAGACTTCAACTGGATGGTTTTGTTCTGGGATATTATATCAGCGGGTTGTTTAGAATTATCTTTTCTTAGCAGAAAATAAGATTTTCGAATGTCCTATTAAGCTAGTTTCTCAGGTATATGTAAATTGTACAGTTATTTGAAGTCTAACAAAGATTAGTGGGTGAGGAAATAGAGATTTTATGGATTGATTTCGATTGGTTGAGTTCTCTTGTTTATATAATCTATAGACAAACCTTGTTGTTCTAGAGTCAGCTCAGGGAATGGAGTTCAATTTAATCAACGGTTTACGATCCATTTGTGGCTGCATTTATATCGTATTTACGCACTCCGTGTCGTTGTTATGATGGAATACCTATGTTGATTTGTTTATCTCGTTATTATCAGCTTGATATGGTTATAATTTTGTATAAGCTGATGAATTGAAGCCTAATATGTTTATTTTTTACTGCAGTTTAAAGAGTTGGCCCAAGCCTATGAAGTGCTGAGCGATCCTCAAAAACGTGAGATATATGATCAATACGGGGAAGATGCTCTTAAGGAAGGAATGGGTGGTGGAGGCGGCGGCGGCGGCCATGACCCATTTGACATCTTTTCGTCTTTCTTTGGCGGCAGTCCTTTTCGAGGTTATGAAAGCATGTTAGGCCTAAAGCATATTATAAAAACATGTCAGTATAATTATAAAATAAATTCTTGCTTCAGTGTTTAGGTATAATATATTTATAAGTTAAGCTTGTGTTAGAAAATTAACTTATAACATGCTCCAGGTTAAGTTAGATTATCATTTAATAAGTTTACCTTGTTAAGGTTAAGGCATGACTTGGCCTAATTATGGAAATTAATGAAAATTCATGCTTGTATATTATATCATTTGATTATGGAGGCAGCTGGTGTGAAAAATCCTCTTAAAATATAAGTACTATTAATTATTTGAACTAATTTTGTACATAATATAAATAAAAATAATATTATAAATAAATTTATTTTATTTCAAAAGAGGTAAAATATTCACTAAAATTCAAAAGAAATCTTACAATAGTTATAAAAAATCTTTCGTAATAGACAAGTAATTATAATAGAAAAAGAATAATATAAGTTAAATTATTTAGGATATATAAATTGCTGATTTTTTTATAAATTGTATATTATAACAAGATAGATACTAGAGTATACTTGATTTTATACGATAAACATTATACTTTTCTATAAACATGTATATTAATTAATAAAAAGATAATAATATAATCTTTTATGAAATATTCTTAAAGATATTAAAAATTAGATTAAAATGTATATATAAAAATAATGTAAGAGTCTGTACAATTTTAATAAAATTAAACAAATAATTAATAATTTAGAAGGGTTTATCATGATTATTTAGAATATTATCCTCAATACGAATTCTCAGAATTAAATTCAAATAATATATTATATACTATTAGAGTATGCATGATAAATCATAATATGGCAGTATACAATTATTATATACATACATTATTTAGGATCCTAAGATGAGATTATCACCTAAAACATATTAATAAAAATAGGGTAAAATAAACATATCAATAACTATCAATTCTATTTATCATACATACTAACATGTACTTGTGAGGTGTTAAGTGGGACATCACAAAGTATAATATATAGAAAATAATATATTATTATAATAAAATTAAACGGATAACCCACTCAAGTTTCTCCCATCAATTCAACTGAGCTACTTTATTCCCCCCAACTGAATTCATGTGCTAGTGATAAATGACCATTCAAAAAGCTAACTGATCAACTTGTATAGATAGATAAAAATCCACAGAGTATCTGACCAGACTATAAGTTCATTTTCTTCCAATAAATAGATAGGGTGTCGTAGCCCCTCGATAAACAGGTAGACCACGACCCTCAGTAAACTGGTGGGATAAAAGCCAAATATCAAACTTTAATAGAGGCTATATCACGTGGTAGAAATACAACTCTATCAACACTCATCCCAATACATAAATTTTAAGATGATATATTGATCAAAATCTCAATAGTTTGATAATAAATAATACCAATAAATATCACAATAGAGCTTTTCTTAAGACAATAACTGTTTTCAAATTCCAATTTCAAAATATAACAAGTTTATAATCTCAATATAAACTTTCCAAATGTCCCACAAGAATATTTTAAATAAAAATTATCAACAAGTTTTCTCAATACACAATAAAATTATTTCAATATCAATATATTTATATATATTAAATCATTCACAAATATCACATTAGCACACACAACAAGTAGAAAGTTATTACCTCTCGTCTAAATATATGAATAATTACTACAAAAGATTTAAAAAGTAAATCGTAGCTTTAGGTGACTTGAACTAAGGACGTATTTAGGAGAAAAATAGATGTATAATTCTTTTGGAACAGGAAATGGACTGAGAGAGAGGACTAAAAAGAGAGGAGTCGACTTAATAATCAAATATGAGGAATAACTTAGAATTTTAATTATATTTATAAAGTTATAATAATAATTCAAATTTAAAACTATATCTAAGTCTGAATCCAACCTCCAATAATTTTCTAACTACTAATAACAATTAAAATATAAAACCTTAAGTAAAGATAATGGTAGAATAACCTATAATATAATATTTTATTAAAAATAATAAAAATACTAAATTATAATAATTTAATTAGATAATATTTATAAATTATTGATAAATAATATTTTTAATTATATTTAAATATAAAGATAAAAATTAGAATGTTATAAAAGGGGATAACACAATTGCAATAAAATCCATGATTATGAGCTAGGAAGCACCTATTCTTGAAATATATGAATAAGGAAAGTATGTTTATATGATTCACATTTAGGAGAAGATTGTTGGATTATAAGTGTGAGATAATATTGAATAAAATTCTATCCATATATTTCATATACACCTAATTGATCTTTCACAAATGAATTTCGCACTGAGATTTTAAATTAGCTATATTTTATGAAAATTAAAAATTATATTACTAGTTACAATAAGCCAAACATTTATTGATCTAAACAGATTTATTGTTGACATAAATTATATGATTTATTTGATCATCTTAAATCATATATATTGAAGATTATGGAATGATATCCATTGAAAAATTAAAAAAAATTCATTAATAGCCAACTTATTATACCAATCATAAAGTTACGTGCTGCTCGTTATCAAACAAAATTGATTATTAGAATATCATTAATTATTATTTAGAATGTATCTCTATATTTTTTAAAATATATCAAACTCCTGTATATGTGGATCCAATTAGATAACATATAAATCATATAAGTAATCAATAATTTTGATTGATTCTTAAATAGATAGTTAAATATGCGATTATTATAAGTTTAGAAGATTATTTGAATAAATGATTATTATGTTTAGTGCACAATTTTCAAACCATATGATCCTAAAATGTTTCTTTTAAAGATGCTAGTGAGTTTATATACGTGGCTTCCGATGATTATTACATGCTTATTAAAAAAATAGTTGAAAAGCTTGCTTAGCAATATAACAAAATAATTTATTAATACCTCTATAAGTAGCTAGATCAATACTTATGAGAATCAAATTTCTACATATAAGTAGCTAAATTGATTATTATAATTTGAGTTGATATATAATTAATTGATTGTCATTTTATAAAGTTTTCCTAACATGAGAGGGAGAAAATGAGTAACTAAAAAAAGGTAAAACATGAATGCATTATCATTGCGTGAATTAGATCCTTAAAAATAGAAATATAAACTAGAAGTTCATTAAATATTATATATAAAAATATTATAAAATATTTTTGAGATGCAATTACTAGCCTAAATGAGAATTTTAAATATTATATTTTAGCTGAAAGTGTTCCTATTAGTATAAATATACTAAGACATGTCTGAATCATGAGAGGCTAATTAGTTCCAACATAATATCTTAAAAAAAGAAGAGCATATAATTAAGAAATCATATTGATAAGGAGGTAGGTCCCTAGAAGAGGTCTATAACATAACTAGTTGCAAAACCTCCAAAGGGTTTATGTACATGAAAAATAATAAAAAATCTTAATAAATTATATCGAAATAAGAAAAATGGAATAAAAAGATAAAATTTTTAATAATAATATCATGTGATCAAATAAAAATATTTTGCAGAGATATGTCATGAAGAATAGACATAAAAATGATTGACTAAAAAAAGTAAAAGGGAAAATATACAATAAAAATATGATTACATATACAAATTATGGACTTATAGGTTAATCACTTGAAAGTTATTACGGAATATATAAATATTTATGTCAATCTTAAAACAATTTAAAATGCCTAAAGTATATAAAAGAAATTCTAGAATTAAATAACCAGTGCTCTCAAAATCATTAGATTTTTATTAGGATCATTTTGACTACAAAAATATATTAAATTTAATAGATTAGAAGTCCAACATATTTATCCTATGATAATATTTGTATATTTTGATGACAATGCACCATGTATTATTCACCTAAGAGAAAAGTATACTAAAAAATTATTGAAAATAATATGTTTGGGAATAATAAGTGATGTTGTCACACATAAGAGTAGAAGAAGTGATACTATATTTAGTAGGAGAAAATATCATGTTATACTGTCTTTAGTTTGTAATTCAAATTTCACTATAAACTAAATTTTATATTAAATAGTGGAGGGAGTGATAACCAAAGTCCCAACATATCCCTTTAATTGCAATAAGGTCCTAAGAAACTTTGATATAACTAAAAAATCCCATGTTCCTTGAGGGGTCATATGACATAAAGGAAAAAAATTGAATGCCCATAATAAAAATGTAGTTCCCTGCCAAAGAGAAATCTAATAAATGCCATTGTAAGTCCAAAAATGCAAATAGAAGGAGAGAGGTAATGGTTAAGGCCCGTTTGGTAGGATGAAAATCCAAAGGAAGAAAAGGAAAATCCATATTTTTCTATTCTTGGCGTTTTTAGTTGGACAATTTTTGAAGAAATCATTTTTTTGCGGGAATCAATTTTCACCTGCATAAAGGAAAATTGGTTACCATGCTGCACGGGGGAAATTTTAAAGACAAGTTTACCTCGCAAAAGCACCCCCTCTTCATCGTTTGCATCATGATAATGATGAGGGAAGAGTAAATCATACCAAGTGAGATTTCTTAAAAATAATTAAAATCATATTATTAAATTGGTGTAATTCATTTATTAAATTTATTCATGATAGAGATTGTCTTTATTATTACTAATAATAATTAAAATTATCGTTAATGCTTATTTTGATATATTTCACAATTAATTATAATCATAAATAATTATTGTAACATTTTTATTAACAATAACAAAAAATAATTATTTCATTATTATTTTAAATCAAGGGCAGTAAAATCATTTACTATTCACATCTTTCAATTATATTACACTATATTTTCATCCTAGTAAATATATGTTTCCCATCATATCATTATTCATTTCAATGCATACTAAATATATCTAGTTGAAAATTTTCCATTCATTTCCTGTCCGTTCCATTTCCTTCCTTTTCATTACCATTAATTCTTTTTATCAAACAGGCCTTAGAACTTTCAACATTTGCCTACTACACTTTTTTAGGGTCAATTTGACACGAAGGATTTGTTTTGGGGGCAAATTGACTTTTGCATCATCGCCCAGAGCTAAGTTAGAAAAGGAAGGCATCTATGAATAATGTCTTTAATTTTACTAACAGAAAAAACTGATTGAATAAATTTAAAATAATAACTTAACAATTAAATACTAATAAAACGTGTTTAAATTTTAATTTTTTATTTAAAATATAACACGATTTAAAAAGATTAAAATACAAACATAATTTATAAATATTTAATTGTATAATTATCATTTAATTTTGACGATTCATACTTTTGTTAAAAATATAGAATTAATGGTATTGAGTTTAAATAATTAAAAGTATGGGTTTTAAATTTAAAAGATTAAAATAAAACTTACCTAAGATATACTTTAGTCATTCTTTATTAGAGCAATGAAGGGAAATCCAGTGATCCCGTAGTAGGACCAAATCATCCACATTTTAAATATATTGATGAGCAAAAATAACAAAAAAAAAAGGATCAATATAAATAATCTAGAGCATGCAAAAAGGTTGGTTCCAAAAAGTTTTAATATACTTATTTTCTAAAATAAAATTCAAAGCATGCAAAAATCTTCATGCAAGATAATATATATATATATATATATATATATATATATAATATGTGCATTAAAGAAATAACAGTTATTCATTGAAAAAGTCACAAACCCAGCCATTTTGTCGCAGTCTCATTCTCGTGGCCGTTTCTGTAGCAGTAGTCGACTCAGCCTTAGCACTCGCTTGTTCGTCGCCACCCAGCCTTCCCCTATGAATCGATGCTGGACTATAAGAAAAGTAGAATGAAGCAATTGTACAAAATTTGCAAGAAAGGGTTATGGGTAGGGGTATTCATAAAGCCCGCAGCCCGGTATGCCCACTCGAGCCCGCAAAAAAAAGCCTTACCCAACCCAATACATATAGGGCAGGGCATCGGGCTGCAAAATACAGCCCATGCTTTTTTCGGGTTGGGCACCGGGCAGAGAGGTTGTCCTGCCCTGCCCATAAGCACTCATTCTTTTATTTTTTTTTTTACTTTTCTCCCTAGATGCTACATTTGGAAGGGAGAATATGATAACTACTAGTGACTAAAGGGTCATTTTAGAAATATAAATAGTTAAGTAAGTAAGTTGCGTCTTTTAATATCTATAACTATATTGATTTTTTCTTTTTCTTTAACTTTACTAATCATAATATGATCATATTATAAATTATAATTGTTTATTTTATTTTTTTAAGATGCTTTTTCCTTGTCAACATTTGAAAAGTTGATACAAAGTTACAATTACAAATTATTTAGACTTCAAAACTTTTTTTTTATATGCAATGAATTTCAATACTTTAATTATTATCTTTTTGTTACCTTATTTTTAGTGAATTATATATATTATTTAATTTTTGAAGATATGTGAATATTGTATTATTTTATAAGTTTATAATTATAGATTATTTTTTACAACATGAGCATAGCATCACAACTTGGGCATGCCCAACCCGCCCATACCCAATCCAAAATAGTTAGGGCTTTTATCGAGCAGGGCTGGGCATCGGGTTATAAAATGCAGCCCATATTTTTTTCGGGCAGGGCACCGGGCATAGGGGTTACCCTGCTTAGCCCTGCCCATGAACACCCCTAGTTCTAGGTGTGACAAGACTCTTGGAGGGCACATCATGAGGGAGAAGGGCATCGGAGACAACGATGATAATGAGGACGACGCAACCAGCAACTGGAAAGCCGGTAGGCTCGGTGGAGATGCTAATAATGTTGCACTCCCCAACAAATGAAGGATAGCTTTTAGGAGGAACCCTAATCAGTTCAAGTATTGTATTCTTCAACATGGTACAAGTACTGCAATTATGCCATTGTCTTTTATGATTTACTTGACGAAGTAAACGACTTTCTCTTACCGTAGGTGAGTCGATCTCTCAAAGATATCTTTTACATACCACACGGGTTATAATTTGAGATATGTTTCCTAAAACAAATACATGTTGATTATCATTTGCAGGTACTTGGACAAAATTTATCTCATGTGAATGAGAGCGTTTAGCTCATCTAATGATAGATAAATAATCAATCATATGGTAAAATTTCTCCCCTCATATATATATATATATAGTACTCTTCCCATTTTTTATATATAATATATTTAATTAATTTAACTAAATTAAAAAATTAATTACATTAATAATATTATATATATTTTTAAAATATCTTAATCATATTTTTTAAACACATTACATGATCGTTGTTGATGATGAATTAAAAATATATATCTTATATTTATAATAAAGATTAATTCTCTAATTATATCATAAATTAAAGGCTAGAGGAGGATAAATATAACGATATGACCTACCGTTTTAAAAATTTTCAACACTTGGTAGTTGTTAGTAAGGAATTATAAATATACTCTTATGATCCTGAATATAAAAAGTAGTTAATTTTTTAGATAGATTATAGAAATTAGATAAATAAATTAATCATTACCAAATTCAATTATTCTAAATAAATTTATATTATATATTCTTTAATATATTCAAATTAATCAAATAATTCTTATATTAGTTATAATTAACTAATTTATTTTATTTTTTTGATATATTTTAAAAAGTCAATTAGATCTTATATTAAGCATATAAGGAGTAGTAACTAATACTTGTAATTAAAAAATTAATAAAAATTGGTAAATTAATTATTTAAAAATACATTATAGTTAGTTATCTTGAAATAATGCTCTGTCATTCTTTTTAATTATAATTACTTAGATGTCTCGTGGAAGAGAATTTATTATAAAAAAATAAGTCATATAAAATAATTAAATAATTAAATAGTCTTAATATATTTGGAGTTAATAAATTTAATTTATATAATTACTAAATTACCCTTATACACAAATGACATGTGTTTAGATATACAATAATAAATTGTAGTGGCACAAATTATAATTGGGATTACAAGCGATGATAACTTAAAGTGACACAAAAGATAAGTGAGAGCTATTATCATATGTTCCAATAGTTATTTGTATTACTTTAAGTTGTCACTATATGTCTTTCAGTTGTTATTTATATTATTATGATTTCTATAATTTATCATTTGTGTATAAAGATAGTTTGATAATTATATAACTTGAATTTATTATTCTAAATTCCTTAAGATTATTTAATTATTTAATAATTTTATGAAATTTTTTATAATAAATTCTCTTGCAAGAATCTATGTATAATTCTCCCTCTTTTTTTTTCCTGCCTTGAAGTAGAGAAGGAACATAGAAAAAGAAAGACGGCGCACTGAAAAGAGACGCGCCCTAATAACTCGCATAGCTTACGCAAAATAAAACAACCTAACAGAATAAACAGAAACAGAACTATACCAAAAGCACCAGAAAAACTAAAAATATTTAATATATCTCTGTATTAATTAGCTAAAAATAATAATTAGTTAGCGAGAGTTTCCAGTTTTCAGTAAACCGTCTAAGATTTTGGCGCAGATCATTACTCGTCGTTGGCACCTTCAGGTACTTACCCTTTCTTCTCGATTCTCCTGTTGCATTCGATTCCAAACTTCCTAGCTAATATCTACTATTTTATTTTCTGTGAGTTTTATACGTTTTGATAACGATGAAAATGCGAAACTCTTCCCCACGTTCCACAAAATTTTTGGCGGTTGCTTCAGAGTTGTGCATGAGTTCCCTATAATAACACTATTTGCTTTGACTGAAATCTTTACATATCTCTGCTATCTTGTCTGAAATCTTTCTGTCGTTCTTTTTCTGAAATCATTTTGTGTTTCTTTCCATCACATTTTCGAAGTTTTTATTTCTTGAAGGTCTACTACACACGCAGGTTTTGTAACTCAATTGATGGGGACCAAGACACCTAAAGTTCAAATGACTGATGAAAGGCCAGAGTCATCCCAATCCAAGAACAAAAGCGACAGAGATGAGCAGACATTGGGTTCATCGTCAAGATCAGGGCAAAGGGCAAGTGAGAGCAAGAAGATAGAGTGGGTTCATTCATATTGGAATTCAATGAGTTTTGATTTGAAGAAGAAGTTTCTTAGGATTAGTATATGTGATCTTAAATCTCACTTTGAGTCTTTAAAGAAAACTAAAGAGAATAACTTCGTAATGTTAGCTTTGACGCGTATTGTGACTAATAAAACATGGAACTTCTGGCTTTGCTGCGTGTGCCCCAAGGTGTATTTACATTCAGAAACTCTCCTTAATCATGTTTACGGGGAACACGTGGGGAATATTTCCCCTGAAATGCAGAAACTTTTGCCTGAAATTGTTGAGGATGATTGGATTGAGAAGATTCGTGACTGTTCTTGGAAACCTCTAGATGCCCCTGCTGCTGTCAAAATGCTTAAAGATGATCAAGTTAATTTTACAGAAGGTGTTGAAGTTGATTGGCCATTGTCAGATGACTCTGAGCGTGCAAAACTTCTTGAGAAAATTCATGCAGCATTTGATTTGCTTATTAGACGCGAATATCTGGCTACTAGTCATCTTAACAAGTTCAGAAAATTTTCCATGGATAAGATACAGGAACTTGCTGCTCTAGCTGAGCTCATGAACCAACATTTAGACCGATCCCCAAAGTGCATATGCTTCCAGGGAGTCCCCCAACTTAAGAAAATTCTCAAATTGTTGCTAGAAATATCTCATGCTTGTGGTTTGTCGATGTATGCTGATAAAAGTACTAATCCCATGGATAATTTACACAAATCAAATCAAATTCCCGACAAGATTAAGGGAAAGATTGTTCTCAGTGAAGATGAATCATGCATTCTTCTAGATGAATGTTTAATGCCTGAAGAAATCACCCCTGGTGCAACTGAAAGTGCTGCAATGGATCCTTTCATATATTGGATGTTTTCAGGTATATCTTGGGAGGATCAATTGACATTGTCCGTGAGAAACGTAAACCAGAACAAAATTCGAGCAATGGAACTTGTCCAGACTCTTAAGAATGAGTCTGATCAACTACAGAATCTTTTAAAGAGGAAGTATGAGCTAACAAAAAACGAGGAAGCACTGGAGGTGGTAGAGGCCCTTTGTCTAGAAGGAGGTAAGAAGAGGGAAAATTTCACTGAATATGTTCAGCAAAGCTATGGATCTGTTCTGAAAATGCGAATAGAAGAGCTCAAGAGTGAGAAGCATGTTAGCAATATATATGAGTTGGATGCCATAGAAAATGTTCTGCAAGAAGCAGAGGCAATGAATGTTAATCAATCTGGTTATGATGAAAATTATACTGCGGCCATTGAGAAACTGAAGGAAAACGTATCTGAGGAGGTCAGTGTCCATTTTTACCAGGTTACCAAAAAAAACAACAACAAAGACCTCCTTGTTGTTCTGACTTTTGTTGTTATGCAGCTTAGCAAAATGGATGGAGTGATCTTGAAAAGTAATGCAGATTTAGACCAGTTGGAATTCCAGCTTGAGTCCACTTCGGCTTTAGACTCTCGTCTAACATTACTTGCTGTAGCGAAGGCTCACCTGAGGGTTTGTATATCAACTTTTGAAACTGTACTGTTGTTTCACATTTCCACTTTGCTATCTTAATTGTTGTCATACTCTCTCTTTTCAGCCACGTTTGGAAGTTTTGGCTGAGAAATATGCAACGGAGAAGTCTGATGCAGCAAGAGAATCATTGTTGGCCGAGCTTGCTCGTGAATATTCAAAAGAGGAGGTTGTTAAAGCGGAAAGTGATAGTGCAAAACCTATGAAGAAAACAAAAGATAAGAAAAATAATAAAGTGAACAGAAAAACAAGGAGAAAAATGAAGGTAAGGACCATGAATTCTGAAATTTGTTCACATATTGTATCACTGTCCTTGAAAACCATCTATTTGTCTGTCTTGCAGGCTACATATGATCTTGAGCAGCACATTCCTGACAGCACTACTCCTGAGTGTGTGTGTGTGTGTGTATTTTCCATATCTGCATGTGATCGTCTTTGCTATCTTTGAGACATGGCAACTTTTATAAATGCCTTTGATGTGCTTGTGTTGCAGTTCATCCTCTGCAGTGCATGAAAAGGACCATGATTCCATTCCTGATAACTTGGAACAACTGAAAGAAGAAGAAATTGATGAGGAAGAAGAGTTCAAAAAACTTTTAGAACAACTTGAAGAAAATTTGGAGTTACAACGACGAATAGAAGAAGAGGCAGCAAAAAAGATGCGCCTTGCAGAGACACAGAGCGATCTGAAAGAAGAAGTAGAAAGGCATAAGGTGGAAGCAGAAAAAAAGGAAGCGAAAATTGCAGAAATTGAGGCACAACAAAAGCGCCTTGCCGAGCAACACAGAGATCTAAAAGAAGAAGTAGAAAGTCATAAACTCGAGTTACAAAAGGGGGAAGCGAAGCTCTTAGAAATTGAGGCTGAACAAAAGAGCCTTAATTTTTGAAATCCTCTAAGACAAATTTGGAGAGGACCGATGATGAAGTCCTCAGAAATTGAAAATGAACAGAAGGGTCCTGCTGCAATTTACCATATTGATTTCGAAATTGTAAATTGAAAGCACAGAATATGTTTTACTTTTCAGTTTCTCAAAGACACCATTTCTGTTGATAAAACATTCATTTTAGGTCTTTCTTCGCAGCATATAATATGTTTGATTGTCTGTGTTGGCTAGCTATTGGTTATTAGTCGAATCGCATGACCATATTCTCATTGCCTATTGGTTCACCAAATCATCCAAGTTTATTGTTGCTCTTTGAATATAATCACCGGAGAAATTAGCATTAATTAATTGTAAGTTTAAAAGTTAAAAATAGTCACAATATTCAATTTTTTTAATTAGTTAAGGATAATATATGAGAACTTTTAAATTTACGTTGGTAAAAAAAAACAAATATAAAGTTCACTTTATATGATTTAATTCTGATAAATCTCTATGACATAATTCACCTAATTTTTTTAAAATAAAAAACTAATTAAAGTTCACTTTGTATGTCACTTGCTTATTTTCTACGTTGGTTATGTCCCAACCTATTTAGAAAGTGAGTTTCTATGTTGGTTAGGACATAATTGATATAGATAATACTGTTGAAAACCATTTAATTGGAGATATGCCATTGTTTAAGCATATGTGAAAAAAAAACAAAAAATTATTTATTATTTTATCAGGTTCCATTATGACAAAAAAAAAATTAATACTATCCAAGAAGTTTATTATGGTTTATACTTTATATGAAACTATGAAGGGAATAGTTCTAGATAGAATGTCAAGATTTGCAATTGATCAATAAGTTGAGGCATTCAAGGCTACAAAGGGGCTTTTTGAAAAGAGCATGGCAATAGATACCAGAGACAAAAGGTAACATGGTACATTCTCTAATTTTTCATAATTTGATTTTTTAATCCTAAATAAATCTGAATTTTGGAAAGCATATCTAAAATATTTTTGTATTTATTTTGGTAGCTCTTTGGTGGGAAAGTTATGGAAGCAAAGGGAAGGAGTTACAAAAGGTAGCCATGAGAATTTTGAGTCTTATATGAACTCCCATTAAGCAAAAATCTTCATGTATATCAATACTATATAAAGATCACAATGTGACATTTCAAAATGATGTATTCATGGCTAGCGTTTGAAACTTTTCAACACTTAGTTTCCTCATCGAAATTCTCTCTCCTTCGAATCTGGGCACTTTCCCGCCAGTGTGGTTAGTTAAGCTCAAGCACGCGCAGAGCTCAGACTAGTTGGCCAGAGTTTCCAGTTTTCACTACCTACTGTCTTTGATTTTGTCGCCGATCATTGATCGTCGCTGGCACCTCAAGGCACTTCCTGATCTTCCTCTCAGTTCTCCATTTACATTTTCGATTCCAATCAGTCAATCTCCTGCTTCTCCGTAAGCGTCTTCCTCTGATCCATCTACTTAATTTCTTCGTCTGAAATCTTTCTTTCTTTCCTTATCTGAAATCTTTGTGTGCCTTTCTTTGAAATCTTTCTGCCTTCTTTCTATCATATTCTTATTCTTCAAAGTTCTTACTTCTTGAGAAACGTAAACACGCAGGTTCTGTAACTCAATCGATGGGGAAACAAAGGCGAAACCCTGCACGAGGTTCCAAGAAATCTACGTCGGCTTCTTCTTCGGTGACACAATCTGCCACCGGCGAAGCCGCCAGTGGCTTTACCTCTCCTCAACCCGAGAGTTCGGTGCCTCTCTTCACAATCAAGCTCGAATATGAACGAGCCCTCGATGCGGTCAAGAGTGGTAGCCACACGGAGGCACTGAAGCTTATGAAGGAGTTAGTCTCCAGACACAAGAACTCCGCTCACTCGGCCGCGATTTACAGATTTCAGAGTACCATATATGACGAAGTGGCCCAAATTATTGATGATCCAATTGCGAAGCAAAGACATATGAAGAAAGCAATTGAATCTGCCAGAAACGCCGTTGAGCTATCGCCCTGTTCTCTTGAGTTCGCACATTTTTATGCAAAATTGTTATTCTTAGAAGCAAATGATTGGGATGGATACGAGCAGGTTGTGAAAGCATGTGAAAGGGCCCTCGGGATTTCAGATCCAATTGATCCTGCGAAACAAAGCTCGAAGGTAGAGATAGTCACGGTCTTTGGCGGGATTTTTTAAATATTTTATTTTAATTTTTAAAATTATACTAAATTTCAAAATGCTTCTATATTTTCATAAAATTATATAATTAAATTAATCACATATTAACACCACCTCTACTTGCAGTATGAGGGACAGCAAGAATTATCAACTGCGGAGGCCCGTATTGCACATGTCCAGAATAAGTTACAGAGGCTAATTCGTAGCTCAAACTTGGTAGTTTCATCTTCAGGATCTGGGCAGAGGCAAAAGTCTGGTGGCCATGTCCGAAAAGAAGCTGTTTCTACATCTGAAAGCAGAGATTTGGTTTGTTCATACTGGAAGTCAATGAGTATTGATTCGAAGAAGGAGTTTCATAGGATTCAAGTAAGTGATCTCAGATCACACTTTGAGTCTTCAAAGGATACTATTGAACTGAATGACTTACTAGCAGAAGCTTTGTCGTATGCCGAGGCTAACAATAAAACATGGAAATACTGGCATTGCTGCTACTGTCTTAATAGGAGATTTTCAGATTCAGAATCCATAACGCAGCATGTTAGGAACAAATTCGTGGGGAATCTCTTACCTGAAATGCAGAGTGTTTTGCCTCAAAATGTTGAAGGTGATTGGATTAAGAAGATTCCTAACTATTCTTGGAAACCTCTAGATGCCTCTGCTTCTCTCAAAATGCTTGAAGATAAAGCAAAATCCGAAGCTGAGGAAAGTAATATTACAGAAGGTATTGAAGTGGATTGGCCATTGTCAGATGACTCTGAGCGTGCAAAACTTCTTGAGAAAATTCACGCAGCATTTAATACGCTTATTACACGTGACTGTCTAGCTGCTAGTCATCTTAACCATGTCATAAAAATTTCCATGGAAGAGATACAGGAACTTGCTGCTCGATCTCAACTTATGAATCAACGTTTAGACCTATCACCAACGTGCATATGCTTTTTGGAAGCCCCCCAACTGAAGACGATTCTCAGATTTTTGGAGGAAATGTGTGATGCTTATGATAAAGGTAAAAGTCTCATGTATGATTTTCCCAATATAAGTCAAAGTCCCGAGATTAAAGAGAACATTTCTCTCGATGAAGATGCATCATGCCTTGTTCTAGATGAATGCTTTGGGCCTGCAGAAATCTCTCCTGGTGCAACCGATCCTTTCCTATCTTGGATATTTTCTGGTTCATCTTGTCGGGATGAGTTGGACTCCTCCAAGAAAAGGAAAGAATATAGAAGAACTCAGGCAATTGAACTTGTCCACACTATTAGGGAAGAGTTTAATTACCTAAAGAGCCTTGTTAAGATGAAATATGAGGAAAAGAATTATGAGGAAGCACTGCAGATAGTGAAGGACCTTTGTGTAGAAGGTAATAATTTCACTGAACTTGATCAGCGAAGCTATGGATCTGTTCTGAAAAGGCGGAAAGAGGAGCTCACCAAGGGTGAGAATGATGCCGTGCATGTTAACAATAGATTTGAGGTGGAAGCCATAACAGATGTTCTGAAAGAAGCACGCGCAATGAATGCTAATCAATCTGGCGAAGATGATGAAGAGAGAATAAAGGATATCTACATAGAAAAAGCCATTCAGAAACTGAAGGAAGACCCGTCTCTGGAGGTAAGCTTTTGTCTATTTTTACTATTATTGTCCATACGAAGAATGATTAATATATAGTTGCACTCGTTCCCACTCTCAGAGTTCAGAGCAAATAATAATATTTAATTTATATTTTAAAAACTAAGTTAGAATAGGGTTTGTCTTTTATTTGTAAAAGAGGTTGGCTAAAGACTGAACTCCTTTCAATTACCAAAAGGCTTGTAAATTTATGCGGAGAAAAATGTTGGAGTGAGAGCAAACTTGATAATTTAGGATCTGACAATTATTCTCTTCTTTTTTACCAGTTTATCTACTACTTTAAACAGCATCGTTCTCATAATTATCTATGCCACATCATAAAGAATCATGAAGTGTGAACAGCACACTGGAAAAAATCATGAATAGTATTGATGTTTTGCTATATTTATTAGTAAACTTCTGTCCATTTTTACATGGATAGCTACTCCTTGGTGTTCTGATTGACTTATTTTGTTATGCAGCTTGGCATAGCTGATGCACAGTTCATGTCAAGTGTTAAAATAGTAAAGCAGTTGGAACTCAAGCTTGAACCTGCTACTGCTTGTGATTTTCGCGAAACATTACTACCTATAGTGAAGTCGTACCTAAGGGTTTGTGTTTTTTCAACTTTTGATTTAATCCCACGTATTACTGTTAAGTTTCAGTTTTTGCTATATATCTTTGTGATTTTCAGGCACGTTTGGAAGATTTGGCTGAGAAAGAGGCAACGAAGAAATCTGATGCATCAGCAGAAGCTTTCCTGGCTGAGCTTGATCTTGAGGCTTCACAGCAGGATGTTGCTAAAGCACAAGAAAGTGATAAGAAGACGAAAGATAAAGGAAAGAAGAAACAAAAGGGGAAAACAGAGAACTTGAAGAAGAAGAAGGTGGGATCATATTCATTCATGAATGCTAGATACATACTACCGGGTCACTCACTGACTGTTCATGTCTCTATCTTGCAGGCTACATATGATCATGAGCTGCCCACCATTGAAGAAACCACTACTACTCCTGGGTTAGTTTATTTATTAGTATATATATACTTGGATGTGTTGTTTGACGATATATATATATATAAATGCGTTTGATTGATGTGCTTCTGTATGTTTCAGATCCTCTTCTGGTGTGCCTGTGCATGATGATGACAAAGTCAAAGACCATGCTGAAAAACAAGAAGAAGATGAATTGGAACTACGTGTAAAGGAGTTAGAACAAGAGACCACAGAACTTCTACAAAAACTTCAGAATCCGGAGTTAGGAGAAGAAGAGGAAAGAAAACTTACAGAAGAACTCAATCAAAAGTTAGAGTTACAAACACAAGTAGCAAATGAGGCTAGTCTGATGCAGCAAGGTTGGCAACAGGTTTAATTGAATCCAGTAGCGTTCAGGATATAATAATGGTCATCCAACCACATGTCACTTTTGTAGATATAAAAACATAATAAGTTCTTTAGACCAATAAAATTTTTAAACAAAAACTTTGTACCAATTTTTTTTTTTTTTAAATTTATGTCTCCCTGCCATAAAACACATTGAACAAATTTAGCCCCCTCTTCAATCACTGGTACGACTAGCAATTACTCAAAGTATGGCTCCAACTTCTTTTGTTTTTTAATTAAACTTTTCAAGTTTCATTAAAGACAATCATTACCCTTCACTGTACCATTTTGGATATGTTTTTCAAAATAATGATGCAAATAAATTCAATTGAGCAAATTCCCAAGTCTCCATTAATTAATTATCTCAGACCTGGTGCTACTAAAGGTACATATTATGCCAAGAGAGCATATGGGATTCGGCTTGTTTAATTTAGTTTAATAATTAGCATCAAGAATATAGATGAGAAATCATTGGCCAACCAATGGAGAGGAAGTTAAACATATGTGAAAAATTAAAAAATTAATATTCTTTGATCTGATAATTTGATGAGAAACGGCCACATAAATATTTAAAATAATGAAGCTCTTAAATCTTAAAATACATATAACAAAGAAGATTGAAATTTTAGATTAAACAAATTCTTTAACTAAATCTTATATATTTAGGCTACTTGGGGAAGTATTAGACATTTTTTTATACATATTACATTCTATATACTCTGTTTAGGCCTGGACATATAATGACATACTACAATGTTTATTAAAATATAAGTGTAGAGAATCCTATTATAAATGTTCTTTTAACATGGAGCTTACTAACTTAGAAGCAAAATAAATAAATAACTTAATACTCTACTATTTTTAATATATGACCTAATTGAGGACTAAATATCGATCTTAAATATAAGACTCATTTCTTATATTTATTAATTTTTGTTTAAATTATCCCTATTGATACTCTATCAGTAGTAATCAACTACGAGAGGGAGGAAAGTAATTAAAGAAGATAATTATAGTGTTTTAGACAAAATATGACATATTAATTAGCTTAACTAACTTTTTTTAATCTAATCAAATTAGTTAAATACGTCATATATTAAGGATCGGAGGAGTAGTATCTTTATCGCTTAATATAAGATCTAGTTATTTTTTAGGTAGATTAAAACTAATTCATATTATATACTCATTAATATATCAAAATTAGTCAAGTAACTCTATATTTAGTTATAATTAACTGATTTATTTTATTTCTTTAATCTAAAAAAATAAAAAGCTCTTATATTAAGCGACATTTGGAGTAAATTTACATATAAGTAATTTAAGAATAAATATAACTGTTTTATCTGTTGCTAATTAATTTTGTAACTGTTTTACCAGAATTCCTCTAGTATATGAAAGTTATAGGCTTGATTTTACTAATGATTCAACAAACAAATAAGGAATTTGGATTCAATTGAGGATTGGGTTTACCGAAGGCTCTTGAAATTTGCAAGAATTTGATTCTGAAAAGTGGTAATTTGCAAGAATTTGATTCAAAGTAATTGGCAAACAGAAAAAAATAGAATAACACCATAAAACAAACAAAAATAAAGGGAAAATCTCAAATAAATCCAAATAAAATAATCAAAACCACTATCAAGAGTACACATACGCTAAATTTTCCTTTTTAACTACAGAGCAGAATATTGATCTTTGAATAACATCTAGAAATTTCTGATTAGACCTCATGACCTGATTAGAATTTATTAAAAGTGTAAACCTAAATTTATATTTTGATATTTCAAATGAATTTAATTATCTAATAAAATATATTGAGTGTAGTCCGATTCGCCCCGAATTGTATTGTTAACCCTTTAACCTATTGGTCTGATTTTGAGTACTTGCTTAGTTGCTTTCCACGCCTTATCCCATGTTATATATATGTACCCACCACCATTTCTCCTCATTAGACCCTAGATTATCTTATCAAGTCGCCATGAGATGATTATCCCCATCATCTTCTTCATATTGTCCCTTCTCTTTCCATCTTCATCCTCTCAAACTTCCATGTTTGAATTCTGTGTCGCAGATTATTCAGCTCCTTATGGTCCTGCAGATTATTCTTGCAAGACTTTGTTTTCTCTGGTCTAAATGTTCCTGCAAACACAAACAACATCGTTAAAGTTGGATTCAGAACTGTCTTTCTCGATCAACTTGGTTGTCTTAATGGTCAGTGACTTTCAATTGGCCGTGTAGATTATCAAGTTGGTGGTGTTATACCAATTCACACTCATCCTGGAGCTTCAGAAACTCTTTTGGTTCTTGAAGGAAACTTGACCGTTGGATTCATCTCAACCAACAATACTGTTTTTTTTAAAACTCTTAAACCTGGAGATGATATTGTGTTTCCTCAAGGATTACTACATTTCCATGTGTCAATCAAGGTATTGCTGCTAGTTTTTTATAGAATTAATATGCAGTTCTTTTTCAAATTCGAATATTGAGTTGCATCATGTTGTTTGTTTGTGAATAGTATAACTTTGTTATATATTTAATATTTTTTATCTACGCATCTTCTCATGTATTTTAATCTTTGTTTTGAAAAACGAATCAAATTGAACGATTTGATTGGGCTTACTAGTGACTCAATTTAGACCAGAAAACCGTTTTTTACGATTGAGTTGGGTTAGAACATGGTTACACTGAACTTAAACATGAAACGTCTTTAAAAAAATCAAGCGGATCTTAGGCATAACATAAAAAATTAAAAAAAAACTATAAAAAAATAATAAAAGTTGCCACTCTAAAAAAGTCCAAAAGATTTTCTTACTATTGAAAGCTTCATATATTTTGGTACTATTACGTTTAAAATTACATTTATTATGGATTTATATTATATCTATATTTAGTATATATTTTCATTGAATTTTTATGTCACTGGTTCGACCACCAATCTAGCCAACTGGACCATGAAAATTGAGACCTAGTGACTTTTTTAGCTAGGGAAATTGCATTGAGGATCCAAGGAGGATAAATTATCACTATCAAATTCTATTAAATTATTAAATTGATAAAAAGTCTCATAAAAACCTTAAAATTGTAAAAATATGAGTTTACATTGACTTGTCATTAGTATCATATTGACTTATTAATTGAGAGACCCTAACTTATTATTGATGACACAGCTACTTGTTATGTTTTGACTTGTTAATTATGGCACATTAACTTGTTATTAGTGGCACATATTAACTTGTCAATTGAGACATCTTAATTTACTTTGATTTATCATAACAGCATATTGATTTATCAATTGAAATATTTTAATTTGTCATTAATAAGACTATAACTTATCATTTGTAACACATTAATTTATTAACTGATAAATTAGAGTAAACTTTATCTTTTCATAATTTTAATAAAGTGTCCACAGGTCTCTTGAAACTCTATATTAATTTGATGATTTTATAAGATTTAATAGTGATAATTTATTTTCTTTAATACCTAATGTAGTTTGAAGTTTAGTTTAACTTTATAAATATTGATAGAATATCATAAATTAGCAATAACGTTTTCCACAATGAACCAAAGGTCCCGAATAGAAAGATTAATGATCTACTAGTTCTAACTACTTTTAAATACACAAATTTGACATATAAATAGGATTTATAAAATAATTAACTTATGGGGACTTGTTTGTAATTCTCTATAGATTATTTATATTGATATTAATAATTGTATGAATATGTAATCTTATTGCAATGGCTCCTTGTAATTAAATCCGTAAATTTTTTCCCTTTTTTTCAGCATCAACAGTCTATTATTATCATCTATCACGGGTGAATCCTTTGAAAAATAATACTCCCTCCTACATTTATAAGTTAAATAAATTAATTTTTTAAAAAATAAAAAAATAAAATAAATTAAACTTTATATTTAAAAAAAAATTAACCTCGACTAGCTCCTATATTAGGGAGCAATAATAGAATAATCTATGATAATTAACCATATAAATGAGTTTATATATACAAGTTATATCAATCCCAAATGGACCTAATTATTTTTCAGAATTTTTAAATTTTTTTTGTATGGCCTAATGTGGATATATTTAATGTATAGGTAGAATATGATTAATATAGAATTATGGGCATTTTACAATGAATAAGTTTTATTATATTTATCATATTATTTTTTTCAGGTAAAACTGCAGCTATGGCAATTGTGAACTACAATAGTCCAAATCCTACTTTTCAACATGTGGACTTTTCTCTGTTCTCAAATGATTGATTTAGCCATTTCTCTGATAATAGCGATCACTTTCATTAATCCTGCTGAAGTGAGGAGGCTCAGGATAATCCATATTTTAGCAAGCTCGCTAAGATGTTATAATAATAATAGTAATAATAATAATAGGCAAACATACATATCTAGTCTTTTAATTTCACAC
Source organism: Leucaena leucocephala (assembly GCA_037074615.1). NCBI lineage: Eukaryota > Viridiplantae > Streptophyta > Magnoliopsida > Fabales > Fabaceae > Leucaena > Leucaena leucocephala. The sequence continues at coordinate 9,254,140 of CM073533.1, read as the reverse complement.
AAATTTTAATTTTAATTTCTTAATTTTATAAAATATTTTTTTAATCTTTTAATTCTTTCATGTTAACAAAAAAATGTTATTAAATTTTAAATGTTGACAAAATATTGTGACTACTAGTATTAAAGTTAAGAGATTGAAAATAATTATTAAATAATGGGTATAAAAATAATTATTTGTGACTACTAGTATTAAAGTTAAGAGATTGAAAATATAATTTATAAAATTAAAGGATGAAAGTAAAATTTTATATACAGTCAAAGTTCTTTTGCTTAAAATAATTTGATTTAGTTCTCTCCTTGATGATGTAATGTATGATCAACAAGTTTAAAATAAAATAAATATTTGAATTAAACTATTAAGTTGTAATGTGGTCAAAATGTAATGTTAGAAGTTGGCACAAATATGAATTGGATCATTTTTTTTAAAAAAAATTGGAGGGTATGCACTAATAAGATGAAAAGTGTATTAATAGGGTTAATTCTAATAGAAGGGATTAGTCCCTCATAATAATTATATAATATTTGAATCTTTATCAAGAAAGATATCTATATTTAAGATCTAATAGTATCTTGAATATAATTACTTTAAATAAAAGGATATCTATATTTAATAAATAAGATGAAATCGTGACCTTCTATTTATTACAAAATTCATAATACTAAATTATAAGGCCATTGAAAATTGACAATATGTGAATAAATAATTTTTTTAAAAAATTTTAATTTAATAAAATTTATAAATTAAAATATGTAGATCAAACTATAATAATCTTATTAAAAAAATAAATTACACCGAGTTAATTCAATTTTGTGGCATTATTTTTTATTTTAAAAAAGTTAATTGCATATAGTATTCTAAAACACTTTTTTTAAATAGAATCTAGTATCTTAAAATATTTTTTTAGTATATTTAATACTTTAAAATATTTTTTTCTAATAGCACTCAATATTTTAAAATATTTTTTAATATAATTTTATATCTAATATATTTTTTCAACTGTGACAACACCCTAAATTTAAAATATAGTAAAAAATATTACGAAAATCTTACTCAAGTCTTATTTAAAAGAATTTATCTCATCTTACAAAATCACAAATTATTAACATTTCATATGATCTCAAGGGAAGAGATTCAAACTTTAAAATAACCTTATTATCATTAGTTATTAAAAAAATAATAAGTGAGATATATAAATGATAACTTTATATATTATAATTGATAAATTAAGTAGCAACTCATGAGAATTCTATTTCTCTCAAAATATTATATTTAGAATATATAAGTTGCTATTTATTATTAATTAACTTATTAATTATAATATATAAAATTATTATTTGTATCATTTCAGTTATTATCTTTAATGGAAGTGGAAAACATATTTGTTTCATATTTAGAATCTCTCCTTTCAAGGCCTCATGAGACTTATTAATAATTTGATAATTTTGTAAAATCTTATGGAGATAAATTTTTTTATGTAGAATTTAAATGGGATTTTTCTAAAAATATTTTAATATATTGAATGGCACTATAAAAATTAGTATGCATTATTTTTTTTCGTACAATTGGTATGTATTATTAGCTGCAATTTAACGATTTTAAAAAATAATTAAAATCAATTTTCCCGTTATTCTCCCAAGCGGCATACCCTAGCCTATAAATGGCAACAATGGCATGATATTGCAAGCGGTATCACGGGAAGCCGGAAAGAGCACAAGCCATACGAGTCCAAACTCGAAAACCCTAGCTCCCGTAAAACCCTAGCTCCAAAGCTAGCTAAGACCAAAGCCACCAAGAAGAAGAAGAAGAAGAAGAAGAAGAACGATGGTACAGTCCAAAGTAATCTCAAGCCTCAGTTTGAGACCGACCAAAACGATGAAAGCATCAAGGATTCGCAGCCAGCATCAGCTTCAGATCAGTTGAGGTTCTTTCTGGATCAGTTTCAGTCTGCAAAGGGCGTTCAACTTTCTTCTCTCGAAATGGAATCGCTAAAAGGTAGCCCTTTAATCTTTTTTGCAGTTTCTGATTTTAATGATCTATTTATTTGATAAGTGATTGCTCATTTTTGAGGCCGCATTAATGTGGTTTAACATCTAAAGTTTAAGGTATAAATGCCCTACCCCATGCTTCCCTCTTTTGTTTTGTGACCGAATAGGTTTTTCGCTTCTGTATTTTCACCTTTCTTTGGTAAAGGTAGCATGAACAAATGATTTGTTTTTCTCTGTATTTGAGAATTGAAACTCTGTTTACACTATGCAGAGACATGAATGCTGGAGTTAACCCAGGACTCAAATGAGGATGTTGAATCTTTGGGGGAAAATATCAGAGCGGCTTTTGACCAATCATGGGAAGAGGTGCTATGAGAAGGACAGCTTGTGGAAGGAAAAGTTGATGCTGGCAGTCCAGCTGTTCTTATAATTAATTCATCTGCCTTAAGATCAATTGAACTTTTAAGGTTTGGTTTCTTCTCCTCTTACGAGGATAAATATTTAAAAAAAATACACGCTTGTTCAATATCACTTTTCTACGTGTGATGTTTTACCAAAAAAGTTATTATGCTTGTGTAGGGGCTTTCGGTCCATGACAAAAGAGTGTCGTGCTTTAAAGTTGTTCTCAAAGCATATGAAGGTTGAGGAGCAGGTAATCATGTTGGCTCTTCTATGTTTGGCTAATTATAAATATGTTTATATATATATTCAAACAAATATTTAACTTTCAGTGTAGGAGTTGAGTTGCTGTAAGTGTTGTGGAAGTAATGAGTTGTTTTTTTTTTTGGGGGGGAGGGGTATCTTGCCCTGCCTTTTAGGCTTAAGGTTGGACTTTTTGGTTAAAGACTAGCTTGTCGTGCTATGTGAATTGATTGCATGAATGAGTGAACTCAGTTGATTGCCCTGCTGTAACATTCCGCCTGTTTCTTGCAAAGAAATTTGCTTTTTCTTTGTATGGAGGTTTGTATTCATTGTACTCAACCATAATGCAAATTCTTCCCTTTATACCTAGAAAGATAAAAGGATGCATATGTTTCTTAATCTCTAAAAATCCTAAACACAAGTTCGTGAAATGAACCTACTCTAGTCCCCTGAAGCATTTGAGTTGCTGAGTGGTTAATATCAATTTTGTCCAAAATTGGCAATGGTGGACCTTTTGTTATCTACATCATATACCATTCACAGTGAAATAACTTTTATTGTTGTAATAGAACTTGGGAAATGATGCAAAATTTAAAAATATTTTCTGAAGCACTTGCTATGTTAAGTGGTTCTTATATTTTGCACGTCAGTCTGATCCCATGTTGTCAATGATTGAACTTTTCACTTTTATAGCACGTATGATTGTATGATTTTCAGTGAAATGTCTTTTTCCCCCCATAATTAAGTGATGCCAAATATGAAAATATTTGCTGAAGCACCTGCTATGCTGAGTGGTTCTCATATTTTGCACATCAGTCTGATGCCGAATTATAAATGGTGGATCTTTCCACTTTGTTGCATATGCTGTTAGTAGAAATTCCTTTTCTCCTCCTGTTACACGTATTTCTGCTGCTGATGCAAAATATGACAGCAGTTCTTGAAGAACTTACCATGCTTAACTTAGCGGTTCCCATATTTTGCATTTTACTCTTATTTCAAATTTTCATACCAATTCCGTGGATTTCATTTTTCTGTCAAAATATTTGCTAACAGATTCTAATTTGAAGAGCATTTACTGAAGCATATTCTTTGCTAAGTGGTTTTTGTACTTTGTGTAATTGCAAATTTTTTATTGTAGATTTTTTCTCTTCTACAGCATATAATTCACTGTGAGATATCCTTTATTTTTGAATCACAACTTGGGAAATGATGCTAAATTCAACATTTCTGATGTTGCTATGCTGATTGGTTCTTATATTTTGCATGTCAGTCTGATCCCAAGTCTTCATTTGTGGTTTTTAACCATAGTTCGGTGAGGTGTTTTCCTTCATTATGCATGCCTGAGGCTTTTATTCTTACATTTCTCTATTTAATGGTTTAATGAGATTTATTGGTTTGGCATAAAGATAGCCTTTTTGTTAAAGTCCTGCCTAGTTCCCTTACCATAAATTTGAAGATGCATCTCTCCAATGTTTGTCTCAAAACCACCATGGACTATCTTCCGCAGAAGTTATAAAAAGACAATGTGATATATAAAATATAAATAAACAATTTAAGTATTTTTATTATTTTATTAGAATTAGTATTAGATATTCTGCGATATTATGATTATATATCATAATATGTATTATGATATATTAGGATTAGATATTATAATATATATCATGATTAAATATTATGATATATTAATATTAGATATTCAATTAGGATTAGGATTTCCTATCACTTATAAATAAGGGTGATAATTAGTTTTATTGGGATATGTTTTGATTATGATGTAAATCCTTGAGTATTCATTATAGTTTTAGTTTCTCTTATATTCTCCTTCTATTCTTTTCTATTTCCCTTTTCTTTCTACAATTATATAACAATGGTATCAGAGCGGTCTTTCCTTAGTTACTCACAATAACAGGATGAGCATGGATATAGGTGGTATTTTCAGAATATGATGAGGAATCTTGATAGGATGAGTATAGATACAGAGTGGCATTTTCAGAATATGGCAAGAAAATTTGACAGGATGAGTGTCCTTCTGCAGAAAACTCATCTAGTAAAAACAGATATGTTAGAGTCACAAAATATTGCAAAAGGAAATGGATGTTTCGAGTGATAAAAGAGTACTCAGCAGTTCAAGAAGATGAGTCTTCCCTTTCGGCATCCATTGATGAGCAAAAAGATAAAGACAAGAACTCTAATCACATTCAAGATTATAATGCAGTACAAATAATAGTTCGGGTAAGGTTGAAAATTCAGCCTATCATTCTCCAAGTTGTAAGAAATTTAGCACGTTCAAAAGAGATCAATTTTTAGAATACAATTGATAGTTTATAGGAACCTTCACATATAACTTGTAAAAGGGAAGTGATGAAACTAAAGTTTAGAGTTGATGGTTCATGAAGTCTCAACTTTTGTGAGGGTTTTACGAGTACATTTTACAACATGTCTTCAAGTTTGACACCGATAATACTAACGATATCATGATTAGATATTATGATATATTAGTATTAGATATTTAATTAGGATTACGATTTCCTATCACTTATAAATAAGGGTAATCATCAGTTTTATTGGGATATGCTTAGATTATGATGTGAACCCTTGAATATTCAATATAGTTTCGGTTTCTCTTCTATTCTCCTGCAATTCTTCTCTATTTCCCTTTTCTTTCTACAATTATATAACACAATGTATCCAAAAAAAGGGTGTAAAAAGATAAATAGAATGTTGCCCTATCTTTTCTCTTTTGCCGCATATAATTCATAGCTAGAAATCTTATATTCCTTTCTTGTCACAATTTGGGAAATGACGCGGAATTTATCAACATTTTCTGAAGTACTGGCAATGCTGAGGGTTCTTATATTTTGTACGTCAGTCTGATTCCAAATCTTCAGTTGTAGTTTTTCGCTTGTATTGAAAATGATTCAGTGAGATGTCTTCCTTTTTTGCCACAAAATTTGGGGAATGATGCCAACTATCAAAATATTTTGCCTGAGCACTTTATATGCTAAGTGGGTCCTATATTTTGCACGTCAGTCTGATCCCTAATTTTGTTGTAAATTTTGGATGGGAGATCTTTCTAGCATGCAGTGTCAGCTGTTCACAGTGATACGTCTTTCTATTTTTGTTTCAAGAATTTATAACTTATGCCGAATTTGAAAGTAGTTGCTAAAACACTCACTATGCTGAGCAGTTCTAGTGTGTTGTGATACTCACCCATCAAATATTTCTTTCATCTAATTGTCCCTTTGGTGACTGCAGGTTCCTTGCTAAAAAACCGTGTCAACATTGCTAGCGGCACACCAAGCAGGTTGGTTATATTTCATTTCTTTTAAGATACTAGACTTCATTTGGAGACACCAAATAGCTCTAGTTTTTCATTTGGTGATCTAGATTATTGAACGCATTGACATTGTTAATTACTCAGTCCTAAACACTTGTTGTATATAATATATGTGCATAACTTCCTTCTGAATTTCAGGATCAAGAAGCTCATTGACACTGAGGCACTAGGCCTTTCAAGGTTACAAGTGCTTTTGCTTGACATACACACAGATGTAAAGGGTTATTCTTTGTTTACCTTGCCACAAGTCAGGTTTGGCTATTATATATTTTTCCCTCAATTATGGGTTTCATTATTCTCAATATTTGTCTCGATCTTAATGACCAAAAATTAAGAAATTGATGAGTTATATATAACTTATTGGCAGTGATGAATTCTGGGACTTATTCAAGTCTTATTTGTATCAACCAATGGTCCAAGGTAATCTGCAAATCTGTCTTTATGGTCCATGTCATATGGCTGTTCGGTTAAAAGGAAAACAAAGACTTGATGATTCTGATAAGTAAATTAGTCCCTTTGTAATGCCATTTTTGGGGCTTTTATTCTTACAATTCTCTAGTTAATTATGGAATGAGAATTATGGGTTTTGGCAGAAAGATAGTCTTTTTGTGTTAGTCTCTCTTCCCCATCAACTTGAACATGCCTTCCCAAGACGCGTCTCTCTTCAATGCATTTCCCAAAACGACACAGTGGATCCGTGTCGTTTACATAGAAGCCAGTTTTGAAACCTTAGAATATTTTATTTCTTTTCTATTGTACACAACGAGATATATAATATTTTAATTACATTGGTTATCATCCTGACTTGTTTCGTTCTCAGTTTTCATTTTCCAAAACCATTCAAGCCCTTGGAATGTGTCAAGTTTCTAATTCTGATTTTGTTTGTGATATTGTTGATAGTTTCAAGGCAAAAATGTAAATTTGCTCTTTTAACTTTGTACGAGGTTTTAGTTTTGGTCCTTTAATTCTATTAAGTATGTTGTTCAGTTCTCTAGTCCTAATAGTTAGTCCTCAAATGTGTTTTTTTCTGTGACATTCATTTAGTTTTGAAAATTAATCATGTGTTAGCATTTAAGAATGTTGTTAGCTTTGAAATTTCAATGGCGGCATTTGTTGTTAATGAAACTATTGGTGTTAGTGTTAGAGATAAGCTATGGTGAAACAATATTATCCACTTCGATTCCCTTTGGGTCTAAGGGTATGATTCGATTAGCGGTGGTAGATTAAGTGGTCTTTTAATTCATTTGACTTTTGGAAACTTTAGTTGGGTAAAAATCAGATTAGTGTTATTGTAATCTTACTGACCGTGCTGGCTCAACCTATAAATGGTACTGAAAGCAAATAAAAATTATTTCCTAGTGGTACAGCTATTTTAAAAACTTTATTTTGATACAATTCTTCAGAACTTCAAAACGGCGTCATTTTTTTCACCACAGAATATGAGGATCCAAATCGGGCATGTTTGAAAACTTTTTAAACTATGATTTTAAGAGGATTTTTGGCTATATAACAAAAAAAAGTATTTTTAACTTAAATTTTAATTTGAAAATTTTTTAGAATAAATAATTATATTTATGTAAAAGTATTTTTAAATTAAGTAATAGTTTAAAATTAATATTTTTAATAAATTATTTGGAGTAATTTTTAAAAAATAAAAAAATTTATTGACTATTTAATTATTATTTTATTTTTATTTTTTATTATATTTTCTTTTTTTGTTTCTCCTTCGTTCTGTGAAGGCTGTTGCTCGTTGTTACAAGTTGTCACCTTTACAATTGTAGTCTATATCTGATGTTTTCTTCGCTAGGAGTTGTTGCTTGTTGTTAGTGGTAGTTGCTTGCCTTTGTTGGGAGTTGGGAGTTGCTCGCTATCACTTTGACGTTGGGTAGAAGAAGTGAATAGGAGATTTAACTAAATATAATTTATTTTTTATCTTATATTTTTTTTGATAATTTATCAATATAAAAAATTATTTTTAAAATAATTATATAATTAATAACTATTTTTTTTATAAATATTTTTTTTCAAAAACCCTTATTTTCTTTAAGTTTATTTTTTAAAGTCTATCTAAATATATATTAAGAAATCTAAATATCGAAATATTAAAAATTCTCATTAACTAAATTACATGGATATCTTTTTCTTATCCTCCCAAAAAATGTAGATAAAATCGAGTATGAAAAGTCTATTCAGTTTTACAATAAAATAATTTTAAGTTTTTAATGTGAAACCAAACGTATCAAATTTGTACAGTATGCGTATGCTTTATTATGTATTTGTCAAGAATAAACCACAATGGCTAATCTGTTGTATAGACAATACACCACATCACGGCAAAATTCAGACAATGGAGAACCAATTTTCATTAAGGGTGGTGAGCGCTGTTTCTCATCCACTTCACTGCAGACCATTTTTCCCCAGAAAGCACCTCACATGCTGCATGAAGACTGTTCGGATCTGATTCTCCATGTAGTCCCTGAAATAACAAACCAAAACATAGAAAAGGAAGAGAGAAAGTTTCTTATTTTCACTCATGAGGTTTATACAACAAGCAAACATGGATACTAACCATACTCCAGAAAAGTACGGCATTTCCTATAATAGGTTTTACAGAGAGCCCTTTAACAATTTTCCCACCACAGCTGCACTCCCCAGAACCACCCTGCAATGCATTTATGTATATTAATAACAGTCAGAGGATCTTCAGTCTATGCCGTGTCATCTCGATATCTATGCGTTATTCAACATTTAACTACTGGTCTTCTTATAAAGTTAGGAGTGTTATCGTATTTAGAATAGAAACTGATGAACACACCATTTTTGGGCAAAGTTGTAAAATTACCCATGAACTTTTACAGGGGCGCCCAACATCATAATTTTTTGGAGTGTAAAAATATCAAATTCTGTTAGTTGACTGCTAGAGAGATAATTTTTGACTAAAAATATTGACATAAACACATATGTTGCATGATTATGTCCTAGTTGTTATCTTGGACTCGTAGGAATATGGGGAGAGAGGCATTGAGAAAGAGAGATGAAGAGAAAGGGATTAGAAAGAGAGAAAAATGGAAAAGGGGTAGTTTAGGAATTTTACCCATTCTTAAAAAATTTATTTTTTAAAAATAATAAATTAATATTAGTTGGTAAATAGTAGATAATGGTAGTTAAGACATAATTATACTATATCTACATGCATGTCAACAATTTTAATAAAAAATTCTCTTTCTTATTGTTAACTAATAGAATTTAGTATTTTTGCACCCACTTCCAAACATTATGGGTACTTTCACTCCATTTTCAAACTTCTATTGTGTTGGGCGCCGCTCAGGTAAAAGTTGATGGGAGTTTTTGCAGCTTTGCCCTTTGTTTTAAATCAAACATGACTTGCAGTCTCAAATAGAAAGGAACCTAACTTTAGAGACAATCTACACATCTACTTCATATCTATCATCTAACAATGACATGTAAAATAATATAAATGAGAGACTTCAGGAAGCAAGAAGTTCACCCATGGGAAATATGTTTCACCGCCCTCAACATTGTCACTCAGATACATAAGCATTGTCGCTATTCGCTGCCCACCATTGTTCATGCTGACCTGTTGTGGAAGAAGAAAAGCACAAAAAGGTGCAAATGGTTTAATGAAAGCCACTTCAAGGAAATTCTTATCATTACAAACTGGCAAAGACAGCAAGGAGGGGGTAAAACTCACAGGCTCATCAAAATAGTCATGATGGGGTCCGTAATACTGATTCTTCTCATACCTGTGATTCTGCAGATGTTAGCCTTGGTACCATGAAAATTTCTTCTTTTTGTTTGGGAAAGAATGAAGGAACTTACCTCAAAATGTGAATAAGCTCTCCATTTTCAACTGGTACTTGAGCGTAGATTGAAATTCTTTTTTCAATTGCCTGGGTGTGTTGGTTGAACATGTTTTTGTTAGTGTGTTCAATTAATCCTCACCAAAAAGAAAATGGTTTTCCGCCACTCGACATATCAATAAAAAAAAACAGAACTTAAGTCCAAGCATAAAACAATGATTTTAAAGGAAACTAAATTTTTAATATAATAATGAAGACACTAATAATTGGAAAAAAAAGCTGCACAAGGAGAAAGGCATGTCAAGATGACAAATGCATAGAAATCAGATTGTAGGTGTGTAGCACTTATATGGGTTTTTTTTTGGGGTTGGGGGGCAGTAGGGTCTTATCAATCCATAAAATTAGTCGTTGAATTATCATCTCAAAGATTATTTTACTTTTTTTATTTTGGAATCACATCAGTGTCAATTTCATCCATTCTTACAAGTTCCCTTTTCCCCCCTTGTTTCAATGACTAGGAATAAATGATGCGATAGGAAATATGGAAGAACTTACTATGAAAGAAAGTTTTAATTTATTCCAGTTTATCTTTTTGGCAAGTGGCAGATATTTTATACACCTTTAATCTTTAATATATAATATTTTTAATTAATTTAATTATATTAAAAAAGTTAGTTAAATTAATTAAAATGATTTATTTTATTTAAAATATTTTAATAATATTTCTTAACTCCCTCATTTTCTCCTTTATTTTATTATTATTAAAAAAATATTAATAGAGATAATTTTAAAAAAATAATAAATATAAAAAATATGTTTTATATTTATGATCAAGATAATTTTTTCAATTAACTCCTACATTAAAATTTTTGAAGAGTATTATTTTATATGTTTGTTCATTAGGCAGAAACTTTGATTTTTGGTTTATACTTTCCTTCTTCGACGAAAGGAAATCCTCTTACTTTTGCTGTATGTTTCCTTCGTAGGTAGGAAATCTGACTGTAAATAGCGCATGTAAACAGAGACTTGATGAATGAATATGTTTTGCCTCAATCAGATTTTGTTCTCTCTTCCCCCACTATATGCCATCTTCCCCCTCCTTTCTCCTCTGTTTCTATCCTCTCTCGCTAAATCATCTCTCTGGTTATATTAGAACTGCGCGTGTGCATTACATCACAATGTTATGGATTAAAAACAAAAATGTCGGGTGTCAATTAGAGTCGGGTTAAAGGGGCCAGGCTCTAAATTTTGGCATTCAAATTGCTAATTACCCCTGTAGGGCCGAGCGCTGCTCTATTTAGGCTGAAGTTTGGAATCAGAGGGTTTTGGTCTAGAAGCGTGTGTATTGTTCCAATATTTACATCCTTTATATGGATATAAGCTCTCTCAATTATAATGGAGACATTAGCCGAGATTCTAGCCTAAAATTACAATAGAATCGCATCAAAATTAAAATCCCATAAAATCTAGAATTAATTTCAAGATTGTAAGCTCAACTAAATCCGAAAACAAATCAAGTGTTTTAAACACAGAAATCAACTAGGATTGCAGGCTCAATTTGGAAACAAATCAGTGTTTTAAACACATAAATCAACTTAGATAACTTAGGATATTTAACCCATAGGCCCTATCTGTGCCAACATAGGTCCTTTTATTTATTTATTTATTTATGTTTTAAATTACCCTTGTAGTTGCTTTTTTTTTTTTGCCACTATAGAAGAGCCTGTCTATAATGAAACAAAATCAAATGTTGATATTTATTATTTTTTTAAATTACCTTTAAAATTTAGAAGATAGTTTTGTTTTTTAATTTGCTTATATTTATGTTTTGAATTGTGATTTTTTATGTTGGATCTTTGCCTATTTAAAAAAAGAAATAAAGATAATGAAAATATATTTTTAAAAAATTAACCCTGTATGGCTAGCCTAGAGTTGAGTTAGAGCTAGGAAAATATGCTCAATTAGCGAGCTGAGCCTGTTTTCCCAAGAAATAGGCTAGAAACGGGTTGATTGTACAGCCTGCCCCCTCTCAACCTGTCAGTGCTGGCAGACTGGCCCATTTTTAAGCGAGCAGCTCGCCAACCCGTTTTTTTAAAATAAATTATTAATATTATTATTTATTTTACTTAAATAGTACTTTGGATATTTTTATTATTAAATACTAGTAAAAATAATTACTTATTTGTTAATATGTGTTGACATATTATAATTGATTACTATTATGTTAATATTTATTTAGATTTATAGTTATAAAATTTGAGATTTTTTTATAAAAAATATAAATTTTTAAGAGTATAATATTAATAATTTTTTAATTATACTAATATAACATTAGAAATTTTTATTAATATTTTAAAAAATATTTTTTTAAAAATATTAAAAATTAAAAAAAGGTGTGGGCTTAATGGGCTGGCCTATTTCAGGCAAGTCAGACGGTATTCTTATCTCTAGATCGAGTGATTTAAGGCTAGGATTTAAAAAATAGGATTTTTTTTTAATAAGGGTTGACCCTAATTCTTAGCTCTAGATTGTCAATAATAGTAGGAAGCAATTCAGATAAAAAGACTAAACAAGAAAGTTTGTTATTAACGAACTTACCTGCACCATTGGGAGTTCTTTATCTGGCGAACGCACAAACATGCCAGAGCTTGTCCGGATGCTGCTCTTGACACTCTATGGAAGATGAAAGAAAAATACATAAGAGGCTAGCTGGTTGGCAACAAACTACTAATTCTTATTTGAAGTTGATAGGCCATAACAAATTTCCTGTAGAAGGAGTATAATCATTGCTTCCTACACTTTCCCTCATTTTCTCTCCCTTTTCTCATACCCTCTCAAAACAAATCATCAAAGTTTTCTTGAGTTGTAAAGGAGGTAAGATATTGTGGGTTCTGCAGTGTTTGCAGATATATAGATGTTTATAGCTGGAAATAAATGCAAGATTATTCAACAACAAATTTCAGTTTCTGCACCTTCATAACAGAACATTGACTTTTTGGGTCTTGATAGAATCGAACGCATGCTAGGTAGGACAGTGAAAATGAGGTGTGACCTAGTTATATGCTGGAGTGTAAATTTGGGCATAGTTGTCATATTAATTATACTACCCACTATCCCATTTTTATTATAAAATTTATTTAACTAATTTAAATAAATTAAAAAAATTAGTTTAATTTTTTATAATAGTTATATTAATTTCTCTAAAATGCTCTCTTTAATCTTATCAATTAGTATTATTGTTGTTAAAAATCCTCTTAATATATGTAATTATATACAGATATTTTATAAGAAAAATTAAAATTTAGAGAGATAAAATAAATTGAGATCTTATATTTAAAATTAAAGTAAACTCTCTATTTAATTTTTATATTTAAAACTAAAAGAAATAAGTGTTAACTCTATATAGGTATATATATATATACACAATAATTTAGCAGACTAAGGTCATTATTGATGCAGATTGTCTAATAGTAACACAAAAGTTTTGTTTTTTTTTTTTTGCCCTTTTATTTCTAGCTTCACATGTCATAAGAGCTAGGAAAGGAAGGAAAACCTAGTTCCTATGTTAGCGTGAATTTTTCTAGTGGCATTTGACTTACCAATTAATAGTATTCTATGATTTCTTGAAGAAGTGGCCTGGAAATTGTCGAGAAATACAAATATTTAAATTATAAATATAATTTGAGATAAAGTATTGAGATACACTAGTTTAAAATTAATTACTAATTAATATTATATTTTATTAGTTATTTAATTAATTATCTAAAATTAATTTTAGATATTATTTAGGATCAAATTTAAATATTAAATTATCATATCTTAGAAAAATAAATTTGAGATGTTAAAATTATAATAGATTCTAGATTTAACCTATTAGTTTATATTTTTACCTATATAAAGGTCTATTTGTATTTTTATTTATTTAAAAGGATTAATAATATTTTGAGGCTTTATTTTTCCTCTACTTACAATCCTTCAAATCTTCACATGGTATTAGAGTAGGAATATTAAATTTTAATTAAGGTCTTGATGAAGAAGAAAAAGAAAAAAAATCAAGTATTAAGAGAAGGCACGCCTTCAAAACCTTCAAGTGAGAATTAGTTACATATAATAGAATAGGGTAACTTGAGTCTCTTTCTACAAAATCTCATAGTTATAAAATTAGTTTATTTTCCTCAAATAATGTTAGATTAGTGTGAAAATACAAGTGAGTTACTATGATTGTATAAGTATGTTGTTATTGAACAATACATATGAATCTTCATCAAGTTCATCTCTTACAAATGTTCTTGTCAATCATCAAATAATGATGTTCTTCGTCAAATTCTCAACTTTATCTTAAGATCTAAATTCAAGAATTAATCAACTTCAATTTAGTGGTCACTACAGGTTTAAGGATTTAAAGTTTTGGTTCTTTTATAATGATGCTGCTCACATCCAAGTTGCCTCCTAGCTTGAGGGAGAGTATTAAAAAATACAAGTATTCAAGCTGCAGATCCCGCTTGAATAGAGTGTTGAGATGTATTAGTTTAAAATTAATTATTAATTAATATTATATTTTGTTAGTTATTTAATTAATTACCTAAAATTAATTCTAGATATTATTTAGGATAATATTTGAATATTAAATTATCATATCTTAGAAGAATAAATCTAAAATATCCTGATTATGATAAATTCTAAATTTAACCTATTAACTTATATTTTTACCTATATAAATACCTATTTATATCCTCATTCATATAAAATGATTTATAATATTTGTAGGCTTTATTTTTTCTCTAACTTCAATCTTTCAAATCTTCACAAAAACATAGCATGCCTAGGGCTACACCTTCTGAGTTTAAACATGAGAAATGTAAAGCCAATCTCATTTCTCATATCTAATGGATGAAGTTTCAGGGAAAATCACCAAAAGAATTACACGCATCAATTGTACCTTGCCAGTTTCTTCTTCTAACACTTCTGAACTTTGAAGGTGAGGGTATCCTAAAGCCTCCAGATACTCACATTCCTGTAAAGGAAAACTAACTTCAGTTTCAGTATAAAAGGCCATGCAAAATTGTAATGATCGACAACTTTATTCAGAAGCTAAATTTGTTAAAACTGATAAGCACTGATGTTAGGGTTAGATTAAAGTATAAATTTCTGGCAGTATTGTTCTAAAAGTTTTTTTAGATTTAAGAATGCCCTAAAAGTGTTAAAATGCGACAATGTTACCTTTTACTATTAATTTTTTAACAGTCAACTTCAATTTCTTAATAGTTAATATTATTACGTATTGAAACTTTGGGGGCACAATTGAACCAAAAAGAACTTTTAGAACACATTGCTGATGAGTAGAAACTTTTGGGACAAATTTAAACTTTAACTTCTATGTTATTATTGCATAACTCATGATTTTTTCTCCTTTTTATAAAAAAACAAGGCCTTAAATGGGGTAGCTAAAGAAAACAACTAAAACAGTTTACACTACTACTTTACAGTTCAAACCTAGCAGTACCACATGAGAAGTACTAGAAAGAGATCAGCTAAAATTATACTCCCTCTCTGTCCCTATTTATAAGACATTTACAGTAGATAAATGAGAGAGTAATAATTTCGAAAAGAAAAGGGATGGAGGAAGTACTTTTATGAGGAGAAATTAAAGTACGAAGAAAGTCAAATATGGTGACAGCTGATGCTTGACACCATTTGCCAGAACAGATTTAAAATAAAACCGAGTTAGCTAGCCATGCTAAAACATGCATATATGCTTCACTAAAGAAAATAGAGTAAAAACATAAACTAGGCCATAACCTCAGTCCTGTATTTTATAAAATGATCCCAAAGCCACCATGTCAATACAAAGAATTTGGCAATAATAAAAACGGTCATACCTCCATGCTTAGGAAGTTATGCAGTAAAATAATCCGTGGAGACCAGCTAAGAACTTCAGGTTTGATCTACAACCATCATAACAGAATAATCAAAATCAAGATTTTGTCTTGCAAATCTACTCCACTCTCACTACAAAGAGAAATGCCATGAACAAACAAGTTTTTGATAGAGAATAAACTCATTAAAAGCTAGAATAAACAGATAAACAAGTTCGATTAATTTTGATAAAATCTAAAAAAAAAAATAACACTAGAATTTCAAAATCTTAAATTATGAGTTATTATAAAATATGTTGTTATTTACCTTATAAAAGTAATCAAATAAACTAATTTGAAAATTTGAAATTGTAGTAGTATTTTTTGGAATTTTCCCATTAATTTTAGCGGAGCAAATTATTACATGAAAATGCATAAAAGATATTTCCCCGGTCCTTTATATAGAATTTAATTAGAAATTTTATTTATATCTTAAATATATTTCTTTTTTCTCATATATATATATATTAATTTTTCTTAAATTATACTTATAATTATTCTCTCAATAATAATGAATTAAGGGAGGGAGTGAAGGAATTAAGATAAATAGTTATAGTATTTTAGAAAAATTATATTATATTAATTAGTTTAATTAATTTTTTAAATATAATTAAATTAATTAAATATATTTTATATTAAAGATAAGTGAAAATAATAAAAAGGAACTCGAATGCATTCAATCCATACATCAACATGACAAGCATCGTCATATTTTAGTAATATACTAACCTAAAAGTTCATATTTACATTTATAAAGAAATAACTTGTTCTCTTATAATAACAAAGGGCAATCACGACCAAATGCTGTTTAAGACTTTATTTCACCCAAAAAAAAAGGGCATTGAAGCAACAAATATCATAATTTACAGTCTTGAAATGTTAAGTTGTTAACAAAGAGAGCACAGGATTGATGATTCTAGAACCATATGAATTATACAAAAGAAAAATATATAATTACCATTTTGAAAATGACAAATTATCTACATATGTACAGGCAACAATTAGCGAATATAAAGAAAGTTTAGGGGCATGGTTTAAAAAATTATTTTAGATAACATTTTAGTTTAAAATTTTTTTAAACAAACAACTATATTTGTCTAGAAATAATTTTAGTCAAATGATTTTAAATAAACTACTAAAACTAATTTTTAAAACAGTAAAATAATTTATAGACTATCTAATTACTATCTTACCCCTACTTTTTTTACACTTTATTTCTTCTCTTATTTTTCTTCTTTACCCTCTATCATCTCTCATCTCTCTTCTTTACACTCTCTCCTCTCTCCTATTTTTTCTATATCATCTCTCATATCTCTTACTTTTAATCAAATCATACTATTTTTTATAATTTACTAATATAAAAGTGATTATCCTACTAATCATCTAAATATCTCTATTTTTAAAATTTATTTTTTTTAAAATATATTCTCTAAAATTTATTATTTCTATAATTTAGTTTTCAAAAACTAATCTATGCCCAAAATACTGCCAATAGTTACACTAGCCTTTTTCGGGAGCGGATTCTCTCGTCATTATTTTTCTCCTCATCTCGCTCTCTCTCTCATCATCCCTCCTATCCTGCGTCTCCTCCATTTGCTGCCCCTCTTTTAGGATGCATATCCTCTCAGCAACTTCTCTCATCGCTCAGAATCACCCCTTTTTTCACCTTTGCCTTGTCTTCTTATCTCTCCTCTCTATTGTGCAAACTTAAAAAAAAGAATAATAGAAACACTTTTTTTAAAAAAAGTCAATTTTTTTTAGTTTGATCAGCGGAGAGAAGAAGACTTTGTTTAAAACACTTCTTTAAAAAAAAGTCTTAAGAAAGTATTTTTAAGAAAAAATTTAAAAAATATACTTATATAGAAAAATTAAAAAACTTTTTTTCTAAAAAAATGTCTTTAGGCAAAGGTAAAGAGAGTCGTGAGTTTGAGGGGTGAAGAGGGAGAAACCACTGAGAAGATCTGTATCCCCTCTTTTACCCAAAACTTGACGGTTTTGGGTATAAAAATGTGGGCACTGAACACTTTTTTTTTTTTTAAAAAAAATTAATATTCTAAAATATTTTTATAATAATATCAAGTATTCTTAAATAATTTTTAGTTCACTTAATATCTAAATATCTTTTAAATAGCACCTAGAATCTAACATTTAGCATTTTAATTAATTCTTATACCCTCCAGAAGCATATCTCATTCCGGTTCTAAATAAAATAATAATATATTTATTAATTTTTAATTAACTCTTATATCTTCTAGAAGTAGGTATGTTTCTGGTTAGTATTCTAAAATATTTTTTTCTCAATATTACCCAGTAGCCTAAAATAATATTGGGTTTACTCAACACCTTAAAATTTTTTTAGTAGAACCAAAATCCAGCATCTAGCACCATGAAACATTTTTTTAATAACAATCAATGTCATAAAATAATATGTATTTTTTAAAATATTATAAAATATTTTTCAACAATACTCAATATTCTAAAATATTTTTTTAATAACATTTAGAATATAACATCTAACATCATAAAATATTTATCTAACAATACTCAGTATTATAAGTTAATTTTTAGTGCATATAGTACTATAAAATATTTTAACACTCAATATATTAAAATAATTTTTATCATTAAATTATTTTCTTAGTATCAATGAAGGCCACAAAGTTAGAATATTGGGTGTTGTTAAAAAAAATTTAAGGTGTTAAATGCAACAAAAATTATTTTAGAATATTAAGTTTAATGAATAAGTATTTAAGGGTGCTAGATGTTAGATTTTAGGTACTACTATAAAAATATTTAGGTGTTGAGAAGACTAAAATTTTTTTAAGAACGTATATTATTAGAAACAATATTTTAGAATATCTAATATTTATTAAAAAAAATGCTTAGCGCCCACATTTTACATCCAAGATTGTCAAATTTTGGGTAAAGAGTGGCAGCGGATAGGGGAGGCAAAGGAGTGAAGGGATAACGAAGGATGAGGAGAAAAATGATGATGAGAGAATCTACTCCCTCCTTTTTCTTCATCTAAGGCCAGAAGTTTGTTTAAAGAGATTGCCAACCTTCCAAAAAAGAATGATAACTTCAGGTATTAATAGAGGAAACAAAAAAGAAATGTACATACATATCCAAGACGTAAGATTTCTGCTTCCTTGTCATTTTTCCAAAATGGAATACCTGAACAATCAGAAAATATAAATTTAAAAAAAAATGATCTAATCACGAAGGGGTTGCATACAAGCGACATATATTAAATCAAGAAAAATGATTTCAAACCAATAGTAGCGCAACAGCTCCACCAAAATCAATATAAAAAAAGAAAGGCATGGTTAGTGTTGACGTCTTCTATAGTATGTAACAGTAACATTATAATAAGAAGCTTATTTAGTCACCTTATTGTGCATTGAGTCTGTCAAGAAAACTTAAACCACTCCTCTGCTATCAAGTTCAAGGGTTTTTAGCAGATTACTGTGTCAGGAAAACAAAACAAGGAGAAAAAATTGCTTTTGCAGATTACTGTGTTTGCGGGCTTGTGATCTTCATAGTTAGAAGGGGATGTTCATCTTTGAGGGACCTAAACTTATTCAACCTATTGTGTTGAAGATGAATGAGAGGAGAAGGATGAAACAGGAACTCGAAGTGTGACATTTTCTGATGAGCTGGGCTAGAGGGATGGAAAAGGGAAATAACAGGGCAAACTATAGTTTACATGGGTTGTAAGGTGTAAGAGAGAGTACAATAGGTCTCAAGTTCCATTCTTAGAGGAGATTCATATACTAAAAATCTCAGCTATGATCCTTGAAATTCAATTTCTGGTAATAGAATACCGTTAATAATATTAAAAGAAAAAAAAGGTGTGAGAAAGTTGGTCCACTAGTAGGGAGTTTATTGTGAAGTAAGAGATCAGTGAGGGGTTAACCCTCACTAAACTTGCCCCATTGCTAAAGACTCCTAAGCATTGGCCTCAGCCTCCATCGGGGTCATGCTGTGAAGGCCCTCAAGCACCTGCTACAACTTCAGCTCCACCTTAAGGACTACTCTTTTTATTCAGCATCATAATCCAATGTAAGAATAATCAAACCACAAATCATTCCAGTACAAACCTGAGACATGCTCATTTCTCATAAGAATAATCAAAATCATTCCAAGAAAATTGAAAAAATAAATTCAGACATCCGGAAATAAATTCAGTTCCCCTTAAACAAAAAGGGTAGGACAAGCTTTTCAATAGTTATGACCAAAATGTGATGGTGGAAGTCTATATATGTAAAAAAACAGGACCATGTCAGCATCTTGAAAACTTCTTACTCCCAATATGACATAATATGAGTGGACATGTTTACCATGTGAGTCTTCCAGTTGTCGCAGAAGTGCCAATTGAGAGACAGAACCTGTAATTAAAAAACATAAAACTATCCATTCATATGATTGCATTATGCCAAGCTTTTTTCAAATTGCTAAACTGTCATCCATTGTTTATGACATATATCATCGTTCTATTCTGTTATAAGCTCTACATCAGTGTGAAAGATATCATTCTTCTTCTTCTTCTTCTTCTTTTTAAAAAAAGGTTGGGACTTTCATGTTCTTGTGTTTCATATTGTTGGATATTGGATGCATTCGGACTTCACCTCTTCCATCGTTTTCAAATTTTTAGGTGGATAACAACAAAATCAGGAAAAAACATTATTTTGGAGGAACAAGGTTGTGGCCTCATCAAGTGGGGTCTCTTTCTTGTTTATTTCCTCTCTGTTTTTTTTTTTTGGGTCTTTTTTCTTCTGATACGTTGTTTCTCTCTCTTAGTAACTTCACTGTGAACAATACTGCAGAAAAAACAGAATGTGAAGAAGCTATCACGAAAACAAATAAAACAAAATGTACTAGCTCTCATTTGCTATAAATACAACATGAAACTAGAAAATCACATGCGAAAGTCACACCAAACAACCCAATTTCATATGACGTATAATTTTTGTTTCCTTTTTTCATTACCTATGATCAAGCCGACGGTGACAAAAGAGAGAAGACCAAAGAGGAACTTCATGGTGGTAGGAACAATGAACTACCGCCGGTGAAGAGACAGAGAAAATGAAGAACGAACGAGGAGCGAAAGAAACGAAGTCACTTATTGAATGGCAAACGTAGTACGTCCCTTAAAGAACACGAAGAAACCACTTTGACCGCCCATTGCTTGTGTAGAGTCACCCAGTTTGTCTTCTGTATTTCGTTTTCGAACTTGGATTCGCTTTCAGTCAAGTATCAAAGCAGCATTGAATCCAGTCGAACGCCGAAGGATGCTGTGCCTCGTCGCCTCTTTATTCTATCCAAAGGGAATAAAAATGAAAATAAAAATTGAAAATTCCAACAATACCCCTAGAACTAGGATATCCAAAAAAGAAAAAAGAAAAAACAGAGAGACTAATTTGCAAAATTTTATATTGGTCATTCTACCAAAAATGAATTTTAAAATGTCAGTTTTTTTTTTTATAACTTTGCTCCTTATTAAATAAAATTGCCACCCAACCGTTTTGGCCAGCCTTTGTTGACAATCCTCCCCTATTTCACAAGTAGCTCTTCGCCCACCCTATTGGGCATCGGTAGCCCCCTCGTAGGTGGCTGAGATTGTTTGAGCGAGAGGTGGTCAAGATGGGATTTGATCACATCAACCCTTGGATTCCAAAAATTATTATGATCACCGAACAATTTTATTAAAATGGTACAAAATAATATATAAACCAACTCTCAAAATAAAATGGCCTATTTTATGGAATTTTAGCTTTGAAGCTGAGTTTCACCATTTCAAAATTTGCAATACTCTTCTACAAATTTTCACACTTTGAAATATCAAAATAAAAAGAAAATATTATGAAATATTTTTTGAAATCTAAAATTCTCAAACAATGATACAAAGATAGATTGATACGTATACTAACATGTCCTTTCAAGATATAAGAGGAAAGACTAAATTGACTTTTTTTATCTCTTATCTCTTATCTCTTCTCTTTTTCTTCTTATTTACATGCCTTTATTTTTCTTATTTTTCTTATTTTTTTCACTCTCTTACCCTTCTTTTGTCACTATTCCTCACCTTTTTCTTTATTGTTGTCAATAGGGCTAAGTGTTAGAGACAAGTGAATAGAGTCACGGAATGAAGATATTGAGTGGAGGTTAGAGAGGAGTGACGACGTCACTGTTCTCACATTACTTTCACTACTTGTTTCAGTTTTCTTATGTGTCTACGCTTGTTCTTGCTATTAGTGATAGTATGTAGATGAATAGGCTTAGCTTCTATGGAGATGAATGTGGGTGTAATGACGAGTAGAGAAGTGGATCGAGTTATATGATAGGTACATGAATGAAGGCTTTGAGATGGAGATAATGATAGATGGAGGCATAGATGATGTGAATATAGTGGGTGAACAGCTTAAGATATAAATGGAGATGATGAGATGGTGCGCGGAGGAAAGGGAAAATGTTGGATGTGGATAGAGATAGATGGAGACTAAAGATGACAGTGAATGAAAATATGAATACAGTCGATTATTTTAATTAATTATTACTTATATAATACAGTCAATTATTTAGGTGAATTATTACTCATATAATGTGAATGATAATTTTTATAATAATTTTGACTATCTCATTAAATTATTTAA
Source organism: Leucaena leucocephala (assembly GCA_037074615.1). Classification (NCBI taxonomy): domain Eukaryota; kingdom Viridiplantae; phylum Streptophyta; class Magnoliopsida; order Fabales; family Fabaceae; genus Leucaena; species Leucaena leucocephala. Next base: position 9,231,784 of record CM073533.1, on the reverse strand, counting down.
TACTCTTTTTAATAATTTAGTTACAAGTAGTTATTTAGATCAATTATTACCTATAATGTGATTTATAATTTTTATAATAATTTTAATCACCTTAATTAATATATTTACTATTTTTTTTAACAATTACAAATAATTATTTAGATAAATTATAACTCGTATAATAGAAATAATAAATTTTATAATAACTTTGGGCAAACAAAAATATTTATTTGTACCTAAGTTGTGCGGTCCATATCTTTCTGTCTTCCTTTTACCACCATTTTTTGTCTTCCTTTAGGGGCTTCACAGTGAACACTACTGCAGAAAAACCAGAATGTTAGGAAGCTATCATGAATTCATGATCGCCTTCACTAAGCAAATAAAACAAAATGTACTATTTCTCGTTTGCTAGAAATAAAACATGAAACTCAACTTGAAAGAAAATCACAAGGAAAAGTCACACCAAACAACCCAAATTCATTACCGATGATCAAGCCGACGGTGACAAATGAGAGAAGCCCAAAGAAGAACCTCATGGTGCTAGGAACCATGAACTACTTGCAGGCAAAGAGAAAATGAAGACACTGATGGAAAGTCAGACGTATTAGGTCCCTTAAGAACACGAGGAAACCGCTTTGATCGCCCATTGCTTGTGTTAATTCAATCGGTTTGTTTTCTGCATTTCCTTTTCAAACTTTCTTCTTTCGAACTTCGTGGTTCGTTTCGTTTTCAGTCGAGTATCAAAGCAGCATTGACCATGCTTTGTTACTTGGGCTAAATGTCATTCTCGGCCTAAGTGTTTTTTTTTTTTTTTACACAATGTTATCCTTCATGAATACTATTAACATAAAGTCAATTTTGTTTAAAAAAATATAAAATCAATTTAATAATATAAGATTCTATTATTTTTTTTAAATTTTAAATTTAATTTTTAAAAATTATACTTTAGGAGAGCACTTATAAACTCTTAAATTAGATATTTGATAATAGAATATGGTAAATAAAAATCTTTCATAAGTATTATTAAAAAAAAAGTAAAATTGTCCAAATTTAAGAACGAAACAAAACATGGTCGTTTTGTCATTTGCTTCCTTCAATTTGTCATCTGCTTGTTGTTAAATTTGGACGATATTGCCTTTTTTTTAAAACAATTTTTGGATGACATTGAGAGAAAAAAATGTCGAATACCTATTGCCCCGTAAGGTTTGTTTAGTTTGGGGGTTTTGGAGGGAAGAGGAGAGAAAAATATATTTGGGTAAAAAAAATAGAGGGGAGGAGAAGAGAGATTTTTTGTCTTTTTGTGGTCCTCTCCCTTCCCAAAATGGGGGTTTTTGGAGGGAAGAGAAATTTTTTTACTTTTATAACCAAATTACCCTTAATATTTATTTAATATTCCAATTGTACCCTTAAGCTTTTTTTTTATTTTTCTCACACCTAATTTTTTTTAATTGTTAAAATTTAATAAACATAATAAATTATTTATATATTATATTAAAATATATAATAATTATATAATTAATAAGAAATAATATTAAAATTTTATCATATTTTTTAATTTTTTTAATTTTATTATATATATAAATGAAATAATTTTTTTTAAGATTTATAAATTAAAAAAATAATAATTTTAATGTAAATATTATAAATAAAGAGTAAATAAATTTAAATAAAGAGATAAGGGTATATTTGTCAATTTCTAATTAACTTCTCTCCCCTCCCCTCCCCTTCTGAATCAAATAAAACACATCATTAATTAACCTCTTCTACTTTTTTTTACTCTCTCTTAAATTAATTCAACATATTCTCCTTTTAGTTGAACCAAACAAAACACTAATGAATACTTCCGAAAAGAAAATGACATTTAACTCAGAAAAGAAAGTATGGTCATGCTTATGTGGAATTATACGTGGCATAATGTCTGATGTGATATAAACATTCGTAGGGCTACCGTTTGATTAGGGTAATATTGAAAGAGAAAAACTCTCGTATACCCACAGTTGCAAATATTTTCAAGCAAACAATGCACTATAATTTAAAAAAACAATTATCAAATCTTATTTTAGTTCTTTTAAGTTTAATAAATATATTTTTAGTCTATTAAATTTAATATTATTAACTTTATTTAATAATACTGACTTATTAAACTTAAGTGATAATCGTTTGACATATTTATATTTTAATTTTTTTAAATCATTTTGTATTTTATATTAAATAATTAAAATTTAGACGTACATTATTAGTATTTAACTATTGAGTCAACAATTTTTATTTGTGAAATTAATCATACTAAATTTAAAGGATTAAAAATACAAATTTTAAATTTAAATGAATGAACTAAACTTTGGTACAAATTTAAATTAACAAATGTATACTTTAGCCCCTAAAAATAAACATAAATTGTAACAAAAAATAAAAATAAATTACATAAATTATAATTTTATTTTATTTTTATTAAAATAAGATATACCTTTTTACCAAGTAAAATTAGATAGACTTAATTTCTAGTATATTATTTAAAACATATTAATTTTTTCAAAAAAATAGAAACTAGGGAAAAATCCCATTACAGACCCTTGAGATGATGAAAGGCCAAATGAATCCCATAAATTTACAAAATTAATATTTTCTAAATTAAATTTATAAAATTAATCCTTTGACTAAAAGAAGTTTACAAAATTAATCCATGCTTCACAAAATCACAACCTTGTCTTGCGTTTTTTTTTTTTGCACCGTGTTTTACCATTAGGGCCCAAGAGTAGAATATTGTCTTTATATGACCAACACATGGCTTTTAATTTGACCAAACTTCTACTATTATTATTTTGGAAACAACTAAACTTTTATATTTTGATACCAAAAATATGATAATTATATAAAATTACGACTTTTGAACAAAATCCAATATTGAATCATCCAAAGGATTATATGGTATCTTTAATTTTGGTCGTTAAAAGAGAAGAAATAAAGTCACTGTTGGATATGTTTCCTAAACTTAATCCCCAAACAATCAAATCAAAATAGGAAAGTCTTCTTTATTTCCGAGTAGGGTTCTTCCTTAATCTTTTGCCCCCCTCTCTCTATCTATATACATACATATATATATATGTGTGTGTGTGAGGGATATATATATATATTTATATCATTGTTGTGAAGAAGAAGTCTGAGGAAAAAGAGAAGATCAGAAAGGTAAGGAAGATGGAAAATAAGGTGATGAGTGATGAACAAATAGAGACTCTTAGGGCACAAATAGCAATATATGGATATATATGTAAGAAGCTTCTTGATGTGTACAAGAGGCTTACCTTTCAGCAACAACAGCATCTTCCCCTTCCAGGTTTCTCTCTCATTCCCTGTATACTTCGTCTTTCATCATCTTTATAACTAGATTTTTTCCCAATGCCATACAAATAAGTTTAGTAACATGGAAGAAAGTAAGGGGATCGAATCTGCAACCTTTCATATACGAGAGAACCTTAGTACTATTATATTAACTAGGCTATAAAGTTATTGATGATGTTCATCTTTATAACTAGATTTTAACCTCTCGTGCAGATTTTATCTGAGATTGAAATTAAAAAGATAAACTTGTGTTAGCATAAGCTCGTTTTTAGATTGATTTTTGCTTGATGGATTTATTTCAAGAGTTTTGCAAAATAATTTTTTTGTTATGGACATATGTGAAACTTATGTCACAAAATCTATCACAAGGATTTATAACAAATTTTTGGCGCTCTGAAAATTTTATGAAAATTAGCTATAAATTATTTCAAATTTCATTTTTTTTAACATTTACATGTTATTTAAGCATTAAAATTCAGAAACTTTTCGTTCTTGTTGGAAGCATTTTGATCCATAATATTATTTTTTCCTTTTACAATCATTTTCGAAACTAAGGTCTTTATATGACATTTAAATGTCTTTTAACATTCTCAAGTGTCATTCCCCTATTGAAAAAAAAGTAAGGAAAAATATTTCATTTTCTCAATAAATGGACAAAATTGTCAATAGACTCATTTGCTTATTAGTTTTTATCATTTTTGCTGTTAATAGTATATTTCTGCCATGTTTGTTATACAATTTTGTTTCTTGTGCAGGTAACAATCTATATTATTTATAAGATATAAATAATGTGACTTAAAAGTATGACCAATAGAGACCAAAGTAGGGGCAAGGGCGGCCACTCATCAGTCGAAATTTCCCTATACCCCATTACCTACTCCAATTATTATATTTATAATATTATAATTTATTTATTTATTTGATAAAAAAAATTATTAAAAGTTCGCCTCGTCCCAAATTTTTGGTTCCACCACTGATTGGAGTGTTATCTTTTTCAGAAGTTAACGTTGAAAACACACAACAAGGAGGGCCCTTGATGTCAGACGACGGCCAGAGATGGAGTAGCAAAAGGAGATGGACTCCGGCACAGAAACAACTTGAGATTCTTGAGAGTATATTCGAGGGAAGCGGCGGAGTTCATCCAAACAAGAAGAAGATCCAAGACATTACGGCAGTATTGAGCCGCCATGGCCAGATTTCTGAGGCCAATGTGTACAACTGGTTCCAGAATCGACGTGCACGATTGAAGAGGAAATTGCAGATAGAAGAACATGATAATCATAATAATCAACCACAAGTGAAGATGAAGATGATTCCAGTTGATCAATTAGTGTTGCCTAGTACAAGTTATAACAATAATGATGATCATGCCACTCAAGTTGAGTCCATGTGTAGGGTTAATGATTATGTGAGATTTAGAGAGAGTGAGTGAGTTATTTCTTGTGCTTTAATAATTCATTCTATCTTGGAGATTTATTTCATGTTCTTGTGAGATGACAATTTTATAACTGTATATTTAAACTTTGCACTTCGCTTGAGAAATGCATGATATTATTATTATTAGTAGTAGTAGTAGAGGTAATAGTAATAGTAGTATGCATGATATTATTATTATTATTATTAGCAGCTAGTAGTAGAGGTGGTGGTGGTGGTGTTACTTATAAGTCATAAGCAATATCTCATCTAATATTTAAATATTTCCAATATAACAAAACATGAATATATTAGTATATTTTTTTAGGTTAATATAAATTTTAATTCCTTAAATTTGTCCTAATTTTAGTTTTGGTATATTAAATTTTAAACTGGGTTTTTGTTCTTTAAGAGAGAAAATATCTAAGTTTTTATTAAATTATAAGGACTAATATTTTAAACAAAAAGAATTTTGAAGAACTAAAACTAAAATAAAAATAACATTAAGGCAAAATTCTATCAACGGATAACCCTCTTATATTTATTAATTATATTTATATGATATGGTGAACCCAAGTCAAGTGAAAGCCCTTTCTCGCATCCACTTTACTGCAGACCATTTTTTCCCAGAAAGTACCTCACATGCTCCATGAAGACTATTGGGATCTGATTGTCCATCTAGTCCCTGAAATAACCCACAAAAACATTAAGAAAAATTTTAGTTATTTTCATTCATGATGTTTACATAAATTGATATCATACATAGATTTCTCTTAAATTATCATCTAATTGTTCTTGGTAAAACTATAGTATATTCAGAGAGATAGACCAAATAGCGGGAAATGCAACAATGGATCCAAGGAAATGAAATAGAAAGCTAAAAAGATTCAAGAGAAAATGCTGATGGTAATCCAGAACAAGGGTGGAAGACATGAACTTGCATTATATAATTACTCATCCACTCCTTAATATAAGATCTAATTGAAGAGTTGATCTTAATTTTAAATATAAGATATATTTCCTATAGTTATCAATTTTTTTTCTAAATTATCCCTATTGATATTCCCCTAACAATAATTAAGTGGGAGAGAGCGGGAGTGAGTTAAGAAAAATGATTATAATATTTTAGAAAAAACATGTCATATTAACTAATTTTTTTAATCTAATTAAATTAGTTAAATATATCCTATATTAAGGATCGAATGGGTATTACATTATTTAGAGGGGAAAAAAGAATTAATGCACGGAAAAGGACCATGAGAAAGGTCCTTATAATAAGGGACTGGAAGGAGTCAAATTTGTAGCAAATCACATTATTTATAAGCATGAAAAGTATAACTCATTTATCACAATTGCACGGAAAAATGTGCCCAGTTGCTCTTATATAACAAGCGAAAATGGATACTAACCAGACTCCAGAAAAGTACTGCATTTCCTTTAACAGGTTTCACAGAGATCCCTTTAACAATTTTCCCACTACAGTTGCACTCACCCGAACCACCCTGCAATTCATATATGTATATTTATAACAGCCAGAGGATCCACTTTCAAGAGATTCAGATCAAAGGTAGAATATAGATAGAATACTAACAACAACAACAATAACATTTTTATTAAAAAAATAAATGCTTGATTAACATAACTGGTTTGAACTATAAAGAGATAATTTACTGAGACGTGAAATTTTGACTCCATAACTGGTTCTTTGAGACTCAGAGCAGGACAGGATTAAAAGAGCCATACTTTTGTAATTACAGGATTGGATATCATAACCTTATAACAAAAATATATGCAAAAAATATTAACGACTGCATTTACATGAATACCCTAAGTCCAAATATGTTCAAGTAAGAACTAGATTATGGGTCCACCCACAATATGTATGGAATAAAAGGTGAGCCGCACTGTTTATAGCATATGAATAGTGAGGCTTCATGCAGATTTTATATTATCTATAAATATAGATTTAAGCAGTCAAACAAACTTTATGATGATCTTTATCAACCAGAAACCACTAAGAAAATTCTATAACAGACAAGTACGATAGTTGTACGCATTTAAACTACATAATTCTGGAGTTTATGAAGCACTGGCGAAAGATGCCTCAAGAAAAAGGACCTGTCCATGTCAGATACGCATTAGTAACAGACACTGAATATGACAAGAATTAAATGATGAAAATCCTTCCTGTCTATGCTGTTTCATCTCTGAATCTATGCTTCAATCAACATTTAACTGCCGGTTTCCTTATAGGAGCGTTATAATACTTATGACTCCTTATCTCAGATAGAAAGGAACCTATATTTGCGACACTTTAGAGACAATCTACACATCTGCTTCATATCTATCATTTACTAATGGCGTATAAAATAATATAAATGAAAGGCTTCAGGAAGCAAGAAGTTCACCGTTGGGAAATATGTTTCACCGCCCTCAACATTGTCGCCTAGATACATGAGCATTGTCACTATTCGCTGCCCCCCATTTTTCACGTTGAACTGTTTTGGAAGAAGAAAAGAACAAAAAGGTGCAAATGGTTTAATTAAAGCCACTTCAAGGAAATTCTTATTATTACAAAATAGTAAAGACATCAAGGAGGGAATAAAACTCACAGAATCAGCAAAATAGTCATGATGGGGTACGTAATACTGATTCTTTTCATACCTGTGATTCTGCAGATGTTAGCCTTGGTACCAGGAAAATCGCTCCTTCTTTGAAAAGAATGGAGGAAATAAAGTCATATCCTACCTCAAAATTTGCATAGGCTCTCCATTTTCAATTGGTACTTGAGCATAGATTGAAATTCTTTTTTCAATTGCCTGGGTGTGTCAGTAGAACAGGTTTTATTCAAGTGTTCAATTAATCCTCACCAAAAAAAAACAAAGAAAGAAAGAAAAGGTTTCTCACTACTGGGCATATCACTCAAAAAAGATACAACTTAAGCCCAACAATAAAACAATGATTTTAAAGGAAACTAAAATTTTCTATATAATAATGAAAACACTGATAATTAAAAGAAGCTGCACAAGAAGAAAGGCACGTCAAGATGACAAATACATAGAAATCAGATTGTAGGTGTGTAGTGGTATATCCCGGGGGTAGGTGGGAGCAGTAAGGCCTTTGGTGTTTGTGCCTTGTTTCAGAAATTTAGCAATTAACATTAACAACAGTATGACTTTAATATTTTTGGGGTAAAACCAAGTTAATCATAAAACTAAAAAGCATTCTCCAAAACAAATTGCAATATAAACAAACATACCTGCAGCATTGGATGTTTTCTATCTTTCAAACTCAGGAACATACCAGAGCTTGTCCTGACATTGCTCTTGACGCTCTACAAAAGATGAAGGAAAATCAGATGAGAGGCTATTTGGCAGGCTACAAAGTACGATGCTTATTTGAAGGTTGCAGACAATAGAGAAGTTGACAGGCTAGAAAAGACTTCCTGTAGAAGGAGTATAATCACTGCTTCATACATTTTCCCTCATTTTCTCTCCCTTTTCTCATGCTTTCTCATACTCCCTCAAAAGTCATCCCCAAGGTTTTCTTGAGATGTAAGGAAAGTAAGATCCCTGGGTGTTCTGTGGTGTTTGCAGACATTTTGTATGTTTATAGTTGGAGATGTATGCAAGAATATTCAACGACAAATTTCAGCTGCTAACCCCTTTATAAGAAAACACTGTCTCTTTGGGTCATGTTACAATAGCTGTGCACACTAGCTAGGACTGCGAAAATTAGGTATGACCTAGTTATATTCCAGATGCACTACTGGATGGAGTGTAAATTTGTAATAGTTGTCACATTTATTATATCAGTTTTGACTCTATCTATAATTGTGCAGGCTAATGTCATCAACGATGCAGATTGTCAAACAAAAGGTTTTCTCCCTTTTATTTCAAGCTTCACATGTTATAACAGATAGAAGAGGAAAGGAAACCCTAGTTCCAATGTTAGTGTGACTTTTTCAAGTGGCATTTGACTTTCCAATCATAGCGTCCAATGGCTTCTTGGAGTACTGCCCGAGGAAACATGCCCAACATGCCTCACGCTACACTACACGTTCCTAGTTTAAACATAAAAATTGTAAAGCTAACCTCATTTCTCACATCTAATGAATAAAGCATCATAGAAAACCACCAAAAAATTCATTTTTGGATGTCTAGGTAATGAAAACCAATCAAAATAAAAACCAACATACCTTTCCTGTTTTTACATCTACCACTTGTGAATTTTGAAGGTGAGGGTGCCCTATAGCCTTAAGATACTCACATTCCTGTAGAGGAAATATAACTTCAATTTCAGTTAATATGTAAATGGCCTTCATCTGCAAATTTGTAATTATCAAACACTTTATTCAGAAGCTAAGTTTGTTAAAAATGATTAGTATTAATATTATTGCTTTAGTAGTCATATTTTTTCTTGTCTCACACCATCAGAAGACCTTATATGGGAGTTGCCCTACAAAATAACAAAATCAGCCTACACTACTTCACAGTTGACAGCTAGCAGCACCATTTGAGAAGTACCAGCAAAAGATCCACCAAAGTTATGCTTTGTCAGGAGAAATTAAAGTATGTACAGATTAATAGAGAAAGTGCAATATGGTGACAGCTGATGCTTGACACCATTTGCCAGAACTGATTTAAAATGAACGAAGTCTGCTAGCCATACCAAAATATGCACATATGTGTCGGTAAAGGGGGAAAAGAAAAACATACACTTGGCCATAATACTGAAAATTTGGCAATCAGAAAAATGGCATACCTCCATGCTGAGGAAGTTATGCAGTAAAATGATTCGCGGAGACCAGCTAAGAACTTCAGGTTTGATCTACAACCAGAATTAGGAGAACAGCAGAATAATCATAAGTGAAGTTTTCATCAAGCAAATAGACTCCACTCACACAACAATGAGAAATGACTTGAACCAACAAACAAGTTTGAGAGTATATAAACTAGAATAAATGAAGAGACAAGTTCGATCAATTTTAGCTTAGCAAATTATTATATTAAAATGCAAAAAATATAGTAAAATGGATCTCAAATGCATGCAATCCATACATCAACAAAAAGCGTCATCATATTTTAGCCATATACTAGCCTAAAAGTTCACTTCCATTGATAAATTATTCTACTTCAATAACAAAGTGCAATCATGACCAAATGGTGTTTTGGACTTTATTTAACAAAAATCGCAAGATATTAAAGCAACAAACATCATAATATACAATCTCGACATATTACATCGTTGACAGATAATACATAATTGATGATCATAGAACAATCTGAATTATCCAAAAGAAAAAATATATAATTGCCATTTTGAATATGCAACCTATCTATATATTTATAAATGATAATTAAAGGAATAGAAACAAAATTCTCTTCCTAGTGTCTACACAATAAACTCCAAAGTACATCCAATACTTACACTGGCCTTTTACTTGTTGACAGTTCTTTTAGAGACAGAATAACTTTCAAACAAGAAAAGTTTAGTGGGAACAAACAAAAGAGAAATGTACTTACATATCCAAGACGTAAGATTTCTGCTTCCTTATCATTTTTCCAAAATGGAATACCTGAAAATCAGAAAATATAAATTAAGAAAAATGAAAGGAAAGAAGGACTACATACAAGCTACATAAATTTAGATCAAGAAAAATGATTTCGAGCGAATAATAGTGTAATGGCCAGTTAAAAAAGTTAGGGCATAGTTAGTGTTGACACCTATAACATCCAGTATTTACACATATCGTAACAGCAACATTATAGTAAGAAGCTTATTTCTCCTGGCCTGGCAGATAGGAACATTATTTAGTCACTTTATTTTATTGTGAAGTGAGTGCATCCAGTAAACTTAGACCTTTCTTCAGCCATTATGTTCAAGGGTTTTGGGCATAACAAGAGAAAAACTGCTTTTGCAGGCTTGTGATCTTCATAATTAGAACTGAATGCTAGACTTTGAGGGTCCTGAGCTTATTCAACCTATAGTGTTGAAGATGAATGAGAAGATGGGATAAATGAGGGACTCAAACTGTGATGATTTGGGATAAGCTGGCTAAAAATGGACATAACAGTGCAAACTAATTCAAATGGCTCGTGAGGTGTAAGAGAGAGTTGGTCCACTGGTAGGGAATTCTGAAGTGAGAGGTCGGTGGGGGGTTAAGCAATAATTTGGCTGTTTGTGAGGGAGTCTCTACCCTCTCAAAAGCTAGGGGAATTTATTTCTATCTTTTCTGCATTTCCTTTTCTTCTGTAAACACTAAAATCTGTTAATTACCATATTTTTCTCTGGTTTGGGAGGAAGTAGCAGTATCTTTATCGATCAATAAAACAAGTTTCAAATAGTCTCCGTCAGTGTTTCTCCCTCAAGTCTTCTTCAGTGGAAAAATTATTTTCTTGGCCACTCCCTGGAATCTAGAAAATGAATTTTCGGGGAGCTACTGTCATGGATTTACAAAGGGAATTTTTTGGCTGAGATTCACAAACATATTGCAAAGCTCCTTTGATATTCCTCCCGTCCTAAATATTAGACCTAGTTTATAGTATAATTTGTACTACAAACTATGTCTTATATTTAGGAATGGAGGAGTATATTGTTTTAGTGTCTTGACTTTTTTATTAATGCTATGCAAGGATTATTTTTGCACAATTGGATTTATTTCTTTCTTTGTTCATCAATACCTATTTGGTCTGCCAAAAAGGAATCAAGAGTCTTGAAACTAAAACCCTGACAGACTAATGTTTCCCATAATGAATAAAACAAGGAATTACTTAAAGAAATAAAAGTTTTATACATCTAAGACACTGACCTGTGGGTAATTGAAGGAAACCGTCCCTCTGATGCAATCTTCTAAATCTTGGAGACTTTGTGCCTGTGCCTAAAATGAAACAGTTAGGCTGGCTATAAGGAGGATAATGATAAAATACTCCCAGACATTAAACAACTAAATTTTAGATCCCAATTTACAATTACATCCTAAATTGGTACAATTATCATCATCATCTTCTTCTTATATTCATATAAATTTCAAGGGTCTTGAGTGTATAGCAGAATTAAGCACCTTTGCATGCCCTGTGCCTTTGTATCAAATCTCCCAGATCCAGCTAACAAGTCATTACATGTCTCATCGCCTATCACTATCTTACTGCTAGAAGGTACCATTATACCACTTCCAAATTTACCTATAAAAGGCCCAAAGGCCTCCCAAATATGATTTCCACTCTCTAAACTCCAATCATTGCTGAAGGCTCTAACTATCACAAGCATTTAAACATTTGCATAGGCCTCGTACTCCATTGTGATCATGCTGAAAAAGCCCTCATGCAACTGCTACAACTTTAGCTTCACCTTAAGGACTACTCTACTTATTCATAATCATAATCCTACGTAACTTTTAAGATAACTTGTCATTAGCATAACAGTTTTTAAAAATCCTTGGAATCATTTTCTCGTTTGGATTGTTCCTTGGGTTATTGAAACAAAACCTCTACCATAAATCTTTCTGACATTACATCTCTTGTTTCTATACCGGACAGGTTACTTGATCTAACCTCAGTTAAGATGGCTAACTGTTTCAAACCACAAATTATTCCAGTACAAACGTGAGACATGATCATTTGCTATAAGAATAATCAAAATCATTCCAAACAAAATATTTTAAAAGTCAGACACCAGGAAAAAGTATGTAAAACTGGTATCTCAGTTCCACTTGTGTAGGACAAACATTTCGATAGTTATAGCCACAAAGTGCAAAACAATAATCTAACAGTGGAAAGTCTATATATATGTAACAAAACAGAGCAATTTCAACATCTTCAAAAATTCTTAGCTCCAAAGTGACAGAATACAATTGCACGTGTTTACCATAGGAGTCTTCCAAGTGCCGTAAAAGTGTCAATTGAGAGACGGAACCTGTAATTCCAAAACAGAAGACAATTCATTCATAGGATCACAATGTGCCGAGCTTTCTTGAAATTGCTAATCAGTAATCCAATATTTTTTGACATATATCATCATTCTATTTCTGTTATCCGCTCTACATCAAAGTAGAAGATATCATTCTCCAGTTGAGGGAAGAGAGAGAAAAAACACAAACAAAAGTTGGATTTTGCATTCTGTTTCCAGGAAGCTGATAAATTTTCGAGGAAGGCAAGACAGACAAGTGTCCAAAAGAACAAATTCCCCAGTTCAGGATGTTTCATCAACTTAGATGCATTTGCATTTGACTTCACCTCTTTCATCGTTTTGTCAAATTTTTAGGTGTATATCAACAAATGCAGGAAAAATTTATTATGGAGGAACAGGGTTGTGGGCCCCTTAAGTAGGGGCCACTTCTTGTTTCTCCCCCGAGGCCGGGGGTACATTGTTTATTTCTTTTAAGTAACTTCACAGTGAACAATACTGCAGAAAAACCAGAAACTGAGAAATTACCCTTCAAATAGAAACTGAATGTTAAGAAGCCATCATGAATAAATGATCATCATCCAGAACTTGTAAGTTATCAATGTACAGACAAAATAAATAAATAAAATGTACTATTTCTCCTTTCCTAAGAAAACAACATGAAACTCAACTGGAAAATCACATGCAAGAGTCACACCAAAGAATTCTAATTACCGATTATCAAGCCGATAGTGACAAATGAGAGAAGCCCGAAGATGAATTTCATTTTAGGAACCTTGAGCTACTTGCAGGTGTAGAGACGGAGAAAATGAAGAATGGAAGAGAGTGACATCAAAGAAACAAAGACACTGATTCAATGGGAAACGTTGTGCGTTTATTAAGAACACGAAGAAACCGCTTTGATCGCCCATTGCTTGTGTTGAGTCAATTGGTTTGTCTTCTTTCTTACCTTTTCAAACTCAAGAGTTATTTCCATTGCCGGGTCGTGCCAGTATTTGAAACCTGGCGAACGCCAACGGATTTTGAAATTGTGTTTTCTCAGTCAACTCTTTTTTCACTTCCGTTTTTTTTTTTTCCAATTTGTTTTTTTTTTTACTTTTTAAATTTTTGATTTGATAGACATGTCCCTCAATATAATATAATAATAGTTAACTAACTGTCAACACTAGGGCTATTTATAGGCAGGGCTAGGCAGGACAACCTCCTGCCCAGTATCCTGCCTAAAAAAAGTATGAGCGGTATTTTATAACTCGATGTCCGACCCTACCCGATAAAAGCTCTAACCATTTTGGGATGGGTGGGCCCGTTGTGATGCTCTGCTCATGTTAGAAAAAATAATCTGTAATTATAAATTTTTAAAATAATATTATATTCATATGTCTTCAAGAGTTAAATAATATATATAATCTACTAAAAATAAAGTAATAAAAAGATAATAATTAAAGTATTGAAATTTATTGCATATAAAAAAAGTTTTGAAATTTAAGTAATTTGTAATTGTAACTTTGTATAAATTTTTTAAATATTGAAAAAGATGAAGCATCTAAAAAAATAAAATAAGCAATTATAATTTACAATGTAATAATATTATGATTAGTAAAATTAAAGAAAAAAAATTAATATAGTTATAAATATTAAAAGACATAACTTACTTACTTAACTATTTAGATTTTTAAAATGACCATTTAGTCATTAGTAACTATCATATTCTCCCTTCCAAGTGTAGTATCTAGGGAGAAAAGAAAAAAAATAAGAATAAGTGCCCATGGGCAGGGCAAGGCAAGCAACCCCCTATCCGGTGTCCAGCCCAAAAAAAGTATGGGTGACATGTTACAGCCCGGTGCCCGGCCCTGCGCTATATTTATCAGGCTGGGCAGGGTTATTTTTTCGCGGACTCGGATGAACATACCGGGTCACGAGCTTTATAAATACCCCTAGTCAAAACTACACTTACTATTACTAAGATACAAATAATGAAATTGCATAGATTAAAAAATTGATTAAAATTAATTAAAGGTAATAAATATGTAAAACATGAGTTTTATTTTTTTAAAATACATTTACTTCTGGGAGGAAAAAAATGAGCAGATAGAAAATGTGCGTGCGAGATAATTAATATGTAGTTTTCAAAACGTTGACAAAATATTGCGTATTTAAATACTTAAAATTTAATATCACATATATAAAATAGCACTTTAATCCTTTTATTTATTAATTATTATACCTATTTTTATAAAATTTAGAATAAAATAAAAAATTATGACTGAATTTTTAATTTACAAAAATTATTTTTCATTTTTGAAAAATATTGGTGTGTAGGTATTTAAAGATACAGAAAAAGTATGTATAATTTTAATAAAATAAAAATAAAAATGGAGAAAGATAAAAAAACATTTAAATTTCAAAAGGATAAATTAAATTTCTCAATATTAAAAATGACAGATTGGTTAGGATGCTCAATCTATCATTTGTAAATTTATATACAAATACCAAATTAATCTTCACTTTTTTAATGATATTTGTAAGTTTGATAATACAATTTATAATTTTGCTAATACTATTTATAACTGACAATGATATTTGTAACTCCTATAATAGTATTTACAACTTTCATAATAGTATTTGTAATTTTGACAATGGTGTTTGTAACTTTGATAATGGTATTTGTAACTCTGACAATGGTGTTTACAACTTTAACAATGGTATTTGTAACTTTCATAGTGATATTTGTAATTTTAACAATGATATTTATAACTCCCGCAATGATATTTGCAACTCCTACAAATGAGAAGAAACAATATTGTAAATGGGATTAATAACTTTGTCAATAATATTTGTAATTTCTACAATAGAATTTGCAATTTTGTCAATGGTATTTACAACTCCCGCAATGGTATTTACAACTCCCACAACGGAGAAGAAGCAACTTTACCAAAGGTATTTGCAACTCCCACAATTATATTTACAACTTTACCAATAGTATTTACAAATTTGTCAATAATATTTATAACTCACATTGGTATTTGCCACTTTCACAATGTGATTTAGAATTTTGTCAATGGTATATGTAACTCCCACAATAAAGAAGAAGCAACTTTGTTAACGGAATTAACAATTTTAACAATGTTATTTGCAACTCCTACAATAGTATTTGTAGCTTTATCCATGATATTTGCAAATTTATCAATGATATTTATAACTCCTACTAGTATTTATAAATATCATTAGTAAAGTTGAAAATCCTATTATGGAAGTGATAAATACTAATAGGAGTTATAAATACCATTGATAAACTTGTAAATACTATTGACAAAGTTATAAATACTATTGTGGGAGTTACAAATAATATTGGCAGAGTTGCTTCTTCTTCATTGTGGGAGTTATAAATATCATTAGTAAAATTATAAATACTATTGTGAAAGTTATAAATACTATTGGCAAAGTTGTTAATCCCTTTGAGAAAGTTGCTTCTTCTCCATGATAGGAGTTGTAAATACTATTATGGGAGTTATAAATACTATTGTAAACGTTGCAAATAACATTGATAAAGTTTCAAATCCTATTGTAAAAGTAGTAAATACTAGTGGGAGTTGCAAATACAATTGACAAAATTGTAAATACTATTAATAAAATTATAAATATAATTGTGGGAGTTGCAAATACTATTAGCAAAGTTGCTTCTTCTTCATTGTGGGAGTTGTAAATACCATTGATAAAGTTACAAATTCTATGGTAGGAGTTACAAATATTATTAACAAAGTTATTAATCCTATTGACAAAGTTGTTTATTCTCCTTTGTGGGAGTTGCAAATATCATTGTGGGAGTTACAAATATCATTAATAAAGTTACAAATTCTATTGTAAGAGTTACAAATATTATTGTCAAGGTACTTAATCCCATTGGCAAAGTTGTTTCTTCTCTTTTGTAGGAGTTGTAAATACCATTACGAGAGTTGCAAATATAATTGTTGAAATTGCAAATACTACTATAGGAGTTATAAATACCATTAGTAAAGTTGCAAATACCATTATCAAAGTTATAAATATCATTGTCAAAATTATAAATATTATTGTCAAAATTATAAATATTATTATCGAAGTTATAAATACTATTATAGGAGTTGTAAATATCATTATCAGGATTATAAATATCATTGGCAAAGTTGTAAATCGTATTGTCAAACTTATAAATACCATTAGCAAAGTGCAAATTAATTTGATTTTTACACACAAATTTACAAAATACAGATTAAACATTCTACCTAATCTGTCATTTTTAATATTAAGAAGCCTAATTTATCTTTTTAAAATTCAAATGTTTTTTTTTGTCTTTCTCCCTTAAAACATTTATAGTAAATTAATATTGACAATAAAGTTTTACTATAACAATCAATGTAAAAAGATATTATGTCATAAGAAAATGTAAATATGTTTTGATGCGAGTTTATATATAATTGATTTTTTTGTATTGCAAGTATGTGGAAAATGTGTAAATTAAGAAAAAGAATATGGAAAATGAGTCAACAGTCAAATCTAAAAGATTATGCATCTTCAAATGTTTAGTATCATGTGTTGTAAAAACGGTTGGTTTATTTAATATCATTTTATCTTTTATTCAAAATAAAAATTTAGTTAAAAAAAATTCATGCTTAAGCTTAAAAGAGTTTAAAAAATAGCTTATCAAAAAAAGATGTTTCTAAATATAATTATTTATTTTAAAAATTTTTAAATCTATATTTTATCCAAAAAAATTCTAAAATATCAATTTTTGTGATTTCAAACACTCATAGTTATGTCACCAAAAATTAATCTGCAAACCATCAAATCACAAAAATAAGAAAACTCTTCTTTATTTTTTTAGTGTGTTTAGGAAGAGGAAAAATCTAAGTTTTAAATCTAGTTTTAGGTAAAATTTAAATTTTAAAAAATTTTAAAATAAATGATTATATTTGTTCAAATGAAATTTTGGATTAAATTTTAGTTTAAAACTTAAAATTTTAAATAAGCTGGTCAGAGTAGTTTATAAAATAGTAAAAGAGTTTATAAACTAACCAATTACTATATTATCCCTATTTTTTCTTATACTTCTCTCATACTTTTTCTTACACCCTATTTCCTCTATCTTCTCATCTCTTATTTCTCCGTATTTAATACTCATACCATTTTTCATAATTTACCAATAATAAAAGTACTTTTGAAAATAACTATCCAAACACTCATTTATTTAAAACCACTTTTTTTTCATAAACTCTTCTCTAAAAGCCATTTTCTAAAAATTGTCCAAAAGTTTTTTTCCCATAAATTATTTTTCAAACTCTTATCCAAACGGGCCCTTAAATTAGTGATCATTGTGAGGATTAAGTTTCTTCTTTCTTCTGTTTGTGAGAAGCTTGCTGATATGCACGAGGTAGGGCTGAGCAATAGGTGGAGTAGGCTGGCCCGATGGTCAATCTGTACCCTACCTATTTATTTTTCTCTGGGCATAGGCTAGTGCCCCAACCCGTTTAAGCCTGTATTAAATGGGTTGGGTTGAACCCATTTGAGCTCCAACGAGCATGAGCAGCCTATTTATCAAAGATAAAAAAAATTATTTAAACACATTTGATGTTATAATAACAATGAGAACAAAACAATAATAGTACACACATAATATGATTGTTCATCATAAAATCAGAAAATAAAACACTATAATAATAACTACAAATTTATAACCACACAGTTCACAATGCTAACATAATATAATCATTCATAATCTTAATTATTCAATTAGATTATGATTATATATCATCTATATTATATTTACTTGTGCTAGTTGTAAATGAAACTGTTTCTACTTCTACAAAATAAATTTAAAAAAATATATTAGTATATAATAAAAATAAATTTAAATAAATATAATATAATAAATTAATAAAAAAAATATATGAGCGGGCTATAGGCTGTCCAATGGTCAGCCCATAACCTGACTATATATTTTACTATTTGATCATATATAAGACCGCCTATTATGAGTCTATTTTAGATGAGCTTGAATGAGTAAAATAATACTAAATTATAGATGAGTACAGAATTATGAGCACCTTACTCACCCTTAGCACGATGTTTATTCTTCAGCAGGATCTCCCACTTCCTGATCTATTTCTCACTTCCTATATATTAATTTCCACTTTCATTATCTTTTTAACTAAATTAATTATAACAAAAATATATTGCAATGTAAGTTACGTGTTTTTTATGTTTTGGTAGAGTGCATAATCAAAAGCTAATCCACCTAAAACGTAAAAATTATTGAATTTTATCTCTCATAACAAAATTTTTTCCATACATAAAACGCCCATTGCCGGACCAAGAATGAGATGCATGTTCATATATAATTTAAAGTCAATAACCAATAACAATTAACAAAGTAAAGATATCTCACAAGAATGCAGATTTTTGGTACTATTATAAAAGCTCCTTTAATAGACAATTTTATAAACCTTTTATAAATATTTTTTAAATCTTATAATTATATCTTAACTTTAATAGAAGACTAATACTAAATCTTCCTAAAATATTTTTATTACAAAAGAAAATTTAAAGCCAATAAAAATGGCCAACTTGTGGGTTTTAGTTTGGCCCACCACAATTCACCATTTGAACGTGCGGGTTGGAACAACATACACCTTAAGTCCTTAATTAATATTGCGGTCACCATTAGATAGGCTGGTGATCTAATCCGTTTTACTAACTCTAATATATATATATATATATATATATATATTATATAACAATTAACAATGTATATATTATATATGCCATAAATCTCCGAATCAATGCAGTTTTAATTTATTCCTAGCAGGTTTAGTTCAGATCAGATAATATTATTGTTGTCCAGGTGGTTATCTACTCTATGCGAACTATGAAAGGGAGAAAGGGTTTCATGACTATAAAAATTGACTTGGAGAAAGGTTATGACCTTGTTCGTTGGGATTTCGTCATTAAATGCTTAGAAGACATTAACCTCCCTAACGGACTACGCTAAACAGTTAAGGCTTGTATATCTTCTACATCTATACGGGTCCTGCGAGAAGGAAGCATGGCTATAGAATTTATACCTACATGGGGATTTAGACAAGGTGATCCTATATCACCTTATCTCTTCGTCATATCTATGGAGAAGCTCGCTTACATGATTCAAGAAGATATAACAGCTGATCGATGCAGGCCCGTTAAACATGGTAAGGAAGGTCCTCCTATCTTGTTTTTGGCCGATGATTTATTATTCTTTTGCAGAAGCAAGTATGGAACAAGTCGAGTTAATAAAACGATGCATGGAATGTTTCTGTACGATGTCCGGACAAAAAGTAAATGCCAAGAAAACTAGATTTTTCTTTTCCAGAAATATCAATCACACCAGAGCCGCTCAACTAATTGGGATTAATTCAAACAGCTGATCTTGGAAGTACTCGGGGATCCCACTCCATCATGACCGGGTTACAAAAGATACGTGTTAGTTCATTGTCGACAAAGTTAAGGGTAGATTGAGTAACGGTAAATCCCAAAGTTATCCATGGCTGGACTGTTAAATATTTATTATTTATTATAACCTATTTAGATATTAATTAAGATAATTAATAAATATTTCTGAATGTGATCCATAGTCATTAGGCCCAGTCCAAGGAGAGTTATTGACTCAGTTTATTTAAGGTTAATTTTCTGATGGTAAAAATTAACAATTATTAAGTGTGAGATCTCTTTTTTGAGTCCAGAGCGAAACCTATTCTCAGCTCTACTTTTGAAGGTTCCCCACTGGTAACGGCTAAAAATAAGTTGACATCGCTGTGCCTAATCACCAGCTGGAAGAACCTGTGATTTATCTGACAGTGTTCTTCGTTTGACATGTATCCTATTGGGTTCTCAGTTATCCTCAGATCAATTAAGCTAATGGCGAGAGGTAATTTTAAGTCTTCCGCTGTATCTCATATAGGTTTATATTTGATTATGATATAATCTGAATTGATTATAGTGCTTTTGAGATGTTCGTTTTCTAACATGTGGTATCAGAGTAAGTTTAAGATCACCATTGCCTTGCTTATTGATCGTTTGTATTCATGAGTAATAATATGAGATAGAATATGGGATACAAGATTTATTTAGTTTTTTCTTATTATTCTTTAACCCTTTGCTCTTCTACAATGGCGAGAGAGTGTCTCACAGTGAATTGAGAAAGAGCAATTAGCGACAGAGAGAGCGTGAGATTGACGGCGAGAGTTTTCTTTTGAGACTGCCGTTGACCACCAGAGAGGGCGAGAGTTTCCTTCTGCGATGGCGAGAGGCGAGAAATCTTGCGTCAACTGCTGAAGTGAAGCATTGCCGCGCTCCTGGATCTGTTCCTTTCCGGGTTGTGAGTCGGGTTGCCTAACTCGACTCACTGTGAAACCTACCCGAAATTGTTTTTTTTTTAAAAAAAGGGAATTTTCTGTTGTTGGGCCGTACTGTTTTGGGCTGCCATAATCATTAATTTTTTTTGGGAAAACGTTTCTGGGCTTGAATTTTGGGATTTATTTCTGGAAATTGTTTTGGGCCATATTTTTTGAAACTTTTGTGTATGGGCCACTTAGTTTTATTTCCAGAAAATTATTTTGGCCAATTAATTTGGTTTTTTCAAAAACAAAATCAAAATTACTATTTATGCACGGTAAATGTTTAAATTAATTTCTCTATAATTTTAATTTTTGGAAAAAAGGTATTTACAAATTTTATTTTTTATGTTATTTAATTGCCCATTTTCTTTTTAATTTCTCCCTTAGCAATTAAATTAACTGCTTAATTTTTGTAAAAACCTTTTGAGTTGAAATTAATTTGTTAGACATTTTTGGGTACATGAAATAGTGGGAGAATTTTAATTAAATTATTTAGTTACTTTTTTTAATTAAATTAATTTATTAAATGCTCCATTATGTTGTGCATATTTAGATTTTCAATGCATATTATTGATATTTGTGATTAGCATTCATTTTGTGAGGAGTAGCCACAACATCCTTATTTAATTGTGTTGCATGCATTCAGTAATCACATATGGATTTAAAATATCAATTATAATTAAATATATAATTATGATTTATCTTTACCCACAGGTAGATACTTTATAATTGTACATTTAATTAGGGTGGGATAAAATGGCCTCGTTATTTTCTAATTAGCCCACAGGTATTAGGGAATTACGAATGCATTCTATTTCCACCACTTGAGATAAATACCTGTCTCTGCTAATATCTTTGCCCACAGGTAGACATTGGTGATACGTATTTATATTGCTTGCATGTTGTATTTGAGCTAAGCATGCATATATGGCACAGTAACTTGTGATTGCTTCAAATTATTACTGTGAGTTTATTTGTACGTTTGTCTGTTCTCATTTTGCATATTCAATTGCTGGCCCTAGGATTATGGCTGATGTAAGCAACAAAATAATCTTAGATGGTAGCATTAACTATGCTGACTAGAGAGATGATGTTTTGATGCAGCTTGGTTTCTTGGACTTGGATTATGCCTTGAGGTTTGATAAACCTCTGAGACCTGATAATGTCTCCGATGATAGAAAGGCAAAGGAAATGTATAATATGTGGGAGCAGAGTAACCGCTTGTCTCTTCTGCTTATACAACAAAGGATCACTAGGAGCATTAGGAGTACAGTCTCTAAGTGCGACACAGCCAAAGGATACTTGGAAGCTTTGGATAACCAATTCAAGATGACAGAGAAGCATATGGGTGGTGCCATCATGTCTGAACTGTGCACTATGATGCTTACAGGTATTGGTGGTGTGAGGCAACATATCATGAAGATGAGAGATCTGGCCTCTCAGCTGAAATCCTTTGAGATGGAACCTACAGAGCAATTCTTAGTGCAGCTAGCTCTAAACTCTCTTTTGCTCAATATGAAGCTTTCAAGATCTCCTACAACACACATAGAGAAAAATGGTCAGTAGATGAACTGCTGTCCATGTGTGTTCAAGAGGAGACTAGATTGCTTATGAGTGGGAAAAATGCACAAAAGGAGGCTCATCTAGCATAAGGTTCCATGGCTGGTAGTGGACGTGGAAACGGGGGAAAGAAAGATAAAAAGAAAAGGTGGAAAGTTCCTGCTATTTTAGCTGCTAACAAAAGGAAAGCTATATGCTTCTTCTGTAAGAAAAAAGGACACATGAGGCATGATTGTCTCAAGAGGAAGGGATAGCTAGATAAGAGAGGTATGCTTTCATCGTGTGTTACTTTTGAGTCTAACTTTTCTAGCGTTAATTGTCATATCCCAATTTTTAGACTTAGAAGCCCAGTATATAGCCTGAAAAAGGGATGCTACTAGACCTTGTTGAGCAGAGGTCTCAATAAATAGAGAAAATTATGCTGATCAGTTTGATACAACACAAAGTTTTGATATGAGGTCCTGAAAGATTTATATTAATTTTTAAAGAGAAGAAAAATTAATACAGTATTCTCTGGACCTCAGAATCAAATGAAATGTGGCAGTAAAATCCTATAATTAATATAAGAATTTTTGAAACTGACAGAGCTCAAAAAGGAGTTCTATAAAATTTACTACAGAATTTACAGTGGATTAAAAGACCCGATAAATAGGTTTCGGGGGAATTTCTCGGGAATTGAGCCCATAAAGATAGTGGATTATACAGAGGGTCCAGAATGGCACCTTATAGGCCCAATGATATTTTCAGATAAATATGTGGGCCAGGGCTAATAAAGACCGAGAAAAATGAAAAATTACGAAAATGCCACTAAAGGTATGCCACTGTGTTGTGTCATTAAGTCAAAGTCAGACAAAGGGCGTTATGATTATTTAACTAAGGTTAGACAGTTAAGAAAGAGTATCTGGATAGTTGACCAGGTCAAAAGATACTCTGGTAAGGTATGAAAACACAATAGTGCCCCTAGAAGTACTAAAGAGGTAGTAAGGGCATTTTGGTAATTTACTAAAGATGTTTCTTGGGAACTGAGCCACCAGAGTGCTTGGGCTTGGTTAGAAACCCAAGATAATATTTAAAGGCCCAAAAACGTAGCCCAAGAGTGTTGTGGGCCCAAGAGGCATTAAAATATTGTTTTAGTGCTTTTTCAATAAAGTAAAGTGACCCGGTCCAAGATAGAATTGGGTAAAGTGATCTGAAATTATGAGGGAACATAAATGTAGCCCACAATGCACCACATGGCATGATTATAGAAAAAGAAGAAAAGTAAAGGATACATGGCATGATTACAGAAAAAGGAGAAAAAGCAAGAGGACACGTGGCACGATCTCGGCCGTCCATTCAGGGAAAAGACTCTAGAACTCTCTGGAAAGGCTGAGTCAGTTGGTGAGGTTTCTCAAGGGCCCCACATTTTGCCACATATACCCCTGAGGTGTCCCTTGAAGTGTCCTAGATGATGTCATGAGTGGTGAGTCATCAGGGAGGGTGATGTCATCGTGATGATGCAGGCAAAGCTTTTTGAGGAAGCAAGCAATCTGAGCCATTCATCATGAATCAATATGAGCCATTCATTTCACCTCCACTCACCTATAAATAGACAACTCCCCTTCACTTCATTCCCACGGCCAAAGCAAGCCAAAGGAAAAGAAATAAGAGAGAAGAGAGAAAGAGAGGAAGGAAGGAAGGAAGAGAAAGAAAGAAGGAGTTCTGGTGGAGCCAAGAGCAGTCTGAGGAGCCGAGGGACTGGGCAAAGCTTAGGAATGAGGTAAGAAATTTATCTAGTCCCTGCTCTAATAAAGTAGAGTATTGCTCTTAGTGGTTAGAATAGAGAAATATCTCTATTAATAAAAGTAGCTAAAGGTAGAGAGAAAGCCAGGGGAATGTCAGAATAAGGATATCACCCTTAGTTAAGCATGAGTTAAGTAGAGCTATGCTGATAGAATAATAATGAATATATTATTATGCTATGTATAGGCTCTGACCTATGAAAATAAGGAATCTTAGAGCAAAGGCTAAAAGCTAGAGGAATGCTATATGCCAGGTAGTAAACTTATCCTAAACTTGTATGCATTGAATGTTATGCTTGATGTGCTATGGCTTTGTTGAATTGTGTTGAATATGTGCTTATGTATGAAGCTCTGTTCCTATGATTACTTTAGCCAATTGTATTTCATATGTAACATGGAAGCATGCATATTGTGCAATGTTAACACTTTCACAAGCAAGCACAAGTATTCACATTAATGCATGCATTGTTTAGTGTTGTTTGCTACTGAGATTTTCCCATAAATCTCACCCCTTCCATATCAATCCAATTACAGCAGGTCTTCTCAAGATGGAGGAGATGTAGATGTATGAAGAGATGTTAATTATTTAGCATGATTGATATGTGATTCATGTATGTATAATTGCTGGAAATTGTCACTGTGAACAGTAACTCGTGATGGAGGCAGTGATATTTGAGCTATAATTATAAATAGTAAATGATTGAATAAATATATGATATTTTTTCAGTAAATAGTAGACACGCCAAGCTTTGATTTGATATATAGAACGTCTCATTTGGATGTCTACACATAAAGATATGATTGATCAAAGTTGGGACCATAATGCTGGAATTAGGGATAGGACGCTGGAGGAACAGTGATTTCAAAATGTTGACCAATGTTGACCTGGTCAAGGCATGGTCAACGAGTCATTTTCCCTGAAAGAAAATTAAGTTATCTTCGAGTAACAATTTGAACCACTTCATTTTGATTTTTCTAGAATTAGTTATGATTTTTCTAAGTCAAGATACTCCTCTGGAATTCGAACAGTGAACAGTACTCGCTAAGAGTAAAATTCTAGATTGAGTAAATTGACTTCCACAGCCTTAGAAGTGGTTCTAGATGCTACCGTTTGGTCCCTAAGATGTAAGAAAATGAGGATGTTATATTAATGATGACACTTGGTGGATTGACACTGGTTCGATAATCCACATTTTGACTACTATGCATGGCTTTCTGTCAAGCAGGTCTCCACATCCCAATAAGGAAACTGTCCTTTCAGGCAGTGGGAGAGGAGATCCTGTGAAAGCCATTAGAACCTTTCACATTCATCTTTCAAATAAAAATGTTTTGGAACTCTGTGATGTTTTTTATGTTCCCTCTTACAAGAGGAATTTGATTTCTATGTCAAAGCTCATTCCATTTGATTATCATCTAGTTCTTTCTAAGAAACGTATGACTTTGACAAAGAATTCAGTTTTGATTGCGAATTTGGTTATGATTGATGGCTTGTTTAAAATTGTTTGTGATTCACCTCAATCTCTTTCTGTTTCACATGGTACTAAGAGAAGTATCAGCGATGAGAATTCTTATAGCCTGTGGCATAGGAGATTGTGTCATATCTTCGTTGACAGAATTAAAAGATTAAATAAAGAAGGAATTCTTCCATCTTTAAACCATTCAGAGTTTGATTCTTGTGTGGACTGTATAAGGGAAAAGCAGACCAATAAGTCACATAAGGGGGCTAAAAGAAGTTCTGAGTTACTAGAAATTATACACACGGATATTTGTTGCCCTGATTTGACTGCGCATGGTCAAAAGTACTTTATCACCTTTATTGATGATCACTCATGATACATGTATGTCTACATGCTTTATAATAAAAGTGAGGCACTAGATGCTTTCAAGGAATATAAAGTAGAAGTAGAAAAATAGATTAGAAAACAAATCAAGATCGTGAGATCAGACCGTGGTGGTGAGTATTATGGCAGATACACTAGTGAAGGACAAGCAGCAGGTCCATTTGCTGAATTTCTTTGAGAGCAAGATATAGTGGCTTAATACACTATGCCTGGATCACCTGACATGAACAGTGTAGCTGAGAAAAGAAATAGGACCTTGTTGGATATGGTTAGGAGCATGATGAATAGCTTCAAATTATCGTCTTTTCTGTGGAAGGAAGCACTCAAGATAGCCACATACATATTGAACAGGGTTCTAATAAAGGCAGTGTCCAAGACACCCTTTGAAATCTGGAAAGGATGGAAACCCAGTTTAAATCATTTCAAGGTATGGGGTTGTCCTGCGAAAGTAAGAGTGTATAATCCACATGAGAAGAAGTTGGATCCTAAGACCATTAGAGCTTACTTTATAGGCTATGCGGAGAGGTCTAAGGGTTATAAGTTTTATTGTCCTCCACCTTCTACAAGGTTTGTAGAGTCTAGGAATGCCAAATTTTTTGATAATGATGTGATTAGTGGGAGTGATTATCCATTGGATGATCACATAGAGCGAACCACTGATATTATTCATGAAGGGACGTTAATAGTCAATATTTATCCTACTGTTGGGATTGACATTGAACGTGATGTAGACCCTGTGGCTCAAGTTGACAGTGCTGAACAAGACGGACACATACCTGATGATCAACCTATTACACAAGTAGAACCACCATAAGATGTGATAGAGGATGTCATTGTTTAGCAACTTGGTTCAACCCAAGAGGTTGAATTGAGGAGGTCAACTAAAGAGAGAAGGCCGGCATTATCTGATGATTATGTAATGTATTCTGCTGAGGTTGACTGTGATGTAAGTGTTGAGAATGATCCTTTGTCATTTATTCAGGCTGTGAGGAGTGTGAACTCTAAGTTGTGGCATGATGCTATGATTGATTAAATGAATTCCATGACAAACAACCATGTTTGGGAACTTGTAGAGTTTCCTAATGGGTCTAAGGCCATTGGCTGTAAGTGGATTTACAAAACTAAGAAAGACTCACAAGGTAATATCGATAGATACAAGGTTAGGTTGGTTGTAAAGGGATTCACTCAAGTGAAAGGAATCGATTACAGTGAAAATTTTTCACCTGCATCTAAAAAAGATTCATTCCGTATCATCATGGCATTGATTGCCCATTTTGATCTGGAGTTGTACCATATGGATGTTAAGACTGCTTTCCTCAATGGTGAACTGAAGGAAGAAGTCTACATGAAATAGCCTGAGAGTTTTGTTGCAGAAAGTAAAGATCAATTGGTGTGCAAGTTGAAGAAATCAATATATGGTTTGAAACAAGCTTCACGACAGTGGTACTTGAAGTTCCATGAAGTGATCATATTATTTGGTTTCGTTGAGAATATCATGGATGATTGTATATACCACAAGGCTAGTGGGAGTAAAATCATATTCTTGATTTTGTATGTGGATGACATACTACTTGATACCAATGATCTGGGACTATTACGTGAGGTAAAATAGTTTTTGTTCAAGAGCTTTGACATGAAAGACATGGGCGAGGCTTTTTATGTCATTGGCATAAAGATCCATAGAGATAGAACTCAATGTCTTGTAGGCTTATCTCAAGAGGCTTATGTTGTTAAAATTCTTGAATGATTTAAGATGTAGAACTGTTCATCTAACGTGGCTCCTATTGAAAAAGGAGACAATTTTAGTCTAAGTCAATGTCCTGAAACCGAGTTTGATAAGAAACAGATAGAAAGGGTCCCATAAGCCTCAGCGGTAGGAAGCTTGATGTATGCACAGGTTTGTACAAGACCTGACATCACTTTTGCTATGGGTATGTTAGGAAGATACTAAAGTAATCCTGGGAAAGCTGCAAAGAAAGTGTTTAGGTACATACAATGCACTAAACACTACATGCTCACATACAGGAGAATAGACAGTTTGAATGTGATTGGATACTCAGATTCAGATCTTGGAGGATGTGTAGACTCGAACAAATCTACATCTGGTTACATCTTCTTATTGGCAGAAGGAGCTATATCGTGGAGAAGCGCTAAGCAAACTCAAACAGCTTCTTCTACCGACGATGTTGATTACATTGCGTATTTTGAAGCGAGTTCACAAGCTATTTGGATAAAGAATTTTATTGCTGGACTTAAGATTGTGGATTCAGTCTCTAAGCCAATCAGATTGTACTGTGATAACACAGTTGCGGTGGCCATAGTGAATAACAAAAGGAATAAAAGTCGCAGTAAGTTTGTTGAACTTAGTGCGTGTTTGGGAGTCAATTTTAAAAATAGATTTTAGGTGAAACCACAGTTTTGTCTTTTTGCAGCCAAATAATGTTAAAATTTCAAAAATAGATTCTGGGATTGAAACCATGGTTTAAAAAAATTTGCTGACAGCATTTTGTCTTCTAACGGTCTTCAGAAGTTTTCTTCACAGCTTTCTCTTTTCCTTCACAGCTTTCACTTTTCCAACCCTGCGCTTCACTTTTCTTCTTTTCTCCCTGCGCTTCAGCTCCCGACCAGTGCCACTTAGCTTGGCTCATGAGGAATCCAACCCGTCACTGCTTATACTTGTGACTTGCGCCTCAATAGCTCGCGTCTCTTCCTTCCACCCATGCGCTTCACTTCTCTTGCTCTTCTCCTTGCGCTTCACTATCCTGACCAGCGCCGCTGAGCTTGGTGAGCTCTTGCCATCCCATTGTCATGCCTTAATAGTCGGCGTCTCTACTCCAAAATTTTGGTATGCTGTGCCATCATGTGGGAGTAGATCTCCATGACACCCTGCTTATGTTGAAATCCAGGCTCTTTGACGTGCTTCTCTGATTCATTGCTACCTTGATACGCTGAAATTTTGCATACTTTGAATTCCTTTCTCTAATTCCTTTTATCTTAACCTTTGAGGGTCACTATAATTCTTGCTTTTTAGGGAATTAAGCTTGTTCTTGCTAGCTGGAGTGTATGTCAAGGCTTTTTCCAACTGTCAGCTACCGATTTGTGATTGAGTTTTCTATTTCTTACTCGAAATTGTTCTGTTTCTTCTTCAATGCGTTGTCATTGCTTACTGCATGTGCAAGAGGTTTGACTCCTATTGGGGACTATATTGTATTTTCCTCTCTATTTTTCCCGTGTAATATGTCTGTACTAAAAATCTGGAGGGCTTCATTTAATAGGGAGAAGATCCTGTTTTGTCGGTGTGCAGTGATGATTCACTCTGATGCCATTTGTAGTTGATGCTTTATTTGTTGCTTAAGGTAAAAGGAGTGGGAGAAAGTTTGTTTCTTCAATTTTGTAGGCTTCCCTTGCCTTTTTACTCCGCAGTTTGCAAGTGTTTTTGGGGGGCTTGATTTTGATATTCAGCACTAAATTATATCCCCGCCATGTCCAATTGGTTTCTGTACAACATGACTGTGCTGTAGCAATCTTGCTATACATTAGATTGTAGTATTCTTTTTTAGTATTTGACCGGGTAGTGTTGACTTGCTAGTATGTACATTTTTCTTCCTGCTCGATAGCTCTTTGGCATTTGATTTTTGTAGATTATATAGCAGATTATGGAAATTAATTATTTATAACTTGTGTAGTACAATTGTGAAGGATAAATGTAAAGCTTCATAGGATGCTAGCATCACTAAGGTGTTCATTTACCTCTATATTGAACAACTTCGCAAAGGTGATAGAAAAGATACTGTTTATACAAAAAAAGCATGGGCCAACATTTGTGATGGGTTCACAGCAAAGACTGGAACAGTCTATGAGAAAATGCAGTTTAAAAATAAGTATGACTCCATGCGAAAGGAATGGCAGATGTGGAACAAATTGAATAATGGGACAGGGGTGGGCTGGAATATGGAAAAGAATACATTACAAGCGGAAGATGAGTGGTGGGAGAAAAAAATTGGTATGAAAAGGATATTTGATGATACACTCTTTTTTCAACCCGTACCACATATAATTGTCATTTTTGATTGGTGTTATATGTGCAGGAAAATCCACAATATGAGAAATTTAGAACAAAAGGCCTCTCGTTCAGGGCGGAGTTAGATGAACTGTTTAGTAATGTGGCAGCTACAGGGCCAAATGCATGGGCACCATCATCCATGACACTTCCAACATAACAAACAACAGGATATGACAATGATGATAATATAGATTTGGAAGAAGGGTCGGGAGACAGCGATGAAGTTTTAGTGGCTCCAACTAGCATAAGTGGGGATATGAATCGAATGACGTTTAATATATCTCAAGGGACCAGTGGTAAAGGTAGCGTGAGGGGGAAGGAGCCAATATCTAGAAGCGGCTCATTAGAGATTAGGAAGAGGAGTGGAGGGATGAAAAAGAAGAAGAAAGGACCTGCATCAACTAGGATAGCAGATGCACTAAGTGAAATTGTTGATTTAACCAAGACAGAGGTCGAACATGCTCATAAAAGGGCAGATGAAGCATCTGCTAACATACCATTTATTATGGAAGTTATGACACACCTAACCCAACTTGATAAAGTAGTCGCTGATGATGATTGGTATGTACGATGCGCAAAACTCATGCTAGATCCTGCAATGAGGGAAATGTATGTTTCACAAATGGGAATGAAGAAGCAACTGTTACTATTTTTACGACACTTATGTTATGGAGATTGAGACATTAATGTTATGACTATTTATGCATGTGTGTTGTCTGTATGGACATATTTATAATTATTTTCTCTATTTTCGTATTATTTTCTTTTCATTTTATGATAGTCATTTCATCACGATCACCTTATTCAGTGACTTTGATAAATCTAAAATTAATCTCTCTTTGCACAGGTTAAACAAGTATGGGGGACGAAAAAAAAATTTGACAGAAGCTTATAAGCGACGGGTAAAGAGGATTAAAAAAGTTGGCATATTGGTTGGTAGTTATGCAGCACAATATTTGTTTAAACAACCAATTTGCACTAGTGATTACACAGGTAGCAAATGGTTTGATGAAGTATTATGCGGTCATCCAAAGCGTTGTTATGAACAGTTCAGAATGGAACCACGTGTGTTCGTCGACCTTTGTATTGAATTGCAGCAACAAGGGCTTAAAGAAAGTCAGAACATTGGAATACATGAAAAGGTAGCAATTTTTTTGAATATTGTTAGACATGGGGAGACTAGTAGGATGATGCAAGAAAGGTTTCAACACTCAGGAGAGATGATTCACATACACTTTCATGATGTCTTATTATCTTGTTATGGACTTGCAATGTCAATCATCAAACCCCAAGATCCAACGTTTCAAAATATGCATAGCAAAATCAAACTTGACTCTCGATATTGGCCATTTTTCAAAAATGTGATCGGAGCAATCGATGGCACACATATTCCTTACATCGTCAATGCCAATGAACAAGTGAAATATATTGGTAGAAAGGGGTTCACGTCTCAAAATGTAATGGCGGTTTGTGATTGGGACATGTGCTTTACCTTTGTTTTGGCTGGATGGGAAGGCAGTGCACATGATGCCCGTATATTCAGTCATGCCTTGACAACTCCTTCAATGAACTTCCCTCATCTGCCTCAAGGTATATTTGTAATATGTTCAATTGGTTTCTCTTTATATGTGAATACAAATATTCAAAATCTTCACTTATTTTTCATGCAAGTAAATATTATTTGGTTGATGCTGGTTATCCAACACCAATTGGATATCTAGGTCCATATCAACATGAGCGTTACCATCTTCTTGATTTTTGATGGGCATCTAGATTGGTTAACCCTAATGAAGTTTTCAATTATGCCCATTCAAGTTTGAAATGCACAATAGAAAGAACTTCTAGGGTATGGAAAAATAAGTTCGCAATATTACAATGCATGCGCAGCTACGACTATCAAACACAAGTGAAGATTGTTTGTGCAACGATGGCAATACACAATTTTATTAGAAAAACCTCTATTACCGACCCTGATTTCGCGCCATAGGACAAAGATGATGATGATCCACTGCAAGATGATGATGGCGATGATGAGTATGACTTTTCACGGATACCTTTATCCATAACCTCCTCATCTGAAATGGCTCGTTGTCGTAATTTCATACGAGATCAACTTATTTATTATAGACAAGACCAATAGTAGTAAATTTTACATTTATTTTATGCACCCTGTAACACCCAAGTAATGAAATTTAATTGTCCCTTATTCGTACAACATCAGATCTCTATGTTAATCAATCGTATTATATGTTTCTCATTTCTACATACATATATTAATTTATTATATACTTTTTTAAATTATCCACACAAATTAAATTAAAAAGTACTATTTCAGTGGGAAAAAATTGAAATTCAAGTGAATATTATAAATTTTTACCTTGGTCAAATACATATATATAGTATAAATTTTTAACCACTTAAATGGAAAAATTTAAAATCAAATTTATTCTTTATGTAATTATGATATTAGTTTATGTCCTTTTTAGTAAATTACCTATGGAAAAGTGATTCTGCTATTAATCATCCAAACATCTCTAATTTTTAAAATCACTTTTTTCCCAAAATCTATTCTCCAGAATATATTTTTCTCACAATCTATTTTCCAAAAGTTAATCCAAACACACCCTTAAGTTCCTTTGCTTGAGAGAAAGGGTTCAGGATGACCAAGTTTCCGTTAAACATATCAGTACATTGAACATGTTGGCTGATCCTTTAATAAAAGGATTGAAGCCGAACATCTTTGTCACACATGTACCTCATATAGGACTTCGTCCTACTTTTGATTAGTGGATGTATAAGCAATAAATTATATTTTGTGGTTTATCATTTCAATTTGTGATTGTATACATTTTGTGTTATTGAAATTGATAAACATTGAGACAGGAACCTATGAACATTGAGTTCATATATATTGTGATACCCATTAAGTGATGGTGCTACATGTAATACATGGAAGGTAATACCCGATAAAAGGGGACTTATCGCCTTGATTCTTGTAGCACGACATCAGTTTACCTAGACAGGGTAATGACATTAGGTATATGGTCCAAGTGGGAGAATGTTAGATATCTATTATAACCTATTTAGATATTAATTAGGATAATTAATAAATATTTCTGAGTGTGACCCGTAGTCATTGTGCCCAATCTAAAGAGGGTTATTGACTCAGTTTATTTAAGGTTAATTTTCTTAAGGTGAAAATTAACAATTATTGAGTATGAGATCTCTTTTCTGAGTCCAGAGTAAAACCCTATTCTCAGCTCTATTTTTGAAGGTTCCCTACTGGTGATGGCTGAAAACAAGTTGATATCGCTGTGCCTAATCACTAGTTGGAAGAACCTGTGATTTATCTGACAGTGTTCTTTGTTTGACAGGTATCCTATTGGGATCTTAGTTCTTCTCAGATCAATTAAGTTAATGGCGAGAGGTAACTTTAAGTCTTCTGCTACATCTCATATAGGTTTATATTTGAATATGATATAATCTGGATTGATTATAGTGTTTTTGAGATATTTATTTTTTAACATGGACGGGACACTGAATAAATCTGTTGGTTCTGTTATGCTCTCATATTCTATGCAAACCGTGCATCTCCCTGGACCTATTTGTGAAGCTACTGAAAAGAAATCACGGGATTTCTTGTGGGGATCTTCAGATGATCATAGAAGGATGCATCAAGTAGAGTGCAATCAAGTTTGTCTCGGAATGAAACATTTAAATCAACAAAATAAAGCTTTCACGATGAAGATTGGATGGGGCTTGGTAAAAGATCGTAACTCTTGGTGGGCGAAAGTTATAAGAGCTAAATACGGCTGTGATAACGATTTATTACCGGATATTATCTAAAGAAGCAAGGTTCTAACACTTGGACAGGATTAAAGAAGGCTTGGGAGAAAACAAAAGAAGGGATTCAATGTGTTAGAGGCTCACATGGCAGAGAACAGGCTAGAGGGAAATGGGAAAAGAGCAGAGCTTTCACGGTCAGATCACCGTGCACTCTAAGCAGTGACACCATAGAACCGGACTTCAGGTGGACAGATATATGGAAGTTAAGAATTCCTCAGAGGTGCAAGTCCTTCGCCTGGCTTATGATGCATGGGAGACGCTTATCACAAACAAATTAAAGTGGAGGTGAAATCTGCACAATGACGGCATTTGTGGCAGGTGCAGTAGGGATGTTGAAGATGCTCTACATGCTGCTTGTGCTGGTATCTTAAAGGACAGTCAAGGAAGATTTATAGAAGGCTTTCAAGCTCGTTTAGACACTGGAGACCCTCTTACAGCGGACCTTTGTGGCTGCCTGATGGGGATCAAGAGAGCTTGGGATAAAAATTATAGAGATGTAGTTGTTGCATGTGACTCAATGGCGGCGCTGAATCTGGTCCTGAGTTGCATGTTGATCGAGCCTTGTTATAGACATAAAAGCGATGACCGAGCGAAGCTGGAGAGTTCATTTCACCAGGATTGACAGGGACAGAAATACAGTAGCGGATGCTCTCGCTAAAGGCGCACTGAATGCTGATTTTGGTTTGCACATTCTAGTATGCAGACCTACGATACTGCAGATTAGCTGCTTTTTCTCTTTGGTTTTTGCTTGTTTTAAGTTCCGGTGTATATAAAAAAAAAATGTCGTAAATAGAGATAGCCATTGATATTGCCAGCGCATTGGTGCTCATGGTGAGTCATAGAATGATGTTTTCAACACGAAAACAACTGAAGTTTCTAGAGATGATATTTGAAAAAGGCAGTGTGGAGTTCATCTAAACAAGCAAAAGATCAAAGACCTTATGACAATGTCGAGCCATCATGGCCATACTTCTGAGACCATATGTGAATCAGTGAGCGAGTATCAGTTACGCTTTAGTTCTTTCTTATTATTTTGGTATTTGGATCTTTTTAGAATTTATTAAGTCAAATTTATTTCATTTTCATATTTTCTTCTATCGAAAAAGTTCAGTAACCAAAACCGCCCACCAGAAAACAAAGGAGAGAATCTAAAATCGAAACGGCCAAAAGTTAACGAGTATATCCAAGTTGAAAATATTACATCTTTCAAAATCAACTGCGGTAATTGCAAAGGAGGTCCAATGACCCAATCCACAGAACATGACCCCTTCAATGAAGCTTTAACAACCCAATCAGCCACCAAATTATTAGTTTCTCTTGGAATCCACAAACAAGAGTGTTGAAACAAGGATATTCTCGAACAGAATGTCACAACGCCATCAAGGGATGTTACATTGTTATTCAAGCAGCTGATGAGATTAAGACAGTTGAAGGTGTAAATTTGTCCTAAACATTTTTACTCAGTAGCAATATTATCTTAAAAGTTTTTTTGATTTTAATATCTGTTAGAAGTTTCAAAATTTAATGTTACTCCACTTCGTTAAGAAATTAATGTTGATCATTAAAAAATTAATAGTAATTATTAATATTTGAATGATAAAAGATAACATTGTTATATTTTGATACTTTTAAGCTGATTTTAAACTTAAAAATACTTTAACTTTTAAGACACTTCTTTTCACCGGAGTAAGATTGTCAGATTCAAAAATTACTTCATCAAACTTGTTAAAATAAGCATATTCTAACGCATCACGCATAAGCCATGCTTTCCGCCATAGAGGCTGAATCGGCCCTCACTCTAGTTTAGTTCCACCTTCCAGCACCCCAAAACCATTGGAATCTGACATTTTAGTAAAAGACTAAGGGATAAAAGTTAAATTATGTTTTAATGATAAATGGTCAACATCTTCTCATTTTCAGACCAATTTTTTGTTTTCTTAAAACAAAAAATAAAAAATTGTTTAATAATTAGTTTTTAGTTACGTCAAGTGTTTTGAAAATAAAAATAATTTTTTTTTGAAACAACAAAAAAATCAGAACAAATTTTACTCTCTCTGTTTTTTTTTTTAAATTTTTAGTTTCGTGAAATTTGAAACAAAGAAGGGAGAACATGTATTTTTTTAGAACAATCATCTAAGTAGTTTCTTTCTAAAACTTGTTCGGAAAAATAACTTCGTAAAACTACTTTAAGAAAAATAAAACAGAATCAAACAAGGCCTATATTTTTTCCTTGTTTTTTTATTTATAGTTTTACATAATAGGACACCACATGAAACATCAATTAGTATCTATCCCATGAAACAGGAGTCGATTGTTACCAGTATTAGCAAAGATAGTGAGGATTAATAAAAGGTTAGGTTACTTTCCGCACTCATATATGAAGATTACTTTTAAACACGGTAACAACATTTGAATTTAATCTAGTCAAGTAAGCATATATTACAAGGTCACAAAAAAAAATAAAAATAAAGTAAGCATATAATAAAACTAGGTGGGTTTAAAACTTGGAAAAATTACGGAAAATTCCCTTATTAACAATTTTATTAATGATGAGGTCCTAAGTAGGTACTCTGTATGTATAAATCCCCACTATGTACGTATACAAATTTATTAAATTTTTTACTATCTTATATCTTTTATATAAGATCTATTCAATTAATTTAAATAAATTAAAAAAATTAATTAAGTTAATTATTTATAATAATTATATATTAATTTTTTAAAATACTCTAATTAATTATATACATTTAAACTATCTAAAATAAAAATCTATAATATATGTAATTATATAGGAATATTTTGAGGATAACATCATAATTTAAGAAATAAATTAGAGTTTTATATTTATGATTAAAATAAATATTCTATTTAACTTTTATATCTAGGAAATGAGAAGAGTAATAAAATTTTGAATGGGAAATAATTTGATGGAAACTTTTCTTCAATTTTCCCTATGAATTTTCTTTAACCTGACTGGTGTCTTGAGAAGAAACATCGAATGGATAGTATGATAGTGAGTGCTCACTAGCGTTAAAACCTGCAACGGCCGGCCAATACCAAATCCATTAAACAAATGATAATGGCAACATTCCCCAGCGAGAAGATTGAAACATTCCAAAAAAAAAAATTCTCTTACGTCACAAACCCGTCTTCTTCACCTTAACACATTCACCATTCTCTCTTGTCGCCAATTGTTGTTGTTCTCAATTATTTTTCTATTTGTTTTTTCCTCTTTAATCATCTCACGACGCTCTCTCATGGACTTCCTCCAATCACCATTCTCCTTCTTCTTCTTCTTCGTTCTCTTCCTCCTCCTCAAGATTCTCTCGAATATTCTCTACTCTTCTTCTATTGGATCTGGAGATCACTCGGTGCTCGCTAGATCGATTCGATTTCAGGTCTTGTTTCAACCTTCCTGGATTTCGGATGAAATGGAAATTTCTGCGTGGTGCGTCTTTCTTTCTTTCTTTCTTACTGTTATTGTTTCCTTGTAATGGAAGTCTCAGCATGCATAATAAATAAGAGCACAATTTCCGAAAATGAATATACTTACACATCCTAACAACAGCTTCATGTTTAGGCGAACAGGAATATTTGCGATTAGTATTGCGCCTTGGTTTATCCGTTTTATATTCTTTTTCATATAGGTATTGTTAATTTGTGATGGAAGTCAGTATGAATATTGCTTTAGAGCATCATTTCTGGAATTGATTCTAGTTACAGGCCACGATATTTCTTCGATGTTATATCTTAGCTTCATGTTTAGGCGAACAGGAACGCTTCTGATTGATATCGCGTCTTTCTTCATATCAAGTTACTGTTAACTTGTGACGGAAGACAGCATGAATAATACAAACACTATTTCTGAAATTTATCCTAGTTACAGATTCTGGCATTTATTTAATGTTATATCCTAACTTCATGTTTGGCGAGCAGGACTTTTTTTTACTGTTATTGATTCCTTTTCTTAATCTATTTTATATTATTTTTTCATCCACAATTTTTGTTAACTTGTGATAGAAGTCAGCATGAATAATAGGAATATCATTTCTGAAAGTCGCCATTTTGTGTTTAGGTGAACAGGAATGTTTATGATTAGTATTGCGTCTTTCTTTATCTGTTTTACTTTCTTTTCCACATGGTAACTGTCAAGTGGTCATCGAGTTCACTACCGCAGGAATATTAAGAAAGCTATTTATTACTCCATTTTTGTTTTCAATTCTGATTTTGACATTCCTCATCTTCAGCTCTTAGTTTTATATTTAGGCTTAGTTGAATTGTTTCTGATTATCATTGTGTTCTTTTTATACAGGAAGGGATACCATCCAATCAAAATATTTTAACTTATGAATTGAGCTTATTCTCTTTGAGGATTTTTTTCCTTGTGAGTTGTGAAGATTACTGTAGATATCTAATTTTCAACTTAAATGTCTTCATCTTTGGAAGAACTCCTAGCAGAAGAAGGATTCAAGGGAAGTAGAAGAATCGCAAGATCCAGATCTTCCCTCCAGTCTAATCCTGAAAAGATGCCCTGTTACTCCATCAGGGACCAGGAAAGGAGACTATCTGTGTCAGATGAAAGAGTTAGAGTGGAGAGAACAAAATCTTATGTCTCGCAATATCGGCTTGGGGATGAATTTTTAAATAGAGATACTGCTCAGAGCGGGAGACCAAGGGATAATCTTGCTGAAAGAGAGAAATTGGATGAAGGATTTAAGAATGAAGTTGTTGAGAAATCTTCCAGCAATACGAAGTTAAGTAAAAAAATTCATAGCAAAACACCAGGACACATACCAAGAAATGAGATAATCGAGGTAGGTGAGCAAGAAGATGACAGAGTTAAACATGTTTATTCCAATGAATTGTTCATTGCAAATAGAGGGAAAGAAGAGCATTTGAATGACTTTAGGAATAGGGATAAGTGGCCCAGGATGCTACTCAAGGATGCAAAGTTTGATAGGAGGCAAAGCAGCAGTTCTAGTAAACAAAAGGTTGGACAGTTCAATGAAAGTACAAAGAAGAATGTGAAGCGAGAGGAGAGATCACACAGTCGATCAACTAGTGAAAGATTTGGAAATAGTTACGATAAAAAGCATGGGCATGCTTTGCAGACACCAGCTGATCTAGCTATTGATGAAGTTGCTGTACAAGCAGTTGTTTCTATTCTAAATGGATATATAAAACGCTTTCTTAAAGATGAAGATTTTCGGACCACATGGCGTCACAATTGTTTTTCCTCATTGAATTTCATTGAACTGGAAGATGAAAACAGTACTGAGACCAAAGTCATAAGAAGTCTTGAACAAGCAATTGATACAATAGAACAAGCTGCTGAGGAATTTGTATCTGAAAAAGAATTGAAGAGAACCTCTTTGCAGCTAAGTATTATTACAGGTCTAAGCTTAAATGAATTGAAGTACGGTTTTACATGTGGGATTCCAAATTATAAGTTGTCAGCCTGTGCTCATCTTTACCTCAGTGTTGTCTATAAGATACAGAGAAAGGATAAGGTATCGGCAAAGCATCTTTTGCGAGTATTTTGTGATTCACCTTCTCAGGCACGGACAACATTGCTGCCTGAATTGTGGGAGTACTTATTTTCTCCACAACTTTCTCATTTGAAGGCATGGTACAACAGGGAAGTTCATATGCTAGTGGATTGGCCAAGTAGAAGGAGAAAAGTAAAGCATCTTAAAAAAGTGT
This sequence comes from Leucaena leucocephala, assembly GCA_037074615.1. NCBI lineage: Eukaryota > Viridiplantae > Streptophyta > Magnoliopsida > Fabales > Fabaceae > Leucaena > Leucaena leucocephala. Next base: position 9,191,949 of record CM073533.1, on the reverse strand, counting down.
ATAATGAGCATTTGGATTCTGGGACTTATTCATTTGCTGTATACTACAAAGACTGGCTCACTGAAGGAGCAGAAGCTCCATCAGTTCCTTCTATCACCGTTCCATCAATATCTGCTTCAGAAAGTTATCATGGAAGTCCCCTTGGTCATTCTTCTGAATTAGCTTCGTCTGTTGATTCATTCTCACCGCAGCCAATGGTTAGCAAAAACTTGTATGATTCTGTCTTTGGTAGCTCGAGTAAAGCTGGAACTGAAGAAGAGGAAGATAATGCCGTAGAAGGTAACTTTGACGACTTCATGAGACACTCATGTGGTTCATCTACTGCTGAACAAATTAACATTTGCCTGTGAAATGGTTAAATATACAGATGAAGTTGCCGAAGAAGATTCTAAGAAGATGACGCTAGCTATTGAGGTCCATACTGTATGTTTTGACTCTCTCATTTTTATTATTTCTTTTCATCCTATGCCTTACAGTGAACTAGTAAGTATAGCTATTTTCTCTTTAACCATATGATGATAGTGTGCACTTACAACCGCAACTATGTAAAGTGAATAGATTATTCTTACACCCGCAGTTACATTATGATTTTTATGTTATGCTTTTTCAATAAATTATCGATTTTTGAGTCACATACTTATTTGTTTCTCACTTCTCTTGCTCTGCATCTAACAAATCCTTGCATTTGTATACAATTTGTTACATTTTTGGTGCAGAAAGGAACCTTAATGATAGATGGACAAAAATGGCAAGGGAAAAGTGTCAGGGATGATATTGCTAACTCTTCCACACGTGTAAAAAGCAACATGCTATATGATCTCTCACATGAAAGAACAGATGAAGTCACTCTTAGCAAGGTGACAGGATCTGTTTTAGGCATGCAAGATGCCAAAAGGCATTTTGATCCCATTGTGTCTACTAGTTCACCGTCCAGCGAGGAATCAGTCTCCAACTCTGTTATAAATGTAATTTACTCTTAGCTATTTCTATGGTTTGATAGCGTGTTCTGTTAAATTTTTTTTCTTTTGACCTCCTCTAACCTATTATTATTTACGTGCAGCCAACAGAGATGAGCGCTTCTCCTAAAGGTGAAACATAGTTACATTTCATTAATTTAAGGGATGAGTGGTGAATGAAGTACTTTAATATTTTGTTGCAGGATTATATTTTCCACCTATTCCACAGGAGTTCATTTGTCCTTTGACTGGAACTTTATTTGAGGAACCAACTACCCTTGAGACTGGTCAAACCTTTGAACGAGCAGCCATAAAAGCCTGGTTTGAAAAGGGAAACAGAACTTGCCCGGTGTCTGGAAATAGTTTAGATTGTGTTGCCATGCCATTAACTAACCTTGTTTTGAAGCGTTTCATTGATAATTGGAAGTCAGAAAAATTTAGTCGCATGCTGGATTTTGCTTCTCAAATTGCGGACAAAGAAAGCCATAAGCTGAAACATGATGAGTCTGCTGTTTCTAATTTAGAGAGTCTCTTCACTTCATTGAATGGAGTAAACGAAAGAAATTATGTCAAACAACTCATCTCTATAGGGCTTCTGTCATTTCTTTTTAGGAGGTTTGAATTAGGAAATGTGGAAGAGAAAACGCACGTGTTGGTACTCTTGCTAAATTGTAGTGAAGCTGATTCTGGTTGCATATATCAGATCGCAAGGAACATTAACAAAAAATGTCTTCTAGAGCTTCTTTGCAGCCAGGATGCTGCCCCAAGAACAAGTGCAATTTCGTTACTTACTGAATTATGTTCTCTTAAAAGGTATCATCCCTAGTTTCTGAATTTCTTAGGTTTAGTCTGGTACCTTTAATTTAAAATTTTTATTATATTACCGGTGGTCTCGCTTGTATGGAAATCTCTTTCCTATTAATGCTTTGAGTTGGATCTTTTACAGTAGTGCTAGCCGTAAGAGAGAGTGACGCAAAGAAACCCCAATTTTTGTAGCTCCCTTTTATAGATTAAATAAATTATTTATTGGAGAGGATTTTGACTTTTAATGTTTTCTGTGTTTATTCATTTGCCTGCGTCAAACGGAAAAACATGAATCTTAGTCTGTCTTTGGTAATTTAGTAACAGCTCAGTTTGATGCCTTACCTCAATTTCAAAGACAAATACTCATACATGTTAATATTTTTGTTGCAGAAATGATGTTATTTCCTTCTTAAGTGGCTTTGCTGGTTCGGACATATTGAACACAATGGATGTTCTACTTTTGTATCTTAAAACTTCTTCTCTGCATCAAAGACCCCTCGTTGCTGTTCTTCTGTTACACCTTGATTTACTGGTATGTTCCAATAGTCTTGAAAACCTTGTTCTGATTTCCCCATCATATTCATTCATTCAATGTCATTTTTCTTGTACTATCAGAAACAATCTTGACTGCTCTGACATGAAAAGCATAAATGGATCAGGCAACATAACAATCCTAACACATTTAATGTAGGAATCTTGAGAATGGGAGTGTCCCAATATCTCACAATTTTTTAAATTATATAAGCTAGATATCATTAAGTAATGTCCTGTCTAATTAATTACTTGCATCAACCAAATGACATGCAAGTAGACTTGACGTGCAAGAAAGGAATAGAAGCAATATCATCAGGTAAGTGAGTTTGCAAAATTAAAGATAAAAAGTACACATTGACTGCTAACGGAGAAGTTATGCATAAAATTTACTGCTAAATGTCTCTGTTGGGTTTCTCTCCATTATGTCCTCTTTCCAACCCGTGAGTTTGATGAAATTTGATCTCTGTCATTGGCTAGGACAACTTCTCACTGAAGACTGAGCCTCAAATGCATCGCATATACAGAGACGAGGTTGTGAATGCCATTGCAGTTGCTCTTGATGCCAGCTTACATGATGACAAGGTCCAAGAAAAGTGTTGCAGAGCACTGCTTATTTTGAAAGGACTTTTTGCTTTCAAAGGAAAGAAACAAGCCATGACTGACATTTTAGAGCAAAATGATAGTTCAGAAGTTGATGAAGAGGGTTTAATATCATTGGTATGTTTGCTTTCCAAAGTTATCTTATGGTCTCTCTTGGCCTTTTCCCCACTATATTAACATTTATGAGTAACTATGCAACGATTCCCTGAAATTTTGTATTATGCATGTAATAATGATTGCTAATGATACAATTATACGATTTCATTCTTTTCATAATTGATATGAACGATCAATAATGTTCCTTACTTTCTTGACGTTTTATGGTTCCAACTTATCTTTACTTTTCTTTTCCAACATATATAAGTTCTAGCTTGTTGAATAACACGAAAACTTATTCTACTAGTTAGGACGCTGATTAGAAAGTTATTTAATGAGAGCTGGAGTCCAGGAATTGAGGCTATTAGGGAATATTTTGGGAAAAAACCACTTTATTTATCTTTGTAATCTTCTTTTCTTTTTTTGGGGGGAGGGGTGTTGTATAGAGACAGAGAGAGTGAGGTGAAATATACACCAACGTTTTCTTTTCTGTTCTAACTTCTCTCCCACTTTTTTATGTTTAGTCAGTTTTGAACCATATTAAATAATTTTTTTTTAAGCAATCTTGTATGCTAGATCTTCAGTCTCTTCTAAATTTTGAATTCTCCAGTTTACATTTATTTTTGTTTTAATCTTTTGATACTTACCTCAGCATCCAGATAGCTGAATTTGGTTATGCACTCCTATAGCTATTACAGTTGTATGCTTGTTTTATTGACCAAATAAAATTAGCGCTCAAGCTTCTAGAAGTATTGTTTCTTATGCAGAACAATTTTACACTGTCATTAGACTTTTTTTTGCTTGCATAACTCACATGACATGTCTTGGCTGATATTTTAAATGAAACCATAGGAAGATGAAGAAAAGAATCAGGAGTGGCTGATGAACTTATTAGAATTGTTGATCGGTGATGGAGAAAGCCCATTTTTGAAGAGCATTTCAAGATGTTTAGCCTCAAGATACCTAGATTTGGTGAAGGTGTGCTTATTAACAGTTACATGGCTTAGCACCAGACTTTTTCTACTAAGTAACTCTGGTTCACCCCTTCCTGCATTCCCAGCCATCATCTATCAGATGAAAGGAATACTGCAGAGTGGGGATCTTGAGCTTAAGACTCTTGCGTCTTTCTCCTTGTTTTATTTCAGTAAGATTCCAGGTTTGTGAACGTTTCCTTCTCTTGCTTAACTTCTTAAAATTTTGGCCAATTTTAGAACTATTGCAAACAAGTATTCCTCCCGTCCTTAATATAAGACCTATATAATTAATTTGATTAGATTAAGGAAGTTAGTTAAATTAGTTAACATAGTATATTTTTTTAAAACACCCTAATAATCTTCTTTAACTACTCCTCACTTTCTCTCACTTGATTATTGTTAAGGGAGTATCAATAGAAGTAATTCAAGAAAAAGTTAATAAATATAGTTAATAGGTCTTATATTTAGTACTAAGATCAAATTATCAATTAGGTATTGCAAAAGAGAGAAAGTTGAAGCCATTGCATATTGACGTTGAGTAACAATGTTACAACATCGCATGCAATATATGCCTTCATGATCCAGGACTAGTTGCATGCTTATGGTATTTCAACCCATGGGGCATAAATTTTTTTAAATTGATGGGTCTAAAACACCTAGAATCTCCAAATCCAAGCTAAAAGACGATTGCAAAGTATGCATTGAAAATTATTAGATTATGACGATTTTCAGGGTTCTAGTTTCTCTGAATTATTCTTTTTATATGGAAGAGACACAGAGATAAATGAAGGGAAGATACATGATAAGATAGAAAACTACCTATATATGAGATGCATGACAAGATAGAAAAGTAAGGATGGTGTCAACAAGCAAATTAACATCAGAAAAAGATCATAACAGAAACTCCCATTATCTCCAACACTCTTCCTTAGGTTGATAATAATAGTGAAGATAAATACTATTTTGAAATTAATGTATACATCATATACGGCAGTTCCATCATCTACACAGAATTTTTATTCTGTTGTGTAATACCTTAAATCCTGAATGTTGCAGAAAGCAGAGCCCTTTTGATGACTATGGCAGAAGATATTACTCCTCCTCTTCATACACTTATTGATGTGACATGGACTGCAAAGCAGCTACTTATCATGTTAGGGAAGGATTTGTAATATTTAAGGAAACAAATTCCATATGCTAACCTGCCTTTTTCCAGACATCCAATTTTGGTGCTCTCAAAATTTTCTTTAATTTTTGTAAGAGTAGAATAAAGCTTCTTGTTGTTGTTATGTAGGCTAAATTGGATAGAACCCGTCATTGTCCATCTCCAGTGTAAGTTGTAAGTTTGTTTGGAAATGTATTATTCCTCCAATATTTAATATATAATCTAATTGAGAAATTGATCTTAGTCTTAAATATAAAATTATTTTTTATATCAATTTTTTCCTAAATTACCCCTATTGATACTGCCTTAACAAGTAAAAAAATGAGGGAATGAGTTAAGGAAAATAATTATAGTGTTTTAAAGGAAACATGTCATATTATCTAATATTCTTAATATAAATAAATTAGTTAAATATGTTTTATATTAAGAATCAGAAGAGCACATAACTCGTTATATATTTTGAATTATGATATGATATTTGTTTGAAAAGCTTTAAACCACAATATAAATTATTTCTATTGCACACAAGCACACTTGAAAGTTCCAAAGTACATTATAGGCTATTTCAATGCAGTTTAAATCGAAACATGTTATTCAAATCTTCACAACAATCATTTTATGTCCTCAATGGGCAAAAATTGCCTTTGAGTAATTATTATAGTGCAAAACTAAAAACTAATCAAACTAGAAGATTTCCAAGTATAAAAGAGAGTATCCGATGTTACCTTTCCTCCATGCTACACAACACTATATTTTGAGAGATTAAGTTGCTCACACCTCTTATTATTATCAATTTACACAATTAGTAGTATTTCATGTCAATAAAAGGCTAAAGTTCACTCTAACATGCCAATTTCTCAAACCTCACTTCTAATGCCAAATTATCAACTCAATCCAATTCCCATCTTTCCTTAATTAATTTATAGGAACGTCAAATTACCATCTAATTGCACCAATTAATCAAACTCCCAAAATTTTCAAATTATGGTTTATACCCAAACATACCCAAATGTCAAAGTCAGTCTTAATTCAACAATCAAAATAGATTAGAACTTAATTCAACCTTAGATAAACACAACATAACCACTAAATCCAAACCTAATAGGTGAAATAATCATTATCCAACTTAAACCCCAATTTTCCATTAAACCCTAACTGTAACTCCTAGTAACCTGCTATATGACAAAGCTAAACCGATTAGTCATGCATTTAAATTTCATTAACTCATTTGAACCTAAGATACACAGTTATTCATGAAAGAGACTGTTCATGAACAATAAGCTAAGATAAATACTTGTTCATGAACGATAAGTTTAGAGACACGCTTGTTCATGAACAATAAACTAATATAAATGCTTGTTCATGAATGAGATTGTTATGTTCGTTAATAATAAGCTTAGATACATGTTTGTTCATTAAAATATATGTATGTTTTGACGTTGACTATTAGTAATTACTGAGAGTTTATTTTTTGATTGAAGAGTGTATGAATGACTATTTTTATAATAATTTTTAATTATGATGTGGACCCCACCTATCACAATATTTTCCTTTAAAGCACTTAAAAGGATATTGTTTCACAACAAGTACGCTTCTCAGAATTCGAATTTATTCATAAACGAACGAGATTGTTAATGAACAATAAACTTAAATACATGCCTATTTATGAATGAAATGACATTGTCCAAACAATACACTTATATGCATGCTTATTCATAAACAAAACGAGATTATTCATAAATAATAAATTTAGATACACGCTTATTTATGAATAAATCGAGATTGTTCATGAACAATAAACTTATATACACGCTTGTTCACCGAAATATATGCATGTTTTGACCTTGTCTATCAGTGTAAACCGTTCTTCTAATAATTTGTAATTATGATTTCCTATTTCCATTATTTTCCTTTGAAGCACTTAAAATGATCTCATTTCACAACAAGTGTGTTTATCGGAATTTGAATTTATTCATGAACAAACGACATTGTTAACTAACAATAAACTTACATTATTGCCTATTCGTGAATGAAACAATTGTTGTTCAAACTTAAATGCATGCCTATTCTTGAATGAAACTAGATTGTTCACATGAATAATAAACTTAGATACACGTATATTCATAAACGAAATAAGATTGTTCATGAACAATAAATTTAAATACACGTTCACTTATAAATGAAATGAGATTGTTCATGAACAATAAGTTTAGATACGCGCTTGCTTACCAAAATATGTGCATGTTTTAACGTTGACTATTAGTATAGACTATTCTTCTAATAATTTGTAATTATAATGTGGACCCCACTTGTCGCAATAAATTTAGATACACGCTTCTTCATGAATGAAATGAAATTGTTCATGAATAATAAATTTAAATGCACACTCATTTATGAATGGAACGAGATTGTTCATGAACATTAAGCTTAGATACACGTTTGTTCAGCAAAATATGTCATGTTTTGACCTTGATTATCAATGTAATATGTTCTTCTAATAATTTATAATTATGATGTGGACCCCACCTGTCGTAATATTTTCCTTTCAAGCGCTTAAAAGATCTCATTTCACAATATTATTTTCCTATAAATTGATCATATTCTCACAAACCATTTCATCATCTTAACTCACCCATTCTCTTTTTACAGTTGAACTATATGCAAGTTTTTTCAGTTTCTTCTCCATGGCATCTCACAACAACCATTCTAACTCTGCTGGTGGTGGACCTAATAATCTAGTCAGAAATATTACGGCAGCTGAACTACGAAGGCAAAGGGAAGCTGCTGATATGAGAAGGTCACACAGAAGACTTCAAAGAGTTGAAGAACCATCAGTCCGATTACCTCCAGCTTTCCCTCAAGGTATTATGAAAATGGAACTTACCTCTAATCACACATATTATTTGATATTACTTACCAAATTCTATTATCAGGTATCTAGTTTTAGAGTTCATAGCTTCTCTTTCTAGCATAAATATCTCCTCTAAGAATTAAACTCAAAACCTAAAGAGATCTAACAGGACTTTATTAGATCAACTCTATGTTGGTACTAAGTGCATATTAATTACCAAGAAATAAACATCTTTATAGTTTAGTGGCATGAATTTTTTTTTTTGTGAATGAGAGATTGCTAGTTTGATCACACTTAAAACTTTAGATATTTGTATTCTATTACAGGTATAATTCTTGGAGAGAATATGTCCTCAACAACTTCAATGAGAAATCGCATGTTTTCCCCCTGCAACAACATTCATGTCAACCCTAATCTCTTAATCCATCAACCAAGGCTGAATCCAAATAACCCACCCCCCATAGAAGCTATGAATGCGCCAAATTTGGATGCTGAGTTAAGCCGGTCACATACCAGACTTCCGGCTCTAGAACCGTTCCCATTGCCTCCAACTTTTCCTCCAGGTAATTAAAATTGAACTTTCCCCTAAACACAAATGTTGATCACTATGCACACAAAAAAGGGTGTTTAAGGTCCAATTTTACTCTAAAAGATTTTGTATATCAATTATAGGTATTTGAATTTTTTTTTATATCAATAATGTCTCAGAAGCGTTAAAGAAGAAGCAAAATCGTCATAAATTTTAAAAAACTAACGTTGAGTATTGAAAATTAACATTTTTAACAGTCAAGAGTGACATTGCTTATTATTTAATATTTTTTTAGTAATATTGATATAATAAAAATTTTTAGATACCCACAACTCCTAAGCAAAAACTTTCGGAAATAAAATTAGACCTTAACCCAAAAGAATATACACAAAATAACAAGGGGTTGAAGCTCCCATGAATTCTTCAATAAGCATCACATTTCATAAAATTGTCTTAAAATTTCGTTTCCTATTGTAGGAATAATTCTTGGAGAGAATTTATTTTCAACGGGGGAATTGAGAAATCGCCTTTTTGGCACCGGAAACACCATTGGTGCGGATCCTAATCTTCCAGTTGATCAAGCAAGACCTTATCTCAATAACTCATCCCTAATACAAGGTATGAATTTGCAATATTTGGATAGGCAGGAAATCACCAATGACAACAATGATGCAAATGATTGGCCAATCAATAATAGTGCAAGTGAGTTAAGGAAGCCAAATGTCAAAGGTGAAAGGGTTGAAGAACCATCAATCCCTTTCTCTGCTCCAACTTTCCCTCAAGGTACGATTAAAATGGAACTTGCCTCTAAGATAATAACTATGCAAAAATTACAACAATATCAATGAAACAAAGTCATAGGGCAAGAGCCCTCTAATACTCGGTCATAGATTAAAATCCTAAAAATAACTTTTGTACTAAGGGAGTAAGGTTACATACAGTTATACCTCCTTAAATTTCATTTAGGGGAAGCCTTGTACATTAAGCAGCCTTTTTATCATTAGATTCTAGATAAAATAACTCACATTTTGATATCTTACAAGCAAAAAATTGTGTAATTTTGAATATTTTATAATTTTTTAAAAAAAATAAAAACTGCCCAATTTTAGAGTATTTTTCTTTAAAAAAATATTTAAAAATTCAAAATTGTACCATATTTTACCCGTAAAATATCAAAAACTCACTCATTTCATGTAGAATTGAATAATCAATAGAAAAGGGGAAAAAGTTTGGAAAGTTAGGGAATTTTAAGGGGCATTAGAGAGTACTAGAGAGTGGGGTATTTTAGAGGATCCTTACCTAAAATCAGGATTGAAGCACCCATAAGTTCTTCATTAAGCGTCACATTCCATAAAATTGTCTTAGGATTTGTTTAATTTCCTTTTATAAGTATAATCATTGGAGAGCATCTATTCTCAACCAAATCATCGAGAAGTTGCTTCTTTTTTTTAATCTCCCAGTGGATCAAGCAGGATTCAATATCTATATTTCATCCTCAATAGAAGGCACGAATTCTCAACATTTGGATTTGCAAGAAATCCCCAATCACAATAATGTTGCAGATGTTGGTGGTGGGCCAATCAAGATTGGTACAAGCAAACTTCGAAGCCAAAGGGAGGCTGAGTTAGCAAGGTCTCACACTAAACTTCAAAGGACTGAAAAGTCATCGATCTCGTTGCCTCCAACTTCCCCTCCTCCAGGTATAATTAAAATAATTGAACTTACCACTCAAACAACAAAATAGAACTTATCAATATAAGCACATATATTAATCACTATGCAAGAAGCAGCAGCAAGAACACAAACTTCAAAGGCTCGCTGCGAAGTTTGAGTTCTTGGCGCCTTGTAACGGTTTCCCAACTACTACCAATATTGAACATTTTTTTCAGATTTCCACCCTTGAAATTTTAAAATTTTGGCACAGCCAATTGTAGCAGTCTTCAAACCGCTACAAATGTGGTAGCAAGTCTAACCGAGTGTGCAGGGGTTTTAAGAAACTGCTACAAAAACCATTTGTGACAGTTGAATTAATATTGATTTTCATAACTGCTAGAAAATATGTTTGTAGTGGTCAAAACTGCTACAAATTGCCGTTTTTTTTGTAGAGTAAGGTTTAAGCTCCCATGAATTCTTCAATAAGCATCAATTTCTATGACAATATCTTAGAACTTCGTTTCCTATTACAGGTATAACTCTTCAAGAGCATCCAGTACTCTCAACAAACAACAACGTTAACATTGATTCTAATCTCTCAGATGATCAAGCAAGAATCAATATGAGTAGCTCACCCCCAAGAGAAGGTATGAATTCGCAGCATTTGTATCTGCAGGAAATGAACAATGACAAGAATGTTGCAGATGATGATGATGATGGTCCAAACAGCAATGTTTCTCACTGAAAATGTGGTCGTTAAAGAATTTCCTATGTAATAAGACCAGAAAATATATTTACCAACATTGTTCTTATGAGCTTTATAAGTTAGAAATTTAAAAACCAAGGGAAAAGATGCCACATGATATATATGTTTGTCGAACAATTTCGCCTTAATATCCTAGTGTGTTTTCCTGTTCTGTAAGTCTTTCACCCAAATCACATTATCTTTGAGCAGAACAGTGATAATACTGCTATATTTTTATTGAATTGTGTAGAAGAGTACATATACTACTTGAACGTGGCTTCTTAAACACATTCGGCCTTGATCTTTAAACTTGATATATGATAGATCGGTTAGTCCCCCTTCAATCTTTTCCCTAATGAATGATGAATAAAACACCATGATTTTATACGTGTTGTATGTAATAGCTTCAATTATTTCAAAACTCTGACAATCCATATTCCTTCATAAATCCCAAGAGCTAATTAAGCCCCTTAGCTTAGCTTCATCAACATTGCTTCTAGCTAGATACCACTGGTTGTTTCTTACTTCACCAAGTGATATGGTTCTCCACTGCATGAACGTAATGTACCCTTTGATGATCTGCATAATTTCAAAATCTCAATATCTTGTTCATAAATTTCCTGGCCAATGTATGGTTGAGTTTGGGACAAATAAATCAGTTGTCCATGGTCTTCTCCAAGTATTTCTATATATGCAATATATTAATTATTGTTTATGTCTGATAGCTGTGATTGATTTAGAAGGGCCAAACAGGCACACCCTACAAAAAAGTTGATATCATGTTTTATTTTGGATTAAAAAATTTATAAATATTTTTTGATAATGATAAGGTAAAGTTTTCTTTCAATACATGAAAAAAAAATCGGATCACTATTATCATTGTTTATTAATTCACTATATACATAGACAATGTTGTACTCTATAGATACCAATATAAAAACGAAATTGAAATGTTCATATACGTATATCATAATATAAATCTTGTTTTTTATAAGAAAATTATATGATAATTAATTTTAAATATTAAAATTAAAAATATTTTAAACGTAAGATAGTATTAAAAAGAAGCTTAAAAAAATTAATGGATCAACGTTAAACTTCATGTAAACTTAAGGATTTTTTTTTTGCGGACCATGTAAATAAAATTATACTTTTTTTGGGCCAACAAAACAAAACTATACTTTTTTTTATTTAGTGGTGTTTAGTCAGTAGAGACTCTTTACCTCTCCCAACAAATACACTTCTTGAGATTTGAACTTGTTTGACCTCTTTAGAATTAAAACCAATAACCAAAATCATCCTAATACATTCATGAACGGTAAGTTTAGACACACTCATGTTTATCAAAATATGTGTATGTTTTGACATTGATTAAATATTGAGAGTTTTTTTCATTGACGAGTGCATGAATGTCCATTTTTCTAATAACTTGTAACATGATGTGGACCCCACCTATGATAATAAATTTAAATACACATTTATTTATGATTAAAATGAGATTATTCATGAACAATAAACTTAAATATACGTTTGTTCATTAAAATATATACATGTTTTGATGTTGACTATTAGTATAGGCCATTTTTCTAATAATTTGTGATTATGGTTTAGACCTCACCTATCGCAATAAATTTAAATACATACTCATTCATGAATGAAACAAGATTATTTATGAACAATAAACTTATATACACGCTTGTTTATTGAAATATATATATATATATATATATATATATTGACGTTGATTATTAGTATAGACTATTCTTCTAATAATTTGTAATTATGATGTGGACCCCATTTGTCATAATATGCTAAAAATAAATCAATTAAATACGTATTTAACTTTCTTTAAGTCATTTACGAGATTGTTCATAAACAAGAAGCTAAGACGCATGCTTGTTTATGAACAACAAGCTTAGATACACACTTGTTAATGAACAAGATTGTTCATGGATAATAAACTAAGATACACGCCTGTTCATGAACAATAAGTTAAGATAAATGCTTATCCATGAACAAGGTAAGTTTATATATACTCATCATGTTTATTAAAATATGTGTATGTTTTGACATTGACTATTAAGTAAATACTTAGAGGTTTTTTTTTTTACTTGAGTGCATGAATGGCCATTCTTCTAATAATTTGTAATTATGATGTGGACCTCACCTATCGCAATGTTTTCCTTTGAAGCACTTAATTAAAAGGATCTCATTTTACAACAGTACGCTTCTCACAATTTGAACTTGTTCATAAACGATAAGAATTGTTAATGAACAATAAACTTCAATACATGTATATTCATGAATAAACGACATAGTCCATGATCAATAAACTTAGATGCACCATTATTCATGAACGAAATAAGATTGTTCATAAATAATAAAATTATATACACGTTTATTTATGAATAAATCGAGATTGTTCATGAACAGTAAGCTTATATGTGCATGTTTTGACATTGACCACCATTGTAAACCGTTCTTTTAATAATTTGTAATTATGATGTGGACCCCACCTGTTGCAATATTTTTCTTTGAAGCACTTAAACGATCTCATTTCACAACAAGTGCACGTATCAGAATTAGAATTTGTTCATGAACCAATGAGATTGTTAATGAACAATAAACTTAAATACATGCCTATTCATGAATAAAACAAGATTGTTCAAACTTAAATGCATGCATATTCATGAATGAAATGAGATTGTTCATAATGACTAGGGGTATTCATAATATCCATGGCCCGGTCTGATCGCCTGAGCCAAAAAAATTGCCTAACTCAGTCCTAAAAAAGTTGCCCAAAATATATTTGGGCCAGGCCAAGTGTCGGGCAGGGTAGGGCACTGGATAAGGTATGCTGCCCTGCCTATTTGGCTCGGCCCTATATATATATATTTTAATTTTTTTTAACTTATTTTATTTGTAATTTTACACTTTTCACTTTAACTGACAACTCTCCTTGCTCATTTTTAAAATATTAAACATAACTTTTATATTTATGTAGATACCAAAGTTGCTCATCTGCTTTACTTGCCAAGTATTCGATTTTTGATGTTGCAATAACGTTACAAATATCCGACCTCTACATATTTCAATATTTCTTTTTTATATATGCAATAGACTTTAAGACTTTAATTACTATCTTTTTATTAACTTATTCTTAATGAATTATAGATATTATTTAACTCTTGAAGATATAAATATGATATTATTTTATAAGTTCATGATTGCAGCTTTTTTTCTCACAATATGAGCAGAATATCACAATTTGGGCATGTCCAACCCGAAATAGTTAGAGCTTTTACCGGGCAGGGCTAAGCATCGGGTTGTAAAATGCAACCTATATTTTTTTCGGGCAGGGCACCTGGCAGGGGGCTGCCCTGCCCAGCTCTGCCCATGCACACTCTTAGTGATGACCCATATCAACCCTTAGTGGACCTTCTTGTTTTCTAAAATTACAGGTTTGTGTAATTTAAAGAATTAAGGAGTTAAAGAAAATTGTTCACATCATTTAATAATGTAAAATTAATGGATTCCTCATAAATATTATATATATATATATGACAAACCGAGTGATATTATTTTCTTTAATTCAAAAATATATTCAAAATAACTTGATTTCTTGTGCATAAAAAAACAACCTGCTGATTAACTACCCATAATAACTGGTTCAATTCACAAAAATATTACACATACTTTCTAAGAACATATTCTTTTTATGAATAATATGTGGCCCCTTGTTTTTTTTATATAAAAAAAAATTAGATAGATTTGACATCAATTTCTTATCAAAGTTGAATCTATTATTTATTATCTATGGTAATTTTTATTGGCGGCACGCCACTTGTTGTTATTTCATTATGAGCTGCTATCCCCATGAATATATACTTGAATTCTTCTTGGGCCTTTCCATTTCCAAATCCTTCTCCATACTCCATCCTTCACTCCTTGCTTTCCACGCAAGCGAGGATACATATCTGCAACAACATAGTCCTTCTGCGGTGTTCCTCTCCATTTTATATTATCAAACAGCTATTCAGCAACCTCCTTCCATCATCCACCCAACTATCATTCCAGAATTTATTCTTCTCATCTTTCCCTACTTCCCACTGAACATTATCTACTAACTGAGGCGATAGTCTCATCAAATTCTTCCAAATCTCAGAATCAGAATTCTTCACGATGCCTTCTTTTGACAGATCTGGCATAAGGTCTCTGGCTTTGCTATTACATTCCATCTCACTCTACCAACGAGAGCATCATTCATTGTCTCAAAGTCTCTCAAACCATAGCCTCCTACTTCCTTTGGTTTGCAAATTAGGCCCACCCTATACCATGCAGATTTGAATTAAGAATTCCTTGATGTGCGAGATTTGTCTTAACCTTGAGTCCCCAAAACTTAAATATATATTAACTTTCTTTGTACCATAGGAAATATTGTTAAGCGCCCATTATCGAGCATGTTATAGTTGGCTTATGAGATCTTATAATATATAATTAGAAGGATTTAAATCTACAAATAAAACTCAATACAATTGATAGATAATTAAGTCCCTTAAATATTATATCCCAAATTCAAACTAAGTAGTATGCATGACAAGATTTTGTTGAGAGAGGTAAAACTCACTTTAATAATCTCTATGTCTCAAGAAGATTAATTTCTATCTATTAGCTAAGATATTGATATTACTTGAAAACTATTAGAAAAAAAAGAATAAAAGAAGGATTTAAATCTTGACATCTATCAGCATATCCTACACTATTCTTACTACGGGACATTGTTGTCAGAATTGGACAAGATCAGGCAATTCGACTGGTCGGACTAGGAACTTGCTAGTATATGTTTGGTATAGAACTCTGATTGGTTTTTTTCCTTAGAGTTACATATATTTGAAGTTTATTGGTGGTTTTGGTTAACATGAAAGCTTGTGCTGGTTTAATTAAACAACTAATCTAGCATATTTAATGATTTCGTTGATATTTATAAATAAACAAAAAAATTCTTTTAAATTTGTAATATTGGTAAATTGACTATAAATTTAGCATGCATAACAAATATATCAATAAATTAATATTGATAAAGATATTTTTATTTTTTATACATTTTTCAATTATATTAATTTGATTAAAATTAGTCTGAGCATAGTTCAATCACAACCAGTACTTTAATCTCCTAGTGGGATTCTAAAAGCATTACTTAAATTGAAAAAAAATAGAATTCCTTTCAAATGACTCATTAATTATATATTTACCTAAAATAGTTCATTAATTAATTAGACTTTCTTTTTTTTTCTTTTTCGCTAGACAATTAATTATACTTTCTGTCTGTGTGTGTGTGTGACATCATTGATACAGATATGCACAATTAATATTTGATTTGTCTATCTCGGTCTCTTTTCACACACACGCACATAAATATATATATATATATATATATATATATATATGCAGCATAAAGTTCCAACTTCCAAGTCTTGAACATCATCATCGTCATCACCATTTTAATGTTCTCTTCTGTTTCACAAGCTTCATCATCATCAATGGCGGCGAAGCAAACTTATCAGTGTCTTCTTTTGTTGTTGCTTAATCTCTCTGCCATTTTCACAGGTGATAGTGAAAACCCCAATCAGCTAAGTTTCAAATATTCATGGCCTGTTCTTATTGGATTGATTTATGTATGTTGCAGTGATTGAAGGATCAGAGAAAAAGCTGTTTGTTTTTGGAGATTCCTATGTTGACACCGGCAATTTCTTAAACTCTCCGTCGTTCAAGCTTCCCTACGGTACCACTTTTCCCGGCACACCGGCCGGCAGGTTCTGTGATGGCCGTGTCCTCTCTGATTATTTAGGTAATTTATTTATTATGTTCTGTTTATTATTTCTTTTATGTAAATTTGAAATTAAGCACTCCATCTCCCTCATCTTTTCACAAAATAATTTAGAAGTTTTTACATTTTCTGAGAATTGTTTTGTATACTTTTTTAACTAGTTCAAGTTTGAGTTTCATCAATTAATTCTTCTCAATTGAAAAACTTCCCTCATATACTTTTTTAGTTTATAAAATTAAAGAAATATCAAATCTTGCCTTCTCTCTCTCTAAAAAAAAAATTATTCTCGGTATCAAAATCCAATCCGACTAGATCAGTCATACTGGTAAACTGATTCTCTAATTAGTTTAAATTTTATATTTTTCTCACCTTTTACTAAATATAAAATGCATTATTTTGAGTTTTAAAAACATAACATATCTTATTTATATTTAAATAATTTTATTGTATTAAAATATGTATAGTTTATACATAAATATTCTATTTACTTGTTAATTAATAATTTTTTTAAAATATTATATTTTTAAAGTTATATATAAATATTTTTTATAATTTTTAATTAAATTATATTATTTTAATTATAAATAAATTTAATAGCAGTTTTATTTTTTATCATTAAATGTTCTTAAACTAGTATATGATATCTAAAGAAGGGAAACCATCATGGGGTTTCATTTCATGAATGGAATGATGAACATGAATTTATGACTTCATTGATGGCATTACTATATGAAGGACGAAAATTTTAATAGCCTCGTACTCTGTTCCTTCTCAATTAATTTGAGTCGGTGGGATTTTAATTTGTTTAAGCTCTTAATCTTTTAAACAAAATAAAAAAAAAGGTTTTATTTACAATTATACATTTTTTCTTGTATTATATGGAATTTCAAGAATGAGTCATAGTGTTTCTCTATAGCCATTCTTTTTTTAGTCTTCAAGATTTTTAAAAAAAAAATCTGTTAAATTTAATTTGTTACAATTATTATTTTTAAAGTATATACAGACTTTTTTTCTGGAAAAAGAAATAAATTACATAACTTTCCATATTGAATTTATATAAATCTCTTCTCTATCTCTATTTTAAAATAAATTGAACACCTCTACAAATTTAAGAAAAATTAATGGGTTTGCGTGTAGTTTATTTTTGGATTTTAGAAAATGTATTTGCAAGTTCTCTCTCTGGACGAAATGTGAGGCCAAACCAGGTGAAATAACAATGAAAATATCACTCATAACATTCATATTTGGTTTATATATTAGAAATTGTTTAGAAAACTGAGTTATTATCCCTTTTACAGAGGAAAAAAGTATGGACTTATGTCGATATGTTTATTTTCAAGCAGCTTCGTTTCTGAAAATAGAATCTCCAGTGCCATATGAACAAAGGAACTCAGTGAACCAATCAGTGATAGGAAACGGGATGAACTTTGCACATGGAGGAACTGGTGTGTTTCAGACAATGGTGGATGGACCAAACGTCACCACCCAAATTGACTATTTCCAAGAAATACTTCAACAAAATGTGTTCACCAAACAAGACCTGCAATCCTCCATCGCTCTTGTCAATGCTGCTTCCAATGATTTTTCCACTTTCTTGGTCAAAAATGGATCCACTAAGGTGAGTATTTTGGTTTAATTGATTTGTATATTTACCATTGTATTGAAACTTGAGCATGACTAACTAGTGGTGATATGGTAGACTGGTCATTTGGCTGGTGGTCCTATCAATTAATTGAATATTGAAATAAGCGGTCTAAGATCAAACTAATTGACCTGAGATTAATCTGGTGCAACTCAGTCAACCTGACAAATAATTAATCACATACTATGGTTTAATTCGAATTCTAGATGAGTCCCACATTTATTAGCAGAAAGCTTTTCAACATTATTATTCGCCTTTCATTCACAAGATTAGAACTTGAAAATACCAAAATATATTGAGTTACTATAATTCATCTGTTGTTGAATTATTTGTTCTTGTGAATATTGTATTGTTTTGAGTTTTGATGTATAGTTAGTTAAGCTACTTCAAAATAAGTTAAGCTACTTGGGGTTTCTACCTCTTCTTAATGATGTTCTGTTGATCGGTTGATTTTCTTCACATAATCTTTTTGTCTGAGTTTGATAGGTAGTTAAACTACTTAGTGTGGAGGGATGAATGCCTTTTATCTACCTTCTGATCTAGCAGCACAAATTATGTAGATCTTTTCATAAATTTTATTCCTTTCATTCATTGATACATGAGATAGTTGACTGGTTTGGATAAATTAAAAAAAATCAAATGAATCAATAAATCATAATCAAATATAATCCTTTAAGATAAATTTATATTATATACACATTAATATATTTAAATTTATCAATTAATTCTTATATTAGTTATAATTAACTTCTTTAATTTATTCAAAAAAATTGACTTATTTTTATATTACCAAATAAAGGTAAGTATTAAAATTTATCTTAAATTATGTAAATAAAAAATTATAATAAAATATTTTCTCTGATACTAGATAATTACATTAAAAAAGACTCAGACTATACATTTTTGTGTTACAGGACTTACCGGCGTTTGCTGAGTCACTTGTGAACCAAATTTCAGTGAATTTGGAAAGAATTCAGAGTCTAGGAGTGAGCAAAATAGCAGTAGGGTTGGTGGCACCTTTGGGATGTTTACCACTTGAATCTGTGACTTCTTCACATCAGAATTGCAGCGATGAGGCCAATACATTGGCAAATTATCACAACAATATACTTTCTCAAAAAGTACAAGACATGAACAATAATCAATCATCAGCTTCAGCACAACCCGTTTTCATAACCCTAGATCTCTACACTGCTTTCCTCAACGCTATTACGGCCTTGCAGAACAAACGTGCTGGTGTGTTCTCCAATTTTCTCATCTACTTGCACATGCTTTATTTAAAGAGAAAATTGATAAAAAGTCCCCATTCCAAAATTTTATAGAGATATATTTTCAAGAATATAAAGCACCAGTATTTTAAAAATTTCATATACAGAAAGTATCAATATTTAAATTTAATTCTTTCTAGCTAATAAAATTTTTAAATAGGAATTTTTTATCGATTTTCCTTTATTTTAATTAATAGTTCTTCCAACTCTAAATATAGAAGCTAGTTAAAGAGTTTACTCTAGTACTAATTATTTAAATATAAAATTTCAATCTATTTTATTTTCAAAACTTATAATTGCTTCCTAAACTATTCTCATCTATAGAACATATTAAGAGTTTTCTATCAATAGATATGCTCAATATAAATTATTAAAGATGATATTTTAAGAAAATTATTAGGGATAGTATAGAGGAAAAAGTTATAAGTATAGAAAATAAAATAGATTGAGATCTTATATTTAATATCAAAATAAATTCTTTAATTAACTCCTATATTAAAGCTCAGAGTGAGTACATCATAACTTATTTTAAATTTTGTTCTTTTCTGCAGGAAATTCAACGTTGATGAATCCATTAGAGCCATGTTGTGTGGGTTTAAGTGGAGGGGAATGTGGGAGTGTAGATAAGAAAGGAGAGAAGCAATACAAAATATGCGAGAAAGCAGAAGAATCAATCTTTTGGGACAAAGTTCATCCTTCTCAGAATGGTTGGCTTACTGTTTCTACAGCTTTGCAATCTTCTTTCCAACAACTATACATCTGATCAACAAATATTCAATTAAAACTACCAGTGTAATATCTGCTTCTTGCATATCTATCTATAGAGAACTTATATTTCAGGAACAAAATAAAATAAAAATAAACATATCCAAGCATATCTGATATCATGCAATTAATTTATTTCAAGTTACACATTTGTTCCTTACATTATGTAAGCTTCTATTTAATTCCTTAATATTTTTCTTAAGTTATTAAGTTTCTCAACTTTATCTTAAGGTTACTTTCATTCCTTAATTTCGTCTGGCTCTACTTTTTTATTTTTTTAAAAAAATATCTTACGTTTCACTATTGTCCTTCAATTTCATTTTTGCTCAACTTACTCTAATTGACACCAAGATTACTTTTTTTTTTCCTATCAACGAGTCTTGTAGAATTTTTTTATTAACAATTTAATTCAATATTGTTGAAGGGAACAACATTTGAGTACAATTTAAATTTTTTTCCTAAAAAATAAAATAAAGACATTTCTTGGCTGGAGTATATTTACCTAGAACACAGGATTTGAATTGGGTTTTGCAGCCCCATCAAAATTCCACTGGAATCAAGCGATAACTGATGACAAGCAGAAACCACACAAATTGTTGCCCATAAATCCAGTTCATAAGAAGAAACATTTGGGAGCTGGCTTACTTTCTACACAAGCATCACCATTATCTTCACCCGAAATTGAACAGTCAGAATAAAAGCAGCGTCTGTTAATCTTTGAAATCTTGACCCAAGTGATGAAGAATGTACCTCTCATCAGGGACATATCCTTCATCTTTCATATGTTTCAACAAGCCAGATAAAGTCCAGTATATGATATCAACTTGCGGGTGCAATCTATCCCACACAACAAAACTACTGATTTTATTCTCCATCTCTATCCAACTCGTGCCTACGTCTTTCGCTACTCCCATCTCCTTCATTCTCTTAATAGTTTTTGCTCTCGCCTTCCATTTCCCCTCTGTAGAGTATATATTGGACATCAAAATGTAAGGAGCCGGGCTATCTGGCGTGGCAAAATGTAGATGATCAGCAGCATATTTGCCTATCTCAGAATCACCATGCATGCTACAAGCACCAAGTAATGCTTGCCAAACCGATACACCGGGATTCTCCGGTAATCCCTCTATAAAAGTTTTGGCTTCCTTAAGAAGCCCTGCCCTACCCAACATGTCAACGACGCAGGCATAATGTTCAGATCGAGGAGTTATACGGTGATCTTTTATCATGCATTCCATCAATTGCATGCCCTTCTCAACTAAGCCTGCATGACTGCAAGCATGAATTAGGGACAGAAATGTAACATCTGTGGGAGCTGTACCTTCCACTCTCATCTCTTCATACAGTTCAAGTGCTTTACAAGCATCCCCATGGCGACCAAAAGCTGCAATCATGGAGTTCCATGAGATTGAGTTCTTCTGGGCCATTTGACAGAAGACTTGGAGCGAGTCATAGAGATCTCCACACTTGGAATACATGTTTATAAGTCCATTGCTAACAAAAGTATTATGACTGAAGTTCTTTTTAATTATTAAGGAGTGAATCTGCTTGCCAAGGGCCAACGAAGTGCCAACACTAAATACCCCAAGAACAGCTGAAATCATGTTTGGATCAATTTCAATCCCTGACTTCACAATTCTCATAAAAATCTGGATAGCTTCTTCCTCCAACCCATTTTGAGCAAAAGCTACAAGTATTACAGTCAAGGAAACGACATCCAGTTCTTCAGCTGACTCAAAAATCTTCCATGCAGCTTCTAGACAGCCACATTTTGAATACAAATCCATCAATGCACTTTCAATGAGCAAATCTGACTGCATTCCCAATTTCCAGAGCAAGCCATGAATTTTACAACCTTCCTTCAACGCTTGTAAACCTGAACAAGCCGTAAGCGAGCTTAAATATGTCAAAGAATTCGGATTCACTGATCCAGAGCACCGCATTTGAGCAAATAATTTTAAACTATCTTCGTATAATTCATTTTGTACGAGGCCTGACATCACTGCCGTCCAGGTTATAACATTCCTTTCTGGCATTTCGTCAAAAATCTGCCTTCCATTACTAAAACAACCACATTTGAAATATGACGTTATTAGAGCATTTCCCACTGAAATTTCCCGCTCAAAGCCACCTACAAATACTAAACCATGAATCATCTTATTTAGATTTGAAGACCCAGGACCATCACAAGCTGATAGCATCGTAGTCAGAGTTGCTTTATCATAAGGATCACACTCCGACCGATGCATCTGTTTAAACAAACTATAAACCGAGTCAAAATCCCTGTTACTCAAAAACCCAGAAATCATTGTGTTCCAAGATACAGTATCTCTCACAGGCATACGATCGAACAGTTTAACGGCATCCAATAGTTCACCGCATTTCGAATACATAGCGAGGAGAGAGTTCCAAATGAATAGGGCATTGCGGCTGCCATTCGAGCTTCCAAAATCAAAAGACCGTATCTGCTTGATGATGCGGGCATGGATTGTAGCACCAAGTTGAAGATTTCCCCCTCTCCCGCAAGATGAGAGAAGGGTACTTATGTCTGCGTGGTTGATAACAGAACCCGAATTTGACAAAAAGGGATTTTGAATGCAAGAGAATTTCCATCTGGCTCTCATCCACGAACATAGAAGAGGCTAGTGAACTGTTGATGGATGAATGCAAGAGAACGTCACAGACGGGAAATAAAATATGTGAAACACTAATTTATGAATCAAACAAATTAAACCCTCCTCTTCAAAGATTTCTACTATAATAATCAAATAATGCTACAATGTCTTGGTCCCATCGTCGGCCACCCTCCACCACCATGCGTCATTCGTGGGAGCTCAACCGCCGTCTCAAAAGCTTCCTCCCCCATCGCCCGGCTTCACAACCCACCGAAGAACAAACCACAACGTCACCGCCGCAAATCCACCAATAACCCCTACAGCCGACCACCTTGGACACCTACGCCGATCTCCAATGCTCAATCCCTGTTTCACAGCCGTCTGTGCCGCGTCGCAATATGCTCGCTCTCCCGCTGCCCCGTTTCAGTTCAGACGTCGAGAGGCTTTGAGATGAAAATTCAGTATCCTCTAAAATATTGGGCGGCTGAGATTAGTTCCTACACAACGGCTGAGATTGCTTCTAGAAGCTAAAAACAGCGTCGTTTTCAAATGCACACCCGGTCGTTAAATTCCATCCCTCGTTCTAGCATCGTCACGAGCAATTGGGGGAAGATTGGAGACCGGCGAGAATCACCAGAAAGAGGGTCATACCAAAAAAGGTTCAGATCCTCTCTTCTCTCATCTAAATCTCGTTCGTGACGAATCAAATGAGGAGGGAAATTACTCAAAGTTGCACACAGCGGATTTAAACCTCCAACTTCGTGTAGCATATGGAGATCGAGGTCTACTTGAAGTGAAGGAGGAAAGTGCAGTTCAAATGAGGAGCAGCTATAGAAGAAAACTGTAAGGAGGTTTGGGAATGGGTGAATCGGAATAGAGTTTACCAGTTCGTTCGTGAGAATAGATAACAGAGCTGTTCGAAGTGGACTTCGGAGAAAAGAGAATTCAGGTGAGTTCTTCCTGCGAAGTTGACCACTTTGACTTTTACAGTGCTTACTTCGAAATTCGAATGCCATTATTATCAGTGCTGAATTCTGGTTTGTTTTGAAATTATAAAGGGATGAAACTAGTTAATTTTTTTTAAACAAATTAATTAATTATAATTAATATAAATTATAGTTAATTAACTTACATAGATTAAAAAATATATAATATAAATTTATTTTAATATATTAAATTTAATAATAATTAATTGTATTAATATATCTACAAAAATTTAACTAATTAAAATATGGGAGAGTAGTTTATTGCTCAAAGTTATTAAGATTTGTCTTAGACTCCAAAACCAACCCTACTTTGACTGGGTACAAACCTTTGTTCTCCAACAGTGTTCGATATTGGTAGAACATACGTAAAATAAAAAAAAAAATTATTATAGACAATCTTATAGGAAAAAAATTAATTGGGAAAAAAAATTATTTTAATAATATCTATATTTTAAAAAGATTAATTTTTAATTATTAGTTTAAGAATATTATCTAGATTCTACTAAAAAAAAATCACGTCTTAGATTTTTTTAATAACAATGTAAAATATATGATTAGCTAAAAAATATTTTTTATTATTTTTAAATATAGAAATTAAATAATTAATTTATGTATATATAAAAAAATTAATTAAGTTAATTATTTATAATAAATATATATTAATTTTTTTAAAATATTCTTTAATCATTGTCCAATTGATAAAAATCATTATTTAATATATGTAATTAATCAAAATAGTTTCTTTTCTCCTCTTATCAAAAAAAGAAAAATAGAAATATTTAAAAATTATAAATTTAAGAGATAAAATAAGTTGAGATTTTATAGAGATAAAAAAAATCCACACTAATTTCTACATTTAAGGAGTATGAGAGGCAAAATGAGAAGTCTGATTGTGAGTGAAAATAAAAATTTAAAAACTAATGAACTAAAAAAAATAGAAAATAGGTAAAAGTGATCAAATAACAGAGACGATGGAAGGCACAAAATCCATCTCTCACTATTTCTTACAAAACGTGAAACCAAAACTTCCTCTCTTGGGCTGTTGTGAGAGAAATAATGTGTTTAGATTAAATTTTAAAAACTAAATTATAAGTATAATAGATTTTAAAAATATATTTTAAATAAAATAGATTTTGAGTAGAATTTTTAGAATTTATTTTTAAAAAAATTGGTATCCCTAATTTATATTAAAACTATAAGTTTTATAAAAAAAATAGATCTGAAAAAAATAAATATTTTAATAGCTTATATTAAAATTATAATTTTGATAAAAAAATTGATTGTAAAAAAACAAAGCTGAAATAATTTTTTCTCAAGCGATAGTTTTGTTTCCAAGTCTATGCTATGGAATGGGATATAGACCCAAAACACGCAAAGGAAAACGTAAGAAAGCACTTGGGGAGAAACTCTTGCAAGTGTTAGAAAGCTATTGGCTACGCTACTTTTCTAAATTAAGGATTTCTATGTTTTTTTAACAAAACGCTTAATTAAAACTTAACAATCAAAGAAGTTTTTCTATAAAAAAAATAAAAATTATTTCTAAAACAAGAAATCAAAGAAGGCCAATATTCTGTATTTTTGTTATATATTGTCCTTTTGTTTGCAAGACATGTTCCCTTATCCCATTAAAAATATTTTTATTGTAAAAGACCTAAATCACAATACCATATTCATTTTATAGGGCTTTTTTATATATAAAAAACTTAAATAAATTAGATATTAGAAAGTTGGATCTCAAAGCTTATTAGAGTTATGATATATTTTTAAGTTAAAGTATTTATAAAGATATTTATGAATTGTCTATAAATAAAATTTTTATATTAATATTAAAATTTAAATTTTTAATCTTATAAATTATAAAATAACTGCTTACTTATGGGATGTATTGATCTTTTTTATCAGTAAAAGTTTTAAATTTTTAAAGGGACTTTTTCAATTTTCAGTTTTCCTTTTTTTCCAACAATTTTCAGGTTTTTCACACACACCAAACGCCTTGTATTGTACTGAGCAAAGCATAAAAATGCAAGCCAAGCAGACCATCACGCAGAGAGTGAGAGTCAAGTCACGCGCGGAGAGTCTACTCGCAGATGCCGTACTTTCCACAAACTTAGTAAAGTTTAGTGAATAGCACTAACCCATCGTTATCTTCAAATCCTTCACTCACTCCTGGCATTTCCTTCGCGCTCCCAACAGTTTCATGTGTTAGCCCCTAACTGAATCCGAAGGTTGGTTTCTCTTTTCTCTTATTATTTTCTTGCATAATGTGAATCGATCTCGCTTGTCAACTAAAGTTTTTATTAATGGGTATCGGAGGATTGGTTCTACGATGTTATCTGGTGTGTGTAATTTATAAATTTTTGGGTCTTAATGTTGTTTGGGGCTCTAACTCTAGCTGTAACTGTAGCGTGATTGGCATAGGATGTTGTCTGTTTTTTTTTTTCTTTTTGGTTAAGTCTTCGTTTTGTTACCAATGATCGTTGTGTATTTGAGGTTGCTTGGATGCTGTATGATGTTATTTGTTTATTTCGATCAATTTATGCAGGTTGGACATTAGCTTGCATCCGAGGAACGTATAAAGACTATGCGGTGAAATTGATCAGAGTAATAGAACTTTCGCCAAGATCGTGTAGATTACCATTAACTTTGCACCTCATATTACTGGTGGTAAAATTATTTTGCTTCTGTTTTCATGGATTTTTTTTCTCTATTTTTTTGGGGCTTGGGGGAGGAGTAAGTAGAGTAGGTAATTAAGATATTGCTTCCAGATTTTGTCAGTGCTCATCTGTCCTTTGGTTTGGGACCTTTAGGGGAAGTTATATGAATATACCCTAGATTTTATTCCTTTATTTAAGGTGAAGTCAAGTTTCTGTCCTCAACAAATGTTGAAAATTGTTCTCAAATGTTGGCCTTCAGTGGCTATTTATAACTACTTTGCGTATTATAAGCTTATGATTTGGAGTGGAGAAAGAAAGGAGGGGGTTGCGTTTTACAATATGCCAAGATTCTTTCTCAACATGTTTACTTATCCACTTTAATAACTGCGCTGTGGAAAATCGGTCTGTGGGGCTGGAAGTGTTCAGTTGTGTATGAAACTTAATTTACTTTTTGTGCGTATGTGCTTGTCCATGTCTCTCTGACCGTCTTATAGTCGTAGTTGATTTTACTATATTTGGTGGATTGTGTGTTGATGACCTTTTTGTAAATTACGGGCATCCAAATATAATCTTCCTTCTCCATCACCAATATAGAAATCTTGATTATGTGTTTGTTCAGTAGTTTAATACTTGGGACTGCAAGAATGTTACTTTTAATCAACAAGCTTAATGTAGTCTCTCATACCCCCTTTCTTCTTGGCTATTGGTTGTGGATGGCAACCCCAAAAGCTAATTCAATTGACAAAAATGTGCAACATTTGTTTTGCAGACTAGCCAAAAAAATGGAGCTAGAAGGTAGAGAAAAAGAAAGTATAGTTACTCAAGTTAGCATTGGTGGATTTGATGGCCAGGTCAAAGCAAAAGATATTGTGACATACTTGGAAGATAAAATTGGACTTGTAGATAGGTGTCGGCTGAAAACTTCTTCGACCCCTCAAGAGTCTTATCCAGATTTTACAATCACTGATACTGCAAATATTGAAAGAACATATGACTATAAGAAGGTGGAGCCTCATGCATTTGTGCATTTTGCATTACCTGAATATGTAACTGAGGCACACAATGCTGCTGGCAGCTGTGATCTATTTTGGCGTAATCAACATTTGAAGGTTAGCTTGGGACCTGAAAATCCATACTTCTTAAACCAAAGGAGGAGAACTATAACTCCTTATAAGTTATCTGATGTTCTTGTTGAAATTGGCAGTTTGGTTGACCCAGAGAACTTTTATGTTGCCTGGAGAGGACCTGATAAAGGGGTAAACTTTCTGGTAGATCCATTTGATGCCATGTGCAAAATATGTTTCAACAAAGATGTTGTTTTCTCTTTTAAAGGTATAGAGAAAAACGCTGTGATCAAGTGCGACTTTCAGGTAGGGTTCTTGGTTAGAGATATAAATGAAATCAAGAGATATGATGATGCGTCATCTGCATCTTTAGTTATCCTATTGCAGCTGGCTTCATCACCATGGGTTTGGTACAGAACTGCAGATGATGACATTGAAGAGTCAGTTACACATGATTTGCTAGATGATGATGATCCTTGGATTAGAACCACAGATTTTACTCCTAGTAAAGCCCTTGGCCGATGTAATTTTTACAGAATTTCTATGTCAGTCAGGTATGGTACAAAATTGCTGAAGGCCATGGAGTATCTAAAAGGCCAAAGAGTCCAAGAGATTTTACTTAACCGGCCTATTAGGATAACGAATGAACCTCTTTATGAGGTACCCATGTTAGATCCTTTCTACAGTATTCCTTTCCAGAAAGGCATCACCTTTGACATTATGTTCTTGATTAATGCAATTATGCACAAAGGCATATTCAATCAACACAGGTTGTCAGATAGCTTTTTTGAGTTGTTGAGAAATTGTCCTAAGCAGGTCAATGTGACTGCACTCAAGCACATATGTTCTTACAAGCGCCCAGTATTTGATGCAGCCAAGAGGTTAAAAATAGTCCAAGGGTGGTTGCTTAGAAATCCAAAGCTTTACCAGATTTCTAAACAGTCAGATGATATCGTAGAGGTTTGTAGATTGATCATCACTCCAACCAAAGCATATTGTCTACCACCAGAAGTTGAAATGTCCAATAGGGTTCTCAGGAAATTTAAAGAAGTTGCAGATCGATTCTTGAGAGTCACATTTATGGATGAAGGCATGCAGACAATCAATGCATCTGCTCTGAACTATTACGTTGCTCCAATAGTGAAGGAGATCACATCAAACACCTTCCCGCAAAAGACTAATATATATAGAAGAGTGAAGACAATCTTGGAAAAGGGCTTTCCTTTGTGTGGCCGAAAATATTCATTTTTGGCCTTCTCATCCAATCAACTACGAGACCGTTCGGCATGGTT
This sequence comes from Leucaena leucocephala, assembly GCA_037074615.1. NCBI lineage: Eukaryota > Viridiplantae > Streptophyta > Magnoliopsida > Fabales > Fabaceae > Leucaena > Leucaena leucocephala. The sequence continues at coordinate 9,162,929 of CM073533.1, read as the reverse complement.
TTTTGCTGGAGAAAATAGCATAAGTTGCGATCACATAAGAGATTGGATGGGGAGGTTTAATCAAAAGAATGTTGCAAAATGTGCTGCGAGGATGGGACAGTGCTTCTCATCTACATATGCGACTGTGGAGGTAGGAGCACATAATGTTGATTCAATACCTGACATCAAGAGGAATAATTATGATTTCTCTGATGGAATTGGTATTATTAGACCTGATCTTGCAAGAGCAGTTGCTGAGAAATTGAAATTGGATGATGTGCCATCTGCATATCAGATCAGATATGCTGGTTTTAAAGGGGTTGTAGCCTCTTGGCCAGATAGAGGGGATGGGTTCCAACTTTTACTAAGACCAAGTATGAACAAATTTGAATCCACGCACACCACCTTGGAGATCTGTTCTTGGACTAGGTTTCAACCTGGATTCCTTAATAGGCAAATCGTGACATTGCTTTCAGCACTGAAAGTGCCCGATGAAGTATTTTGGAACATGCAGGAGGCAATGGTTTTGAAGTTAAACAAAATGCTTGTGGATGTAGATGTGGCTTATGATGTTCTCACGAAGTCTTGTGCTGAGCATGGAAATGTTGCAGCAATAATGTTGAGTGTTGGTTTTAGTCCTGAACTGGAACCTCATCTTAGAGGCATATTAACATCTGTACGTGCTGCACAGCTTTGGGGCCTTAGAGAAAAGGCCAGGATCTTTGTTTCATCTGGGCGATGGTTGATGGGCGTATTAGATGAGGGGGGTGTTCTTGAACAAGGACAGTGCTTTGTTCAAGTCTCTACCCCTTCTCTCGAAAATTGTTTTGCAAAGCATGGCTCAAGATTTAAAGAGACAAAGAACCTGCAGGTGGTTAAAGGTTTTGTGGTTATAGCCAAAAATCCTTGTCTTCACCCAGGAGACGTAAGAATTTTGGAAGCAGTTGATGCTCCTGAATTACATCATTTACATGATTGTCTTGTTTTTCCTCAAAAGGGTGATAGACCCCATACAAATGAAGCTTCTGGAAGTGACCTTGATGGGGACCTCTATTTTGTCACATGGGATGAGAATCTTATTCCTCCCAGTAAGAGGAGTTGGACGCCTATGGAGTATATATCTCAAGAAAGCAAACTTGTGGCACGTCAAGTTACTACTCGAGTATGTTTTCTTTCGCTCATTTTTCTCTTATGTTACATGTTTTCCATGGGCAAAACTTAAAATAATACTGTTTAATATATTTCATATATTATGTTATACCGTCATTCTTCTACAAAAATTTAAGCGACATGCACTGGTTAAGGGCTTAGCTAAAGTGAATAACTAGAGGGCATATTTCTTGCATCTGAATTGAGACGTAATATTTTAAATTGTGTCAAAACATGAAATTTAAAACAAAATGAGAACCATATCCAAACTTTCATATCAAAGTTCTTTTAGGTCATTGATGAAATGCATAACAAGTATAGAATGGAAAAATTAATAAAAGGCATGAATGACTTACAATGATCTGTTCTGTACCTTTGAAATTGAAGTTCAAGACTAAATGCACAAATCTATGCATTTTTATTATTGAGATGCCAATGCCACTTGCTTGAAGAGTTAAAGTGTTAAAGGTGTTATCTTTCAATTCTCTATGCACTCACTGTACTAAATTAACATTGAACTTATCTTGGACTACCTTATTTTAATTTGATTTTTCTTGTTGAACATACATTATTTGCGTTATGAAAATTCACTCATAACTCCGTGAAGTTATAATAGTTGTCATCTTACACGCTGCAGGACATAATAGAATTTTATGTCAGAAATATGGTAAATGAGAATCTGGGGGCAATCTGCAATGCCCATGTGGTACATGCTGATCGTAGTGACTATGGCGCTCTGGATGAGAAGTGCATAACCCTGGCTGAGTTAGCAGCGACTGCTGTTGATTTTCCGAAAACCGGAAAGATTGTCTCTATGCCTTATCATTTGAAGCCAAAACTGTACCCTGATTTTATGGGGAAGCAACCACACCAGTCCTATAAATCCAAGAAAATCCTAGGTAGGCTTTACCGGCGAATCAAAGATGCTTATGATGAAGATTTGGAAAGCGATAGTTTGAAGCATGAAACTGGTGATATACCTTATGATGCTCGTCTTGAGGTTCCCGGGGCTACTGAGTTTCTTAATGATGCATGGGAGAAGAAGTGCTGTTATGATGGTCAGCTGAATGGACTGCTCAGTCAGTACAAAGTGGAGAGAGAAGAAGAAGTTGTAACAGGACAGATCTGGTCCATGCCCAAATACAGCAGCAGAAAGCAAGGGGATCTTAAAGAAAGGCTCAAGCATGCCTACAGTGCCCTAAAGAAAGAATTTAGGCAAACTTTTGAGAATTTGAATTCAGATATGGAAAAATTAAATGATGAAGAAAAACATTTACTATATGAGCAGAAGGCATCTGCCTGGTACCAGGTCACATACCATCCTGAATGGGTGAAGAAGTCCATTGATCTTCAAGACAAATCCGTTGATCAGGGAAATAAAGTGATGCTGAGTTTCCCATGGATTGCAGTCGATTACCTAGCTTGTATAAAGATAAGGAATCAAGGAGTTGGAAGTGCTGATTCTACTAAGCCAGTTGATTCTTTGGCTAAGTACTTAGCCGAAAGGCTGTAAATCTTCTCATTTTCTGCTCCAAGCTTGGCTTCAAGGCCACTCTGCCCTTCTTACAAATAGATGCTGTGACTTTCTTTAGAATTAGAGATGTGGATGCTATCGCTTGAGATTGCAAATAAGACCAAATCCACGCCCTCCCACTTATAGTAAGCTTTTATGCCACCAAACTATAAGGCCATTGGTAAATGCTGTGACTTTGTATTTAATTAATGTGCCCTGTAATTTGTCGTACATTTGGTGTTTCAGTTTTACTGTTTTGCGTTTTTTTTTATACTGATACTGCTTTGCTTTTAATCTATCTGGGCGTTTTCCCATCTTGTTTTACCTGGCAAAAAATGTACTTAGTCTGTTACATTATGCGTGGGCCTGTACTTCCTTCTGTAACTTGTCAATCTGGTGATGAAAAATGCCAGAAAACAGGAAGCAGAATTTGCTGTAATAGAATTTCTCATACATGTTGATCCAACCCTTGGAAGTTTTAGATTTACAGGCCTTCTGATCATACTTTACATATTAGTTTTCATTTTTTTTTAATGAACTTGTGGAATGTTAACGTGTTTATGTCCAAACTGATCGAACGTCCAATTGACACAAATTATGTAATTCTTTTTTCAGCCAACAGTCTCTCAATAGCATAATGATGATGATGATGATGAAAGCTCTTGAAAGGCACCTACTATATTTTTCATAAATATTCCCTCAATCTTTAATATAAGAGTTAATATAAGAGTTAGTTAACTTTTTTAGTTAGATTAAAAAAATTAAATTAATTAATTAATTATAATCAAATTCAATCCCTTAAATTAAATTCATATTATATACTCGTTAATCTACTTAAATTAGTTAACTAGTTCTTATATTATAATTAATTAATTTATTCAATTATTTAACTTTTTTGATCTATATAAAAAATTTAACTAATTCTTATATTAAAAAACAGAAAAATATTTCCTTTCAGTGATGCTTTATTTCATAAGAAAATCAAGCAGTTATTTGATTCTCATAAACCCAACATAAATCCAAGCCATTTTCATTGTTATAGACTTTGAGGTTAAGAGGAGAAATGTTCTCTTCCCTCTTCACTGAATAACTCAACTTAGTCTTAACTTAAAGAGTATTTTCATTACAACCATGGCATCACTATTTCTCCAAGTCTTTTTTAGGTTAACTGACAGTTGAAATCAATAATAATTTTTCCCTAGCCTAACAAAATGTTCCAAAAATTGTAATTTACATCTCATGATCAAGGAGAGGTCACAGAAAAGCTTAAATTATATTCTTTGTTCAAGCAACCCCACTTCTGATATTTTCTTTAACCCCCCAGCCAGCACAAACCAAGAGAAGTATTCTCCATTTCTGCAACAATTCTCATTGCAGTCTATTAACATCCTATATAATGACTACACTTGACAATCCATACCCTCTTGAGATTTAAAAGAGTAATTCATCTCAAACTACCATTTCAGCTTCTTTAACATTTTTTGGGATCCCCACATCCAGCCTCATGGTTGGTTTGTATTCTTCAGGTATGGCGGCACCAGCCTGAATGCATATTTCCACCACAGCAGGGGCTTGCCCATAGAAATCCCGAAGCTCTCGTTGCAATGGCGGTCCGTTCACGTCAGGGACATGCCACACGTATCTTGGAGGTATCAAGTCATTGAGCACTGCGGCCTGCCACCCATGCTGCCCATTGCGTTGTTGGTGTTTGTGAGCCCCACAATTCTGTGCCTTGTGCCCTGATGGACCAATATGAATTTCAGGGCAATATCCGCAAACCCTCACCGGGTACATTCGCATTAGTCTCTTGGCTCCTTTCCTCATTTGTTCCCATGCTTTGAGAGCTTCCTCGGCGAGGCGGACTGTCTCTTCTTTGCTAGATGGAGCTACTACTTCTGAATCAGGAATTTCAGTTAGTAATGGTTTCACAGGCTCCTCTGGGACTGTATCTGGTAGTTCACTTTCATCGGCATCAATGAATTCTTTCCTCCCTAAGCGGATTATCGGCTTTCTTCTCCTTTTGGTGGGATACTCGGGAATTTCAACACCAGCTTGAATGCAAAGTTCAACTACTGCTGGAATTCGGGGGATAGAGAATCTCTCTTCATGAGGAATACGTTTTCCAAGACGATCATACAGGTGATAGGCTTCAATTGGCACTAATATGTCTTCAATATATGCATTTGTCCATTCATGAAGACTTTTGCGGAGATTAGCTTGCGAGCCCTTACATGACTTGAAAGGATGTCCAACAGGTCCTACATGGATTTCAGTGCACCACCTGCACTAGAACATCAACACCAACAGTGTCAACCAAATGCATACATCAAGGAAATAAAATGACATCTATACATGGAAAAAATAAAGATATTGAACATGGATTCAACAAAAATTAGAAATTTACAAAGATGCATCACAAATAAGATACTCCTCCCATTCTTAATATAAGGGCTAGTTGACTTTTGGATAGATTGAGGAAGCTAAATAAATCAATTAATTATAATTAATATAAGAGTTAATTCACTAATTTAGATAGATTAAGTCGTATATAATATAAATTCATCATGAGGAGTTGGATTTAGTCATAATTAATTGATTTATTTGACTTCTTTAATCTACCCAAAAAAGTCAACTAGCACATTTGAAAATACATGTAGAGAATAAAAAGAAAACATCTAAATTTATCCGGACAATGTGAAGAGACAAGCCATTTGAATTCCTACATAGTCATCAAGACGCAACCTGCTTCCTACTGCTTAAAGAATCATCCCCTGCCCTGGCACTTGGCAGCATGTTTATGGTTACTATTAAAGGGTTCAAGCAGTGAACATGCTAGCTAAAGATTAAGGAGAAAGCAAGGAGAACTACTAGGTATTAACCTGCCGATGAACCATACCATCCAAAGACATAACATCACCACAATATCTAATGATTCAACCATTTCCTTTTTTTCAAACAAAAAGAAAACAATAAGATGAATAGCTATCAACTTGCCAAGGGAAATGGAAAATTGTTGGAGGCAACAATTTAGATCAGAGCTATAATAATGAGTAATGACAGTACGGTGAACAACTAAAAGTTATTGTAGTAAAGCAATGTTATAGGTTAAGCATCACATATAACTGTTGATGAAACCATTTAAGCTGCATGAAGAAATTATCTGACCAAAATGACAGAAACGGCAATGGAATTCCATACCACACTTGCTGAATCACAGTAATAGCATATACAGGTGAAGTTACCCAAAGTTCACATAAGCAAAATTCTACTTTAGACAAAAGTCTGCGAGAAGATATCGAGTAATTTAATTACCCACAAGCATGCATGGGAACCACTTTAAGCAGCTTCTTCAGATTGTTAATCAAAGTGATCCTTGCATTATATACATTATGAGCGATTGGGATCAGGCTCTTCACCAGCAACCCATTTTTTGGAGGTGGCATTGATCTCCTTCTTGGTTCATCTTTCATCTTCTTTAACCTCTCCCTAGCTGCTCGCCGCAGCTCAACAATGGGTGTTGGAAAAGGTTTTTTCTCCTTTCTTGAATATTTCCGAGGAAAATCAGCATTTTGAGGAATTTCATTTCTGATGGTTAATGCATGTTGACAAAAATTATGTGGTGGAGCTCTAATCTTTATAGGAACACTAATCTTGCTGCCATTATACTGCACAAGGGAGCCGAAAAAAAGCAGAAATATAAGTATATGACTATCATCTCAACACATATATAAAGTTTCATGAATTGAACAGTTTTCTTTGCAAGATTAACCACAGCATTTCATTTCAGCCTCCAACTACCTAATTCAATCATAAAATGCAAACAAGAAAAGGAAGTAGAGTGATTAATTTTAGTTTGAGATCAACTCTAAATTGAGCCATATAAATTAAACTTCAATTAACAGCTTCACAAATATCCACCACTCAAATCTACAATCAACAATGACGCGACATACCTGCAAAGAATTAAGAAAACTAAGACCTGACGATATGTTGGGCTTTAGATTTAAGGAAACTGAGAATGATTCTTGTGGGGTTATCGCCATTCCTTTACTGAGCAGCACAGTCCCACCAGAGACATTATTCGAAACACAATTCATTCCTGAAACCACAGAAGTTAATAAACCTCGATAGCTCAAAATCATCAACTACAAGGTCGTAACTTAGGAGCATATTTCTGAAGAAAAAAAAAATCAGAATTACACTAAAAGGTCTCAACTTGACAACATCTAAAAGATAATCTATTAGAAAAACTCTTAAATTTGAGTGATTCCCAAACATTTCGAAGGCTCAAAATTCGAACTATGACTATTGATTGATGAACCCTTTAAGCTAGGAAGTTAGGAACACATGCACTTTCTCTGAGGCAAAAGATCAAACAGAAAACACGCAAATGATGAAATTTTGAAGAAATGCAGAATGGAGAAGGACAAAATGGAAGTGCTAAACATAGAACAAAGGGGAGGAGAGAGACGCTGACCAATCTCCAAGTGAGGAGTCGTGAGAGAAGATGTTCATCAATTGCTTGGAAGTTTTGGTAGTCCGATAATGGTCCGTATGCGTCAAATTGGTTCGCCATAAAAGCCTTCCGGATTTGGGTGATGTATCAGATTTTTTTCTAACTTTCCCGATATAAATTAATGGTTTTAAATTTATGAAATTATTAACAATAATTATTATCTTAAAAATTATGAAATCAAAATAAATGAAAACACAACTTTTTAAAAAATAACAATTAAAGAAAAGTGTGAATAATATAACTTAAATTTATTCTTATTTTAGTTTTAATCTCCTAAATTTTAAATCATAAATTTTAGTTCTTTAAATTTATTTTTTTCTAAAATATTAATTATTATAATTTAATAAATACCTAGACTATTTTATCTTTTAAGGGACCAAAACTCATGCTTAAAAATTTGAACGGCTAAAACTAAAATTATTAGAAATTTGAGAAAAAAATTATATTTATTGAAAAAATATATAGTACATAGTAAAATTTATTTAATAAATTGTTTTACACAAGCAATGTAAATTGGAGCATGGGTAGTGAAATCTTGATACCTAATGGTCAATACATGGTAAAATATGTTGGAATTGCTTATGGGTAGTGTGAAGATGATGGTAGATGTAAGGTTGAAGGGAAAGAACCCTTATATTCTCCTCCGTTAGCATCAATATTATATTTTTAATATGTTTTTTAGGATTTCTAATTTAAATGTTAGCCCTCTTACTATTTATAATTTATAAATTTGACTTAGTTTTTTAATATCATTTTGTCTTACATAAACAATTATAAAAGGGTTCTTATTATGTGAAATTTGGAAGTTATTATGTTGGATTATCTAACTTGTTCGGTGGAGTGGGTATATTTATAAATTATTTTTTACCAAGATACGTTTATGTGATAAAAATAAAGGGAAAACTATTTTATAAATATCTATATTTTTTTCAAATTTTAATTTGGTATATATATGTTTTTTCCTTAATTAAATTCTTAATTTTACTTCCTTAACTCTAATAACTTTATCATATACGCAGAGGTTAACGATCGTTAACCTCTGTGTAAGTGCTAGTAATACTAAATAAAGTTAAATAATTTAATTAAGGGGGGAAACATATAGTTATTAAATTAAAAATTAAGAGATAATATAGTTACCTGTAAAATCCAGCACTAGTACTAAAAACACTAAGAAAAAATAACAGACATGAAACCACCAGCCCCACTATAATAAATTTGAATTGAATTAGAATAATAAAAAAAATAGATAAAACAATTACCTTTAATTTAGAGTATAAATTTGGAGACAATTCTATAGAAATGGAGACAGCTGGTATAGGTAATGATAACTTCTTTGATTGTCTCCTATAATTGTAGAGACATAGCTACTTAGAGAGAAAAGAATAGATATGACAATATGGGATCCATGGCGGAATCTGAGCAAGAATTACAGAGAGACGAAGAGGAGATTAAGGCAGTAGAATTAAGAGGGAAAGTTGATTCTTGATGCTAATGAGAAGTGGGATTATGGGAAATAAAAATAAAAATTTAAGCTTTAATGACAATTATATCTTTTATAATTGGAAAAAAAATTATGTTATGTCTCATAGAACTTTATATTAGTTATGCTATTTTCTAAAATTTTTTTAACATTTAATTGCTTCTATAGGATTCAGATATTATTTTTCTAATAATTTTTCTAAGAATAAATTTGAGAAAAAATGGTGTACCACTAAACACATGTATTTTAAATTATGAATGATTTTTTGTCATAAATATTTATTTTATCTTTAATATAAGATATAAGTTATAATATAATTTATATATAAATTAAATTTTATATTAAAAATTGAAGAAGTATAAAGATAATCATGTATGACTATATTTGGGTTCGTGTATGGTACCATGCGGTATTCTACCACATTAGCGCTACTGGATATCATGCTAATGTGGTTAGACTAATGCAAGACATATGTATGAATTGTATTTCGGAAATTATAGTGTTGAAGAACATAATTGTTTGAAACAATTATCATGTTTGGAAAGGAATTGATATTATTTCCATTTCTAATTATAATATATATTTAATTAATTTATATAAATTAATAAAATTAAATAAATTAATAAATTATAATAATCATATGTTAATTTTTCTAAAATACGTTCTTTTATTATTTACGTTTAAACTATCTTTGATAAATATCTTTTAATATTTGTAATCATATAAAAATATAATAGGGTAAAATTATAATTTTAGTAGATATAGTGACTTAGTGTATTATATTCAAAAATTAATTTAAATCATATATAACTCTTATAATTAGAATTAAGAAGGGATATTTGATAGCTACTTCTCATTTGGAAGCTTGTTTGGATAATTATTTTATGTTCTCATTTGCACTAATTTATGAACCCTAACGTGCACACATTGTTGTTAATTAACTATTAGTTATTGAGGCATTATAGTCTCACCATTACGGCATGACATTTTTTTAAGGAAAGGACTGGGTAATGATAAGGAAGAAGAACAAGAGAGTTTGGGGCATAACGTGTTGAATCACTATACCTCTCTAGTGTAAGTTGTGATTAATGATGTACATTGCCATTCTTAAGGTATTTTGTAATTCATGATCATGATAGACTTATATTAGGACAAACTATGATATATTTTGACAACGTGGATGGATGGAACAAAAGGGCAATGTGGATGATGGATTTGTAAAACTATTGACTTTTGATGCTAATATGATTACCAAAACTTGTAGTAGAATGATTTATGATGGATGGATTTAGATGTTTGGAATGTAGGGATGTGCAAAAATCTAGTTGTCTAGTCTAATTTTTTGGATTAGATCCAATCCTAAATCAAGTGATTAGACCACTTGGTCTGGTCTAACTTGGCCTGAATAAATTTTTTTTCAAAAATATTTTATAATTTAAATATTATTTTTTTATTATTATTAGATATTTTTATAGATTTATAATTAAATTTTAATGTTTTGTAATGAGTTTTATGTGATTACAGATATTTTTTTATTATTTTAATTATATTTATCAAATTAGAATATTGCCTAAAGAAAAAATATTTAAGAAAAAGAAAAAGAAAATTGAGGTCTTAGATTACATAGATCGGTCCAAGTAGTCTGATATATTAAGTTCAATCTAACATGATCTTAAGTTGAAACTAGAATAGATTATACCACAGGTTATCTTAGTCAATCCAATATAAGGAGGTTTATAATGATTTATGATGGATAGATTTAGATGTTTGGAACTTGGGAGATGCAAAAATCTAGAAGTGCACTCTAACTTGATCCAATATAAGGTGGTTTGATCTAATCTCCCATGGTCTAAATAAGTTTTATAATAAAATGAGATTGGATTGAACTAGACTAGTTTGTTGGATTGGATTAGGTCTTAGACTAAATGATCATATCACTTGATTTGGTTTGGTCTAGTGTGTGAATTTTTTTCAAAAGTATTTTATAATTTGAATATTATTTTTTTATTGTTATTAGATGTTCTTATAGATTTATAATTAAATGTTAATGTTTTGTGATGAGTTTTATATGATTATAGATATTTTTATTTTTCTAATTATATTTATCAAGTTATAATCTTACCTCTCATGAAGAAAAAATATTAAAAAAAAAAAGAAAATTGAAGTCCTAAACTACCTATAATAGTCCAAGTAATCTGATGGACTAAGTCCGATCTAACCTGACATCAAGTTAGAATTAGATTGGATTATACCAGAGGTTGTCTTAATCAATTTAAGATATTTTTTAGACCAAATCTCGAGTTGATAACTAGCTTAATCTAGTATGACTTATGCACACCCTAATTTTTTTTTGTTATAAAAATTTTTAGAAAAGAGTTGAGCTCACCCACTATCCAATGGTAGGGCGAAATCTCCCTTTCTTTTATGCAATACTAATATTGGATAAGGTGAGTTATCTATTACATTCATGTATAAACCTATGTATTTATGAGTTATGATACCTCTGACTGAACCACAATAAAATTGTATTCACAAAAGATCAAACATACTTTTAATTATTGTATATTTTACTTCTTTGTAAATTAAATCTACGGATAATGAAATTACTAATATGTAATTATGTAAATTTTATGTCATTATTGCATGAAAATCCTTGGGCTTGAGTAGTCAAAACTGTGTTTAGTGTGTTTTGGGCTGGAACAATGATTTGTGTTAGTCATTCATAGGGATTTGGACGTGGCTTAAGGTCCATCCCGTGTATTATGATTAGTTAGGGTTTTGAGATCTCAAATTACTTTTAAGTGTTGAATTTTATTTTTTTAATCCTAAATTGATAACTTTTTCATATGAACGTATTTTTGTGGAAAGCAGAGTCTTTTCATAAGCTTTTGTGCATACACTTGAATTGCTCAAATTGGAGGTATGCAATTTTCTCACATACACATCAAATCTAAGTTATATAATTCATTAATTGGTTATTAATAGTGTCAGATATGATAGATAGATAAATAAAAAAAATAATTTTACCAAAAAAAGAAGTTGGTAATGAAAATTAGATTTTGCATATTTATAAGGATGGTGCATGTGCCGTGGCCAAAGGTGTTAAGAAAGTAGAAACCTCATTTTCATGGTTTAATGAATCCTTAGAAATGTCAAACACTTCTAAAACTTGTTTAAAGTGATTTTAGACACTCAATTGATTGATGATTTAGATAAAAACAAAGGTCTATGAAATTATTATTATTATTATTATTATTATTATTTTAATATTTAATATATAATTTAATTGGGATATTTATATTAATTTTAAACAATAGATATATTTTTTATATTTATTAATTTTTTAGATAAAAATAATAGCGTCGTATGATCTATGTAGTTGACCCTATTTAATGAGATAAGACTTGTTATTGTTGTATTAATTTTTTAAATTATTTATTATTTATATATATTTTTTTTAACAATAATCAAATAAATAAATAAAAAAAATATTAAAAAAATAATTAAAATATTAAAAAAATATGTCGAATTAATTTAATTAATTTTTTTAATTTAATTATATTAATTAAAAGAGAAGGATTATTATTCCCTTGTAATAATTAATTGAAACGACGTGTCGTGTTTGGTGACATTTGAGGACAAGATTACAACAAAGAAACAAAACAATCCAGACAACGAAGCATGGTGCCCCTATCCCATTGGACTTCCATTACACCCAATACAACAATCACTGTCAAGGGATTTTGGTATTAAAATTAAAAAAAAAATTATAAGGGTCAAATTATCAAATCACACATATATGCCATAAACCCACCCACCCACACACGACAGCAGATTCGAACCCACGACCTCTCTCCTATGACAATTTAAAAAATTTATAGATACAAGGGAAGAATAAAAATGACATAAATTATTAAATAATAAATAATAGTATAGTAATCAGGTTACACATTTATGTTCTAAAATTATTAAATCAATCTATTAGGAATGTTTAAAATATTGACTCTTCACCACATTCCACATTATCCTTATCACATCTTAACTAATCCTACGTGGTTATCTTATCTCTTTAAAATATTTTACTCCATCTATTTAAAATTAGCAAAAGTATATATTAATATTTTAACTTCATATAAATTTTGATTTTTCTATCTTAATTTTATGCAGTGTCTTTTTTAGTATTATGACATTAATTTCATTAGTTTTACTAATGAAAATGTTGATATTAAAATTTTCAATATCTACATATAAATTTAATTTTTTTAAATATAATGATTGATACAAATAATATCATTTTTTAAACAAACCGTGTTAAAATTAAATTGAAAATATACTTTATAAAATTAAAAAATCAAACTGAAATTTGATATAAAATTAAAAATAAAAATGATATTTTTATAGGGTTAAGAGTAATTTAATGATACTATTATAAATATGTCCATGATGAATATTTAAAACTAATGAGATTAGGCAAAGGAAGAAGAAGTAATTTTTAATGATGGTAATTATTTTATTGAAAGGTGAAAATTAATCAAAATATTTTGTAATTTTGAACAAAGAGAATATACAGATATTAACTATTAATCAATTTAAGTGTGGGTTTAGTGTATTGTAATGAAGGAGGTAAGTGGTATGATTTATTATAAATTTTATATTTATAATTGATGATGATTAGAATAGTGTTGTATTAAGGTAATGCAAAAAGAAAAGAAAAAAATAAAGAATGGCTGTTGGATTGTATATAAAAATTAGTAATTTCTAAAACACTTGTTTCTAAATAAATAAATTTATTTATATTTTATGTGATGTATTATTAGTAGGTAAATATATGTCGAATACCCTAAACTAATTTTAAAATAATAATTAGTATATTAAAATATTTAAAAATATAATTAGTACTATAAATTAATTTTAAAAGTATGACCAACACCCTAAAATATTTAATTATATAATTAATACCCTAAATTAATTTTAAAAGTATGACTAGTACCTTAAAATATGTAAATTGATATAATTATATTATTTTATTGATAGAAATATAAATTTTTATCTAATCTATGTTACTTAATTTTTTATTTTAATATATTATTATTTAAAATATTATAGATATCATATTAATTAAATAAGAGTACTGAATAAATTTTAAAATTAATATTATATAGAATTTATATATAAAGATTAAGAAATTTAATAGTTTATTTAGTATAATTTATTAAAATAATATTATACATATATATTTTAAATAATATTATATCAAAATAAAAAATTTATAAAATATGTAACAAATAAAAGTTAATAATTTTATCAATAAATAAATAAAATTATATTAATTTAAATATTTTAAGATATTAATTATTCTTTAAAATTAATTTATGGTTTAATTATATTAATTTAAATATTTTAAGGTATTAATTATCTCTAATATTGATTATTTTTTTAATATTTTATCATATTAAATAAATCTGTAAAATTAATTTAAATATTAATTATATTTTAAAATATTTTATAATAATTATTTTTGTAAAATTAATTTAGGATGATAGATGAACTTTAGTACCATTGTTCTTCTTGTTATTTGCTTTCTACAAATATTCTGCAAAATCTGGACACTCCGAGCTACCGTCATCACGCCATCACTGGAAAAGCGTAAACAGAGCGATTCGACGAGACATATCATCGTCGGAAAAGTTACAAACTACAAAACGAAGATGAAGATAATGGTGGCAATCAAGCGAGTAGTAGATTACGCTGTCAAAATCAGAGTCAAACCCGACAAGGTGTGACCTAGAATCGTCTCAATGACATACAATCGGTTTTACATTTCAGAATGTCACAATTTTTTTTAGTTGTAAAACGAAGCATTGTAATGTTGCAGACAGGTGTGGAGACGCAGAACGTGAAGATGTCGATGAACCCTTTCTGCGAGATCGCGCTCGAAGAGGCTCTTCGGATTAAGGAGGCTAAATTGGCCTCGGAGGTTGTGGCGGTAAGTATGGGGCCCTCTCAGTGTGTGGATACTCTGAGAACGGGTCTTGCGATGGGTGCAGATAGGGGTATTCATGTGGAGTTCAATCCAACTCTTTACCCACTTTCTGTCGCTAAGATTTTAAGGGCACTTGTGGAAGTTGAAAAACCTGGACTTCTACTTCTTGGTAAACAGGTACTACATTTGTGTTTTTTGAAATGATGAAATTCTTACAAATTTCTGGGTTGTTTAGAAACCGTAGTTATATATGTGCATGACAAGCAGTGGATTTGACACTGTTTAAGCACGCTTCTACTATGTTTGATTTGACTATATATATGTTGCGGGCAAACATTGGGATAAAGTACTCTCTGTGCATCTTGTATACTGGCGTTTTTCATTCCTAGCATTCCTTGAATTGTCATGAATCAAACATCTTTAAGAATATTCCGAAGTGCATGGTAATTGAATTCTCATGTATCAAACATCATCATTTACGAAATTCTCTGTTTTTTTCCGCCTCTTAGAAGAAACTATGAATTAAAGGGGAAAATATTCTTCCTGTTGCTGGATATACTTATGGAAGCGTGAATCTCAGCACAGGCAATTATGCCTTCTTTGCTCTAAATATATAGTGATACCTTCTTTGCTCTAAATGTATACCTGAAAAGTTATAAATGGCTGGTGTTTGATATTTGGTTCTATTGAGAACATTTGGATGATTGTCTGACATCCTTTTCTCTTTTTCTTGTACTGCTTACAGGCCATTGATGATGATTGCAATCAAACAGGGCAGATGACAGCAGGGCTCCTCAACTGGCCTCAAGGGACTTTTGCTTCGAAGGTTAGTCCATCTTCATAATTTTTGATTAAGTTGTTCCTTGTTCTCTGTGTGTGTGTGTGTGTGTGTGTGTGTGTGTGTGTGAGGCCATAGTTCCTTGTTCATTACTGACAATTTTACATGCTATGATTTGCTTGAGTGACATAATTGTACTGGACAATGCCTATTTGTGTTCGTATAAGAAATTATTTTATTCTTCATCCCTTTGTTTGACCCACGCAAGTTTTTTATTTGAACACCAGTTGCAGCAATGGATTTCCCTAAACCTCCAATCTGATTTATTGAGTTCGAAATGTTTCCTTTATGTTAGTTTGCCACATCGCATGTCAATATCCCTCCTTATGTTATTAGGAACGATGCTACTGATCTGAAAAATCATTAAACTTGCATCGTTTGACTTTTTTTTTTAAACCATAGATCTGGGAGCACAAGCATTAAGTTGGATACAAGACTAAGAAGCTGGATGAAAATTAATTGATAAGTCTGAAAGTATGACTGTATGCACAATTTCTTTCATATGGCATTGGCTTGCAATGGCTTAGGAAAAATCAATAACTTGAAAAACTGGTGCCTTTGTGAAAGTATGCAGTCTCCCTCTGACTAGATGGGTTTGTTGTTTTTTGGTCTCTACAATATTTTGATCTTGATACTTAGTGGTCTTAATTCTGTCCTTTTGTCATTATTTTCTCCACATTTATCTCTCAAACACAGAAGTATTTCAGAGTACTTGTGCCATTGTTGCATCTTTCTGGTCCAAAGTTACCTGGCAACATGTTATCAATCAAGTAATGAGCTTAGTCTGGGCTATTGGAATGAATTCTGTGTGTTAATCATTTTACTTTTAGGCAAAATATAGGTCAACCTTCTAGATTTGAGATTGCAGGATGGAATTTTTGAATGACTTGTTAGGATTTTTATATGGATTTTTTTTTTAATTTTGTTCAATCTTCATTAAATTGTGCTATGCTTCAGCATTTTTGTTAGAGAAGATGCACATCAAAATGTTTAGTTCAAACACGTTCTCAATTGTCTGATTTATGCTAAAATACATAATTCCCAAACATCTTGTGTCAGAAAGAATTTAGCTGCACCTCTCGTGCAAATTTTTCTTGTGTGCCTTATAATGATTTATTAAGTTATTTGACATGTAATTGAACTATTTTGTTACTGACTGCTGCTTCCCAGTAGGTTATCCTTGATAAGGAGAAACAGGTAGCTACGGTGGACAGAGAGGTAGATGATGGTATTGAGACCCTCTCTTTGAATTTACCAGCAGTAATCACGTAAGTGTCAAAAAAAATTTCACCTTTTAATCATGCCGTATCACTATAATACAGGTTCTGTAAATGCTTTGCCCTTTTCACCTTTCCTCGCTTTGGTGCATTTGTTTGTGCCTTGGTGACCTAAGATGCATTTATTTTTATTTCATCTTGTTTTTAATTTATTTATTGGATAAAATTCAAATATATATTCACTCCTTGACAAAACTGAAATCTAAAGGGCTTCTGAATCTTTTGTTTTTTTGCACGATTCATTTCCCATGTGAGATTTAGTGCAAAGTTATCCTATTCCTTTTTGAGTGTGCACGTGCGTGTCTATATTTTAATACTTTCCTTTTCCTTTTTGTGTTATTGATTTTACAGTTATCCTATTTTCTGGTTTCTGCAAAGTTATTCCATGATACATTTCATATTTAACATTGCAAATTAACGTTGACATGTGACATTTTGAAATTGTAAGTCGTATTTATAGCTAGGCAACAGAAACATGGCTACGTGACAAAATCTATATTTTTTTAATAAGGATGACAAAATCTGTTATATCCATGTATAATTTTAGAAAGTTGGCAATAGTCAGCAAATCTTGATAAGTCATTATATATGTTATCTTTCTCATTGTGGCGTCGGTGAAGATACAAGGATTCTTTAACTCTTCTGAATTTAAGGCTTTCAACTGCTTTCCTCAGATGTGGAACTATTATTGAGCAAAATTTGAAAATACAGACTACCATTTCTTTTCCATCCCAAGTAAGGTAGTTTGTCAAAGGTTGTGCCAAAGTAGATTTATCTAACTGGACCATGTTTTCAAAATCTGCAAAAGTTAAAGTGACACTAAATGCCTGCTAGTTTCACCCGTGTATTATTTACACAATACTATGTTTTTAATATCTATTATCCGGTATCATTAAGAAGATTCAAGCATTTTCAGGCTAAATTATGAGTAGTTCTCCCAACGTAGTTTCCTTTCTAACCTATCCCTAAAATTTAAACCTTCAACTTTGTTTAGGGAGAATCAAATCCCTTCCACTCAGACTCAACACAATACTAATTTTTAAATGGTAGGAGCCTCTTCAAAGTTTGCTGTCTCATAGTGTTCGAGTATCTGTGCCAAGTAAGCTATTACAGTACTGAAGTTAACAAGTATGCTTAGTCTTTCTTGACATTTTTCTTTATGCAGCACTGATCTGAGACTGAACCAACCAAGGTATGCGACACTTCCCAATATAATGAAAGCGAAATCAAAGCCTATAAAGAAGTATACCCCACAGGAGTTGAACGTGGAAATCAAATCTGATTTGGAGGTTGTTCAAGTTACAGAACCTCCCAAGAGAAAAGCAGGGATACTGGTTTCTTCTGTGGATGAGCTGATTGACAAGCTCAAGAATGAAGCTAACGTCATCTGATTATTCTCTGCTTGTTAGCTCCAGCTCAGTTACTGCTTTCTGTAGAGTAATTACTAATCTACCATGCATTAAGACATACAAAAGATAAATGTGTTTTAACTTGATATGTGGAATACCCTTATTAGATGTGACATTTATATTTGAATGCTTTAGATTTTATTGTGTTGTGGTTGGGAAGATGCTGATGAAAACAGATTATTAGTTGTAAACATTCAAATAAAGCTATCCTCTCTTCAATATAAATGCTAGAAAGATACAAGTTTCTTGAGTTTGATCCCAGAAAAAGGTCCTCTTGGTAGGGTTGTGAGGCTTAAAGCAGTGATTTCTTTTTATGCAAGTCCGGTTGGTCTATTTATGTGAAACTCAAGATGTTCCTTCACCGTTAGCCAAAACATACAGTTATCCTTCGCTGCTTATGAACAATTTTGGTTCCTAAACTGTTTTAGATTGATTTGTTTCTACCACTTGTATGAGATCCTCAAAATGCAATATAGGCAATCGCATAGAAGAACAATGCCATCCGGCCCTTCTGAGAAAAAGAACAAGAGGGTATACAAGTTCATTGGACTGTGCCTTTTGTGACTTTTTTTTTATTTTATAGTAGATATTAACTACCTAATGTTATAAATAGGACCGAATTTATAAGCCGTTATTAGGCCACAAGGCCATTGACTTTCAACAGTATATATAACATTATGGACATTGTTCGTGGCTGAAAAGCTAAACTCGCACGTCATTGTTTCAAAAGCATTAAATCAATCTAGCAATCCAAAACTTCTGAAGAACAAGCGATCTGAGAGGGATATATATATATTGATGATTTGACTTTCAATGCTTCTTCTTTCTTAAATCATAAATAATTCCTTTTGCTTCCGCTGCTAAGCAATAAGGTTGGCTACATTCTGCAATCAGAATCTTCACAAGTGTTGTGCAATTGTTGTATAGTGTTATGAATCTGTTGGTCACTTTCCTTGCCCCACAACAGCAAATACAAGCCAATGATGACAGTAAGTGCTCCTATGATGCTGAAGAAGGGCTTATATGTTAGTATAGAAATTTCGGAGTAAAATTAAATTACCATCTTATACCAAAAAAAAAAAATACCATCTCAAAACTTACTCTTCCACTCATTTTGTCTAAATTTATGTTACAACTTCCAAATTATTGGTATATGTTTGTCATTGCTATAGCAATGACTGGGGTCATAAAATCATATAGATCTGAATTTGATCTAGACCGTCCAAATATGTTACACCCAATGGTCCTAGATATTGGAATCAATTAACTAATTCACACATATTAAGAAAAGTTAGTTATTTGTTAAAAAATATGCGACAGTTTTCTTAAAATATCTTACATTGAGTTTTCTCTCACTACTACATGCATGTCTTTCTACATTGGTTAGGGAAGAAAAAAAGTCTTTTTAACACCATTTCTTTAACCAGTGCAAATGAGTCGATGTAAAAAAATTATTCTACACCGATTGTTGTCAAAAAAACAAGTAAAAAACATATTTTGTACTATTGTATAGTGTATCATAAAGAGATTGAAGTAATATGTAATATATGAATAGTATGGGTTAATATATTGATTTTTGCTTTGTATTTCCATGAACAAAATGAAAAAATGTTGAGAGATGAATTATGACATACCTGCCCAAATAAAGTTTCTCACCAAAGACAAAGTATGCTAAAATTGCCACTAGCATTGTTGAGAGAGGGTTAAACATAGTGACAAAAACTGGCCCTTTTTGCTCAGTGCACCATAGTTGAATGAAGATTATCAACCCTGAGATCACAATTCCCTGCAATTAATCATTTAATTAGTGCTGATTATTCATATCATGAAAACATTAGATTTTTCCCCTTTCACTTCACATGCTTGTTGCGCACTAGAACAAACTAATTACAACAAGATGTGTAAATTACCAAATGCCAACCCTAATTGATTCAATTAAATATGATACAAGTACACCTTCTGATTTTTATTATAAGGCATTTTTTAGAATGAATGAAAGATCCTTAGTATAAATTATGAAGGGGGGATGTTTATTTTGCAGTTTTTCAAGATTGCCATTGTTTAAAAGTTTGATGTAATTTTTTTTTCACGTTTCTAGATGTAATTCATAGTTTTTTTTATTTAGGTTAAGGTATAATCGCTTTTAAGATATAAAGCGTCAAGAGTTTTTATCTCTCATAATAAATATAATTTTTTAGATTTAAACTTATATTCTCTTTTTTACGAGGATGAAGTTACTTAGCACCTCAACTAATAGATTATTGGTAATTTATGGTTTTAATATAGTTATATTAGATATCATTTTTATTTTCATTTTTTAATAAATTTATTGGCTCATTTACTCTTTATTGATTATGGTGAGGTGATTGGATGTGTCTTATTATAATAAGGACTGAATCAACAATGTATACTTACACCATAAATGGTTGACCAGAGGTCAATATTGAAGCCTATGGCCCAAGCTGATGGGTTATGTTGTATTATAACTGTGAAAACAGCTGATTGTGCTGCTCCAACAAAACACATCCAAGCTGTTAGTGATAGTTGGGCAGGGTATCTTCTCAATGTCATAGCCTGCAAATTTCACACTTAAATTGCATCACTATTCTTCTTCACTGCAACTTTTAAATAAAGACATCACTGGAACCCTAAAATCATACTCCCCTAGTCTTTAATATAAAATTTAATTAGAGGGTTAGATTTAGTATTAAATATAATACCTCAATCTATTTTGTCTCCTAAATTTATAATTTTTCCCTAAAGTATTCTTATTAATTGTATGCTTTAAGGGGGTTTCCATTAAAGGGTATTCATGATGAAAGATGATATTTTAAAAAAAATTAAACTATATTTGTTACAAATAATCAACATTCCTTAATATATCAAAATTAGTTATTTGGCTCTTATATTAAGGATGAAGAGGTAGTAGTAAGTAGAGAATGGTGGAGATCAAAACCTGCATAATGTACCAAATAGACCATGTTATGCAGCTTAAGACAGTGAGAATTGAACCCTTGAACCAGTCTTCATGGATTGGATTATTAGCAGTTTTTGCATGAATCTGAATCAGAGGACGATCCCACAGATTCCTTATAACAGGTCCTTTGTATAGTGTCATGGTCATTACACCACCTAATGATAATAAGGTTCCAAGTACTTTTGCTATACCTCTAGGATGAAGAAAATCAACAACTTCCAACCTGCATTATTCAACTCAAAAATATATGGATCAAGCCTAAAAAAATTGAAAATACAAATGATTATTGATAAAAGATTCAAAAAGGAAAGTCCTCTCTTCATTAGATCAGTAATGTTTAATTTGATGGTTAGATATTAAGGTATAGAAGTCCCACATCTAATGGTTATAAGACGAATTAAGTGTATGTATGTTAAAGGTAACTGCTATCAAATGGTTTAAAATATGAAGGATTTTTCTAAAATAAAAAAAAATAAATGGTTTGGAACTTAAGGTTCATTAGGGTCAAAATACGTCCTTAGACTCATAAAATATTTAAAGAGATATTTGTATATTACCCACCAACAAAATAATTCAAAGATTATACACATAAGATATTACTTAACTTTATCTTTCAAATTTATAATTATTTTCTTAAAATATCCTGATTAATTATATATATTAAGAAAATTTTTATGAAGGGAGTAACAACTAAAGAGGTATTTTAAAAAACTAAAAATAGCTAACTTAACTAATTTTTAATATCTGCATAGTTTCTATATTTATGTTTGGAAGGAGGATCATGTTGATCACCAAACAAAGAAAAGAAGAAAGCAAACCTGAGTAGCACTGCAATGATGAAGGTGATGGAAGCTATGGTGTTGACCATGGAAGCAACAAAGGTTGGAGAGGTGTATCTCAGGCTTGCAAAATACATGTTCAGAGTTAAACTAACCCTAAAAATCCATGAAAAAATTTCCCATATTAAAATTAAATGCACATATTCTTCCATATTATTAATATTATTGTGTAATAATATCCACTTTCCCTGTGCTTACCCTAGCAGAGAAAGCACAAAAATTTCCAGGAAAAGAGTCACTGTCATCTTTGGTCTCGTTTTTCTGCAAGAAATTATATTGAAATTTTAACTGTCAAACTTCTGGTAAACTAATTAGTATAACTCCTATTTAATTTGCATGAAAATCAGGGGGGAAAACAGAGACAAATTTACCATCTTGTCAAGAGCGATTATTTATTTATTTTTATAAGCATCTAATAGGTACTGAAAACTAAATTGGTTATTAAATTAGTCAAGATAATAGTTTAAGAATTGATTATCCTACTACCTTGGTTGAGTGAGGGTCAATCCCATCATAATTAATATAATTAAATTTAATAAAATAAATAAAAATATAATTATATAACTATGAGAACAATAATATTTAAATAAAAATATCGATGCAAAAATAAATAAAATATTCATATATAAACTATATATAATCCTACAAAAAATAGTTATTAAAACTAATACAAAGTTAGTTTAACGGTACAAAATATTGCTAGATTTCTCTAAGTCTTAAGTTCAATTTCTAAGTGAGACATATACTGAGAGGTGTAGCTACAAACACCAAAAAGAGATACCTTGTAATAGGCTTTAGTAAATAATACTCTAGGAGAGTTGATCTTAATCCTAAATATAAGACATATTTTTTTTATATTTATATATTTTTTCTAAAATTACTCATATTGATACTTCCTCAATAATAATCAAGTGAGAAATAGAGATAATAAATTAAGGAAGATGATTTGAGTATTTTAAACAACATATGCTATATTAACTAATTTATTTAATCTAATTAAATTAATTAAATAAGTCATATATTAAAGATATGTGACGTATAAAAAACAAATATAGTTACTAAATGACAAATATGTTATTTAATTCAAAATGATGTCATTTTAAACTCAAAAAAGAAAATATAAAATATAACTTAATCATATCTAAAACTATAAATCAAAGAATTAGTTCATTGATATAATCAGGTCACTCAGATTAGATTTTAATGCTATTATAGTACTACTCACTAATCCATGTTGGAATTAAGTCTTCCATATATATAGTTCTCTTCACCCATAAGGTTTGGGCTAAAGATTTACACATAAAAGATAGTATAAAGTTATCTTCACTCAATCCAAACCCAACAAGTGAAAGAGAAATGCATAAATTTATAATTATTACCTCTCTAGGAAGTAAGCAAAAGGGAACATGACAATGGAAGCCACAACATGCCTGTAGGTTACATAAACATGAGGATTCATGCCATGGTTGAAGGAAGCCTCTGTGATGAAATACAACAACGTATAGCCTAGTTGTGTTGAAAGCATGAGGATATGTGCCTTCAACTTCATCATCTTCACAAGCTAACTTTTCCTCTCAGGCATAAGTACAACAATATGCTTCACTAATATATACACAAGATTGTGATAACAGGAATGTGATTCCTTATTTTCTAATACACGTTGTCGATGGTATCTTGTTCTTGATTTGATTCCTGTTTTATATATACGTGTGTGAGAGAGAGATACTCCTATGAAGGTAAATATACGGTTTACTTTAAAGGGTATTTGGATTAGCTTTCTAAAAGTGATTTTAATTAGGTAAATATGTGATATGGGTTTAGCATAAAAGTGCATTTGAAACTATAGTTAGAGTTTTCTCATATAGATCTTTAATCATAAATATAACGCATCAATCAATTTTATTTTTTAAATTTATAATACAACAATTGGAGAAAAGTTTTTTATTGAAAAGTTTATTAGCGAAAAAAACTTGACAAATTTTTATATCGTATTATGTAAATTTTATACACATGGAGTATTAATATTTTGATTTAGGCTCTTCGCATCAGTAAAATTGTCAATGGAGGAGCTTTTCTCACTTTTTTATTTATAATTTTTTTAAATTATCTCTATTAATATTGTATTTATTAAGAGGGTTTCAAACGAGTAATTTCCAATACAAATAATTAAATGGATATTTAAGGAACCAACATACATTTCTTATAAATAAAATATTTATAAATTAGTTATCTAATCCCTATATTTAGTACTAGGAGTACTTTTTAAAAATTAGGAATGATAATTTATATTTGGTGGCATATTGGGTTGCAAAATGGCATTAGATTCCTGCATGAATGTGTGGGGACAAATGGGATATTTGATTTTGATTATTTTTGTCCCCTTTAAGTACGTTGTATTTAGAGCACCTTAATTAACTTTATAATTTAAAAGAATAAATTTGAAAGGAAATTATTTTAAAATATCATCTAAGGTGATAGGATTTGCACAGTAAATGCACAAATAAATTTAATTTAATTCTTTTAAAAAAATTTAATTAATACCATTCCAAACAAGATTCTTCATCAGTTAATATACCAACAAATGACATAAGCTCCCTTAATTAAAATATTCCAAAACAAATGTTAGTGACTTGGGAATAATTCCCATTAAAAGTATCTTTTTTATTTTGAGAGTGATTTAACTAAGAAAACACAATCAATTACTTTGATAGAGAAATATCATTTGTCTACTAAGCTATGTTTCCTTTCCACAAGAAAGGCAAAATCTTCCGTTTTTTAATATATCATATAATTAAAGATTTAATCGTAATCTTAAATATAAAATCTCTCTCGATAATCAAGTAAGAGAATGAGAGGAAGAATTAAGGATAATGATTAAAGTATTTTAGAAAAAATAAATATGTTAGATTAACTAATTTAACTAATTTTTTTAATATAATTAGATTAATTAAAAATATCTTATATTAAAAATCAGATAAATATATGTGATTTAGTTTGTGGAGGAAGTCAGCATCCGCGTACCAACGCCATCATAATCCATAGTATTTTAAATTACATCACTCTTAAGCCTTTGTTTGAATTGAGGAAAAAATTAGAAGAAAAATAAAGGAAGAAAATATTGAGAAGTAAAATTTTCAAACGTAGTTTCTCTCTGCGGAACGAAATCATGCATGCCCACATACTGAAATGCAGCAAACATTCAAGCGAAGATACCATTTTTCCACATTCTACACAGAAGATGAATGTTGCCAACCTCAATCTTCCAGAGACTATGAAGAGAAGAGCTCGATCTCAACTGGAATGATGGAAATAACGAAGACGTGTTCACCAACTCCCCCTTTTTCCTTCACTTTTGCCTTTTAATGAACTCGGGATGCACATACAAATTTATTAACAATCAAGTCCCTAAGGAGTTCAGAGTTATTAGGTCATTTTAGGAGGACTTATTAATAATTAAATTGTCTATGTGACAATGCATAGTAAAGAAATCATCTACCTACCTTGTTTGTAGTTATGTTTTGGTGAGGAAGAATGTTTCATTAACAGAACTAATTTTTCTTGCCAATCACAGTTGACACATGATAAAGAATAGGCCCATATCCTATTAGAACGTTAATTTAATTTCTACTATTTTCGTGAGGGTTTCTTTAATAGGCGATATCGTAAGTCCCCTATTAAACTACCTAAATTTTTTTGTACAAAAAAAAACTATTTTCTTTTTTATTTATTTTATTAGTATAATATAGTGTTGACCACTAATAACTCTTGTTGGTCATTTAGCTTTTTGCTTTAAGATGGATGTAATTTAAGTAATATGGATTATGATGGTGTTGGAAGGGGATGCTGCCTTCCATTTCCACCACAAACTCTAGTTCTTTGGTTATAGTTTCGGTTGTGATGAAGATATCCTAATTTTTAAATATTTAAATTTACGTCTCAGAGTAATTGACAATTTACCCTACTTAATATTAATATTGTTTAGGAGAAAATGATATTTTACCCTACTCTTTAATCATACGTGACTTAATCCCCTTCCAAAAATCCTCATATAAAAAAATTGTACTAACAAAAAAAAAATAATTTTGCTGTATACAAAATAAACCTCCTCTTATATATTTATCTTATAGAAACATGGTGGAACTAGAAATTGAGGACTAGAGGGGCAAACCTCTAACATATTTTTTCATAAGATGGACAAATAATCTTTTAACAAATTTTTAACCATAAATTTTTTTAGAAAAATTTAAGACAATGACAGTTGTAGTTAATTTATTCCCAAAAGCACAAAAAAATATAAAACTTCACTGCAATTTAGAGGTTGAATTGAAATTAATTTTATAATGATAAAAGATAATAAGAGTATTAACAAGATAAATAAATGCTAAAACAAAAATAATGGGGACATCAATAAGACAAAAAAGACATTAACAAGACCCCTATTTGCCTTGTTAATGCTCTTATTTTTCATGTTAATGCTTATATTTATCTTATTAATTTTCTTATTATTTTTGTTAATGTATATATTCATCTTATTATTTTTATTATTGTTCTTATTCAAGCCCTTATTTTTTTTATTAATAACTTTATTTATCTTGTTAATTTTTTTATTATTCTTGTTAATTTCTCTATTTATCTTATTAATTTTTTTATTATTCTTTTTAAAGTATTTATTCTTCTTGTTAATATCTTTATTTGTCTTATTAATTTTCTTATTGTTCTTATTAAATTCCCGGATAGAAGAAAGAAGCAACCGCCCCTCTCTGTCTCTCCCCTAATTTTGCCTGTGTATAATACAAAATAAAATTTTCATAACGAATCCAAACATACCCTAAGCGTTAAAAACAAAATTACTTATTTAATGAAATGAATAGTAATTATACAACAAACTCCGTTCATTTAGTTCATTCCAAAAGTATGTCTACATCTCATTTCAAGCCCAACTCAAATATGGATGAGTCACGGTCTAAATTATGACATTGGATAACAAATAGTTTATCCTTGCTCTTTACCTTATCACACTATTATTGAAGGGAATCCAAGGTCCTTCTATTTATAAGCAATTATTTAGTAAACATGGCTCTCAAGTTACGTGCGTGAGTGAGAGAGAAGAAAAAATTGTTCATCTAATTTTATTTATAAATCAATTCTAACATATTTCACACAAACTAAAAAAAAATATTAAATTTCATTAACTTTACTTTAAAATTCTAACAACTTTTCACTTTATCCCTATTTGATATACATTATACTTCATGAAATTAAAGTCAACATAATAACAAATGAAAGATACAATTTTACATTCATATAAAAAATTTAATAATATAACTAACATATAAAATTAATAAAATTTCTTCACTCTCACTACCCTATAAATAGGGCCAGATGAGTATTACAATCACAACTGAGAATAGGGAGAAACCTAACCATAAACCCTTTTCAAGCAACTAACAGAACTAGTAAGCAAAGAGGGGACCAAAAGAGAATGGCGTAGAAATAAGAGCATGTATCAGCAAACCAATTGCAGCCTCTGCCATTGTAAATCACAATGGAACTTTTGTAAATCATACAAAACACCTATACATTTTACCTTTTTTCCTCATACAAACATGGGTGTAGAGTTCAATGATCTATTTGCTTTCGTGTTGATATGATCAGAAAAAAGAATTTAAGAAGGATTTCAATTTCTTCTTGTTTAGATAAAGACAATTATGGTGAAATGTAGAGCCTACTACCCAGAAGCCAATAGCCAAAGCATGATTAAAGATGATATCAAAATTGTTATCCAGCTCATGAAAGCAAAAGCAACTGAAATCTGGTACTTTTGGCATTCCTCTTCAAAACTGCAGTGTCCCAAATCATTGATGTACAAAACTGTAATGCCTGCTGAGGCAGAAGCTGCTGCTAGAGATAATGTTGATGTTACCTGTGGACAATGGTTGAGAAGTAGACTTGTCAAATGTTGAAGCCATAAGTACACAACCCTTACTACATGTTAAAAGCAAGATGGGCTGTTTGGTACAGGGAACAGAAAGGAATGAAGAAGAAGAAAAACAATGAAAAAGGTAATTTTTATAGGGTATAAAATATCGCTAGATAAACACAAAAGTAATAACAGGATAGCTATTATTGAGCAAAGATGAGGAAGGGAACCTATTTCTTTTAGGGTGTTTCGTAAAAAGAATTGGAAAAGCATTTCCATTGCATAAAAACAATATATATATAATATATATAATATGTGTTAATCATTACCTAACAGTAACTATCATTTTTATTATTATTTTTTATTCGAGCACAAAACATTTCCATAGGACAAAATCACTTTTTTTTTAGTTCAATTTTCAATTTCATTTCATTATATTTTGCATACCAAACAACCCCTTAGAATCATACAAGCCCTAAAAACAGCAGAGTTAAGTTGAGTAGGGGCTAACCCAATCTCCAACTACAAAGAGGCTAACCAGTACGGCATTGTGGAGGACCTTCTTTCTCATCCAAGCATATGCATCCAACAAGGCAAGTACAAAACTCCAAATGACTTGTAAACCCATTGAAGCTAGCAAGTAACTGTAACACCAAAAGAGTTTTTGCCATGAAATTGTTACTCATCTAACATTCAAAATTTCATTGATGCAACAATAACAATTTTTACCAATCAATGATGGTGAATCAGTTTTGGAGAAACATGAATCATAAGCATTTCTTGAAAAATATGGAACACATACATGAAAGGAATAAATGAAAACTTATAATATAGGCATACATCACACAACAATGAGGTTTTATTAACAATTTCCGTCCTTAGCCAACTCCCTTCCCATCTCCCTCCTAGTTGCACTTCTGCCAAAAGGTAAAACCAAATCACTATGTAATGATATTTTGTTTAAGTTAGGAAGGTGCAGTCAAAACTAATTAGCCAGGGCTTACATATGGTGTTTGGGTAGTTATCATGCCAAACTGAGGCATGCAGGATTATGGTCAATTGGGAGATATATTAGTCAGACATTAAAAGCATCTCGTCCAGGAACTACATTAATCGGAAAGGTGTTATACAAAAAATTTTAAACAAAAATCTCCATAGTATCGGTTAGCAGTTTTCATGGCAATAGTAAAGAATCAAAATTATAACTTTTATGAGCATGTGTAATAGTAACCATTGCAATTATTTGGCAAATTCACAGATGCTTTGAGAATGAAAGATGCTCTCCTAACAAATCCAAGGACTTTGTGTGCAGGAAAGGAAGGGAAGTGTGTTCCATCATATGAGAGAACAGATTGAAGCTATCTCAGAAATAAGAAGCTATTGTTTCAAATAGGCAATCGCCCTCAAACTGTAGATACCATTTTCCTTCACTAGGAATCTAAGATCAGTAACTGATTCAGCTATCCCAACAAACACAGACAGTTGTTGTTACTACTAGGTGATACTAATCCTTAGCTTAGTCATCCATTGTTCTAATTAAGGGAAATGTTTATTCAACTTCCCATTGCCACACATATTTTGACAAGCAAGCAACCATTTCGTAAAATTTAGATCAGCTCAATCATAATTCAAACGACATAGCATGACAATTGACAACATGTATAAGAAGCAGTGCAAATGCCAACTTGTAAACGAAGCAGTACTACTAGATTACTGAAACTGAGATCCTTAAGATAGTTGTATAAAAACCCGATCTGTGCAAGATAATCTAGTTGATTTACATATAAAATTCAATTTTTGATAGAATCAGTTGAATCAATCATTAACAAGTGAATAATATGAACAATGAGATTGGAGAAAACTAGAGTCCATCCACATAATCACTCAGAAAATTTTATAATTGAGGGAGAGAGGATACTCACCAAAAAGCCGTAAAACTAAAGAAGCTTGATGTGGTAGCCATGGAAGCAATTGACCCTACAGCAAAAATGCACTGTGAAATCCTCAGAACCAACCCAGTGAGAGTTCCAGGCGTCCCAGGGAAATCCTTCATTTTCCTCTCAAAAATTCTAAAGAGAAATCTTCGGATCCTCACAACAAAACGCCCATCTTAAGATTCAACTCAAATGCAGAACAAACCACGAGTCTAAAACTTTCAATACCCACTTCACTCTCCATATACACCCGAAACAAAGACGAATACAAAGAAATTGACACAAATCGAAATTCCAATCCGTATTACCAGTAGAAAAAAGTGAAGGTCTGAAAGCGGGAAAAGTAGAACCAGACAAGATGATTTTGAGGAGGGAAGGAAAAGAAAAAAGACGATGTGACTTAATAAGTTAATCAGATAACGATTTATCTGCGAATTGCATCCACCACCGCGAGAGAAAATCACAAACAGTCAAGAGAGTGACTAAGCAGCGTCCTTGTGGCTTGCGTGTTCGTTCCTGATACGGTGAAAGGGAAAGGGAAGGCTCATTCACCATCCCACGCTATCATGATGAAAGCGGAAGGTCTCACATAAAGTTTGATAGGATTGGACCCACTGGATTACAGCTAAGTGAGATGTCATGAATTGTCCAATGGATATGTTACATGGCTTGGTTATTTAAACCCAATATTTTGAGGACGAATCACGTACGTAGTGTCTATTGAAAAAATTTATCAAGGAGAAGCAAAGTTTACATAATTTATCCTATTTTAAGACAATTAATTTTTAATTATTAGTTAAAAATATTGTATGGATTATATTTAAAAAATAGACTCATATTTAATTATATAATTATTATTTTAAATTTATTGAGTTAATATTTTTTATTAATAAAATTAACATAATTAAATTTAAATAACTAAAGATATATTTTTTAAATTTAAAAAATTAGAATAAAACTTGATTAAAAAAAAAAAAGAGCAAAAGCATGTTTTAGCCAAAAATAAAGAGTTTTAATTGTGGTCAGAAAAACGCTTAAGGGCCACAAAATCAGAATATGATAAATTGGTCTTTTAAAAGGTCTTATTTCTACTGTAGTCCTTAAGAACGAGTTGGGAAATAAGTTTTCTTTATCAAATGATATTATTGCCCTTGTATATTAAAGAAACAAATTAAAAACTCCCTTCATCGTCGATCGTGTGGGTCGTCTTCTGGCACCGGTCATCGGAGTTTTGACGCCAGCGACCGAAGAAATAACAATTTTAATTATATAAAATGGCAACAAAACTTTGAATAATGACATTGAAGTTAGCAGTTGGAAAAGCTATGTTTGGGTTTAAAGTAGTAACCAGAAAATCAATAGCTGTTTCACTTTAAAAAATTAAAAATATAATTATACAAATGACAACAAAAATTTTAAAAAGTAAAAACTAGTATTTTTGAAAAATTAGATTTAGTTTCAAGTATCTTATACAATAAATAAATGTAATTTGAATTGATTGTGAGTCCATTTATTTAGATTTTTTTTTTGCCAGAGAGATATGACATTCCATGAGAATTGTACCATTATATCATCTAATTATTTTTTTTAGACCTCAAGCAATAAAGTTAATCTAATTATATTGTTTAGACCTCGAGCAATAAAGTTAAGGATCGAGTATCAGATTTGGTGCCATCAAAGATAAGTGTGTGTTTAAGAGTTTGGTTGGGGGGGGGGGTTTTGAAGGTATGGGAAGGGAAAAGTATGTTTAGTTGGGAAAAATAAAGGGGAAAGGAGAAGAGATTTTTTGTCCTTATGTGCTCCCCTCTCCTCCCCTAACTCCCCTCCAAAAGTGAGGGTTTTTGGAGGGGAGAGAAATTTTTTACCCTTTTTGGACCAAATTACCCTCAAGTATTTTTTAATATTCCAACTATACCCTTAAACCTTTTTTTTTATTTTTCTCACACCTAATTTTTTCTTTAATTGCATAATAATTATAATAAAACTTAATAAACATAATAAATTATTTATATATTATATTAAAATATATAATAATTATAAAATTAATAAGAAATAATATTAAAATTTTATCATATTTTTAATTTTTTTTAATTTTATTACATATATAAATGAGATAAAAAAATTTAAGATTTATA
Organism: Leucaena leucocephala; assembly: GCA_037074615.1. Taxonomy (NCBI): domain Eukaryota; kingdom Viridiplantae; phylum Streptophyta; class Magnoliopsida; order Fabales; family Fabaceae; genus Leucaena; species Leucaena leucocephala. Next base: position 9,130,980 of record CM073533.1, on the reverse strand, counting down.
AATTAAAAAAATAATAATTTTGATATGAATATTGTAAATAAAGAGTAAATAAATTTAAATAAAGAGATAAGAGTATATTTGTCAATTTCTAATTAACTCCCCTCCCCTCCCCTTCTGAATCAAACAAAAAATATCATTAATTAACCTCCCCCACCTTTCCCTACCCTCCCTTAAATTAACATAACCTCCCCTCCCCTCAGCTGAACCAAACAAAGCCTAAGTGTATGGTTTGAAAAAAAAATTAGACAAAACCTTAATTTTGTTCAGAAGTAATTTTGGTCAAAATCATAATTTTTAATAAACTACTGAAAGTAGCTTTTAAAACAGTAAAATAGTTTATGGACTATACAATTATTATCTTACTACTATTTTTTCTTACACCCTCTCTCCTGTCTCATCTCTCTTCTTTCTCATCTCGCTTCTCTACACACTCTCATCTCTCTTCTCTACCCTCTCTCATACTTTTAATCAAATCATATTTTTTAGTAATTTACCAATATAAAAAGTGATTATACTATTAATCATCTAAACATCTCCATTTTTAAAATATATTCTTCTCAAAATCTATTATCCAAATTCTATTCTTCTCATAGGGCATGTTTGGATTAACTTTTCGAGAATAGATTTTAGATAATAGATTTTGGGAAGAATATATTTTGAAAATAAAGATATTTAGATGATTAGTAGTAGAATCACTTTTTATATTGATAAATTACTAAAAATGGTATGATTTGATTAAAGTATAAGAGAGGAGAGAGGGTAGAGAGGAAAGAGGAGATATGGTAAAGAAGAGAGATGATAAAGGAGAAAGGAGGGAGGAGAGAGAGGAGAGAGGGTATTAAAAAAAGTAGGGGTAAGATAGTAATTGGATAATCTATAAGCTCTTTTACTGTTCCAAAAGTTATTTTCAGTAGCTTATTCAAAACTATAGTTTTGGCCAAAATCAATTTTAGACAAAAATAGCTATTTATTTAAAAAAAATTTAAACTGAAATTTTGTCTAAAATTAATTTTTAAAAGCTGCTCCCAAATACACACATAATCTATTCTCTTAAAACTAATTTAAACATGCCCTAGATGGTCTTCGGCATAAGATCTAATTATATATAGGCGTGCCAAAAACGTTATGTTATGAATGAGCCATTGATGATTTTTATTTAATCTCAAGCAAGTTGATGATTTTGTGAGAAATGAATTACCCATCTTTCATTACGGTCGTCTTTTCTTCTTATGATTTTGCTTTAGTTAGACAACATCATGATCGATATCTTCTATGTCAATCTTTGGTAGGTAGAATGTAGAAATAAGAAAGTGGGAGTGAAATCTTCTTTTTTTCTCCTTTGATATAATGAAAATCACTCTCAATTTAACTTCTAATATTTTATATTATTTCAATTTTATCATAAAAATTAAAAATTAATATGACCATTTTATTTCAATTATAAAATTTTTAAATAATTTTAATCCTTTTTAACTTATAAAAATAACTATTTTAAATCATTTTATTTAAATTATAAAAAATTATATATTCATTTCCATCATACTAAATAAACTTTTAAAATATATTTTTATTTTTATTTTTATCTCAACTATTATTAAAAAATTCTTATATTCTATCAAACATACCAAGCTGGTTATTGATCAAATTGGAGAGAGGCATACTAGATTTGGGTCTATAGTGACCTGATACATGCATTCACGTAAAGAATCAACTACTAGAATCTATTATTCTGTTTAGGCTCGACAGATACGCCTCATTGTGATGACCACCATTTATAGGGTGATTGGGTGGGATGTTTATGAATGTAAATATAATATTTTTGAACTCCCTACACATGTGATAGACTTTTTCCTTCACACGCATAGATCCAATAAACACCGAATATAATCTAAAAATTAAAACTGTGAACTCAATATTATAATCATCAAAGAGATTGTATATATAAAAAACAACAACAATTGAGTCAAGTGGAAAAGGCTCAATCTCTTTAAATAAGATGGTTGTTTGAAGTTTGAATTGTATAATGGAATAAACCCAATACAAGAAAGCTCCCTGTAATGTTCTAATCTATATTAGTCCGTTGTATTGATAATATATAGTTACTATCTGAAAATTTACTTCCTTGGCTCAAAATGTAAGTGCTGGAGAATTAATTAAGGAATATAAAATGAAGTTTTGTTGCACTACTATAAGACCAGTAATAATATATGATAGTAAATATTGAGTTCTAAACAAAAAAATATATAAAATAGGAGTATCTAAGATAAAGATATTAAAATGGATATGCGATTATATAAAAAAATAATTAAATTAATAATGAACATATATAAAAAAAAAAGAGATATAATAGTATCTATCACAGAAAAATGATTTAAAATTATTTAAAATGGTTTAGATATGTATAAAAAAAGTTATTAAATAAATCAGTGAGAATGGTAAATTAAATAATATAGAATTCTCTAAAAGAGTAACTTTCTAAAGTTATTGAGTGAAACTTATTTAAAAATTTAGCAGTTAATAGAGCACAATAATATCATACAATCTTTATACCTGATCTTACTTAATAGGATAAGCTTGTTTTTATTGTTTTACTCTTTTGTAAACAATTATATGTTAGTTTTCTTAAAGTACTAAATTTAATTATTTATGTACTGAAACCACTGTCTTAATTAAAAATTATTCCTAATATGTGCAATTAATAAGAAAATTTCAAGGAAAAAATATGAATTTGTAAGATAAAGTGGATTAAAATTTTATATTTAAAACTAAAGCATCATGCATTTTACTAACTCTTAAATTTATTATAAGAGGGAATATTGTGCATGTTATATTAAGAGAGAGTGGTAAGTGATTATCATATAATAGTACATCTTTTCAAACTTTGTTTATCACACTCATTCTTCCAATACATTATTCTAAAATGATAAAAAGATATATATGTAATTTGAAAGTTGAAGACAAGATGGAGTTACAACTTAAAGTGAGAGAGAGCAGAGTAGCCATCAAGTCCCTTGTTATCATAGTAAGCAAGGAAGTCTTGGAGTGAAGTCTGGCTATAGAGAGGAGGGTTATGAGGTGACAATAATTCCTTGATAGGGCCATAAGTCCTTTTTGTTGGATATGTATGAAGAGTGAAAAAGCATGCCACTGATACTCTTGCCCCTTCCTCATTTGCTACCACTCTATGCTCTACACTCTTCAATCTGTCATTTGACATAAGCTGCAACATATAAAGCTCTTTAATCCCTCTATATAATGCACAGTACCCACATCTAATACATGTATATTTATGAAGAAAATTAATTTTTTTTAATCACTATAATTTTGGCTTGAATATAATTTAATTTTTAAACTCTGAATTGATGCAACTCGTCAGTCCTATGGTGGTTATGTCCTTACACTCTACAGCTATAACCATCTAAAATAGGAAAACTTGGGGAAAAGCCCCATATTAAAATTTTTATTTGTGAGAAGGATTTAATAAACTTATATACACTAGTACCGTGCAAATTTTGTACATATAGAGAATATCAGTATTCTAGTTTAGGTTCTTCTCACCAAAAAACCAATAGGGGACCTTTTCCTAAATTTTTTATCCTTATATTTTAGAAAAGAAAGTAATATTTTTCATTAAGTTTAAAGATTAAAATTTTAAATAATTAAAATTATAGGCACTAAGTTGTAGTGAATTAAAGTTTAAGAACTAAATTTCAACTAAATTAAAATTATAAATACTAAATTGCACCTAGTCAAAATTTTTAGAGACTAAATTGTGACCAAGTCAAAAAAACTATTAATTTTTTGAGATTTCTTTGTAACTCATGAATTGTCTTAAAACACATATAAGTGAAACTGACCTGTAAGAGATCTCCAATATTCACAACTAGAGCTCCTGGTAGAGGAGGAACATCAACCCACTCATTGTGGCACAAGACTTGAAGTCCACCAATATGGTCTTGAAGCAGAATGGTGAGGAAGTCAGGATCTGAGTGTTTGGTGGTTCCCATGGTGAGTTCAGGCTGAGGACATGCTGGATAATAATGGCTCAGAAGACAATGCCCTTTTGCACAATCCATGTCCTTAAGATGGTCAGCCTTCAGTCCAAGTGACTTTGATATTAATTCAAACAGAACCTTCCCCAGTGCCTCTATTTGCTTTGAGTACTCCATTGTCACATCCCTACAAAATTTAATTGAGTCAAAATAATAAAGATATTAAGTCAAAATTTAAGGATCAAATAACAATTAGGCCAAAACTATATATAGAGATAAAAAAAATTAATTTTCTCCTAAATTAACCTTCACATGAAGATGTAATTATATTTTATATTTTTTTTTGATAAATACTCGACACACATTTTGAACCCAAATTCAATTAATCAAGCAACGTAAGATCTAGTGATTAAATATATAGAAGGTTTCATGAAAAGTAACAACTAATTAACTTCCCTATATAGATTTTTCATAGGATCAAAATTCATTACCTACAGACCAAAGGTAATTCTTGAGGATCAAGAGGTTCAGGAGCCATCACACAAAACAAAGTGTCCCTCCAATTAGCACGCTTAGACTTGTACAAATCAAAGTTGTTTCTGAATTTCACCTTCCTCTTCTCCTCCCTGCTGTAGTACCCCACCTTCACCTCTTTCGGCAGCTCGTGAAACCCACGCACCGCCACCAGCGTCTCCTCCAACAACTTCATGGGTATCCCATGATTCACCACCTGGAAAAATCCCACCGTCTCAGCAGCACACCGGACTTTGCCAACCACATCATTGTCCCCTCCTCCGGCGCCTATGTCTTTGAGGTCTATCACCGGAATCTTGAACTGGGTTGTCTGACCCTCTTGACTCCGGCGGAGACCTTTGTCGCTGGCGATCTCCTCCGGCGGACGTATGAACATTCGAGGGAGCTTCGTGATTCCAGCATCAACGAGGCCTTTAACGCCGGATTTAGATTCATCGAAGGCCTTAAGTTCTTGCAAACGTTCGTAGGTGTTGGAGCTTTGTTCATCCATTGTTTTTTGATTGATGATTACCAGAGCTCAAGATTTTAATTAGCATTTGTGCAGGTACCCCATCCACACGTATCACGTTTTGTTGTGTTATTAATTAATTTATAATTTAACTTGGTTTTATTGGCATTGAATTTCAGTGAAGATATCTATAGGAGGCACATGGATGATTCCTTAATGTAGCAATGCATTGATATGACAGCTATTACGTGATATTGCATGTTTTTTAAATCAGCAGCGTTTGTAAATTTTATAGTCTTGTTAATATAAAACTTAATTACAAATTTAATTTTAATTATAAATATAAAATTTATTTTTTATATTTATTAAGTTTTTTGAATTATTTTTATTTATTCTCATTCAACAATAACTAAATAAGATAGTGAAAGAGAGTTAAAGAAGATAATTTGAGTGTTTTAGAAAAAAAATATATCATATTAAGTAATTAAATTAATTTTTTTAATTTAATAAAATTAATTAAATAAGTCATATATTAAATATTAGAGGAGTATTTTATACCCAATTTCTTTAAAATTATAATGCATTTTCTTTTTGTAGATATCATATTAAACTCAACTCCACCAAATCAACGTCCCAATGGGAAGAAAACTTGTAGTTGGTGACAAAAAAAAGTTGCATACAAAATTATAAAATTCTTAAATTTTAAAAAAGAAAAAATTATAAAAAATTTAATCGTGCAAGAATTATTTTTATTTTGGAATATTAAAACCTGCTATGATCCTAATGAGTTTTTTTAAAAACAATTAATCTATTTTTATAAAAAAAATATAAAATTATTCATATTCCTACGTCAATTTTTTTGTCAAAGCGTGCTGTATTTGACCAATTTGTATATGTTTTACTATTCGCGCTTGAAATCGGCTTTCTAGGCTTGTACATTGAAAATTCTGTATGAATAGGAAGTTTATGAATTCTATTTCGTTTATAATTTTAAGAATTTTAATTTATAAGTGTCTCCTCATTTAATTAGAAAAATGTTGCTCATTATTAAGAATAATGATGGCTGAGCACCTTGTAGTTTGTATAGTTTATAAACTTAAGGGTTTGAATTTAAAATTAATTTGAATTTAAAATACTAAATATATATAGTGGGATTGTTCAAAATTCTTAGTCATAACTTATTTATTCACAAGTGAGTTATTTTTTTAATATAGTTATTTGATTGTATCATATTTAAATATTATCTAACTCAATTATAGACATATATTTTAAAGGCAGTCTAAACTTATAAGTTGTAACCTCAAGTGGCTAGAATTCCTCTCACTTGTGCATTTGGATTATATTATGGGTAAAATAGATTTGTTGACTGTTTGGTTAAGAAAAACTATGGTTTGAGTTATTTGGTTGCTGTTTGGCACTTCAGTTTAAAAAATCTTTTTAGGCAAAATTTTGATTTGAGAAAATTTTAAACAAATAGTTATATTTATCCAGAAGTGATTTTGGCCAAAAATCATTATTTAAAATCATGGTTTTAAATAAGTTATTGAAAATAGCTTTTAGAACAGTAAAAGAAATTATGGACTATCTAATTAATATATTACCCCTACTTTTTGTTATACTCTCTCTCATCTCTCATATATCTTCTTCACCCTATCTCATCTTTTCTCTCTCTTCTCTATACTCTCTCATCTCTCATATTTCTTCTTTATCCTCTCTTCTCTCTCATACTTTAATCAAATCATACCCTTTTGGACAATTTGCTAATATGAAAAGTGATTGTACTACTAATCATCAAAACATCTCCATTTTTAAAATATATTTTTCCCATAATCTATTCTCTAAAAGTTAATCCAAATATGCCCTTGAAGCTATACTTTTAGATAGGCAAGAGCCATAGGCTTTTCAAACAACTTTTAGATATTAAACATAAAAAATGACGATTTTAACCACATAAAATAGTATCGTCTTTATATTTCTCTTATCTCTTTATATAATTATTATTTACCTCATACTCTTTTTAGTAATTTATTAATAAAACAATTATTTTGATAAAAACTATTCAAATATTTATTTTTTTAAAATCATTTTTATATAAGATTTATTCTTTAAAATCATTTCAATTTTTTTAGAATATATTATCCAAAAGTTAAACCAAACATATCATTTGAGTATACTAGATTATTGAGATTTAATTTTTTTAAAAAGTTAGTATCCTAACTTATACCAAAACTATAGTTATGGTAAAAAACAATAGTTTATGAAAAAATAAATATTTAGATAATTTATCCTAAAACTATGGTTTTGAGTAAAAAAATTGATTGCTGGAAAAAATTAAGTTACCTTGGTTTTAGTTAATGCGTACTTGGATAAACCTCAAACTAAAATTTTAAAAGAGCTTTTAACCTAAACTTTGGTTTGAGCAAATTTTAAAATGAACAATTATATTTATCTAAAAAAGCTTATAGATTAAACTATGATTTTTTATAAACTCTTGGGAATAGCTTCTAGAATATGAAAATAGTTTATAGACTACCTAATTATAATTTTGTCTATATTTTTCCCACATTCTCTCTCCTTTCCTCTCTTCTTCATTATTATCATCAGAAAAACTCCTCTATCACTTCTTTTGTCGTCGGAGAGGAAGAAGTCGTCATGGATCACAGTCCTCATTTCAAATATAGAAGTCATCGTCGTGGGTCATGGGTCATGGATTTATAACAAGGAGAAGTGGCCATAGAGAAAGATGAAGGATAGGAGTCAACATTGGTGTTGGCATTGATCTTTAAGTCTCTCTCATCACTGGTTGCTAGTCAGAAAAAGATAGTAGAAGATGAACAATAGAAATAGGGATTGACGAGTAAAATGATGACTTATTTTTATTTTATTTTTATCTCATTTGATAATTTATCAATCATAACAAATCTTCTATTAATAATCATTTCAAAATATATTTATTTAAAATTACTGTTTTTTAGAAAGTCTTCTCTAAAAGAATTTATCTAAAATCTTTTTAATTTTTTTCAATAAATTCTTTGTAAAATTATCCAAAGTGCCTCTTATATTTTATACGGAAATTAGAATAGTTTTAAGGGAAAAAGACAAGAAATACCCATTTGAATTTGGAAATGACAATTTGGACATGTAAATACCTAAAAAGACATATTGGGCAGGAAGCCCAATCTGTCTTTTACAAATTTGGATAAAAATACCAAATTACCCCTGGACTAAATGACCATATTGATGCCACATGTGTCTTCTCTTTTGCATAATTGAAGTCGACGACCACGCAGGGCTAGATACAATTTTGGCGTCGGGGTGTATATTAGAAGATATTCTGGGTCCTCTGTTAGAGTCTTCAAGAGGCTATTCCGTTGGTGGTAGCATTCTTTTTAGCTACAAGCCGAGGTATGAATTCTTTTCAACCACCATAATCATGAACTTTTAGAACCAAAATTAAGTTTGATTTCTTCTTGCATACATAACTATTTCATATTCAAACAAAAGCTTAATCCTGATGTATGCTAAAACTAATATTTATGTCTATCAAATGATGCGGCTTATGGAGCTTGAGAAGTGTGTGGAACCTAGATATATGCCTTTTACTAAAAAGGATGTGAGGAATTTACTTCAATCATTTAGGGAATTAGAACCAGAAGAGGAAAGCATAGATTTACTAAGAATGTGCAAAAATATTAAGGAGAAAGACCCTAATTTTAAATTTGAGTTCATCCTTGATTTGAACAACTGTTTAGAGAATAAAGCCTAGTCATATGATATATTTGTTGATGTAGTGGTATTTGATGCAACATATCGCCTAACTACATTTGACATTCCATTGGGTATATGGGTTGGAATGAATAATTACATAATGCCTTGCATTTTTTGGTTATGTGTTTCTACGAGAAGAAAACTTACGATCATATTCCTGGGCATTAAAGGTAGTGTGAAGGTGCTTTTTGCATCTATATGATTTCACTTTTATTTCTATATTTGTTTGTGTCAGCTTATGCTTCCTTCGTGATCTTTTGTATCTTTTTGTTGATAGACTTTATGTGGTTTGACGATAATAAAGGAATGGAAGGAGAGAAAACTTTTTAACTGGAGTAGTTTAGCAAAATGACTTGTATTTCGAAACAAAAACTCCTAGTATACAGCTTATGATAGGGAAGGTGTAAGGAATTGGAAGACACGTAGCGGAAATTAATTTAAAAATTTTTCTATTCCTTGCCAGGATCTACCGTATGTGTTTAAGTCAAGTGGGAAGAAGTATTACCCTTAGTGTGCCTCAGCGACTTCCACAGCTTTCGGTCACGACGTTCACAGCTTCTCTCTGAGGCTCGTGCTCCCTTTCTGATCACAAGAAGTCGATGACTCAGGTCGACTTCCTCTACTGGTATCCACACGAATAGCGTTCCAACCACGAACGACGTGCTAGCGTCTCTTGTCCCTCCAGGGCTTTCTTAAGAGTTCGTCCTCTCCGTCTCTATTTCGGCAGTTTCTTATCTGCAAACCTTTTGCAGAGTCCCCTTCGGCCTTTCTATGTTCTATATATTTCTCTGTGCAAAACGCAGCTCCTAAAATCAGATATATAGGATGCTATGCGTTTTTCTCTGTCAACCGAATTGGTTTTTGGAGTTAATCTTATATTAATTCTAAAATTAATACAATATCATATATTGTATAATTTTATAAGAAACTAATTAAATAAATAATATCAAATCCGTCCCACAGATTTAATTACCCATTTATTTAATTTTAAATAAAGATGAGACTGAACTATATTTGATTTATTCTCATAAATCAAATTTGAGATATCTTATCAATTTGAATTTCGAATTTCAAACGTGATAGAGATTTAATTTATCCTTATAAATTAAATTTTATAAATATCTCTTATATGAGATATCCTATCAATTTGAATTTCGAATTTCAAACGTGATAGAGATTTAATTTATCCTTATAAATTAAATCTTATAAATATCTCTTATATGAGATATCCTATCAATTTGAATTTCGAATTTCAAATATGATAGAGATTTAATTTATCCTTATAAATTAAATCTTATAAATATCTCTTATATGAGATATCCTATCAATTTGAATTTCGAATTTCAAACGTGATAGAGATTTAATTTATCCTTATAAATTAAATCTCATATATACATATAATGTATATATACGAATTTATATATATATATATATACGAATATAAATATAAATAAATATATATACGTCTATCCTGGATCATTCATTGAATCTGGACATGTCTTAGATTCAATGAATCTGGACATCATAGCTCGTGTTGGGCTATTTTGTGTGCGACCCTGTAGGCCCATATGAAATTGACAGTGGGCCATTTGCTATACTAGCCCACAAGTCGTAAGCGGTCTCTAGCAAGACATAACGACTACCCAAATCATATGAGGATCGATAAACGATGTAACCTTTTATATAACCATATCATGTCCCTTCTGTCACGCGATATTTTGGTCATGGATGAGGCATGGATAATGTCATCCTCCTATTCCTGATCGTTACTTTCTTGATCCCTGAGTAGTCTGACTATAGAAATAGAACTACATTTCCATTACAGTATGGCCATACATTTCTCAGACTCACTCATCGAGGGGCCCAGTAATATCTCTCTACGAATGTGAGGGACAAATTCCATCTTGACCATTCACATTCCTCCGCATGAAAAACCACTAAGGCCGAACATAGTCTTTATGATCACTCGGTCAAAAGTGACTTTTGACTAGGTCAAAGCTGAGCGTTTTGTCATGTAGGAATCCATGATAATCTCAGGTTAAAGGGCGTATTGACATGGTTTGTATATGAGAGAAGCTTATGACGTTACCCATGCAGTTCTCTCATAGCGGGTCGGTCCAGCACCTTGTACTCTTACATGACTTTGATTTATATCTCTATACATCTTCAAAGTCATACTGGTCTTATTTCATCTGTGCTCCCGCATAGATGATCGACCAGGGATATTTAGGATAATATCATGAATTATCCAAGGATGGTCATCATAGTAAACATGTAAATAATATGATAACTCAATTAATAAATTCATAAATCAATAATTTTCATAAGACAATGATTGGCCCCTAAGGCATGATTTCCAACAGAAAGGGGTTAGCATCTTATAATCCTTTGGTCTTCTTTGCGAGCATCTAGAATGAGCATATCATTTTCATTATTATTGAGAATTCTTTAATTTTCTGTCTTTTATCCCTTATTTGTGGAATTTGTATGTAATGGATGTATTTAATTTTTGAAAAGTTCAATGGCTTTACAATTCACTTGGGCAGTTTCCTTTTGCTCTCTATTTCATTGTCTTCTTTAAAGGCTTTCTTAGGGTTTATGAATAGGAAAGCTCCGCAGACAATGTTAACAAACTAAAATATGTGTCTCAAAGAAGCATTAGCCATTAAAGTGCCATAAACTAAACATGCTCTCTACATATATGATTGTAGCGAAATTTCTTTCTTGATTTAGTGTTGTTCTAAGAGAGTATTACAATGAATGGAAGGGTGAATTTTATAGACTTTACAATCTTGAGTCTATTGAGGATTTTGAAATAGGTTGAAGGGATATGGTCAATTCTTTTGGGTTACATGGCAGAAGGCATATTGCTAATTTATATACTTTATATTTGCTTTGGACATTGCAATTTATGAGAAGCCATTTTTTTGTGAGAATGACTACAACTGGTTAGTCAAAGTCAATTAGTGCTTTCATTCAATGATTTCTGAATGCACAGACCTAGCTTGTACACTTTATGGAGTAGGTACTCTATTTGGAAAATGTTAAATTGTTTTCACTGTGTTAGTTCCTTTTTTAGAAGTACATTTGGATTGGATGTTCATTAGACTTAATAGTATATTACATCCTATGGTTTAGAAGATGTAAAATATTACCTTATTGTTCACTTGGGCTTACATAATCAGGTGGCTGTTGCTATGGATTTCAAAGATCAAACTGGAGAACTACAAACTATGCAATATAATCTTCAAAATATTTGCCTTAAAGTTGGAGCCCCCATGGAGTCACATGCTGCCATAATTCTCACTTATTTTTCCCTTTTCAAGCTTCAGGAACAACTTGTGTTGACTGCTCATTATGCATCTTTACCATTTGAAGATGATTTTCTCATTATTTGCAAGTTTGACAATACGATTTATAACTTTGTCAATGGTATTTACAACTTTGACAATGGTATTTATAACTCCTATAATAGTATTTATAATTTTGACAATAGTATTTGCAATTTTGATAATGGTGTTTGTAACTTTGACAATGGTATTTGTAACTTTGATAATGGTGTTTGCAACTTTACCAATAGTATTTATAACTCCCATAGTGGTATTTATAATTTCAATAATAATATTTGTAACTCCCTCAATGATATTTGTAACTCCCACAAAAGAGAAGAAATAATTTTGCCAATGGGATTAATAAATTTGCCATTAATATTTGCAACTCCTATAATAAAATTTGTAACTTTGTTAATGGTATTTACAACTCCCGTAATAGTATTTGCAACTCCCACAATGAAAAAAAATGAACTTTGCTAATGGTATTTGCAACTCTTACAATTATATTTATAACTGCCAATAATATTTGCAAGTTTGTCAATGGTATTTGTAACTACCACTGGCATTTGCCATTTTCACAATGGGATTTAGAAATTTGCTAATGGTATTTGCAACTCCCATAATAGTATTTGTAACTCCCATAATGGTATTTGCAACTCCTACCATAAAGAAGAAGCAATTTTGCCAAAGGGATTGACAATTTTGCCAATAATATTTATAACTCTCACAATGGTATTTATAATTTTGTCAATGGTATTTGTAACTCCCATAATAGAGAAGAAGCAACTTTGATAATGTGATTAACAACTTTATCAATGTTATTTGCAACTCCCACAATAGTATTTGCAGTTTTATCAATGATATTTGTATGTTTATCAATTGTATTTATAACTCATAGTATTTGTCACTTTCACAATGGGATTGTCAACTTTACCAATGGTATTTGCAATTTTCATAATGATATTTATAACTCCCACAACAGAGAAGAAGTAATGGTATTTATAATAACTTCAACTATTGACCGACTAATGTTCTGACTTAGTTAATCACTTTTTAATGTTCATTTTTTTTAAAATTCTCTTAAAGAAATTGCAACAGTATTTTAGTGTTCAATTTGGCTAATAGTATTTGCAACTCTCCTAATGAAATTTACAACTTTATCAATAGAATTTATAACTTTTCCTATGTGATTTGTAACCAAATGGGTTTATAATTTCACCTATAGGATTTATAACTTTATTTACAATTTCTTATAATATTATTTATAACTTCACCTATTTAAAACTATAGTGTCAGCTACAATTTTTCTCTCAATTGCTAAAATTGGATTTCTCCCAATTGCAAATACTATTGTCAAAGTTATAAATATCATTGGTAAAATTATAAATCGTATTGTTAAACTTACAAATAATATTGAGAAAATGAAAGCTAATTTAGTCTTTATACACAAATTTATAAATGATAGATTATAACTCCTATTTAATCTATTATTTTTAATATTAAAAAACTCAATTTATTCTTTTATAATTTAAGTAATTATTTTTTATCCACCCTATTTTTAACTTGGCAAAAAAAATAAATAAATTAACGAAATAAGACACGTAAGCATAAGGAAGTGACTCTTCACTCTGTGGACTCTGCAACTTTGTCAGAAGCTTCACTGTATTAATTTCTCTGCCTTGAGTCGCTCGCATTTCTCTCTAGCGAGGGGGTGAATCCCGGCGACTACGAGCTCCGATCCAGCTCTCACCGTCTCTACTCTGAAGCGAGAGAAAGAAATGGGGTTCTCTTCCTTTATGGGTCGTGTTCTCTTTTCCTCCGTCTTCATCCTCTCCGCTTGGCAGATGTATGTCCCCATTTCAGATCTGTTTACTTTTCTCAACATTATTCCGATTGCTACCGACGACGACGACTTTGATAATCAGTGTTTTTCTTTTTCATTTTAACCAAATTGGAATATCTTTTTTGTGTGTTTTATTTCATAAATTGTACTTGTTTGTTTGTGGGTGTTATGAATGACCTGTGTCTACTTCGCAAAAAGTCGAAATGTGTTTTCTTGGCTATGTTTTTTCTTAAAGTTTTTTATTTGGTTCTTTTGCAAAAAGTCAACCTGAAAAGCCATGGGCAACTGCTTCGATTGTGTTGTCAAACTCGATGCATCTTCTTCTAGAGTTTATTCTGGTGGTTGATTGTGTTAATGATATGTTATTATTTTAGTTTTAACACCTTTTCACAATATTGGATTTTTTACCTGGGACTTTCTCCAATGTTTGGAAGGATGCTGTAATTTTTTACATTAAGAAATGGTGTGAACCTCTGGAGAGCTTGACTTGGTGGTTCTCCCACTGTTAGATGTAACTCGAGATTTTGGCCTTGATTTTTCAGAAATTAAGCTGTAAATTGTGAAGATGAGCAGCTTGAGATTCATCGATTAGTTGGAGAGTTCAAGCTCTCGAGTGGTCAAACAATCGTAGAATCACTCAAAAATTTTGAGTTGCGAATAGGATATGGGTTTTGCGTTGATTTTCTTTGTTTTTTTAATTGCTTCAATTCTATGAGAATATTGTTTCATTTGGCACTACAAATTGGATATCAAGTTGAATATGGCCACTTGTTGAGAGATCTAATTTTCAGATTAGTTGCATGTGTCTAGAAACAGGTGCTACGCTGTTAATATACAGATTAGAGAATTCGCCTTTTTTTTTTCTCATTTCCTCCTGGCAATCTATTGGAAAAGGAATACGTGACATTACATCATGTTATCTTATTTTTATATATATCTATGAATTATGAATGCCATGGATTATATATTGGTAGTTAAATTTCTTATATAAATCCAAGCTCGCTTATCATTTTTTTGAAGTAATAATATTGTTAAGTTTATTTTTGTTTAACATGTGTTATAATTAGATAAACTGTTCTCTTTTAGCTGATTTCTTACAAATGAAGATTTGAGAGAGTGATAATATTATCTTAGAAAATGCAGTATCTTTTGTTGATATAACCTGTATGTCGCTAGGTTTGATGAATATGATGCCCTTTTGCAAAGGACTTGATGGTCCTCTCTCTTTCTTTTGTTGTTTTGTTGGGGAGGGGTGTCGTGCTGTGTCTTAAATTTGAGAAGAAACCTAAACAAGTTCAGAACTCAAGCGGTAAAGCAAAAGGCATCTCTGGCCATCACTGCTTTACTAGGTTTTATTATTCTGGATTTGATTTCATGGATGCTTGTTACTTGGGGTGGTCTTATAGTAACCTTTTCTGCGATTCAAAGTTTATGTAGGTGCAAATTGACCCACGCCATGTATCTTCACAATCAAAATTTCAGGCCTTAGGCCTTAAATGCTGGATAACTTGGTTTAGGTTCACTAATGCTTTAACTTTGGGTAGCAGCCTGTCACCACTTTAGTTTTATTGCTTACAAATGAAGATGCTAGATTATAATGGTATTGTCATAGCAATATGTGTTATTTTGCATTGATATAGCTTCTATGTTTCTAGGTTTAATGAATTTGATGCCAGCGGTGGACCTTTTGCAAAGGAGTTGATTCCCAAGCTCACTGTTATGAGAAAAAACTTGTCCTCCAAATTGGGGTTTGAGATGCCGAACATTGATGTGAGACCTTGTTTTTTATCCATTATCATTTGTAGCAATTGGATTTCATTCTATGCAGCATCATTTTCCTTTCTAATTGAGGTGCCAACTACAGGTTCAGCATTTTGTTGCTACTATAATAGTACTGAAGGGGCTTGGAGGGATCCTTTTTGTGTTTGGGAGCGCATTTGGAGCTTTCCTATTGGTAAAACCTTGTTTTTTTGCATTAGAACGCGAATAAGTCGTTATTAATTAACTTTCTAAACATCTATTGTTTTGGTTCCGAAGCACTGTGCTCAAGATTGAAAAATGTGTTTGCTTTGTAGCTTCTGCATCAGGCGGTTACCGTTCCACTTCTATATGATTTCTACAACTATAAATCTAATGGGCCTGAATATAGCCTGCTGCTGAATGATTTCGTGCAGGTTTGTGCAAAATCATGCTATTCCCTGTGTTTTCCCGCTGATGATTTCTTGAGTTTGAATGACATTTTATGTTGGATTTGTTTTCAAAATTGCAGAACACGGCACTTTTTGGTGCATTGCTGTTCTTTATAGGGATGAAGAATTCAATTCTCAGGAGGCAATTGAAGAAGAAGGCTCTAAAAACAAAGACAACTTAGAGCAGAGATGCATTAATGTATTCTCAGAGAACAGTTTTTTTCTTTTCTTTTTTACAGCCTACTGACTACTGAGTTGCAGCGTCAGATTTGGGTAAGCTTTCTTTATATTTTTAGCCTCTTTAGTTTGGATTGGATACTTTGATTTGTTTGGATAATACTTTATTTATATAAGAAGTGAGCATATAATTTGTTGAGTGATATGCTTTGGCTTCCACATTCAATTTCATTCTTTTTTTTTTACAAAATTTTTTAGAAAAAGGTTGAGCTCACTTAACGATCGGGCAGGGTGAAGTATTGCTTTCTCTTAAACGATACTAATGTCAAGTAAAATGAGTTGTTTATTATTCTCAGGTATAAATTTAGACATTTAGGAACTAGGATGTCTCTTTAAATGTTATAACTAAAACTATAATAAAATAGTATTCTCTAAAGATCGATTATACTTTAAATGATCATATATATCATCCCTTTGTTAGTTAAATTCACAGAAAATGGGTCATTTCATTTCATTCTAAATATTAAGGTGTGTGAGATTAGGTATTAAGTTAGGTTTGTATGTTGATTAGGTTAGAAAGTTGAAATTCAAGTCATAGGTGTAAGTTTCAAAGTTGTTTAATTTTAAAATGAACAAGAAACTTGTATAAAAAAATGAACAAGAAGCGGAGAGAGAACCTCGAGAGTTGTAGGGGACAGCATGAATAGTACTAAAAAAGGTCAGTGGGTTTAGAGATGCAAATAAGGTAGTTTGAATAGAATGCTGTAACCATATTGAAACTGGAACCAAGCACCAGGTCAAGAATCTCAATCTCAAGTAAAACAAAAAAGAAAGAAAGAAATGAGTGAGGGCTCTGAAACTACAAAAGCAAACAGACGAGAGAGAGAGAAGACATGAATGGAGAAGGGGTGTTTACTTGGGAGGAGAAATAAGTCCCACATCGACAAAAGAAGAAGGATGGAAGGAAGGAAGTGGGTATAAGTAAGAGGGGAGGGGAATTAAGAGAAATTAAAAAGGGTCGGTTGGCTAAATATGCCACGCTAGTCCTGGATAGGCTAGTGCTGTATGGATATCAAGACATATGGCCGACGTAATTTGTGGAACCCAATAGGGTTGGTTCGCTTAGCCGACCCTCCTTCTGTACTGCCTAATTTTCTTATTTGTCTTGTTGTGCATGTTTAACCCTATTATTTATCCAAATTTTATTGTGAGCGTCGGGTTTATTTCGTTTTAATTATAAATCAAATATATTTTCTCTTAAAATTAAGTATCTTTATATAATTATATATTGAGGGGTATGTTAGAAGGGAGCATTTTAAAAAATTAATATAATTTATTTTTTAATCTTTTTAAATTATTTAAATAAATTTTATATTAAAAATAGGTACTATTAATTATTAAATAAATAAGCATTAAAAAGTAATACATGTAATCTTTGTGAGCATGCAATTTGATGCTGCCTCCAGCATGAGTTCAACCGATTACTATTTTAATTAAAATTATTTAAAATAAAATAATTACTTCGAAACTTAAGTTCGGATTTTACGGGCGAAGCTGGTTCCGAACTTGCGATTAGTATGGATTGAAATAGAAATATTTTAATATCTTTAATTTTATGTAGCTTCTACTTTTATAAATAAGTTTTATTTTGATCTCAAGTTTATTAGGTGTTATTTTAATCCATTAACTTTCAAAATTCAATTAACAAAGCGCTTACATATTATGAAGCCAACGATCAAAACTCCAAAAGTATTTTTACCTTTTTATAAATTAGTCTTTTTAATTATCCCTTGTGCATTTTTTCTCTTCAAAAAAGAATTCATAAAAAAAAAAAAAAAGTACTACAGTACCAAAGGGTTGGGTTTAGGCTAATCTCTCCTAATTTAACAAGTAAATGTTTAAATTTTTATTAAAAAATATATTAATAAACTATCTCTAATCAAAAAATTATATATATTTTATTAAAAAATAACACTAATATTCATAGGTCAAATAGACTTTAACTTCTCATAAATAATATATAGAACTTTAATTTAAATATATTAAAAAATTAGTTAAATAATTATATATAAATTTTATATATTGTTTTCTTTAAAATATTTTTTTTTAATTTTATACATTTAAACTATTCTTATTAAATTGTTTTTTAATATATGCAATTAGATGGAGACATACGAAAAAATTATAATTTTATAGGATATAATATATTAAAATTTTATATTTAAAATTAAAATAAATTTTATATTTAACTCCTATAATTTATAATTAGTAGAATGGAAGGAGTATTTTATATCACCAAAGCATGAAAATTTTTACTGCTGTGATGATTTCAACGTGTTCTAAACCACTGCATTACTGTAATATTGGAATTTGGAAGTAACATGACCACAAATTGAAATTAACATTGTGTAATCTATGTCCCCACATTACAGGATTACAGTAATTATTAATAATATTTAATTAAAAAGACAATAATCAGAATCAAATCTTGGACACAATAGGCCTATAAGTCAATCCCAGAACCCCTGACATTTCTGGGTACAAACTCTTCCTAATCTCCCCATACACTTCACAGTTCCATTTCCTCTTTGCTAACTCCTCCCCCAGGCGCACCGTAGCCTCCATCAGGTTCTCTGTGCTATCGTGCGCCGAACTCACAATCCCCATCTTCAACGCCTCCGTCGCCTTCACCTTCATGCCCCTCAAAAAGATTTCGCGCATGACGGCCGACGACCGGATCTTCGATCTAAATCCAGCGACGAAGTAATCAGGAAGCGTCATCCCGAGGTCCACCTCCGGCATGTACAGAACTCCTTTATCGCTCTTCATCAGAATATAGTCATGGCTAATCGCGAGCATGAAACCGGCACCGGCGGCGTGGCCGGGGAGGGCGGCGATTGTGGGCATCGGGAGGGAGATAAACGCAGCAACTACCCGCTTGAAGGAATCGACCATGTGGTGGAGCCGGTCCATGGCGGCAGACGGAGAGCCAGCGGATTGGGCCCAGGCGAGATCGAATCCGTTGGAGAAGAATCGGCCGTGGGCGGTGGTGATGAGGACGGAGCCTGGGGTGGCATGAGAGCGGATTTGGGAGAGAGTGGAGAGGAGGGAGGCGATGAGGGTGGGGTTGAAGCGGTGCTGGCCATCGCCGGTGAGGGTAATAATGAAGAGAGAACCTCGCTTCTCGAGAGAGCACATCTTTTTGTTGGGGATAAAAGAAAAAAGTGAGCTCTGAATCTGAATATCACATAATAAGATTTTCTGATATGGTTTTGAGTTTTGACCCACATGGGATACGGTGATGGAAACAAGAAAAGAAAATATTTATTTATTATAAAATGACGATGTCATACAGGAAAATTCATAAAATCCACGGTCCGCTCATTTAAATCCGTGAAAAAAATTCTTTATCTATTCTAATAAATATAGAATAAAATTAAAAATTATATTATAAAATATAATCTATATTTTTTTTAATCAAAAGAATTATCTTGCTCTGCCTATAAATATTTATTTATTTATTATTTTTATTTTTTTTCTAAATACTATATTTAGACAGAATAATATAATAACTACTAATAATTAAATAATTATTTTAAAAATATAAATAGTTAAATATATAAATTATGTCTTTTAATTATTATTATATGGAGAAAAAATTATAATAAAAAAATAATTTTAATTAAATAAATATTTAGATAAATATAATTATTTTGATTAAATAAATTATTAAGAAAGATGAAAAATAAAATAATATTTATGAGATAAATAATTATTTTAATTTATTTATTGTTAATTAAGTTTATCATCAATATGCAGACCCCGGTGACGACGGTGCAATATTGCACACCGAGACTTGGCCTATTAAACACAGCAACGCCTTCCACGTGCGCAATCCTATGCGGATAAATTGTTGGTTCTATTTGATTTCATCATTATAGAAATTTTCACAGGATTGTTCTGTGGTTTTGGAGGAGGAAATGTCTTCTAATGCGGTGCAAATGCAAAAATCGAGCATTGACACCGATCAGCTTAGCTATGAACTTGATATTTTTAAGTTTTTTATTTATATATTATTAAAATCAATAATTTTTTATAAATAATTTTACTTTAATTTAAAAAAAATTAAGCTCTATATTAATAATTAATTAATAATTCTATTAATTAATTATAACTTTTAGTTATAAAAATAATTTAAAATTTTATAAATGTATAGCCTTGGGAAGGAGGGAGGCCTTTTTTTATTTTTTTCAAGTAAGGGCATTTTTATCTTTTTAATTTTATATATTTTTATTAATGAGAGTTGATATAAAAAATGATAAACGAACATATATCTTATAAAGACGTGAGTTTAATTACTCTTACTTGTAAATGTTTTTTTAATATACAATATCATAAATTTTCTATAAATATTTTTTTAACTTAGGGCTATGTTTGAAGACTAGTGTCGAATTTATCTCATTTTTTTGTGTAACCAAAAAATTTACATGTATATAGGTAAATATAAAAAAATATATTATATTGTGTACCAAACAAATTTATTGTAATTACTAGTTTAGATAAGAATTTAAAAAATAGTTT
The DNA here is from genome assembly GCA_037074615.1 of Leucaena leucocephala. NCBI lineage: Eukaryota > Viridiplantae > Streptophyta > Magnoliopsida > Fabales > Fabaceae > Leucaena > Leucaena leucocephala. Next base: position 9,110,116 of record CM073533.1, on the reverse strand, counting down.
ATAAAAAAAAAATTTAGGTAGCTTTTAAAAAAATAATTATAGAGAGAAAATTATGAAAAAAAGTGATTTTAAATAAATGAGAATTTAGATAGTTATTTTTAAAAATATTTTTATTACTGATAAATTATGAAAAAAAAAGGTATGATTATTAAATATATGAGAAATGAGATATAATGCAGAAAAAAATTGAGAAATGAGAGAGGGTGTAAAAAAGAGATAAAATAGGAGAGATGGTGTAGAAGATATATGGGAGAATGTATAAAAAAAGTAGGGGTCTATAAAATTTTTTACTGTTCAATAAGTTATTCTGACAAATTTATTTAAAATATTAATTTTAAATTATGATTTAGTCTAAAAATATTTTTGAATAAATATAATTATTTATTTTAAAATTTTTTAAAATTTAAATTTTGCTAAAACTTAAATTTAAAATTTAGATTTTGAGAGTTTCCAGATACATCTAGTATTGCATTGAATTATATTATATTTGATTACATTGCATTACATTCCGACTAATTCAATGAACCAAACATGCTCTTATTCTCTTTGTATTTGATTAATGCATCCTTTTCATTGAAAAAGAAAAAGAAAAAGTTCCGACCTTTTTTCGGAAAGTGAACAAACACAATACTTTGTTTGAAAGGAGGACGATATTAATCTTTGCCAAAGACCCGCAAATGTTCATAAATCATTTCCATTCCCCAATTGTTTCTGGGCATAATAACTTTCATTAACCAATGGTGTTATTTGCTATCATGCTGTCTATTTCATGTTATATATTAAAATAACCAAATATTTTTATATATAATTGGCCAGAAAAATTATACATAAAAATATAAATAAATATTTTTCTATATAACTATCTAATCGAGTTAATTTATTTTTTTTAAAAATAATTTTTATATTAAACAAATTTAATTTTGAGATGATACTTAAATTTACATAAAATCTCAAGTTCCAGTATAAGATCGTGGGACCTAGCAATGAAAGATGAGACATTTTGTATACTAAACAGCAGAATGCCCACATTAATTCATTTTTAGGTCAATAAATAATTTTTATATTTATATATTTTGATCACTATTTATTTCTCTATTAGTCATAAAACTTCATATAATGTTTCATTTTGCGTTAAAGAAAAATATTAACATCGAAATTCTAAATATTGATTTTATCCAGCTTGCTTTTGTGCTCAAGAAATCTCCATTTATATGTTTCGCGCCACTTTTGGCGCCAGAACTGATTATAATAATAACATTAGATTAGTTTCGCGCCACTTTGAATCCCTTCGATTCCGTCATAAATTTCAAGTCCTTAAACCCCCACGCCCATTTTCATCGTCATCGTCTTCTTCTCCTCTTTTCTGCTTCTTCGTTTTCGATTCTTTTTCCCGAGTGTTTCATTATCATTATCGTCTCTTAAGTCTCAATATTCCACTCTTTAATACTCGATCTTTTGGTTGAATGCTATTATCTGGATGATGATGGAGGCAGATTCTTTGTCCGAGTCGATCAACAAGGTTCAGTCACGATTCGATTTCGAGGTTCCTGAACCGGCTGTTCGTCTAGCTCTGACGGAATCTCTGTTCGACGTGGATGCTGCTGTGGAGTTTCTCAACAACAATCCAGGGTTTCTGGCCCGACCCGTCACTGTTGTTCGGGCCATTACTAGCGCTGGTTCTCGGGTTCTGGCACCGACGCCGGTAAAGCAAGAGGGGTACGATGACTCGCAAATGTTTGATGAAATGAGTCTGAAGAGCAAGGTGAAAGAGGAACCCGTTGATTTGGCGCTTGAGAATCAAGCCCAAAATCCAGCGGAAGTAGAAAATGGTTCCGATGATTCTCATGAAGGTGCAAAACCGCTCGAGGAGTTCAATGTGAAGAAAGAAGCGAGTGAAGAAATCAACGTCGATCCCGAGAAGCTGCTTTCTGTGAATGAAGAAATGAATGTCGATGTTTCTAGTTCATCGCCATCCCAAACCCAGATTCAAGAGTATACTGCTATTCGGAAATCTTCATGGGAAGCTGGATATGAAGAGTTCCTTAAGGCTTCTGATGCAAAAGTTATTTCAAGGGAAGAATATCTAAAGTCTATTGGGGAACAACAACAACAACCATCACTATCAGTTCAGGCTGAAGCTTGTAAAGCAAAGCAGGATACGAAGAAGGTCTTTGACAAGAAAGAAGTCTCTACCTGTGATAGAGGTGAAGTAAAAATCATCAAAGAAGTTGGTTTCTTTCCATGTTTTCAGAAATCATCTTCGCAGGTAAAAAAGAAGGTTGTAGAGAAGGTTCAACCTAGACCTCCAAACGTGGAGGATGGGGACTTTCCAGTAGAACCAGACTGGTTTTTAGTGGGACGGACAATAGTCACTGCAATTTCAACTACCAAAGGGAAGAAACTGGTGGACAATGAGATTGTAAACTTTGATTTCCAATCTGTATTTGCGAAACACAAATCAAGATGGATTCTTCGCATTTCAACCAAACGCTCTGGGGAGGTTGGTTTATTTTTTGATTATCTATTTTGTTCTTTCCTGAAATCATATTAGCCTTTATAATTGTTGTTTTGATATAGTGGTGATTTTTCTACATACAAATAAAACAAAGATACAAGATTTGACAGTGTAGAGTTTGTGATTCAACTTTTAGGTTGGATGGGTTAATAGGGAATGGGCTGAAGGGGTTGTTCCACTTATTCGTTCTGCAAAGGTCAAGGTTAGAGGCCGATGCATAGCTGCACCACCTGTCTTACAAATGATGCAAGAAGTCATGTTGTGTGTAAGGTAAAAGTTCTGACTCTTCTACTTGAGAATCTCAACCTAGAAAAGTTTTCTAGTTCCATTGGGCTATTTCAATTTAATTGGTTTTAGCAGATAGATTTGAAATCATTTATAATAATTTGAATATATGACGAGAAATTCTTAACCTATTAAAGCTTTCTAGTTCCATTTGTGGCTATTTCAATCTGAATTGTTTTTAGCAAATAAAATTTAGATGTTTTGGATACTTTTGTCCACCTAGTGGGATAATGCTTTTTATCGTTGTTGTTTTTAGTACTGTTGTACTATCTCACAACTGCTGAAAAGGAAAAGCTTATAGTCATTTTGTTATTCTATCTTGATAAAAGTTTGATTTTCTGCAGCTTTTACATTCACCACACTGCAATCACTTCGGAAGTCAATAATTCATGGAGGCTTGATGGATCTTCTTACATTGACCCTTCTGTTTATCCTCTTCCCAAAGTGTTCAAATTGATAGACATGAAGCCATATCAGAATGTAATAAACCTTTCTACATATATTTACATTTCTTTTTTCTGTGATGGATTGTTAATGTGTTTATTTTTATAATGTTAAATCAGGCTGCTTTTACCCCAGGGGAACTTGATTCTAGGAAACGTTTGTTCAGTATCACGGTATGAATAATTATTAGTTGTAACCCTCTCATTTGATTTGATATTTTCATAATTTTTTTAATGTTTGAATATGTGTGAATTATCATGCTCGCATGCGTTTAGGGTATAACAAAGCAACGAAGTTTGATCAAATTGTCTACCTTGTCTATCCTTTATGTATTTTTGTTCAATAGACTTCTTGTCCAACATGTGTGAATCTTATCACTGGCTTTTACGAAGCTCTTCAACATATCAAGTTATCTTAGCTTAAGATTTTAAAAATGTCTTGATTACAAGAAGCCTGATAATGTGATGCTACAGGGTAATACGGATGAAGCTGCTTCAGATTTACCTGGCTTGAAAAGGAGAAAGGGCTGTCCTCCAGATCAAGATGATGAACAAGCGGTGTCACAGTCATCATTGAATAAGCTTGTTGGAGCAGCTGAAGTCTACGACTTGGAGGTATAGAACTTAGATTGGTTGACTAATCCATTTTCATTTCATCTTCTGTTTTACTACTCTTGATTTATCATCAACCTCTGTGTAACTCATGCCTTTAGGAGATGGAAGGGCCAAGCACACTGATGTGTGATCTAAAGCCTTACCAGAAACAAGCACTGCATTGGATGTCAGAATTAGAGAAAGGAACTAATGCTAAGAATGCTGAAAGTACTCTTCATCCTTGCTGGGCAGCCTATTGTATTGATGATGAGTAAGTAGAATAGTATGATAATGAGGGAAATGAGAGAAAAACAGGGAAATCAAGCATTCTTGTTTGCTATGAGTTTGGTCAATTATACATGTGCAAACTGACCTCATACTTTCTTGCAGGAGGGTTCCCACTGTTTACGTAAACAACTTCACAGGGGAAGCAACAACTAAGCTCCCACCTGCATTTCGATTGCCAAGAGGAGGAGTGAGATTGCTTTGTCTTTAAATTGTTTAACACTGCAATTTACATTCAAGTAGAACAATTTATTTGACTACAAGATTGTTGCTTTGCAGATTCTCGCAGATGCTATGGGACTTGGGAAGACTGTCATGACTATTGCTCTAATTCTTGCAATACAAGGGAGAGGAGATGATTGTGGTCATTCAAGAAAGCGGAACCAAGTTTCTCGTACTGACCCCACATTCAAAGTTGATGGCGGCACCCTTGTTGTTTGTCCCATGGCATTGCTAGGTCAATGGAAGGTAAGTTTCCGTTTTATTGAAGTACTAAATACGAATGGGTCAAACGTTAAAACCGTTAATGTCGTACTATAAAGTTTTCAAGTTTCAATTATACTGTGATTATATTCATTTGTATCTTTCTGTCAATCTAGGAATTTTATATTTTGAAAGTGTGACATTTTATTGTCTGATAAGATGGCTTACTAAGAATTTCATTGAATTCCACAGGACGAGCTTGAAACCCACTCCAAGCCAAGAAGTTTATCTATTTTTGTTCACTACGGCGGGGATAGAACTAATGATCCTCGGGTGATCTCAGGGCATGATGTTGTTTTAACAACATATCGTGTCCTAGGAGATGCATATAAAACTGTAAGTATGATGTTGCTTCATCCTTATTTCAATTTCTATCATTTGCACAGAAAAATTTCCTTATAAATTGCTTTTGAAACAGTATCGAGAAAACAGCATTTACCATAAGGTCAACTGGCATAGGGTGGTCCTAGACGAAGCTCATTCCATTAAAGCCTATAAATCACACGCTGCACAAGCTGCTTTTACGCTGACCTCGCACTGCCGTTGGTGTCTTACCGGAACCCCTCTACAGGTTTACCTTGTTTATCATGTTATAAGTATTATGTATGCTAATTCATCATAATTGTAAGAGTTTTTAGTGCTTTGTGCAATCATTAATTATTTATTATAAAGATATTCTGTGTTGCTTGGCTAAAGAGTTCACCTTGATATACGTTATGACGTACATGTTATGTATTGCAGAATAGCTTGGAAGACCTATTCAGCCTCTTGTGCTTCTTGCATGTTGAACCATGGGGCAATTTTGCATGGTATGACGGAATGTTATTGCTAACTTACACATAGCATTAAAGAAAAGTGTAGCGTATGTAGCTTGTACTCTATTTTGTCCTTTTTTCTTGATTACACTTCGCATCTTTGTAGGTTTAATAAATTGGTTCAACGGCCTTATGAGAATGGTGATCCTCGAGGCTTGAAATTAATCAAGGCCATTTTGAAGCCATTGATGTTAAGAAGAACAAAGGAAACAAAGGATAAGTGTGGAAGGTGATCATTCTCAATCTAAATAAGTTGGGTGTTTCTCCTTTGCAAAATGTTTAAATTTTTCTTCATGTTGATGTTCAATATGTTGTGGTATCCAGGCCCATACTTGTTCTTCCACCAACTGACATCCAATTAGTTGAGTGTGAACAGTCAGCAGCTGAAGCTGAATTGTATAATGCCCTCTTCAGGAAATCTAAAGTAAGTTTCCCACCATCACTGTCCCTGATATCTTTTTCTTTTCTGTTTCACTTTCGTTTTTCTCATAATGTGATGAAAATAAACTTGGAATTGGAGCCAAAATTTTAAATTAGACTCACCTCAAAATTTCCTGTGTCATATAAACAGCATCAATTCGATGAGTATGTCGGGCAAGGAAAAGTTCTCAGCAACTATGCCAATATTCTCGAGTTATTATTGCGGTTGAGACAATGTTGTAACCATCCGTTTCTGGTCACAAGGTAGGTGTGCCAAACGCATTAAGATACGAGCTTTGTAAGTTTGTAACTGTTACTCAAAGAATCATGGATACAAGATAGCATATGACAAAATAGGTTTTGGATACATGAGCTTTGTATGACGTCATATGATTCTGTTTTTTTCCTATTTATGATGATGAAAGCTGGCTTTAAACATGCAGCCGAAGTAACTCAAAGAAACCTGTGGACTTTGACATACTCGCAAAAAGACTACTCGAGTTCAACTGTAATTCTACAAGTCAGAGTACATATGTTACGGAGGCCATAGAGGCTCTTCGCAGGGGTGAAAAGCTAGAATGTCCAATATGCTTAGAATCTGCAGATGATCCTGTCTTCACTCCATGTGCACACAGAATGTGTAGGGAATGCTTACTTTCTAGCTGGAGTGACCAAATCAGTGGTCCTTGTCCTCTCTGTCGTCTCAAGCTGAACAAAACTGATCTAATCAATTGTCCTTTTGAGAACCAGTTCGTGGTCACTGATGTTGAGAAGGAATGGAAGGAATCTACCAAGGTTTCAAAGCTTTTGGAACACTTGGAACGAATTCAGCGATATCGCCCTGCTGAAAAAAGCATTGTGTTCAGCCAGTGGACTTCCTTTTTGGACCTCCTGGAGGTTGCTTTGAAGAAGAAAGGAATGGGCTATTTTAGATTTGATGGGAAACTGCAACAAAAGAACAGGGAAAGAGTTTTGAAGGAGTTTAACGAGTCAAGAGAGGAAAGGGTAAAAGAGCAAATGAATTCCAAACTCTTCTTTCAAATTGTAATGAATGATAGATACTGATTTGTTTTTGATTAAACCCAATTTTCAGGTTTTGTTGATGTCACTTAAAGCTGGTGGTGTAGGCTTGAATTTGACTGCAGCCTCAAATGTTTTCATGATGGTAAGTTTTTGTTTGTTCAACCCGTGAAGCTTAATTTGTCTTTGATATGTGTTAAATGTTTTCGGTTCATGAATATCTTAGGATCCATGGTGGAATCCTGCCGTTGAAGAGCAAGCAATTATGAGAATCCATCGCATAGGACAAAAGCGAACAGTTATGGTCAGAAGATTCATTGTCAAGGTGAGCTAATATTTCTTGTCAATCCAACATGTTTAGAACTGGTATAAAACAAATTTAATTTGGCCTTATGGAGGATTCTTGAATTGACCAAAAAGTTCTATTACGGAGACTGAGTTCTCCCTCGTCATCTAGTCGAAATAAAGTGCCAGTCATTCATGCATAGATAAACAATGATGAAGTTCTTGAAGCTGCCAAATATCACTTAAATTTGCATTTGAATGTAGTGTCTGATTCTCTTGTTTGTTGGTTCAGTTTGCTATTTAGATGACCCCACCTAATTAGATAAAGCTTTTTGTTGTTGTCTGGAAACATGATAACCATTTTCTTCTGGGCTTTATTTCTGATTGAATGAACTAACTGGAAAATTCTGTGCATTGTTTTGGAACTAAAAAAAGGATACGGTGGAAGAGAGGCTGCAACAAGTGCAAGCGAAGAAGCAGAAGATGATATCTGGAGCCCTCACAGAAGATGAGGTTAGGTCAGGTAGGATTGAAGACCTCATGATGCTGTTCAGTTGAAAGACTTTGATGATGAAATCTTACATTAGAATCAGAACTTAGGAAGAGAAAGATAAAAATCTATAGTTTTGTTAGAAAGCCTTGTGTTTAGGATATTTATAGTTTCTTGAAACACATTTTGTAAGGTAGGTTCTGATAATTGAGGGAGTAGGCATTTAGTTTTTATTTGTTTCCGTCTAATTTGTGAAGAAAGAGCTAAGTTTACAGGGTTGTAAATCTTTTGGCGTTAGAAGTATCTATTTTCAGAATCATTATTCTGAGTTTCATGTACATCACTATCTCTTCAGTTGAGTTATTAGTACAAACATGTATGCATGGGTGGAACTAGTTTTGAGCCAAGATTTGAGGTCCTTAGGATCAACTCTTAAAATACCAAACAAAATATATAAAATAATTCTCTAAAATCAAACGTGAGAATTTGAGTTCAATGAGTATAAAACATTAGTAGTAGATATATGTACGATACTTATGCTCTATTCTTGTATATCAAGGCATTAAATTAATAAAATTGTTCACATTTCCCGGTTATTAATTGTTTTATAAGTGATTTATATTTAACACTAAATTTTTTTCCTACAGATTACCATATAGATTTTATACAAATGAGGGATGCATTTGCTCATAAGGTGAGAATATTTTTTTTTATTCACCCGGTTCACTGAAGTTTTGTCTGACTATATCTGGATCCAATATGTTTCTCGTACCTAACTATGGTGGTTGAGTTTTCCAATAGAGATTTTTTGTATACGCTTGAGATCTCATTTAAGCGATATCAAGCCGCTATCACTCAGACTAACTCCTTTGGTACAAGGTGAGAATATGTACTAAGAAAAGAAAAAATATGTATTAACAGCCCTAATTTTAAGGGGCCCAATTGTCCATTTTATAAGTTAACGGGTCAAATGGGCTTACCTGTTAGCCCATAACATTTCTGTGTTTCAATTTTTTAATTTGAATTTATGCAATATCAGAATAACAGACATTAATTCACAAAACATAAAACTCTGTCAGAAGATGATTCAAGCAATAAGCCGAAGGTTCCTACAGAATAGTTAGGTCACTTCTCACTTCATGAGCCTTTCTTGCAACAGAAGCATCACGTTGTCATGTTTCTATGTTTGAATGAATGATCACAAGGTCCCAATTTGCAAGGTGTCTCACATCAACAATCTCAGTCCTTAAAGGATGGGTTATGCGACTATCAACTAATACAAGAAGTAATGCTTCCAAGGAATCAGACCTTAAAGGATGGGTTATACCATTTTACATACACACGTAAACTTAATTGAAAACTTACTACTCAGTCTCCCTTATCATCCCTAACAGGGCATCCACAAGCAACATGCCTCTTTAGTAAGCGGCGTCACTCTCTTATAAACGAACTAGATCGACAAGATTAATAGGACTTGTTTTTCTAACTCTATTAATCATCTTTCTTTGTATTGTGGCTTTAGCTTCGTAGCAATAAACAACTACACTTCTTAGAATTTATAAAAGAAAAATGTAAAAATAGATATTTACCAAACCAGCTAAGCATCTTTGCTTTTGTGGTATGGCTTGGCCAACTCATCCTATATAGAATTCAAAAGAACCAACAAAATAGAGGTCAAACGAATGAATAAAGTGTCATCACTATTGGAAAGTTTTGTAGCTGTAAGTAATTAAAAGCGTGTAGCATTATTCAATAGCGTTTTTGGACAAAAATAGTTTGATTAATGATGATCCCATCTTCTTCTTCTATTCTTATCTCCCTTCTCTCCTAAGGAAACATATAGGTATTGAGGTGCTTGCCTTCTAATCTCATACCATATCAAGTAATTAAATATTGGGCCCCACTCTATAATTTGTAAATGTCTCTGTTTGCAAAAATAACAGGAGTTAGAATTAATTCCTCACAACATAACAAATAATAAATAGAGACATCTCGTTAAGAGATATCTATATTTAGTGTTCTCAAATAAAATTATTTTTCATACGAGAATATCTAAACTTAATTAAAAAAAATAGCTTTTAACAGTTTAGATGTATTGATAGGTGATTTTTTTTTTGTCAATTTATTATCAACAAATTTTGATACAATTAAATTCATAGGAGAAAAGGAGTGGATTTCACATTTTTTTTTATTAGTTTAGTTGAGTTCAATATTATTTCTTCTAATTATTAATATAATAATTAGTTAACTTTTTTTTTTAGATATATTAAGTAATTGTAAGCCAGGCATATTACGTCTCACTTCAAACTATAAATAAGATATGAAAACAAAACATATCTCTACTTATTATTAATTTAGAAGCGTGCATGCATATATACACAAAATATTTAATGAAGTAATTTCATTATAACAAAGCTTTTAGTTATAATGAGAAATTGTTATAGGGGTCATTTAATAGCTCTTCACTCTAGAAGCCAATCTGTAATTAATGGCACTCATCATTAGTAATTCATATTATACGGGCAGCGTGCAAGCTAGTTTTTACCACCAGCATTTTCATCCACTTACTTCTTTTTATAAAACCATAGTCCTTTTTTTTTAAAAATAATAATAATAATAATAATAAGAATTCATGGTCCTTTAAAATGTTAAAAAAAAAAATTCCTTCCATGATCTTTATGTGTTGTTCTCCCTTTTTTTTTGAAATTGTTTTTTCTCAACTTGAAAGGATTAAATAGGATTGGATTTACTAAAATATTAGGGTTAGAATACATCTCTAAGATCTGTCGATTATATTGTTGTAGAAGAAGAATAATATTTTCAAAAATCATATCTCAAATTAAATGATCGAAAATCATATCACAACCAATAACCATGTGGCTTAATAACATGTAAGTTTTATTGTAAGTAGGAGGTAGTAAATCTAATCCAACTTGTAATATCATATTTTTCACATATTTTTCTTGAATTAAAAAAAATGGAAAATCATGTAACAATTATTTTTGGTACCGCCCAACTAGTAAATCTCACTAATAGTTAAAGGCTTATCTTCCTAAGAAGTAGAGATCATCAAAATGAGTTTATCTCTCTTAATAAATTATTTTCTATATATATAACTTAATTTAAACTCAAGATATCATATTTAAGAGATATATCTATCTGTTAATTGGGGTTAGATTTATTGATAATCCTATCACAAATTAGATGATCATATTGTTGTAGAAGATGAACAACATTCTCCAAAAATCATATCCAAAATTAGATAATCTTGAGTCCAAAACGGCTCTTCCACTGAAACCAAAGCATGAGATGGTTTATTCAACTTGTGGCGGTTGAGCATGAAAGTATTGTTTGAAGCAAAAACCATCAGCAAATGGACAACTTGGGTTAGGCCATCAGATTTTGACCCAACGTTGCCGCGACAGTGACACTAACAAAATATTTAACATCAGGCAAATGCAATTACAACAAATTTAATATCACTCCATATTTTAAATTAATTTATTATTTATCTAATATTTTAAAATATTTTTTTAATAATACTTAATATTTTAAAATATATTTCTAATAATTTATTTTTTATGTAATTGACACTTTAAAATATTATTCAGTATCCTTAAGTTTAGAATATTTATTGTTGTTAAAAAATACTTTAAAAATAAAATTATAAAAAAAATATTTTAAGTTATTAGATATTATTGAAAAATACTTTATGATTTAAAATAAACCTCAAACTAATGTAAGATATTAAATATTACTTAAAAAATATTTTAAGATGAATAATATACATTAATCCATAATAAAAAGGAAGAATTATGATAAGATCTAGAAAAAATAATTTAATTATTAAAAATTCTCAATAATAAATAAACACGATCAATTTTTATGTTTTATTCTAAACCGCTTGTTATTGAAACCTTTTTCATTGATTCATTGATAAAAACCTATTTAATTTGACCATTAAACGAGAATAGGGATAACGTGCAATATGGGGTGACACGTGTCAGTAGAAGCATTGGTCAGAAAAATGACCAGTAGCCGGTTCACGAGCCGTCGGATGCGGGAGAAATCTGACCGTTGGATGATTAAAGTAATCAAAAGTAATTGGTTAGGTTATATGATGATGGAGAAGACCAACGTGGGGTTGATGCGGACGTTAAGTTTGAAGTTTGAAGGCCACAGACAACCACATACACAAGCTTCGCAGTCAAAGGGCCGGTGGTTTTGCCTATCTCAATCACTTGTTTCACCCATTTACCCTCTTCCTAAAAGACAAACCATTTATTATTATTATTATTATTATTATTGTCTATTTCTGATATGACTTATGATATCTGATTTTTTTAAAAAAAATATTAAGTTACTTAAGAAGAGATAGAAGGAGAGCAAGAGACACTTGAAATATGAAATTTTCAATTCAACTGCACCAAATAACTTAATTACCCTCACGACCATAGTTTAATAAGTAATAATTTATTTTTAAATATAAATGACAATAACAATTTAACACGTCACAATTTTAATTTATCAAATGATAATAATTAAGGCAATGAATATAATTAAATTATTTTATAAAAAATTAGTTTCATAATAGTCCACTAAATTTCACCAGAATTATAAAAGCTAAATAAGATATTAAATTTATTTTTAAATATAATACTCTAAATCTAATTTATTTTTTATAATTATAATTTTCTTTTAATATATTCATGTACGATCACTCATATTAAATGTATCTATCTATTAAAGATAGTTTAAATATATATAAAAAGTATTTTAAAAAAATTAATATTTAATTATTATAATTAATTAATTTATTCTTATGATTAAAAATAAAGATAGTATTACAGCATAAATTTCTATCCGGAATAATCTTATAAATGTGAGAATCTTCTAGATTTTGCCCCCGGAAGGAAAAAAGAATCTTCTAGATGAGAACGTGTAGTGCATTACTCTTATACAATTTATATTTATAATAATAATAATCCTTCAAATTAATATCAAAATAATAAACGCCATGTTCTGTTATATCTAAAAATAAAATAAAAAACTTACTCTTATTATTATAGTTTGTAAATAGAAAAATTTATTAAAATTTTTATATTATATAATAATATTAATTAAAAATCAGGGTAGCAACTTAAATATTTGATAAGAAAAAGAAAAAAAGAAAGTGTTGATAAAAGTATTGTGGATTCATTTTTTTCTTAATTTTTAAAATGATTGTCTATAGGAAACGTTTGTGCTAAAAAATTGTTAATTGATTCATCCAGAAAAATTCATAACCTTAAATTGTCACTTGACATATTAATACCCTCAAAATAATCATTTTAAACAACAGTAATGCTTTTAAAAGTTCCTCAAAAATTTGTTTATTATCTTTTTTTTAAAAATATATCTATATTAATGTAAATATAGTATAAGTAAAGAAACTAAATTAATTTCCCAAATAAAAAAGGAAACTAATTAAATGTGACCAATCTAGCCAATTAATATTAATTAATATTATATACAAGATAACGTTCATATAAATTCACATTATTTGTAAGTTTTAATAATAATAATAATACCCTGAAATCCTTAGGTAGGACTAAATTTGTCTGACGTTGAGAAAAATAATTATTTATTATTGAAAATAATATTTTTGAAGACACTGTTCTGACACGCGCATGGGCGCGTTACCTCACCCTAACACAGAGACCACTTCTCGCATGCATATAAATCTCGCACCAAACGCATTTTAGTTTTTATCTCTCAGACTTTCGCCTTTCAGTTTTCTTTCTCGCCGCCGTCGTGTTCTCTGCATCTCGTTCTTACTCTTCAGATCCGTTTTGCGCGAGCCCATCCGATCCGTTCCTGAACGACCTAGCGGATTCTCTTCTTCTCTTCTGTTAATCCGATCGATAATCGCCGCGATGGCAGATGCTCAGATTAGTAAACTCAGCGCTGAAATCCGGCGGCAGCCGAGCCGATTACAGCGTCGTGCACCGTCATCTTTATTGGTAAATCGGTCGTGCGAGTGGAACGTTGCGATTCCACTTTTGTCGCCGACGATTGAGGAAGTACCGCCGTTGGTGGTGACTTCGACGGAAGGGTCGCCACTGCTAGAGCAGCCGCAGCAACAGAAAAGGCTTCCTAGTGCGGAGCCGGCGAATGTGGTTTTCCAGAAGTGGCAGCATCCGGCGGCGCCATTCTGCTACGATCAGCCGCCGTCTAGGGTGGTAACTCCGTTTGTTCCGGTGGAGTTATGAAGACGAAGAAGCGCGTGGGAGGAGGTTGATCGGATGGTTGAGAATAAATCAGAAGAAGATCTGACGGTGTATGTTTGGTGGAAAAGCTTTTTCTGATTTTTGCTTACGTAGGATATAAATGTGAAATATGATATTGCTAATTAGGTATGATTGATTAGTCCATAGAATTATAACCTTTGAACAAAGAAACTTTTCAACTTCTCTTTTCTACTTTTCCTGACGAAGATGATGGATTTACGAGTAGCTTTATTTTGTTTTGTTTAAATATTTATTATTATTTTTAATTTTATAAATTATATTTTACTCCTCTCTGTTTTTTTTCCTTCTTCCTGGTCTCTTTTTGTTCTTTTATTATCTCTTTCATTTCTTATCATTATAAATAAGATTATAATTAAAAAAATAATATATTTTTAATTAATTAATTTATCAACATAAATTAATCATTTAAAATTTATAAATAATATTAAAATAGTGATAATTAATTAAATAAAATCACTACACCTGTTAGAGGCGGTGATATTTTTTTTCCTTCAAACAAACTTTACGGTGCCCACAAATTGGGATCTCATTTTTTAAGTTGAAATAGTATTAAATTAAATATAGAAAAAATTATATTTAAATTATATATAAAGAATTTAATTGCCAAAAAATTTTAGAAGAGTGTGAATGATTAATTTTTTTAAATTATAAAATAATAAAATTATACTTAAAAAAATATTTTAGTTTTCATTTTTTCACTCTAAATTTTATTATTATTTTTTAAAATTTATCATTCTTATTATTTAGATTATTTTTTATAAAGAATAATTCTATTATTTTATAATTTAAAAAAATTAATTTCATAATTCGTAAAATTTTATAATCATTTAATATTTTTTTTATAATTAGATTATTTATATAAAATTTAAATATAATTTTATCATAAATATATTGCTGTTCTCCTACAAACATGTATTAGATGTTCCACATCAAATTTCAGCATAAGTTGAAAACATGAAAGTTTAGTATAATGTATGGTGATTTATTGAGGATAACTCTTGATCTTGAGGTTATATTTTTTTTATTTATTTATAAATAAAAAAAGATAAATAAATAAATTAGCTTTTTCAAAAAACTCGTGTTGTTTTTATTAGGCCAACTTGTGGGTGGCTCGACCTGTTGGGCATCGGTCATCTCGAGCCGAACCACATGTTGTATTTTGCACCTGGGGTGCCTTAATAATCTATGGTGTGTGACTCTTACCTTTTTGTTGTGGATGGTAAAAAAAAAAATCTTTTGGTTGATTTTTTTATTAAGCATATATATATATATATTTTTATTACAAATAATTATAGTCAACATAATATTAGATATAAAATATAAATATCTCTTTTATTACAAATAATTATAGTCAACATAATATTAGATATAAAATATAAATATCTCTTTTATTAGGTATAAATTTCGTTGATTTGTTGTGAGATTTTGAGGGGAGATAAGGAGAGTTACTCATTTCATTATTATAAAAAAAAAATTTTAACCAATTTATTACGATTATAAGAAAAAATATCGTTAAGTAAAGGCGCTGTGTGGTAGTTTTATAAATAAATTACTGTTAAATTTTTGTATGATAGTTTTTTTTGTAAAAAATACTGTTAAAAGAAATCCAACTTAGCAAAAAAAACTATTTGGAGAACAAATTTATCTAGGCATTTAGAGCAACGGCATGATAAATATTTTTATTGGCAATTTTTTTTTAAAAAAAAAAGTGCCGTTAAAAATGTCTCTTGGTATAACAAAAATTGGTCCCTTAGTAATATAAAAAATTTGAATTTCTTTCCTCCTTTTTGTTCCAGTTCTTTTATTTGAATTTAATATCAAATGTTCATTTTTTTTCTTTTTTAATATAATTTTTTCTTAATTTAACATGTTGTAATGCAATACTCATAAGAGACAATTTTCCTTAATTTGTTTTTATAAGAAACAATTTTTAGATATACCTTATTCCTATTTATAAGAGACATTTAGAGATTGGTTCAAATTTTTTTTTATAAATTTTTCTTTTTATCCCTATTTAATTACCTATATTAATATCATCATATTTATTATCAACATAAATTATATTTTAATTAGTTCAAGTTCAAATGACGTGATATTCTTAAAATGTATAAGTATTTTGCTTAAATTTACATAAATATCATTATATTAATTTAAATCAAATTAGGTAACAAGAGTAACTCGAGATTAACTTAATATAACCTAATTAATCCCATTATATTAAATAGTTAGATTAAATTTTATATTTTTTTATTGAGACTTAAATGATATTATTGTATGTTTAAAAAGATAACAGTTAATCATAATTTGTTATAATAACTTTATAATTATAGATTACGATGTCTAAATATTTTATTTATTTATAAATTAATATGTTCTTTATTTAAATCTACTTTTTTTGTAAGCATATAAGAATATTGTATATATATTAATTAAATTATATTATTTTAATTATGACATATTGAGCCCTAATTAAACCTCAGTTGGACCATTAACCCTTAAGCTATTGTTTTTATGAAATAAAATGTAAATTTTTATAACAAAGAAGTGACAGGTACTTATCAGTTAATATTCCATTGAATTCCCCCCCCCCCCTTTTTGTTTTCAAACAACACAATAATTCAATAGAGTTTGAAAAAAATTAAGGGAATAATAGAAGAGTCTAATTCAATAATGGATATCAAACAAGGCTCCACTTCCCTTATCATGTTTTTACATAATTGAATCCTATCCACACCGCACTTCTTGTCATATTGACCCCACAATAATAATAATAATAATAATAATAATAATAATAATAATAATAATAATAATTTTCCGTCATTTTTAATTAATTACTTGCATTTTATTATCATTAATTTATTATATAAAGCTTCATAATCAGTAGAGATTACAATGGTATAATATAGTACATATTATTTTAGTACCTTTTTGTCTCATTTTGTTATACTCCTTTAGTGCTAAGTGTAATAGCTAATTAGGGATTTTTTTAATCATGAATATAAGAGGATTTAAATTATGAGAATAAGATTTGAGATAAAGTTAATTAAATGGTTAAATATATTGTTGGATAGAAGTTTAACCTTTGATCATCATTCAATTTAGCTATTTATTTTTTTAGTTTTTATGTTAATCCTTTTTAAAATTATGTGATAACACAATTTTGGTGCCCAAAGTCCACCTTTCCAAATTAGAAAATAAAAATGAAAATAGAGTCACAACTAAAATTTTTAAAAGGAAAATTTAAAAAATATGTTATATGAAAAATAGGGTTTGGAAATTGATTTTGTGTGGTTTTGTATGAACAATTAACCTAAATTGATTATCTAGCGGTATTTTAGAAGATATCTTAACTTTTCAGTGTCTAAATTTACTTTTAAGAGTAATAGACGACTTACCCTATTCGATATTAGTATTGCCTAGGAAGAAGGGAGACTTCGCCCTACCTATAAATTGTGGGTGAGTTTAACCCCTTTTTAAAAATTTTTATATAAAAAAAAACTAAATTGACTATCTAATATTAATATTAGTATGGTCTTTAAATACATCTTAATTAAATTTAATAAAATAAGAGATAAAATAAGAAAAGTCAAAAGAGAAAATTTTATTTATTTATAGGTTGAACTTGACTAAAATATTAGATCTTATGGCTTACTAACCCTTTAGAAAATATCAAAATTTAGAAAAATGTGTATAATCTGATTGATGTTTTTTTAATACACAAAAAAAGATTATTTTTTTTGAAAAATAGTTTCTATATTGGGTTGGTAGTTTTTTTAATTTATAAAAGTGAATTTTCCTTATTTGAGATATAGGGCCTATTTGGTTTACCTTCAAACTATAATTTTAAAAGCTCTTTTAGGTAAAATTTTAGTTTGAGAAATTTTAAAACAAACAACTATATTTGTCTAAAAGGGTTTATGGATCAAACTATGGGTTAAAATTATAGTTTTAGATAAATTGATTAGAGTAACTTTTGGAATAGTAAAAGAACTTATAAACTACTTAATTACTATTTTACCTTTACTTTTTCTTACACTATCTCTCATCTCTTTTCTATTTTTTTCACTATCTTCCTTTCTCATCTATCTTTTACAGTATCTCTCATATCTTTTCTCTCCTCTCATACTTTTAATAAAATTATACCCTCTTTAATAATATTTTAATTATAAATTTTTTTATAATAACTATCTAAATATTTATTTATCTAAAATCATTTTTTTCTTAATCTCTTTTTTAAAAACTATTTAATTTTTTTTTATAAGTATTTTTGTAAAATCATATACACATACACACATAGATAAATCTTTGGACGTAATGATAGGCGAATTGGTCTATGGTGGACACATTTATGGGGTGAAAACTTCTTCACGAGCGTGCGTGTGGATGGACCGCCTTGTCCTTTCACCATCGATATTGATATATTAGTATATAATATTAAATTTATAATATGCCACATTATTCATAAATGAACATTGAGTTTACCTGATGTTATATCTGATAATAAATACGATGTAAGGTAGTAGACCCTTTTTTATATCTAAAAAATTACGAATAATATGATTATTTTTTTTTTAGTTTTGTATGATGAATAGAAGATAGAACTCGTATATATTTTTTTAAATTATCTACAATCAATTTGTGAAAAAAAAGAAATCAATAGTTAGTTATAGTCACAAATTGATTGTAGATAATGAAACCAAATTTCATGCGTGCAACCGATAAGAGTAGTGAAAAAAAAAATAAAAAAAAAAGGTATAAAAAACTATTGAGTCATTAGAGGGAATTTTTTTTTTCTCAACTTGATGACATAACTTTTTTTATTATATATATATATATATATATATATTTGTAGAGTTAAGATAGTATTCCCATATCTGTCGATAGTTAAAAACTAATTTTTTGGAGGCATTATAATACAAAGAAGCAAATCCATCTAAAAAGGAAATATTTTTTAAAGTTTGTGTATCCTCCAATTCGATACACTGTCACGTATTAAATATGAGCATATCTCTCAATAAAAATTTAAATTTAAATTTATTATATTATAAGAGATTAACTTTTTTTGCTATACCCAATTCTAATTTTTTTGGTACAAAAAAAGTTTGTGAGTTTGGCATTAATTTCCCATTAAAACTAAGGCATAACCCTAGGCATTAGAGAATATTTATAGGGTACTTATAAGATCGCCTACTAAAAAAGTTATCACAACAGTAACAGGAATCAAACTCACGTATTTATAGGATTCGAGTTCTTTTATTATCATGTGTCAACTCTAATTGGTTGACCCAATTCTAATTTTTTTTGTACAAAGTTTTTTAGAAAGGGGTTAGACCCACCCACGATATAAAGTTATGACAAAATCTCTATTTTTACTAAGTGATACCAATATCAGGTAGGACGAGCTATCAATTACCTTCAAGTATAAACATAAATACCCAAGAACTATCTATGACCAATTCCAATTTTTTTTGTTACAATTTTTTTTTATACAAAAAATTTTTAGAAATGGGTTGGGCTCACTTACAATCCAAGGGCAGGGCAAAATTTTCCTTTCTCCTAGGCGATACCAATGTCGGGTAGGGCGAGTCGTCTATTATCCTCAGGCATAAACTTAGGCACTTAGGAGTTAGGATGCCTCACCAAGTGCTGCGACTGGAACCACAACAAAGTGATATTTCATAGGGATTGAACATACTCTAAATGATTGTATGTTTTACCCCTTCATCAGTTGAATCCACAAACGATGGGTGGTTACAAATTCAAATTTTTTTTTGGTATAAAAAATTTTGGAAAAGGTTTAGGCTCACCCACAATCCAAGGATAGGGCGAAGTTTCACTTTCTCCTAAACGATACTAATGTCGTGTAGGGGAGTCGTCTATTACCCTCATGCGTAAATCTAGGCACCCAAGATCTATGATGTCTTCTCAACCGCTGCGACTAAAACCACAAGATGTCTTCCCAAGCGTTGCGACTAAAACCACAACACAGTGGTATTCCCCAAGGATCGAACATGCTCCAAATAGTCGCATGTCTCACCCCTTCGTCAATTGAACCCATAGACGATAGGTGGTTACAAATTCGATTTTATTTTTTTTTGTTGCCCACCGGTTCACCGTAGGGGTGTGCATAGGCAGGGTAACCCCCCTGCCCGGTGCCCTTCCCAAAAAAGGTCTGGGCTGCATTTTACAGCCCGATGCCCGATTCTGTTAGGTAAAAACCCTAACTATTTTGGATTGAGCATGAGCGGGCTGGGCATGCCCAAATTGTGATGTTCTGCTCATATTGTGAGAAAAAAAATCTACAATCATGAATTTATAAAATAATATTATATTTATATCTTCAATAGTTAAATAATATCTATAATTCACTAAGAATAAAGTAACAAAAATATAGTAATTAAAATCTAAAGTCTATTGCATATAGAAAAAATAAATATTGAAATA
This sequence comes from Leucaena leucocephala, assembly GCA_037074615.1. Taxonomy (NCBI): domain Eukaryota; kingdom Viridiplantae; phylum Streptophyta; class Magnoliopsida; order Fabales; family Fabaceae; genus Leucaena; species Leucaena leucocephala. The sequence continues at coordinate 9,089,747 of CM073533.1, read as the reverse complement.
TGTAGAGGTCGAATATTTGTAGCGCTATTACAATACCAATAATCGAATACTTAACAAGTAAAATAGAGGAGTAACTTTAGTATCTACATAAATATAAGAGTTATGTTTAATATTTTAAAAATGAGTAAGGAGAGTTGCTAGCTAAAGTAAAAAGTGTAAAATTACAAATAGAATAAGTTAAAAAAGAAATAAGAATTTAAAAAATTAAAAAATAATAAATATATATATAGGGCCAGGCCAAATGGGCAGGGCAGCATACCCTGCCCAGTGCCCTGCCCTGGCCCAGCCCTGCTCAAATACATTTTAGGTAACTTTTTTAGGGCCGGGTTAGGCGATTTTTTTGCGGGCTCAGGCGGGCGGATCGGGCTATGGGCATTGTGAACACCCTTAGTTCACCGGAGCTTTGCCCAGATTAAATCTAGATCCGACTCGCGTCGCACACCTGACTATAGTGGGTGAGTCTCATAATGAGAATTTTTTGCATACGCTAAGGCTCAAACTCGAGATCTCACTTAAGCGATACTGAGCTGCTTATCACTCGAACTAACTCCTATTGGTTACTAAAAAGTCATAATCCTAAAGGCCATTCTTATAAGCAGATATTTCTCTTAAGCCCAATTGAAGCCTCGTCCATTTGCCTCTTTAACCCAAGTTAAATAAGATAAAATCTATTTTTTTTTGTTGCCTTTCTAGTTCACTGGATTTTTACTCCGACTACATTCGAATCTGACCCGCGTCGCACACCTGGCTATGATGAGTGAGTCTTCCAAAAGAAATTTTCTGTATACACCAAAGCTCAAACTCAAAACCCTGTTTAAGCGATACTGAACCACTTATTAATCTATTAATGACAATTTATTCGGCTTAATATTTATGACATTGTGGCTTATAATTATTACTCTTCCTGATTATGTAACTATTTTTTTTATATGATCTCTTCTATAATTTGCTTTAAGGAAAATATGCAACTCATCTCCTTATAGTATATAATTATAGGATATTCTGTTCATTACTTTATAACAAATATATTAAATACAATTATATTTCTCATTCTCTCATTTCTCAATCATTTTTTTGTAAAATGTTTCACTCGGATAATTATAAATTACTTATTTCTATTATTTTTTTCATTTGTTGTTGTGGATCATGTGGGTCATGGAGTGACCCAGAAAAAAATGAAAATAGGCCCAATGAGATTCAATTGAGTTTACAATTAGAAAGAGCTCTAAGTCTTGTACCAAAAAGAAAAAGAAAGTTGTATAAAAGAAAAAAGAAAAAAGAAAAAGAAAGAGCTCTAATTCTGGGCTTTAAAGCCCACAAATATTTTTGCCTTCAAAATTTAATAGCAATGTAAAATATCCAGATTGGTTTTCTGCATTTTCCCTTGATCCCAATGTTTTTATAAACCACAAGGGGGAAAACAAAAAAAAGAAAAAGCCTTGTACATTCTTGAATATTATATTATTAGACGATTAATCAATACTTATTCTGATTGTTTTTTTTAAAAAGCAAACAAACAATAAGTTGTTTTAGGGTTTTTCCTACAAATAACGAAAAAAACTGAAATCGTAAAATAATTTATATTATAATCCTATTTAATGATGTTTTACTAAACAAATTCTTTAACTTAATTATATTCTCTCTTAAATACAATGTCATATTAATGAATGATAACAAAATAAAAAAATAATTAGAACTTCCTTAAAATTATGTAGAGACAAATGTTTTAAAAAATCATAAACACTTCAAGATGACATTTTTTTTTTGAGCTAGAAAGAGTATCTATCACCAGGGAATATGATTATTTTGTTAATGATTTAAAAATAACAACAACAGTTCTCTTTCTCATAATCATCGCTCTTTGTTTTTAAAATATCTATGGCACCCATATTCAAACGCATAATACAAACAATTAACTAATTTAGATCGGGGACTTTATAACCATAACGCTATATTTTAGAGGATTTTTTAACAAAGTGAAATTTGACATAGTTCGTACGCTTTATAATATAGTTTATCCATCACTAAATCAACTATCATTCACTAGAATCTTTGGTTTATGAGGTCAAAACAAAGTACTATGTAAATTTTGATTTTTTTTTCCATATTATATGTTCATATTTAACACACTCAAGTTATTGTCTCAACGGATTCAACAGTAAATTCAGTTTTCAATACCTCAATTTTTATAGTAGTTGTTTGTCTGAGCTTTTCCATGTGATATACTCTTTCACTCTTTAATATTGAAATTGATTTGAGAATTAATTTTAATTTAAAATATAAGATATATTTTTTATATTTATCATCTTTTTTTTAAATTACCTCTATTAATACTCTATCAACTGTAATTAAGGAAGATAGTTATAGTATTTTAGACCATTAATATACTATATTAACTAATTTCTTAATTATAGTGTTTAAGAGGTGCATAAATAGGGATAGAAACATGCTAAACCATGCCAAGCCTGTTAAATAATAATACAATCTTAGCTTAGCCTGTAGCCTATTATAAACTAATTTTTTTGTATAAACCTAGCATGTAAATATGTCTGGTCTAACCTGAAGCCTATTAAAATAACCTGATCTTTTAATTATATTGTCAGGCCTTTATAGCAGACATTCATAATAGGCATCGTAACAGACTTTCATAACAAGCCCCTTAACAGGCCTTCGTAATAGGCCCATAACATGCCTTTTTATAAATTGAATTTTAAAAAACTACAAATAACTTTTTCATAATATTAATCAGTCTAATATTGGAAACTAATTCAATTAAAATTATAAAAAATATCTAATCAACCAACAAGACAATACCAAATAAATATAATAATGGTCATTACAAAAATATAAGTACAACAATCTAAGCCTGATCAAATTATAACTATTAGCCACACATCATTAAATCTTTAACATAATTTCTTTCTCTTGCTAGAACACCTTAAAAAGAAGAAATTAGATGTATATCGTAATACAATTGAATACATAATAAGTAAAAGAAATGGTAGTACAGTGTATGACAGAAAGAATTCAGAAGGCACCTTGGATCAAAGTGCAACTTATCATAAGAATGAGGGCATTCTAGAGTTGGGATATAACTTTCTCAAGAAACTGCAGAAATAATATACTGGCAGAAGCATAGTTTAATGAATATGAGAAAATGCAAGCTTGAAGGTTTTCATAGTAAATTTACCAATGAAAATATGTGCGCCCTCCTGTTCTGGGGACATGTAGGAAGAACAATAAATCCCTTAGTGTGTGTTTATCCTGTCTGTTTTCCTTACCAAGAGAAGAGGAAGCCTAACTTCTAACAACTTTTTCGCAATGTCCAAAATTAGTTTCTACAAAAGAGGCATTCACTGGCACAAAATAAAAAAAGCAAAGTTTAAGCCAAGATACGATGTTAAATAAAAATAAGAAAGGAATACATAGGTAGAGAGTAGAGAAACTAAATGGAAAAATGATATACCTAACCTGAAAAGGACTAAAAACACATAAAATTTTAGAGCACGATCCATCTACAAAATGACTACTCAGGAGGAGCTGAGAGCCAAGGAAGAAGACACCTGATGCAGAACTAGTAGTATTAACTAAGAGAAAAGGAAACAAATAAAATTGAGTTACAATGCCCCTGACTAATATTTTATTATTTTGGCTGAAGAACAGACCAAACTTTCCTCTTCCACCAAGATATAAACAAAATGATTCTAATTAACAACAAAATAGCAAAACACAACCCGAAAATGAGCAATCTATGTTGGCAAGAAACAGATGAAGAATAAAACGGATTCAAACCAATAAGAAAACTTCAGACTTACAAGCATGCAATTGGATTAGGAAAAGGTTATTACGTATTACAGGAGGCAACAACAAAACCTCAACGACAAGAACAGAGCAAGAATCCAAGCATCAATGAAAGAGGAAATATATTAATAGAGAAGCTAATGAACCTGCTGGTATTGAAATCGGGGATCTCGTGGTCATAAATTCCCAAATGTATGTTGGGACTCCATTGGATAGAACCCAAAATGAACTTGGACCCACCCAAAAGCCTTTCAGTTGATCCCGAACGTTCCGTTTCTAATATTTTCCAGGAAAAAAGTAAAAAGACCCTAGATTTTTTGAGCCATTCTTCCTCTAGAAATCACGCCTTTCACCCTGAAGACCATCTAGTGCTCCATTCAGTGCCTCAATAACACAGAAGTGGAGGTTAACCGAGCATCGAAGGAGACGACAGGGACAATGGTAAAATAGAACACAAATAACACATGCTTTAATGTACGGTTCGAAGAAAGAAATTGATTTTGGGTTCGATCTGGTATGGAGAGTGAGCAACATCTGAGCGAAGGCGATCTGAGCGACCTGATCTAGAGAGGAGAGTGAGCTGAGCGATATCTGGGAGAAACGACGGTTCTACAGATTCTAGAGAGTGACTAAGGGAGAAGTAGGCTACGTTTTATGCTTTTATGATTAAATCAAAACTAAGTTAAAATTTATGCTCTGAAAATTGTTAAAATATATAAGACAAGAGAGAAATAGATAATAATATATATTAGTCTAATATTTTTATTCTCTTATTATATTTAATAGATAATATATTCGATATTCAATTATTATATTTTCATGTTGTATATATTTTAAATTACAAGTTTAAACTGTTCAATAGGCCTAATAGGCTTTTCAAGAAGCTTGGACCTAGTCTTTTAAATATATTAAGTTTTTAAATAGATTTAAATTTGTGTATTTTTTTAAATAGGTCAGGTCAAGTCAAATGGAAGGTAGGCCACAAGTTTCTTGACGAGTTTCTATCCCTATGTGTAAGAAATGAATATTCTTTTGTAAGTATGATGGTAGTCGAAAATTTGTAGAATTATATTTAAAAAAAACGAAAAGCGCATATACCATTCTTGGAAGAATATGAATAGTGGGATTCATTCTTGAAAGAATGCATATATATATATATATATATATATATATATATATATATATATATATATATATTAATTGGAAGAATGTAAACAAGAGATGAATAATATTTTATGGATAACTATTATCCTTGGGAACTTATAGGAGCAGTATCAATATTAAATATTAAAAACTTTAAAAAGTCGTTAATTAAAAAATAGTAAATAGTGCGATTCATTTCTTAAATTTTGCGGGATGCATGGGACTCACGTATAATTATGTAAAAAAAAAAAATAGTTGGAATCATGTTCATGCACCAATGAAACTGAAAGGCTAGATCAACTATTAATTAATTATGAATCAAATGTGAAAGCAGTTAAATGATATTTTATAAACAAATATAAATATAAAAAATAATTTTACCAAATTCAAAGGAACACTGTATTTTTTATAATTGCTGCCTATTTTTTAGAGGATTTTTTTTTAAAAAAACTAATATATAATTATTATATTTAATTAATTTAATTTATTTAAATTAATTAAATAAATTTTATATTTAGAAATGGAAAAAGTAGATATGGATCTTAAAATTGTAGGTCACGTCTAGATACTGTCTTTTAATATTTAAAATTTGGCATGAAATTTCCAAAACTTTCAAGTGTATATTCTGCCTGCTTTTACTTTTTTTCCAAGCCAACCTGAAAGCTTTTCTCATATTGCTTTTGAAATCATTCGTAAATTTGCGTAAATTGCTCCTCTAATTAGTTAATTTATAATAAACATAATTTAATTTTTTTAAAATATTCTTAAATAATATTAGATTATATATATTAGTTTATAGATTATATAAATTATTTTATAAAAAAATAATAAATATAAGAGAATAATAAGTAATATCCTTTATTACTAACAATCTATTAGTTAATGTTGTCGACAGCTTTATCTTTATAAAAAGGAGAATATAAATTTAAATTCTGATAAATATATTTGTTAAAAAAATAAAAATAATTTATACTCTATTAAAAAGTACAAATGAATACCTTTCATTAAATAAAAAAAACTTCATTAAATAAAAAAATTAACCTCTAATTAATTCTTATAATTATAATTGGAAGAGTAACTTTTATGCCATTAATTAAAGAGATGTAACATAACAAAGAGATTAATTAAAGGAGTTGATTGCCAAAGAATGAATTAAAAGTTATATAGTTAATGACATATTATGTTTTGTCGATAGCAGCTGAAACTTGGAAATTTAAGAGGATTTCTTTGTCATGCATTTTAAATTAAAAAAATATTTGAATATAATTAAAATTTAGATATTTGTCTATTGATACAATATTAAATACCTGATCAGCTAATTGAACACTTTAAAAACTAACAGAAACTTACAATAACGATTGACCAATTAGATACTGTAGCTGTTGTGTCTTGACCAATTAGATACTGTAGCTGTTGTGTCTTCAAATGCTCGCACACACACACCACTCACAACACACACACACACACACATCACTCACAACACACACACACACATCGGGTCGTTCTCTATCTCTCTCTCTCGTTCATATATTGGGACCAGAGAAGACGACGTGCTCCCCACCTGGCCACGAGCACGTTACCCCACAAAAACCCTAATTTCCAAGACCCTATAAAAGATTATGAGTTTATTGTTGTCATTATGATATCATCCTATTAATTTATAACTGAATTATATAATTATGTACAAATAATTTTCTAATCTTTAAAACTTAATAATAAATTGCTTTTAAATATGTTTGGATAACTCTAAACTATCAATTAATTATACATGCCCATTTAAAAACTTTAATTTTGTGTGCATATAATAACCCCTGAAATATTAATTAATATGTAAATAATCTCATTAAATTCTAAGCTGTGTGAGGATAATATATAAAATTAATCGTATGACAGTCATATATGCATAAATTGACTAAAATTAGGAGAGCTTCTCCTTATTTTGAGCACAATCATATTCAAATCTGAATCAGTTAATAACACTGATTAAATATTAAATAGCGTTATGGAAATTCATACATATGAACTTTTGATGGTGAACAAAGTCATGTATGCAATAGGTTTTTTTTTTCTAATGCACATTATTTTTTATTAAAAATAATTCTATTTAAGATAGTATTTAATATTAAATGTGAACATTTTTTTAAATAAAAATTAAAATCTTAATTCGGAAACTAACTCGTTTTGTCATATTACTCATTGGCATGCATGCATGTTTGTTGTTTTTCTTTTTTGTAATCCATATATACATAAAGGTTTCAAAATTTTTATACCACCGACCTACTAAAAATTGAACATGTACATAGATCTATTAACTATATTTCTCATTGTCTTTGTTTTTGGTTTTCACTTTTTTAAATTATAGTATATTATATTTATCATAGTCTTAATCTATAATTTATTTAACTAATATAATTAGATTAAATATATTAGTTAAGTTAGTTAATATGTTATATTTTCTCTAAAATAACATAATCATCTTTTTTAACTTTTTTCCTCCTTTCTTAATTAATTATTGTTGAGGGAGTATCAATAGAAATAATTTAAGAAAAATTAATAAATATATAAAAAATTGTCTTATATTTAAAATTAAAATTAATTCTTGATTTAGTATAAATTGGAGGAATAATATATATATATATATATATATATATATATATATAACGAACTTACAGTTACTAAAAATGTAAAGTATATAGTCATAACCAAGCTAGCTTATTACACCTAAAACCAAGTCCCGCATTAACTTTCTCTACGGTGTTTTTTTTTTTAATTTACTGTGGGCTACTTTTTAGTGTCAAATATATTTAAGTTGATGTTTCTCATACGGTGAACTTTGGTTGGATTAATTAATTAATTAATTAATTCTTTTGGCAAAAAAATAATTAATTCTCATTTTTCTTTTCCTATGGCTTCTTACTTCTTGTGTTAAGTTATGCTTTGATTCGGTGAATAAGGTTTCGCATCTGTTCCATGTTGTGTCCACTGATGAGATCACTTAATTAGTAGAAGATAGACAGAAAAAATAATAAAAATGAATTATTTAATTTAATTAAATTAAAGGGAACAAACACATTTATCTTGTTCATTGTCTCTCATCTCTGTCTTATCCTTCTCACTACTGGTTTCATTAATTTGATTCCCTTTCACCAAACAATTGAATCTAATTCTCTCTCTCTCTCTGTGGGATTAGGTTACACAAAGAGAGAAGAAGAAGAGCCCTAGCTAGGTCTCTCATCTCTATCACTTTGGCTTTTCGTTCCATCTCTGAGAATTACATAAAAGACAAAAGCAAACTTCTTTAAATTAGATCCATCGAGTAGTTCATCACCATTTTAGATCGATCACTTCCTTTTTCTGGTCGTCGATGGATCTTAATTTCTGGGGCTGATCCATCTTGTTTCTTTCAATTTCCTTAGCTTAATCTCTCTTCTTCAACTAGCAATTCTGGCTAATCCTTGGTGGACCGGTCATCATGTGGGGTTGCCGGGAGTTGACCCGGCGACCAATTCACCGGCGGTGAACAAACGGCACAGCACCGACCTCTCTATCAACGAAACCAGCGGGAAGAACAACAGTGGCGGCGATAACAGAGACGAAGACGATTATAGAGATGAACCCAAAGAAGGTGCAGTTGAAGTCGGAAATCGCAGACCTCGAGGCCGCCCACCTGGCTCAAAGAACAAGCCGAAACCTCCCATCTTCGTGACGCGAGACAGCCCCAATGCCCTCCGAAGCCACGTCATGGAGGTCGCCGGCGGAGCCGATGTAGCCGAGAGCGTAGCTCAGTTCGCTCGACGCCGTCAACGTGGGGTTTGTGTTCTTAGTGGAAGTGGCTCCGTCACCAACGTCACTCTTCGCCAACCTGCAGCTCCGGGAGCTCTTGTAGCACTCCATGGAAGGTTTGAGATTCTATCATTAGCCGGAGCCTTCTTGCCGGGTCCCGCGCCACCCGGATCTACGGGACTCACGGTGTACCTCGCCGGAGGGCAAGGCCAAGTCGTCGGGGGAAGCGTGGTGGGGTCACTAGTAGCGGCAGGACCAGTGATGGTAATTGCTGCAACTTTTGCTAATGCAACTTATGAGAGACTACCTCTTGATGATGACGATGAAGGAGGCAACACGGCGGGGCAAGGAGGCGGTGGCAGCGGTGGAGGGTCTTCGCCGCCACCGCCACAACCGAGGATCGGAAGCAGTGGGGGCCACTTGCAGGTTGGTGGGATTCCAGATCCTTCATCACTTCCTTTGTATGATCTGCCACCAAATCTGCTTCCAAATGGTGGGGGTGGACAGGTAGGTCATCATGAAGCTTTTGCTTGGGCATCTCATGGAAGACAACCTTACTAGAGAGAGTTTTCAGATCTAATGAATGAATGAACGAATTATCTGATGAAGCAATTATCTGATGAAGCTTTTTAATTTGCAGTAGGAATTGAATGGTTACATAGAATTGAGGAAATTACATATTACAATAATGATAATTAGATTACAAGAATTAGGTGTGAAGATCAGAAGAAGTATCTAGCTCTATGAAGAAGAAGATCGAACAAAGCAAGTGTTTATAATCCATATTTGTGAACTATCTTTGTCTGTCTTTTGCTTCTCTGCGTTTGGAATAAATTAAAAGAAAATCATCTCTTGGAGTCTTTATCTTTTTGTTTAATTTAATATGTTTCTGAATAATTTAATGGTAACACACACACACACACACACACATATCCTCCAATGTCATATACTTGAAAGTTATTTTGTTCCTCTTAGGGTTTTCCCCCTTAATTAATGAAGCACTTTCATAATTTGTTGGATCTGTTTGAATGACTTGATGGGGGTGGTCATAATTTCTTAAGACTAAGTAAAGGGAATTAGCATAATCTAATGCATGGTGATTACTGGGTTTGAATTTAAAGCTAATTAATTAACTATTGTGGGATGCTTAATTAGTGATTACACATAGTCTTTAATTTCTCTCTCTTCCCTATCCATCTGTTTTTCTTCCCTTGATGATATAGCAATTTTGATTTATCACTATTAGGGTTTTTCCAACATCATTTGCAAATTTTTCCAATATAGGAGTATACAAAAAAGTGATTTTAGGGCTTCCTTCCACAAAAATTTTGTTGCAGTCGCTTGAGAGAGTGATTTCACTCAATTCAGCTCAAGGATACACAAACAATTCTAAGAATTTCGTTGATGACATTATAATATTCCAAAACATTATTCAACAATTTTTTTGTTGTGTTTCATGTAGGTTATTAACAAACTTATGAATAATAGTATAGCGTTACTTTTTCATCATCATCTACACTATATATATAACCCTTGGGAGAGAAAAAAGATTAACTGGCATAAATATGAAAATGGGTTCTTTCATAGAAATATTATTGTTTTAATTAAAGAGACAATCGCTTTGTCGCAAGTAGGATACCAAAGTAACACTCAAATTAAACTAAAGTACTGTGTAACTCTGCGCTGAAGCATCTCTCCCACACTTTTTCTCCCCGCTTCTTCGACTCCAACTCTCTATCTCTAGTTTCTATATCTTCTACATACAGATATATATATATATATATATATATATAGATATAGATATAGATATAGATATGGATATGCTTTATCTAGTCTTCATTGTATTTGGATGTGATGTGATGAAAATGGCAGAAACGAGACAGTAGTTCTGCGAGAGCAGAGACCCACGTGTTGTAGGGAAGAAATATAAGTCGTCAAATGAAGACACGCCCACATATAAATGTGTCTTCAGAGAGCTTTGTGAGACAGAATGGTGGGGGGGGGGGATTTTCAATCTAAGTGAGATATACTGGTGAAGCGAAGTGGTACATGTGCTGAAGACCATGCTTGGTCCAACATTATATATATATATATATACATGTATATGTATGTATGTCCCCCCACACACATTAATTAACTTTGATAGAAAACTTTGGTGTTTCCAAGGGGAGGGGGGAGAGAGAGAGGTGTAATTGGCGGCATGTGCCTGGTTCAAAGTTTCTCTTGTTGAATTAAATAATGGGATACATATAGATGACTCCAATAATGTTTTCATATGGCTCATTTAATAATAATAGTGTTTGTGTCCACCATGTATCTTATATTCTTGAGTTGATTCAAGGGTCATTGCTTGATCAGAAAATTAAATCAACCATGCTGGTTTTGAAGTTCGTTCAACCACTGAAAACGGGGAAAAGTAGCATTAGAGATGTAGCCATTCATATTGGATTCTATATATGCTCTTCATATACTACACACACACACATATATAACTGTGATTAGGTTGAATGGAGAGATTTAATACTCCTCCTATGTTAAATGTAAGATTAGTCGAGAAATTTGTTTGTAAAAAAAATTTAATTAAGTTAATCATAACTTATAAAATTATAAGTTTAAATCTCACTATTGATATAAAAATTTTATTGATAGATAATTTATAAATATCATTGTAAGTACTTTGAGTTTAAAAACATGCACTGACCTTAATAAATCTCTAGACTTAGCTTACTTAAACTTTTTACATTATAAAAAAAAGTAAAAAAATATTTAATATTAAATATAAGGCATCAACTTATTTTTTTTAAGTTTATAATTTTTTTTATATAAAATCTCCTTATTGGTTACATACATTGAGAGAGTTTTTAGTAATTTCCAAGCAAATAATTAAAAAAGATACTTTACGAAAATGGGATACCCACACAAATTTCTTATTAATAACTAATTTAATTAATTTTATATATATCCATAAATTAGTTGTCTGATTTCTTTATAAATAAGTAGGTTGAGTATTTGAACCTTGTGAATAAAAAAATAAAGTTATGATTTAGTTTATATATATAGTAATTTTTATATCCTAATAATTAGGGCTGTGCAAGAAGCCCAGAGCCTGCAAAGCCCACCCAAGCCCGATAAAAAGTGGCCCAATGTAAAATGGGCAATTTTGGGCAGGGGTTGCTGCCCTGCTCATTTGGCCCTACCCAGTTAATTATTTTTGTATATATCAAAATTTATAAATTATATTATTTCACATAGAATAAATATGATAGATACTAGTGATTAAAGGATAATTTTACAAATATGAGTAGTCAAGTAGTTAAATGTATCATTTAAAATGTATAACTAAATTAATTTCTTTCTTTATTTTTTTTAAACTGTGGTAACCGTCATATTTTTTTTCAAATGCTTCATCTTTATTAATTTTAGACAGATTGATGCAAAGTTATAATTGTAAACTACTTACACTTCAATATTTTTTTTATATGCTATGGATTTTAAAACTTTAATTACTATCTTTTTATTGTCTTATTCTTAGTAAATTTTGTATATTATTTAATTCTTGAAAACATATAAATATAATATTATTTTATAAGTTCATAATTGCAAAAAAAATTTCACAATATGAGCAGGGTATTATGACTTGGGCATGCCCAACCGCCTATGCCCAGCCCAAAATAGTTGGAGCTTTTATCGGATAGGGTCGGGCATCGGGCTGCAAAATGCAGCCCATGTATTTTTCGGGTAGGACACTAGGCAATGGATTATCCTGCCCAGCTCTACCCATACACACCCCTACTAATAACAACTTAATTATACGTTGGGGTGGCAGAGATTTTCATCTATTATTAAGTAAGTATTTAGATGATTAATTATTAACTCTTGTGTATATGGAGTAAATCTAGTTGGGAGGGTTTTTTTTTTTTTGGCTTTTTATGCCTTATTAGATATTAGTACATTTTGTTAGCAAAGGATATTCAATAGCTTCCAGTCCGACAATATTTTTTAATATTTAACAAAAACAAAAAAATGACAAAAAAATTATGAAAAATAATAAATGTCAAAACAGAATATTGTGTTAGTAATAATTAATCTATAGTTGATAATAATTAATTTGTTGTTAGTAACTATGTATTATCATTTTTTAGAGTTTTTTTCTATTATTTTCTCTAAAAAAAATCAAATCATTAATATTTTAATTGTCAACAAAAATTTTATGGAAAGAACTTGCTCCTCTTATAACCCTTGTTTTTACGTTCATCCTCTTAAGCCCTTCAAACCTAACAAATAGTATTAATAATTTAATACTCCTCAAATTCTTAATATAGAATTTAATTAAAAAGTTTATTATAATTATAATTCTTATATTTATTAACTTTTTTAATTACTCTTATCAATAAGCTCTCAATAATGATTAAGTAAAAGAGGGAGACAAGTAATTAAGAAAAATAATTATGTTATTATAAAAAAAATATTATATTAACTAGTTTAACTAATTTTTTTAATATAATTAAATTAATTAAATATATATTATATTAATCACAGGATAAATATATTAGCCACTCCCATGAAGTTACCTTAAATTTGGGCAAAAATAGAGGCTAGCTAGAGTGGTGAGAATAAGGTAAGAAGGGAGTAATTAATTAGAGTTCATATATTCATATAACTTCAGAATTACCATTTATAAATAAATAAATAAAGAAGATAAAGAACGTTGGATAATTGAAATATTTTAGAGATAGAGATAATTAAACATAATTAATTAATCAAAATCTTGACCTTCATGTATGGGATCTAATAACAAATCAAAATTGTCCCCTTAAAACGTCTCATGAAGGATTACAAGTTTTAATTTTTTTTATTAGTTGGAAGTTGGGACTAACCTGTAAGCCTTATATGAAGTTAGCTAGAAGACTAACCCTTAATATCTTGTTGAATTAGGTGACTGTATGGCAACTCTCAAACTATTGTAAAAAAACTTTTAGTCTAAATTATAGTTTTGAGAGAAATCAAAATAAATAATTGTATTTGTTTTAAAAAAAATTAAATTAAACTGTATTTTAAAATTAAAATTTTAGATAAATTATTAAGACTAACTTTTAGAATAAAAAAAGAGTTTATAGATTACCCAATTAATATTTTACCTTTACTTTTTTTACATCATCTCTCTCCTCTCCTCTCTTATATTTTTAATAAAATCATATACTTTCTGATAATTTTTCAATTATAAAATTCATTTTAATAATAACTATCCAAATACTCATTTATTTAGAATCACTTTTTTTTATATAAACTCTTCTCTAAAAGTACTTTTCTAAAAGCTATCTAAAAGCCATTTTTTTATAAGTTATTTTATAAATTTTTATCCAAACAAGCTTTTAGAATTTTTTTAATTATATAATAAATTTGTGCATTATAAAACGTCTTATGGAGTTTTGAAATATATTTTTTTTAAAGAAATGTGACCATACTATATTATTATTATATATGACTTAATCTCCCTTAACTTAATCAAACGTTACCAATATAGAGGGGCTTAAATTAAGTTATCAATTAAACAATAAGTATTTAATTTTCAGCCTAACCCTAAGACTAATTAAGATTCAATGATGCAATTGGTAGATTTTTAGGATAATTTATTTTAAAAGATTGTAATTAATAGTCTATTTTGCTATGTTTATGGCTGATCCCAAACTCAAGTAAATCCTGGCCACCAAAACCGGTCGAATATTTTTGAACATAAATCAACAAAAAATTGTTATTGTATTGTAATAGTTTATTTTGATTTGTTGCTTTGTCAAACTATATATCATATGTTACACTAAATAAAATCTAAAATAACAGTGTATTTAAATTAAATTAAAAAATTTAATTTTTAATATTTTAATTTTTATCTCACTTATAACTCAATGTCTTAATTATAATTTAATATAAATTCTTGACTAGAAGAATAACCACGTCTCGTGGTGGAAATTTTCAACAATTACAGAAACCCGCTCAAGTGGTGCAGGCCTCTCTCTCTCTCTCTCTATCGGGTCCTTCCTTCTGTGGAGCTGAGTTGGAAGCATGCCTGCCACGTATGACCGAGTTATAGATAAAAAGAATAAAAATATAAAAAAATGAGAAAAATATGGACAATGGACAGTGCGTTTCTTGTCTCTCAATTATTCCAATAAGAAACATTGAACGTATAAAAGCTTTCTTTGACTTAATGCTTTCATTTGTTGCCACCCTGTGGAAGCTTTTCAACTTTCCGATCATCCACAGAAAATGAATGTGATTCACTAAAACTAGTGTCATTTCCTAACGTGATTGTGAACTACTTTTTTTTAGTACACGTGTATATATATCTTTGGACAAAAGATATATATATATTAAACACTACAAGTATTCACATTGTTGGAGCTTCCGAAGTCAAATTTCACCCAACCCATGTGATTTAAATCTAATTAAAAAGATACATAATACAATATATATTAATTAATTATTTTTTTAATATATAGAAAAATATGTTTGAGTCATAGTATTAACACTTTTAGTGGGTTAGATTCGTGAATCAGTTCATTGGTATGCTCATTTAAGGGTTTTAGATGGAATGAATATTTTAGATTTTTTTCTCCCTTTATTAAAACTAGAATTATGTTGTTTTAACTTAAAAAAGGAAAGAAAGAAAAAAAACAATAATTCATTATATTTTTATTTTAGTAATTTAGTTTTGTTGAATTATGCGCTGTATATATAAAACTTTATTACTTGTAAACTTTTAAAATTTAATAATAAACTTTTCTAAGCTTTTCAATTTATACGGATAATCCCTAATTATCAATTATACACTCTTTAAACTTTATTTTTATACGTGTACAGCATCAATTTTTATTGGTCTGAACACCAATCCTTTTAAAAATTAATTCTAATATTTTTTTATGCCATCGCAATGCTTATCACTATAGAGATCAAGGCATCCCAAAGCATGTGTATTATCTCCCCCTCTATCTCTCTCTCTATATGAGTGGGACCCATGTTCACGTGGAGTCACGTGTCATATTCTCTAATCCTTGATTATTAAATTAATTAGATACAAAAATTGTTATAAACTTGGATACAACATTCCAAAGCTACA
This sequence comes from Leucaena leucocephala, assembly GCA_037074615.1. Lineage (NCBI taxonomy): Eukaryota > Viridiplantae > Streptophyta > Magnoliopsida > Fabales > Fabaceae > Leucaena > Leucaena leucocephala. Next base: position 9,073,906 of record CM073533.1, on the reverse strand, counting down.
GTTAAAACAGTGATAATGGACCACGTTTAAAGCCAATAATTACACACTCTATAATAAAATGCCTCCCCATGTACGGCTAATATTAAATTAACAATATATCCCCCCTTGTTTAATTATTTAATAATTAATTAATTAATTAATGGGGAACCCACTCACCTTGCATGCATTAATGAAATGTCCACCACCCATTATAGTATTAACTTTTTCTACAGAAAGTAAGTGAGAATTGAAGTAGACTACAACATCTTTGAGTAATTTTGTGTGTGTGTGTGTGTGTGTGGATGAGAATATTATATATAATATAACTTGGTTCAACCACCTAAGCTGATAAAAATTAGAATATTTGGTAAGAAATTAGTTTTTAAATAAAAAGTATTAAGTTTAAATCCCATATCGATATGATAACGTTATCGGTGAGCCCTTCATAAATCTTTAAATCCAACTCACTTATAACATATTTTTTAATTAATTAACTACTCTATTTCATATTTTATCTCTCGTTTTCACGCTGTAAAAGAATTCATCATCCATATCATCGTTTCTTTTTCATTTCTTAACTTCCCCTCTTCCCCCCCCCCCCCGCATTTTCTTTTTCTTGTGATTTTTCATAACACGTTTAATTTAATTTTCATTACTATAGAAATTAAAGGAGCGAATCAGTGAAATCAGAAAAGCAACAGAGATCTAGCTTGAAAAGGTTTCAAGAAGGGGTAAGCCATTTTGATTTTGCTTTTGCTAACATGTTTTGTCTATTGTCTACATTCAAATTAATCAATTTCCATTTGTCTTTCTCTTTAGGAAAAGATTGTATTATAAAGTCTAGATCATGATCATTATTAACATGTTGAAAATATTGTAAATATTATGCAAGTGTATATCAAAAAAAGAACTATATTTGTGATATGACTCTTAGGTCTTAAAGATATATGTCTAAAAGACATGTCTCGTATTTTTTCACAGTTTATAAAGAGGATTGTTGATGAAAGATTAAAAAAAAATTGTTAAAATCTTTCTCTTTTTATATATTTTGTTCCCTTGAATTCTATCATCTTCTCTTAATTATGTCACCCTGTATCATTTATGAAGAATTTGTTTAATTCTTAGGAGTATCGCTTCCTAATTTATTGAGGGGTTACATAATATCTTTTATGGGTAGTATCCTCATTTAAACTATATGATTTGTTATTTTGCATATTTTACCAACATAATATATATAAAATATCAATATTATATTATTAATATAAAAACTAAAAAGTATATAAAGTTACACTACTTAAAACATATTCTTCTATTCAATTGATTTTTTTAAAGTTATGTATAATTCTTCTTTATTTTTTAAAAATATACACAAATATCTAAAAAATTTAAACATAATTATCATTTAGAAAAACTTAGGAGAGGTCTATGTAACTCATTCTTAATTTTATGAGAAGTTTACGTAGATTTCTGAAATAAACAAAAAAAAACAAGAAGAAGAGTTATACTGTTATAAAAATGAAATGAATTAAAACATAACTTCACACAAGTTATAATAGGCACACATTTATCTCTCATTTGATGCGAATATTATATTTCAAAATAAAGAAAACATAATCTAGAGACAAAATTTACTGGAAAATGTCAATAATATATCGTACTACTTCTTTATTATAACCCTACTACTTCTTTATTTTTTTTAAGTCCAACTAATAAAAATTTGTCATCCCCTCCCTTCTCTTCAAATCCTTCATACCAAACATCCTCTTAGCTTCATTAATTATAAGAATGTACTAAATATTTAAAAATTTTCATTTAAATGCAAGTAAATTCGTATATATGTTAAAAATGTATTTTTTTAAAAAAAATAGCCTTATTTATGGGGAAAGAGTGTGTAAGAAAGATAATTAATAAATTATTAAAAAACAAGAGATATGTAAAAGAGAGAGAAGGTATGGTAGAGAGAGTAAAATTAATATAAATAATTAAATTAGGGTAAAATAGGAACATTAATACGAGAAAAAAAAAAAAAGACAACCACTAAGTGTCTGTTATAGATAATAACATGTCATATCTAAAGAGTGTCTCCTACAAACTGACGAAGGGGATATTTTTAGATAAAATTAATGACAAGGGAGTATATTTTTAGATAAAATTAATGACTTAATCAATTTTAATTGATTCTCTTATAAAAGTGGTTAGAGTTTAATGTTACCTTAGAGAGATAAGGGGGTACTTTTTTATTAGTTTGAATTTAATATAGCTTTCAGAAATTGGCATATAGAAAAAATAATGTTGACCCCTAAATACTTTCATACAACTAATTAGTCTACTAATCAATGACAAATTATTTCACGATAATTACAACTGTGTTATGAATATTGATGAATTGATATCCATAACCCTCAATCCTTATTATTCCTCTTTCGATTTTTTATAACTCTCAAATATATAATTTTCTACTATTTATTACTATAACTCCTAATAGTTTGATGATATATCATAATATAGATTAATTCCTTCATTTATATTATTGTAACTCTTATAAAGGTTATAACCTATAAATAGTAGTAGACATGTTATCAGCACTAGTCATTCTCAAAGTTTGAGATATGAACTTATTATAAATTTATGTATTCTTATATTATATAAAATGATACTCTATATTATCATTTCTTTACTCAATTGTGGAGTAAAATTTTAATTATATATATATATATATATATTAATTATCATATTGTTATTTTGTTATTATGTTATATGTTTAGTTTTCTTATCCCATTATATATCTATATTTTCTATGAAGTATTATATTTTTTTTATTTTTCTTTTTGTTTCTTATATATTTAATGGCTCACAGATCAAGCATTATTGTTTTAAATTTTCATATCTTTTATTATGTTATTGTACCTTTATATACATACTATTTCTTTTATTTTTTTGTAATTATGGTAGCAATAGTTATCGTATTCACATTGCTTGCATATATACATAGCAAGTATTATATTATATTACTCTTAATATATAATTCACAAATACATATATATAATTTATATTTATTTATATTGCAATAACCCCCATTATGTATTATGTTTTAATAGATTTATTTATTCTTTTTATATTTTATCTATTTTTATATATATTGATATTATAATTTCATGTTATTAAATGGCCAGCATCTATAATACTTTTTATTAAATGATCAGAAGTCATATTACTTTTGATAATAGTTCTTTGATAAAAGATCATATTGTGATTCTTATGGATAGCATGACGTTCTAAAATATTGCTACCATATGATGATCTAATGATTACAAATATCAAAGCATTTAAGGTTAATGAATGACATATTAATTACACAAAAGAGTTTGTAGATTTAAAATATTTTTTGCCATGGTCCCAAAGATCAATATCTAAAAAATTAATGGTGCGTTGTTGAAAATAATAGGATATAACTATTAGAGTGATGATCGTATGAAAAAATATTACAAAATGACCAAAAGTCATATAAATAAAAAAAAATATATAAATATTATAACGTGACTAAAATTCATATGAACAAAAGGTAAATATTAAAATGTGATTGAACGTCATATGGACAAATATGTATCAATTTATTGAAATTAGTGATGATACCAAAAAGACTATGGGATTTTATAAAAAAATATAAAAAGTAATTGTAACTATAAATGTAATAAGTTGTGGAGAAAAATGCCAAAAACAATAATTATAAGCCCAGAAGGTAGGCCGAAAGAATTAATTATAAACCTAAAAGGCTATATAATTTTAATTATAAGCCAAAATATTAAGGTTAGAGAAAATCAATGTCAGGCGACACTAAGCTCTCCACCGAGCTCCCTCTTCTCTCTCCTCTTTTGAGTTACAGTGATTTTCTTATTGTTTTGTCACCCTGTTTTATAGTGTCACCAACATTTTTAGGAGATATTTTATGCTCATCTCATGAGTGCATTGTAATGAGTTGGTCAAATTGCACAGTCACAAGGTATTCTCAAATTTGTTTGACTGATCACATAAGAAAGGGAATGATATAAGTTTATATATATATATATATATGTATGTTTTTGGCTTTTATTTAATCCTAGTGCTTAGGATCATATATAATCTTATTCGTGGATGCAAAATTAGACTATATTTATTGAAATTTTATCTATGCATGGTTTTGTGATTAGAGTTAAACCTGATTTCATCTTAAATCATAAAACTGAAAAAGTTAGATTCCAAATGTATGCTTTACTAAAGAAAGTGGAGATTAGAAATAGAAGAAGTGATAGAGAATAAATTCAATTAATCGATTATTTGATGTGTGTTTTAAATAAGTCATGAGATAAATAATTATATATTTAACTTCATGGAATTAAAGCGTGATAATCAGTGGAGATCATATTACTTCCTAAAGTGATAATATAATTAATTATGTTTTTCTTTAGGACATTAATTGAAAAAAAAATTAAGAAAGGAAGAAACGACTTACTTTGAACACATAATGTTTTGTGAAAAGATTAGAATGAAAGCAGCGGTTGTTACATGCAAGTATTAGGACATACAAGTATATAGAAGAAACATTCTCTATTATTTTATTACTAATTATGCATTTATAAGCATTAACATTCGAATAAAGTTAGAGTTCAAGGGGAAAATAGGCCTGTAACATTCTGCAGCATTGTTATCTTAATTAATGTTTTTTAATGGTAAAATTATTTCTCTCTAACAGTCCTATATATGCCTGATATGCATATATAGATTATTTCTGAGTAATGAGGCAATAAAGAACCTTTAATTGGTAGAGTATTTTAATTTTAGAATATATTATTTCAAATTACCAAGTCAATATTTATTTGAGAATTTGTTGTTTACCATATTCAAGGCAAAGCACAGAAGGCTATGCTTTATAAAAGGTACATTATTTCTCTGTAATTTTGCATACACCCAGAAAGTGATATATGTTTTTTCTTTGGCTAAGTATACATGACATTCATCATTTATGTTTATATTAACATATGCAAGGTGAAACTAAAGTATTACTAACATTTAAATTGGCTAATTGATTTGTCCTTTATGGGTTTTTAATGTAAGGGAATTTTATGTATTTTAAATATACATTATGTATTCTATTTGCCTTTAATAGGATTTGTTTCATTTATATATATTATCAATGTTTTAAAAGTCTATTAAAATATTCGAGTGGCAAGTAATGTTCCTCACTTTAGCAGTTCATATATTTAATTACATATATTATGGTTATAGAATGAGAAAATAAATGAAGTTATTTTTAAAGAATATATTTGTGCGTAATTTATGTTTTAAATTTTGCTTTAAATACTATTTAAGTATGATGAGTTGTCTATTGCAATATTCAACATCTCTTGAATACTATTGATAATTATATAATCAAAGTTTAGTTGTGTCAAATTCATCATGTTGCTTAATTTGTAACCTTTAAAAGGGAAAGAAAATATTTATGTTCTATTTAAATTAGGAAAATAAATATTTAATTTTATGAGAAAATTTATCGAGTGAGTGATTGCTTATATGTTCACTATAAATTCATTCCGCCGTAGTGGCAAAAATTGTGATGAAGAATGTGATTTTAATTAAATAATGGTTACTGATTAATTTTGTTTAATAATTTCTATAATTAGGATGTGAGGTACAACTCTATTTATTATGATCTATCGATTTATCATAAAAATATTATGATAAAATATATATGTAGATATTTTAAATAGTAAGTTTATTGCTGGTTACATTAAACCAAAAGTTTATTAGTTAAATCGATATATTATTAGTATAATTTGTTTGATAATCATAGATGATGTAATAAATTATTGAAGATTATGTATTGATATCCATTGAAAAATTAGAAGATTTTTCATGAATAATCAACATATTATAAAATTCAAGAAATTTTAGGTGTTACTTGTTCTCAAATAAAATTGATCATGTGAATATTATTAGTTATTATTGATAATGTATTTTTTTCATCTACGAAAATATATCAAAGTCATATTATATGGGTCCATTCATATAGCATGTAAGCCATATAAATATTTACTAAATTTGATATATGTATATATAAGATGATTATTTGTGAGATTATTATGAGTTTGTAACTAGAAATTTACAAGATTATTTGAATAAATATAATCATTATATTCGAGTGCACAATTTTCAGAATATGAAAATCATTTATTAATGTCTTCATAAGTAACTGGATTAATGCTTATGAGAACAAAATTTATATTTTAGTGGCATCATATTTGATTGATATATTGCGGCACTTATATATATATATTAAGCCAATAAAATTCTCCTAATAAAATTAGTTTTTGGTCAGGAACAAGATATTTTTGAATGTACAATGTTTATTTCTATTTATCCACCACGATTCATATAGATGACTATTAAAAGAAAGTTGACATAAATGTGGGGTAAGAACTTTCTTCTTATTTTTCTCTAAATGAAAAAATGATGTTTCTAAAAAAAATAAATGGATTTAGGAAACTTATACGATATGATTAGTTTATCATCATTTGACAATTTTCTCAACATGAGGGAATAAATTGAGTAACAAATGGATTTAGGAAACTTATACCACATGATTAGTTTATTGTCATTTGACAAAGTTTTCTCAACATGAGAGGATACATTAAATAGTTGGAAAGGAAAACATAAGTAATGTATCATTACTATCAAATGTAGATCCTCAAATAATAGTATGAACGAGAAGTTTATCAAATATTGTATTCATAAGATATTATAAAATATTTGCCAGGTGTAATTATTGACCTAAATTATGATTATCAAATATCATATTCCAGCTAAAAATACTCCAATTAATATAAATCAAAGTGATACATATTTGAAGCATGAAAGACTAATTGGTTTCAAATATAATATTAAAAATATTTGAGCATATAATTAAGATGATCATATTAAAAAGATAGGTACTTCATAAGAGTGCTAAGACATAACTATTTGTAAAATTCTCAAAAGACATTTAATTACTTGAAATGCAATAAAGAGAGCTCAACAATTTATGTTACAAAAAGAAAAATTGAACCAAAAACATAAAGTTGTCAACAACAGTTTTTATAATAATATCGTTAAATAAGAATATTGTGTATAGATCTATCATATGAAGTAGATAAAATAGTGATTGACCAAAAGGAAAAGGATAAAGACATAATGAGAATATATTATATTGTTTTTATATATGAAAAGTATGGACCTGATGTCCAAATATCTAAAACATGAAGTTATTAGTCAATATATAAATATGTATTTGAAAATAAATATTTTTACAAAAGTAATGATGAGAAATATTATTTTGTTGTGAATGCAATAATTTTTGTATATATTACTAGTCTAATAATATAAGAAAAAAATATGCGTATAATATATATTATTATAGCCTATACACATGACTAACTAAATAGTAAAATTTACATGATAATATTTTAAAGATTTAAAATGTCTTAAGCATGTAATAAAAATATCAATACAAAATGATTTTAGAATCTTTATTTTGTCTATAAAAATATATTAAATTTATTGGATTAGAAGTAATATATATTTATTTTATTGTAATATTTATCTATTGTGTTGATATTGCATGTTATAATTATTGATAAAATTAAGTTCGTATATAAATGGATAATGAAATTGATATTTAAGGTCATAGTTTCATGAAATATTATATGAGATTACTTTGTTTTAAATAAATTGAACATGAGAATTAAAGATATATTATGGTAATTTTTATTATGATTTTTCTGTTATTTTTATAGTGCATAAGACATCGGTATATTGATAATTGAACATATCCAAAAGATATGTTAGAGAAATATATTTAAAAAATATGACAATGTATTATCCATAGTTCGGATAAAAGGAAATATGCTCAAAAGGCATTGAAATAATCTGCTTGAGAAACTAATACATTATGTTATGATAAAATGACGAATAGTAATGTTGTCATAAGGGGAGATAAATATGATATTATTATCAGGAGAGTAAAGATAATGCTATACTCTTTTTTCCTTAACTAAGATTTTGTTCCACTAAGTTTTTCTAGTAAGATTTTTAATGAGACAATTTCAATATATATTGTGTATTATTTTTCTTTCAGTAGATTTTTGTCCCACGGGGTATTTTCTAGTAAGATTTTAACTAAACACAATATTGATTATGAACATCTAAAGGACAGTGTTATAAATATTGAAAAATGAATATCCATAACCCCAACCCTTATGATTCCTCTTTGGATTATTTGTACTCTCAAATGGATAGTTTCTTAGAATTTATTATTATAACCCCTAATAGTTTGATGATATACTGTTATATAGATTAATTCCTCTATTTATGTTATCATAACTCTTATAAGAATTGTGACCTATAAATAATAGTTATGTCTTAAATGTTTAATAGTTTAAATGAATATAATAATAATAAATCCTCTTTTTCTCAAATTTTCTCTTACGTTTCTCATTTTTCTTATCTCAAATCTCTCATAATTTTCTTTTATTTTCATATCACACTGAATTTAATTATCTACTTTATTCAAAGTTGATCTTTTTTGGGCCTGCTCACAAACTTGGTTTGAAAGCAGTGAATTTAGTGAAATTTTTCATACAAGTTGTGTGTATTAAAATGTCATTAATTTCATTTAAATAGTACTCTATCAAGATACCAATCCAACACCTGTCTAATTCATTAGATAATTAATATTAATTAATTATCTTAACCAATCCATAAATCATGGATTAAACACTTTGACCTCGCAATTAATTTAAAGATAAAACTGTAGTACGATGTTACTCAGAAAATGTTTGTGGCGTGTGCATGCATTCTTCTTAATAAAATATTAATTAAAGAATCTAAAGTTGTTATTTTGTATCTATCAATCATGATAATTTTCTTCTTATAATTTTTTTAATATTAATATTGATGTTTCTATGATTTGTTTTTTTTTTTGGTCAAAGCTCACTTCATATAAAAATAATAGTTTTTTAAATGAATGATTGAGATGTCACTCTTGAACTTAGTTACAAGTTTCTGACAATATTACATCCATTGTTTTAATCCTGACATTTTTTTACTCAAAATATTTTCTTACAGAAAAAGATTTTAATCCTTCTACTTAAAGTTTATTGCATGATTTTAAAAGTATTTTTTATATTTTTTCTAATTCTATGAGGTAATACTATATTAATATGAAATTTGAGAGATTTATTATAGGCATGAAAAAAATTCAAATGACGTAATCAATATCAATATAAAATATAAAAATTTCAACAAGTGATATTATTCATAAGTAGTGAATAGGGAACTAACATTTTAAACTTCATATGCTCACATCTAATTGAGTCATTGCCATTAATGACAATTATTTTTCATTCTAGAGGCAAATGATAGGTAATACTCGTTCTGTCCTATAAATATATAAATTAGTTGAGGTTGGGTTTGTTTTAAAAATAAAATACAAAATTAATTTATTTAATTTATAAATTAATATATAATCTAATATTATATATAAATATTTTATAAAGATTATATAATATTTATTATAATTTATTTATTTATTTATTTTCTTTAATATATCTAAATAAATTAAATATTTAAATAGTTTTATATTAAGTGTCAGAGTAACTTGTGTGGATATAGTATGGATGGAATGTATTGTTTCCATATGCAAGAGGGATATTCTTATTATTCTTAATATATGATTTAATTATAGAATTAGTTTTAATCTTAAATATATATATATATGATTTTTAATATAAGATATAATCAATTTTTTTAGACAGATTAATGAAACTAAATAAATTAATTAATTATAATTAAGTTCAACTCTCAAGACAAATTTATATAATATATTATTTAATCTATCTAAATTAGTTAACTTACTTTTATATTGGTCATAATTAACTGATTTATTTAGCTTCCTTAATCTATCCAAAAATATTAAATAATTTTTATTTTAAGGAGCAGATGAATATTTCTTATCTTTATCAACTTTTTTCCTAAATTACTTTTATTAATACTCTCTCAACAATAATCAAATAAGAGATGGATGAATTGAGTTAAGGAAAATGATTATGATATTTTAGAGAAAATATGTTATATTAATTAATTTAACTAATTTTCTTATTCTAATTAAATTAGTTAAATATATCATATATTAAAAATCAAAATAATAAATATACAAAATATAGTACAATAAAATATTTTTTTCAAAATTATGCTTATTTCTTTAACCTTTGTTGAGAAGTGTGAGAAATTATTGAAGGAAGATGAAAAGAAAAAAGAATATGGAAGCCCAAAGAATAATTTCGTGAGGCAAACCACACTATCATTTTTTATTTTTTCAGTACAAAAAATTTGAGATGAGTTTAGCACCTGTCTCCTACCCAAGTCAGAGCATAGTCCTAGGGTTTAGAGAGATAGCTTATATGGGATTTACAAAATTGTTTACTAAAAGAGTTATCACGGTAATAGTAGGAATTGAACTCATAGTCTTATGAAATATAAACTCATTTTTTATTATATATGTCAATTTTCGTTAGCACAAACCACACTATTAGTTAGCTCCAATAGTGGGCTTGAAAACGAAGGCCGAAAAGGATTTGGGTTTCTTAACTCGTGGAGGCGCAGTACTCATTGCCTGGGTAGCCCAACATTAGAAGCCCAATTCTTAAACCTTGTTAGTAGATAAAAATAGTGGAGCCCAATGTCAAAGATCTCAAGGGCAAAGGGTTTAGGTAGTTATCAAAATAAAGAGAATAATATTTTAAACAAAAAAATTTGAGGGACTAAAAATTTATAGTTTAAAATTATAAGGACAAAAACTAAATATTGTGTTAACCCTTAATTATAACATGTGACCTAATATTTTTAAAATATCTCTAAATAACACTAAATTATATATCAATTTATAAGTTAGATAAATTAATTTAAAAAAAAAATAAATGATAAATAAAATAAATTAAGATATTTTATTTAAAATTAAAATTAATATTTTAATTAACTTTTATATTTACCAATAAAGGAATATCTCAATATAGTAATAAGCACCTAGAGTAGGCAACATGGGCCATAAAGGATGTACTTGTGGATAATTAAATAAAATTAAAAGGGCACACAGGACTCATTGTCTATGGGTTCAACTGATGAAGGGGTAAGATATACGATTATTTAAAACGTATTTGATTCCTGATGAGTACCACTTTATTGTGGTTCTAGTCATAATACTTGAGAAGGCATTATAACTCCTAGGTGCTTAAATTTACACTTGATAATAATAAACAGCTCGCATTGCCTAACATTGGTATCGTATAGGAGGAAGGGAGATTTTGTCATACCCTTATCGTGGATGAGTCCAACCATTTTTTAAAAAAATTCGTATAAAAAATAAGGCACACAGGGAAATGACATGAGATTTATAAGGTAAAAGGGTATTTAGCACCCCCAATACATTATTTTAATTTTTATTTAATACATGTCACATAAACTTTTTTTCAAATACATTATTGTTTAAAATGCCACATATATAATATTATTTTAATAAATTGTACTAAATAAACTATAAAATTTATCAATATTCATATGAATTATATGCAATGTCAATTTTAAAGCTTATTTAGTACTCTTATTTAAACAATATGTCACATGACTTTTTAAATAAATAAACTATAAAATTTATCAATATTTATATGAATTATATGCAATGCCAATTTTAAAGTTTATTTAGTACTCTTATTTAAACAATATGACATGTGACTTTTTAAATAATCATGTATCAAAATAAAAACTAATATGATATGGATAAGACATAAATATATTTCTATCAGTGAAAGGGTAAAATTATATTAATTTAAATATTCTAAAGTGTTGATTATACATCTAAAATTAATTCAGAGTATTAATTATAATTTTAAATACTTTAGTGTACTAGTTGTACTTTTAAAATTAGTTTAAGGTACTAATTATACCCTTAAATATTTTAAAATATTAATTACTCATCTAAAATTAATTTAAAATACTATATATACTTCTACCCAAATTTATATACGTATAACATATTCGTGCATTCTTGCTTGCAAATTTCGGACTCAACCTAAAAAAATAATAATAAAGGACCAATGCTTTCCCGGCAAATTTCTTCTCAGTAAACAAACGCACCAAGTGTTTCAGCCCAACAAAACTTTCCCACTTTGCATATGTACCACTAACACTTTCCCATCTTTAATTCTCCTTCACTCACCCAGTAGAATCAGCTGGTAAAAAGATTAGATACAGAATTATTTAAAATATATTCTATTCTTAAAGAGTATCATTTTATTGTGGTTTCAGTAATAACACTTAAAAAAGTATTTAGCTATTGGGTACTTAAATTTATACTTGAGGGTAATAAACGGCTCACTCTACCTAATATTGGTATTATATAAGAGAAAGAGATACTTTATCTATATTTTTAAATTATAGATAAGTCCAACCCTTTTTTAAAAATTTTTATACAAAAAAAAAATTCTCTTTTACTCTCTTCTTTTCTCTACCTCTCTCTAGATGGAGCCTTTGAAGCCTATACAACATTCTTGTCTAGAGAAAATCACGAGACCCCATGAATAGCAGAAATCCAAGTGAGCAAACCTTACTACTGTTTAAAACCCGTTATGTGATATACTTCAATTTCTTTAATACAAAATATAATTAGAGAATTAATTTTAATTTTAATTTTAAACATAAGACATATATTTTATATTTATTAATTTTTTATAAATTATTTTTATTAATATTCTCTTAAAGATGATTTGGATATTTAAAAAAAAAATCATATTAACTAGATCTAAAAAAGTGGGCCAATTAACAACAACCCATGGACTAGGAGAGAAAGGACTGTGCAGCCCATCCCATTTTACTAGCCCTAGTTCACCCTACTTTGGTAGATGGTTGGCCCGCCAACTGCCACCTTTTTTTTCTTTTCTTAATATTTTTAAAAAATTATTTCTAAATTTTTAAAATACTAATAATTTTTGTTAATTTTATATTAATATAATAAAAAATTGCTAATGTTATACTCTAAACAATTTCTATTTTTATTAAAAAATCTCAAATTTTATAACTATAAATCTAAATAAACATTAATATACTATTAATCAATTATAATATGTTAACATATATCAACAAATAAATAATCATCTTTATTAATATTTAACAATAGGAGTATACTAAATAATATTTGAATAAAATAAATAATAATATTATTAATTAAAAAAAACGTGTTGATGGGTTGGGCGAGACAGGCTGTATAGCCCACGCCAACCTGAGCCCGCTCTTTTTTCTGTAAAATACAGGTTTAACCTATTTTACCATTTTTAATATTAACTAATTTTTTTAATATAATTAAATAAATTTTATATTAATAATTAGAGAAGTACATAGGTATATGAGTGATTACCTTCCTTGGGGTTAACTCCTCTTTTCGCATTAATTTGTAGCTACGGTTTTAATCTTGCTGTTGGAAGCTGGCCGTTGTATCCTTTTGTCTCAAGTTAAAAGCTGTTGAAAGTCTTAATAATACTTGTTTCATTAGCCTATATATTATATCTTGCGAACTCTTTTATGAGCTAGTATATGTGCTGTTGTTCTATATGTAAAAATGTATCCATGTAATTATGTTTTTAATTTAATATAATTGTTCATTTCATTAAAAAAAAAAAAAGTATGTGCATGATTGGATCGTTACCCTTAATCATAGTTTGAGAAAGCTAACCACTATGCTGATTGGTTCTCACCATTGTATGAATGCTCAAGTCATGATTTCATATGCTCCTCCTATATAAGGCTTACGTAAAACAACTTTATCAATGAGAATTCGAATCTTAATTCACCATTTCACTAGATTTAACATCAACTGTTAGATACATGATTTTAGTAGATTTGTTTAACAAATCTGCTAGTAATTAACTAGTTTTTGACATACAAGTGCATATATGCAAGCAGCCACGCATGCACACGCAAAAAATAAAAATAAAAAGAAAATAAGAAAAAGGATCTATATGTCACTCTCTTGGATCTCTAAAAGAACTTCACAATCAATTATCAAGGATCCTTACACTATACATGTGCACTGATCTTCTGCAATAATCTTACACATACTGATCACCCAAATGCTGAAGTTGCAGCAGAAATAAAAAACAGCTGAAGGTAAGAACATTTTGCAGTATGCCACAAACTAATTTTCACGTGTATTTTTATCAAAATGCAGAAAAGTTGCAGCAAAAACATAGTGCAGCATCCTCACTAGATTTCATCAATAATAAGTGCATGTGATAGAAGATGACAGAAGAAGTGCTCATGATTAGGTTAAGAACATAGAAAATAATTCATATATCTAGTATGAAAATAAGCAGACTAAGTCAATTATAAAATAACAAACTTGAAAGATGATTTAATAATGAAATCAAATTGGCTTTTGAGAGGTTTTTTTTCTGGTACAAAAATTTTTGGAAAGGAATTGGACTCACTCACGATCTAAGGGCAGAGCGAAGTCTCCCTTCCTCCTAAGCAATACTAATGTTGGGCAGGATAAGTCATCTATTACCCTCAGGCGTAAATCTAGACACCTAGGAATTAGGATGTCTCCCCAAACGCTGTAACTGGAACTACAAAAAAATAGTATTCCCCAGAGATCAAACATACTCTAAATAATTGTATGTCTCACCCTTTCACCAGTTGAACACACAGACGATGGATGAGGGGTTTTAACTTCTATGAAAGCAAATAGTTGGTAGGTGAGCGTATTGACTGAGAGGAAACATGGGCCATGGTTGTTGGGGCTGTGGATAATTAATTAAAGGCAAAAGGATACACAAGAAAATGACAGGAGCTCTATATGTTTTTTTAGTTGCTCACCCAATTCACTAGAGTTTTGTCCTAACTATATCCAGATCCAATCTACATCGCGCACCTGGTTATAGTATGTGAGTTTTCTAACAGGGATTTTCTGCGTATACCTAGACTCGAATTTGAGACCTCACTTAAGCGATACCGAGCCACTTACTATTAAGAGCTCTATATGAGTACACATTCATACATTCTTTTTTGCATGTTTCAGACTTGAGAGAGCTGAGACCAAGAAAATGGACCCAGGCTCTCTTCATGTTTCTTTCTTCTCAATATACAAACACCCCCTTATTCTTTGCATATGTACCTCCACTAAGTTCACAACTGTAGTACCCTTATTCTTCTTCTTCTACCCCGCCCCCTCTCTCTCACACACACAAAAACACACAAAGAAAAAAGATCGATACAACATTTGGTCCTTAAGTTTGTCCTTATTTTGATTTTAGTCCTATAATTTCATACTATATTTCTTCCCATCTAAAAACGTCAGTTCTTATATTTTAATAAAAATCTAGATCAATTTATCCCTTACGGGACCAAAACGTATGATTTAAAACTATAGAGATCAATCCCCAAATAAGGGCAAACTATAAAGAACAAATATTCTATTAACCAAAAAAAAAACAATAAGCTTTGACGAATTGGGTAAAGTCACCTATAAAACAGTATTGCCTATAAGATATTATTCAAAGCTAGATTTTGCACCACATGCAATTGAAAAACAAACTACGCTATTTAAGACTTAAATACCACAGCTTATTGTACACACGCACATATCAAAGACTTGGAATTTTCATGGAGGAGGAATCTGACAAAACCCCAGTTTGAGGGGGGACCACTGCTACTTCAGTCACAATAATATTCATTCAGATCATGGCATCAGCTCATCAATACTAGTGTTTAATACAAGAGATTGGATCCTCTGAAATTCTTAATAATGAAGTTTTTGTACAGTTAAAAGAGAAATTATTGCACAGGAGAAAAAAGAGGAAGTAGATCTCATGCACATCTCTAGTCTTTAGGTTACTCTCTCTCTTCAAGAACTTCATAATCAAGAGATCTATAGGATCATATTACCATAGAGAGAGAGATCTATGGGATCCTTACTATACAAGGGCACTGATTTGTGCAATAATCTACATAAACGAATTACCCAAATGCTAAAAGTTGCAGTCGCAGCAGGAATACAAAAACTAATGAAGGTAAAAGCATTGTGCAAGTGCAGCATGCCACTGGTTTTCATGTGTGCGCGTGTTACTCTCGTTTTGTGTGTGTGTGTGTGTGTGTGTGTGTTGGTTTGGGGGGAGGGGGGACCACAGGGACATCAGTCTTGACAATTTTCATTCAGATTATGCCATTAAATTTCAGTTCAGCTCATCAGTAAAGGTGTTTTGATACAGTTATATGGATCATGTATAGTAAGTGTAAGTTTCTGCAAATATACGGACCACTCCATAAGAAGAAAAGTTGCAGAAGAGATAGAAAAACAGTAAAAGTAAAAAGCCTTCTGCAGCATGCTCACTAATTTTCATCTTTAACAAGTGCATCTTATAGAAGAGGATCGTGGAGTACTCATGATCAAGTCAGGAAACCAATTTGTAGTGAGAGAATCTTACACTAGCAGTGAGAAGAAGACAGTAGAAACTTGACAAAATAGGTCTGTCAGGTCCCTATTAGAAATACCCACTTCAATAATTATTTTTACTTTCTGCATAACTAATTTGTTCATTATATAAACCCAAATTCCACTGGAAAACAAATCTCAGAAACAAGAAAATACCCATACCATCATATTTTGACAAATAAAAGGTTCATATTGTTAGCAAGTAACATAAACCTGAATTAATTCTGTAATCCTGAACTAGTTTTTTTTTTCTTTTTCTCCTACGATTCTGACAGTATTGATGTTCCTGAAGATGATTCTATTTTATGTTTGAAATTACATATATGATATACATACTGAAAACACATTGAACTAATCTGTATATAATTTCCCTCATAAAAATTTAATGTGTATAAAATCTCTAGGACGAAGTATTGCTGGGATGAGCAAAAGGTGGTGTATAATTCTACCAACACTGGCTCAAAACAACTTATCTTGTTGATGCTGCAGTTTTTAAATTTACAACCTCTCTCCTCTCACAGGACTTCATTTCCGTGCATGCATCAGGATCCTCCGAAATTCACTGGCAATTTCCTGCAACATAACAGGTTTTCTTATAATTCCATTGACACCAATTTGCATACATCTTTCACGCAAATCTTCATCGGCACTTGCAGTCAAGGCAACAATCATTGGCCAATTTCGGCTTCTAAATTTCCGAATCCTTGTGGCAACTTCAAAGCCATCTAACTCAGGCATATGAAGATCCAGGAGAATGACTTCAATAGAAGATCCAGCAGGTGCAATGACAGCAAGGCATTCAAATCCTGAAGAAACAGAAGTTACGACACAACCAAGCTTCTGAAGCAACTTTTGTGTCACAGCTCTATTTACATCGTCATTGTCAGCCAACAAGACTTGCAGACCTCTGAGCAGAGAATTAGAATCTGTGCGCTCAGAGGATTCACCAGGCTCAGAGATGAAAATAGAAATAGACTGTCGTAAATGAAACCGAAGAACAAGGGCCATGGTTTGAGGATAACCTAAGGTATTTGGTACAAACCATATGTTCCCTTGCATCAACTGCCAAAAGCGTAAGAAATCAGAATTAATGCAAAACAAGTGAGAAAAATATGCAAGGCACAGTAACTGCTACTTCACAATTTCAACATCAAAATATACATCAGTGGAATTTAAAACGCCTTGAACATCTTAAGAAAAAATCAATACTAATCCTCCCAGAGAATGTCAAAAGCATGAATAATCAATCAAATGACAAAATCCCATAAATAAAAGCTAACAATAGAGAATTTGTCTTCCCATATTTCTATTAGATGAGCTATTTTTCAAAGGTAACATAGCCACTATAACATTCAAACCGACACTCCCAGCACATACAACAATGTCATCTCCTAAACAAAGGGGAAACTATGCCCTAAATCCTATCATGCGTGAAACTGCTAGTTAAGGGCATTGAACTATGGCATATTCAATTTATTATAATTAATATACCTAACAATTCCCAGGTGTTATGCTAGAACATATTAATTCTCAACCAAGCTTCCATTTTTGTTTCTCTAGAATGAGGCAGAACCTTTCTAAATCAGGTTACTGGATTCAAAAGAGAACTTTAATTTGCATTAATATATGAAGATAGAAAAAGTGCAAAACAAAAGAATACAACTTCAATGTTGTTCCAAATGTGGGGAAAAAATGTGCGAAAATATCCTTCGCAAAAAATCATTAGGAGTTGGGCAGAGTGATTTTTGCTGTTTTGAGTACATTGCAACTGAATGACTGAATAAATCAGCATTTAGATAAGTATAATAAAGTGTTACTTAAATGAACTAGAATGCAGGAGTGTAAACATGAAAATCATCTGATACACAAACAAACAACAGATTTCATGACCCTCACCTGAACTATCCTCTTGCATATGCTGAAGCTCAATCTGACTTCATCTCTACAACTAGAATATTTCCTACCGCCAACTGCTAAAGAAAGTGAACTATCCAAGTCATAATTGCCTCTACTGATCCCTATCTCAAATCTAATATCTACGTTCCTACTAGTTGAGCTTGGTCTCCAGGCTGTCCACCCATGGTCATTTCTTTCCTGACTTCCTCTTTCCGCAAGAACACGAAGTACAAGAATCCCTCCCCTGTGATTACCATCCAATAAGTTCCCAACCATATGTAGAATCACCTGAAAAACCCTCCTCTCATCACCCATAACGTTGTCGGGCAAAGACTTCTCACACTCGATTTTAAAACCAAAGCCCCTATAAACGCAAAGACACTTGGCAAGGCATGCTGCTTCTTTTATCATGGCATGAAACCCAAAAGATCTCATCTCCAATTGAAATCCCCCGTCATCCTTGGCTGAAATATTCATGGCATCATTTATCCAGTTTGATAGGACATTACTGGTTCTCAGCATCGAATCCACAATGAGTTTCTGTTCGCTTTTCAAGTTCTCATCTTGTATAATTGAAAGCAAACCCAAAATTGAGTGCATTGGTCTTCTCATTCCATCACTCATGACCTTCTGAGATAAGTTTCTTGCCTGACTCGCCATCAAAGCATTCCTTTGTGCCTGTTGTAGAATTCGATTTTGCTCCTCCAACTTCTCTCTCATGAGTTGGGATTCCTCAAGAATTGCAGCATGAGAGAGAGCTACAGCAACCTGATCAGCAACCGTTTTAACTATTTCCAGCTCCTGATTGCTCCAAGATCTTGGCTCTCCACCAGGAAGAATCAGAACCAATATCGCATAACATGCCTGCCTTACTTCAGGGGTCCCGCCTTTGAAATTGCAAATACGAAGCATCGGCATCCGAATTGCAGCCACTGGTCCTGCCTCAGAAGAACTTCCACTACTAGCAGCAGCAAGTGCTGAGACAGGGCTAAGAATATTTACTCCATCAGTTACCTTAATTCTCACAACATCTGGATCCGTGATGGGTATAGAAGAATTAAGATTCCTCCTATTCAATTCATGAGTAAGGTTCATCTCTGTTTTATCAAAATTAGGCATCCAGACAGCACAATTTTGCAAACCAAGTGTTTCAGACAGCTCCACCAAGGTGGTGTACAAAATATTATGCCTATCAAGCGACTTGCGAATCTCTCGAGTGAGCATCCTTACATGTTTTGCAGCTTCCTTTTGCCTCATTATAATACCAACCTCTCGTCCAAGTTCGGAGGTCTTTTTCCTCAGCATTAATTCTCTGACCTTCACTTTAAGAAGTAAAGGAATGAGAGTCATGAGAGTAATAGCAGTGGCACACGATACCAAAGCCGTAAGAGTTTTGAATACTGTAAGTGCCACCATCAGTTGGAAAGAGTGAGGACCATAAGTCCATGCATTCAGCAAATGTGTCAATCCACATAGTACAATGAAGGCAATGAACTGAACAAGAACCCATTTGAATGGGACATTCGCACAACTGATAAAACAAAGCAGCTCAATGGGTATGGAGAAGTAGGCCACAGCAATCAACAAATCACTGACTCTTTGGCACTCCAGAATACTCTCAATAGTCCACAAGCTGGCCTCATCATCACAGTTACATCTGGGAAATTCATTATCTGTTGCAGATACACATTTCACGAGGAGCAAAATTGAAAGTCCAGATGCTACTGCTTTAAACATTGATCCAATATGGTTGTTCTCTTTAATCCATCCAAAAATAACAACATAGTAGCTCACGACCCGTTGAACAATAACGTTCTCAAAAGCCAAAAGAAAATCACAAAAATTTTCTGCATGCAACTCCGGAACACTTCAGTGCTGTATGCTTCTGTCCTGTTAAAACAGTTCAACAGGAATGAAAAATGAGTAAGATCTGAATCGAATGCAACAGAACAATATGAGATCGAAGAAAACAATAGGCTTAATGAAAAGATCAAAACTATTGCTCTCCACTGTCGTATGTTTAGTTTTAAGGTTTAAACCTTTTTCAATTGACATACCTTTTGGGATGGAATGGAATAAACTAGTGAATAACAGTCCCAATGAAGAAGACATTTTCCACAACCAAAATATATTTAAAAAAAAAACTTAATAAATAAAAGTATTAAATAATAAAAATCCAAGCGTTGCTTTCCCCCAACTCCATACCAGCAGAAATATTATTTAAAAAATCGAAGTCCACCAACGTATACTAAAAGAAGAAAAATAAAGAACAGAAACCAGCAATGCAGACCAAATATACCTGCAGAAAAAGTGCCACAGTATGAAGCAAAACCTAAATTGCAATCAACACTCCACCTTCATCAGATCTTATCCCTGACCCAGAAGACTAAATAAAACCTTGTTTAAGAATGAATATGATGCATTACAAACAACCCATTATTCTAATATATTTTTACAACAGAGCAAGCTTCAAATACCAGTGTAACCCCATATCGTCCTGCACCACTTTCTTCATTGGGAAGAACATAAATGAACCCCACTTGCACAAGTAACAAATCCCAATACCGATTAAGGAAAACGCATCAAAATAAGCACGAATCCGGCTTCCACGCGCGCGTAAACGTTGCAAACCACGGCTGGGGAGGGAGCACGAACCGGGTTCGAAGCGGAAGAAGCACTTCTGGTTCTGGGCTCGACTTTTTTATCGAGCACCACCACTACACCACAAGGCTTCTTCTCTCTCTTGGGGATTACAGAATTTAATTTCTTTTGGCAACGTTTTCTACATTACTATTGATTGCTTGCTGCAACTAGTAAGGTCGTATTATTCTATTGTATCGATTTCGGAATACGAAACCGAAAACCATAAACGGAAAGAAGAGAGAGAGAGGGAGAGAGCGCCGTTGTTTTCGAGTTGTATGGGAAAATTAAAAGGACGAAGGAGAGAGAAAGGACCCACATTCTTACATGAAGAGAACTTAGACGCTTTTGAATCAAACGTCCTCGTCACTCTAAATCTAACCGCATTATTAAAATTGAGAAGTGGTAGTTTTTTTTACATTTAAGAAGAGGTGGTTGAGTTATTAATTTTGTCTAAAAAATAAATTTACAATTTTACTCTTAATTATATATAAAATTTTGATATTTGTATTGAATTTTTCCATATAGATAATAAATTTAAATATGAGTTATATTAAAAAAAAATTAATTAACATCTTATAAAATAATTTATAATAAAAATAGTTCATAGAGGTGTATTATAATCAAACAAAAAATTATTATATCTGATTAGGAATAAAAATAGATTAGATTAAACTAAATTTTGACTAGATAGATATTAGTTTAGAATAGAAGTCTAAGCATATATACATGTTTTTTTTTAGATTTAGGTATAAGTATTTGAAAGGCCTAGACCTAAAGCTTTTTTAAATCTATACTTATAATATAAGCTTCTAAACAATTATTGTAAGTAGGTTTTTCTTAGAATTTAAAGTATATATATTTATAAATAGAAAATGTTAAATAAGCTCTTTAAATCCTATTTAAAGACTAGGCATGTAGGCTTGTAAGATAAGTTTTAGGAAAAAAAACATGGCCTATTTAAACATAAATCTTTAAATAGCCATGAAGCCTAATTTATTTATTAAATAAATAAAATTTTAATATAAGATATATTTAATTAATTTAAAATTATTAAAGAATTTAAACATATCATTTTAAAGTAGTTATATTTATTTTTTTTAAAATTAATTTACTTAACTTATAAATTAATATATAATTTAATAATACTTAATATATATGTTATGTGTTTAGATTGGTGCCAAAACTATTGTTGTGTCCAAAGCACTAATTTTTATTTAGAGTCTATTTTTTAACTAAAATTATAGTTTTGGTATAAGTTAAGGGAACAATTTTTAATTGGTGTGTTTGGATTAGCTTTTAGAAAATATATTTTTTAGAAAATAATAGATTTTGTGAAAAAATCTATTTTTTATTAGTATATTTGGATTAACTTTTGAAAAATATATTTTGTAAAAAAAATCATTGTTAGAAGTGGTTCCCTAACTTTTCTAAAATCATGGTTTGGGTAGAAAAATATATTGTAGAAAAAAATTAATATTTGAATAGTTTATTAGTTTTATGAATTTTATTGTGAAAAAAATTAGTGTTTAGATAGATTATTAGTTTTAATAAAATTAATTATAAAAAAATTAGTGTTTAAATAGTTTATTAATTTTTGTGAAATAGTGATTTATGGAAAATGTGGAGTACTTGGATTATTTGATCCAAAACTATGGTTTAGATTAAAAAATAATTTTTTTAAAAAAATATTATACAAAAAATTCTATTCTTTTAAAATATATTCTATATAAAATCTATTATTTAAAATTTATTTTATCTAAAATTTATTCTCTAAAATATAATCTAAATATATTTTATAATTAATTAATTTATTTAATTTTTTAAATTAATAAGTGAGAGAGGAAATATTGACCACAATTATACGTACATACATATATGCATGCGTGTGTTTGCGTGCATACACTCGTCTAAAGGGTCGGATATTTTTTTAAAAAAAATATTAACACCAATATAATTTATATTTATTTTTGTAAATAATAAGTTTAAAAGATAATCATTTCTTTAAGTTATCTATTATCAAATATATTAATAAATAAAACACAAAATTATAAAAAGATACTACTACAATTTTTTAAAAATAGATGTTCTCAGCATGAAATATACATCTTCTATCACTAATTTCATTGGTTTTTTTTGTCGTTGGGAATTATTTCCAAAATATTTTTTTATTATATGCCTTTATATAATTTTTAAAATAATAATTGAAACCTAATTTTTATAGTAGTCAATTTTCATCAATTAAATTTGTTGATTAAATGCAGATTACTTTATACTAAGTTTTTATTTAAACTATCATATGGGGTCATGCCCATTATGCATACTTGTATTCATGCACCATGCGGATCATTAGTCTTTTGTTTCCAAAATTAAAATAATGATCCCATTGACTAAAAACGAATCATCCACATATGCCTTCAAATTTAATAAGTTATTCAAGCATATAATTAAATATTAAAAATAAATTTAGATAAATAAATGTTCTTAATGTGTTATATTCTGTTAATAAAATACAAATATTTAATAGTAATAAATTCGAAATTTTATAAAAAAGTTATTGCCAATTTTCAGCTCAATAGTAATTCTTTTTATGGAATGAGAATAATATTTCATATATATTCGATCTTTACAAGCTCTCGTTTCAAATTCTATTCAAAGTGTTTGTTTGACAAACATCAAATTTATATTTTTAAAAAAAATTTTGACTCAAATTTTAATTTAATTTTTTTTTAAAATAAACAATCATATTTATCTAAAAGTATTTTTTTAACTAAACTATATTTTAAAATTAAAGTTTTAGATAAACTACTGAAACTAATTTCTGAAACAGTAAAATAACTCATAGACTATCCAATTACTATTTTATCTTTATTTTTTTATACTCTCTCATCTATTCTCTACATCATCTCTCCTCTCTCTTATCTCATATCTCATACTTTTAATAAAATCATACACTTTCTATTAATTTTTCAATTATAAAAATATTTTTAGTAATAACTATCCAAACACTTATTTATTAAAAATTATTTTTTTATAAATTCTTTTCCAAAAACCCTTTTCTAAAAAACTATCTAATTTTTTTTTTTAAACTCTTATCTACATAGGTTCAATGTGACCCACAATCCACTTATCTATATATAAAAGGTTATAAGTTTTGCATGATTTAACCATAAATATATATCTGTTAAATTTTAATATATTATAACCTAATACATCTTCTATTGGATATAGAACCCAAAATCTTTTAATTAAATCAAACACGTTTCTGTTAATTAATTTAAAATTTAAAATTATTTTAAAAAATAATTAATAATAGAAATCAATCAACATAAAATATAAAATACAAAACATATGTGCTTTAATGTTGTGTGTGTTATGTTAAATATTCTCCTAGGTCCTTATTACAAGAACATTCCTCATATTTTATAATATATAACCATTTATTTTAAGTATTAATTTCTAACTAAATAAACAATCTCTTAACTAAATAAAACAACATTCTCTAATTAATAAACTTCATTCAGTATTATTTTAAAATTTTAAAATTCTTAACCATTTTTAATTAAATTTATTAATCAATACAAAATATAGGTCCTTATATTAATTAAGGATTTGAAGGAGTAACTATTTTGATGAATACATGGGAAGGATCATTTGGACTATTTATTTTCAATGACACATTGCGTGAATTAATAATTATAATTACTTTTTAAGGTGAAACACTCAATGCTTTGATCCATTGGGAAACAATATGTGTAATTCCAACAAAAATTAGAAGAGGCTAACATAATTTAGTTTCAACAAAATTTGTGTAATTTATTTTTTGTTTCTAAAGATGTTTGTATAAGTTTTAAAAATAGGAGAAACGTTTTGTTTAATTTTGAGAAACTTCACGAGGATCGTATTATTTTTTAAACAAAAAATATAGAATTTCAACAAAATAAATAATTGTACTATATTTTTTTTTATAAATTAATGAATATCACCATATAGTTAATCTTAGATGTTCTAACCATCCTCTCCTTTTATCTGTATTAACCAACAAATAAACAATTGAATGATAATATCTTAAGAGAAATGATAACTAGCATAATATTAAATTAAAATTCAATCCAAATCGACTAGCAGATTAGGAAACTGACAATCTGACATAAAACTCAAATAACAGTAACATTACGTAAGAAAACAATCAAGGATATATTTGTGTTTACTTATGACAAATTAAGATCCTTAGCATTACCCATCTTATTCAATCAGCTAACTAACAATAGCACATATAATTATTTAAAATATATTTAATTTTTATAAAATATTATTTTATTATAATTTTAATTATGATATTTAAGAAAAATATTCTAATTCTTATATATTTAGATTTATGTTTAAGGATAAATGACTACTCATCTTATCCAATATTAATATTACCTAAAAAAAATAAGATTTTGCTTTACCCTTAAATTATAAATAAGTCAATCTTCCTTTTAAAAAATTTTGTCCAAAAAAAAAGATCCTTATTAGCATTAGAAATTATAATTTGAGTTTTTACTTCATGAGAAAAAATTGGAACCTTTCCATTGAGACCAAGAGTCAAAATCATCTATATGTTTATTATAGAGCTAATAAAATAGGTTCAATCTATTTTACTATAAAACAATGGGCTCCATTTTGGTTCGCTCTCTCAATGCATTATTTTTTTTTAATTATTAATATTATTATTTATTTTATTTAAATATTATTTTAAATATTTTTATTATTGAATACTAGTCAATATAATTATTTATTGATATGTGTTGACATATTATAACTGATTAATATTATTTTAATATTCATTTAGATTTATAATTATAAAATTTGATTTTTTTTATAAAAAAATATAAATTTTTAAGAGTATAATGTTAACAATTTTTTTATTAGACTAATATGACATTAGAAATTTTTTATTAATATTTTAAAAATATTTTTTAAAAAAATATTTAAAAAAAAAAAGAAATGTGGTAGGCTAGTGGGCTAACATGTCACCAAAACGAGATAAGTTTGAGTCCACAAAATATTAGCCTATTTTGAGGTAGACTATCCTCAACCCATGAATTGTGGTAGGTTGACATATATTCCTACATCTAGTTTAGTACTTTTTTAGAAATTATATAGGAAACTAAGAGAGGTTTAAGCTAGTTTTTCTCTCAGTTACAAATGTCCCAAACAAATAGTGGCCCACATGTAATTCCTAATTTGTAAATTTGGCCTGCAACTTGTATGAATTCTAATATGAGTAGCACTGTTTATAACCAACCTCTTATAAATTTTAAACTTTATATATAGAAAGACTAAAGTAGGCTCTATGATTTATGTAAATTTAAAATCAATTGCATTATTCTCCATATCGATGAAGCTAACGGGCAGTTCTTAAAGATATGATTGCTATCTTCTATATCCCATAATTAAAGGTGGATATAGGACTGGACGAGATGGGATTAGGACAATTCTATCTTGATCCAATCATGAGATGGGACACATAACATAAAATGCATCCTATGTTTCGTCATGTCCCCAAATATGCCATAGTCCCGATAGGTCGAGATATGTTCGGGAATTTTCAAACTCTATTTTAAAAAAATAAATTATTAGATATTTTATTCACATCTTATCTATTACTAACATATAATCAAAATACAAAAAATAATAGAAGAAATTAAATTCTCTTTATTATGATTATCAACTTAAAATAATAAATACCATTAATTATACTACAAATACTATTACTTTCTCAATTTTTTCATTTCACCAACTGAAGTTACTACTTCATCTATAAATAAACAAATACATGTAAGGAAAAAAATACAATCATCTAATAAATAATATGATATAACCAATACTATTTTTTATTTCTATTTTTTATAAAAAATAAATAAAATAAACATATTTTTATTTTTTAAAAAAATATTTGGGACAGGACGATAATCTTAAATGTTAGATTGAGACTTATCCTATCGTAACCCTTGCCATCGTCTCGTCCTGATCCTTCACGGGACAGGACGGACCCATCTCAAATTATCCGAGACCAAGTCGGAATAATCTAAGACGAGAAAAAATGAGCACCCTTATCCATAACAAAGAGCATATCGCTGATCCAACATCATTCGCCTTCCGTATCTTCCTATCGTGAATTTGTGAGAGAAAGAGAAAAAATATAGATAAAATGATAATTAGGTAGTATATAAATATTATATTATTCTAAAAATTATTCATAATAACTTATCTAAAACTATCGTTTTAAACCATAATTTAGTCCATAAACTTTTTTGACTAAATATGATACTTGTTTTAAAAAAATTTTAAATTGAAGTTTGGACTATAAATTTTTTTTTAAAACAATTTTGAGGCCATCCAAACAATACATAGTTTATCACACCTTAAAGACTATTTTTTATGAACTTTGTAAATTATAGTGACTCTTATACCTGTACAACTCGTTTTTTCTTTAATGAAATTACCCCTTTTATTCATAAAAATCAATACATTATTTAATTTGTTTGTAATTTTATTTTTTCACATAGTCATAATAATGTGCTACATGGGAGATCTAATTTCATATATCTATATGAATGTAAAATCCATCTTTGAGAGAGTTATCCTTATTTAAATTCAATAATACTGCTCAAATATAACATAATATTATCAAATATTAGATGGTGTATATTACTTTCGGTTTCATTTATAGATTACTTCCAATATTTTTTATCAAACTCAAGAAAAACCTTAAAACATAATATTAATTATGTCTAAGATTTTAAAAACTTTCCTACTTTATAAGTGTAAAATACATCCTTAAATAGACCTACATGTTGAATGAGTTTTCTATTAAAGGAATAGATTTTCATTCATATGATTAGAAAGAGTATTTTAAATAAATTAATATAAATTAATAAATAATTAATTAAAATATTTTTTTAATCTTTATAAACTAATAATCTAAATCACAAGATCAGACCTTTTATTTAGGGCCGGATATAGAATGGGATTGAGTTGATAACAATGATCAAATGCTGCGCTATCCATTTCAAACAAAACAAGATAGGACAAGTACTCAAAGCTTAAATCTAAATAGGTGCTCCTACCTCTAAAACAAGTAGGGCTATGCTTGGTTTAATCAATGAAAAAGAATTCTTTTTCATGGTGCGCGTTAGCTAATCAAGATATGCAATATCTATCGTGTACTTGTGATCATTACTCATCAATGTTTACTTTCCTATTCTTAATACGTTTTTTAATTATTTAGAACTATAACAAATAATATTGGTATACACAAAATCACTTTACTAATTCAATTTCTTTTTAATTCTATTACATTTTGTACACTAAACATAACCAAAGTTTTCTTGCGTGTGTGGTATACACCAATTGTTATTGAAATATCATAATAAATATGAAACTAACTTTATAAAAAAAATTAATATGCAATAATTTAGTCATATTCTAATTTGGGGTAAATAATTTAAACATGAAATTATCAATTATTATATCACCAAATATATATATAATATGAAGTTAATAAAAAATTTCATTATTTATGAGCTATAAAATACTTTCTCTAATTTTAAATATATGAACTAAACAAATATTTTATTTTAATTTTAAATATAAAATTTTTAAATTTTTAATTATTTTTTTAAATTATCTATATTAATTATATATATTAAGCGAGTTTCTATTAAAAATAATTTCAATATACATGATTAAAAATAGCATTTTAGTAAAATAACATATATTTATTATAAATAATTAATTTAACTAATTTTTTTAATATTTATAAATTAATTATCTACCTCTTAACATATACTTTCTCAAATTTTAAATATATGAACTAAATAAATATTTTATTTTAATTTTAAATATAAAATTTTTAAATTTTTAATTATTTTTTTAAATTATCTATATTAATTATATATATTAAGCGAGTTTCTATTAAAAATAATTTCAATATACATGATTAAAAATAGCATTTTAGTAAAATAACATATATTTGTTATAAATAATTAATTTAACTAATTTTTTTAATATTTATAAATTAATTATCTATCTCTTATACTAGTAATTAGAGGTAGTAATTATTTTAAATTTTTATAAAACATAATTGTTAACTTTTGAATTTATGTGAAACTCAAACATGCAATTCATTCTCTTTAAGTTGGGTCAATTGTTTTTTTTTTATAATATTTACAATTTATGTTTGGTAGTGCGTTTTTTTTTGTTGCTATTTTAGGTTTTTGTGGGGTGGGGTGGGGTGGGGACCAAGAATGCCTTTTCCAATTCAAAACTGGGGATTTGGGAATCAAGCTGCCCATTGTTTTTTCCTTTGGGTCACACAGTTTTGTTTGGTTGTGAAATACTATTTTTGTTACTTTTTTTTAAGGTCAGCGATATATATATATATATATATATATATATATATAATCTATTTGTGGGTAAAATTATGTTGTAATCATGGATAAATGGTGGATCCATTAGGCGACCTGTTCTAGGAATCCAGAAAAATACACTTGGGAATCACACTCCAAAATAAGTAAGATTGTCAATCAGAGAATTAGGGCTGATAATAATCTATCAAATTTTTAAAGACTCTTTTTAAATTATTAAATTATTAATTAACCCAATAATGTTATCAATAATTAAACTATTAATGAACTAAATAAGTAGACTCAATAATGTTATCAATATCGGTTGAATTGAAAAGAAATGATTTAATAGCTTTGAGTTTGTGAATGGAAAAAAATTATGTTAAGAAAATTATCTCATTTAAGTTTAATAATATTCAAATATAATTTAGTAATATATTGAATACCAAAATAGTCATAAAAGGACATTTTGTTTTTTCCTTTACTTGGCACAATATATAATTTATTCCTTATTGAGATTTTTGCTTCAAAAAGTTTGCTTTTTCGTCATCCATCAAATAGGCTATATATTATTCTATATGTGTATTGAAAGAATATATTCTCAATTATTTTTCATGAGCAATACGTGACCTTTTTAATTTACAGGCTTCAAATAATTTTCATTTAAATAAGAACTATTATATTGTTCATTATGCTTTTCCTTTTGTTGATGAGAATTCATAATCTTGACCTGACTTCATGATAATCCATTGATTTCTATTCACAAAGATAGTCCAATCCTTTCAAGTTCTCATTATGCATTAGTTGTTCATAGGTTACAATCTCCACTGCTGTTAAATAAAGTTATTTTTTCTGCTTTGCAAATGAATATATACACACATATTGCCATATATAAATAATAGAATTACATAATTTTTTTTAAACAAAAGTGAATCTTTTTTTTATTTCACGGCATCATTATATTTGAGATAATCATGTTTGAGAATTTAGTCAGACACTAAATGTGGACACATCTTCTAATAAAAATTTGAATATTGATTTATTAGGTTATAAGAAAATTAACCCATTTGACTAGACCTAATCTAATTGGTACAAAAGTGCATATTTGATCATATAATTTTATATAAAGTTTTAATTTGGTATATAAATTTTATAAAATATCTCTTTAATCATCTAATCCCAATACTATTAGTTTCAAATAATAACTTTTTGTGTTAGTCATTTTTAAGTTTTTAAAAAATAAAATATAAATTTAATATGTTAATATTTGAGAATGTTTTTGTCAATTTTCCACCTAAAAAAGTTGTTCAAATTATTATATTTTTATGCATTGCATAGGGGAAATGTAATTAAATAATACTTTAGGAAACAAATATATTCAACAATTAAAAGTTCACGAATTTAAATTGTAATTAGTGATTCAAACATTAAATAACTTGTCACTTTAGATAAATCCTGAAATTCATGGATCGAACAAAACACACAAAGACATGTAATGGAATTCATTTGCGTGAGAAAGAGGCAGAGAGATGACTATCTTTATAATTTTGCTACGTTTTATTTTAATGATAATGATTATAAAATAAAAATAATGGTTATCTATCAGTATTTTAAACAATGATTTTTAACTTTAAAAATAAAAAAATCAAATGAATAGAGAAAGAAAGAGATAGTTAAAGTTGCTGAAAAAAAATAATTATGATATTTATGGAAGGAAATATCTTAGAGAAAATATGGCTTTATTTTTATATTTGTGTCTTAAAGTTAAAATAAAACATATAAGTGTTTACAAAAAATATATTTTATAAATAATTTTTAATATAATAATATGATAAGTATATTTTATGCGTACGTATTATAATTTGTAATTCGAATTTTTCAATAAAAACATATGACGGGGTTAAATTTTATACATGTAACTCACAGTTTGCGGAGATTATATATATACAAAAATAAAGTTTAATGTGGTATATAATTGATCATTAGGGATTATCTAGATAAGGTTAAAAGTGCAGAGCGATTTATTATTAAGTTTTAATTAAATGTCAAATGAGTTAGTTATAAATTACTCATTTAATTTTATTTATAAATTATTTCTAATATATTTTTCTGACGCAAGAAAAAATTTAAATTTTATTAATCTTATCTTTAAATTTAATAACTTTTTGATACTATTATTGAATTATATTAACAGGTATTCAGTTTTAAGGTTCATGATTATTCCTTTTAGCATGTGTGTTTCTTCTATTAATCAAACTCAAGGGATCTAATAAGATTTTATACTGTTAGACTAACTCTATATTAATAATTTAATATTTTTTAATTTTATATGTATTTAATATATATTCTATCTTTAGAGTATAAAGTCTCTACAATAATATATAAAGGATAAAATTATGACTTTATAGAAATTTTTTAACATGCTTTATAAATATAATTAAAAAGATTATCTTTCTATTTTATGAGCATATTTGGATAGGATTTTAGAAATAGACTTATGAAAAAAAGAGAGTTTTTGGACAATTTATAGAAATAAACTTTTGGAGAAGAGTTTATGGGCATATTTGGATAGGATTTTAGAAACAGACTTATAAAAAAAAGGATTTTGAGCAGCTTATAGAAAATGGCTTTTAGAGAAGAATTTATGAAAAAAGTGATTTTGAAAAATGAGTATTTGGATAGTAATTTCTAGAAGTATTTTTACTATTGATAAATTACGAAAAATGATATGAGTATTAAATGAGGAGAGATAAGATATAAGAGGAGAGAGAATAAAGGGTGTAAGAAAGAAAAGTGAGAGATTGTAAGAAAAAGTAGGAGAGATGAGAGGAGAGATGGTGTAAGAAAAAGTAGGGGTAATATAGTAATTGGTTGGTTCATAAATTCTTTTACTGTTCCATAAACTACTTTGACCAGCTTATCTGAAACCTTGATTTTAAACTATGGTTTAGTCCAAAAGCCCGTTTGAACAAATATGACTGTTTGTTTTGAAATTTCCTCAAATCAAGATTTTGCCCTAAAAGGGCTTTTGAAACTACGTTTCCGTGGTTTCCAAACATGCACTATAAAAAAAAAGTGATTTTGAATAAATGAGTGTTTGGATAGTTATTTCTACAAATACTTTTATTATTAATAAATTATAAAAAATGGTATGAGTATTAAATGATGAGAGAAAATATAAGAGAAGATAGGGTGTAAGAAAAAGTAAGAGAGTTTGTATAAAAAAATATGAAAGAGGGTATAAGAAAAAATAGGGATAATATAATAATTGATTAGTTCATAAACTCTTTTACTGTTTCATAAACTATTTTGACTAGGTTATCTGAAATATTAGTTTTAAACTATAATTTAATCTAAAAATTCATTTGAATAAATATAATTTTTTATTTTAAAATTTTTTAAAATCTAAGGTTTACTAAAATTTAAGTTTTGTGTGTTTTTAAATATACTATATATATATATAAGATTAGAAGAGTATATAAATTTATAGGATAATTTTGAAATAAAGATATAATAAAAAGAGTTTTTTTTTTTGGTAAAATAGTATAATAATATAGCTGAATATTTTAAAAAAATATTTTTATATAAATTAATGCCTGACATTATGGGGACAACAGGCATGATGGTATGGGAAAGTCAAAAAGCCACAAGCCATACCAAGCCCCTTTTCTCATTTTACCTTCTCCATGCAAGATTCCCTCCATTTCATATTGTTTTCAATTCCTCTCCATTTTCTTTTCTTTTTTTCTAATTAAATAATTTACATTTCCTAAATTTAATTTAAATAATTTAAATGTAATATTTTAAAATAATAACTAATTAAATATTAACATGAGGAAATACATTAAAATTATTTAAGCTTTTCGTAATACTTAGTCGGTTTGTAAATGTAATATTTTTTTAAAGAAATTCTCATGAAATATGTAAAATCTAAATTAAGATTATGAAATTGTTTAATTATTGTGTAGTAAGTTCGTAACCATTGCCAGAGATTTTTTTTTTTGAAACTTCTAAAGCCCTTAATTTAAACACATAATCCCAATAACAGTTTAATAAATTTAAAGAACTAAAATAATATTTAATATAAATTTAAATAAAATTGGTAAATGTAATCCGTTAAAAAACTCTTCTTAAGAATCGCATTGGCCCTATCAGGGGAGAAAAACACTTAGTCTCATAATAGTCCCTAAAAATTTCATATAAATTAAGATATTTAAAATAAATATTTTGAGAAGAGGAAAACAGACGGCGAAAAACCGAATTATATACAAGACGAGACAATCCCTTAGAAGAGGATGGGATCTCACATGCCTACGTAGGACCCTTGGGCATGAAGCCTAATAAATGAGGTGTATAAAAATATTTAATTAAACATTAAATACTGTTGAAAAATAGCATATGCTCATGTCTAATCATCTCACAATCACATCCCCATGTCACGTCATTTAGCATTTAATGAATTAAAAAAATTATTTAAAATGCTTGAAAAGAAAATACTTTTATACAAATTAAAGTAATAAACAGTTTTACCTTTTAAAAAATATATTTATTATAAAAAAATAAAAATAATTTTACGCTACAAAATCTCTAAATAAAATATAAAAAAAATTAAAAACTATAATTGTTAAATATTTTAAAAAAATTAATTCTTCCATGCTAATAAATTTATTTGATTTTAATTGTATATTTTTATAATTTTTATTTATAATTATTAATCTTAATACTCATCTGTTAATTATATTAAATGTGAATCCGACTAAGTGATATATATATTTTCACAAAACATAAGATAAAAGAAATTTTTAAAAATAAAATGGTGCAATAAAATTATTTATTATCAAAACAAAAGAAAAATTATTATTTTCTGCTTATATATAATTTATGCTTTAGTTAATTTTAATTTTAATTTACATCTATGACTAAATATATTTTGGGTGGAAGTTATGTCATTAGGCATTGATATTATTTTTTTTATAAATTAATAGATTGTGAGTATAGTAATTGATAGTTTGATATTTATAAATAAAAAAATTTATAAGGACTTAATAAAATAATAAAAAATTATAAAAACTTGATTAAAAATAAAATAAAGTTATATAAACTTGCATATTAGTTTTTTAATAATTAATTAAATTATATTGACTTTTATAAATTCAGTTTGACCAAAAATCTAGATAAATTTGGTCACACTAAATAATAGGATAGAACGACCTAACTTGATTTCAACACCTAATTTTTAATATTTTAGTAGAGCTAATTTGTAAGTGTAGATTATTTTGGGTATTCTTTATCTAGCTACAATAAGATACAACAATAATGATTATGAGCTGATAAAAATGAAAAAAGAAAACAATATATATATATATATATATATTTATATGCAATTAAAAAAATATGCCTAAAACAAATTTAGAATATATTTAGAGGTTAAGAAAATGAAAAAAATTATAATTAAAAAATCAATGAAATTGTTATAAAAATAAGAAAGTGAGAGAGTAGAAAGAATAATAAAACAAGATTTAGAGATGAGAGAAATAGAAAGACAAGAGAGAATTCCTCATATGCTTGTATATTCACTTGTCCAAATGCCTTCTACATAGCCACTATTTATAGGCCACACCCATTAAAGACTAAACATAAGGTTACAAAAGATTAAAGAGGAATAAAATGCTATTAACCATAAGAAACCCCTCTCAAGTCATTCATTGAGGAAGTTATAGGTTTATGGTATAAAGGGAAGAAGGAATCCTAAGAGGAATCCCAAGAGGTATAAGTTTTATGGACATCTACATGTGCAAGAATATTTGTAACACTCCCCCTTGGATGTCCATGACAGATATTATGCCTCATTAAAACCTTACTAGGAAAAACCCATTGGGACAAAAACCTAGTGAAGGAAAAAGAGTACACAATATTTATTTAGGTTGCCTTATCAAAAAAAAAAATCAGGAAAACCCAATGAAAAACAAAATCCTTAAAATGAAGAGTACATTAAGTACGTGTTTACTCCCTCTGATGACGTTGTCAATTTATGTCTTTAAATCTGCGCATTCCAATACCATACACTAACTTCTCAAATGGCTTAGTTGGTAGTGTCTTGGTAAACAAATCTGCAAGGTTGTCACATGATCGAATTTGCTGAACATCTATATCACCATTCTTCATAAGATCATGAGTGAAAAAGAATTTTGGAGAAATATGTTTTGTTCTATCTCCTTTGATATATCCTCCTTTCAATTGAGCTATGCATGCTGTATTATCTTCATATAATACTGTTGGAATCTCTTGTTCTGGAAGTAGACCACTCATTCTTTGGATATGTTGGATTACTAACCTTAGCCAAACACATTCTCGACTTGTTTCATGAACTGCAATGATTTCTGCATGATTTGATGAGGTATCTGATAAAGTTTGTTTTATCGAACGCCAAGATATAGCTGTACCTCCACAAGTAAATAAATATCCTGTCTAAGATCTACCTTTATGTGGATCTGATGAAAATCCTGCATCTGCATAACCAATCAATTGTGATCCGGATTCATTAGAATAAAATAATCCCATATCAATTGTCCCTTGAAGGTATCAAAATATATGTTTAACTCCATTCCAATGTCTTCTTGTTGGAAAAGAACTAAATCTTGCTAATAAACTCACATCAAATGCAATATCAGGTCGTGTTGAATTAGCAAGATATATTAGTGCCCCTATAGCACTAAGATATGGTACCAATAAGTTCTTCATTTTCCTCTTGAGGGCGAAAATGATCTTTTTCTTTAACTAGAGATCTCACAACCATTAGAGTAGTTAATGGATGTGTTTTCTCCATATAAAATTGCTTTAATATTTTTTCAATATAAGCTGATTGATGAAGAAAAACTCCATTTGTTAAGCGCTCGATTTGTAAACCGAGACAAAACTTTGTTTTCCCAAGATCTTTCGTTTCAAATTCTCTCTTTAAACAATCCATTGCCTTTTGAAGCTCTTCAGGAGTTCCAATTATATTCAAGTCATCCATATAGACAGCAATTATAACAAATTCTGATATATTCCTTTTTATAAAAACACATGGGCTAATTGAGTCATTTTTATAGCCTGCTTTCAACAAATATTCACTTAGACGGCTGTACCACATTCTTCCATATTGTTTTAATCCGTATAAGGATTTATGCAAACGAATTGCATAATTTTCTAGAGGATTCTTACATGCTTCAGGCAATTTAAATCCTTCAGGGATTTTCATATAAATTTCAGTATCTAAAGAACTATATAAGTATGCTATAACAATATCCATTAGACGCATATCGAGTCTTTCATGCACTGCCAGACTGATTAGATATCTGAAAGTAATTGTATCCACCACAGGAGAATATGTTTCTTCATAATCAATGCTAGGTCTTTGCGAAAAGCCTTATGCCACAAGTCGTGCTTTATATCTAACAACCTCATTTTTCTCATTTTATTTTCGCACAAAAACCCATCTATATCCAACTGGTTTAACACTATTTGGTATTTGGACTACAGGTCCAAAAACTTCACGTTTTGAAAGTGAATTCAATTCTGCTTGAATTGCGTCTTTCCATTTTGGCTAATCATTTCTATGTCTACATTCTTCAACTGACCTAGGTTCAAGATCATCACTTTGATTAGTTATTTCAACAGCAACATTGTATGAAAAAATATCGTCGACGACTATATTTTCTCGGTTCCACCTTTTTCCCATAGTGACATAACTTATCGAGATCTCTTCATTATTTTCAGGTACCTGGACCTCTTCTGGGGTCTTTTGATTTGTTATGTCCTGGTATCTCCTATAAGATCAGCCTCCTCAATTTGACCATCTTGATTGTTTATTCTTTTCTTTCTAGGATATCTTTAGAATCGATTGGTCTACCACGCTTCAAACGTGGTTTACTTTCATTTGCACTTGCTACTTGTCCTGCTGGGACATCAATTCAAATTGGAGTATTTTCAGCTGGAATATGAGATTTAATAATTCTCTTGGGGTCAGTAAATGCATCTAGCAGTTGATTTGCAATATTTTGCAAATGAATTATTTTTTTGAACTTCAAGCTCATATATTTGTGTTCGAGGATCTAAATGAGACAATGATAATGCTTTCCATGTGATTTCTTTATCCAGTTGCTTATTATCTCCCCCTAATGTTGGAAAATTTGTTTCATCAAAATGACAATCATCGAAATGTGCCATAAACAAATCTCCCGTTAACGGTTCTAAATACTTGATTATGGAAGGAGATTCATAACCAACATATATCCCTAACCTTCTCTGAGGTCCCATCTTTGTGCGTTGTGGTGGAGCAATTGGGACAAATACCGCACATCCAAAAATTCTAAGATGAGAAATATTTGGCTCCTGACCAAAAGCCAATTGTAATGGGGAGAATTTATAATAACTTGTTGGCCTGATGCGTATAATTGTTGATGCATGTAAAATTGCATGTCCCCAAGCTGAAATGGGAAGTTTTGTTCTCATGAGTATTGGTCTAGCAATCAATTGGAGGTGTTTAATTAATGATTCTACTAAACCATTTTGAGTGTGGACATGAGCAACAGATTTTTCCACTATTATTCCAGTTGTCATGCAATAATCATTAAACTTTTGCGATGCGAACTCACTCGCATTATCAAGACGAATTGTCTTAATTGCATATTCTGGAAATTGTGCTCTTAATCGAATTATTTGAGCAAGTAATCTAGCAAATGCTAAATTACGTGTAGATAACAAGCACACATGTGACCATCTTGTAGATGCATCTATTAAAACCATAAAATATCTAAATGGTCCACATGGTGGATGAATAGGTCCACATATATCCCCTTGGATACGTTCTAGAAATGCAGGGGATTCTACCCCAACTTTTGTTAATGAAGGTCTTGTAATTAGTTTGCCTTGAGAACAGGCAACACATGAAAAATCTTTAAATTGAAGAATCTCCTGGCTCTTCAATGGATGTCCATGTGAATTTTCAATAATCCTTCGCATCATAGTTGATCCGGGATGGCCTAACCGGTCATGCCAAATAATAAATGTATTTGTATCAGTAAACTTCTGGTTTATTGTAGCATTTGTTTCAATTATACCAATATTTGTATAGTACAAACCAGAAGATAATGCAGGTACTTTTTCAAGAACACATTTTTCTCTATGTCTAACAATTGTAATATATAGGTATTCAATATTTTTCTCATCTATAGTCTCAATATGATACCCATTTCGGCGGATATCTTTAAAACTTAACAAATTTCTTTGAGTCTTAGAGGAATATAAAGCATCATTAATTACAAAATTTATCCATTTGGGTAATATTATCATTAATCTTCCAGAGCCTTCAATTAGTTTTGTATTACCCGCTATAGTATTGATGCTTGCACCATTCATTGTCAAATGAGAAAAATATTTTTTATCTTTAAGTATGATATGTGTTGTAGCACTATCTATGAGACATATATCTTCATTCTTGTGCCCAATAAAAGAGAGAGGAACATCCATATTCTTCATCAAAGGAAAATAAATGTATTAAAATATATTATTAGCAATAATGCTCTTAAAAGAAAAAAATAAAAATAAACATAAATAAAGCATAAAGCATAACTAAATTAAGATGAAAAATAGATAAAATATAAACTAAATTTGTTTCTCTAATCATGATTCTCAAAGAAATCAGCCACTTCTAAGTGTGCCATAGCATCAAGGTCATCATATAGCTCATTGGTATCATCATTCTTGTATGCAAAATTTGCCTCAATATCATCATCTTGGAAAGTCATATTTGCTTCCATGTTCTTTGAATTCTTTTTTATGGAGGCTTGATAAAGCTTTGCTAGATGCTCAGGCGTACGACAGGTACGCGACCAATGCCCTTTCATCCCACACCTATAACATAGATTTTTCACAGTTTTTGAGGGACTACCCTTGTCTTTTTTCTGCCCTTCATTATATTTCTTCTTTTGGTGGGTATTTGGATTATAATTACTTCCATCACCATGATGACAGTAATTGCCACGTCCCCTACCACGGCCATGGCCACGACCGCGACCTCGACCTCGACCATGACCATGGGCATAAAAATCAGTGCGTTCAGTCACATTCGCTTCAGGGAATGGAGCTGATCCAGTGGGACGGATCTCATGATTTTTCATTAACAACTCATTATTTTGTTCAGCCACAAGAAGACATGAGATTAGTTCAGAATACTTTTTAAAACCTTTTTCACGGTATTGCTGCTGCAGGAGCACATTTGAAGCATGAAAGGTAGAAAAAGTTTTTTCTAATAAGTTCTCATCTGTTATTTTCTCACCACACAATTTCAATTGAGAACTTATTTTAAAAACAGCTGAATTATATTCAGATACAGATTTAAAGTCTTGTAGCCTCAAATGCAGCCATTCATAACGAGCTTTGGGCAAGATTACCGTCTTTTGGTGATCATATCGTTCTTTTAAATTGTTCCACAATTCTAACGGGTCTTTCACCGTTGGGTATTCAGCTTTTAGCCCTTCATGTAAATGGTGGCAAAGGAAAATCATGGCCTTAGCCTTGTCTTGATTGCTTGCTTCATTTCTAGGTAAAATAGCATTCCCTAGACCTTTGGTATCTAAGTGGATTTCAGCATCTAAAACCCAAGACAGATAATTTTTTCCCGAGATATCAATAGCAGTAAACTCAAGTTTCGTCAGATTAGCCATGGATCGAACTAAAATAATAATAACAATTAGAATTCTGATAAAATTCATTAGAAAAATATGATAATAAAAACATAAATAAATAAACAATATATATTCAACATAAATATAAATTTAATAAAAGTAACAAAATATAAATGGTAAAAATAAAATAAAATAAAATAAATAATTATAAAATATATATAGTAACATATAAGCAATTAAATAAACAAAACAAAATAATGGAAACAACATAAATAATATAGAGAAAATAATACTACAATAAAAGTAACATAAATAAAATAAGCAATATAAATATAAATAAATATAACAAAATAAATTAAATAACATAAAAATACCATAAATAATATGTTACAATATATAGAATTAGAAATAACATAAATCAAATATATAAATAGTAATATAGTATAATTATTTTGTAATATAAATAAGTTAATATTATATAACTGTAGTAAATATATAATAATGCTAAGAATACAAAGAAGATAAATAAATCAATTGAAATATAAATTAATAAATATATAGGGAGGGGGAACTGGAAATGAAAACAATATATAGGGAGAAGGAAAAATGTAAACAACACATATATGTAAATATATACAAATAGAGAATCAATAATAATATTGTATCAATATTTCAAAAGAAGAAGAAAAATTAGAATAACACAATATTTTATATAAGAATAAAATACAATAAAGATAATCTACACACACATATCTAACAACAAAAATTAAAATGGATATGAAAGAATAATAAATAACTGTATATAACAAATATATAAAAATAACATTTGCCCATAATAATTAAGTAAGATAATAATAGAAAATAAAACATATATAATAATTAGATAAAGAGACAACTAATATCATTTGTACATAATTGAACATAATAGTATATGAATTGATAAGGAGTTCATACCTTAAATTTTTCAGAGCAATGTCGTGTTGATAACGTGTTATAAAAATAAGAAAGTGAGAGAGTAGAAAGAATAACAAAACAAGATTTAGAGATGAGAGAAATAGAAGGACAAGAGAGAATTCCTCATATGCTTGTATATTCACTTGTCCAAATGCCTTCTACATAGCCACTATTTATAGGTCACACCCATTAAAGACTAAACATAAGGTTACAAAAGATTAAAGAGGAGTAAAATGCCATTAATCATAAGAAACCCCTCTCAAGTCATTCATTGAGGAAGTTATAAGTTTATAGCATAAAGGGAAGAAGGAATCCTAAAAGAAATCCCAAGAGGTATAAGTTTTATGGACATCCACATGTGCAAGAATATTTGTAACAGAAATATAAGAAATTGAAGAAAACAAGAGTGGCATGATTAATTAATTTATTTTGATATTTTCTCATGAATAAATAAAACTAGAAGATCAAGTATTTCTTAAATATATGTAATATTCTTGATAACAATATGGTTTCTTAGTCAAGTTTGTTGTAAATAAGGCACCAAGTATTAATGGTGATTGGATCAAGTGAAAAGAACATGCGTGATTGTTTTAAGTAAAGTTAATAATTTTACACACAAAAAAAGTGAATGATTTGAAGTTTATACATAGAAAAAAAATGAAAATTAGCTAAAAAAACTTGTCATGTAAAATTTATTATCTAAAGGTATACCAAAGAACTCAAATCTTTGAGTGAAAACAACTCATCTTAAGTGGGTATAACTTTTTTTTAGCTATATATAGTATGTCTTTAATTATAAGTAAAATAGAAGTTATTTGTATGTAACTGAATAAGAGTTACACCTGCTTAATAATTTAGTTTCTTAGATATTTTTAAACAATAAATTTTGTAATGAAGGATATTTTAACAATTTTCCCTTAAAAAATACTCATTCGATCATTAACATTGATATGATTAAAAAATTAATATTTATCCTAAATATAAGATATATTTTTATATTTATCTATTTTTTTAAATTATCTTTATTGATACTCTATCAACAATAATCAAATAAGAGAATGAGTGGGGGATTTTTTTTACTAGTAGGGAGGGAGATAATTAAAGAATATGGTTATAGTATTTTAAGAAAAATATGTTATATTAAATAAGTTTATTAATCTAATTAAATTAGTTAAATATATCTTATATTAAAAATATGAGGAGTACTATGTAAGGATACCACACAATTGTATTTAAAAAAAATGCATAACGTTTATTTTTTATTTACATGAATAGTAGTCAATATTCATGTGATACATGAATCAAAGCTTCGTCAACCTTAAAACAATTAAGGAACAATATGTGGTAATGAAAATGACCTATCTAGCTACCAATTGTTGCATCAATTGTCTATTGAAAGAAATAAGGAAACTATTATGAATCTCATGCATTACATACAGTTAGAGAAATAAATTATACTATTCTAAATGTATATTTATATTAATTTTTAGAGAATAATTTATAAAAAAAAATTGTTTAGTTTTATGAAGTATTTGGATGGTTTTTTTTTTAAAAAAATTATAGTTTTCTCTCTAAAACTATGATTTTAAAAAATATCCAAACTTGTTGACTTATAAAAAGTATAATTTGTTAAACTTCTCTCTCTCTCTCTCTCTCTCTCTCACACACACACACACACACACACACACACACACACACACACACACATACATAGAATGGTTGGTCTCATATTTTAACAATGAGTCTCACTCAAATAGGATTCATCTATTAATGGGTATCAAGAGATCAAATTCTTATCCAACACATAATCTTTTTTATATGAAAAAAAATTTAGGTAAGTTTAGTAGCAATCCCTTATCAAGGTTATGATATAGTTATAGGACTCAGAGAATTTTTATAGGGGATTTACGAGATCATTTAACAAAAGAACTCTCATAAAGTATCGAGAATTAAACTTACATTCTTATAAGATATGAACATATTTTTTATCATCTATGTTAACTCTCTTTAGTAACATATCTTGTTTGATGTGTGTGTGAATGATAAATATTTTTTATTTTTTTGTACAAAAATTTTTAAAAAAGGGTTGGGCTAATTCATGAGCCAAGAGTAGGGCGAAGTCTCCCTTTCTTTTAGGTTAGGGTGATCCATTTATTACCTAAAGTATAAACCTAAACACTAAAGAGTTAGGATGCCTCATCAAGCATCGTAACTAGAATTACAATAAAATAATACTCCCCAAAAATTAAATACATTTTAAATAGTTGTATGTCTCACTCATTTGTCAGTTAAATATAAATATATGTTCTTCCACTTACAAGTCGTTGTTGGACTTGGACAATAAAATTAAAATTATAACACACAGGCCTTTAAGAATAATGGGCCTAGGCCCAATACAATTATTTTCTTTTAACCTATATAAAGAACAATAAATAAAAAAGTTTCCCCTATAATTATTGATTATTAGTCTCAAACTTGGGAATGTATGGAGTATACATTTTTTAAATAAATAGTAATTAAATATTAAATTTATAATATTAAATAATTATATTAATTATTTTTATATTATATTGATTTACATGGCACACCTTATCTTCCATTTAGAGCGTTTTCTTGAAATTGACCATTGAGCAGTATGAGAACCTTGTTGCGTTCAAGGTCATGGCCTCAAATATTTAATATGATTTTTTTTAGAGTGAAATTTCTTTTCATTTATGCAATATTTTCTTTATTTATTTATTTCCAACTGTAATCAGCTTAAATAAGAATGTGTGTGTGTATAAGAATTTGTAATTTCGGGGAGATTCACTTAATTAATTATTTGAAATCAAGATCGAATACATCAAGTTCTTAGGATGGATGGTGACCAAGTCTGAGCTCTAAGTCCAGTACATCACCATCTTCTCCCAGACTTATCACTGAGCTATCGCCATTAACATCCTCACAAGGTGGACCAATTTGGAGAGTCAGATCAAACTCCTGATTATTCAAGGAATGAGACCACTTAGGGTTTATACTCTGGAAAATGGAACTGTAATACCTGATAAACTCATCGGCGTTGTTGAACTCGTCATCATCGGCATCACGGCTTGTTCTTGCTTGGTTTTCTTCTTTATTACTCTGTACTTTCTGTGAATGTTCATGGTGCCTCCTAATTCCTGTGCATTTGTGAAGCCTTGCTTGCAGAATGTGCAGCCATAATAAGAGCGTTTAGTTGATGATGTGCCTTTAGAGCCATAGTCTTCTGCATCTTCTTCTTGAGGATGATGACGACGACGACCAGTACGGTCTTCTTCCATTAAAGTTTCTGATGTGAGTTTAATTTTTGAATTGTTCATTGAAAGGAAAATGACGATGAA
Source organism: Leucaena leucocephala (assembly GCA_037074615.1). Lineage (NCBI taxonomy): Eukaryota > Viridiplantae > Streptophyta > Magnoliopsida > Fabales > Fabaceae > Leucaena > Leucaena leucocephala. The sequence goes on along the minus strand of CM073533.1, from coordinate 9,029,472 downwards.
GACAGTAGTAGAGACTAGGGTCTTATAAAGAGGAGACACAATTAATGAAAGAGGTATTAGATGGAACCCTAGTAGAAAAAACATTACCATAGAAAAAAAAAACACCAAGAAAAACTGCAGTGGAAAAAAAAAGCGGTCATATTTTTATAAATAAATTCAGTATTAAAAATTTTTAATGACAATTTTTATAAAAACCACGGTTAATAGTCATCTGGTGAGACTTTTAACCGCATTTTCTTAAAATGCTGTAAAAAAATTTCGCAAAATTTAAAAAACTTTGGACCCGATTTCAGTTTCTCTTTTCACAACCATCTATAGTCTCATTTCTCTTCCCCTTCACCAAAGACTTTAACAAAGGTCATTTTCTCATGTTTTCCCATTAGTTTTGGTGCCTATCTCAGGCATTTTCCCTTAGTTTTAGCCTTTTAACATTAATGTCGTTATTCGTCATCTCCATTGTCATTCTCTATTGTGAAAATTTTAAGTCACCATTTAACTTCTTCATTTATTCATTTTTCTTATTTTTTCGATTGTTTGTTATTTATAAATTGTAATATGTCATATAACAAAAGCTGATTGTGGTCATTCTTCATTTGTTATTTATAAATTGTAATACATCAGGAGTTTGAAGAGTTTTAATAACAAAAACTTTCTAGATCCACTAGTACAAAATATGATTTTTAAAGTCCCATTTTTAAACCTGTTCTTGCGAAGATGGTTTAAAAAAATGATCGGTGTCATTTTTATAAATAAGATGAAATAGTTACATCGGATTAACATGTAACTGGTGTAAAATATAATTATTACGCCAGATTGAAACAACCTTAATCCGATGTCCCCTTTAGGTTACTTTAAAAATTTAAACCAAGAATTGCGTATAGTGCAACCTCGGGTCGTTCTCTTTGAGGAGCCAAAATATGAAATTAAATTCCTAAGTAACTAAATGCAATGTAACCTAAATTAGAAAATGGGATTTATTTTGATTGACTAACAACTAAATGCAATGAATTAAAAATAGATTTAAATAAAATATTTTTAGTATTTTTAGTTTAAAGAAAGGAATAATGAATGATAATGAGTGAAAAGAATAAATTCAAAGGTGATTGATAATAATAAAAGCAATCTTCCAATTCAATAATATAGGCAATCATAGCTTTAACAAATATGGGAGTTATGAAAAATGAATTAAGAATTATAATTAAGTTTTTAATCTAACAACCGAGCCGCCTCGAATTGTCACAAAATATTTTTTAAGTCCTAATTTATTAATTGTCACCAGAATAATAAAATAGGACTAAAGATATTAAAAATTAAGGCTTAATTATAACTCAGTAATTCATAAAAATAGAATTTAAGCCAGCAAGAGACACAACGATCCAATAATTCAAGCCACCTTAAAAAATCACAAAATATTTCCAATAATTATAAAATTAATCCTAAAACCTATGAGTCATAATGTAATTATTGGGTAGAGAATTAGAGTAACTTATACTCCCATTTGAAATCTTAAGCTCATGCCCTTGCTATAGACTAGGAAGACTTGGAACTCTCTAGCCACACATAGCTGTCGCAGCGTCTGCTCCTTTCCCAATTGGCTTTTGCATCTTCACTACTGACTCGCGACGTCCTCTGTAGCAGCGTTTGGATGTGTGTGTGTTTCGCAGATCGTCCATGTGTCATTTCAAAACTATTGCCGCCATCCCCTTTTCAATTCCTTCTTGCTCACTCGTTCAGCGTCTTTTTTCCCCCTCAATTCCATGGCAGCCACCCTCTTTCTCTGCGTGAATGGCTTTGTAAAAGCATATTGAATAAGACAAAATCTAATGGGCCAAATCGCAAGGTTTGGCCCATTAGGTCTTATTGTGCAGTTTCTAGTTTTATGGTCCTTTGTTGTCATTTGTGAATTTCGATTTCTCCTAAATTTCTAAAATATAAAATCATAATAATGTAATACCTTTTATTCTAAAAATAATTATTTAGGAGAAATAATAAAAATATAACAATTATGCCCATTTTAAGCATTAATTCAATATAAGGCATACCGATTCAATTAGTGCACAAATAATATAATTAAGGACCATAACGTTGACAAAAGCCCATTAAAATAATATTAATAAATATATAAAAAATATGAGTTTGTCAACTCTCCCACACTTAGCCTTTTGCCCTCCTGAGCAAAATATTAGTCAAAAGAATTCCAACAGTTAAACTCAATGTAAATAAACATAAAACTATCAAGGCAAGAATATATAATCAATTCAAGTAACTTCTATCCCTAATCAATCGATATTGATGGAATACTTCGATGCAAGGAAAGTAACACAAAACATAGCAAGATAGAGGAAGGAAAATATAATAGATCTCTTATAGGTATAAGTGTCTCACTCAACTCTTAAATATAGGGATTTTTCACCCAATCCACCTAGATTAGCACCTACCATAGGTTTGTAAAGATTTTACTATCTCCACTACTAATATACCATAGATTCATAATCAATGGGACTTTATTGGGTTGTAATGTTGGTGAAAGGCCAATGAATAGATGGAAAGAAACGTAAAACAAGTTTAATGCATGAGTATTAAGAAATAGTTCAAAGAAAGCTAACGTGCAACTATCAAATGAACGACAAACTTTAATCTTCAACTACCAAAGGAGCCTTATTTCAAACTTTATGCCTTATTGCCAATTTTTCTTTTCTTTTTCTTTTCCTTTCTATCTTTTTTTTTCAACTTCTTTCTTTTTTTGTCTTTTCTTTTGCATATTTTCTTCTTTTTCTTATCTTTTCTATTTCTTTTCTCCTTTTTTTTTGTTTTTGTTTTTTTGACAAATCTAACTCAAAAAGATAAAGATAGCAACTTTCAATAGTACACAACTAATCATAAAGAACATAATATAGCTCATGCAAAGCACTTGTTCAAAATCAATGGAATGAAATGAAAGTGATGGGCTCAAATGGGTAAGCAAAGGTGAATTGAGATGGCTTGTGTTTAGGTGAAAGGGTTTAGAAATGAATGCCCCTATCATGCTCACAATTCTAGGTATTAATGCAGCTTTGAAAAAGAATCTAGACAAGTTCTAGAGGTTAACCAAAACTAGGTGAAAATCACACAAGATAAGAAAGAAAATTAAGGCTCAATAATCCTTCCAACAAGGCTTTCTCTAATATGTTTCCTCCCTACGATAAAGCTATGAAACAAGGTTAATAACACTACATCAAGACACTCCACTATGTTAATCAACTCAAAATAAGAATTGCTCAAATCAAAATGCATTCTTACCTAGACATACAAATGTTCACATGCATAAAGAAATAAAGATTTAAAAATAAAGCCCAATGATTGCAAAAGTTAAGTGGAAGGTGGGAATCATAGCAACAATTCGCTCATATAGCATTGAAAAATCCAATCAATTTAGCTCAAAGGTTCAAAAAATTTTCAATTTTTTAAATTATGACGATTCAAGCAATGGCAACACAAACTAACAGAAGCAATCCCTCCCCCATACTTAAACCATGCATTATCCTCAAAGCATCACCAAAGCATATATCAAAGAGAGAAGGGAAAATGATTAAAGAGTCATGAGCTAAAAGGGAAGTTTTATTGAAAGAAAAACTAACATAAAACTAAAAAATCTTTAAAATGCAACTATTCTAAGAAATTGTTAAAAGACAGAAAGCAAATAAATCTAAAACTACTGTGATGGTCCCTCCCCCACACTTACTCCTAACTATCTTAGCAAACATATATTATCAGCAATACAAGAGAAAGTAAAGGAGAAAGGTGGAGAGGAATAACTGTGCAATTAAGGAGGTCTCTGATTCCTATAGTAGTGCTTAAGCAGATGACCATTGGCTTGTAAAACATGACCTGTTGCTTCATCCACCAGCTCTACCGTACCAAAAGAATGCACTTTGGTGACTCTAAAAGGGCCCTCCCACTTGGTGACAAATTTCTCGGGCATCAACTTCAATTGGGCCTTGAACTTTAGAATCTTGTCACCTTCATGGAATTATTTTCTCAAAATCTATTTGTCATGAATCATTTTCAGCTTGTCTTTATAGATTATGGCATTATCATATGATTCAAGTCTCATCTCTTCAATCTCTTGGAGTTGCATTGTTTAGTTTTCAAGTGAGGATTCAAGGTCTGCATCACATGCCTTGATTGCCCAATAAGATTTGTGCTCAATCTCTATAGGTAGATGACAAGACTTACCATAGAGCAACCAGAAAAGGGGACATGCCTATAGGGGTTTTGAAGGCAGTCCTGTAAGCCCATAGCGCTTCCTCAAGCCTTTCACTTCAATCTTTACGGGATGATTTCACAATCTTTTCTAGTATTCGTTTGACTTCCCGATTAGAGACTTCAGCTAATCCATTTGTATTAGGGTGGTAAGGAGTTGCTAGCTGGTGATTAACTCTATATTTAGCAAGTAGAGACTTTATGGTCCTATTATAGAAATGTGTTCCTTAGTCACTAACGATTGCTCTTGGAATGCCGTACCTACAAAAGATATGAGAGCGTAAGAACTTAGCAATAGTAGAAGCATCATCTTTCCTAGTTGGCACTGCCTCTACCCACCTATACACATAGTCTACTGCAATTAATATATATGAAAACCTAAATGACGGAGGAACGGGACCCATAAAATATATGCCCCAGACATAAAAAATTTCACAAAAATGCATAGGTCTTAAAGGCATTTCATGCTTTCTACCTAAACTCCCAAACCTTTGGCACTTATCACAAGACTTACAGAAAATATAAGCATATTTGAATAAAGTAAGCCAGTAAAATCCACATTCTAAAACCTTTCTAGCAGTCTTATTAGCACTAAAATATCCCCCATAAGATAAAGAATGTGCAAAGGTAAGGATAGAGTGAATCTCATTGTTAGGGACACATCGTTTGATGATCTGATCACTGCATTGCTTTCAAAGAATTGGAGAATCCCATATGTAATATCTTGCCTCCCTCTTCATCTTATCAACCTGAAACTTAGACATAGAAGGAGGTACAAGATTAGTGACAATATAGTTAACAATATTAGAGTACCAAGGCTTTTGAACAGCTAAGGCAAAGAGTGCAGAATCAGGAAAGGAATCAACAGTAAGATCAGAGGAGTCAACTCCTTCGGTACCTTTAGGTAACCAATTAAGGTGGTTAGCCACATGATTCTCTGCTCCAGCTCTATCTCTAATTTCAATATCGAATTCCTATAGCAATAAAGCCCATCTCAGTAGTCTTGGTTTAGACTGAGGCTTCTTGAACAAGTAACACACCGCTACATGATCTGTAAAAACAACCACTCGATAATTTATCAGATACTATCTAAACTTATCTAAGGCAAAGATTATAGCAAAAGTTCCTTCTCGATTGTGGTATAATTCACTTGAGCGGGGTCAAGTGTCTTGGAGGCATAGGCCATCACTTTAGATCGCTTATCCTCCCTCTGACCAAGAGTAGCACCTACTGCAAAGTTAAAAGCATCACAAGACAATTCAAAAGGCAAATCCCAATTAGATGCAGTGAGAATAGGAGGTAAAACAAGCAAGAATTTCAAAGACTTAAAGGCATGTCTACACTTATCATCAAAGTGAAAACAACCTTAAAGTCTGATGTCGCCTTGGGGTTACTTCAAAAATTTAAACCAAGGATTGCATATAGTGCAACCTCGGGTCGTTCTCTCTGAGGAGCCAAAATATGAAATTAAATTTCTAAATAACTAAATGCAATGCAACCTAAATTAGAAAATGAGATTTGTTTTGATTGAACAAGAACTAAATGCAATGAATTAAAATAGATTTAAAGAAAATATTTTTGATATTTTTAGTTTAAAGAAATGAATAATGAATGATAATGAGTGAAAAGAATAAATTCAAAGGTGATTAATAATAATAAAAGCAATTCTCCAATCCAATAAAGCAGGCAATTATCACTTCAAAAGATATGGGAGTTATAAACAATGAATTAATAATTATAATTAAGCTTTTAATCCAACAACTGAGCCATGTCAAATTGTCACAAAATATTTTCTGTCCTAATTTATTAACTGCTACCATAATAATAAAATAGGACTAAAGATATTAAAAACTAATGCTTACTTATAACTCAATAATTCATAAAATAGAATTTAAGCCAACAAGAGATACAACGATCCAATAATTCAAGCCACCTTAAAAAATCACGAAATATTCACAATAATCTCGATACAATATCTGACCCAGATCAAAGTAATGAAATTAAAGTTAATTAAAGATTAATGTCAAATGTCAAGCAAAAATTCAGTCACAAGAATCCCCAATAAATACAAATAAATCATTCTAAACATTCCTAATAATTATAAAATTAATCCTAAGACCTAGGAGTCATAATATAATTATTGGGTAGAGAATTAGAGTAACTTATACTCCCTTTTGAGATCCCAAGCTCATGCCTTTGCCATTGAATTAGAGAATTAGGATGAACTAGCCACGCATAGTTGTTGCAAACGATGCTTCCTTTAGCATGAAATATTCAACCATGATTTAGAGATGGATGATGATAAATGAATGGCTTCTCTTGCATCGGCAGCGTGAGTGCCTTCCTCTCTCAATTCAATTCCGCTTGCTTCCCTCTTTAGCGTCCTTTCTTCAATTCAAATCCTTCAATTCTCGCGGCGTGCTTTTCGTGTGTGTTTGTTCTTTCTTTTCAATTCCCTTTGCTTGCTGCCACCTATCTCCTGTGTGTGTATGAATGCTTTTTAAAAGCATTTGAATAGGACAAAACCTAATGGGCCAAATCGCAAGGTTTGGCCCATTGGGTCTTATTTTATAATTTCTAGTTTTATGGTCTTTTGTTGTCATTTGTGAATTCCGATTTCTCCTAAATTCCTGAAATATAAAATTATAATAATGTAATACATTTTATTCCAAAAATAATTGTTTAGGATAAATCATAAAAATATGACAATTACGCCCCTATTAAGCATTAATTCAATGTAAGTCATATTAATTCAATTAGTGCACAAATAATAAAATTAAGGACCACAATGTTGACAAAAATCCATTAAAATGATATGAATAAATATATAAAAATATGGGTTTGTCACTCTGGATCGCTTATCCTCCCTCTGACCAAGCATAACACCTACTGCAAAGTTAAAAGCATCACAAGACAATTCAAAAGGCAAATCCCAATTAGGTGCAGTGAGAATAGGAGGTGAAACAAGTAAGAATTTCAAAGAGTTAAAGGTATGTCTACACTTATCATTAAAGTGAAAATTAACATCTTTCCTCAACAGCGTAGAGAGGGGTAAAGCAATTTTACTAAAATCTTTTACAAAATGTCGATAAAACCTAGCATGCCCCAAGAAAGATCTTAAATCTTTAAGACAAGTAGGATAGGAAAGTGAAGAAATAACTTTAATTTTAGCTTTATCAACCTCAATCCCCTTTTGAGAGATGTGGTGACCTAGCACTATGCCACTATCTACCATGAAATGACATTTTTCATAGTTTAAAACCAACTTTTTCTTAATACATCTATCAAGAACATGCTCAAGACTAAGTAAACAATCATCAAAACCATTACCATAGACGGTGAAGTCATCTATGAAAATCTCCATATTACGCTCCAATAAATCACTAAAGATCGCCATCATACACCTTTGAAAGGTGCCTGGAGTATTACACAACCCAAATGGCATCCTTCGATATGCGTAGGTGCCAAAAGGACATGTAAAAGTAATCTTGTCTTGATCTGCAAGTGCAATCGGTACCTGAAAATAACCTGAAAAGCCATCCAAGAAACAATAGTGAGATTTACCATATATTCTTTCCAACATTTGATCAATGAAAGGTAATGGAAAATGATCCTTCCTAGTCGCTTCATTCAACTTCCTATAGTCTATACACATTCTCCAAGCATTTTGAACTCTTGTTAGAATAAGTTCATTATTCTCATTTTTCACTATTGTGATACCGCTCTTCTTCGGTACTACTTGTATCGGGCTCACCCACTCACTGTCTAAGATTACATATATGATTCCAACACTCAATAATTTAGATACCTCCTTTTTAATCACATCATGAATAAGAAGATTTGACCTCCTTGGTGGCTGTTTAACTGGCTTTGACCCTTCAGCTAAAAGGATCTTATGTGTGCAAACCAAGGGATCAATCCCTGGTATGTCCCCTAAAGACCAACCTATAACCCTTTTATACTTTTTTAACATTGAAACTAGTCTCTCTTCTTCAAAACTACTCAAAGAATAGGAAATAATAATAGGCAATTTACAATCATCAGCAAGAAAGACATATTTCAAGTTAGAGGGGAGGGGTTGCACAATGGAAGGAATCATATTTGTTATATCAAGTGCATTCAGTGCGAGTGGTGTGTCTATGTGACTTGGGGAAGGAGATGTAAGCTCAATATGATGTATATTTCCTCCACTTCCTGACTCAGTGCCACCATCAGATGACCTAGAAATAAGAGAGTTAGGGTCAGTCTGATCAATAGAAAAAGAAAATAAATTAGAAGAGATAGTAGGATTAGAAAGGACTAAAGTAGTAGCAGAATCACTGTTATCCCCTTCTAATGTTCCAGTGCCATTTAATGGGGAAGCTATATTCGTAACTCGTGAATTACCCTCTTTATCATTAGTTCCTGCAAAATCAAGCAATACACCTTTCTCAAGGCTATCAAGTGTAGAATCAACAGTAATATCAAAGTCAAAGCAACATGGTACATCAAATTCATGATCAGAAGAAAGTCAACTATTTATCTTTAAACAATAGGCACATGATACACCACCTTCACATGCACAGACATGAGCAAGGTGGGAGGAAGATAGACAAGTAAAAGCATCATCATGCTTCACAACCATGTCACACAAGTGAGGTTCGTTCATATTAGTCTCATGTAAGTGATCCACATCATGACATTCAATTGAATTAATACCCAAATAAGAGCAATCTTCATAACCATAATTCATATATTCTGAAAGATTAAATTGCACTTCTTGATCCCCAATCCCCATAGTAATAAGACCATTTTTCATGTTAATTATTGTCTTAGTAATTAAAAGAAAATGTCTACCTAGAATCAAAGTACTCTAAGTGGGGAGGTCAATAGTCATATTAAGGACATAAAAATCAGCTGGGAAAATAAGACCTTTAACTTGCACAAGAATATCCTCAAGAATACCTTTAGGGTATCTCACTGTCCTATCAGCTAGGCCAAGCACTGTACTAGTGTCTTTCAAAGTTTTAATACCCAAGGTCTTATAAACAGAGGTCGACATGACATTAATTGTTATACCTAAGTCCAGTAGGGTATGGGAAATTGTAGTTCTACCTATTGTACAAGGAATAGTATAGGAACTCGGGTCTTTACATTTAATAGGCAACTGTGGCTTAAATAAGGCGTTAACACTCAACCCCAGTTGGATTCTCTCACTATACCTATACGTCCTCTTGTTTATACATAGGTCTTTCAAGAATTTAGCACACTTAGGTATATTTTTAATCAATTCAAGCAATGAAACATTAACCTCAAGTTTGCTAAACATTTCAAACAATTCATCATTATCTATCTTTTCAACAATCTTTTTACTAACTAAATAAGAATTGGGAAAAGGCAAGTCATGAATATTTACCTCATCACCTTTGGAGTCAGAAGATGATCGTTTCTCCATTGGTCCCTTTATGATAGTTGTTACCTCTTCATCATTTTGCATCATTGGTTGTTTTTAACACTTCTCCAAGAGCTTCTTTTCTTGTAGGACTTCATATTGGATAGAAGCTTCTTTCTTAGCTTGGGAAGTTTCTTGAGTAGTTTTGGTAGGAGGAGACTCAACTTCTATTTCCTCATCAACCTGCTCTTCATCATCTTCATGTTCTTTGAATTGTATATTCTTTGGCCCAATTTTCATACCACTTCTCAGTGTGATTGCATTCAAAGATTTATAATTTATCACTGTATTGGAGGGTATATAACCACTGCTCTTTGCTTGTTGTTCACTCAAGTTATTGGAGAATTGAGTAACAAAAGCATTCAAATTCTCATACTTAGTCTCTATTTGCTCCAATTTAGAGAACACATTTTGTAGATGTGAATCCATCTTATTATCCATAACATATAACTTAGCCTTAGTTTATGACTTCTAATTGTCAAACTTTGAATTGAGCTCAGTAATACCTTTCACAATAATACCAAGTTTATTGCCTCCAGAAAAAGAAGATGATGCCCCTTGATTAGGTACCACTTGATTTGAGAAATTCCCTTGAGGGTTGCCTTGATTTCCACCCCATCTAAAGTTAGGATGATCTCTCCAACCTAGATTATAAGTATTAGAGTAGGGATCCCTCTTTTGATATGGATCATTCCTATTTTGGTACAGGGAAGAAACCTCTTCATATCGAGAACAAGTATTAGAAGCGTTCATCATTGACCCACAGTACTCACAACCAGCAACTATAGCTTAAGAGTGACTCATTGAATTAACCTGCTTGACATTCACATTATTCTCCAAAATACTGAGTCTTTTCTCCATTCGGTTCCCCAAAGCATTACTTTCAGTAAGAATATATTGGGAAGAAACTGAAGAGGTATTATACACTTTTCTTGTGTCTCTAAATTGAGGGTCATTGGTAACCATATTTTGAAGTAGGTCCCATGCAGCATTGGGACTCAATTCTCTAAGAGAACCATTTGCAGCGGCATGAATTAAGGGCTTATGATGTGGAAGTAGTCATTCATAGAAAGAATTAACTAGATCATTCTTTGAAATATTGTGGTGTGGACACTAAGCTAGAAGTGTTATGAACCTGGTCCAATACTCATGCATGGATTCATTATCTCGTTGGACCACACTGGTTATCTCCTTTTTTAGCCTTGAAGTTTTAAATGTAGAGAAATATTCATCCAAGAATTCTCCTTTCAACTGATCCCAAGTCGATATAGTAAAATATTGGGGTAGAGTGTAAAGCCACTTCTTGGCCTTGCCTTCTAAAGTAAAATAAAATGCCCTCCTCAATACATCTTGAAGATTAACTGTGGGTGGTTTCATGGAAGAGTATACCATATGCATAGTCTTTAGTTGCCTGTGTGGATCATCACCTGCAAAGCTATAAAATTTAGGTAAGGAAGAAATTAATGCTCCTTTAATTTCAAAGTTCATATTATCAGTATAAAAGCCATAAGAATCATAATCAACATTAGAATTATTATTCTCCCTCATGCTTCTATTATCCTCACCATTATTTCCTAAGTTATTCTCACCATGCCCGTTATTCCCATTAGGCCCATTATAACCATTATTACCGTTAGCACCATCCATGGTTTCTTATTCTAATTCAAAATCACTAACAGACACTTGTTCATTAGAGGTAGCTCTCTCACTAGACTCTTGTTCACTAGATGACAAACTTGACTCTTGTGAAATATGCCCCTCCTCGATAATAACTTGACTTGTACCCTCTAATATCCTCTTTTTTCTAATCTTTTTCACTGACCTTTCAATTTCAAGATTTAAGGGAATCAAAGGTAAAGCCCTATCACTTCTAGGCATAAACAGTAGCAGTCAGCTAAAAATAATCTGAAACAAAAGAAAAACTAAATAAAAAAATAAACAAAAAAAATCAACCTTTTTGTTTTTTTAAATAGATAATGCAAGAAAAAATGCAAATGCAAATGTTATGCAAATTAACTAAGACTGGCTCAGCAATTGAATTAATCCCAAAAAATGTTACTTGTGCTTAGTTACTAGGGAGCCAAGAAATTGGCTCCCTGGCAACGACGATACTTGAAACAACATTAATCCGATGAAGTAACTAAATGCAATGCAACCTAAATTAGAAAATGGGATTTATTTCGATTGACTAACAACTAAATGCAATGAATTAAAAATAGATTTAAATAAAATATTTTTGATATTTTTAGTTTAAAGAAAGGAATAATGAATGATAATGAGTGAAAAGAATAAATTCAAAGGTGATTGATAATAATAAAAGCAATCTTCCAATTCAATAATGCAGGCAAGCATAGCTTCAATAAATATGGGAGTTATGCAAAATAAATTAAGAATTATAATTAAGCTTTTAATCCAACAACCGAGCCACCTCGAATTGTCACAAAATATTTTCTAAGTCCTAATTTATTAATTGTCACCAGAATAATAAAATATGACCAAAGATATTAAAAACTAATGTTTAATTATAACTCAGTAATTCATAAAAATAGAATTTAAGCCAGCAAGAGACACAACGATCCAATAATTCAAGCCACCTTAAAAAATCATGAAATATTCACAATAATCTCGATACAATGTCTGACCCAGATCAAAGTAATAAAATTAAAGTTAATTAAAGAACAATGTCAAATGCCAAGCAAAAATTCAGTCACAATAATCCTCAATAAATACAAATAAATCATTCTAAATATTTCCAATAATTATAAAATTAATTCTAAGACCTATGAGTCATAATGTAATTATTGGGTAGAGAATTAGAGTAACTTATACTCCCATTTGAAATCTCAAATTCATGCCCTTGCTATAGAATAGGAAGACTTGGAACTCTCTAGCCACACATAGTTGTCACAGCGTCTGCTCCTTTCCTAATTAGCTTTTGCATCTTCACTGCTGACTCGCGACATCCTCTGTAGTAGCGTCTGGATGTGTGTGTGTTTCGCAGATCGTCCATGTGCCATTTCAAAACTATTGTCGCCACCTCCTTTTCAATTCCTTCTTGCTCACTCGTTTAGCGTCTTTTTTCCCCTCAATTCTACAACGGCCACCCTCTTTCTCTGTGTGAATGACTTTTTAAAAGCACATTGAATAAGACAAAACCTAATTGGCCAAATTGCAAGGTTTGGCCCATTGGGTCTTATTATGCAATTTCTAATTTTATGGTCCTTTGTTATCATTTGTGAATTCCTATTTCTCCTAAATTCCTGAAATATAAAATTATAATAATGTAATACCTTTTATTCCAAAAATAATTGTTTAGGAGAAATCATAAAAATATGACAATTACGCCCCTTTTAAGCATTAATTCAATATAAGGCATATTGATTCAATTAGTGCACAAATAATATAATTAAGGACCACAATGTTGACAAAAGCCCACTAAAATAATATTAATAAATATATAAAAATATGGGTTTGTCACGGATACTAATATCAATAGGTGTATATTAGATGCGTCATATTCTGACTCTTTAGTTTCTTGTCTATGCTTTCCCGTTTCTTTTCTTTAATTTCTTCAGACCTTGCGGAGAAGTTTTAGAATAAATGACTGGTGGTATTTTTATAAATAAGATAAAATATTTACACTGAATTTATATTGAACTGGTGTAAAATATATATAACCGGTGTTAAATATACTTTATATGCTGACTTTTCAGTTTCTTGTGTATGCTTTCTCGCTTCTTTTCCCTATACCTTCTCAAGCTGTTCATTTCACTTCTTCTATTCATAACATTTGTACTCATTATAATAGAAGGCCAATTGTATTCTTCGATATTCTTTTCTGAAACCGTTGTTATTCCTCAACCATATGTATACCATTCCTATGATCATTACTTTTTGTCTCATCACTTTATCTCTATTTTATTTTCTTTTCTTCTATCTGAATACTCCAATGGCTTCTTCTTCATGCACACCTCCTTCTCTGCTGCACAAAAGAAATAGAGATAATTTTGAAGACAAACATCCTAACCCTCATCCTGTAGTTCCTTCTCCTGCTTTCCTGGTTATTACTCTGATGGAGAGCCTTGAGGAACTCATCATACGCTTCAATACCCTGGAGGACTCAATGGAAGATCTGTCTCAGAAAGTTACTAGACTAAAAGACAGTTTCAGAGCTTGTATCATCTTGTTGATCTTATCTACTCTGATGAATATTATACCTCTGAGTCTGCTGCAGAGCGAAAGCCTGCAACCTTTATCTGCCCCTCCTATTTTATTTTTTGTACTTAATGACAAAAAGAGTGAATATATTATATTTTCTGATTGATATTATTTTGAAAATTTTATACTTTTGATGTAAAATTATTAGTAAAACTGAATGAATGAAGTTTCTTGTTTTGATGACATGTTCCTTTATTTTTTTTAAAAATGCAACAGATTGAAACCGGACATGCCAATGTCAGGTGTAGAATATAATGATAGATTTAGAACAAGTTATTTATACACTGGTCTTCCACTTTATCAGGTTTAGAGTTATTTAATTTATATTATTTTACATCGATGTAAAAGTGACCGGTATAGCATATAACGTCTAGTTTAGACAAAAAGTTATCTCTACACCGGTATTGTATTTTATCCCTGTAGATTTGGTTATGAAATACACTTTAATTTAATCAAAAGCCCCTTCACACATGTCATCTGTCATTTTTACTTGTTCGCGCGTTTAAATCTTCTCGACCCTTCACAGCTAGTGAGTTTTGTTTTGAACTCCTTATCTTGAGAACTAAAGATTTATACACTATTGGTAGTATCTTTTGCCATTTTTTGTGCTAGATTCATTGTTGTCATTTACTTGTTTCATTTGATTCATTACTGCAAGCTAGATTTTCTTATTTTCTATTTTCCTAATTTTTTAGTCTTCCATAAATATGGATCGTAGTTTGATAAATGCTAAACGAACAAGTGTTGAGTATACTAAGCGGGAGAAAGAGTTATTAGATTTTGCTAAACAAAATGGTGATGATGATAATGTAAGGTTTTATTGACTAGAGAACAAGTTTATGAAAAGGTGAAAGACATCAACGTTACTTTCAATAAGATTACCAAGAGAAGTGAGAAAAATATATGAAAAAAAAGATCTATCTTCTTTAAGCTTTCGTATTAGTAACATCTTTAGGTAAGATACTATATTGTTGTCATGTATGTGGAGAAAAATATGTGTGACATCATTGTTGGAACACTTCTTAACCTACATGGTAGTTTCAAATACGCTTTGAATGCAATATTATATTTGCAAAAAAAGGGAATACGTGATGATTGACATCTAAGGCTAGATGGTAATGGGAGTTATTGTGTTGAAGATATTAATATTTTGCTAAGGATGAGAGAATAAGTATTTGTGAATGTTTACAAGGAATCAAAGTTCCCTCTTGGTACTCATCTAATCTTAAGAAGATTGTGTCGATAAAAGATTTAAAATTAGTAGGCCAAAAATCTCATGATTATCATCTCTTGATGCAACAATTATTCCCTGTAGTTGTTCAAGGAATCCTTCAAGATGATTACGATACCTTGTAACCTAACTTTGCTTCTTCTTTAATGCTATATATGGCAAAGTCTTTGAGATTGAAAAGTTAGATGAATTGGAGCACGAGGGTTATGTTATTTTGTGTCAACTTAAAAAACTGTTTCTTCCAAGCTTTTTTGACATCATAGTACACCTCATCATTCATCTAGTATGAGAGATAAAACTATGTGGCCCTGTATACTTATGATGGATGTACCCATTTGAAAGATATATGAAAATCCTTAAAGGGTACATGAAGAATCCAAATCGGCCCGAGGTATCCTTGTTGAAAAATATGTTTCTAAAGAAGCTATAGATTTTTATCAATACTACCTATCAAAGTATGACTTACTGGTCTCGCTAAACCCTGTGTCAAACAGGGAGTCAACGTAGAATGTCGGTGAAGAGTATTGATCGTAATGAATTGTAACAAATACACTTACACATCTTGAATAATATTGATGAAGTTCAAGACTATATAGCTGTTTATAAATTGCTTGTCCATAAATAAAATAATAGAATGATAGAGCGAAAGCTGATTAGAGAATAAAATAAATCTTTTACATATTGGTTCAAACAGAAGGTTGAAAATGATGATTGTGTATTTAATTTAGTTAGATGGTTGGTATATGGTCCTGAATTTTAATGTGATATATTAGAATTTATTTGATATCAACAGGTATTTTTTTATACAAAATCCTTATATGATAAAAGTAGCGTGCAGAATAATGGTGTTATGTTAGTGGCTGAATCTATGCACTTCTCTAGTTCAAAAGACAATAATCCTAAATTAGCAGTCATCCCTTATTATGGCATCGTTGAGGAGATTTGGGAGTTGGACTACACCAAATTCACAGTTCTCGTGTTCAAATGCAAATGGGCTAATATAAATAACAGTGTTATGGTAGATCGGTTAGGATTTATACTGGTTGATTTGAATAGTATAAGTTTTAGGAATGAACCTTTCATTATGGTAGACCAAGTAAAGCAAGTGTTCTATATCACTGATCCAGCAAATAAAAGATGGTATGTCTCTCTCTAGGAAAAAAATTATTGACGACGATTATGATTCAATTTGTGAGACCCCTTCTTTTTCAGTAGGTTTACCAAAATTGAATGAATAAGAAGTGGATTCTGATTAATTTGTATGTGATTGCATATATTATTTTGATGTAATAATAGCACAAGTATATAGTTCTGATTGCATATATTATTTTGTTATAACTTACAAGTGATGGGTTAATAAAGAGTTGATTTGAAAAAATAACTCTAATATTTACTCTGGTTGTACATGTTATCCGGCGTAAAAGTTAATTTGAAAAGTAAAGTCACCTTTTTTAATCGGTTGTACATATTACCCAGTGTAAAAAGTGATATGAGAAACACCTTTTGTACATTGAATTTATAAGTTATTCGGTGTAAAAGGTCTTTTGAAATTCAAAATATTAGTCGTTTCATATTCAAAATATGATTTTTACACCTGAGTTAATGTTAATCGGTGTAAAAAGTCTTAATAAAAATACTTTATCGAAGCCCGCCCCTTGCTTTAATCTTATTTTTTATGTCGTCTATCATTACGCCAGTCATCTTGCTCTGTGGTTTTCATCTTGCTTCGCTGTGGTTAGTCGTTCTTCTCTATTCTCGCTCTCATTGTGCTTGGGCATGTACGTGTTCTGGACACTTATTTTCTCATGTACGTGATTCGCCTTTGTGTTCGTTTAATCTAGGTTTTATAGTTTTCTGCAATAAATGCTTACACTTCTTTCTATCAATAAATGCTTGCACTTATTTTGCCATGGTCAGTCGTTCTTCTTTGTTTACTATGTTTGTTTTATTATTTCGTATATAGAAATATGGGCGGTAATGGTAATTAGAATGAGGCTAGTGATGCTCCAAGTGACTTTAAGCAAAGGAGGGGTAGAAGTGCGACAAGATTGAAAGATATTTCAAAAGATAGGAAGGAAGGAAAATTACTACCGATTGAGTTTGACACACGTTAGAACTCAATTGGTGAATACAGGACAAAGTACATGAGTTATGTCAGTCTCCTAACATGCAACAAGACTAATATCACTATACATACTTGGGATGCTGTTGATAATAGCGTGAAGAATCAAATTTGGGACTCTATCCGGGTATAAGAACTAACTATTGTATATTGTATGCAGACCAATACTGAAAAATATAACTATTTGTTGATAACTCTGCTTTCTATGGAAATTATTGCAGCTTACTTATGATGTTCTCAATAATAAAGTCTTGAAAAAGAAGACGTTGTCTTATTGCACTGAGCATTGGAGGGCATTCAAGACACAACTAGGTCATCAGTATGTGCATGGCCAGGACAAAGATGGTCAGCCTCATCCTTCTCCATGCAGCAAGTATCAATTCATTGACAAAGCTACTTGGGAAGAATTTGTTAGGCTTTGGACTATTACAGCAGCTATGGTGAGTTGATATATCATGAAAAAGGAATCTTGCATATCTCATGTTTCTTCATTTTGTATATATTGATTTTAACTACTTCAAGTCTTGTAGGAAAAAAGAGCAAAAGCCATTAAACACGCTCTCAAGAATGATTACCCCCACACAATGTCTTGAGGGGATTACGCGAAGGCTGAAAGAGACTTATTGGGGGCTAAGAGGAAGAGGCTAAAAGAAGCTACTGAGTCTGATCCTAGTGTTACTCTTGCTCTCCCATCTCCAATATGTCATGAAGATAAATGGTCGTATGCTCACCAAAAAAGGAGCGGATCATTTACAAGCGATCACGCTCATATGATTGCAGAAAAATTGTAAGTACTACTGTATTATTTTATTTTAGTAGACTAATTATATTATTTCTTATGTTTACTCTTCTTATGTTATAAGTTGATCTTAAACAACAAGAAGTCCATGTCTCCTTCAAGTCAGATGGTAAGAATGACATCTTGACTGTTGCCATGGGCAAGCAAGAGCATGGGGGTCGTGTCAAGGGAGTTAGAGGAGGTGTCAGTATAAGAGAGTTTTTAGAGTATCTCCATGACATTCCCTATATGTGCCGAGGGTAGAGCTAGAATTATTGTTATCCACCATGAGGGCATAGGCTAGGGCACAGATATAAGCTTCAATTAAGGCACAATTATAAGAGGGGTTGGCAAAGATCAAGGAAGAAATATTGTCCATGTTAACATCAAGGCAAAAGGAGCCAAGTGCCCCCTAAATACTCTCACATGTAGCTCGTCCTAGCACTAAAGGGAGATGTTGCATGGCTGGGCTGGTGTCAGAGGATGCTGAACCTTGTGATCTATATGTGGATGATCCTATCAAAAGGTTAGTGTCACATAGTTCTATCCATATTTTAGGGGTAACTGCCCACCATATCCAAATTCAAGACGATCAGTTAAGGGTGACAGTTGAAGACGTGATATTTGAAGATGTTCTTGTCCCAATTCTGACTGATGAGGTGAAGATTGTAAGTCAGACAAATGTGACTTTCATATTATGGCCAAAGCATCTTGTTTTAGATCACGTTACGTCATCCCCAAGCGAATTTCCCACACTTCCCAATTTGAGTTCCATGGAACATGTGATCTAATTAGCATCTGACGAAACATTTCATGTGGATACGTTGCCTATGGATTCAGTTGGGGGTGACATAGTGGCACCTGCCTTTGTTGACCATGCAGATGTAATCTGTTATCACTCCTAGGAATGAATTAACCTCTGGGTGCATCCAAGTATTTTTGATGAAAGTCTAATTTAAATGTAAATATATGTAATAATAAAATTCATTCAAGATGAGTGTTTGCATTAACTGTAGTAGGTACATGCAAGCTGAGTTGGTTTCCAAGGGCAAACAAGGTTAGTTCGGATTCGTATGCCCATTTCAACTTTATTCAAAAGGGACATTCCAATCTTTAGGACTTTAGTACATTGCAAGGAGGCTTAGTGAAACTGATATCGATTGTTTCTTCACACCATATATATATAGGAGTAAGAATAATAATATTTTATTTTTTTCATACTAGGTTGACAAACCCATAATTTTATATATTAATTCATATCATTTTAGTGGGCTTTTGTCAACATTATGGTCCTTAATTTTATTATTTATGTACTAATTGAATTAATATGACTTGTATTGAATTAGTGCTTAATAGGGGCATAATTATCATATATTTATGATTTCTCCTAAATAATTATTTTTGGAACAAAAAGTATTACATTATTATGATTTTATATTTCAGGAATTTAGGAGAAATCGGAATTCACAAATGAGAATAAAAAGCTACAAAATCAAAAACTACATTATATGACCCAATGGGCCAAACCTTGCGATTTGGCCCATTAGGTCACTTTTTAATTGTTGCAACAGGAAGCAAAACGTGGTGGCTGCCGCAAGGAATTGAAAGAAAAACCACGCACATAGTTGCCGCACAAGAACAATCACTGAGGCTTCCTTCACACCTCTATTCATGCACATACCCACCCAAACACCTTTATCCATTCATCCATCTCCAAGAACAGCAGCGAGCAGCACGTTGCTGCACAGAAACAGCAAGCAGAACAGCAACAACATATCACAGCAACGTCTCCAGTGACGTGCAGCTCCATATCCATGGCTAAGCTCTTGAAATTGATGTGTTAATCTTTGTAGCTATGCATGGCTAAACATCCAAATTCTCTAATTCAATGGCAAAGGCATGAGTTTGGGATCTCAAAGGGGAGTATACGTTTCTCTAATTCACTATCCAATAATTATATTATGACTCCTAGGTCTTAGGATTAATTTTATAATTATTAGGAATATTTAGAATGATTTATTTGTATTTATTGAGGATTATCGTGACTGAATTTTTTCTTGACATTGACATTAATCTTTAATTAATTTTAATTTCATTTACTTTGATCTGGGTCAGACATTGTATTGAGATTATCGTGAATATTTTGTGATTTTTTAAGGTGGTTTGAATTATTGGATTATTATGTCTCTTGTTAGCTAAATTCTATTTTTATGAATTATTGAGTTATAATTAAGCATTGGTTTTTAATATCTTTAGTCCTAATTTATTATTCTGGTGGCAATTAATACATTAGGATTTGGAAAATATTTTGTAACAATTCGAGGTGGCTCGATTGTTGGATTAAAAGCTTAATTATAATTCCTAATTCATTATTTAAAACTCCCATATCTGTTGAAGTCATGATTGCCTGCGTTATTGAATTGGAGGATTGCTTTTATTATTGTTAATCACCTTTGAATTTATTCTTTTCACTCATTATCATTCATTATTCTTTTCTTTAAACTAAAAATACCAAAAATATTTTTTTTAAATCTATTTTAATTTATTGCATTTAGTTGCTAGTCAATCAAAACAAATCCCATATTCTAATTTAGGTTGCATTGCATTTAGTTACTTACGAATTTAATTTCACATTTTGGCTCCTCAGAGAGAACGATCCGAGGTTGCACTATATGCAATCCTTGGTTGAAATGAACTTGAAGAGCTTTAATGGAATAAGCTTATAGATCTTTAGTTTATTTACTAGATCTTTGACTTTTTCTATCTAGATTTGGACCGATGCTTTTGATGAGTGTGATTAAGGTGGCTAATAGTAGGTGTAGGTCGAGAAAAGCAAAAAACAAATTCAAACAATTAACAACAATTTTTTTAGAACCGCCGTTAAAAAATATTACAACAGTGGTAGAATTCATAGTGCTCCTAAAAAGCTTTGAAAGGCCAATTTTAACCAGCGTTATAAGCTTTTTCTCCACTAAGTCTAGTTTCTTGGCTTCTGTTCATGGGATTTTTCCATTCATTTATAATATATATATATATATATATATATATATTTTGTGTGTGTGTGCCCCGGCTAATGGGTCCATGCATTCTACAGGGTGGTTTAATTCTTTTATTGATTTGTTATTCTTTCTTTTCGTATGATATCTTGATGAAGACGTACGTTTTTAATTTTTTTAAAGCAAAGTCTCATATTTATTTGAGTTTTGTGAATAGAAAAAATTTGATACTAAGAGAGCTTTACATTCATGTCATGTGATTTAATTTATTAACTCAATATGGATTGATTAGAATATAAAATATATGTGTTTTCATAATTTAGATGGTATAAATAATCCCATAAAGGTTCATAATTATCTCTGTAGATAAATACCAAATTTAGTTGTTACACATAATTTAATTATACCTTATGGTATTACATACATTAATTTATTACTATTATTAGTATGATTGTTATAATCATTATTTCCCTTCTCACTCCTATTTGATTTGATAATAATTTATGTTTAATTCTGAGAAAAATGTTACGTTCAGATACAAATGCAATGAAGAAATGGTGAATTTCAATAGTGATTTCACACTCTCACGTAATGATATATAGAAATATTCTGATTCCTTTGCCATTTTTAACCATTTATGTTTACTATAATATATCTCATTCCCATAGTTAAATAAGAAGAATAAAAGAAACAATAGGATTTTATCTTTATTTGTTTATTTAATTATTTTATTGTGGATTTAGTTTCAAGAGATTTGTCTAATAAATACATAACTTTCTGTTTTCGCCTGTGAAAGCAAATTCGATTTTCAATAAGAAACGAACATGGAAAGTGGTCTTGAATTTGAAATGTGAAATTTTATTTTTTTTATGAAAACTCGTTGGAGTAACTTCAAAAATCATTCTCAAAACCCTACAAATAACTCTCTCACGTGCTTAAATTAGGTTTTGTAGGTCACTTTCCTCCACAGAATGAATAACCATTTAAAAACTTTTGAAATTATACATATTATTTTTAACATTTAAACTTGTGAAACATGTAAATTAAAAAAATATTGAGTGAATAAAAATAGTTCTGCATTGTACAATAAAATGTGTGTATGTTCATGTTTGTGTATTATGCTCCTAAATATAAGAGCTAGTGGAAAGGTTTATAATAATTCTAAATATAATATCTCAATTCGCTCTGTCTTTTAAATCTATAATTTCCTCCCTCAATTCTCTCTGTTATTTTTTGATATTATCAATCAATATTTGTCACTTTTTATGGATTATATTATTAAGTATTTGAGCAACTGACTATTTCAATTTTAAAGTTCGTGGTTACCGCTCATATCATAAATGTTTCTCTATATTTTTTTGGTAGAAACTAGGTCGTATCCTTTAGCCATTAATTTAGAGACTAATTTTTCTAAGGTATAGAGATAATCGAAGTGAGTTTTACTTCTCCAAACAAAATATTTTCCCATACGCATAGTTAATTCAAACCCAAGACATCAATAAGTGTTTTTTCTATTGGTTATACATATTAAATTGGTTTTTCACAATAGAATAATTTCTCAAATAATTAAAAGAAATACATTAAAAAAATAAACACATCTTTTTTTTTATAAATAACTAATTTAATTAATTTTATTAATTTTTATAAATTAATTATCTAACTCATACATTTCATATTGGAGGGAATATATATTTTCTTATTTAGTTAGTTGTAGACTTAATCAGATTCATTTGAACTGAATGATTCGAACAAAAAGAGACAGCTATAAAAGGAACAGATAAGATCAAAAGGAATAATTCTTAAAAGAAGATATGCCTGCTAAGCACACCATATATCTTGTTCTGTAATATATATATATATATGTGTGTGTGTGTGTGTGTGTGTGTATAGCTGCTTAGCTGTTTCTTAATTACTCTGCTTGCAGGCACCTGAAATGGCATTTCATCCTGCGGGTGCCATCTCATATTATACACACACACACACACATGAAAAACACACTTGTTTTTTTCATTTAATTTCACGCAAGATTCATGTTGATGCCTTAATTTTATAAAGTGTCAATTTAGTTGTTTAATTTTAACACCATTAATTTTATTAACAAAAAAATTTAGGATTAATTTAAATATTAACAAAATATTGACAAATACTGACATATTGAATTTATTTTTAAAATAACAGTGATTGACAAAAAAACTATAATTTGATATTAATAGTGTTAAGGTTAGAGAATTGAAAAGATATTTTAGAAAATTAGGGAATATGTAATGGTATTTTAATATTAGTGTCTATGACTCAAAGAATCATAGGGAATATGTAATGGTAGGGAACATAATATAATTGAATGAGGATCATAGAACATTTTTTTGGTATGCCACCAAAAAATTAAGAGATTTATATTTTCTCTATAAAAATAAAAAATAAATGTTAAATGATATTTTTAACTTTATCAAAGGTAAAAAAATGGATGGTATAAATGTCTAGTGTTGATTCATGTAAGCACGAATCTGGATTACACAACTAAAGTTATGTAATAGGAATTGTCTGATTAATTGTAATCAATAGCATAATTGAACCAAATATGCCAAATATACCTGAATCAGCAAATTGCATATAATTGAACCAATGTCTAATCAATAATATCTACTCTTTATAATAGCTTTTTCAAGTACAAGTAGTACCTATTCTGACTTACCTCTTGAATAAGATCTTTTACATTTATTTCTCTACGTGCGCCTCTTGAAGTTGAATACCATGTACCCCACCCCTTATTACATATATGCCATGTAGGATGCCATGTGGATAGGATTGTAAAACCCACAAATGATGCTTCTTGTCATGACACACAGCTACTCTTTCTGGGCCTCTTTTTTGGTGGGACTTCTACCATTTAACCAGTGTCACTTAAAGTGATAGAACTGTCCTCTGTGGTTCATATGACTGACTTATGTACCCTGACATGATAAGGAGAGTGTATGACACAAAAGATTCATAAAATCCTTAGCAGAAGCAAAAATCCCAAATGGATAATGACAAACAAGGAAACAAAAGAAGGAACAACAGAAAGAGGAACACGTCCCTTATCTTTTCTCACAAGCAACCCTTCAATGATTGGGAAATTCACAACAATAACATATCCTGAAATCAAAATCTGAACCAACATGTCTTCCAAGTTTCCCTCACAAACCACCCTAAACAGTCCTCCGATGAAGCACGAAACGTTAATGGTGACAAACGCAAGTATTGGGACAAGAAACATGTGTGAGGTTCTGAAATCAAACATGTCCAGTTGGTACAATGTTGCTTCTTGTTGTTCTTTGTCTTCGTCTTCTTCTTCTTCTTTGTTGGTGGGCAAAAAAGTTGATTTTCTCAGATTGAGACTGTTAAGGATTGCATTCACAAATCCATAAAGGTCGCTTGTGGTTGATTTGATCATCCACATTCGTTGTTCGTTTATGTATTTGTGGAATGAGCATCCTGTTGTGAGCACTTCTTGTAAATGCTTACATTGTGCTGATACAAAGATAAAGGCAAAGATGAAGAAATATGGATCTGAAACCTGCCACACCAAACAAGAAAGTTAAATTATACAAGTGAATTAATTACATGGAAACTTTTTAAAATTCTATTGTATTTCACATTACTTGATGCATTATCGGGCTAAGAAGCAACACCTAAATATATATATATATATATATAAGTTTGGGAAGTCATTATTAAAGGTCAAAATAGTGTTCGACAATACATCAAATGTGATTATCTTTAATAAAATGATTCATGTATTTAACAAAAAACAAAAAAGAAGGTTGATATAATTTTAGGGGAGAAAGACACAGAAATACCTTCCAAATGTGACTAGTCTTTGATTAAATTTTATACCAAAATTATCTAAATTTCCTTAATTTAATATTTGAAAATGAAAAAAGAATGAAATGACAACGAGAGTTTAACAAATAAAAACTTTAACTTCATTATCAAACGATAATAATAACTAAGACAGTAATAACTAATTTTGCAAAAAATTCTTGTTGAACATCAATAACAATAACAATTTAACAAGTAACAATAGCTATAACAACTAAGACAGGGATAACTAATTTCAATAATAGTAATTAGGTCATTTCACAAAAACTTAATTTCTGAATAGTCCCTAAGGACATATAGGAATTAAGCCATTTTGGGATACTATTTTGAAAATTCCCGTATTCCCGTAGTCTTTCTCATATTTTTGTAAATATCTTAGATGGATCAATTCACACTTTCTTGCATAGCAAACAAGTAACGCTATAGTAAATAGCTAGATTGTTATGATAGTGATAACTAATATCACACTAAGGGCAATTAGATTATTTCACACTAAGAACTTCATATAAACTAAGCTACATTTACTTGCATAGCAAACAAGCAGTAGTTGTAATGAGTATATAGTTATGATAATTGTTGTATGTTACCTTTGGGTACAAGGGGATTCCATGTAAAAGGCAAAGTTGAGGGATAATAGCAAAACAACATAAGGGGAAGAAATAAAGCGGGAAGAGTGCGGCTTCTGCAAAACACAAACTCTGAAGGAAAGGCATCTTAAAAGGGCCATATATAGGTGGGCAAAACTTGCTCAATAAAATCTCAATCAAACCAGAACTCCATCTTGTTCCTTGAATCAACAAATCATTCAAATTTGTAGTTGCAGTTCCCAGAAACTGTGGCTTTGGAGGATCACAGAACACTGATCTCCAACCATTACAGTTCAACAAGAACCCAGTGAGCACATCTTCAACTACACTTGCATACAAGAATCCAACCTACATCAAGCAATATATACATTAGAAAGCAATATAAATATATACTCTCTCTGCTCTTGAATACAATGTATCTTTTAAAAGTTAGTAGATATGTTTATTTTGATTCTATACGTAAGACCTCAATCACCTTTCTTTCTGTAATTGATACTCCTCTTATCTTTACTATATAATATATTTAATTAATTTGATTAAATTAAAAAAGTTAGGTATTAGTTAATATGATATATTTTTCTAAAATACCCCAATCATCTTGCTTAACTCCCTTATTCATTCTCTTACTTGATTATTGTTGAGGAAGTATCAATAAGATAATTTAAAAAAAGTTAATAAATATAGAAAATATATCTTATATTTAAAACTAAAATTAACTATTTTTCAAAATTCGTCTATATTAATTGCCCATATTATTAAAAAGTTTTCAATGCAAATGATATCAACAAATATTTTTTTATAAATAACTAAATTAGTCATTTAACACCTACATTTAGAGGTAGAGGAGTATTAATTAAAATAAGATTGTAACTATTGTAAACTTACTATTATTGTGTACAATTTCAAAACTTTTTATTTATCATATAAAGTGCATAAATCCAGACAAAATATGCATATAGCTATGTAAATGAAACAAAGGTAATTATATATATAAATATATACACACCTCTTGACCCCATTTGGTGCGCGTTTCATAGTCACAGGAGGCCAACAACTTAATATCTTGTGGTAACAATTCATGAGTAGTACCAGAAACCAAATGAGATGTATAGTTTTTGCTTAGAGATTTGATGAACTCATTGGATGGGCCAAATTGTTGCTGAAGTTGAACAAGTTCAATATTATCTGGCATTCAGAAAACAATGTCAAATAAATCAACGTATATACTCGTAGATTTTGGCCCTTAATTGAAATTAATATATGTATATGTATATATATTCTACTACTACATAGTGAACAATTCAAATAGAACAAATAATCTAAAACATAACACATGAATAAATTAAATAAGAGCATTTTTGATTTACCCTTTAGGAGACCCAGTGGATGTTGTAATTATATAAACACTTGTTATTTTATTGTTATTAGTTGTTAAAATTAGGCTTTATTTTCATATGAATACCTATTATTTATTATTGTTAGTTATTAAAATATTCACGTATATTTATAAATTTGACTTAATATATATATATATATATAATTGTACATAAATTTTGAGTTATTTGAAATACCTTGACAAGTGTAAGTTCCATATAGTGCAGCCCTTTTTGCATAAAAGCAAGTACCAGATAATATTGGTCCTTCAAGGCCATCCATTCCTTGCCATAGAACCTAATCAAAAGTCAAACTTGTCCATGAAGATTCAGTATATGATTACTCTAAAGCAATAATTCATCATGAAGCTGAAGATGCACACACATATATCTATATCTATATATTCTCTTATTCTTAATATAATATTTAATTAAAAAAATAATATTTATCCTAAATATATAATTTATTTTTTATATGTATTATTTTTTAAAATTATTTTATTAATTCTCGTTTAACAATAATTAAATAAAAATAAGAAAAAGAGTTAAGAAAAAATATCATGATACTTTTAAAAAATATATAATATTAATTAATTTAATTAATATTTTTAATTTAATTAAATTAGTTAAATATATTATATATTAAATATCAGTGTATATATATAATATACTTAACTTTAAAAACAGATCTGAGCTGAGAGTCATATATATCATTGTTTGTGATGCCACGGAATTTTTGAGGGAACTGAACAAAAGCAAGAGATGGTGAGATCTTGGGATCAAGATGAAAGCACATTGCTCGTTTCCCTGAAGTTGGGTCATTGCACATCATGTCACAATCTAGCACCAGAAAGTAAGGAGCATTGCTCATCACTCCCGATACACGCAGCTGAAACAATGTTCAGATGTCAAGTGTGAGCGGATTTGGCTTGATACTGAGAACAGTCCCACGTCGGATATAATTGGATTAGAAAAGAGATATATAAGAGGAAATTAAATGATCACATACTCAATGCTTTAAGGTTTTAAATTAATAAGATATACTTTCTTTTATTTTTAATTATAAGAGATAATTAATTTTTTTAATAGATTAAAAAAATAAAATAAATTAATTAATTATAATAAAATTTAACTTAAGATAAATTCATATTATATATTCCACAATTTACCTAAATTAGATAATTATATTTTATATTAATTATAAATAATTAATTTATTTAATTTTTTTAATCTATTTAAAAAAATTAATTAATTTTTATAATTAAGATCATAAATAGTAATATGGTGCACACCTTTTACACATCTTGATTGATGAGACGGAGCCCACTTGGGCTCTCGCCCATTTAGGATCTAAGTCCCACCAACAATACATATATTTACAGAAATATTAATTTTTTGAAAATTCGGAAGTGGAGTTGAGAAAATACATATGTTAAAGGTGGAATATGATATCATGACTAAGCTTGAATGTTATTGGATTAGGGAAAGTATACAAGTGAAAAGACTCATAAATAATGCCATTTACATTGAAACTATCTTTTGATAAATACTCTATTGATAAATATAATTATTATTAATAGGAATAATTTAAAAATATATTATAAATTTAAGAAATATAATGGATTAAAATTTTAAATTTAGGATCAAAATAAATCTATCAACTAACTTCTATACTAAAGATCAAAATGAATATTATCATATTAAAAAATATAAAAAAGTTTATATTTAAAAATTTTATTTGTTAGAATGTATAATATATTTTAATATATAGAAAGCACTGATGACTATGTGGATTTTATACCCAGAAAGCATTAAAACTCATATTGAGATTTTTTTATTAATAAAATTTTTAAAGAGAAAATTTTCACCAATTTTTTTCTAAATAGTATTATTATCATATGAATGACATATTTATCGTAGTGTATATCACGAAAGTGAGTCTTTTGGATTTTTTAGAATAATAATACCAAGACGTTGAGGGCTCCAGCCTTGAAATAGTGGGGTTGAGAGGTCCTTTTTTCTCTACAAACATACACCAACGCTGGCAATTTCACTTTGTCTAGTATTTCCTCTTCAATGTTTTCTTCCATTACCTGTCCCATCAATTTCTTCTTAGAGTTAGAAGCAAAATAAAACTCGTCATCTTCCACATACAAAAAATTCAAGAAAAAATACTTTCAAGTCCACATAAATAATTTTAATATGCATTTTTCAAAAGGATCATATTTACTTCGAATTCTTTATATATATTATATTAAGTTCTTAAATTATATTGTGATTTGTACTATTTTTTTATATAAGTTTAAATTAAATAAATATATTAAAAAAATAGGATACATAATAAAGTGTAATTGGAGAGTTTGACAAAATTAATGTAATGAATTTGATATAATTTTTTTTTCAAAATGTCTTACCTTTGAAAAAAAAAAATCCTCCCTCCCCATAGTTGCCGGTAGGGGTGTTCATAGTGCCCGGTGGCCCGGTCCGCCCGCCCGAGCCCGGTAAAAAATCGCCCGGCCCGGCCCTAAAAAAAGTGCCCAAAATATATTTGGGCAGGGCCGGGCCGGGCCAGTTGTCGGGCCGGGCCGGGCACCGGGCAGGGCATGCTGCCCTGCCCATTTGGCCCGGCCCTATATATATATATTTATTATTTTTTTAATTTTTTTCTTAACTTATTTTATTTGTAATTTTACACTTTTCACTTTAGCTGGCAACTCTCCTTGCTCATTTTTAAAATATTAAACATAACTTTTATATTTATGTAGATACCAAAGTTGCTCCTCTGCTTTACTTGCCAAGTATTCAATTTTTTGTGTTGCAATAACGCTACAAATATCCGACCTCTATATATTTTAATATTTCTTTTTTATATATGTAATAGACTTTGAGACTTTAATTACTATTTTTTTGATACCTTATTCTTAGTGAATTATATATATTATTTAACTCTTAAAAATATAAATATGATATTATTTTATAAGTTCATGATAGCAGATTTTTTTCTCACAATATGAGCAGGACATCACTATTTGGGCATGCCCAGCCCGCCCATGCCCAGCCCGCATATGCCCAGCCCGAATTGGTTAGGGCTTTTACCGGGCAGGGCTGGGCATCGGGCTGCAAAATGCAGCCCATGGTTTTTCCGGGCAGGGCACCGGGCAGGGGGGCTGCCCTGCCCAACCCGACCCATGCACACCCCTAGTTGCCGGAGTTCCCTCGTTGATTGGCTGCTGGACTTGGCCGCCAATGCGAGCCAACAAAAACCATCACCAGTGGGCCATTGGAGCCACCATTGCAGGTGACAAGTAAATAATAACAAAGTACTGAGACATTAAGTCCTTGGTGGTCGCCACCAGTTGGCTGGCAGTGGGGCTTCGATAATCGTAGGGAGAGAGGATTTCTTTTAAATGAAGTACATTTTAACAATTTATGCTAAATTTATATATAATTAAAGGGCACGATATTATACAGTAATTTAGTGATGATTTTAAAAGATTTTTTTTTTTGCATTTTGAATTATTGTGTTGGACTAGAGAGTATTTTTTTTCATAATTTAAAATTTTAATTTAATTTTACCTCAATCATAGAGGGGTGATCATGACTAATGCCAGAGAGGTCCCCATCTATTCTCATTCTCATTATCTCTGCTTTGAAAGCCATGTATTTTTCCTGCCACTCAAATCAATATCCATATACTTTTTTAAAAAAGTCAAAATATAATTATCAGAGAAACAAATCAAAAGATTAGGCATGATTATTATCATTACGTGATTAAGTAGTAAAAATAAGTGTTCATTTTAGATTTATAAAATCAATATTTTCTTTTAAAATTGGAAAATTAAATATAAAAAAATTTCAACAGTAAACCAAAATATTATTACATCATATTTAAAATAACAATAAAAATTTTAACTCAAAACCTTTCGAATATAAAGCAAAGGATCCAAATTATTTTACTGTCTTAATATAACATGTATATTGCTTGGGCAATATATATATATATATATAACATATACATTGAATAATTACACTTTTTAAAATTTTTCAATGAAGAATTTATCAAATTTAATTAGCATAAGTTCAATAAAAATCAAACACAGTGATCAATAATAACGAACCTTGATCTTCTTCTTTTCTGCAATAAACTCAACATCTTCATCGTCATCGTCCATCTCAGAAAAGTAAAGCTTAGGGCAACAGCTCTTGACTCTGTATCTTCTGCAGAAGGGAAGCCACCACCTTGCGAACCTCCAAACCGCCCTCAGTCCACTTAAAGTCTCCGGCGACCCACCGTCATCGGAAATATAAACGTGAAGCTTCTCCGGTGGGTAATCAAGAGCCATGGCAGACAACACAGTGTTCATAACTTGCTCAGTAGGCTCCTTACTTGGGTCCGTAGTACAAATGAAGACATCCAAAGGAGGAAGCTTGTTGTCGTCATCGTCCGGCAGTCTTTCCGGGAACGCAGTCCGTACAACAGGACGCCATCGGAAGGCTATGCCAAGGAGCCAGATGAAGGAGAGGATGGTTTCTGAAAAGAAAATGATGAGAAGGAGGGGAAAGAAGGAAGTGGTGGTTTTATGGAGGAAGAAGGAGGAGGCTCTGTAATAGAATAAGAAGGCTAAAGAAGTGGAATGGAGGAGTGTGTGAAGCCTGTTGAAGAAAGCTTGAAGCTTCTGGACATGGCAGAGGTTGAGAGGAAGAGAGTTGTTCATTTTGATAATTAATTACTAGGTTGCCAACGATGTGGTCTATCTCTATGTCATAACGAGAGAGGCCATTTTGATAATTACTATGTTGACAACGATGTGGTCTCTCATGTG
Source organism: Leucaena leucocephala (assembly GCA_037074615.1). Classification (NCBI taxonomy): domain Eukaryota; kingdom Viridiplantae; phylum Streptophyta; class Magnoliopsida; order Fabales; family Fabaceae; genus Leucaena; species Leucaena leucocephala. The sequence continues at coordinate 8,997,810 of CM073533.1, read as the reverse complement.
CTCTATTACTATATCAATGATGACAGACTTACACTAACATTATTTTCCCCCTCTATTTTTAATGTTTATCTCTATTAATAAAATTATCCTTAATCATCCGTAAGTCATCATTTACTTTTTTTATTTATTTATTTTCTTATTATTTTATATATTTATTATTTATAAGATATAATATATCTTATTAGAGGTGGAAATTTGGGTTGGACCCGCGGGCCCAACCCACCAACCCGCCATTTTATGGCGGGTTGGGTTACCAAATTGGCAACCCATTTTGGTGCGGGGCTAAGCCCAAACCCGCGGCGGGCCAACCCGCCGGGTTGGCGGGTTAGCCCGCTTAGCGCGCTTTTTTTTTAAAAAAAATTTAATTTTTATTATTTATATTACACTTTATTAATTTTAGAGTTTAACCAAATTAAAATTTACATTATATTTAATTTATGCTAACTTTATCTTATCAAGTCATTTCTTTAAATATATATTTTATTTTATTATTATTTTACTTGTGACAGATTTATATATGGATAGTGATAAAGTTAAAAAAATAAATATTTTGACAATTTTAGATCATACTTTCAATTAATATTGATACATATAAATTATTTAAAAAAATATATATATGAAAATATTTTTTTAAAAAAAAATAAATAATTTTTTTAAAAAAAACTGGCGGGTTGGTGCCTGAAAGCGGGCCGGTTAATTTTAGCCCGCTTTCAGGCCAACCCGCCGCATTGCCACCTCTATATCTTATAGACTATCATATTTATATTGAAGACATAATTTTTATAGTTTTTATTTATTATATTTATTTCTATATGTTCGTGGATGTGTGTTTCAATCATACATGTTGCGCAAAGATAGTCCAATCCATTCAACTTCTCGTTATGCATTAGCTGTTCATAGGTTATACAATCTCCACTGCTGTTAAATAAAGTTATTTTTTCTGCTTTGCAAATGAATGCACACACACATATTGCCATATATAAATCATAGAATTACATAATGTTTTTACACAAAAATGCATCTTTTTTTTTAATTCATGGCATCATTGTATTTGAGGCAATTATATTCAAAGATTTAGTCAGACACTAAATGTGAACACATTTTTTAATAAAAATTCGAATATTGATTCACCATATTATAAGAAAATTAGCCTATTTAGCTAAACCCAACCCAATTGGTACAAAAGTGCATATTTAATCATTTAATTTTATATAAAGTTTCAATTTGGTATATAAATTTTATAAAATATCTCTTTAATCATCTAATCCCAATACTATTAGTTTCAAATAATATTTTTGTATTAGTCATTTTTTAGTTTTTAAAAAATAAAATATAAATTTAGTATGTTAATATTTGAGAATGTTTTTGTCAATTTCCTACCTAATTTTTTTTTCAAATTATTATATTTTTATGCATTGCATAGGGGAAATGTAATGAAATAATACTTTAGGAAACAAATATATTCAACAATTAAAAGTTCACGAATTTAAATTGCAATTAGTGATTCAAACATTAAATAACTTGTCACTTTATATAAATCCTGAAATTGATGGATCGAACAAAACGCACAAAGCTCTCATCATGAGGTCCCCAATCAGAAGACATGTAATGTAACTCATTGTTTGTGGAGATTATATGTATACAAAAATAAAGTTTAAGGTGGTATATAATTGATCATTAGAGATTATCTAGATAAAGTTAAAAGTTTAGAGTGATTTATTATTAAGTTTTAATTAAATGTCAAATGAGTTATTTATACATTACTCATTTAGCCTTATTTATAAATTGCTTTCAATATATTTCACTCGAAGCAAGAAAAACCTTAAATTTTATTAATATTATCTTGAATTTTAATAATTCTTTTAATACTATTACTGGATTATATTAATATGTATTTAGTTTTAAGGTTTATGGTTGTTCCTTCTAGCATAGGTATTTCTTTTATGAATTAAACTCAAGTGATATAGTAAGGTTTTATACTATTAGACTAATTCTATGTTAATAATTTAATAAATTTTTAATTTTAATTGTATTTAATATATACTCTACTTTTAGAGTATAAAGTCTCTACAATGATATATAAAGGATAAAATTGTGACTTCATATGAAAATTTTAACATGATTTATAAATATAATTAAAAATATTGTCTATGTTTTATATATAAAATTAGAAGAGCTGGAGATTTTTTTGTGTAATTGAGCATAATTTTTAAATAAAGATGTAATAAAATGAGCTTTTTTTGGGGGTGAAATAGTATAATAATATGGTTGGACATCTAAAAAAAATATTTTTATATAAATTAATGCTTGACATTATGGGGACAACAGGCATGATGGTATGGGAAAGTCAAAAAGCCACAAGCCATACCAAGCCCCTTTTCTCACGTTACCTTCTCCATGCAAGATTCCCTCCATTTCATATTGTTTTCAATTCCTCTCCATTTTATTTTTTTTCTAATTAAATAATTTACATTTCCCAAATTTAATTTAAATAATTTAAATGTAATATTTTAAAATAATAACTAATTAAATATTAACATGAGGAAATACGTTAAAGTTATTTAAGCTTTTCGTAATACTTAGTCGGTTTGTAAATGTAATATTTTTTTTAAAGAAATTCTCATGAAATATGTAAAACCTAAATTAAGATTATGAAATGGTTTAATTATTGTGTAGTAAGTTCGTAACCATTGCCAGAGATTTTTTTTTTTGTGAAACTTCTAATGCCCTTAATCGCACTGGCCTATCAGGAAAAAAAAAGCCACTTAGTCTTATAATAGTCCCTAAAATTTTTACATAAATTAAGATATTTAAAAAAATTATTTTGAGAGGAGGAAAGAAAGTGGAGAAAAATGGAACTATGTACAAGACGAGACTATCCCTTAGAAGAGGATGGGATCTTGCTATTGCTATTACAATGAACAATTCGTCCTACCCACATGCCTATGTAGGACCCTTGTGCATTAAGCCTAATTAATGAGGTCTATAAAAATATTTAATTAAACATTAAATACTGTTAAGAAATAGCATATGCTTATTTCTAGTCATCTCACAATCACATCCCATGTCACGTCATTTAGCATTTAATGAATTAAAAAAATTATTTCAAATGCTTGAAATGAAAATACTTTTATACAATTTAAAATAATAAGCGGGTTTATCTTTATAAAAATTAATATTTAAAAAATATATTTATTATAAAAAAATAAAAAAAATTACGCTACAAAATCTCTAAATAAAATATAGAAAAAGAAAAAACTACAATTGTTAAATATTTTAGAAAAATTAATTCTTCAGTGCTAATAAATTTACTTGATTTTAATTGTATAATTTTTTATAATTTTTTATTTTGTAATTATTAATCTTAATACTCATCTATTAATTATATTAAATTTGAATCCTAACTAAAGACTAAGTGATATATATGTTTTCACAAAACACAAAATAAAAGAAGTTTTTAAAAATAAAATGATGCAATAAAATTATTTATTATCAAAACAAAAGAAAAATTATTGTTTCCTGATTATATATAATTTATACTTTGATTAATTTTAATTTTTATTTACATCTATGTGGTATAATTAGACCAAATATATTTTGGGTGGAAGTTATGTCATTAGACATTGATATTATATTTTTTATAAATTAATAGATTGTGAGTATAGTAATTGATGGTTTGATATTTATAAATAAAAAAATTATAAAGACTTAATAAAATAATAAAAAATTATAAGAACTTAATTAAAAATAAAATAAAGCTATATAAACTTGTATATTAGTTTTTTAATAATTTATTAAATTATATTGACTTTCATAAATTTAGTTTGACCAAAAATCCAGATAACTTTGGTCACATTAAATAATAGGTTAGAACGACGTCGGTTGATTTCAACACCTAATTTTTAATGTTTTAGTAGGGCCAATTTGTAAGTGTAGATTATTTTGGGCATTCTCTATCTAGCTACAATAAGATGCAACAATAATGATTATGAGGTGATAAAAATGAAAAAGAAAACAAAATAGAGATATATATATATATATGCAATTAAAAAAATATGCCCCAAAACAAATTTAGAATATATTTAGAGGTTAAGAAAATGAAAAAAATATATAATTAAAAAATCAATGAAATATAAGAAATTGAAGATAACAAGAGTGGCATGATTAATTAATTTATTTTGATTTTTTCTCAAGAATAAATAAAACTAGAAGATCAAGTATCTCTTAAATATATGTAATATTCTTGATAACAATATGGTTTCTTAGTCAAGTTTGTTGTAAATAAGGCACCGAGTATTAATGGTGATTGGATCAAGTGAAAAGAACATGCATGATTTGTTTTAAGTAAAGTTAATGATTTTACACACAAAAAAAGTTTTTGATATGAAGTTTTAAGTAAATTTTTTTAACGGCAATCTTTATGAAAATAGCGGTTAAAAGTCATCTAGTGAGACTTTTAATCGCATGTTTTTAAAACGGTGTAAAAAGTTTTTATAAAATTTAAAAAATTTTAGACCCAGTTTTAGTTTCTCTTTTCACAGTCATCTATAGTCTTATTTCTTTTCACCTTCACCACAGACTTTGACGAAAGTCATTTTTTGACGTTTTCCTCATAATTTCAATGCCCATCTCAGGCATTTTCCCTTAGTTTCAGCTTTTTTACATTAATATCATTCTTCATCATCTCTATTATCGTTCTCTATTGTGAAAATCTTAAGTCATCATTTAAATTATTCATTTACTTATTTTTCTTATTTTTTTCAATTGTTTGTTGTTTATAAACTGTAATATATTATATTAGAAAATTGATTGTGGTCATTCTTTATTTATTATTTATAAATTGTAATGCACCATAAGTTTGAAGAGTTTTAATAGTATAAGCTTTCTATATCTTTAATTCTATGGGTCCATGCATTCTATAGGGCGGTTTAATTCTTTTATTGAGTTGTTATTCTTTCTTTTCGTATGATATCTTGATGAAGACGTACGTTTTAAATTTTTGAAGCAAAGTCTCATATTTATTTGAGTTTTGTGAATAGAAAAAATTTGATACTAAGAGAGCTTTACATTTATGTCATGTGCTTTAATTTATTAACTCAATATGGATTAATTAGAATATAAAATATATGTGTTTTCATAATTTAGATGGTATATATAATCCCATAAAGGTTCATAATTATCTCTGTAGATAAATACCAAATTTAGTTGTTGCACATAATTTAATTATACCTTATGGTATTACATACATTAATTTATTACTATTATTAGTATGATTATTATAATCATTGTTACCCTTCTCACTCCTATTTGATTTGATAATAATTTGTTTAATTCTGAGAAAAATGTTGTGTTCAGATACAAATGCAATGAAGAAATGGTGAATTTCAATAGTGATTTCACACTCTCACGTAATGATATATAGAAATATTCTGATTCCTTTTGCCATTTTTAACCATTTATGTTTACTATAATATATCTCATTCCCATAGTTAAATAAGAAGAAAAAAAGAAACAAGAGGATTTTATCTTTATTTGTTTATTTAATTATTTTATTGTGGATTTAGTTTCAAGAGATTTGTCTCATAAATACATAACTTCTGTTTTTGCATGTGAAAGTAAATCCGATTTTCAATAAGAAATGAACATGGAAAGTGGTCTTGAATTTGAAATGTGAATATTTTTTTTTTAAATGAAAACTCGTTGGAGTAACTTCAAAAATCATTCTCAAAACCCTACAAATAACTCTCTCACGTGCTTAAATTAGGTTTTGTAGGTCACTTTCCTCCACAGAATCAATAACAATTTAAAAACTTTTGAAATTATACATAATATTTTTAACATTTAAACTTGTGAAACATGTAAATTAAAAAAATATTGAGTGAATAAAAATAGTTCTGCATTGTACAATAAAATGTGTGTATGCTCATGTTTGTGTGTATAATGTTCCTAAATATAAGAGTTAGTAGAGAGGTTTGCATATCTCAATTCGCTCTATCTTTTAAATCTATAATTTCTCCCTCAATTCTCTCTGTAATTTTTTGATATTATCAACTAATATTTGTCGCTTTTTATCGATTATATTATTAAGTATCTGATCAGCTGACTACTCCAATTTTAAATATTTCTCTCTATTTTTTTAATAGAAATTAGGTCGTATCCTTTAACCAATAATTTAGAGACTAATTTTTCTGAGGTATAGTGATAATTGAAGTGAGTTTTATTTCTCCAAATAAAACATTTTTCTATACACATACTTAATTCAAATGTAAGACATCAACAAGTATTTTTTTTATTGGTTGTACATATTAAAATGGTTTTTAACAATAGAATAATTTCTCAAATGATTAAAAAAATACTTTAAAAAAATGAACACATCTTTTTTTACAAATAACTAATTTAATTAATTTTATTAATTTTTATAAATTAATTATCTAACTTATATATTTGGCGTTGGAGGGAATATATATTTTCTTATTTAGTTAGTTGTAGACTTAATCATATTCATTTGAAGTGAATGATTCGAACGAAAAGAGACAGCTATAAAAGGAAGAGATCAGATCAAAAGGAATAATTCTTAAAAGAAGATATGCCTGCTATGCACACCATATGTCTTGTTCTGTAATATATATATAGCTGCTTAGCTGGTTCTTACTCTGCTTGCTGGCACCTTAAATGGCATTTCATCCTGCGGATGCCATCTCATATTACGCGCGCGTACACTCTTTTTTTTTCATTTAATTTCACGCAAGATTTCATGTTGATACCTTTAATTTTATAAAGTGTCAATATAGTTGTTTAACTTTAACACCCTTAATTTTATTAACAAAATTTTTTTTAGGATTAATTTAAATATTGACAAATACTGACATATTGAATTTATTTTTTAAATAACAGTGATTGACAAAAAACTATAATTTGATATTAATAGCGTTAAGGTTAGAGAATTGAAAAGATATTCTAAAAAAATTTAGGATTAATTTAAATATTGACAAATACTGACATATTTAATTTATTTTTAAAATAACAGTGATTTACAAAAAACTATAATTTGATATTAATAGCGTTAATGCTAGAGAATTGAAAAGATATTTTAGAAAATTAGGGAATATGTAATGGTATTTTAATATTAGTGTCCGTATGACTCAAAGAATCATAGGGAATATGTAATGGTAGGGAACATAATATATTTGGATGAGGATCATAGAACATTTTTTTGGTATGGCACCAAAAAAATGAGATTTATATTTTCTCTATAAAAAATAAAAAATAAATGTTAAATGATATTTTTAACTTTATCAAAGGTAAAAAATGGATGGTATAAATGTCTAGTGTTGATTCATGTAAGCACGAATCTGGATTACACAACTAAAGTTATGTAATTGGAATTGTCTGATTAATTGTAATCAATAGCATAATTGAACCAAATATGCCAAATATACCTGAATCAGCAAATTGCATAAAATTGAACCAATGTCTAATCAATAATATCTACTCTTTATAATAGCTTTTTCAAGTACAAGTAGTACCTATTCTGACTTACCTCTTGAATAAGATCTTTTACATTTATTTCTCTACGTGCGCCTCTTGAAGTTGAATACCATGTACCCCACCCCTTATTACATATATGCCATGTAGGATGCCATGTGGATAGGATTGTAAAACCCACAAATGATGCTTCTTGTCATGCCACCCAGCTACTCTTTCTGGGCCTCTTTTTTGGTCGGACTTCTACCATTTAACCAGTGTCACTTAAAGTGATAGAATTGTCCTCTGTGGTTCATATCACTGACTTATGTACCCTGACATGATAAGGAGAGTGTATGACACAAAAGATTCATAAAATCCTTAGCAGAAGCAAAAATCCCAAATGGATAATGACAAACAAGGAAACAAAAGAAGGAACAACAGAAAGAGGAACACGTCCCTTATCTTTTCTCACAAGCAACCCTTCAATGATTGGGAAATTCACAACAATAACATATCCTGAAATCAAAATCTGAACCAACATGTCTTCCAAGTTTCCCTCACAAACCACCCTAAACAGTCCTCCAATGAAGCACGAAACGTTAATGGTGACAAACGCAAGCACTGGGACAAGAAACATGTGTGAGGTTCTGAAATCAAACATGTCCAGTTGGTACAATGTTGCTTTTTGTTGTTCTTTGTCTTCGTCTTCTTCTTCTTCTTTGTTGGTGGGCAAAAAAGTTGATTTTCTCAGATTGAGACTGTTAAGGATTGCATTCAGAAATCCATAAAGGTGGCTTGTGGTTGATTTGATCATCCACATTCGTTGTTCGTTTATGTATTTGGGGAATGAGCATCCTGTTGTGAGCACTTCTTGTAAATGCTTACATTGTGCTGATGCAAAGATAAAGGCAAAGATGAAGAAATATGGATCTGAAACCTGCCACACCAAACAAGAAAGTTAAATTATACAAGTGAATTAATTACATGGAAACTTTTAAAATTCTATTGTATTTCACATTACTTAATGCATTCTCGGACTAAGAAGCAACACCTAAATATATATGTATATAAGTTTGAGAAGTCAATATTAAAGGTCAAAATAGTGTTCGACAATACATCAAATGTGATTCCTTTAACAAAATGATACATGTACTGAAAAAAAACGAAGGTTGATATAATTTTAGGGGAGAAAGACGTAGAGATACCTTCCAAATGTGCAAATATGGAATTAGGACCGGAAATAACATGATCGCTGTAAAGTCCCTAGGGACTAGTCTTTGATTAAATTTTATACCAAAATTATCTAAATTTCCTTAATTTAATATATGAAAATGAAAAAAGAATGAAATGACAACGAGAGTTTAACAAATAAAAACTTTAACTTCATTATCAAACGATAATAATAACTAAGACAGTAATAACTAATTTTGCAAAAAATTCTTGTTGAACATCAATAACAATAACAATTTAACAAGTAACAATAGCTATAACAACTAAGACAGGGATAACTAATTTCAATAATAGTAATTAGGTCATTTCACAAAAACTTAATTTCTGAATAGTCCCTAAGGACGTATAGGAATTAAGCCATTTTGGGATACTATTTTGAAAATTCCCGTATTCCCGTAGTCTTTCTCATATTTTTGTAAATATCTTAGATGGATCAATTCACACTTTCTTGCATAGCAAACAAGTAACACTATAGTATATAGCTATATTGTTATGATAGTGATAACTAGTGTCACACTAAGGGCAATTAGATTATTTCACACTAAGAACTTCATATAGACTAAGCTACAGTTACTTGCATAGCAAACAAGCAGTAGTTGTAATAAGTAGATAGTTATGATAATTGTTGTATGTTACCTTTGGGTACAAGGGGATTCCATGTAAAAGGCAAAGTTGAGGGATAATAGCAAAACAACATAAGGGGAAGAAATAAAGCGGGAAGAGTGTGAATTCTGCAAAACACAAACTCTGAAGGAGAGGCATCTTAAAAGGGCCATATATAAGTGGGCAAAACTTGCTCAATAAAATCTCAATCAAACCAGAACTCCATCTTGTTCCTTGAATCAACAAATCATTCAAATTTGTAGTTGCCGTTCCCAGAAACTGTGGCTTTGGAGGATCACAGAACACTGATCTCCAACCATTACAGTTCAACAAGAACCCAGTGAGCACATCTTCAACTACACTTGCATACAAGAATCCAACCTACATCAAGCAATATATACATTTGAAAGCAATATAAATATATACTCTCTCTGCTCTTGAATACAATGTATCTTTTAAAACATTTTATTTGTTCTATGATATTAAATATTTCCTCTTATCCTAAATATAAGAGTTAATCAATATGTTTATTTTGATTCTATACGTAAGACTTCAATCACCTTTCTTTCCATAATTGATACTCCTCTGATCCTTATTATATAATATATTTAATTAATTTGATTAAATTAAGAAAGTTAGTTATTAGTTAATATAATATATTTTTTCTAAAATATCCTAATCATCTTTCTTAACTCCTTCACTTATTCTCTTACTTGATTATTGTTGAGGAAGTATCAATAAGATAATTTAAAAAAAGTTAATAAATATAGAAAATATATTTTATATTTAAAACTAAGATTAACTATTTTTTAAAATTCGTCTATATTGATTGCACATATTATTAAAAAGTTTTCAATATAAATGATATCAATAAATATTTTTTATAAATAACTAAATTAATCATTTAACTCCTACATTTAGGGGCTAGAGGAGTATTAATTAAAATAAGATTGTAATTATTGTAAACTTACTATTATTGTGTACAATTTCAAAACTTTTTATTTATCATATAAAGTGCATAAATCCAGACAAAATATGCATATAGCTATGTAAATGAAACAAAGGTAATTATATATATAAATATATACTCACCTCTTGACCCCATTTGGTGCTCGTTTCATAGTCACAGGAGGCCAACAACTTAATATCTTGTGGTAACAATTCATGAGTAGTACCAGAAACCAAATGAGATGTATAGTTTTTGCTTAGAGATTTGATGAACTCATTGGATGAGCCAAATTGTTGCTGAAGTTGAACAAGTTCAATATTATCTGGCATTCAGAAAACAATGTCAAATAAATCAACGTATATACTCGTAGATTTTGGCCCTTAATTGAAATTAATATATGTATATATATATATATATATATTCTACTACTACATAATGAACAATTCAAATAGAACAAATAATCTAAAACATAACACACGAATAAATTAAATAAGAGCATGAGTGGATGCCGTATATAAACACTTATTATTTTGTTATTATTAGTTGTTAAAATTAAATTTTATTTTCATATGAATACCTATTATTTATTATTATTAGTTATTAAAATATTTATGTATATTTATAAATTTGATTTAATATATATAAACAATTTTACATAAATTTTGAGCTATTTGAAATACCTTGACAAGTGTAAGTTCCATATAGTGCGGCCCTTTTTGCATAAAAGCAAGTACCAGACAACACTGGTCCTTCAAGGCCATCCATTCCTTGCCATAAAACCTAATCAAAAGTCAAACTTGTCCATGAAGATTCAGTATATGATTACTCTAAAGCAATAATTCATCATGATGAAGCTGAAGATACACAACCACAGATAGATAGATAGATAGATATATATATATATATATATATTCTTTTTATTATTAATATAATATTTAAATAAAGAGTAGATATTTATTCTAAATATATAATTTATTTTTTATATTTATTATTTTTTTAAATGATTTTTATTGATAATCGTTCAATAATAATTAAATAAAAAAATAAAAAAAAGAGTTAAGAAAAAATATCATGATACTTTTAAAAAATATATAATATTAATTAATTTAATTAATATTTTTAATTTAATTAAATTAGTTAAATATATTATATATTAAATATCAGTGTATATATATAATATACTTAACTTTAAAAACAGATCTGAGCTGAGAGTCATATATATCATTGTTTGTGATGCCACGGAATTTTTGAGGGAACTGAACAAAAGCAAGAGATGGTGAGATCTTGGGATCAAGATGAAAGCACATTGCTCGTTTCCCTGAAGTTGGGTCATTGCACATCATGTCACAATCTAGCACCAGAAAGTAAGGAGCATTGCTCATCACTCCCGATACACGCAGCTGAAACAATGTTCAGATGTCAAGTGTGAGCGGATTTGGCTTGATACTGAGAACAGTCCCACGTCGGATATAATTGGATTAGAAAAGAGATATATAAGAGGAAATTAAATGATCACATACTCAATGCTTTAAGGTTTTAAATTAATAAGATATACTTTCTTTTATTTTTAATTATAAGAGATAATTAATTTTTTTAATAGATTAAAAAAATAAAATAAATAAATTAATTATGATAAAATTTAATCCTTAAACTAAATTTATATTATATACTACATAATTTATATAAATTAGATAATTATATTTTATATTAGTTATAAATAATTGATTTATTTAATTTTTTTAATATATTTAAAAAAATTAATTAATTTTTATAATTAATATCGTAATATGGTGATCACTTTTATGCATCTTGATTGATGCGACGGAGCCCACTTGGACCCTCGCCCATTTAGGATCTAAGTCCCACCAACAATACATATATTTACAGAAATATTAATTTTTTTGAAAATTTGGAAGTGGAGTTGAGAAAATACATATGTTAAAGGTGGAATATGATATCATGACTAATCTTGAATGTTATTGGATTAGGGAAAGTATACAAGTGAAAAGACTCGTAAATAATGCCATTTACATTGAAACTATCTTTTGATAAATAATCTATTGATAAATGTAATCATTATTCATAGGAATAATTAAAAAAATTATTATAAATTTAAGAAACATAATGGATTAAAATCTTAAATTTAGATCAAAGTAAATCTATCAACTAACTTCTATATTTAAGATCAAAATGAACATTATCACATTAAAAAATATGAAAAATCTATATTTAAAAATTTTATTAACTAGAATGTATAATATGTTTTAATATGTAGAAAGCACTGATAACTATGTGGATTTTATACCCAGAAAGCATTAATTTTATCAATAAAATTTTTAAAGATGAATTTTTTCACCTATTTTTTGCTAAATAGTGTTATTATCACATATTTATCATAGTGTATATCGCGAAAGTGAGGCTTTTGGATTTTTTAGAATACTAATACCAAGACGTTGAGGGCTCCAGCCTTGAAATGGTGGGATTGAGAGGTCCTTTTTTCTCTACAAACATACACCAACGGTGGCAATTTCACTTTGTCTAGTATTTCCTCTTCAATGTTTTCTTCCATTACCTGTCTCATCAATTTCTTCTTATAGTTATTAGAGTTAGAAGCAAAATCAAACTCGTCATCTTCCACATACAAAAAATTCAAGAAAAAATCACTTTCAAGTCCACATAAATAATTTTAATATGCATTTTTCAAAAGGATCGTATTTACTTCAAATTCTTTATACCTATTATATAAAGTTCTTAAATTATATTTTGTGATTTGTACTATTTTTTATATAAGTTTAAATTAAATAAATATATTAAAAAAAATTGGATACATAATAAAGTGTGATTGGAGAGTTTGACAAAATTAATGAAATGAATTTGATATAATTTTTTTCAAAATGCCTTACCTTTGAAAAAAAGAAAAATCCTCCCTCCCCATAGCGGCCGGAGTTCCCTCGTTGACTGGCTGTTGGACTTGGTCGCCAATGGGAGCCAACGAAAACCATCACCAGTGGGCCGCTGGAGCCACCATTGCAGGTGACAAGTAAATAACAACAAAGTCTTGAGACATTAAGTCCTCGGTGGTTGCCACCGGCTGGCTGGCGGTGGGACTCCGACAATGATAGGGAGGGAGGATTTCTCTTAAATGAAGGATATTTTAACAATTTATGCTAAATTTAGATATAATTAAAGGGCACGATATTGCACAGTAATATAGTGATGATTTTAAAAGATTTTTTTTTTTTTTTGCATTTTGAATTATTGTGTTGGACTAGAGAGTATTTTTTCATAATTTAAAAATTTAATTTAACTTTACCTCAATCATAGAGGGGTGATCATGACTAATGCCAGAGAGATCCCCATCTATTCTCATTCTCATTATCTCTGCTTTGAAAGCCTTATATTTTTCCTGCCACTCAAATCAATATCCATATATTTTGTTTAAAAAAATCAAGATATAATTATCGGTGTAACAAATCAAAAGATTAGGCATGATTATTATAATTACATGATTAAGTAGTAAAAATAAGTGTTCATTTTAGATTTATAAAATCAATATTTTCTTACTTGGGTGGGTCATCGGAAATATAAACGTGAAGCTTCTCCGGTGGGTAATCAAGAGCCATGGCAGACAACACAGTGTTCATAACTTGCTCAGTAGGCTCCTTACTTGGGTCCGTAGTACAAATGAAGACATCCAAAGGAGGAAGCTTGTTGTCGTCATCGTCCGGCAATCTTTCCGGGAACGCAGTCCGTACAACGGGACGCCATCGGAAGGCTATGCCAAGGAGCCAGATGAAGGAGAGGATGGTTTCTGATAAGAAGATGATGAGAAGGAAGGGAAAGAAGGAAGTGGTGGTTTCATGGAGGAAGAAGAAGGAGGAGGCTCTGTAATAGAATAAGAAGGCTAGAGAAGTGGAATGGAGGAGTGTGTGAAGCCTGTTGAAGAAAGCTTGAAGCTTCTGGACATGGAAGAGGTTGAGAGGAAGAGAGTTGTCCATTTTGATAATTAATTACTAGGTTGCCAACGGTGTGGTCTATCTGTGTTATAACGAGAGAGGCCATTTTGATAATTACTATGTTGACAACGATGTGGTCTCTCTCTCTATGTTATATATAGAGCGAGATTTTCGAGTGATTACTATATATATGTTGTCAACTGTCCTACCGTTTTTACATTATGGCAAAGGCTGTTAAGAGATGGGAACTAGTGCTGATCAAAGTGACGAGTTTGATTAGGTTATATTGTCTACGTCTAATTTGTACCGTACAGATTTATTTATTTTTATCTTTTAAAAATATTATTTTAATAAATATATAATCTAAAATAAAGATAATTTTTAACTATATTTTTAAAAAAATGATTTTTAATTTAAAAATGTCAATTAAAAAATTAAATATAATTAGTCTAAAACTAATAAACTTTAGGTGCTCACCACTTTGATGAGCATTCAAAGCGACTCTCTAAAAATGTTACAATTTACTTCTCTTCTTTTGGAGATATACATAAAAAAGCATCCCTCAGTTTAATATTTTCAAACCCAGTTATTTGAAGTTTTTAAGCTTTGAGATTAAATTTTATAGTAAAATTGTCACCACATTAGTTATTATTATTTAATAAGTTAAAATTGTTACATATTAAACTATTATTATCGTTAATATTTAACAATTTACTAAAACTTGTTTGTGTACAAACCATAATTTTTGTGAAATTAGTTGTCACTATTTTTAGTTATTAATGTTGCAATTTGATAAGTTAATGTTATTATTTTGTTTTTTCATTTTTCATAATTTAAATTAAGGGCATTTAAATCATTTTCTTATAAAATTTTATTCTAAACTAGTTCCTAATGTTGGTGGGGTGACTTTGTATAATTTTCTCTTAGCTATTGGGGCCAATTTCCCCAATACTATTAGAAAAAAACACTTATAAGGGCTCTTATAAGGGCACTGCCTCACAGCGGTTAAAGGAAAAATGCGATACTATGTTTATAAATAAGTTGCATTTGTAAAACTTTATAACGATATTTTTGTTTGTTTTGTATAAAATTGTTGTTAAATTGTCATTTAACGGCGTTTCTAGTAGTTCAACTAAAAACCACTGTTAAAACTCAATTTTTTGACAATTTAGTGTAAAATCGCAATATAAAATTTCATGAATTTTCAAAATCCTTCGTGCGGAGTACAGTTTCACTTTTTCACAACCTTATTGTTTTGTTGATCTATCAAATGACAACAGACTTACACTAACATCATTTCCCGTTATTTTTCTCCTATTTTTGGTGTCTATCTTCGTTGATAAAGTCATTCTCAGTCATCAGTGCCGTAAGTCACCGTTTACTTTGTTATTTACTTATTTTCGTGTTGTTTCATATGTTTGTTGTTTATAAGATGTAATATATCTTATAGACTATCATCATTGTATTGAATACATGATTTTTGTAGTTTTTGTTTATTACATTTGTTCCTATTTGTTTATGGACGCATGTCTCAAATTTTTTGAATCTGTTTGTATTTTTATCAATTGTTCTGTTGCTTTATTTATTTGATAACTTGCTTGTAAAAAGTATTGGTTCCTATTTATTTTCTATTTGATGAATTTGATTACCATTTGAGATTGTTTACATTTAAGGGAATAATGGATCGTAGTTAGATGAAAGCTAAAAAAACTGCTAAGGAATATGAAAATGGAGTAGAAATGTTTCTTGAATTTGCTCAGAGAAATCCTTTGAAGAAAATTGATGGATTGTTCTTCTGTCTTTGTGTTAACTATTTCAACTGTAACAAATTGTTTATTCCTGATATAAGAGATAATTTTATATGTGATGGGATAAGTTTAAGATATATAAATTAGATTTAGCACAGTGAGATTAGGAGGACTCCTTTGCGTGAGGAAGTTGTAAACTATACTTTGTAGATAGAATTCTGGATATGTTTCATGATATTGGAGTCGAATCCTTTCCAAAGTTCTTTCATATACATGAAAGTTTGCTAAACAATGCTGAGATGCTATTGTATTAGGAGAGTAAAGATGAGTACACAATGTTAAAATTTATGTTATGATTGCTGAATTTGAAATCTAGAAATGGTTAAATTGATTCTACTTTGACGGAATTACTCGAGTTGTTGAGCGATGCCCTTCCTATAGGCAATACACTACCAAGATTAATGTACGAGGCAAAGAAAGATAACGGGTATGAAGTCCTACGATTATCACATGTTGATGCAATAATTACTACCAGTGACTATTTGAGGCATTATAAAAGATTATATGAGGAGCTCTATTACTAGACTTTGTATGTTCTTCAATGCTGTTTGTAGTAAAGTGATTGATCCCGCTGAATTGGATGAATTGAAAAACGAAGATTATGTTATCCTCTTCTAGTTGGAGATACACTTCCCTCCAGCATTTATTAACATCATGGTCTATTAGATTGCTCACCTGGGATGTGAGATTAGACTGTGTGGCCTTATGTGCTTAAGGTGGATGTACTCGTTTGAGATATACATGAAAACTCTTAAAGGGTATTCTAAAAATCCTTATTGACCAAAGGCATAAATTGTTGAAAGGTATATAACTGAGGAGGCAGTTGAGTTTTAAAACTCATATCTTACTGGGGTAAAGGCAGTTGGCCTTCCTCAATCTCGGCATGACTAAGGGAGAAAAAGTAAGGAAACTCGTGTGCCAAAGTGAAGGGCATGTCTCATGAATTGGTGATGTAAGCACATCTTTATATTTTGAATAATAAAGATGAAGTTTTGTCATACTTGGATACTCATGAGAATATGCTCAGGAACATGAACCCAAGAAAGAGCAATATGCAACTAGCTAATGAGCACAACATGTCTTTTGCAAAATTGTTCAAACATTAAGTGTTAAAGAATAACAATCCTTCTGAGACAATATAAATGTTAGTTGCAGGGCCTTGTTTTGAGGTTGTGTTAGGAAAGTTATGACATAAATAGCTACTCTTTTTATACAAAAGCCCAAGACAACAAAAGTATAATACATAATAATATATGATGTAGACATGATGAGTACATTTTTGGTTAATATTTTGATGTTTGGAATTGTCTTTTAACTTGTTTAGGATTCATCTTTAACCATTTCTTTCTTTTATATATGATATATAGATATTAGGTTCATTGAAACTTTACCAATTTGGATGATTGCGTGGCCATTTAGATTTTGGGATTGCTGACTTCATACTTTGATGCATATAATTAATTGGTATGTCTTAACTATACTAAATGTGGGGTGTCATAAATGCATGTAAAGCTTATAAATAAAAAAAATGACTACTAAAGGCCGTGGAAAAATTATACATTAATATAATCGCCGTTATTGTATTACACTATAATGACAGTTTTAATATCAAAACTACTGTTGTAAGTCTACCATATAATGACGGTTTTCAAATTGCCGTTAAGTGTTAGACTTATAACGATAGTACAATTCATGTCACTTGTAAAACTGCCGTGAAACATCACTTTTAACCGCCGTTAAAAGCTTTTTTTCTAGTAGTGTGATAGTCTTATCCTCATAGGCTTAGGATCCATTGCTATGTTGCATGTCATTTTGGAGCTTGTGCTTTTTCATATGGTAATTGGTCTTTCGTTTTTATGTTGAGTGCTAAATAAGGAGTTAGATTCAAATATTAAAAATATTAGTTAAATTAGTTATTTATGAAAATTATATATTGCTTTTTTAAAATTCCTATTCTAATCATTTACATGAGAAATTACTCTTATCATAAAAATCTTTTTTAATATGTGTAATCAATTAGGAGGTTTAGGAAAAATTATAATTTTGAAAGACAAAGCGAGTTAAATCTTATATTTAAAACTAAAACAACCACATATACTAGCTCTTATTTTTATAACTAATTTATGATTTTCCCCTAAACTCCCTCTATTTTTTTATTTAATTAAAGTTATAATCCTTTTTTAAGCCTAGAGCAACATGTGTTCTCCTTCTCATGTCGTTAACTATCTCAATTAATGATAGAAATATGTCAAGCCTTTAATAGAGGCCTACAGTCTAGCCTAGTTATAGCCTAATAGAGCTTGGCCTATTTGGGCTTAGGCATATTTAAAGATCTATTGGTTTAAATTTTTTAGACTTTTTTTTGTATTGCCTACCCTATAAGCCTACAGGCTTGGCCTATTTGATTATATGTAGGCTATAAATAGACTTAGTATATTTAAAGCTTTATAATCAATAGGGGTTGATCCGAGTGGTAAGCGGCTCGATATCGCTTAAGTGAGGTTTCAAGTTTAAGCCTTAGCATATATAAAAAATCCTCGTTGAGAGACTCACCCACCATAGTCAGGTGCGTGATAAGGGTCGGATCCAGATGTAGTCAGGATAAAGCTCTGATAAACCAGGTGAGCAATAAAAGAAACAGAGCTGTATATTTATATATAAATGTAAAAAACGAGTGGTAAGCGGCTCGATATCGCTTAAGTGAGGTCTCGAGTTTAAGCCTTAGTATATGTAAAAAATCCTCGTTGAGAGACTCACCCACCATAGTCAGGTGCGCGATAAGGGTCGGATCCAGATGTAGTCAGGATAAAGCTCTGATAAACCAGGTGAGTAATAAAAAAAATAGAACTGTATATTTATATATATGTAGTCTTTGAACATACTAAAGCTTACTTACAACCTTCAATATGTGAAATACGAAACACTTTTAGAAGCTTAAGTAAGCCTCTAAAAAGGTTTTAAACTTGGTAGGCTTTTCGAAGGCTCAGACTAAAAATAATATGTTTTGAATTATTGTTATAGGCCTATGCCTATTTAGTCAACACTTGGTCTAACTTTATTTATTTTTCTCCTAACCTCAACAGACATCTTGTTAATTTTAAACCTTCTTTATTGATTAGACATATTAAGAATTCTTTTTATCAAAGAATAGTTTCCATATCAAATGATTAAAATATGTTTCAGGAAAACCAACGCGCATGATTATACAAATAATTAACTTGATTAATTCTTTTAATTTTTGAAAAATATGAATAGTGTAGAAATCACCAAAGTTGTTTTGATTAGTTTAAACACATAATATTATGTTTAAATAATTAAATTATCCACTACTGCATTGAGTTTTGCTGGTTATTAAACACCCCTTTTTTATCTCTTAGGACAAATATCATAGTAGTCACTAGCTTTATTCATGAAAGTAGTATAATTCGCATTATTCTTCCGTTTCGTGTCAATGTTTTAAAAAGGTCTGAATATTTTTTTTTTGATAAAAAAAAAGGGTCTGAATATAATTAGAGATGTGGGGTGCATGATAATTGGGCTTTAGTTTGTGTGTGGGCTCTGCTATATTATTTGGTAGCCCAAATTTCAAGCCCAATGAAAGTCTCATGAACCCACGGTCCTCACAAATTCAAAAATGAATTTTAGCATTTAGTTTGTTTAGAGTTATAATATATGAACCCATCGTTCGTGGGTTCAGCTGGTGAAGGGGTGAGACATACTATCATTTGGAGTGTGTTTGAACCCTGGGGAGTATCACTTTGTTGTGGTTCCAGTAACTGTGCTTGGGGAGGCATCCTAGCTCTTGGGTGCCTAGGTTTACGCCTGAGGATAATAGACGGCTCGCTCTGCCCGACATTGGTATCGCCTAGAAGGAAGGGAGACTTCGCCCTACCTTTGGATCGTGGGTGAGCCCAACCCCTTTCCAAAAATTTTTATACTAAAAAAAAGAGTTATAATATATGATATCTCACAAAGACGCGAGTTCAATTCTTATTATTATAAATATTTTTTTAATAGATAATCTCATAAATCTGTTATAAGTGTTCTCTGAACTATAAGACTATATCATGACTTTAATAGGGAATCAAGACTTAACCTGCATAATTTTTTTTTTATAAAAAAGAAAACACTTGATTTGTTTAGAAGCATGTAAAGGATGAATTTACTCTCTTTTTGCATGTTTCCCTTTCCAACATCCGTGACGGTGCTTTTCTTAATAAAGTCACTTCATCTAATTATATTAGAGTTAATCCTGTAAATTTATTTTAAGCTTTTATTTTTTTTAACTTTTAGTTTCATTTAAGTGTGATTTAATCCCTTTATTTTTCTTTATTTCACATTTATACCGTAACTTAGATGGTTTCAATATGATTATTGAGTTTATCAGTTTATTCCAAAATCACGGTTACTCTTTAATTTCGTTTAGTTTTGGTTTTATATCATGTTTACTTTATTTTCTTCATTAATAATTATTTTGAGAAGTACTCGAATGATTTTGTTCTTTTCAACACTATTGAATTTTTGGCAAAAAATCATTATTAAATTAACACGCTTCACAAAAAAAAAATTCTACATAGCCCATCAATAAAAACAAAAACGAAATCGTGATTTACGTTATAAAGCAAGTCGAACAAAAAATGAAATTGAAATATAATAGTGAATCTTTTGGTAAAATTGAATAGAATAAAAAAATAAATAAATCAATAATTTATTTAGTGAATAAAGCTAAAAATGATAATCATGTTGACCGTTGCTAATATTATTGTTAATGTTTAATGTTTAATTTGCAATTTATGTGATTTATTTCATTTTGGACAATAGTTAATTATTCAGGAAAATGGTTTGACTTTATTTATTTTAAAAATTTGGACACTTTATTTTGTTAATATTTATGGTTTGAATTATGAATTTAGTAGGTTTATTGTTTTATTTTTGTCCATCTCAAAATATGTGAATAATATTAAAAATTTATAAAACTGCTTCTTTTTTTTCCTAGATTGTAAAAAGGCTTGAAAGACCGCGGGAGTGGCCTATACGAGGGTCTGCTTTACAAAAAAGTAATATTATGGGGAAAATAGACTTTTTTTATATATATAATTTTTAAAAAAGAGTTAGATTAATTTATAATATAAAGATATAACAAAATTTTCTTTTTTCCTAGGGAATACTAATGTATAGTAAGATGAGCTGTCAATTACTTGAAAACATAAATTTAAATACCTAAAAATTAAGATATTTTTTAAATATTATGATTAAAATTATAATAAAATAATACTAATAAAAATTAAATATATTTTAAATAATTATATCTATTTTAATTGTACATGGAAAAAACAAACTTTTGATTAGCATGGAGACAGGTCAACCATCAACAACCCTACTCAAGATCATTAACTTTTACTAATTCCAAATCCCTAGAACAAGTAATTTTATGTCAAACAAAGAGCACTTGGGTCATTAATTGGCAATATACCTCATTAATATATTAATAATAAACATAATAAAATAATTTATATAATTATTTATAATAAATTAAAACTCATATTTTTTAAATTGTAATGGTGGTTATAAAAAAAATCTTAAGTTGTGATAGTATAACTCACTTAAATTTTGGGAAAACATAATAGGCATATTATTTAGTTTATATCATTTCACAATTTTTTTAATATGTAAATATTTAATAAAAAAGGGTTAAACTCATTGAAATTTTTCTTTCTCTTAGATAATACTAATATTAGGTAAGACGAACTATCTAATATTTTTAAATATAAATTTAATTACTTAAAAATTAAAATATATTCCCAATCACTAGAATCATAATAGCAATACCATTTCACAATTTTATTCCTTTGTCCTTTCCCACCATCTTATAAAACAACTTTTGTATCCACAATTATATTCTAGGAAGGTTCCTTCTCCTACATATTTCATTCTTTTAAAAATGATTTTAAAATATTAAATTAAAAGAAAGTATAATTATGGGATGAGAGTGAAATTTAAGCATGTGTTAAAGGACCAAATTAAATTAAACTAAAACTGGAATCAAATTTACAAACGATAATTAAAGAATGTGACTAGAGATTTGCCTATGATTTGGTTTGGACCAAAAAATCTATTTTCATAATTGAGTTAATTGGTCAAGAATTTGAACCAAAATCCAATATTAAATGATGAACCGGAACGATTTTTTTTTATTATTATTAAAATTAGATAGGATGGAAAAAAGCTAAACAATTAAAAAGCTTAGCAAAAAGTCTACGTGGAAAACAAAAGGCTTATAAAAAAATTGACAAAAAGTTTAATATATTTTCAAATATTTCATAAAAAACTTAATATACTATGATGTTATTAGGTTAATAATTAAATTAATTTATGAATTTATTTCTTTTATATCTACATATATTATTATATATTTCTTTTATTATATCATCGATTCAACCATTGGTCAAATTTTTTGAATTAATAAAACATAAACCCCTTAATTTTTGTTGTTGTTTAACATCAACGAATTAAACATCACTAATATGAGAATCATTTTCTGTATTATTTATTAATCATGAAGAAAAATAAAATAAAATACTATTTTTCTGTCTTGTTTGGGTTCCGCCGTTGCTCTGTTTGCTGCACACCACCACCTCTCTGTATCTTTCTCTCTCTAGAATCTCAGGGGTCGGATTGGCCTTTGACAATACTCTCGTCTCCGATTCCAGGTTTGTATGCTCCAATGGATCCTCCGATGCTGTCTTCGAATTTCATTCCTCTTATTATTCGTTTATTAATTTTCTTGATATTTATCGGCGTTCATTTGGGTCGTTCGTGGGATTTTAATCAATGTTTATGGGGTTTTTGGTCCAAGATCTTGGTTATTCGGATTAAAGATCCCCTTGGAGGTCATTTGGTTCCGGTTTTCATGCAATTGGGCTCTCAGTGCAGTTTTTGGAATCTCGTTATCTTTAGTTTAATTCGGGCATGTTTTAATTTGTTTGATTGATTTTGAGCTTAGATTTTCATTGAGTTACATCTTTGTTTTAGGGTTTTATTGATATTTATTTCTTTTACGGGGTTGGCTTTTGGTTCTTCCTGGTGTGAAGTTGAGGGAGTTTGGTTCTTAATAATATCGGGGAGGACGTAAGGAATGAAGCTTTTACTTTTCTGTTGATTTCTATAGGTTCTTTGTTGAATTTGAAGAATGAGAAAGCTATTATCGCCCAAGGCTAATAGTGTGTCAGTGCTCTTTATTTTTTAATTGGTAAAATATCAGTAGCGGCATTTAATTTTCCCCCTTCCATATCATCTCCGTTGAAAAATGTGGCTGGATTATAAAGTGAATGATATGTAGAATCGAAAGCCGCCTTCGATAATTGTTATGAATATTTTATGATGCAGCTGGGAAGAATACTCTGAATGTTTGATTTATTGTATGATCTTAGTGCAATGTAAGGAATAGGGGGCTGATCAGGGCTCGCTTTTTGTTTGTGTTGTTTTCTTCAGTAGGAGTTAGAAGAGGATTGCTAGTGAAATTATTCTTGAGCGGTGAATGGCTGGGATTGCGAATGAGGAGTCTGGAGTGGAGAAGTCTGTGGAGGGAATTTCAACTGGGCAACGTTGTCAATCTGGTGAAGCATTGGCAGAATGGCGTTCCTCTGAGCAGGTGGAAAATGGAATCCCATCTACTTCACCCCCTTACTGGGATACCGACGATGACTATGGTGGTATGTTGGTGTGTGTGTGTGTACGCATTCTTTAATGGTGTCTTTTGAATATATGTTCTTATGGATTGTTATATTTCATTTCTCTGTGTTATTTGATTCTTATGCATGGAAATGAGCTAGGACAATTGTAGTTATGATACAGAGAAGACTTGCATTATTGGTGGAGTTGTGAGAAACATGGCATCTGCCATTTCTGAGGTCCTTTTCTCTTTAGTGGTGGCAACAATAAGAAGAAAGCTTTACTATGCATCTTGACCTAGCGATACTATTAACAAATATGCGTGCCTCTTCATAATTTTTTCAGTGAAATTATCAAGTCATCAAATTTCCTTGGATATTAGTTTATATTGGCTACATTTAATTTTTTCTATGAACAGGGAGTGATAATATTTCAATTATCATGTGGTGAAAACAAGTAATAGCATTGGTTGTGCTTCTGGCTAATCATTCTACAAAGACATTGAAGCTTTTGTTTAATTCTAGGTTTAAACTGCCACCAAATCACCAGTTTTGAGTGCGGGGACAGTTCAGTGAGGCACCTGTCTTCTGTCTTGTCAACGACTTGTTTAGTCAAATAAGGCAAATGCCTCACTGAAGTATTGCAATCCCAACTTCAGCTCCATCATTTTGGATGAAATGAATTGATTCCTTATGTCTTTTTATAGAGTGATCATGAATGAGTTTTTTTTTTTTTTTCAATTATGAAGTGAAAGTAGTGATATATGTTACTAAAAATTCAGGTCATTTATCATAAGAAATAACATTGTTAATGAATCCTAATATAACATGATGGATTTATATTAACAATTGAATGTCCAATTTTTCTTTCATAAAAAGAATTGTTTGAGAACTATTTGTTCATTTCAGGTCCAAAACCTTCTGAGCTATATGGAAAATATACATGGAAGATAGAAAAGTTTTCTCAGATTACCAAACGGGAACTTCGGAGTAGTGCATTTGAGGTTGGCGGCTACAAATGGTATAAAGCCTTAACTTCAACTATTAGTCTGACATGCCTTTTTGTGCGCTTATGTGTTCTTTGTCTTGCTATCCATGATTTTTGTGTGGTCATTTTTAATCTTTTCCCACCTTTCAACATGTCCAATCAATATATGTATTTAGTTGAAGCTTGAATGAAGGGATTCCTTTGCGGAATTGTGATTTGCTGATTTTATATGTATAGTTTCACATGAAACCATTTCTCTCTCTCTTTCTTGTAATGAATTGAAAGTTTGAATTGTTTTTCTGATACTGTGAAACTTTCAGACATGGGCTTGGGCATCTGTGGCTTTCATATGCTAAATTTTTGCACAAGGGAAATTTCCTTCTCTCTTGCCTCATTAAAATGATTTGCCCAATGTCAGGAGTATTTGGCGATGGTCATTCATTCCATAGCCTTGATATTGGGGTTAGTTCATATGGTCCAACAGATGCATATGGTTTAACAAAACAAATTGTTATTTGAATTTTGCTGCAGTTTTATATGTTTTAAAACTTTGACCTAATCCAGCTGTGGTGTGTTCCAGGTACATTTTAATTTATCCACAAGGTTGCGATGTTTGCAATCATCTCTCTTTGTTTCTATGTGTGGCTAATCATGACAAACTTCTTCCAGGTTCAGTTCTTTAATTGTTTTAGGTTTCTCTGATGATCATTAGTTTACAAGCCTGTCTCTTAACCCATGTCTGTTATTTTTTTGTCATACAGGATGGAGTCATTTTGCACAATTTACAATTGCTGTGGTCAATAAAGATCCGAAGAAATCAAAATATTTTGGTCTGTTGTTTGTTTAATGATTGGATCAGCTATTAAAGTCTTTAATGGTTGTTTAAGGAGTAACTTCGCTTGGATTATTCAGATACATTGCATCGTTTTTGGAAAAAGGAGCATGACTGGGGCTGGAAAAAATTTATGGAGTTATCAAAAGTTTGTGATGGCTTTGTTGATGGTTCTGACAATTTGATAATAAAAGCTCAAGTTCAAGTCATCAGGTATTCTATGCTTAATTTATAGTTACTCTGTAGTGCATGTGACTTATATCTTAGTTGACTCATCAGATATGACTTTGGGATTTGGCGTAGGCCCACTGAAAAGTTTGATGCTGGAATATCTTGGTATTATTCATCTTTGAGGCTGATATAAATAGATACAGGTTCAGACGTAGCATTAGAATAGAATCCCTAAACTAATGGCAAGATGCCTCCTCGGATCTCTATAATTACAGGATACTGATACAGCTGTAATTGTTTACTGTAATTGTAGTCCACGTAGTTTCAGCTCTATTTTCTTTACTTGTCAATATAGAGAGAACATGAATGCTTTGTAATTCTATCTGTTTTAATTTCTGGGATGTGAGGACCCAATTATTTATTGAAGGTACATGATGCCTTTAAATTGGAGGCATCAACACAGGCATCCAACTTACTATTTCAAGACGTTGGTAACTATACCTGAATTATTCATAGATATTCAAGATTCCCAAGAGGCATAGGGTTTCATCTTCATAGGTTGTATTTCATATCACTCAAAATCATAGGATCATGTGTCATTGAATTGGTATCTTCGCTAACTCATGAAATTGGTTTGCAGTAAGTTCATCTCATTGTAATAGTTGTTATCACTCTGAGGTTGCAAAGTTTGAATAATTTGATCCATTCTGTAACCCTGTGGTATCATGCTCCAAAGAATTTGTAACAAAAAAGTATGAATGTGCATTTACTAGTGTGGCTAATAGATAGGAACGTCCTGTGAATCTGCATAACGTCATTCATCTTCACTTATTGTGACAGGCCCTATGATGTGCATATATCGTTTCAAAAGCTCTTTGAGATCTCATTCTAAATTCCCTCAACTTCTATGCTCTTTACTATGACCTTCTCAACCATTTTACCTTCTCTATGTTTTGTTACAATATTCTTATCATTGAATCTTGGGGAAACTCAGAGATGTTTCTCTTCCACATTTCAATTTCCACTAATTTTTGAAAACTTTTGTTGATTGTCTTTGTTAGAGAAACTCTTATTTTATAGAGGATTTCATACTATCACCTTTACGGGCACCCTTGGTTTTAAATTTATTGCTTGTTATATTGTCCTTGATTGGTAATGTTGGCTACAGCAGAATGTAAGGAATGTTTAATTAGCAATTCCTTTTACCCCATTGTTTTGGGAGAGGATCATCTTTATGTCCTCTGTGTGTTTCTGCAAGTGGTTATTTTGGGGACTGTCCCTTGTGGATTTTAAAAGGAATTGGAAATTCCAAAATAGAGCCTAGGGTGGTTTCCCTTGTATTAGGTTTTTGTTTATGAAGGAATTCTTATTCTCTGAGTTGTAATTTCGTGCGTTGTTCTCTTTTCTTATCAATAACAAGTTCTTTTTCATCAGTGAAAAAAAATTGCTAAATGAATGCAACTTATAAATTCAACAAGAATATCTTTTTTATTGTATTTTGAAAGCAATAAATAATAATTGAATATGATAATTTGTTTTTGGATTCAGTGATAACCTTATTTATGTAATATAATATTAACTGCAACTTCTCTTTAATTGACAACAAACTCAAGATACCCTTTTTTCCATCTTCAAAAGTTTGTTTTTTTCTTTTCATGCTGTTTTAATTGGTATATTCCTTGTCTAAATTTTAATCTGCTTTCTTTGATATGCTAACAATTTAGTAGTTTGATGCATTATATTTATAATTCTGGATGCTACAAGGTGGTAGAGTTAATTTGAAAGATTGTATGTGTATAAACTAGAGTAGATAGAATTTCTATGAATGCATGTGCACTACATTTAAACTGGAATTCATCATTTAAGAGCTTTCAGTTTGCATTTATCTTTATGAACTTACTTTGAAGTCATCCTTTGTAATTTACTTTGTAGGTTTGAATTAGATGTTTGATCACATATTTGGCTTCTATTGAGAAATTGTAGGGAGAAAGCAGACAGGCCTTTTAGATGTCTTGATTGTCAATATAGGAGAGAACTTGTTAGAGTATATCTGACAAATGTGGAACAAATTTGCCGGCGTTTTGTTGAAGAGAGACGGAGCAAGCTTGGGAAGTTGATAGAGGATAAAGCTAGGTGGACGAGGTTGTATTCTTGCCTTAAAAATGTGAAATTTATTTTTGCAGAATCTGAAAATATACAGCCTTTCCCCTATTTGCAATTCTTCTCTTGACTTGTTGCAACTTATAATTTAGGATCATTAAATGAGGTTGTATTCTTGCCTTAAAAAAGTGATATTTATTTGTGCAGAATCTGAAAGTATAGTCCTCCTTTCTCCTGTTTGCAATTCTTATCATCATTTGTTCCACCTTATATAATTTAGGATCATTAAATTATTCTCATCCTCCTAGAATGATAAAAAGTTCATTTATATGGTAAGGATTGATGAAAAGCTAATTTTGAAATAAACTAATCTTAGTGATGGATGCATTATTTTGAATTAAACTGGAAGATGGATGCATAATTTAGTTACATTGTGGTATAATTTACTTTTATTTTACTGCATATAGATAAATTACCCCTCATCTATATTATTAATTGTAGTGCAAACTGTGTCGTGTTTTTACAAAATGAGTTTAGAATTGGTTGCAAGTTATTTTAGATCTTTAATTAATGTCTGATTTTACTGATTGATCAAAATAATTTTTTCAATAATTGCAGCTTCTGTGCTTTCTGGCTGGGAATTGACCAAAATTCTAGCCGTCGCATGTCCAGGGAAAAGACTGATGTAATTCTAAAAGTAGTTGTAAAGAACTTCTTTATAGAGAAAGAAGTCACTTCTACTTTGGTGATGGATTCATTGTACAGTGGGTTGAAGGCTCTTGTAGGCCAGACTAAGTGCAAAAAAGGCAGGGTAAAGGCTTTGGATGCTGAAGAAATGCCAGCACCAATTGTTCGTGTAGAGAAAGATATGTTTGTACTTGTGGATGATGTTTTACTGCTGCTTGAGAGGGCTGCTGTAGAACCACTACCTCCGAAGGATGAGAAGGGTCCTCAAAATCGTACAAAGGTGAGTTACAAAATTCATGTTGGTAAAAGGAAACTAAATGTTCCTTTGTGTTGCTGGTTAGGTAGGGTATGCTCTTTGAACTTTGGTGGTATTAGATGCTAGAAAATGAAGAAATGGATAGAAGAGATTGGTCAACAGCTAAATCTTCTGTTCTAAACCATGGGAAAGAGAGAACTTTTTGTATATTATTCTGAAGTTGTCTTTTGAGGCCAAAGAAATCGTTTCATATGGTGAACCCTTTACTGACTGACAAATCCTGGCATTTTTAATTAATTTAATTTGTTGATAAAATTTAAGCATGTCAGTGTTAAAGAAAAAAGACAAGGAAAACTACTTCTGTTATTGATTTTTCATTTTCCATTCTACTTTTGCTTGTCAGCTGGTTCTCTAACCCATCGATACAGATAGTTTATTTTCAGCTTTTGCATAGTTTACTGGATGGGTTGTCCTCTCTTCTTATACTTGTTTGTTCAAGGCTGTGCCTTCATTTCTAAGTGATCAAGTTTGTGATTAGTATTGCTGAAGATTCCAGATTTTCCTGAAAACCACTTTTGCTATAATTGATTTTGCGAGAATAGTTTCATGTTTGGGCTATTATTCTGTGTGTTGTGATTAAAATTTACTTTGCAAGAAACATCTATTTTGGCCTAATGAATTGTTCTGGAGCTTTCTAGGGGACATCCAAATTGAATGAATTAGCTTATTTAAATTTTTTGCATATGCTTGGTGATGGGGATATTAGGTCACTGGCAAAAAAATTAATTTGCACCTAGGATTTCCACTTCTATTTATTGTAGGATGGGAACTCGGGGGAGGACTTCAATAAAGACTCCATAGAGCGAGATGAAAGGCGTCTCACTGAACTGGGTCGGAGGACTCTAGAAATATTTGTCCTTGCTCACATATTCAGGTAGTAAAAAAGAATGCATTAGTTAAATATATTTGCTCATCTGATTGTTACTTCTATATGCTCTTCACTCAATTCTTACTCCGTTGGAAGTTATTTTGGTCTCCATACTGCTTGGAGCTAGGCTCTGGATGATGTGAAAAATTATTTACATATTTGTCCAAATATATTAGTTGTTTGTTTTGATTAGGTCAGAAACTCATAATTACCATCATTCTACTTAGGATGCTAATTTTACATACTTTTTTCATTATCTTATACTTCATGTCTTTTTTGAACATTCAAAGACCTATTAGCCAAACTGGTCATCACACTAATGCTGGATCTTCTACCCCTCACAGTCCGTTTGGTCGGAGGGATTTGGATGGCAAGGGAGAGAAAACTTCAATAAATTTCCCTTCCCCTCTCTTCCTATCCCTCCCCTCCAAAGGTGGGGGGATTCGGAGGAATTGTTAATATCCCTCCCCTCACTTAAATCAAATATTATGTTAAGAAAGTTTGAGAAGTTTTATGTTGTTTTGCATTATACACCTCTTATCACTTCAACGATCATGAAAGTAGATAGCATAATGCATTTGAAAATCGAACAATATGCGTATGTTTATTTGGAGGTTTTTCTTTTGCCATAGGATGTTATGGCTCTCTGGAGTCTACTAGGCTTGGGTGAGTTAACAAACTCTCAAACCAATTGGGGCTCTGCGCATTTTTTCAAACGGATTCACCATTTCTGATATGGAAAGAAATTGAGCAGCCCTTTTTAATTAGTTAATTTCTCATTTAGGTGTTTTGATGTGCGGTTTTGTTTTGCAAATTTACCTGTTTTTGTTGTTTGAGGATTTCCTACCTCCAAATTTCTGAAATCTTTCCTCATAAAATCTCTTATATCATAAAAAAGAAAAATCGTATAAAACATAATTAAGGCAATTTTTTTTTTTGTCTGGTGTTTCCTTTTTATATTTTGACTTGTATGTAGTGACTAATTTTTGGATATGTTTGATGAATTAGAAAATTCTAATTATTTACTCATGGATGCAGCAATAAAATTGAGGTTGCATACCAGGAAGCTGTTGCATTAAAGAGACAAGAAGAGCTCATACGTGAAGAAGAGGCAGCTTGGCTGGCTGAAAATGGGCAGAAAGCAAAGCGGGGAGCAAATGAGAAAGAAAAGAAGTCAAAGAAAAAGCAGGTTTGAAACTCACCAAAACTGCATTCTAAGGGTAGAACAGGTCTCTTAAAGTTGTTTGAGAGATGCTACTGACTGGGTTCTTTGGCAACTGGGGTCCTCTGAAGTGAAAATCTCCTTAGATTGGTGTAGTTAAAAAACTGCAATTCACCTTATAATTGTATGTTATAAGGTAGCCAAATTAAGAGGTGGAGATTACACTTCACAGGATCCCGGTTTTTGTTGGTTGTGTGGGACATGTTCAATAGATCATATTTCCAATTGAGGGGGTGAAGATTACATTTTTTGTAATCACACTAGAGAATATTACTGAGCTAAAGCACATCATATACGAGAAATTGTATGGTATATGGAACAGCCATATAAGGTATTTCTTACATGGAAATTGAAGCAAACATGACTATTGGACATTTTAGCTGTTCCTAATTGAATGTCTTAAAGAAACAACCTAATTTTATTTTGAAGTGTTTATTTATCTTTGTGAAGCATTTTGAAATAATTGGTTAAATTTCATTGCTGTAATTGCTTATGGTGGGATCATTCCCTAAAGATTTCCCAATCTCCAAATATAATTTGCATGTTTAAGGCCTTTGTTTTTTTTCCCAATTATTGTAAGTTATTTGAAGTATGTATGTATCTTATGTCATCTATGATTTTGGTTAATTCTATTGAAGTTTCGCTCAATATCTAGCAATTATTGACCAGAATAAAAGGTGTTTTCTTGAGATTCCCTTTTCTTTATGTATGTCTTCTGTTTGATGTGATTAAGTAATGTTCCTGCGGATACTGAGACTTTTTCCTTGTATCTTCCCTTCAGTTGCTGACTGATTGTGCTTTTTAATAGGCCAAACAGAAAAGAAATAATCGGAAAGGTAAGGATAAAGGGAGGGAGGAGAGGCCAATTGTTACTGTACATGACAAGCATCAAGAGGACAACCCTGCTGATGAGAGAAAGGATTCTAATATGGAGGTGGTGCAAACTGTAGCTGAAAAGCCTGATGCATTGGAAAATGTTTCTGATGTGTCTGACTCTGTGGATGGAGCTGTTGAAGTATCTCAGCCTGATTCAGAAGACAGAGAAGCTAGTCCTGTTAATTGGGACACTGATGCATCGGAAGTTCATCATCCTACTGAGGCTAGAAGCAATGGTATAGGTGGTCTTTCAGCTACACAAAATGATAATGAAATGGCTGAAAAAAGGAGCTGTTCATTGGTAGATGATAGTTCTTCAACATGTTCTACTGATTCTTTGCCATCAATGACCATGAACGGCCCCTTTAAGGGGAAATCTTACCCAAACAACAAAGTCCAAAAGTCACCTACTAGGTAGGGAAACGGCCTAGTGTTCCTTTACTGGTGATGAACATAAATGACATGTGCCTATTGATTTAATTATTCATTCATTTGAAACTTTTGCTTGTAGAGGTAAGAACCCAGCTAAATCCTCAAATGATGGGTCAAGTTGGACCAATGAGATGGATAGTCAGCCATCTAGGTCTGCCACTGATGTTGGGGATGCTAATGATGACTCTGGACCAGGCAGGGTAGGGGATTCATCGACTGAGAGTACTGTTATCACACTGCAGGATCGGTTAAAGTGGCTTGAGCAACCTGTTGTCAAAAAGGTGGGTTGCTTTCTGCCCTTTTGTATGGATATTATGAAATTATTACAAGATATTCTTATTCTTTTAAGCAATTTTTTTCTCTGCGATTTGCTGTGATAGTCGGATTTGTTCCCTTTTCATTCAAACTCTTCTTGATTTGAGTTTGCAAAGAGTTAGCTCTATCCATCTTTGTCTGAATATTGATCTGCATGAGAGTGGAAAATTACCAGGGAAATGCATATTATCTGTTCATCTTAGTTTCATCTTCTGCTGTACAATGAAAGCCGATATCATTTTCCAAGCTTTCCAGTCTTCTATCTCTTCTATGCTATACATATACCGCCATGCAATGAAAATTGAAATGGCTTCCATTTGAGCTTTTTATTTTAATTATTTTTCAAACTATCCATGTAGTACTTTTGGCCTTGTACTATATGAAGCAAAACTTGTGTCAACATTTGCTGTAAAATCCTAGACAATGCAAAGGAATTGGCATTCCTATTTCCTGGGAAGGGAGAAATGTAAAACTTAAAATGGTAGTAAAAATTAATGGTTAATCTGATGTATATTTTGAAGATGCTTCTCTGAGTTAGTTTCCTTCAACTAAATATTTGCTGTTAATCATTATTGCATCAAAGTCCACCCCGCCCTCCTCTCTCTTCAGTACCGTTCCAATTTGTTTTTGCTTGACTAATTGATAGGAGGAGGAAGTTCTCAAGCTACAGAAAAAACTGAGCATAAAAGACGAAGTTGACAAAGCAAAACCTATTGACGCTGAAAGCCTACCAAAAGAGAGGACCTCAGCGGTGCCATCCTCACCTAAAAGTCCTCCACCATGCCTGCCCTACTCGTCAACTGCTAATGCAGATCCTGTGCATGTCAGGAAAACATCTTCAACTGGTTCCCAGAAGATTGATGTATCTTCACCTTCATCATCTCCGTCACCAGTAACAATTGTTTCCAAAAGTGATACCCAGAGGACTGCAGTTGCAAGAACAACTGAAAGATATGTGGCTCAATTGCCTGTGGTGTCAAGACCTTCTAGTACTCCTTTGGTTCCGGGTCCCGGGTCAATTGCTCCTGTTGTCTCTATGGTTCAAACAGCCCCACTACTCGCACGCTCAATGAGCGCATCAGGACGGTTGGGTCCCGATCCCTCGCCAGCAACGCATAGTTATGCTCCTCAGTCTTACAGAAATGCCATAATAGGTAACTCTGCAACGGCCACTCCAACTAGTTTCACTCATTCCAACTCCTTAAGTTCAGGAGTAAACCTCTTGCCTAGCTATTCACAACCATCTCCCATAGTATCTTCACCTATGTATTTATCACAAACCTCTGAGAGAATGGATTCTAATTCCAGCTCATCTGGTCTACCTTTCGGCATGATTGCACGAGATGTTTTACAAAATGGATCCCAGTGGATCGACAATTCTCAGAGAGACGTCAATAGGAGCATGCACTACGATGCACCTTCTGGATATAATGACGTCCAAAACCTTGACATGTTCAAGCCTGTGTGCAGTAGATCTATGAGCAGCACGCCAACTGAATTCCCAGCCTGCACATCTGGGCGTCAGACTCAAGGTTTATTGGCAGATGAGTTCCCACACCTTGATATCATTAATGACCTTCTTGATGATGAACATGGTGTGGGGAAGGCAAGTTCAGTCTTTCAGTCTCTCAATAATGGACCACACACGCTAAATCGACAATTCACTTCTGGAGATCTGGGCGCATCCGACAATTTAAGATCTTCTACCAGTTCTTCCAAGTTTGAGCGATCACGAAGTTACCATGATTATGGATTTCATCGAGGGGATAGCTCGTCCAGTATGCACTTTGACTCAATCAGGGATTATGTTCTGCAGGGTAGTACCCTACCATACGTAAACGGG
The DNA here is from genome assembly GCA_037074615.1 of Leucaena leucocephala. Lineage (NCBI taxonomy): Eukaryota > Viridiplantae > Streptophyta > Magnoliopsida > Fabales > Fabaceae > Leucaena > Leucaena leucocephala. Next base: position 8,963,477 of record CM073533.1, on the reverse strand, counting down.
CACGTAGACGGGTTGATCCAAAATCAATGGCAGGTGGCTAATTCGGATCTATCATCATCATATCTAGGGTTGAGACAAACAGAGAATGATGGTTATCAATACTTTCCAGATTATTCAAGTATGGCTTGTGGTGTGAATGGTTATACTGTGTTCCGGCCGTCATCGAATGGTCCTTAGAGGAACAAAGATGAACTGCAGGTTGCCCATGAATGAGGTCCCCCTCAAAATGTAATGATGTTTGAGTGAGAGGCTATTATAATCACTTGATGATGATCAGAAGACATTGTGTAAAGAGTGTTTCCCAGTTGATTTGCTTCCTGCATTTTCATGCTTCAGTCTTCTGGGATTATTTTCTAGCGTTTTTTTATTATTTATAATTTCTTTTTCCTAAATATTGGCATCGCAGATTTGAGTCACACCTCAAATCACTAGACCCCATCTATTATTTTCTTTGTGAAATTTAAATTCTTGGCCCTGTTTTTCACTTCTCGCCCTATGATTGCATTGCTTGTTTTTTAACCAAAGAACTAGCACCTAGTAAACATAGAGAGAGAGATCACTATTATAATTAAAAGACATCTAGATAGTGATTAGGACTTGATTTAGTAATGGGTAAAGTCGGCTATATGTTGGACATGTGAAGGGATTTCTGTGGCAATTTTGTTGTACATCTTTTCTAAATTGGGGTCACTATCAAAAGGTTCTGTCCTTTTTTTATATAAAAAAATGTAAAATGTTATTTGTTAGAGGATTAGAGATTCTTAAAACGTTAGGAGTGTCTAATTTCTTTCTATGAAAAGGTTCACTCATGAATAACAATGGATTTTATGCAATTTCTTAGAATTGTTCACACACACTCTAGTTCTACTTGTATGGCAATCCTAATTATATTGCCCATCTCAAAGAAAGTTGGCTATGTTTTTAAAGTCAAAATGTTAGTACGTTTCAAGTATACCTTTTATTCATTATATTATTGTTAAGACTTGCAATAAATTCATCGAAACATAGTTCTCATCTTCGTTGATCACACAAGTAGCGTTAAATCAACTTTAGGGTGTGTTTGAATTAGCTTTTAGAGAATAGATTTTAGGGAGAATAAATTTTGGAGAATAGATTTTGAGAAGAATAGATTCTGGGAATAGTAGATTTTGGACAGAATAGATTTTAGGAAGAATAGATTCTAGGAAGAATAGATTCTGAAAATAGAGATGTTTGGGGGATTAATAGTAGAATCATTTTTTATATTAATAAATTACTAAAAAGGGTATGATTTGATTAAAGTATGAGAGAGGAGAGAGGGTAGAGAAGAAATAGGAGAGAGGAGAGAGTGTAGAGAAGAGAGAGGAAAGAGGAGATAGTGTGAAGAGGAGAGAGATGAGAGATGAGAGAGAGTATAGGAAAAAAGTAGGGGTAAAATAGTAATTGGATAATCTATGAGCTCTTTTACAGTTCTAAAATCCATTTTCAGTAGCTTTTTTAAAACCATGGTTTCAAACCGAGGTTTTACCCAAAATTAATTCTGGACAAAAATGACTATTTGATTTAAATTTTTTTAAACTGAGGTTTTGTTCCAAAATTAATTCTGGATAAAAATTGATGTTTGTATTAAATTTTTTCAAACTGAGGTTTTGCTCAAAATTCATTCTCTACCGCTGAATCCAAACACGCACTTAATTGCTGGTAAATATTTATTTATATCTAACATTAATTTAATATTAAAAATACATTTCATTAGTTTTGAAACGTTATGTATTACATTGTTTCACAAGTTTTTTGTTTGATAAAGGAGCATCTAACACCCCAAACTAATTTTAGAGGAGTAATTAATGCCATAAAGTATTTAAGGGTACAATTAGCACTCTAAACTAATTTTAGAAGTGAGACTAGTACCTTCAAGTATTTAAGAATGCAATTAACACCCTGAACTAATTTTAGAGATGCGGTCAACACTTTAAAATATTAAATTAGTATAATTCTATATTTTTACTGATAGAAACACAAATTTCTATCTGATCCATGTCACATGAGCCTTTTATTTCAACACATTATTATTTAAAATATCACATGTATCATATTATTTAAATAAGAGTACTAAATAAACTTTAAAATTGACATTGTATATAATTCATATGTAAAGATTGATAAATTTTACAATTTATTTTATATTAAAACAATATTACACATGTGTCTTTTTAAACAAAAATGTGTCGAAATAAAAAATTTATGTGACATGTATTAAACGAAAGTTAATATTTTTATTAACGAAGGAGTAAAATTGAACTAATTTAAATACTTTAAGGTACTGATTATAACTCTAAAATTAGCTCAATGTGCTAATTGCATTTTTAAGTACTTTAGGGTGTTGATCACACCTCCAAAATTAGTTTAAAGTATTAATTGCATATTTAAATACTTTATGGTATTAATTATTAAGTGCAAGATGCACCTTTACCCCTTTTTTTTTATACTCATAACTCGTTCAGAAATATTTTGAAGGCAAAAATACTATAACCTTTACAAAATTTTCTGAGGTTTTCCTATATCATTTGCATAATTTAAATATTTTCCCTTTAAGTAAAAAGGTGGGAAAATGGATAAGCTAAGCGATGTTGAACGATATAGAGCTTTTATATGTGACTGTTACCTACCAACTCCCATTAATTTCCTCCACATTAGATCACTAATATATTAATTAAGTTAATTTACAGAAACATGTATTAAGTCTTGATGATGAACATAGTGACTATATGTAAACATCAAGCCATATGCAAATAAACTCTCTTTTATGTTACGAGTTATTATTAAAATAATAAGAAACTTATTAGTAAAATAGTTATTTGTATAAATTCAAGTTTAAATTAATTCATTATCCCATTGTAATAGTTAGCACTTAGTAATATTAAAATTGTCAGCATAGAATGCAAAATTCAAAAGTTAATGCGCAACTTAGCCTCTTTGAGTAGGAAGTGAATCCACTAATTAATGAGTGATCAAAATCTAAATTGAAAAAAAAAGATATTATTAAAATTGTAAAAAAGAAGAAGATATAATTAAAATTGTCTAAACGTATTGCCGTACCTAAATGTGGAATTATTAATATTTCTATATTGGTAGTATTTTTTTTTTTTGTGTTTTTTCCAACTACCTTTATATTATTAGTTGATAAAAGGAAATCTTACAAATCATCCTAATGGTTCTAGTAACTTCTGATTTTGACTTGAATTTTGTCAATGTTTTGTGATACATACATAAAATATTGCTTGTCGGATAAGTTTCTTTTCCCCTTGTGTATGAGTTATACTGATGTGGTCTCTAATACCTTTTGATTTTAACCAAAATAAAACTTTTAATTAATTATTAACAAAATAAATTTTTACCTAAATATAAATTTTTATAAAAAAATTGTTAACAATTGATAAGACTTGACTTAATAAATTGGTCAACATGGCTGCTCTAATGTCCAATCTGGTGTCTCAGTTTAGTCACATTCAACCTAGATCAAGCAAATTAGACTGAAATAACATCACATCCAACTCCAAAAATTTCTTAAACAAAATTATAAACAAATTTAAATATATTAAATAAATAGTGTTTAATTAAGAAATATAAATTATAAAAATACAAACAAACCTCTTTATTATAAATCACGGATATTATGACTTTCAAAGTTCATATAATAAATTAAATTCATATCTACTTAAATATAAAACCTATTGCAATGTGCACTATTTTTATGACAAAATTTAGATTCATTTGCTTATATTCATTACATCTAATTCTCCAACCAAATATTATTATGTGTTATTTTTATTATTAATAATAGTCTAACATAATTTTAAAATTTTATCAACATGAAAATTTTTGGTGTATTATCAATATGAATTTTTATTATTAAAAAAATCCCACATCACAAGATTTGATGAAAGAATTGGATATATAAATAATTTGTCCCTATTTTTAAACTATGAAAAGCATAATTTATCACAAAACTCCATACAATGCACAGCCATGGGAGGAGAGGTGTTGGAATTGGCGATGGGTATGGTCCCTTGAGTGTTTTTTATTTTTTTTCTTGTTATAAAAAAAAAAAGTTAAACTCACTTACGATCTAAAGATAAGATGAAGTCTTCTTTCTTCCTAAACGATACTAATATTAAGTATAATTAGTCGTAATTACCTATGAGCTATTTTTTTTTCTTATAGCTTATTTGGTGAGTGGAATAAGTGGGAATATAATACATACGGAGATCACATGAGGTTGTTTTGTATGATATTTAAGAATATGGGAATCAAGTAGAGAAAGAGATATTGGTAGATATGTGGTGTGAGTAGAGAAAGATTATGGAAGAGGTAATTGTAAATAACATTTTTCTTTCATATTCCTACTGGTATAATCTATATTCATGTTTAAAATATTTAAACATGAATTACTGGTATAATCTATATTCATGATATTATGGAAGAGATATTAGTATTCTTATATTGTGTAGTATACAATAATTAAAATAAACTAATCCTAATAATCACATATTTTTCTATTTAAGGGAATCAACATTTCAAGATGTAATCATCTTTACGTTATATAAATCCCATTAAACTTATAAATAAGTACTCTGTCTCATAGTTATATATAATATCTTTTTATGGAATCAAACCAAACAAGCCATTAGGATTATGCCCACTAGTTTATAACTCATAAATGGAGCACTTTATTATATATATATATATGTCATGTTGGTCAAGGGGGTTGTTTAACATGTATTTATTAATTAATTAACTGATTAGTTAATTAATAGAAGGGTGTTAGGGCTTTATCAAAAGGGTTAATCAAGTAAGAGCAAAGAATGGAGTCTAAGCAAAAATTTAGATAAGACGTCTTGTCTTGGCTTGCTTTTTTACAAAGACATGACCGCTACCATCATCATTACCTTTATCATTGTGGAATACTTCTTAAATTGTCTTAAAGATATGCTAATTATTATTAATTAAAAAAATAATTCTTGGATGGATAGAAGGGGACATTTCTTCTTAAATTAAAACTTTGTGGGACCCTCATGCCAACTCTCATGATATTCTCATCTCTACACGAACCCCTTTAAGGCTTTTTTTTTTTTTTAAACACAGACAATGCTCTTGTTTCAAATTACAAAGTTTCTCTTTATATTTTTGTGTGCCTTGAAAATTTTCAAACTTTCTAGGCGTCTCTACCTTTATCAATTTTGATAGAAATATTGCTAAATAAAAATTTATATAAATATTAAAAAATATATTTATATTCTATAAAGATATAAATTTATTTTTTTATTATTATGATGGGTTTTTTTAATAGATAATTTCATAAATTTTTTATAAATATTTTTTAAATTATAAAATTATACTCTAATTTTAGTAGAAAATTAAAGATATAAATATTGATATCCACTATTATTTTACAACTCAAAATTGTGTCATTTTTTGTGGTAGACTAATCCATAGCAACCATTAGAGATTAGAGATTATCTTTCTATCACTTTCGTTGAATTGATGATAATTTTAGAAGGTTTAAAATTGGCAATTTTGAGATTAGATATTTTATCAAACAATAATCTATCACTTTTTAGTTTTTACTAGAAATAAATTTAATTCACTTTATCTATTAAATTTATATTTTTTAAATTATTTTTATTTTTTATATGACTATCTAACTAAATTATATTCAAGCATTATTAGACCCAATAGATATTTTCTATATTCACATTAACTCAAACTCAAAACATCGTATTTAAGTAGCTAAACCCCTTTTTACTTAGACTAATACCTGTTAGTTCAAATTATCTATGTTGATTGCACATATTAAAAAATATTTTTATATGAAGATAATTTCTATCACAAATAATTAAACAGTTATTTTAGATAAATTAACATATATTTTTTTTATAAATAATTAATTTAATTATTTTTAATTCTTATAAATTAATTATTTAATTTTTATATTTAAAATTTGAGGGAATACAATAATAAACTTTTAATTTTTGTTTTAAAGTTTAAATAATCATATTAGTTAGTGAGAGAAGTTTCGGTATTTGTGTACAATAATAATTGTGAATTTTGTCATATTTTCATCATAGGATGGAGTGATGGTTTTTGGATGACTGCCTCAAATTAATTTGTTTGAGTCAATCTAACACTTGATCATATGTAATATGAACATTTGACCTTATATGTACGTTTCTAATTAATGAAATACTTTGGCACAAACCAAGAACGTGTGTGTTATATTATATTATTTATTTATTATAAATATTTTAGAAGAAATGCGGCCAAACAAAAAAGAAGACAATGTAACAGTAAATAAATAAAAAACAAAACAAGAAGAAGACATGTACTCGTGAAGAAGGCACACCTACACCCTTTTATCTTATTTTAAATTTTTCGATTGATTTTAAATTTAAAATATTAAAAATTGATAGCGATCCAATAGTAATTAAATTGGAGTCAATCAAATAAATTATAATTAAATAATAAAATATTGACTAGTTATATGAAGATATTAATTCACTGATTCATAATTTATAAAAATTTACGTTATTCATAAATTATAAACAAAATTCCATTTAATTTATGTATTTTTTAAGTAATTTTATTTGGTTATATATATGTATCATTGCAATAATTGTTTCTTTTAATAAAACTAAACCCGAAACCTTTCATATAGGATACTAGTGGTTCAGCTTTTCTATTTGTTCCGAGCAATTTTTAATAATTATAATTTTTATTTTTTTTGTTATGTATTATTTATATAATCTATGTATATATATAATATAATATAAAAATGGTTAAAATTCATACTATTTGTAAATTATGAATAATATGTAATTTATTTTTTAAAATTTTATAAAATAAAAAGAGCCATGCTAATCATATAAAATATCATATTCTCATTCATTTTGATTTGATATTAAAAACTTAATATATTTTCAGAGATTTAAATTATTATCCCATACATGAAATGAATTTTTGTCACAATAATGACAATTGTGAAGTCATTAAGGACTAGTTTAGAATCCAATTTTGTAGCAACATTACATAAATACTCGTAATTGTCTCTACTTTAATTATTTATTGTTATTATTTGATAAGTTAAAATTATTGTTCAGATAAATTATTGTTATCATTGATATTCAGTAACCTACTAACACTTGTCAATATAGAAACAAATTCTTTTATGATTAAACAGTAGTTTTCATTTCGTGATTAAATTATTTTTAAGTACTCTTTAGATTTTATTTATAAGATATTTTTAATATATTTTGTTATAACCAATTTTTTTAAACATAATTAACTATATTTTAAAATTTAATAATTTTTTAATTTTATCTCTCTTTAACATTTATAATTTACTTCAAGAGTATATAATCTAGATAATAATAAATAAATAGTAAAATTATATATTTATGTGCAAAATTTAATAATTCCAAACAAAACTTTTCTCTCACCAAATTATAAATAACACCACAGAGGTAATTTTTTCTAAACATATATTTTTTTAGTTACATAATTATTATTTTATTTTTGTTTTTTAACATATTTTCTCTTTTTTGTCTTCTTTATCCTTAAGAATTATGAATAGTCATCGAAACCTCCGTTGTCATCTTCTAGATCTAGATTGAGAAGACGTTGACGATGGAGGAATAGGAAAAAAAAGAAAGACATTGTCCATATTTAGTTGTTAAAGCCTCTGTCACTACTCGCCAGTGGCATCCGTGGAATAAAGATGATGAACAATAGAACTGACGATGAATTGTGATATTTAATTTATTTTTTATCTCATATTCTTTCTAATAATTTACTAATAATAAAAATTATTTTGATAATAATTATATAAATATTTATTTATTTAAAATTATTTTTTTTATAATTTTTTCTAAAAAAATTAATATAAATAGGCATATGCCATATGGTCACCTCATTCTTAACCTGAATTCGAACTTTGCAGGATTCATGTGTGTTTAGAAGCTTTCTAAACCTAAATTTAAGTAAAATTTAAATTTTGAGAAATTTTAAAATAAATAATTATATTTATTTAAAAGTACTTTTGAACTAAACTATGGTTTAAAATTAAAATTTTAGATAAGCTAGTCAGAGTAGCTTATAGAATAGTAAAAGAGTTTATAAACTAAAAAATTATTATATTACCTATGTTTTTTCTCACACCTCTCTCTTATACACTATCTCTCTTCTCTTATTTCTTTTCTACACCCTCTCTCATCTCTCTTTTTTCTATACCCTCTCTCCTCTCTCTTCTACATCATCTCTCCTCTTTTATCTTTCTTATATTTAATAATCATACTATTTTTTATAATTTACTAATAATAAAAATATTTTTAAAAATAATTATTTAAATACTTATTTTTTTTAAAATAATTTTTTTATAAACTCTTATCCCTTCCCTTTTAAAAAAGCGGTCCATCCGGCTTCAAAATTCAAATCATTCCTCTCCGTGAAGAAACGGCGTCTGACCGACGAAGTACAGAAATAAAAGAAGCCAACGGAAAAATCAAACGCGCGGCACGCATCAAATTAACATTGCACAGAGAGCTCCATAAGCCACACACAACACAACAACAACAACAAACGCACTCGCATTTCTCTCTTCTTCCCAGATCTGACCGACACGGTGAGTCTCTCTTCTCTTCTCTTCAATTATCATTTTCTTCATTCATGCATCAAATGCTGAATCATGAATCGCACTTGCATTTCGCTTATAGATCTCCTCGCTGTCTCATTTTCTCTGTGGATTTTGTGCTTCGTTCTTTTACCTTTCGCGTTAATTCTGTTTTGAAATTATGCTTTTGTTTGACTGATTGGAACAAATGTAAATGAAAGAAAATTATGGAGATTGTGCATTGTTCAGAGTTCCGTTTTTAGCTCTTGCACAGCGGTTTTCTCGTCCAATTTTGGACTGTCGGATCCAGTTTCGGAAGTAATGTATTCGTTTTGATTTTCGCTTTGCACTGTGTTCTTCTGTGTTTATTGTATCTCAAGTTAGAGTCGTTTTTTGGATGCATGATTCAGATGTTACTGAATTTGAGGATGAAACGCCCAAATTTGAGCGGTTTTTAAAAGTGAATTTCGAGCTTTGAAGAAGTTCCGTTTTAATTATGTTTAACTCATCTATATTTCATCTGTTGCCCTTTCAGATTCTACGCCTCGGTATGATTTCTTGCCTCTGGGAATTTTGCTTGCTATATAAGATTCGTCTTTCTTTTTTCCCGACTTTTTGATTCTTTTTTGGATATAGTTGAGTTGTTATGTGGGAATTAGAATCCCTAAACCTCGGTTGTAGTTACATGTCTCTAAATTTTTCCAGTGCTTCTATTTCTGATTTTTAGCCATTCTTTGGGTGCCTTGCGGGCTTTTCCAATCTGGCGCTCGGAATACTATATGATTGTGTTCTATAAAATTTATGTTCAACAATATGCATATATGCTTCATAGTGCCTTCTGAGCTTGTAAGGGATTTAGCTTTTCGTATAATATTTTATCTACTTTTAGCGAGACACGAGTGAAGGGTTTGTTCGTAGAACATGTTCAATTTCTTATATTTGGGCATACTTGGATACCAGTTTCCGGAGTTATTTTGTTCCTGAGTTGGAATCCAGTATTTTATTGAATTGAGGAAAAGTGATAGCAGGATTGTTGGTATTGGCGAAAGTCAATAAAAAGTGCGCGCCAAGTCATTTTAATTTAAAGGCGCGGAGTTAGTACCACATTTTGAAATTTCATGGGAGAGAGAAAAAAACGGATGGCATAACAAGCTTTCTTTAGGCCCTTGTTAGCATGCTTATAGAATGGTAAATAGCATAAAAATATCAATATTATACCTTTTTTTTTTGTGGTTAGTACGGCTATGTTAACTCTGCAGCTTCGACTCAAATTTTTATTTTCTACAAAAATATTGATTATATTTTTTATTTTTTAGTCAATACTTGATGACTGCGTTTTTTTTTTCTTATGCTGAATTTACTATGCTTCCAACTACAGGTCATAACCGCCCTGTTTGTTATGACCGCTTTTTTACTTTCAGTTCTAATGACTTGGTCCGTCCTTGCTTGATATCTTTATGCATTTGTATTTATCAAAGATTTTGCCACATTTAGTATGTTGTTGACAAGACAAACCAGAAAGTGATTTAAACTACATTTTGTTCTTCTATTCTCTCTCTTTTTGGTTTTATACACATTTATATTCTTATTTCAAGAGTGTTAGGTAGTGTCTTTTTCCTTTTTCATTTCCATGATTTTTTTCATACAGCAACATAAAAGTTATATTTAGTCAGCGTTTGAATGCTGTGTGATTTGTTTTCTCTAGCAGTGGCATTATTTTCTGATTATTATATTCTGTAATATGTTGATGTAGTCATCTTGCATATATTGTGTTTATGCAGTCAAACTTGCATAGGTTACATGAAACCCATTCAACCCTGACATTTCTCTATTATAGGGCAATGGATGTGGAAGATACAGATGTTTGTATCATCAAGGAGCCGGATCATGTGATAGTCTATTCAAATGGAACTTTTCTTGAATCAAGTCATGAAAATGGCGCTAATCATCACCATATTACTGAGTCTTTTGAGCCAATAGTTGAGAGTACTGAACACCATAGTTCAGAGGAGAGCACTAAGGAATATGAGGTGAAGGAATGTACAACAGAAAATTCTGTTAAGAGATCTGATCAGTCCTACATAGAAAAAAGTGAGGAGCAGAGTTTCGGCGGTGCCCCAGGTGAGAAGAGTTCAAAATCCCACAAAACCAAGGCTGCGACGCACAGATCAGGACCTCCCATTGGAAATTCTCACAGTAAAAGTACAGGAAATGTTCAAAAGAAGCACACGGTTCCGCAACCATTTGCCTTAGCAACTGAAAAGCGTGCCTCTGACATAATGCGTCCTCTTGCTGAAGATACCCACGGTGGTCATGATAGAAAAATAATAAATAAAAAAAATGTGCTCACTCCAAACATGTTACAACAGAATAAGGTAAATGTTGATGAGGTTACTAGTTCCTTGAACCACTTTGATATCTTTATGTACATGGAAGTATTACAGAATTAGATCCATTCCTTTGTCCTCCTACTATATATGATCAAGTAAACAAGCCTGAAATGTTAGATATGACTTGTTCCATTGCATCCAATCATATCATCATGCACTTATCGTCACTTTGTTATGCTTATGGTTTGGATGCCTATCCCCATAAAATTAGTTAAAAGCTTTTGTCTAATAGAACGTCATTTAAACAACCATCTTATAAAGATTGCTTCACGATTGTAAATTTGTAGAAGTAACTTATGCATCACTTTCTTTGTCTAGTCCAACGCATTTATTTACAATGGATCTTATTTTCTGACTACAATTTAGTTATGGTTAGTGGTAAATGTTTACCTGTCTTCTTGCCATTTGCAGTTGGAATCTCCTCCAGCATTGAGAAAGCCGTTGCAACCTACTAACAAGAAGCATCCTGATGACGACGATGCTTGTTCGGTTGTTTCTCTGTATCCTATGAAACCTTGTAGTTAGATTGACAGAATCAGTCTCATATGCCTTTTCTTATTCTAGTACTGGTCCTTCTACTTTCTCATGGAATTTGTAATTGATAATTTGATATTAAGCCTTGACTACATATAGAAGTGCCGCTTCTGTGCGATCATTCAAGTCTAAGGCAACTGTTGCTTCAGCTCCCATATTTCGGTGCACTGAACGTGCACAAAAACGAAAGGAGGTAGCATCTGTATACAAGTTTGATATGTTTCAATTTAACTTCCTAACCGAAATTGATTGGTGCATACTCATGCTATTTTGAATATAGTTTTATACAAAATTAGAGGCAAAGCATCAAGCATTGGAAGCTGAGAAGAGTCAAAGTGAAGCGAGGAACAAGGTGAGTCATTTTCTCAAACATCTACAAAACCAAGATATATTAGCTGTCTGCTATTTTATCCTGCTTAGATGTTTGTTTTTCATTTAAATTATATTCCCCTAGTAGGCTTATAGTTGTGTTTTCTCACTCTATGTCCTTCATCAATTTGAAAAAATTCAAGGAAGAGAGTGAGGCAGACATCAAGCAGCTGAGGAAAAGTTTAATGTTTAAAGCAAATCCCATGCCAAGCTTTTACCACGAGGGACCTCCACCAAAGGTTGAATTGAAAAAGGTATGAGCTATAGTCTTAATGATATCATATGTACAAAATTCAGATGTAATAACCTCTCAAGCAACAATAATATATAATAGCTCAAAATAATTGTGAAAGATTTATCTATAGTCCGTCTAGATGATGTTTTTTACTTGTGTTGATAGAGCATAATGTATGATTCATGTGTAGCTGACTCTATCTAGTGGAATAAGATTTATTATTATTGTTGTTGTGCTTAAGGCAATTTAAGTAATGTCAATTTTTCTGGACCAGCCACCACCCACTCGTGCAAAATCTCCAAAGCTGGGCCGTCGAAAGAACTCTGCTGGCTCTTCCGTCTGTTCCTCTCATGGGGATAAGGTCAAGGGAGATGTCCGGGAAAGTCAACTCTCTCTTTTAAATGACAAAGAAGATGCCTATGCTAACGTAGACGATGGAAGTGACATGAATAATGGCAGTAACGGTTATGAACTCAATAACCAGACCAAGGATATTGGGCAAATAGTGGATGTGATCAACTAAAGATCAGCGGCCAGTCATAATGCACTCAGTGAGATTTGCTTTTCACTTCTTTTTAATTTATGAAGAGTTGAGCCTGTCACTATTCTAAAGCATGTTCTTCTTGTTTTTTTTCTTTAATTTATAATCACTTGCTCTGTGCTTTTGTCTAATTTAAGTGGTGAAAAAATGTTCATATGTAATTTATTTCAGCTTGTAAATGATGAAATGTATTTATCATAAGACTTAAGAGACTGTTTTTATCTTGAGGTTCTTGTTAAATAATAAAATTATGTGAAGAAGGTCATGGGGCCGCATTGTCTCAATTTTTGTTTTTCAATTTTTCTGCCACCTACCATTAGAGCTGGATGGCACTCGATGAATCGTGTTCTTTCGGAAGTCAACTTATCTTAACTTTTACCAATAGCAGTTGGGTTGAATAAAAGAATTGATTCCTTTGACACAAGTTCGAGCATTTTCTTATGAATGGGGAAAAAAATCATATTGGATACAAAAGAACCTATTATATTGTAAGCTTCCAATGTTAGAACTAGAATTCACCATATTACCATTCCCTTATATAGATGTCACAATCTCTTGAACCTCTGGGAAGCTTCAGCAACTCAATGCAGAAGTTGTTTCTTGTGTCCTCATTCACATGTTCACTAAACATAATTGCCATTTCTTCTAAGACCATGGCATATTTTAGTAAACCTTTTACTCCCATCAAGTCGTCGACATCCCCTTTCCTCATAAATATGTAAACAAAATCCAGGCGGTTGAGGAAACACTGAGGCACAGGGTCCAATATTTCATCCTCAATAGGATCAAAGGGCATCTTAATTCCCTTTTCAATGATAAATTCAAATGTTAACCCTTGTCGTTGCAATTAAGTAACCGCAAAACAAAGGGTTAGTATTCAATTTTGCCATAAAAGTTTTTACATAAGAACCGTGAGAGATTGAAAGTTCTTGTTGAATCAATTTGCACAAGAAATATTAAAAGAAAAAAGGAACAATACCACATTTGGCCGTTAAAATTAGTAATGATCAATATTAATTTTTTAGTTGTCGCTATTAATTTTTTAATAGTTAGAACAACTTTATTCCTTTTTTAATATTTATAGGGTGAAATTAGTCCAAAAGAAACTTCTGGCTACCACAACTCTTTTGCCAAAACTGTCGAGGCCAAATTGAACCTTAACCTACAAAACAAATATGATAACTTGGATGTGATATTACCTCCAAAAACGCTAGGGATTCAAGGCAAGGCATGTTTTGAAGCATCATCAACAAGCCTATGTTTGAAAGATCAGATGATTCATAATCCAACTCTAGACACCGCACACCATTGAACACGGGTATATGAAGCACTACTTCTGGTAAAACAATAAATCAACGTGCAATTAAAAGGGAAAAGTTTAGTGATGATGCCCAATACTACTAATTGGAGGAAACTAAAAAAAAGAGATAGCAACAAGCATACCAAGGCATTCATAAGTCTAGAGTTGAAACATTAGATGTGTATCTTAGAAGTTCTAAAAAGTGATCGATAACATGTATCACTCCATTTTGAGGCGCATAAAAGTTGATGTGAACCTCTTCTAGTAGCTGCGAATTCAAAATGTTGAAGTCAAATTCGAATTCACCTTCATAATAAAAGTATTTTAAGCCATCAACAAAAACCACAAACTCATAGCATAGAAATTCTTTGCCAATTGTTCTTTGTAGAGATATTATACGATAGGTGAATATCATGTAATTAGTACATAGGATATGATATGATACTAATATGATATTATATCATTAATGTCTAGGGTTTCCTATTGTGTGTGTATATATATATATATGGATTCAACATATCAATAAAATAAGCAATTTTCTCTCTGAATCAACATGATACCAGAACAATAAATTTGGGTTCACCTCCGGTTGGTTTTTGGCGTCTGTTTTCTAGAGTTCTGGTCTCTATTTTCTGACAGCACTGTGCTTGTCGCTGACGTCCCACTTTCTGACGACGAATCACAACACGCGTTAGGCAGAGAAGGTCGCAAGGCTCCGATCAGTGTGTCCCTGAAGTTTCATCACCATCTGAGCAGCGCGTGAGTGTCACACGCCACCGCCAGTTCGCCGTCAATCTCGGGCGTCGGTGCATGATGCCTTCTCCGATGATCTTTTCTGACAGTGCTGCACTCCTTTGGAATCGACTCACCTTCCTGAGCATACCCCTGATGTTTCATGCCCTGGTTTTGACTATTCCATACTGGGTCTTTCGTTTCTAATCTGTATTTTCTGGCTACATATTTGCAGTTTCTGATTCTAGACTCGTTTGTTCATTGAGGTGATTTTATTTGACTCTTGGAGTGGTCTTCTTCTACTTGTTTAAATATTTGTTTTTACGGAGCTCCCAGTGAAGCTACGATAATTGGGTACCCTAGTTCTTTTAGTTAATCATTTTCCGGTTGCTTTCGTTTTTAGTACTAATCTGTTTTGATGGCTGCAACTAAGTCTACCACAATTTCTGAGATGATTCTAATAGTCACTAAGATTACTGAATACAAATTAACTTGGAGAAATTATCTAAGTTAGAGTAAATCTATTTGTATTTATTTTTGAAGTATTGAGAAGGAAGATCACTTGACCGATGATCCTCCAGAAGAGAAAGATTCCTCTCGCAAGTCATAGTTAAGGGATGATGCACGGCTTCTCTTGCAAATTCGTAACTTTATTAATAGTGAGATCATGCTTTCTATTACTTACTGTGAATTTGTTAAGGAACTAATGGACTACTTGACATTTTTATACTCAGGCAAGAATAATATTTCTCGAATATACGAGGTTTGCAAATCTTTCCATCGCGCCGAGATGCCGAATGATCTTCCCCTTACAGCCTTCTTTATGGATTTCAAAGGAATATATGAAGAGCTTTATGCCCTCATGCCTATTTCTGATGAGAGGAAGGTCAATATGTCTCACCGAGAGCAGATGGCTACAATGAGTTTTTTTACTACACTTTCACCTCGATATACGGTTGCTCGTTCTCAAATTTTATCTGGGGCTTATCTCCCCTCTCTTGAAGAAGCCTTCTCTAGTGTGTTGAGAGGAACAAATCTCTTCATTGGCCTCTACTGTGCCTACTAACGCATTGCTTAGTCGTGGTCAGAATAATACTCGTGGGCTACCTAATCATCGTGGTCCTACACCAGGGTTTCTAATCAAGAGTCGAAGGATATGATCTATTACTATTGTAAGGAGCCAGGTCATACGAAACGTACGTGTCATAAACTTCAAAACAAACAAAATTGACAAAACTCTGCACATGTGGCCACGATAGCTAATGACACGGTTACAATTTCTGCTATTGAATATGCTTAATTAAAGACTAACAATCCTCCTGCTATTGTTACCATTATAACAGGTAATGAGGGTACTACCCTTATCTCTTCTTCCTCCAAATAGATCATAAACTATGGTGCTACTGACCATATGACAGGTAGCCGCTATCTCTTCTCTACTTACCCTTCTTATGCCAACCTTTTTAACATCACCATTGCGGACGATTCTCAATCCTGTGTTCTTAAGGCTGGCACTGTTGAACCTACCTCTTCTATTCATTTAGACTCTGTGCTCAATGTCCATAATCTTACTTTTAACCTTTTGTCTCCTAGTAAACTTACTAGTCAATTAAACTGTTGGGTCTCACTTTTCTTTGATCATTGCTTGATACAGGATCTTTTGACGAAGAAGATTATTGATAGAGACTACGAATTTGGTGGTAATTACTTCTTTGATGATCAGGGGTCGCGTGCGGTGGCTTGTGCCAGTGGTGTCACTCCTTTTGAAGCACATTGTTATTTGGGTCATTTGTCTTTATCATCTTTAAAAAAAATTATCCTCAGTTTCAGTATTTTTCGTCCTTAGATTGTGAGTCATGTCGGTTTTTGAAACATCGTCATCTTCCTTTAGTTTCTTGAGTCAATAAATGAGCTTCGTTTCCTTGAGTTAGTGCACTCTAATGTTTGGGGTCCGTGTCCAGTTGAGTCCAAAGCTGGTTTTAAGTACTTTGTTATATTTGTTTATGATTATTTTTGTACTACTTGGTTATATTTAATGAAAAATCGTTCTGAGTTATTCTCTCATTTTTTTATCCCCATGTACTTGAAGAGGTGTACAAGGAGCAACCACCCAGTTTTATTGCTTAGGGGGAGCATGATAAAGTGTTTCATCTTAAGAGATCTTTATACGGCTTCAAGTAAAGTCCTCGAGTATGGTTTGACAGATTTAGTACTATCGTGAAAGACTTTGGCTTGTGCCATAGTAAGTGTGATCATTGTGTTCTATTAAAGAACAAGTACTGGCATAATTCTACTATTTGTGTATGTCGATGACATTGTGATTACAAGGAGCGATATCTCATGGATCTCATTATTCAAGTCATTCCTTAACTCCCATTTTCAGACAAAGGATTTGGGTTCGTTAAAGTACTTCTTAGGAATTGAAATTATAAGGAGCAGGAAAGGCATCTTATTGACTTAGAGAAAATATGTTTTTGATCTGCTAAAAGAAATTGGCAAACTAGGAGCTGCCCCAACTAGCTTTCCTGTGATTTATAATCCTCTGCTTGATGCTGATAATAGTATACCATATGACAATCCCGTTGAAACTGTTCAGAGCACGCCATTTGAGAACCCAGAGAGATACAAGAGATTGATTGGAAAATTGAATTATCTTATAGTTACCCATCTTGATATCACTTATCCAGTAAGTGTCTTTAGCCAATTTATGGTCTCTCCAACTGTTCGACAGTAGGAAGCCTTAGAACATGTGTTACATTATTTGAAGGGATCTTCAGGTCGTTGGCTATTGTACAAGAATCATGGCCATATGAATATTGAGTGTTTTTGTGATGCTGATCATGGTGGATCAAATGCTACAAGACGGTCCATTATAGGATATTGTATATTTGTAGGAGAAAATTTGGTATCTTGGAGAAGCAAGAAACAGAATGTAGTGTCCCAATCGAGTGCAAAAGCGGAACACAGAGCCATGGCACAATCTGTATGCGAGATAGTCTGGATATATCATATAGTCTATATGACATGTCAGATCCAGTGATCAACTAGGCGATCTTCTCACCAAAGCTCTTAATGAGGTTCGGATTGAATATCTTTGTAACAAGTTGGGTATGATTGACATCTATACTCCAACTTGAGGGGGAGTGTAGAGATATTATACGATATGATACTGATATAATATTATATAATTAATGTCTATGGTTCTCTATTGTGTATATATATAGATTCTAACATATCAATAAAATAAATAATTTTTTCCCTAAATGAACATTCTTCATCCTCAATCATGGTGAAATACTGAAGCCTAGGAGATACCACAGAAACTGCTTTTACACGTTCCCAATTACATCTCTCTCGTTTCAAATCCTCAAGCATAGGACAACCAGAAAATAGTTCTCGAGTTGAATGCTCATTGCAAAATCTAACATTACTTAATTCCAACTTCTTTAGGTTGGAAAAACAAACTGGAGAAGGAAATTCAAGATTCCCACATAGGTAAATAGTCAAACTAGTGAGAGTTCTACAGTTAACAAAGCTAAGAGGAAGAGACAAATCAGGACAACCCGAAAGATAGAGCTCAACATATTGAACATTGAATCTAACAACATCAGAGATCCATGATTCAATTTGAGGCATAATATACAACTCCTCAGACTCGTCGAAAATATCAAATACGTTGCAACTGAGCGAAAGGCTAGTTATGTTGAACGATCCACGAATGATCTATCAACGACATTCACGAAATCCATCGGGAGTTCATCCTCATTAAAAAAGCAAAGTTTAGGGATGGAGGTCCCTATGTATTCCCATCTTTTGGATAATATGCTCGTTCGCACTGCCTCTTTTGTTGGAAGAAATGAAAGAATATGTGAAAGAACATTTGCAGGAAATTCACTTAAGCTTCTACCTTTATCATTAATGTCTTCCATATTTTTCCAATTCCTCCTCCTCTATTTCTTTTTCAGAATGGTGACACAATCCTAACATACAAAAATGAAAGAACAAATTTAAGATAAGAAAGAGAAAACGAGTATTTTAATGACTTCTTTCGAAATTAAATGTTAAGGTGAAATAAGATCCCTAATTAACTATCTTTTATTTCCATCTAATATTTCTTACTTTATTTGAATTTATTTATTCATTTGTACATTGTATATAGAGTTTTAATTTCCACTGCATCATTACAGAATACACACACAAAATGATCAATAGTTCAAAACCATCACCATCACCATCACCGGATTACTTTTCAAAACTGCATATAAAGCAAACACAAGCAGCAATGACTACCAGTTATCTACTTGTCTCTCTTAAGAGAATCACAATCCTATTAGTGCCCTCCTTATATACTTTTTTTATACTTAATATAAGACTTATTTAATTAATTTGATTAAATTAAAGAAGTTAGTTAAATTAGATAATATTACATATTTTTTTTCTAAAATATCCTAATCATATTCTTGAACTCATTTCCTCCCCCATTTATTTGATTATTTTTTAGGGAGTATCAATAGAGTAATTTAAAAAAAAAATTTAATAAATATAAAAAATAAATTTTATATTTAAGATTAATATTAATTTATTAATTAGATCATATAGTAAGACTTGATTACTTAATTATTATTGAGGAATATTTTTTAATCAAAGCCTTGCCTCTGGAATCTTAATGGCAAGACAAACTTAATATATTGAGTCCTACAAGCAAATTTTGAAATAAAAATATTAACAAGTCTAAAGAAAAGCATGAGTAAAAGTAACAATAGATTAATAGATAGTGAAATAAATTCTTATATCAAAATATTCCAGAAATTAGATCACCAGTCCATCATTGTTAATCCTAATGAGGGAAAATAAAGGGATCCAAACCAGAAATTCCTTCGACTGGTGAAATTTCAAAAGACCAAATCAACAAAATAGCAATGAATAGTGGACAAAAAAGAAGGTGAAACGGTAAAGAACAGGCAGACGAAAGAACATACGAGAGCTTTGTTCCGTTCCGGCGACGCAAAGCCCTTCTTTCAAGTTTCAATTTCACTTTTCAACTTCCAAATTGAATGTACGTCATTTAGGTTTCATCTCTTCAAGACATCTCTCTGAATCTAAATCATGCCTATCAGAGTATACAGCAATAGCAGAACATAAAATGCAGAAAACCCCAAAGTCATTTCACTCATCCCATTCAAGAAAACAAAAATATCTTCGTGGATGCAATCTTCAGAGGGATCGAATGGCAACAAATGTTGGAATCATGGAATCGGCAATGATCAAACATAGCAAGATTATTGGTAAGGAAATATGGCGAGTGACTGTAGCTTTCGTAGGAGTGATCACAAAACGTGCAGAAAGTGATCTCAGCCGTCCATGCAATCCAAATGCATCTAAACAGTCTGAGTCAGAATCCCATCCGTCTGTTTCCCAAACCTTTTCTTTTTTGTGATATTATTTTTCACACTTTTTTGTGATAAATTATGGGGAAAATTCTATAAAAATATTATTTAAACTTTAAAATTTTAAATTAAGAATTCTTACAATATGTTGTTATTTATTTATCAAGTTAAATTGACTTAATATTTTAAAATTTCAATAGTAATTTTGTGAGATTTTCCTTAAATTAGTATTGTATATTAATATTAATAGTAGGGCTGTGCACACAAACCCGTGGCTCGGTATACTTTGTCCAACCCGATAAATATAAGGCAAGATTGGGCATCGGGCTGTAAAATATAGCTCATGTATTTTTAGGGCTGGGCACCGGGCATAGGGCCTACCTTGCTTTGCTCTGCCCTGCCCTGCCCTGCCCATGAGCACCCTTTCTTTTTTTTTCCTCTATTTTAGAAGGGAGAATATGATAGTCACTGGTGACTATAAGATAATTTTAGAAATATAAGTAATTAAGTAGGTAAGTTGTATCTTTTAATATTTATAACTATACTAATTTCTTCTTCTTTTTTTAAACTTTATTAATTATCATATGATTACATTATAAATTATAATCATTTATTTTATTTTTTAGATACTTTATCTTTGTCAATATTTGGGAGATTAATACAAAGTTATAATTACAAACTATTTAGACTTCAACGCTTATTTTTTATATGCAATGGATCTCAAGATTTTAATTATTATCTTTGTTATTTTATTTTTAGTGGATTATAGATATTATTTAACTCTTGAAGACACATGAATATGGTATTATTTTAGAAGTTCATAATTACAGATTTTTTTCACAACATAAGCATGACATCACGATTTGGGCATGTCTAGCCCGCCCATGGTCAGCCCGCTCATGGCCAGCCCAAAATTGTTAAGGCTTTTACCGGATAGGGCTGAGCATCAGGCTACAAAATGCTGCCCATGCATGTTTTGAGCCAGGTACCGGGCAGGAGGCAACCCTACTCAGCCCTGCTAATACACACCCCTAATTAATAGTTATATAGAGAATATAATGAAAACTATTTTGAGAAAATTGCCCAAAAATCTCTCTTTGCCAATTTTTTTGCCATATAGTCTGTCAAATCAATTTAAGGATAAACTTAAGACTTGTGGGCAAATGACTAAAATGCTCTAAAACACAATATTGGCAACGTACGTTTAATGGATACAAATTAACTAGAGATATGCTTCAAGGCACCATTTAAGATTTTTGCACATAAAAAAAATTGGTTGCATTAGAAGGTGATTTCATGTACCTAGAGATCTATTATATGCATTGAAATACATTGTATATAAACAACAAAGTTTAATATAATTAGTAGATAATTGAGTCTCTTGTACATAATATCCTATGTTTGACTAAGTTATTCGTTTAGAAAAAAAATTATTAAGAAAGACAAAACTCATTTTGATGATCTTTATACCTCGACAGAATATATCTTTAAGTTATTAATTAAGGGATATTATCTTGTTTCTACAACAACAATGAAAAATATATTGGACATGATGAAAGTTATAAATCAGATAGTTGGAGATGTCATGCACCCTCTAAAAACTGCTTGCAAGCATTATAATTCAGAGCACCGTTGAAAACCTTCGCACCTTTTGACCAAGACAACATCACAACAATTTAATTCATAGACTTATTTCTACACTGCATGTACATGCTCAGATCCACCATAGTATTCAGATCCAGATGATGAAGGTATAATTGAACCCAAACAAAAAGAGAAGCTTGGAGAGATAATGACGATGGAGGGTGAGAAGCTCAGCTCTCCCTCTTTACTTTAGTAATTTCCCCTAAACAAAAAGAGCACCTGCAATACTTTCCCTTTATCATATATGAATTGATGTAGAGGAACACTCCCTAGGTGCAATAGAATATGACAAGAAGAATTCCTTCACGATCAACATAATAATATAATGAAAATATATACCTAAAGTGGTTAAAAACAATATTTAACACCAATAAACTGTTTGGTTAGTTTTGTAAGTGGTCTCATCCTATAAAAAAATACAAATTTAAATTTTGATAAGTACACTTGATATGAAGAATAAAAATTATCAATGTTTTAAGTCTCTAAAAAATATTAGACATAAGTCTAAAGTAGTATAGAGATAGCTTTGATTAAATAAAATAAAGAGTAAATGTGTGCACATTGCCTCCAACTAATTTTTGGTAAAATTTGTATTATAAAATATTTAAGGGTGTAAAGTATATTTGTTTTTACAATTACCACTCTTCACTAATATATCTTAAACTTCCGTTTGAACCCTCTTCCTAACCTTTTTTTTTCTCCTCATTATTTAAACTTAGACTAGAGCACTATAGAAAGTTCCCAGTCACGATTACACGGCAAATGCACTGGATGAAGAATAATGAAACAGAGCATCAGAAACAGAGAAATTTTATGCTTTTTAACCAACGTTCTTTTCTGTCCGAGAATGCATGTATATATAGCCTGTGGGGAGGGGAGTTAGATAACCGTATCTAACTCCCTCATTTCAAATTCAAACGTTCCCTACTTCTCACACGAACAGGTTCCCTCCCTTGCTCCTCCCGGTCGGGTCTGATCCACCATGGGTGGATAGCCCGTTTCCTTACATCTCACACTCACACATGGTGGATTAGATATTATGGCTCCAATCTCATTTTCTTTCTTCTTTCATACTAGGTGATTTGCCATGACCGCGTAGGCATGACGTCTCCTTTCGGGCGTTTGTACTAGAAATCCCTTTTTCAGGGACTAGCACAAAGTAATCCTTGAGTGCAGCTCGATCAGAATAAGTTATGGTGCCTGGAATGTCCTAGATTTTCCCGTATACACTTTTCTCATGGCTAATCTAATCCCTCTTGAGTCGGTATATAACTCAGATGTCTCCACTTATGCATAGTATCCACACTTATGAAATTAACAAAAAAATATCACAAGGGACCGGTCACAGACACTAGCATGGATATGTATATTCTGGCAATCTTTCTTTCACCCACATATCATTTTGATATGAATCAACTGCTTTCCTAGCATAATACCTTTGGTTCATATATGATTTGACCATAGGATATATACCAAAGTAGCAATCGCTGAAACATACCTCCATAATATTATCAAAGTCAAAGGACATCAATGAAAGGATTATACCTTTTTGGAGCTCACATAACAATGACACAGGGATTGATTTACTTGCTTTCCATTTACGGTTCTTTAGCACATGTGGTATGAATCACATGTTACGGTGTTCCTTTTATACTTAAAGAGTGTACATCGTTTTGATTCTATTAATCACACCGTACAAACTTAAGTCTAGACACTCATAGTATCTAAACCCAAACTCTTCAATTATATTCTCATAATATGATGTCAATTTTGAAGAATTTGTCATCTGGCAATAGGTTTTATGGATGTGGGAATCCATTGTTCGATCCATACCCTTACTCATGGATCTCATCTCGACTCATTGCACTTTTAAGCCAAGGCGACACTTATTGTGTTTCTTCTCTACCATATCAGCACTATTGTTGTTTTACTGGTGAACACATGTATCATCTTTGAATGCTTCTATAGCATCAAAGGGGGTTGCTTGTGTAAGAGAGCTACATTTTTCAACCTGTACGACATACTAGACATTGTATACTTTTATCCAGACATATAAGTAATAATAAATGATATGATATCATTAATAAAAATAAAAGTATTACATACAGTCTGTAACTTTATATTTTTTAACATGCCAATGTCTTTTACATGTTTCTCGAATGTTTCTATGCCTATTGGCTTGGTTAGGGGATCTGCAACTATACACTTAGTTGAAATGTATTGTACAGTTACAATTTTCTGTGCTATATAATCTCTCACAAAGTTATACTTTATATCAATGTGTTTGGTCTTGCTGTGATACTTAGGGTCTTTTGTGTAGGCTATAGCTGCAGTATTGTCACAATGTATTAACACCGATTGGTACTCTCGTTCCTAAATCCTGGGTGCTCGATAAATCTCTTTAGCCAAACAGCCTCTTGTGCTGCTGCAGTGCATGCCACAAACTCAGCTTCCATAGAGTGTAAAGCAATGCACGTCTGCTTCTTGCTACTCCAACATATGGCTCCGTTGTTAAGCAAGAAGGTGTATCCAGAAGTCGATCTTCATTCTTCTTCATCACCGCCTACATCAGCATCAGAATATCCGATTAGGCGCAAATCATTTCCTTGATAACACAACGCATAGTCAGTTGTGCCCTTTAAGTATCTCAAGATCATTTTCACTGCTTTCCAGTGTTTCTCACCAGGATTAGACTGGAATATGCTAACTAGCCCTATGGCATAACAAATATCTGATCTTGTACACATCATTGCATACATCAGGCTACCAACGGCACTGGCATATGGAACTCTTTCCATTTGCTTTTTCTCTGATTTAGTTTTGGGATACATGTCAGAACTCAAAGCCACTCCAGTGGTCACAAGGATATCCATGGGTTTGCATTCACTCATATTGAATCGCTCAAGTATCTTATTGATATAATTCTCTTGTGAAATAGTGAGGATTCTCTTGGAACGATTCCTTCGAATCTTGACTCCAAATATGTATTCTGTTTCACCCATGTCTTTCATCTCGAAATTTGATGAAAGTCATTCTTTAATAGCTATCACAGAGTCAAGACTATTTTCAGCTAATAATGTATCGTCTACATATAAGGATAATATCACAAAGTTACCCTTAAACCGCTTAACGTAGACACAGTGGTCTTCCTCTATCATCTGGAAGTTATATGAGGTAATCGCCTTGTGAAACCTCAAGTACCACTGTCTGGATTATTGTTTTAATCCATAAATGGATCTTTTGAGTTTACACTTTTTGTGTTCAAACCCTTTTTCAATGAAACCTATTGGTTGTTCCATATAGATTTCTTCATCCAGATCACCATTTAGAAATGCAATTTTTATATCCATTTGATGTAACTCTAAGTTTAAAATGTTTACTATTGTCAGAATAAGTCTTATTGAATTGAAGCGCACAACAAGTGAAAAAGTATCGTCATAATCTATACCTTCCTGTTGTGTATATCCCTTTGCAACCAATCGAGCTTTGAATTTGTCAATTGATCCATCTACCTTTCTCTTGATTTTGAGAACCCACTTGTTCCCAATGGCTTTACACCCTTTTGGCATATCAACCAATTCCCAAACTTAATTTTTCATCATTGAGTCCATTTCCTCTTTCATTACTTTCTTCTATTCCTCCTTTGCAGGACCTGCTAAGGCCTCATGAACAGTGCGGGGTTCATCATCCCCTTCTAGAGTAACTAAGAGTGCTTCACCTTCTATTTGAAAGCGTCTCTTTGGAACATTTTCCCTGTTACTCTTTCTGGTAGGAGCAACTTACTTATCTTTTCTCATTTGTCTCGGTCTCTGTGTTGACCGTTCTTGGCTTCCACTCAGATTGACATGCCTAGACGATTCTAGTCAGTCAATTTGTTCAGCACTGACATGTTCCTGAGTCTCATAAAGAGATATAGTGCGGTCAACATCTCCCCTACTGGGAAACTCCATCTCAATAAAAACAGCATCTCTTGATTCTGTTTTAGTCACTGTTCCATCTTCAATTTCACTTATGAATACATATCCTTTTGAGGGTTCAGAGTACCTTATAAAAATATATTTCTTCCCTCTAGGACCCAGTTTCCCATATTTATGAGAATTGTCATGGATGTATACCGTCGAGCCCCAAGGTCTAAGGATGCTTAGATCTGGCTGACGTTTAGTCCATAACTTGTAGGGTATAAAAGTGACTAATTTTGAGGGCACACTGTTAAGTGTAAAGGTTGCCGTCAATAAAGCATCACCCTAATGTGAAATTGGAAGGTTTGTCTGGGCCATCATAGACCTAGCCATGTCTATAAGAGTTCTTTTTCTTCTTTCAACAACCCCATTCTATTGAGGCGTGTCAGGGATAGTTAGTTGCCTAATAATCCATTTTTCTTCACAGAGTTGTTTGAATTGTTCTGAAAGGTATTCACGACCTCGATCAGTGCGTAATGCCTTGATTCTATTTTCTATTTGATTCTCTACTTCATTCATATATCGTATAAAGCGCTCTAGTGCCTCAAACTTATGTGAAATCAAATAGACATGACCATATCGTGAAAAATTATCAATAAAGGTAATGAAATACCAAGCTCCGTGTCTTGCCCTCACACTCATTGGACCGTAAATGTCAGAATGGATTAATTGCAATAGATTTTCAGCTCGTATTCTCTTATCGAATGGTTTCCTGGTAGCCTTACCAGCTAGACAACTTTCGCATAATGACATATCTATGTTAGGGATCACCCCCAACAAGCCTTCTTTAGTCAGTTTAATCATTCTATTTTGATTAATATGTCCTAGTCTAGCATGTCAAATATTCATATCAGGATTATTCGAAGTAATAGTAAAGCAATCATGAACATTAAAGTCATTAGCAAGATCCAAAATAAAGAAGCTTTGAAACCAGAAAGCTGAACCATAAAATATTGAGTTGCTACAAATGTCTGCAACTTTACCATGAAAGTTTACATTAAACCCAGAGTCTAGTAAGCAAATTATAGAAATTAAATTCCATCGGATATCAGGAGCATGAAGCACATCATGTTGTATCAAGGTTTTTCCACTATGCAAAACAAGTTTACAAGTACCAATGCCTCGAACCTCGATCCTTGCATTATTGCCAACGAAAAGCCACTTGCTTTGATATGGCAACCGACGGTATTCTACAAAAGATCCTCGATCTCAACTTACGTGGTATGTGGAGCCTGAGTCAATAATCCAAGAAAAAGAAATAGGTTCTGTTAGAAAAATAGTACTAGAAACAAATGAGACATGTGAATTCACATAATTCACTGTTACCTTTTCGCTCTCGACTTGTTTAGAACAGTCACGTGCGAAATGTCCCATTTTTTGGCAAGCAAAGCATTTGACCTTCTTTAGGTCTAGCTTTTTCTTGCCTCCTTTTTCCCCCTTCTTCTTGTACTGTTGTTTGCCCTTCTTGGGTGGAAGACTGCCTTTCTTCCCATTCTTCTGAGATTTCTTGCCTTTTTTTTGGGACTAGGCTGGACGCAGCCCAGTCCTCCGTGAATAGTGCCCTTGATTAATTAATTTTTTTTTTATTTTAAAGAGGCAAAATGGTGTCATTTTAGGGGATAAACAGTGTCATCCCCTACTGTTGGAAAACATGCCCTAGGGGCCAATCATTGTCTTATGAACATTATTGATTTATGAATTTATTAATTGTGTTATCATATTATTTGCATGTTTACTATGATGATCATCCTTGGATAATTCATGATCTTATCCTAAATATCCCTGGTCGGTCATCTGTACGGGAGCAGAGATGAAATAAGACCAGTATGACTTTGAAGATGTATAGAGATATAAATCAAAGTCATAGTCACATGTAAGAGTACAAGGTGTTGGACCAACCCGCTATGAAAGAGTTGCATGGGTTACGTCATAAGCTTCTCTCATATACAAACCATGTCACTATGCCCTTTGACCTGAGATCATCATGAATTCCTATATGACAAACACTTAGCTTTGACCTAATCAAAAGTGACTTTTGACCGAGTGATCATAAAGACAATGTTCGGGCTTAGTGGTTTTTCATGCGGAGGAATGTGAATGGTCAAGATGGAATTTGTCTCTCAAATTCGTAGAGAGATATTGCTGGGCCCCTCGATGAGTGAGTCTGAGAAATGTATGGCCATACTGTAATGGAAAGGTAGTTTCATTTCTATAGTCAGACTACTCAAGGATCGAGAAAGTAACTGTCAGGAATAGGAGGATGGCATTATCCATGCCTCATCCATGACCAAAATATCGCGTGACAGAAGGGACATGATATGGTTGTATAAAAGGTTACATCGTTTATCGATCCTCATATGATTTGGGTAGTCGTTATGTCTTGCTTGAGACCGCTTGCGACTTATGGGCCGGTATAGCAAATGGCCAACTGCCAACTTCATATGGGCCTACAGGGTCACACATAAAATAGCCCAACATGAGTTATGATGTCTAGATTCATTGAATCTAAGACGTGTCCAGATTCAATAAATGATCCAGGGTTGATGTATATATTTATTTATATTTATATTTGTATATATATAAATTCGTATATATACATTATATATAAGGGATATATAGGATTTAATTTATAAGGATAAATAAAATCTCTATCACGTTTGAATTTGAAATTCAAATTGATAGGATATCTCATATAAGAGATATTTACAAGATTTAATTTATAAGAATAAATTAAAACTCTATCACGTTTGAATTTGAAATTCAAATTGATAGGATATCCCATATAAGAAATATTTACAAGATTTAATTTATAAGGATAAATTAAATCTCTATCACGTTTGAATTTGAAATTCAAATTGATATGATATCTCAAATTTGATTTATCAGAATAAATCAAATATAGTCCAGTCTTATCTTTATTTTAAATTAAATAAATAGGTGAATTAAATCTGTGGGACGGATTTAATATAAATATTATTTATTTAATTAGTTTCTTATCAAATTATACAATATGTGATATTGTATTAATTTCAGAATTAATATAGATTAATTCCAAAATCTAATTAGGTTGAGGAAAACGCAGAGCATCCTATATATCTGATTTTAGGAGCTACATTTTGAGAACAACACATAACACAAAAAGGCCGAACGGAATCTGAAAAAAAGGTTTGCAGATAAGAAATTGCTGAAGTAGAGACGGAGAGGACGAATTCTTGAGAAAGCCTTGAAGGGACAGTAGACGCTAGCACGTCGTTCGTGGTTGGAATGCTGTTCGTGTGGATACCAGTAGAGGAAGCCGACTTGAGGTGTCGACTTTTTGCGATCAGAAAGAGAGCCCGACCCGCGGAGAGAAGTTGTGGACGTCTTCGTGCGATCCGAAAGAGATCACCAGTAGCAGAGAGAAACTGTGGAAGTCGCTGAGAAATACTGAGGGTAATGCTTCTTCCCACTTGACTTAAACACATACGGTAGATCCTGGCAAGGAATGGAAAAAATTTTAAATTAATTTCCGCTGCATGTCTTCCAATTCCTTATAGTGGTATCAGAGTCATGCCGTTTTGTGTTTAAGTTAGGCTTGATTGTTGATTCATATGATATGTGTTAGTCGTAGCCGATCATATAATATGCGTTTTATGTATGACATATAAGGAATCCGTGTTATGTATGACATAAAAGGAATCTAAAAGGGAATTGAAATCGGTGGTGATGCGTTTTGATTTGATCAATTAACATAGATGGAGTCTAAGAAAACCGAATGTAGATTCATGATTATTTATGAATTAAAATTTTTTTTCTGGGGGCAGCCCCGCCCGCTAACCAGCTAGCGGGACCGCCGTGGCTACCTGCTCATAGCGCAATATAACCGTAACATATATT
Source organism: Leucaena leucocephala (assembly GCA_037074615.1). Taxonomy (NCBI): domain Eukaryota; kingdom Viridiplantae; phylum Streptophyta; class Magnoliopsida; order Fabales; family Fabaceae; genus Leucaena; species Leucaena leucocephala. Next base: position 8,933,866 of record CM073533.1, on the reverse strand, counting down.
ATTTGGTGAATGTTTTAGATATGAAACATTAATTGCCCTTGAATTAAATCTGAATATTGATTCTTGAATGTTTGGGTATGGTGAACAATATGGCTCTAGATTGCAAGTGTTGTAATTTTTAAATATTACATGTGTGTCGTGCCTTCCTCTATATACTCTCAATGTACCTTCGCTTCTCATCTCACTCCCCTCGAATGTTAAAAGAGGTTTCTATATGTAATTTCCCGTCTCTTACTAGAGAGCTCCTCTCATTGGCTTGAGGGAACTTAGGATAGGTGAGCCATATTGTCTCACGTTTAAATTATGTATCTTATGATTATATCAGAAACATGCATGTTACTTGTATGAGATACAAACTGAGAAACATGCTTTCTTATAAACCAGATAGTTAAATTAAGCCCTCTAAATGAAATCTTAAGTCATAATGCCATCAATTTATGAACACTTGTCAAAACCTCGATCGCTCAATTGTGGACTCTACCAAAGTGGGTGCTTTTGAGTTATATTGGGGAGATAAGCAAAAGTAATGGTGCTACTCTCACATGTTTATTATTATTTGACTTAATTGAGATTAACAAAACGATTTTGGGTCTCAAGGCATTAGATGGGATTAAAAACATGACAGATCATATGATGATGGAATCCCATGAACATCTAAAAGTTACATTTGATGTAATTGGTAAAGGTGTTACCTACCTAAATAACTTAATTTAAGCGTCCTGCCAAAGCGGACTTAAGTTTGAGCCAAATATGGATCTTAGCCTACTAACTATTGCATTGGGGGTTCTTTATTTAGTGGGAGATTGCTAATTAAATTGCATAATTTTAATTGTAAAATCATGATGACTAGTAATACTGCTACATTATCCCTGCGATCTGTCTTTGAGAAGGACAAACTTAATGGGACAAACTTTCTTGACTGGTTTAGGAACTTGAGAATTGTTCTCAAGCAGGAAATAAAGGCGCATGTCCTAGATCAACCCATTCCTGAGGAGCCAGCGGCCAATGCTCCTAAAGCTCAGAGAGATGCTTACACGAAGCATAAGGAAGACTCTGTCGATGTGGGATGCTTGATGCTAGCCACCATGGTTCTGGAGCTCCAAAGAGATCTGGAACACATGGAGGCTTATGAGATGATTGTGCTAGGGGTGTACATGGGTAGGGCTGGGCAGGGCAGCCCCCCTGCCCGGTGCCCTGCCCAAAAAATACATGGGCTGCATTTTGTAACCCGATGCCCAGCCCTGTCCGGTAAAAGCCCGAACAATTTTAGGCAGGGCATGAGCGGGCTGGGCATGCCCAAATTGTGATATCATGCTTATATTGTGAAAAAAAATTGTAATTATGAATTTCTAAAATAATACCATATTCATGTGTCTTAAGAGTTAAATAATATCTATAATTCACTAAGAATAAGAGAATAAAGATAATTAAAATCTTGAGATCTATTGCATATAAAAAATAAGCGTTGAAATCTAAGTAGTTTGTAATTATAATTTTGTATCAATCTCCCTAATATTGACAAAGATAAAGCATCTAAAAAAATAAAATAAATAATTATAATTTGTAATGTAATCATATAATAATTAAAAAAGTTAAAAAAAATTAGTATAGTTATAAATATTAAAAGATACAACTTACCTACTTATATTTCTAAAATTACCTTATAGTCACCAGTAGCTATCATATTCTCCCTTTTAAGATAGAGAAAAAATAAAATAAAAAAAATAAAAGAAGGGGTGCTCATGGGCAGGCAGGGCAGGGCAGGGCAGCCCCTATGCCCGATGCCCAGCCCGAAAAATGCATGGGCTGTATTTTGCAGCCCGATACCCAGCCCTGCCCGGTAAAAATCGGGCTGGGCAGGGTATTTTTCTTGTGGGCTAGGCAAGGCATAGCGGGCCATGGGCATTATGCACAGCCCTAGATTGTGCATCTCAAGGAAATGTTCCAGCAACAGGCAAGGCAATAGAGGTATAAGACCACTAAGGCCTTATATTCCTGCAAGATGGCTGAAGGTGCATCAGTCAGTACTCATGTCTTAAAGATAAAAGGGTACATTAATCACCTTGAGAGGCTTAGATTTCCCATGAGCCAGGAGTTAGCTACGGATTTGATCTTGAACTCACTCCCAGAAAGTTATGACCAGTTTGTCATGAACTACAACATGAACAACATGGTGAAATCTATTTCTGAACTGCATGGGATGCTTAAAACTGCTGAGCCGAGTCTTAAGAAGAAGCCCAGTGTTGTTTTGCTGGTTCAGAAAGGAAAGGGTATGAAGAAGAAAGGCAAAGGCAAGGGAAAGGGTCATGGCTCATCAGGTAAGACCAAAGAGTCAGGCAAGCCCGAAACCAAGCTGCACCAAAGAAGGCAAAGCCTCCGAAGGAAGGAGTCTGCTTCTTCTGCAATGAACATGGTCATTGGAAGAGGAATTGCAAACTCTACCTCAAAGATCTGAAAAAGAACAAGAAGGATAACGGGGTTATCGCTTCAGGTATTTATGTTATAGACATTCATCTTTCTACTTCCACTTTATGGGTATTAGATACTGCATGTGGTTCTCATATTTGTACAAATGTGCAGGGACTAAAGGACAGTAGGAAGCTGAAAAAGGGCGAGGTTGACCTACGAGTTGGAAACAGAGCAAGGGTTGCTACGTGAGCTGTAGGCACTTATGAATTAGTTCTGCTCACTAGGATTTTGTTAGTTTTGAACAATTGCTATTATGTTCCTGCTTTAAGTAGTAATATTGTTTCACTTTCTTATTTGGATAAGGAAGGTTTCACTTCCATTGCTAGGAATAGTAGATGTTCTATTTATCATAATGATGTTTTCTATGCTCATGGTGATTTGCATGTTGATCATTACATATTAAATTTAGAATAACCCAATCATGGAAATATCTATAACATAACCGCCAAAAGGGTCAAACCGAATGATTTAAATCCGACATACCTCTGGTACTGTCGTCTGTGCCACATAAATAAGAAACGCATTTCCAAACTCCATCAAGATGGATTTTTAAAGTCATTTGATTTTGAATCATATAACACTTGCGAGTCTTGCTTGTTAGGAAAGATGACAAAGTCACCCTTCACTGGGCACAGTGAGAGGGCCACTGATTTATTGGGCCTCATACATACAGATGTGTGTGGACCGATGAACACAAATGCCAGAGGAGGTTATTCGTACTTCATAACATTCATAGATAATTTCAGCAGATATGGGTACATCTATCTGATGAAACATAAATATGAATCTTTTGAAAAGTTCAAGATATTTCAAAATGAAGTACAAAATCAGCTTGGTAAAACAATTAAAGCACTTTGATCTGATCGGGGTGGTGAATATTTGAGCCAAGAGTTCATAGATCATCTCAGGAGTTGTGGGATAGTCTCACAATTGACTCCTCCAGGGACACCACAATGGAATAGCATTTCTGAATGGAGGAATCGAATACTATTGGATATGGTTCGATCTATGATGAGTCGAATAGATCTTCTGCCCTCCTTTTGGGGTCATGCCCTAGAGACAGCTGCGTTCACACTCAATCGTATTCCATCTAAGGCAATTGAAATATGGATTGGGAGGATGCCTAGTTTGTCTTTCCTCAAGATTTGGGGATGTGAGGTCTATGTTAAACAACAAGCCTCAGACAAATTAGCGCTCAAATCCTCAAAGTGTCTTTTTATGGGATATCCTAAGGAAACTAAGGGATATTACGTCTACAACCCTGCTGATAACAAAGTGTCTGTTGTCAGAAATGGTATCTTTCTCGAATAAGAATTTATTTCTAAAAGAACCAGTGGGAGTAAGGTACACCTCGAAGAAGCTCGAGAGCCACAAGACACCACAGAACTGCAGATGGAAAATACATAATACTCACAACAAGTTGTTGAGACTCCTCAAGTCACGCAAGGTCCACGGAAGTCTAATAGGACACGACTTCAGCCTCAAAGATATGGATTTTTGATTTCTGACAGTCGTGATGTGTTGCTCATTGAGCATAATGAGCCGACTACCTATCGAGAAGCTATAGTGGAACCAAACTCTAAAAAGTGACTTAATGCCATAAAGTCTTAAATGCAATCCATGCACGACAATAAGGTTTGGACCTTAGTCGACCCGCCTGAAGGTGTAAAAATCGCCGGGTGCAAGTGGGTTTTTAAGGAGAAAACTAACATGGATGGCAATGTAAATGTCTTCAAGGCACGACTAGTTGCAAAAGGATTTACTCAAACTCATGGTGTAGACTATGATGAGACCTTTTCCCCAGTTACAATGGCCAAATCAATCAGAATTCTCTTTGTCATAGCAGCATATTATGACTATGAAATATGGCAGATGGACGTCAAGATAGCCTTCCTTAATGGAAAGCTCCTTGAGGATGTGTATATGACACAACCTGAAGGGTTTATGCATTCTGAGGACTCTAGTAAAGTGTGCAAGCTTTAAAGGTCCATTTATGGACTGAAGCAAGCCTCTCGGAGTTGGAATCATCATTTTGATGAAGTAGTCAAAGAGTTTGGATTTCTTCAAAATATTGATAAACCTTGTGTGTAGAAGAAGGTTAGTGGGAGCACAGTTGTGTTTTTGGTACTCTATATCGATGACATCCTACTTATTGGGAATAACATTCCTACCTTACAGATTGTCAAGTCTTGGTTAGGAAAGTCTTTCTCGATGAAAGACTTAGGTGAAGCCACCTATATCCTAAGAATCAAGATCTATAGAGATAGATCTAAAAGACTTCTAGGACTCAGTCAGAGTACATACATAGACAAAATACTGCATATGTTCAGTATGCACGAATCAAATAGGGGTTTCATACCCATATCTCATGGTAGTCACCTCAGTAAAGATCAGTGTCCTAGTATATCTAATCAGTGAGGCGCATGAGTAAAGTTCCATATGCCTCGGCCATAGGATCTATCATGTACGCCATGTTATGTACTCGACCGGATGTCTCGTTTGCCTTAAGTATGACTAGCAGATATCAACAGGACCCTGGTGAGGGCCATTGGACTGCTGTCAAGAATATCCTTAAGTACTTAAGAAGGACTAATGACTTATTCTTGGTCTATGGTGGATTGGATGACGAACTCTATGTAACTGGTTACACAGACGCGAGTTTCCAAACTGACCAGGATGACAAAAAATTGCAGTCTGGATATATATTCCTCCTCAATAATGTAGTAGTAAACTGGAAGAGCTCTAAGCAGGGCACTGTAGCAGATTCTGCAACGGAAGCTGAGTATATAGTAGCATCTGATGCAGCTAAGGAAGCCGTTTGGATCAGGAAGTTCATCACGGAACTAGGGGTGATACCTACCATCTCAGATCCAATAACTTTGCTCTGTGACAATAGCGGTGCCATTGCACAGGCCAAAGAGCCTAGGTCACATCAAAGGACCAAGCATATACTCAGGCGATTTCATCTCATCAAAGAAATCAACGATAGAGGTGATATAAAAATATGCAAAGTAGCAGGAGAAGACAATGTTACTGATCCTCTAACAAAGCCGCTTGTGCAGGCAAAGCATGAGCATCATGTTAGGTCAATGAGAATTAGTCAAATTAATGATTGTACCTAGTACAAGTGGGAGGTTGTTGGAAAACATGCCCTAGGGGCCAATCATTGTCTTATGAACATTATTGATTTATGAATTTATTAATTGTGTTATCATATTATTTGCACGTTTACTGTGATGACCATCCTTGGATAATTCATGATCTTATCCTAAATATCCCTGGTCGGTCATCTGTGCGGGAGCAGAGATGAAATAAGACCAGTATGACTTTGAAGATGTATAGAGATATAAATCAAAGTTATAAGCACATGTAAGAGTACAAGGTGTTGGACCGACCCGCTATGAGAGAGTTGCATGGGTTACATCATAAGCTTCTCTCATATACAAACCATGTCACTATGCCCTTTAACCTGAGATCATCATGGACTCCTACATGACAAACGCTCAGCTTTGACCTAGTCAAAAGTCACTTTTGACCAAGTGATTATAAAGACTATGTTCGGGCTTAGTGGTTTTTCATGCGAAAAAATGTGAATTGTCAAGATGGAATTTGTCCCTCACATTCGTAGAGAGATATTACTGGGCCCCTCGATAAGTGAGTCTGAGAAATGTATCGCCATACTGTAATAGAAAGGTAGTTTCATTTCTATAGTTAGACTAATCAAGGATCGAGAAAGTAACGGTCAGGAATAGGAGGATGACATTATCCATGCCTCATCCATGACCAAAATATCGCGTGATAGAAGGAACATGATATGGTTATATAAAAGGTTACATCGTTTATCGATCCTCATATGATTTGGGTAGTCGTTATATCTTGCTAGAGACCGCTTGCGACTTGTGGGCCAGTATAGCAAATGGCCCACTGCCAACTTCATTTGGGCCTGCAGGGTCGCACACAAAATAGCCAAACACGAGCTATGATGTCCAGATTCATTGAATCTAAAACGTGTCCAGATTCAATGAATGATTCAAGGTTGATGTATATATTTATTTATATTTATATTCGTATATATATATAAATTCGTATATATACATTATATATAAGGGATATATAGGATTTAATTTATAAGGATAAATTAAATCTCTATCACATTTGAATTTAAAATTTAAATTGATAGGATATCTCATATAAGAGATATTTACAAGATTTAATTTATAAGGATAAATTTATAATGAAATTCAAATTGATATGATATCTCAAATTTGATTTATGAGAATAAATCAAATATAGTCCAATCTTATCTTTATTTTAAATTAAATAAATAGGTGAATTAAATCTTTGGAACGGATTTAATATAAATATTATTTATTTAATTAGTTTCTTATCAAATTATACAATATATGATATTGTATTAATTTTGGAATTAATATAGATTAATTCCAAAATCTAATTCGGTTGAGGAAAACGCAGAGCATCCTATATATCTGATTTTAGGAGCTACGTTTTGAGAACAACACATAACACAAAAAGGCCGAACGTAATCTACAAAAAAGGTTTACAGATAAGAAACTGCTGAAGTAGAGACAGAGATGACGAATTCTTGAGAAAGCCTTGGAAGGACAGGAGACTCTAGCACGTCATTCGTGATTGGAACGCTATTCATGTGGATACCAGTAGAGGAAGCCGACCTGACGCGTCGACTTTTTGCGATCAAAAAGAGAGCCCGAGCCGTGGAGAGAAGCTGTGGACGTCTTCTTGCGATCCGAAAGAGATCACCAGCCGCGGAGAGAAGCTGTAGAAGTCGCTGAGAAACACTGAGGGTAATGCTTCTTCCCACTTGACTTAAACGCATACGGTAGATCCTGGTAAGGAATAAAAAAAATTTTAAATTAATTTCTGCTGCGTGTCTTCAAATTCCTTACACCTATCTCCAGCCGGGTCTGCACAAACCTGACTGGAAAACGGGTCAAGTCCAACGACCCGACTCATTTTTCACTCATAACTTCTTCGTCCGACGTCCAATTTTGACGTTCTTGGTGTTATTTTCTTCATTTTTTCGTGCTCTACATAATGTGATCATTTTTAAGGCCTGAATCCTCTGTTTTCTAATGACCCAATTTCAAAAAATGAAAATTTTCAATTCAATTTACGTTGGAAATGCTTCTCTTTATCGTTTAAATGCATGCTCTATGCATATTATCACTAAACAAACACTTTAAGACATATATATGCAACATAACAGTGTATAACCAGAAAATTCAAAAATGACAGAGAAGTGTGCGGAAGCGTATTGCGTTGCTTTGATACCAATGAAGGTTTTAAGCGTACTTGGAATCCTTTGTTGACTCACTGGATACCCACACGAAGACTAGAGCACTATGGAAGGTTCCCAGTCATGGTTACACGGCAAATGCATTGAATGGAGAATAATGAAACAGAGCGTCAGAAACAGAGGAATTTTATGCTTTTTAACCAATGTTCTCTTCTGTTTGAGAATGCATGTATATATAACCTGTGAGGAGGACTCCATCGTTTCAAATTCAAACGTTCCCTGCTTCTCACGCAAACAGATTCCCTCCCCTACTCCTCACGGTCGAATCTGATCCACCATGGGTGGATAGCCCATTTTCTTACAGCTCCTTTGTGTGGGCGAAGGAACAAGAGGAGCACCAGCAGATCCGCCATCTACCAATGTTGCCAGAATAAAAAAAAATCAACAAGAGTCCCAAGCTCTTTTCATTTGCTAGATTTTTTTTAAAATAGAATTATACAAGTAATATTTTAAATAATGCCATGTTAAAAAAGCTTAGGTAAAGGGTTCATACAAAATTTTAAGACGTATTAGTAGAGGGTATTAATTGTACCCACACAAAAAATTTATAGCGCTAACTGTACTATTAAAATTAATTATGAATATTTAATATATTTTTATCTTAAAATATTTACTTAATATTTAATTAGATTATTGTAGTTCTTTTCTATTTTATTAGGTGTTTATATAGTCAAAATCTATGCTACGGTGACCGGAAGAATATGGTTAAAGTTTGAGTTGGCACACACGTTATTTTTTTTATATAAAAATTTTTTAAAAATTATTCCGCCGATTATCATTTATGGATAAAATAATTTTTTTAAAATGATATTAATATTAAATAGAATAAATTATTTATTATTTTTAAATATAAATTTAAAAATTTAAAAATTAAAATATTTTTTTAAATATTTTAATTAAAATTATAATAAAATAATATTTCATGAAAATTGAATACCTTCAAATACTCAAATATCTGACCTTCGAAAGGGTTGGTGTTTCGCGGTGGCGTCGGTGCGAGAATGCCGTCCAGTGGTTGTTAAATCACATCATCATCTCATCGCACTACCCACTACGGCTAAATCCATGTAAAACTCTCCTGGCTCTCTCTCGCACTCGTGAGATCTCCTCCATTTTATCCCTAATGTTTAGCTGCTGAAACTGATTATATTCTATTATTCTAGGATAGAAGAATCTCCAACAGCCCCGGTTGATTAAAAGTAGAAAACAATAAAGTACACAGAAGCAGATTTGGCAGTGTTAATTTGGAAGGTCCAACTTCTGGCGACGACGCCGTTGACAAACCTCCGAGGGAAAAAAATGCTTTAATCGACAGTTGAAATTTGCTTAGGAACAAACGGGTAAAATCTTGGTTCCAAAATCAAAGAACCTTTAAACATACATGGAACCCAATAACAAATCTCTAGCCATGGAGACTCTGATAATATTGATTTCGCACCGCCACTGTTGCGGCCGCAAGCACCGCCGCTGTTAAAGCCCCAAAACCAACATTTTGGTTTCTGTTGCTTTTTTTTTCAAAAAAATTCCATGTGGCAATTTTAATTAATATGTACGATGACCCAAAACTAGAAAGGATCCAGGATTATTTTCCTTTTTTTTTTCTCTTTACTAAATTTTCAATGTGAACAGTCCATTCCAGATCATCAAGCCAATTTCTTGTTGACCAAATGAATATCTCATATCTCACAACTACTACTGGGTACTGAATGTCTGAATCGGCTTCTAGTTTGAGCGGAACTGTTTAAAATGTTATCATTTCACAGTTGTCTTATCGCATTTACATATCACGCGCTATTTCAAGCGTGCATTTCACTTCCTCAATCAAACAGCGAACCCGCCATTTGTCGACTGTCATTTGGTGAACGCGTGGACCCACATCACTCTTACGGCAAGTAATATTCCAAATGGAAACTCATCGACGGTCCGATTTTCTGACACGTCATCTCGTCGTCATCTCGAAACTCAACCGCCAACCTTCGCCTTCTCTCCCTCCATATAGAACTTGTTTCTCTCACTAGAAAATTCTTACCCGCGTCATCGTCGTTGTCTTTGATAAAGAGGCGATCCATGTAGTTTGATTCGATTCTTTTCTTGCTCAGTTGGTGTGTGTGTGAGAGAGGGAAGGTTTCCTGAATCGGAGAAATGGATGAGTCTTTCTTCGATTTTGTGGATTTTTTGAAAAAACCCTCGATAACCGAGACATTCGTTGACATCTTGCTATGTGCAGTCCCGATTTGGTTTGCTGTGATGATCGGTTTGTTCATCGGTTGGTCGTGGCGACCCCGATGGACTGGTATCGTGTTCCTCGGTTTTCGGAGTAAGCTCAGATTCCTCTGGACGGCTCCGCCGGGCTTTGGTGCTCGTCGGCTCTGGTTGGCATTCACAGCACTATCAGCGTTCTCCATTTGCCGCACGATTTGGTCGAATTTTAAAGGAAATGGCAAAGGTCAAGCTGAGTCGCCCTCGCAATCAGGGGATGTGGCGGCGGCGATATCCCAGACGGAGGAGGAAAGTAGTGAGGTTGCTGGGTAGGTTCTAAATTCTCGGTATCTTTTACTGGTTACTATGTTTTAATTGAGTATTTTGTCAAATTTACTCTGTTCTACGCTATGCTTGAAGCTTTTCCTTTTTTGTTTTAAGGGATTATTTATTTTCAACTAAACGATCTACCGTAATGAGGTTTTCTCCTGTTCAGATTTTGGATGCTGAGAACTGAGAATTACACTTTGTTCAAAATGTTTTCATATGCATGATCTCCGGGTTTGAATTATCTGTGCTTAAGCCATCCTTATTATCTTTTGGGGTGTTAGACTGTGAATGTTCTTTGTTGTCAGTCACCGATCATCATCTATATTACTCTAATCAGTGTATTGAGGTTTTGTTGTTAATCAATTTCTTATTCCTTTATAATTAATTTTTCCTATCTGCAGAATAGCCGCTTAATATATTGTACTCGTATTACTAGTGAAAGAATGAAGTTCATTATTCACTTCATAACTGGGTTATTGGACATTTACTAGGCCTAGTGTTAAAATTGGAGAGAAGGAGAATGATATTGTCAATCAGAATGACTTGGACCATCTCCTTTATCTTCTCAAAGGGAAGAATGGAACGATGGACTGGCAAAGTTTAATGCAGATTTCAACTCAAAATATGTCATATCAAGTTTGGCGTCATGATCCTCAGGTTGGTTCTGATTTTCAACTTTCAAGTTTTATCTCGAATATTTCCTGTCTATTATTGGATGACAACGTTCATGCACTCAATATATGAGAAATTTGTATATTCTTTCTACCACAGCCACATTCTCTTCCAGGTTGAAAGTGGATTTATGAAGTTGAGTTATTGCTGCTTAATATTTGTAATTATTCCAAGGCACTTTATATATATTGATTGATGATTTCAATTTTTAATTATCATTTACTCATATATATTTCTAGAACATTCTAATTATTTCTGCATCTGATGTTGAATTTGATATCAGACAGGTCCTCTGGTTTACCAGAGTAAAACAGTCTTTGAAGATGCAACTCCAGACTTGGTAAGGGATTTCTTCTGGGATGATGAATTTCGCCTTAAATGGGATACTATGCTTGCATACTGCAAAATATTGGAGGAATGCCCGCATAATGGGATCACGTTTTCCCATTGGATAAAAAAGGTATTAGTACAGGATGCTGGCATATGAATCTGTTCAATGCAATCACTGTTTCCTAATTTTAATCTTGCTATTTGTAGTTTCCATTCTTCTGCAGTGACCGAGAATATGTAATTGCACGAAGAATATGGGAGGATGGAAATACATTCTATTGTGTTACAAAGGTACTAGTTGTTACAACATTTTCTCCTATTTTATGACCTTTTACTCACTTTCTTTTCCTGTCACTATAGAAAGCCTCTGAAATCTAGGTGTATCAATGTTTTCTAGAAGTGTGGATTTCAACTTTAATTTCGGTTTGTTGTGTCTGAAATTGAAGGAAACAATTTACGATGGTTGAGACTTGAGATGAACACCATGAAATAGTGTGTGGTTATTAGGCAAAAAAATCAGACTTGAGATTATCACTATTCTATTATTAGAGTTTAAAACTATTATTTAATCAAAGACACTCCCGGGTGAGGGGCTTCGTAGTTCTCACTAAGAACAACTGAATCAGCACGATTTATACTCAAAGCAATAGGAAATGAAGGCATTGATTATAATGATATGGAAGATAAAAGCAAGTGTTGAACAATTCGGGATCCTGTCATCTTGTTAGGAGATATAGTCTGAGAATAATATGGTTGAAGTTTTATTAGAAAAAAAGACGCAAAACTTTCTTTTTTCTTAGACTTGGATCGCATGTCAATTGAGATCCAAATTTATGAACTGCCTCACACTGGAAGTTCATGGGGTAAAAAGGAAGGGGAGAGAAGTAATATAATTCATTTCTTCTTTTTTTCCCCTTTTTCAGTTGATGACTGCCTTTTTGGGCTAACTTCATGACAGAAGTGGAGTGGGGTGGAATATTATGGGTTTTAGACTGCAAGCGTGTGTTTACGTTAGTTGCTGTTATGGAAAATAAATGAGAGTCGTTAGTAGCTAATAGCCGTTGGGGGGTAGGTGAGGGTCATAGCCTATAAGTAAGACCCCTAAACACAATTGTACTCAGATTGTTAACTCAGAAGTGAATACCATTGCATTCCAGTTTCCTCTGTCTCTTTCCCTCTCCGTTTCCCTTCTCTCTCGAAACTCTCTCTCTTTCCCTTTCTCTCTCCTGTCTTCTCCACTTACATAACATGCTCTAAGTGTTAGATGACTAAAATTTACCTAGTTAAAATATGGAAAAATTTTGAGTAATTTTAGTGCTGTTTTTTGGTAATAAATTGTTTCTGGTTTTTTCAAATACTTTGTAGCTGGGATGATATATTTTTAGACAGTTATTACTTGCTTGTCCTGTATAAGGGTTGGAGTACAGTTCCTTGTATCCTTGCTATCAAGTTGCATAAAATCATAACGTTTGAAATTTTCGTTAAAAAAATCAAATCATTTAATACTAAGTTGTGCATATTAAAACTATATAATTGTCCGTTTTTATTCTAAAGGACTACCTATATTTCCTTCAATGGTGAAACTTTCCATTTTATCAATTCTTGGTTCTTGCCACACATCATCTTATTTCTTTATATTGCAACCTTTCTATGATGTAAAACAATGGTTGAGATTGCAGGACTCCATCAATGGGAAAATTATCAATTCTAGTGATCAGATGCTATTCTGTACCCTTCACTTTACTTTATTTCTATTCTAATCATCCCGCTTCCAATCACAAAATTTCCTAGTTCATTAATATAATCAGACATAATTTGTTCCTTACAATAAGGTCCATTGCTCTTAATTCTTTTGGTAAGTCATATAACATGTTTTTACTATTTATACTCCTATGATCAGTAGCAGTAATAGTTTTGAAAGGAAAACATGAATGCATAAATATTTTTCAGCTTAAACTTGAAGTTTCTTACCATTTGGGATTGTATTGTAGGGGGTACCATATCCAAGTTTACCCAAACGTAACAAGCCCAGACGAGTAGAGCACTATTTTTCTAGTTGGGTCATCAAGCCTGGTAAGATTTGGCAGTTATCATTATTGTTGATATTAATGTGCTTGTTAGTAGACTTGATGTTTCATTCGCTACATTTCGGTTCTTGATGCAGTTGAATCCCGCAAAGGAGATGGTCAGTTGTCTGCATGCGAGGTAACCCTTTTACACTATGAAGACATGGGGATTCCAAAAGAAGTGGAGAAGTTGGGAGCCCGCCGTATCATGTCCGGGGTTGTCAAGAAATTGCACTCTGGATTGAGAGCTTACCAGAACGGTCGGAAAACCGAGAATTCTCTGTCAAGATGTGCTATGATGGCAAGGATAACCACAAAGCTTCCTTCTGTTAGAAACTTGGATTCTTTAGGGCCTGCAAATAGAGAGGAAGAGAAAAGTGAAATCGTGATCAGTGATGCAAAACAAAAGGATCATGGCATAGACTGGAAGTGGTTGGTTGTAGGAGGGACTGTCGCTCTGGTTTTGGGTATTCATGGTGGAGCAATAGGGAAAGGGTTATTATTAGGAGCAGGGCACAGACTTGCAAGGAGATGAGTGGCATAGAATGCGGCCGAAGGAAAGTTTTTTTTTAAGAAAAAATTATTGTGTAATTTCACATAACCAATTTGATTACTAAAAAAATCTCCTGAGTCATCTATATCATGATTTGTTATTGTTTCTATACCATGTCATTGGCATGCTGTGAACTTCTTGGGGAGGGGGGGGGGGGTTTAATAATTAATTGCTTATGTAGGCCGCATAATAATTTTCCGTATGTTATCTTTATTTTGGAGATTCATTGTCTCGTTTTTACCAGCATGTTCATCGTTATCAAATGATGTTTGATTAAGTGGTAACTAGCTTGTGTACACAACTGCAATTTCATGGGTACAAAGAACAGGTGAAATCTGTTAGGGAATGGGGTTGAAATGCAATCATAACTCATGAAAAAGTTGTTAGAAATTACATAAACTAGATTATGGGTACTGCATAGAGTCCCGTACAAGTCATGCTTTAAAATCGATGGTGGATCCCATGTAATAATAAGTCAATTATTTCTAGTTTTTATAACCCGTGCAGCTCTCTCTCTCTCTCTCTCTCTATATATATATATATAATTAGTAAAATAATGCAGTAAACTAACAAATGTGTTGATGGAGCCTTATATAAATATTTATAAAATACTATTTATTACTTGGAAGGTATGATCTGTTTTTTTTCGGGCCTACTTATTCTCAAATTGGCTCCTCTTTGCGGAACGTTTGTGATATGAAGAAAGATTTTTGGATGGAATTAGAAGTATAAATAGAATTAAATTAAAAATAAATTTTAAAAGTTTGTTTGATAAGATATAAATGAGTATAAAATTGATATATTTTTTTATAATTTAAAATAAAATAACCTAAAATATTTTTTTATAATTTAAAAAAAATTAAAATTATTTAGAAATTTTATAATTTAGAATAAAATTATCTAAAATATTTTATTTTCAATTTTATTATTTTATTATTTAATTTTTTTAATAAAAGTGGAGGACTTAACTCTCACTCCCTCACTTCCATACCAAATATGCCGTTAGTTTCAGGTCCATTTAGAGAATTAAATTCTGCAACAACCACGCTTTCCTATAAACTCGATTTAGGCATGGTTGGATAAAATGCTTCAGAGTTCACAGTACATAGCGTGTGTTTGGGAAAGCGTTTGGGAATGGATTTTGGGGCAAAACCTCGGTTTGAAAAAATTTCACACAAATATCAATTTTTGTCCAGAATTAATTTTGGGCCAAAACCTCGGTTTGTAAAATTTTTTGCCAAACAGCCATTTTCCTCCAAAATTGATTTTAGGCAAAACCTCGGTTTGAAACCATGGTTTTGAAGAAGCTATTTTTCAATAGATTTTGGAACTGGAAAAGAGCTTATAGATTATCTAATTACTATTTTACTCCTACTTTTTTCTTATACTCTCTCTCCTCTCTCCTCTCTCCTCTCTCTCTCTCCTCTCTCCTCTCTCTCCTCTCTCCTCTCTCTCTCCTCTCTCATACTTTAATCAAATCATACCCTTTTTAGTAATTTATTAATATAAAAAGTGATTCTACTATTAATCATCCAAACATCTCTATTTACAAAATCTATTCTTCTCATAATCTATTTTTCCCAAAATCTATTCTCCATAATCTATTCTTCCTAAAATCTATTCTTTCCAGAATCTATTCTCCCAGAATCTATTCCCCAGAATCTATTCTCCCCAGAATCTATTCTCCAAAAGCTAATCCAAACACATCACACTGGAGTGTGTGAATATATACATCTATAACCAAGGAACTCCTATTACTTTCTTCAACAAATTTATATTACCAAAAAATCTGTCAATACCATAATATCAAAATGTAAGTATACTGGTGTCCTATAAAGACATGAGTTTGATTCTTATTACTATTGTAAGAACTCTTTTAATAGGTGATCTCATAAGTCCTATATAAATATTCTGTAAATTCTAAAACTATACTCCAAATTTAGTAGAATACTAATATTAAATCTACCTAAATTTTTCATACAAAAAAAAAACAGTGAAAGGTGGTAAGTGGATGTCCAATTAGAAGTTAAATTTATCAGTAGCATATGTTAGGCTACCCTTTTCTCAAACCTGATTAATTACATATATAAGTTATACTCTCACAATATAGTGAATAAGAATTTAAATTTTGCTAAAATAAGTGTATACTTTTAATGCCTGATAATAATTCGAATATAATTATCAAAGGATACATATACTTGGCAAAAGAAAAAAAATGGCTTGTATGGCTATCATGTCTACATCTACATGTTTTTATAGTTATATTATATTTATCTTTATATAAAGATAATAGAAATGTATATTAAATTATTTATGTAAATATATATTTAATTATATATAAATTATGTATAAACAAAAATATGAATGAAATTAATTTTATTACTGTATTTTAAAAACGTTATTTTGTTTATTATTATTCAGACATTAAAATAACAAAGAAAGGAAATAAAAGTGGATTTTATATTACACCAATTAACTATTATCACTCCCTCCCTTCCTTGTTTCCATATAAAAAAATCTATATAAAATAATATTTATATATAAATGCCATAATATAATTTAAATAAATTTTATTAAAATATTAAAAATAGGTGAATAAGCCTATAGGAGTTTACCACTTAGCCAGATTAACAAAAATGTCATGCTCGTAGCTAGACCTATTTATATAAATAAGTTAGACCTGTTTAGCCAAATGTCCAATGTCTAATCTGACCTGATCTAATGAATTTTAGAAAAATTATCCAAACAACATAAATCGAACACACAATTAAAGATGACCAAGTCTTTCCTCTTTTCTTTTCTTTTTTTGCCAAAAAGATGACCAAGTATTTCCTCTTTCTCTTTCGTGGCCTCATTACCAAGTTGGAGAAGTCTAGTCATATTTAATTATTATGCAACATAAGTAGTGGGAGAGACACTTTCCCGTTGTGTATTTATGCCTATGGATAGCCCTTTTCGTCTTGGTCTTCCTACACACTTTGTTGTCCCACTTTATCCACTTACTTGCAACAATGGCCACTAAAAACATGCATAATATAAATAAATCATAATCTATAATTAAACATTTTATTAATAATTTAAAATTTTCCAATAATATTAAAATATTAGTAATAAGTTTACAAATTTTTACTATTCAAATGTTTTTTTTTCTAAACAATTTTTTTAATAAAACATTAGTAATAAGTTTACAAAATTTTAGTCTTCAAATATCATTTCTTCAACATTATTATCGTGACACATATGTGTGAACCGTGATCCACTTAACATTTAGTTTAATATTCTCTCCGATCTTAAATATAATATCTCATTTATAACTATTAAACTTTGAATATATCAATTATAGATTAGCCATTGACTACAATGTAATAGCTATTGACCATAACATATTATCCATTACCCACATTTTACACAAGCAAGTTTATGATTCTGATAGAAGTTTAAGAAAGTTCTAGTGCAAGGGATTAACTACAGCACATTAACCATTAACTGTATCCAAATAGTATTAAGGGAGAATTAGAGTAAAGGATTTATAGTAAATAATATTTATTGGGAAGGACCATACAAATTATAATTATTTAAAAGAACCAAATATTAAAATAAAAATATAAAATTATTACAGTGTCCCTTACTAAAACCTCTTATATTTTCTCCCACGTTCTATTTTTAAAATGAATATGAAATTTTAAATTTCAATAAATTAAACAACATTTATCTCAATTTATACAACTCACATAGATATAAATTAAAAATATATAACACAAACATTGTTCAATTTTATTAAAATTATAATTTTATTTTTAAAAATTGACCTAAACTTTAATTGAAAATAAAATTACATCACTTTAAGAAAACTTGAGATCTTTTATAATTTATTATATATGTTAAAGAAAGGTTAGATATATCTAAAATATTTTAAAAAAAAATTGCAGTTTCAAAACATTCAAAATAAGTTTGTATAATTTAATTTTATTTGAGAATAAATTTTTGAGTTTTAAAAATAAAAAATCCATGTAATGTTAATATATTTTATTAAAATCTAAATAATTTATTGTATTTTTTTATGCCAAAAGTTATAGACATGATTGTAAGCCCAAAAAATTATTGTCAATCAAAACTTCGATATAATAAAAAAACAATAAATTATAATATAAATGAGATAATAATGTTTATTAATCTTTTTTGTGGGAATAAAGCTTTTTTAATATCTTAAAATAATTTATTTTTGGGTAAGCCCCTTGTTCTAAGTGGATAAATATTTTGGTGAATAGAGTTTATTTTATATCAGGTAATATAAATTAGGAAAAAAACATATTGATACAAATGGATAAATATTTATTTTTATAATTAAATGATACATTGAAGATATAATTATGTGGATGTTCATGGAAATAAAAAAGATTGGGAAAAATCCTATCATGTATGATTTTGGGGGTTTTAATTTTGGTGAAAAATAAAATTCATATTAGTTTTTTTTTAAAAAAAAAAGAATAGGCAGCATCCCCTTAACTGGTAATTTAGAGACTAATCTTTGCATAAATATCACTAAAATAAATTTTGTCTCTCTTAACAAAATATTTTTTCATATAGAGCTATCAATTAGCTTTGTTGATAAATTCATACTAGTTTTAAAATTAAATATGGAAGATAATGCAGGAGGTTTAAAAATCCATATTAGTTTTAAAAATAAAATATGAGAAAAAAATATAGGGAATCTAGAAAAAGACAATTTAATAATAGCAAATTTTTATTTTGATATTTAATCATTTTAAATAATTATAATTTTTATAGTTATTTCTAATAAATATTATTTCCTGTATATCCTTTATTCCAATTTTTCCGTCTTCCAAGCATTAACCATAACAGATTAACAATTATCCATTATTTCCGCCAACAAGTTTACATTCTTTTTTGTTACAAGTTTAAGAAAGTTTTGTTCAACAAGATTTTGGTATTTGATCTTTAAAGTTAATTAACATAAATTAAAGTACCCAAAAACAACCAAATCAAAAGCTGACAATCAAGCATAAATGAACTGGACAAACACGTTGCTAAATCCAATTAACCAGCAACAAATCTAGCTACAGGACAGTGAAATATACCCAGTTATATGGTTACAACTTACTAGTGGTTCAAAGAAATAACAAGAAGAAGCAACACAAATAAATTTTAAAATGCCCTTTTTTTAAACAGTATAATTTTGCCAAATTTTTCATTAAACAAGAGAGAGAGAGAGAATTACTAATATAAACTGTTAGTTAAGATAGTAGGTAGTGTCACCCTCGTAAAGAGAATAACACAAATTTAAATCATAAAAAGCTCACTTATTAAGAAATATAAAAATTATTTGCACCCTAAATCTCAAAAGGGTAAAGATACCCTTAATTGAGAGAGATAGAGAGATGCACAATATGAGTAAAAGAATTATTGGGATTAAATTTAGATTCCCTCAATTGAGCACCCTTAGCTCAATATTTGGAGTATTCAAATGAAGTCTTTTATAAAATCTTTTAGTTAGTCTTAAATTTGACTTTGATAGTGTTAGATATTTTATAATTCTATACAAAATTTGGTTTGTTATTTTTCAATACTATCATTGTTGTTTAAAAAAACTAATCTTGATATGTCAATTTAAAATTTCAATGTTGGCATTTTTAGTTAATAAAACTAATATTGTCAATGTTAGAGGACTAAAAAAATACTTTATAAAATTAAGGGATTAAAATAAAATTTTATATGAAGTTAAATTGCTAAATAATTAATTCAGAGATATTAAAAAATTAGTTAGCTTTGTTATTTGTAAAAATTACATGTTAATTTCTCTAAAATATCCCTTAATCATTAGTATTAAATATGATCCTATTAATAAAATAGAAATACTATTTTACAAATATCTATCTTTTTCTTAATTTTTAATTTAGTACTTATACTTTTTTCCCTCTTTATTAAATCTTTTAAGTTTGATATATTAGCATTGTTTAGCTAAATAAATTAAAGTTAAAAGATTAATAAAGAAAAAAAATCTAAATATCAAATTGAAAATTAAAAAAATATAAATATCTACAAAATAGTTCTCCATTAATAAAATATCCTTTTTTGTCGGGATATTAATAAAATATACTTTTCAATATATATAATTAATAAAAAAATATAAAAAAAATATAGTCAAATCTTACAATTACTCGCAAAACAAGCTTTTCAATCAAATCTTGAGAGTGGGGTTACCTTTGATTAGGTTTTAAATATATAAAAAAGTTATAGGTGACCCATAAACGTGCTGTCGTTGGGTCACATAGTAGTAAACGACACCCAACATATGTCTGATAACATGCAAACTTAAAAAATTGCAAACGTGAAGTCAAAATGATTGAAGAGTTATACTTATCCTGTACGGAAACATGGGGTCTTCCGCCTATTATTATTAAATTAATTTTATTATTATAAAACAAATAGATGGATGCTCCCTAGGCCGTTAAACGGTTAAAATCCAATTACTCCCCCCATCCCATTCTTCGTATAAAATCAATTTAATTAATTTTAATAAATTAAAAAATTAATTAAATTATTTATAATAATTATATTTAAATTTTTTAAAATACTCTATACTATTATAGACATTAAGACTACTTCTTTATAAAAACTCTTTAATCTATATGCAATTATATAGAAAAATTTTAAGAGGATAATTATAAATTTAGAAGATAAAATATATTAAAATTTTATATTTATTATTAAAATAAATATTTGTTTAGCTTTTTATTATTATGACAGGAGATAGTATTATATTTTATTTAGATAATAATTATAAAATCTCAAGAAAAATACTTAATTATAAAAAATATTTAATAATAAATGAGTAATATAAATTTATTATCATTATTTTTTAATTATTATTAAATTTTAATGTAATTAATTTTTTTTCTTGAGATCTCATGATCATTCTCCCTATTTTATTATGCCTTTTTAATGCTTCCTATTTGGATTATGTTTGGATTGGTGTTTCGAAGTAAAATATGATTTTGCAATCATAATTTCACTATTTACGACATAAGTTTTACCTTGACTTATAGGAATGTACTTATCAAGTAAATTCAAATAAACGGTGGTGGATTCTATCCTCCACAAGGCTAGTTTAACCATTTCAAATAAAAAAATAAAATAAAATATTAATTGATATGATAAGCATTGTACTATTATAAATAAAAATATATAAATTTAAATTTTAAAAATATACTTATTAAAAGAGTAAAAAATTCTTTAAATTCCGAGGCTCAAAATGATAAGGAAATCATTAACTAAATAAAAAAAAACCATTGAACTACTAACTTTTAAATTATAGTTTTATTATAGCTAGAATGTAATATTATTTCTATTTTTAATTATAAGATATTCTTAATTAATTTATATAGATGATAGAAGTTGAGTAAATTATTTAATTTTAATAATTATATATTGATTCTCTTCAAATATCCTATTTAATTATATATATTTGAACTAACTTTGATAAATATCGCTTAATATGTATAATTATATAAATATATATTTAAAGAAAATTATAGTTTTAGAAAATAAAATTAATTAAAGTTTTATATTTAAAAATAAATATAATTTTTTATTTAACTGTTATAATTGAACACTGAGTGAGTATTACATTGTGAGGAGTTTACATAGAAGTTGTGAATGTTATTATTCATACAAAAACTGCAAGCAGTTATATTACTATAATATTAACCAAATTTGGGGTTGTCTCTAAATATTTGGTTCACCCTCTCTATTGTTTAACTGTTCAAGTGTAACAGAACCGTCAAGGCATGAAGACATGTCGACGTGGCGTATCCTTCTCCTCACAGTTCCCAAAAGGCAAACAGATTCATGAAACTGTGGCAGCGGCAAGTCTGCTTCCGGCGGAGCCTCTCTCTTCCTTTCTATCTCAACACCAACACAGAATCAAACATCTTTTTTGCACCATTTCTCTCTCTAGCCCTTCACCTTTTTCTCCTCCTCCTCCTCCTCCTCCTTTTTATCTTGGGGGTTTCAAGATAGAAGAACGACTCAACAGTGTCGCTCAATGTGAGGTATGTTTCTCTGATTGACAACCCCCTCAATCAGAATTTTCTATTTTTGCTCTTAACCCCTTTGGTCTGTTTCTCCACTGCGTTTTCCCTTCACAGCGATGGCAGACATATTTATTCTTTTTTCTCTTTTGCTTTACTTTGATTCCCCACTACTTCAATATGACTTATTATTATTATTATTATCTACTATATAATGCTACCCTTGTATTCTTTATGGTTTTGTTCTGTTAATTTATTGGACAGCCATAACATTTTCTATACCGTTTTCTTGATCGTTCAACGGCGAGAAACGCTTATCTAATAAACTATCCTTGCCTTCTTTTTGTCTCTTTCATTTATTTATATGATGAAATTGCAATTTGGAGTGTGTTTTTATCGCATCACTTTGTCCTTTCTACATATATGTGGTGTGCATCAAGTGGAGTTTTGACGATTAGGAGAATAAGCTCAGAATTCAGCTTTATTTCCTAATTAAAATTAATTTACTTAATTTGGTATAGGTTTAGTCAAGTGTTTATGCTTTATGCTTCTATGAAACCTCTACTTGATGTTGTTGAACCTTTTTGATTTTGTTTGCTAGAGAAAACTTTGAAGTATAAATCAGTATTTAGTGATCTTAATTTAAGTTCTTGTTTAGATCCCAGGTATGATTCTTTACACCCAAGTTGGTTGAGGAAGGGAGGGCACAGAAGATCACACCCTCGTACAAGCACGCTGGTGCCGAGATCCGCCTCCTACTTGGGTTCTTGTATTGCTTCAAGTGAGAGATGCAGGTTAGATGCAAGCTCATACCTATTATATTGTGTGTACAGAAGTATTAGTTTTGAAACTGGGAAGCATGAATACATTACTGATATAGATGCCCAATACCGCAATACCGAGAGATTTGAAGTGTTGAACTGTTGATATGTAATTTGAAGTGTTGGATCATGTTTAAAAAGAATATAATGGCTGTGTACGATTCATATAACTGACTCTACTAAGTGGAATAAGGCTTGTGTTATTGATCATGTTTGATATGAGTGTCTAACGTGTGTCAAACAACGATACAACCTTTAATGATGGGTCTCTGCATCGAAGCTTTGGAATAGTATGAATAGTGCATAAACTCAACTTCATGTCTCAAGGTAAATAGGGATTGTGCCTGCTTATTGCAGTTTGTGAAAATCTAATAATATTACAAATAATGTTAATAATTAGCGTTGGTTCCTGTGCTTTGCATAAAGTCTAAAAGTGAGGTGCACTATTTACGGCTTATAAACAGAGCTTTCTGTTATAGATTTTGTATTTGGTATTGATTCTCGGAAAACTTATAAAGAGAGGGAAAGAATTTCCATGAGGAAGTAAATTTCATGTAGTGATTTTTAAAAGAGCCAAAACCATGAATTGGATTATTAGTTTCTATTTGTAAAGAGCAAAGTTTGGGAAACTACTAATTAGGTCGATAATTGTGGGAATGGTTTTTTATGTTATTTGAAGAATTGAACCTTGTGATGCCAAGGATTTCAACAGCTCAAATGACTACTGACTAATGCATTAGATTTTGAAAAATCTGGTTCAAAGAATAAAGTTGTATCAGATAGAATTATGTTCATATGTGGATTAAGAAATCGATATAAAAGCAAATAATCTATCACTATTCGTTTACTATTGATCTACACATGTTCTCTTTAACGAGTTGCTACCTCATTGGAATGAGTGCTTCTTTGAAATATTTTGCATTCATGCACGAGGAGACTTCTATAGTTGCACAAAAATACAAAATAAACTGTGGATGGAAATCACATAAAGATGCAATTAGAGTTATCTTAAGAAATCATAATTCACTGTATGCTTCATATTATGGTTCTTGTTGGTTCCTCATTAACATTGTCAAATACCCTGTGCTTAGAATTTTCATTTCAATCACAACACAAGACAAATCTTAAGTGTGATTATACTTCAGGATCTACTGGTGGAGTGTTTATAATTATACGTCGATGAGTTCGGAAAATGAGAAGATAGAACCGAAGGTGGATTTGGAACTTGGCACGAATGATCCTAGCCATTGCTTTTGGAAGACTTTCAATAATGATTCAGGTGCAGGTGCAAATGCATCTTCCAGATTAGACATGAAATTTGGTTCCTCTGATGCTCTATCTGAACTAGTTTGGTCTCCAGATAAAGGATTGAGCCTGAAATGTGCAGATTCAAGCTTTGCTGACAAGAATACCTCCCTATTTTGGGATGTTGGACCCAGCAATATGGTACTCGCTCCTCCACCAAGTGCCGCCATTGGTGAGAGCTCTGGCGTTGATAAACCTAATGCTGCCGCCATATGCATAAAGACTGGTATCAATGATACAGATATGAATACTACCACCGGGCATCCCATGAGTGATTCAGCTGTCAAGCCTGCGTATAAAGCATATGCAGAACATGAAACAGATAAGGGTAAAATCACTAATCCCTCCTTACCTCCTTACTCTATAGATGCAGAGAAAGTTTGGTTCGAAGTACATCCTTGGCACAAATGACTCCAACTGAATGAGAACAGAAAACAAATAGTGATCCAAATTAACATAATACTAAATATAAATATATTAGTATACTTACCAACTTTTCTATTCCGTTCCTAAGAACTCTTGTTTGGCAGGACTTAGTGGTAATATGGAGGGAACAAACACTGCAGATGATGATCAGAAGGAGAAAGTAATGATTGGTTGGGAAAATAATATTTGCAATGAAGACAACACTGGAGCTGCTCAAATATCTCAAATAAAGGGAAAGAAATCTTCCGCAATATCAGGTGTCACACTTGTCTGGAGGAAGATTTTATAATTCTGTTTGGACTACAATATTGAAGCTTATCATAGTCGTGAATATTGATTTATAGGGAACGATATCTCAATGTATACATAGCTTCCCAATTTTGAAAACATTTCCTTGTTTAAAAGTCAGAGTTCCATTGAAATTCTTGCTTTTTCTGAAAGTTCTTCCTTTTATGCAAACCTGAGAAGTCACCTGTATCTCTATGTCTTGCAGTTGAGGTTGACAACATGGCATTTGATGTACTATTACCCCAAGCAGATGAATTAAAATCTAGCCCGGATAAGAATCCGCCGCCAAGGGATCACACTGCTGGGGGCAGAGACATAGGTATCCGCAACCAGGAAATCGGAACAAATGATGATTTATGTGCCAAAGATGAGCTGATGATTGAATATAAGGGTACTACTGGTGCTCCAGGAACCAATTTAACTACTTCTAGCAGAGGTTCTTTAGAAAAATTGGAATCAACTGCTGAAAATGATTTACGAACTTCCAAATGTGATGCTGCTTGTGGTGCAAGTGGAGCTCTTGTTTCAAATTCGAGAGAAATCGATAATAAATCTCAGGACGATGAAATGATGCTTCTATGTGATAAGAATCTTCCGAGTCTGCATTCTCCGAGCAATAGCAAAATTAAAATAATGAGCAGCAAAGGCAAGGAAAAGGCCCTTTCTGATGGTGATGTAAAAATACCGATGGAGGATGAGAGCCATGAAAGTGTTGAAAGCCGTAACAGTGCTAGGTTGCTTTCGACAGGCAAGAGGAAATGGAACTTTCAGCAGCAGTTGATTTCGACAGGCAAGAGGAAATGGAACTTTCAACAGCAGTTGATGGTTGGGAGTAAGAGATTCGAAAAACAAGTCCAAGAAACTTCTGGTCCGAAATGCCTTGTTAGACAAGATAGTTCCTTCCTGAACTGGATATCAAACATGATGAAAGGATTTTCCCAAACAGTTCAAGATGAGGCGAATCATTTGCCGCTCACACTTGAACATACCGATCATGGTCATCGACTGCCTTATCCAAAATTCATCACAGACAATAAGAGCCATGATCCAGAGCCAAAAAGTGCTGGCTTCCAATCCATTTTTCAGGCCATATATTCTCCCGTGGGAACAAGAATTGCAAGTGTCAGTCATCAAGCTAGAGACAGTTCTGAAGATCTAAGTAACAAAGCACATGGAATAGATGCAACTCCAATAACATTTTGTGCAGAGAATGATTGTCTTTACAAACAATGTATTCCATCAAATGAGTCTGAGCAATCTGCATGGAGATATGATGCTGGTCCATCCGCCCAGCCTAAGGTTGAACCAAGAAATGTTGTTTACTGTCATGAAAGCATTAGAAATGACTCAGTGGAAAATCAAAATTGTTACAACTTGGTGCTTGGTAAGGAGAAAAAAGGAATGATGTCAAATTTATCTTCGGGAAGACAGAATACAAATAGTACTGAGAATATCAATGCCTATGTACTTCCCGAGAAAAAGGAAGATAATATGTGCCACAGAAGTGATGCTCTTGGAAGTCTGTGGATAACTCGGTTCTCTGGAAAATCAACAGCCCCCCGGATAATCTCCAATAACTCAAAGACTCCTGAACACAGATTCAAGAATGAAGATACTGGAGAGGCTAAAGAGTCACATAATTGTTCTATGTATGAAAAGGCTTCAAATGATGATAAGAATAATTTAGATAATGATATTCATAACTCAATTAATTATCTCAACCCAGTTTCACCCTCTCCAAAAGCCACAAATTCAGAGCCAACAGCTTCTGCGTTTGCAAGGAGATTGAATGCCATCAAATATGTCAAACCATCATACAGAACCAGTAGTGCCTCTAGCACAAATATGACCTGTTTGTTTTGTGGGAAAAGTGGTCACCAACTTCATGATTGCTTGGAGATTGCCGAAGGTGAGCTTGAATCTCTCCTCAAAAATATCAATTCTTATGAGAAATTGGAAGAACTACCTTGCATATGCATTAGATGCTTTCAACCCAATCACTGGGCAATATCATGTCCGGCATCAATTCAAATTGGGCAACATGATTTGAAAGACAATGCTTTGGTCAATGATTGTGGTCCAAATGAAGCTAATTTTAATGCAGGCAAAGAAGAGACTGCTAGGCCTCTAATTGGTGAGGAGAACCATCCCTTACCTAGTGGTGCTATAATTGATAACATTATTGATCCTGAAGCTAATCAAAATCTTGATTTGAAGTGGACATCAAATGAGATATTACCCTCAGAGAATATAGAGTTCAGTGCACCCATCAAGAAAGTATTTGGTTCAAGTTCAGAGGAAAACAAATTGAAGGAAAGTTCTGTGACATCTCCATGTGGCTTCATTGGGAAGCAGATTTCAGATAAAACAAAGAGAGTCTTTGATGCAGTGAAAAAGCTTCGTTTGTCTCGCACTGAAATCCTCAAGTAAGTAGTGCATAAGTCGTTTTCATGTTTTATCAAACAAAGTCCTTGTATTTTGTATAAATTGTAAACAGCTTATGTTTGTCAAATATGCCTGAAGTATGCAAATTATACCTCCTCAAATATAGTAGTAGTTATTTAAATCATAACTTCATGAGGCATTAGTATGAATCAATATTAAACTTAATCTGATCTAATTGTGGATCCTTTTCTCAGCATGAAGATTTTCAGAAGAACCTTCTCCTGTATTTTGGCTATTGACCATATATATCCTTTTCATCAATGTTTCTTATCTGAAGAGCCTTCCTACCTGCGAGTCCTGTATTAACTAGTTCAAACAGAATGAAAAGAACCTATCTTCATTGAGAGGGCAAAAACTTGCAAACATGATCTTGAACTTCCGAGCACAAACATGTCTTGGTTTGGTCTCGTAATTCGATCAACTTTAATTACTTTGGTTTCTTTGCTGTTCGGTAGTGAACCATCTAATTTTATTTAAATAAAAAGCAAAATGTTGGGTCCCCTTGTTTTGAGGGCCCAGATACTTGTTTTACAGCAGAGAAAATCTTTGCCTCCCTTAACTTGTAATTCCATAGAATTATTAATTATGACTTTTTGAAGATTATAAGGGATCTTGTTTAAATTATGTCTATAAATGTATCCATGAAGGGATCTGTAAGTGTATAGGCAATTTAGAGAATAAAACCGATGATATTCATGTTATGTATGCTGGGATATATACACGGGAAAAGGGAATCAAGGCATAATGATGTGAGCCTGATATCCTGGGATTACAATGAATTCTAATCAATAATGAAATTAAGTCAATATAATCTAATCCCTTAAACTTCTCTATTCCTATCATTTCGGCTATCTACACTTCCCCTCAAGTTGGACTATAAATATCATACATGTCTAACTTGCTAATGAAGTATTCGAATTTTTCTTTCCTTAATGCTTTTGTAAGTACATCTGTTGTTTGATCTTTTGAGGGGATATATTTGAGTTCAATGATTCCTTCGTCAATTTTTTCTTTGATAAAATGCTTATCGACTTCTACATGTTTCATTCGATCATGTTGAATTGGA
The DNA here is from genome assembly GCA_037074615.1 of Leucaena leucocephala. Taxonomy (NCBI): domain Eukaryota; kingdom Viridiplantae; phylum Streptophyta; class Magnoliopsida; order Fabales; family Fabaceae; genus Leucaena; species Leucaena leucocephala. The sequence goes on along the minus strand of CM073533.1, from coordinate 8,905,510 downwards.
TTGTAAGATATGTTTATAGCTGTCGTATTGTCAGAACGAAGTGTAATGGGCAAGTTCATAGGTAATTTCAATTCCTATAGCATTCGCTTTATCCAAATTCCTTCACAGATTCCAAGTGCTACGGCTTTGAATTCAGCTTCCGCACTGCTTCGGGCTAGTACATTTTGTTTCTTACTTTGCCACATAACCAAGTTTCCCCACACAAAGGTGAAGTATCCAGAGGTTGACTTTCTATCTTCTTGGTTACCTGCCCAATCAGCATCAGTAAATATTTATGCAGAGCTCTGTTCTGACTTTCTGAATAAGAGACCACGTCCTGGTGATCCTTTCAGATACCTGAGAATTCTGTAAACCTCGTTCAAGTGTTTTTGCTTTGGATTGTGAGAATATTGACTTAATACGCTGACTGTGAAGGCAATGTCTGGCCAAATATGTGACAAGTAAATCACTTTTTCCACCATGCGTTGATATCTTCTTAGATCTATTTCCTTTCCCAGATCCTCATCTTCCTACACTTTATCAATTCTTATTAGGGTATCACTGGGTTTACAGCCCAACATTCCTGTCTCCTTCAAAAGATCCATAATATACTTTCTTTGTAACATGTAAATTCCTGTCTTTGACCTTGCGACCTCCATCCCAAGAAAATATTTCATCTGTCCTAAATCTTTAACCTGAAAATCCTGGTTCAATGCCCTTTTAACACGCTTAATTTCCACTAAATCATCCCCTGTAAGGATAATGTCATATAAATATACTGCTAGAATGACTATTTTTCCCTTTATATGTCTGAAGAACAAAGTTTGGTCACTCTAACCTTAGGTATATCCCGATATTCTTAAAACGCGGGTAAATCTTTTAAACCATGTTCGAGGTGATTGTTTGAGCCCATACAGGGATTTTATGAGTTTGCAGACCTGATTTTCCTTTTCACTTGGAAACCCTGGAGGCAGCTTCATATAGACTTCTTTTAGTTCCCTATTCAAAAATGCATTTTTTATGCCCATTTGATGTAGCGGCCAATCTAGGTTAGCAGCCAAGGACAACAATATTTTGATAGTATTCAGTTTTGCCACTGGCGCAAATGTCTCCGTATAGTCCATCCCATATACCTGCGAGAAACCTTTCACAACTAGAAATGCTTTGTATTTGTCTAAGTTCCCATCAGCTGTATACTTTGGTGTGAAGACCCATTGGGTTTTTTTCCTTTAGGTAGTTCAACAACCTCCTATGTGCCATTCATTTCTAGTGCTTTCATTTCCTCCATGACAGCTTGTCTCCAATGAGGATTGGTGAGTGCTTCGTGAATGTTATTGGGTATCTCAACCTAGTCTAAATGAGAGATGAAAGTCCCATAATGGGAGGCAAGGGCCTTATATGAAACAAACCTCTCAATAGGATGTTGGGTACATGTCCTGGGCTATTTTCTCACTACAATTGGTAGCTCAAGGTCAGTTTGTGTGGGCACATCTTTCCTTGTTTCTTCTAGGCTTGTTTCTGGTTCAAAGTCATGAGTTGTATCATTTGTCTGAGGAGCTTTATCTGTCATGTGTCGACGTGTGTAGGTTTTACCCCACCTGTTTGTGTCTCCCCCTGAACTAGTATTATTGTGACTCTCAGGTATGGGTGTTAGGTCAGTTATAAGGACAACTTCAAGATCTGAGTTTCTAGGTGGTTCAGGTTCAGATTGTGGCTGAGGGATTGGGTTGGACTTGGGCTCAGGTTGTGACGTTTGAAATTCTCTCCAGTTCTCCCCCTGAATTGAAGACGGAGAGTAATAAGGGATGGTTTCATAAAAGGTGGTGTCACGAGTGAGGTAGAGGTGTTTGGATATAGGCATAACATTTGTACCCTTTCTGTGTCCTAGCTTGTCCCAAAAAAATGAACTTGGTGGCTTTAGGTGCGAGTTTAGAGGTGTGGTGAAGATGGACATAGGTAGTGCACCTGAATACTCGAAGGGGAAGAGTGTTTTCTAGGTAAGGATGGTTAAAGTGCTCCTGCAAGACTTGTAAGGGTGTGCGGAAGGAGAGTGGTTTGCTAGGCATACGGTTGATAAGAAAGGTAGCTTGTAGAATGACATCGCTCCAATAAAATGAGGGGACATTGCTACAAAACATCATGGCTCTAGCTGTCTCAAGGAGGTGATGGTTTTTTCTCTCAGCAATGCCATTTTGTTGCTATGAGGGCATGGACTTTTATGTATAATGCCATGGTTGGTCAAGAAGGTGGACAGTGTCTGATTGAAGTATTCAGTCCCATTATCATTATGAAAGATATGAATCTTTTCAGAAATTGAGTTTGAATTATGTTGTAAAACTTAATGAAAGTGTGTGGGACTTGGGTTTTATCAGTTAAAAGAAATACCCAACAGACACGAGTGTGATCATCAATGAATGTTATAAACAATTTAGATTGGGTTCGATTTGGGACACGGGATGAAGGTCACTATGGATTAGTGAGAATGGTTTAGATGGACGATAGGAAGTACTAGGAAATATAGTGCGGTAGTGTTTGGCAAGTTCACAATAGTCACAATGAAAATGGAAAGATTTTTTATTATTGCAAATGGAAGGAAGCATAGTAGTCATGTAATGAAAATTAGGATGTCCTAATCGCTGATGCTATACTTCTATTTCACTAGTTTGAGGGAGAGACATGGCCTTATAAGATCGAAAAGACCGATTATCACAATCATTCAGATAGTATAGCCCCTCAAACTCTTTAGCAACGCCAATTGTCTTCCCCGTGGACAAGTCCTAGAAAAAACAATTAGTGGCAGAAAAAGTAGCATGACAATGCTTATCTCGAGCCAATTGACTAACAGACAACAAATTGCACTTCAAATTTGGAACATTCAGGACCGCATTCAGTGTTAAAGAATTAGTGACTCTAACTTTGCCAATACCCGCAACAACAGATGTGGAAGCATCGGCAATTTTTACAGTAAGTTGAGAATTGGTAGGGACATATGTAGTGAACAAGGAACGATTATCAGTCATATGGTCTGAGGCGCCTGAGTCAACTATCCAAATAGGGCCAGAATTCATACCTTTAATGGTAGCTAAGGCTTTAAAAAATTTACCTTGTTGAGCCACACTAGCAGTAAACTGCTTATTTTCTAGGGCTGCCAATCTTTCTAAAATTAGAGTCAGCTTGTCTAGGCAGTAGGAGAAGCCGTGTCATCCTGTTTAGTCACTTCAGCCACATGTCCTCGCGGTTTATCTTTCTTTGACTTCCAATTAGGAGGTTTTCCATGAATATCCTAGCATGTCTCCTTAGTATGCCCTATTTTCTTGCAATGTTCACATGTTGGGCGATCTGAGTGGCACTGAGTATTAGTACGAGTCGCGAGTCTAGAGGCTTCATTCTATGTTGCCTGTGGTGGGTCTGGGAGCATAAACCCTCGTCGAGACTCTTCATATCTCAGAGTGGCGAATGAATCGCGGACAGAAGGGAGTGGTTCTCGGGCAAGAATTCGTCCTTTGACATCGTCATACACCGAGTTGAGTCCTGCGAGCAACTCATACAGTAGTTCCTCCTCCATTTCTTTCTTGCTATCGGCGGCATCACCGGCGCACTTCCAAGTTCTGTCCTTCAGTTGATCGAGTTCCTGCCACAACGCCATTTTTTCCAGCCAATACTCGTTCGACGATCAACTTTCCTGTTTGGCCTGCCACAACTGTGATCGAAGGTCAAAGATTACAGAGGAGTTAGCTTTATTACTATAGGAATCTCTGGCGGCATCCCAGATTGCTTTAGCCATCGGTAAGAACATGTAGCTCTTCTTGATGTCCGGTGCCATAGCGTTGATGAGCCACGACGACACCAGCGAGTTGTCGGACTGCCACCTCCTCTGCGTCTGAGTATCGTCAACTGCAGGAGGCTCAGATGTGATGAAGTCGAGCTTGGCCCGATCGTCGATGGGCAGTTTCGTTGACTTTGCCTACTCCCTATAATTCTTACTTGTGAGTTTCTCAGACACCAGCACTGCCGATAACCCATCCAGGTTAACAACTTTCGAGGACCCATACCTAGGGACTCCCTCGGTGTGATTGTGCGACGCCATAGATGAGACAGATGATGCCTCCCAGGTTTGCTCTGATACCATGTAAGTGTATAGACAATCTGGAGAATAAAACTGATGATATTCATGTTCTGTATGCTGGGATATATACACGGTGAAAGGAAAGGGAATTAAGGCATAATGATGTGAGCTTGATATCCCTGGATTATAATGAATTCTAATCAATAATAAAATCAAGTCAATATAATCCAATCCCTTAAACTTCTCTATTCCTATAATTTCGGTTATCTACAGGATCATAGCAATTTCTTTTTAAAGTCAGGGAATTTCCAAAGGAAAAAATAAATTATACTCCTGAACTAAGGTCTAATTACATCAACTTTAAGATTTAACAAATGTCTCTTTGCTACTAGGAAAGTGTGAACCACACCTAAATGAGAATAGGAGTTAGAATATTAATTTTTTTCAAGGAACAAAGTAAGAATGATGTCATTGTTAGACACACACGTGCACGTGCATTCTTGCTCACAAAACTACAAAGTTTATGTATGTGTTAAGTCATCATAATTAGAAAACATTTACCATTTTCATATTCAAAACTTTTCTTTTCTCTTAAACTTTTACTGCATACTACAACAGATGGATAAACTCTCATATGTCCATATCAAACCTCGATGGCTTTTTCTTGCGCTTGCGGCTTGGGAAGCTGGAAGAAGGGCTATGGGGAGCCGGATACTATGTCGCTTCTATAAATGGTATGACTAAATTTACATCTTTTTCTGTATTTCTACATGGCATGTGCATTTTGTTATGTTAATCAAATTATAGAAATTCTTGAAAGTTCTTTGATTTTGACGAGTCATGAGTCTTGCTTTTGTTGTACTATTAACAGAGGCACAGAGAGAGAGTTCTCAGCAGAATACCAGAAAATCTATCTGTGTGATTGTTCGAGGGAGCAAGTTTATGGTTGAAAGTCAGTATATATCCAATCAAGATTTTCTTGAGGTAAAATTCTATTAATTTTTCATCAAATTATTATACTGTATATATTGTCATTGATGTTATTGATTTAAGGTTATTGATACTTCATAATTGGTGAAATTCAAGCTCTGATAAATTCTACTGGAAGACATAATTTTCTGGCTTCTACGTTAGCATATATATACATAATAATTAAAACATCATTTTATAGATTCATTTTCAAGTTATTTGAACATATCAAACATCATATTCACATAAACTTTTTAGCAAAAACATTATTCAAGTCTTATCCATTTAATAATATGGCTGGATTGATAAGTAGTTTTAATTACTTTGATCAGATTTAGCCACTTTAGCTGTTTCTGCAAAATTCATAAAAAGAATGTTATTGTACAAAGTAGCATTACTCTTAATAATTTGTGAAGGAATGAAGATTTGGACAAGTTGATTTAATGTTAATAAAAAAAATCAGATTTTCAATTAGGACTTCTTAAAATATAGTGTATATAAAGTCCTTTTCATTTCATCTAAGATATATGCCTTTGTTAAGACAAGTTGGGCCTTGACCAAAGGAAGGTATGTTTACCAGTGTAGCTTGATTAAGTCCAGTCTAAGATTCTTTTTTTTAAAAAAAAAACATTTTGTAGAGATTCTTTTTTTTTTTTGGCCAATCATTTTGTAGCGATTCATGAAATATTTTCAGATGCAAAATATAATTTGATTGTATTTTTTAAAAAGATTATAATTTTTACCAAAAATTTTGAAATAAATATCTGGCCTACTCTAGAAACCATCTCTACTGAGCTTAAGCCGAGCTCAAGCTTCAGGCTTAAAAACAGTAGTGGTGTGAAAAATTGAGCTATTCACCAAGTATGTAGGCAAGTCCAAGTGATTTATTATTTATTTATTAATATAAAATTCAACACAAATAGATGAAAGAAAAAGGGGGAAAAATGTGGGAACAAATGATTGTGTCCTTTGAACTTTTTTGTTTGGGAAAATGTGAAGTCAATTAGACTTCTAAGCTTCTCCTACAAGAAAAAGGGAAAAAAAGAGCCAACACAAATTGACGAAAGAAAATTTAGGCTGCAGCTTAATATATAACATGTGAAGACAATTGCTAGTTACTAGTTAATCTAATTCAAAACCTGTCTTCTTTTCTTCTTGGTAGTTGTAAATGATTTTGCCTTTTGAACTTTTTCTTATTCCAACATACGAAAAGAAGAACAAGGCAATGGATAGTTCTTTTTTAATTAAGAGAACTTAGATATGATTTTAACCTCAACGTAGTAGGATAAGGTCTGTACTTGTTGTACTATCATATTTCTCAGTAAAACTATAAGGATAGGTGTTGTGGATTACCTAAATAGGAAGGTTAGTTAGGAAGAGACAAGGAAAATCATATGAGCACAGGTGGCATCCAAGTCCTACATAGTAGTCAAGGGGACATCACACATAGCAGCCACGTCGTACGTGGTATCTATAGTCATTAAGTTGGTGTTCATGTCATCTAAGAAGGGTCTAATCAATCCCATGCCCTATGGGTGCCACATAGGATGCCAACTGTGCTCATATTAGAACGAACAGGAGCGGGTTCTACATGTGTAGAGATGAGACTCAGCCCTCTCTAAAACTCTGAATATATTGTTGAAGTATCTCAATGGATTCAAGTTTTGGGAGAGGGATATAAATATACCTGGTTTTAGATCATGCCTTTTGCATCTTTATTGGCACTATTCTGTTGTATCTGTCCTCTTTAGTATCCTTTTCCTAATTATATAAGGGGAGTCTAAACACTAAACTTTTCACACCTTACCAATTGAGCCAATGTCGGATGGCCTCAGTTTTACTTATTTAAATTTTTAATATAAGAGTTAGATAACAGTCTATTAATCGCATACAATTAAAAGGCGACTCTTTGTAACAAAGGATTAAAAAGAAAGAAAGATAACTGTCTCTGGATATCCTTTTGAACCTCATCTTCAATATTTCACTTCATCATCTTCACAGGAAGAAATCATGGCATGGTGGTACACAACCTCAAAAGCTGGCAACAATGTTCCATCTGAAGAAGATCTCATAGAAAAGATTAAAATGAAACAAATATTAGGATTCTAGGCATTTCTTCATTCAGGTTATCACTACGGTAATTAATAAACCTGAGATTGTTGTTTTTTTTTTCTTTTTATTAAATACACTATTTTTTACTTTTTTAATAAAAACTTTAATTCAAATCATTGTATACTAAATGAAACTGATAATAGAAAGTGTTGCTGACTAGTGACTACCATTATATATTTGTGATTGTATCATCAATAACATTCTGAGGGTAAGAAATGAGAATTGCCTTTATCTTCTCAATACACTTTTCTTTTTTTCTTTTTCTTTTTTGCTTTAGTATTACTATCTAATATCCAATACTATCAAATTAGTGTTGAGCATTGATTTTTTTTTCATTTATAAAAATTCGAACCAATGACTTTTCTTACGGAAATACTCGTTTTTGTAATGATTACAAATTGAATTTATTATCCTATCTATAAAAGAAATAATTCTCATAGTAATTGGAAAAAATTAATTTATATTTGGTCACTACTAAATATAGGATCCAGTTAAATAGTAAATTTTGATCATAAATATAATATATTAATTTAATTTATTTTTTATATTTATTATTATTTTTTAAATTAATTTATAAATTAATATATAATATATATTATATTATTAATAAACTGTTAGTTGAGGTGGTAGGTTATATTAACCCTATAAGAAAAATAATATAAAATTAAACTTTAAAAAACACACTTATTAACATATGTAAAGATCATGGGAATGAACTTTTGATCACAAAAAATATAATGATGTTGAAGTGATAGGTGACTTTAACCCTTAAAAATGAGTTGACTCTTCTCTGTAGGGTAATAATATTAAATAAATATGATGATTTTGATTAAATTTATTTTTTTAAAATAATTAAATTAAAATTATATATTTTTTATTAAAATTTATTAACTAATTTTTATATTAGTTATAATTAATTAATTTTTTTTAATTTTTTTAATTTATTTAAAAATATTAATTAATTTTTATATTAAGTATAGAAGGAATATATTTTTTTAAAGATTACCCTTATTATTTAAAGTATATTATATATATAAATAATTTTTCCCTATGGCTCCTTTTGATACAATTCACAATTGATGGTTTTAAATACGATTAAATATTACAAAAAATATTTTTAAACAAAATTAATTATTCAACTATCTCTCTTTAGTTATGATAAGATGATTATAAATAACTTATAATAATGAGAAGAAAGGGTATATGATTTTTTTTCTTCTTAATTAAATATTACTAGTATTATTTTGAAAATCACGAGTTTCACGAACGCGTTATGATGCCATAGTGACGCCATCAATATCACCAATGTCTATACCCTCCCCATTATATTTTAACGAGAGAAAATAATAAAAAAACTTTAAAAAATAAAAAATATTAAAGTATGATAGTTATTATTAAATATTATTAATTGTAGATCAAATATTACCATTCTACTTTAATATTTATCATGTTTTAGAATCTTTTATTATTATTTTCCCTTTTAATTATTGGTTTAACAAAATTTTATTTTACTTTAATTTAATGGTCATTTTATAGATAAGGATTAATACCCCTCACATCTTTAACATATAATATATTTTAACTAATTTTATTATATTAAAAAATTAGTTCAATTATTTAATTGATTTTATGTTAACTCTTTATAATTCTTATGCCAACAAAAATTATTTTAATAAATAAAAAACTAATTTATAATTTATAAGGTTATAAATTTATATCCATAATGTAAAGATATTATTAATAGATGATTTATAAATATTTGTATAAATATTTTTAAAATTTAAAAGTATATTCTAATCCTAATAAATTTTTAAATCCAACTTCCATAAACTTTTAAACTCTTGTATATTAAAAATAAGGCTATCATTCCCATCACATTCCGGCTTCTAAATATTCTTATAATAATACTAATAATTAAATATTATAGATGCACTACAAAACATGTGATTGACGTGGTAAATATGGATTAGTTTAAAAAGTCTTATTCTGCCATTGTCATACTGTTTTCTTTTGCTTAGGCCAACCACCAATTATATTTGTTAATTCACATCATTTTGGGCTTCGTACCTCTTTATAATATTAGATAAATTTTTAAAAATAACTTATAAAAAGAAAGAATTTTTGAGTAACTTTAAACAAAAATTTGAGAAAATTTTATGAAAAAAATGATAATTATAAATAAATATTTAAATAGTTATTACTAAAATAATTTTATAGTTGAAAAATTAGTATAAAATGTATGATTTTATTAAAAATAAAAAAGATAAATTAGAGAGGAGAGAGCGTGGAGAAGAATGAATAGAAAGGAAAGATGAGAGATGATGAAAAAGATAGAAAAGAGAGAAAAGAGGATGTAAGAAAAAAAATAAGAGTAAGATAGTAATTGAATAGTTCATAAGTTCTTTTATTGTTTTAAAAGTTACTTCTATCAACTCATGTAAAATTATAGTTTAGTTAAAAAATATTTTTAGATAAATATAGTTGTCTATTTTAATTTTTTTAAACTAAAATTTAAATAAAAAAATTCTTTTAAAACAATTTGGGGTTCCCAAACACATCCGACCCAATAAACATTATCTTTCTTAGATGTGCTTTAAAAATACAAACGTTATCTTTTAACAAGTACCACTTAAAATAAGGGTTGAAGTTTAATTAAAAAGTCGTTGATTCTATAATAGAACTTTTTTTAACTGTTTTAATCTAAAATTTTAAATTTAAATATGTGTGAATTGAAAAAATATCTTTAAAAAAATTGCCCCCAATTAAACTGGATAATATTTTAATTTAACCCAATTAAATGGTTCTAAAAATTACAAATAAGTCCCCTATAAGAATATTAACACGGATCAAATCCCAAAATTAAAAATAAATGTTAAGAGATTAGTATTATTTTTTACACTATTTAAAAAAAAAATCAAAATATCATTCTAACCAAGCACTTTGATCTGATTCTAGATGATTATAATATCAGAAAATTACTTATTGGTTTTGTTGTCAGTAATGTTGATCCGATAATCACACGGTAGCTAATCAAAGTAGTTGGTTAAAATATTATTTTATTTATTTTACATGGGTAAAAAAACAATAACTTAGGTTAATGCTTAATTTTGTCTCTAAAAGTGTTAAAAAAAATCACTCTGATTATCTAAAATTAATATTTATTATTAATATTTTTAAGCAAGAATCTAACGTCTTGAGTTTTGTTTAATTGACCGAGTATTTTGATTAGTTCTCGACTAATCTTATTGGTTGTTGACTGATTGGCCGCCACTAAAAGGTGAAAATTACATATAATGTTCCTATAAAAGTTTAAATCCCTCACCACCCCTCAAAATCCATAATTTGTTATTCAGGCCGCATTTTTTACTTGTTTATGAGCACTTAAAATAAATACTATACTACTCAATCTTCCAAATTTCGTCTTTACCATATTTCCCCTAACATTTACCAATCCTCCATCTGTCTCATATATCAGTGAGGTTATTTTAAATTTGCATCAGTTTCCATTTTTATCCCTAACAAACACTATTTTAAAATATGTTTAGGAGACTAATTTCATAACTTTTTCTAATTTTTTTTATTTTTTTTAATCTCATATATTAAAATAACTAATTTTTTTTAATGATTCTCGTACATTATGTCATATGATAAATTATACCTGTGCTATAAAAGAAAAAGGGGAAAATCGAGGAAAAGAATGGATTTGAAAAGACTTTTCTGAAATTATATATTATATAAAATTGTACAATAATGCTTAACAAGGACCTCCACCCCAAAAAATAGCAATATCCAAAAGTTATGACATAATGTACTAGAATCATTATGCTGTTAAATAATATCTGCTTGCAAGAACTGCGTCATATTCATAAAGTTTCTAAGCACTAATCCTGAACAATAATCAAGCACATCATGCTGCGTCTTGATGATCAAAACCATATTCACTGTAACAGCCATGTGATAATGATTTCTGTTTACTCAAAAAGGATAAAAAAAAAACGAAGAAATGATGTGTCTAAACCTTCTGGCTGTACCGACCTGGTTGTCCTTCCGTAACTCATCGTCACTGGAAAAAATGGAGGCTGTGAATCAGAGTGAAGAGAGAGATGAAGATTCAGAAGAATAAGGTTGTCATTTTGTAGTTACTTATTTATCCTCAAAGATCTCATGGATTCACATTTTGTAGGTTTTATTTTCCAATTAATTTTTCAAATATAGATTTATCCACAATTTTTCCAAAATTTAATGTTAATTATAATTTTAGACAATTTTTAATAGTTACTCCTTCCAATCTTAAATATAAAAATTAAATAACTAATATATATATATTAAAAATTTTAATTAAATTAATTATTTATAAAAAGATGAATATTTATTTCCTAAAATATTATTTTTAATTATTTATAAAAAAATATTTATATTAAAATAAATCTATTCACGTACTAACTCTTATATTTAAAATTGAGACAATATTATTATTAGTAGAGTTAATAAAATTTTCGGTCTCCCAAATTTTATAAATTTTGGTTTGGTTCCTCAAATTTTAAATTATAAATTTTGATTAGGCAAAATGATCCAAATTTTTATTAAATTATAGAAATTAATATTTTAGATTGAAAGAAAATTAAGGAACTAAAACCTATGGCTATTGCTTGAAAATTGAGGGATTACAATTAAAAATGAGAATAAATTTAAAGCACCAAATATTGGATTATTATTATTTTCAAACTAAAGGGCATCCTATGCATTGGCTAATTCTTATTTATTTTTTTGAATAATACTGAAATTAATTACCTCAAATCAAGACTACAACAAAAACAAACTAAAACCTAGCTTCTCTGGCCATTCCCCTCCTCCTGAACAAGAGGTGTCGGTTGATCAAAGATACAAAAATTGTCTTCTATCTTATGAGAAAAATTAGCTAGTTTAAAAGTAATGTTCCAATTCCTACAAACTAAGATTCTAGCTTCATCTACAATATCCTTAAACGGGTGATCTTTACCGCAACCCCTAATAGCAAAATTTACAGCTTCAATACAATCAGAGTAAACACGTATGTTCCTCATACCCCTGGCCCAACAAAGATACAGTCCATGTATAACCCCAATAAGTTCTGCAATGGCGGGACGAATTGTAGTTAGTTTACCACTGAACCCACATATCCAAAGGTTATCCCTGTCCCGAATGACTCCGCCACAGCCACTCCTGCCGTTTGCCTGTACTGACCCATCAAATTTCATCTTCTAGTCTATGTTGCTCCTCTGGATATGATGTTCCAAGCTAGCAGAAAGCACATGTCTTCATAAGATCCTGATCCCAACCAGCTGTAAAGAAGCTAGGACTTGCTTTCGCTTGCTTAGCCGTCTCCTCATCGCCAAAAACCTTACGGCATCGGGAACACCAAATGTCCCGGCATATGTACCCAAAAAGGTTTGCCCAAGGTACCTTCTTCGAGGTGAGAAGAAAGTGGGCTATTTATGTTGAGAAAACCCTCTTTTCCATCGTTCTTGTGCATTTAAACAATCCCTCAGCACATATGCATAGAGTCTTCATCTTGTTCGCAGCCGTAAGGACATGCCACTAAAGGTGGAATACCCCTTTCCTTCATCTCGTTCGTCTAATCAATCATTTACGCTTTCGTATTCTTCAAAAACAACCTTTTCTTAAGAATTTATTTAAATATAATAATAAATTCCTTAAAATTTGATATCAATGAAAAATAGACATGCATATAAAATGACAACACTGCCCTTGAGAATGTTCATGCGCACAATATGAAAGTTTATTTGATGTTGATTTGCACATTAGGAAAGTTCATCATTTACAAAGTAGAGAAATTCATTTGTACAATAGGGAATTTTGCATAATAGAGAAATTCATTTAGACTTCAGGGAAATTCATATGTATATTAGTGAAATTTATTTGCACATTAAGAAAGTTTGCACAATAAGAAAGTTCATTTGTGCGCCCTTGAAGTTGTATTGAAGAATAGGGAAGTTTATTTACAAACAAGGGACATTTTCATGTACTAAGATGTTCATTTGCATGCTAGGAATGTTCATTTATTATTTGTACGTTGGAACAATTTTTGTCTTTCTTTTCTCACCCTTATTTTTTAAGTTAATATAATTTAAATATACTCACCATGCAAACATGTTAACATCAGGTTTAAATTTGGGATCTTATCCAAGCAGGGTGGGCCATTTTGTCTAGAGGTAAGTAAGGAGTCTCTAACCTGTGTATTCACTTATAACTTGGTATTATTTTACTTATTTAAGTTCGCCTAAAATAAACTCATAACAGGTGGGTTTAAATAAATTCAAATAATAAAATATATGGACGGGCTGCGGACTGACTATTGGGCAGCCTGTAGCCCACCCATATATTTTTTTATTAATTTATTATATTATATTTATTTTATTATATATTAATATAATTTTTTAAATTTATTTTATAGAGGTAAAAGCAGTTCTATCTACAACCATCACAAGTAAATATATTATAGATGATATATAATCATAATTCAATTGAATAATTAAGATTATAAATGATTATATTATGTGAGTATTGTAGACTGTGTGGTTATAAATTTGTAATTATTATTATGGTATTTTTATTTTTTGATTTTAGGATAAACAATTATATCATATGTATATTATTGTTATTTTATTTTTATTGTTATTAGAACTTTAAATATATTTAAATAAAAAATATTTTTATCTTTAATAAACGGGTTACTCATACCCGTTAGAGGTCAAACAGATTCAACTCAATTCATTTAATATAAGTTTAAATGAGCTAGAATACAGACATGGATTAGCCCATATATAAAAAAAATAGATGAGATACAAGTTGATTATCAGATCTAGGGCTGTGCACAATGCCTATGGCCCGCTATGTCCTGCCCAGCCCGCAAGAAAAATGCCCTGCCCAGCCCGATTTTTACTGGGCAGGGCCGGGCATCGGGCTGCAAAATAAAGCCCATGCATTTTTCGGGCTGGGCACCGGGCATAGGGGCTGCCCTGCCCTGCCCTGCCTATGAGCACTCCTTCTTTTATTTTTTTTTTATTTTTTCTCTATCTTAAAAGGAAGAATATGATAGCTACTGGTGACTATAAGGTAATTTTAGAAATATAAGTAGGTAAGTTGTATCTTTTAATATTTATAACTATACTAATTTTTTTTTAACTTTGTTAATTATCATATGATTACATTACAAATTATAATTATTTATTTTATTTTTTTAGATGCTTTATCTTTGTCAATATTAGGGAGATTGATACAAAGTTATAATTATAAACTACTTAGATTTCAACGCTTATTTTTTATATGCAATGGATCTCAAGATTTTAATTATTATCTTTGTTATCTTATTCTTAGTGAATTATAGATATTATTTAACTCTTAAATACACATGAATATGGTATTATTTTAGAAATTCATAATTATAATTTTTTTTTCACAATATGAGCATAACATCACAATTTGGGCATGCCCAGCCCGCCCATGTCCTGCCCAAAATTGTTCGGGCTTTTACCGAGTAGGGCCGGGCATCGGGCTGCAAAATGCAGCCCATGTATTTTTTGGGCAGGGCACCGCCCCCTGCCCAATCCTATTTATGTACACCCCTAATCAGATCAACCCGGGCCACCTATTATTTAGCCATAATTTGTCGTTAGGTTAACTAGCCATTGAGCGTTTCCAAATATCAAGGTGGGGTAATAAATTTGATAAATATGATTTTCACCGATTTTCTCTGTCAATTTTGGTTATCCAAAACAATTGCATTTATCAAAAAATAGGGGCATAATTTTAAAAGATTGGGTCCTAAGTGTAATTTCTCCTCCGCATATCACCGCTACGCTTCTGGTACCCTTCAAAACAGTTTGTTTTTTACCTCTGAACAAATACTGCTGACACGGTTCTAAATGCAATGAAAAAAATAATAAATAAATACATTTATTGGCTCTCCTTTCGAGCCCGCTCTTACTCGATCTCTTTGCTTTTTGTTCTATAAAAGCGAGAAAGGACTCGATGCGCTCCCTCGTGTCATTTCATTTTCAGACCCAGCTGCAAAGCAATCATCATTCCCATTATCGTCTTCCTCTAGAGCTTTCTCCGAATCTGGAACAAGATGCATCTCCATGGTACTCTACTATGCCTATGCCTCTACCTGCATCTATTCTCCTCATGAATTTCACTTCTTATTCACTTTCTCTCTTTTCAGATGGCAACAGAGTGGATTTCTCTCATATGTTGGCCGTTTCTTTCGCCGGATTTGTTGCCGTTGGTAACGCCTTGCGCCACCGGCACGCGGCGTCAACGCAGGTGGAGAAAGACCACAATGTCATCCCAAAGATTGAACGGACAGAATCTGGTCGCGTTGGAAAGTTTGAGAAGTTCTCCCATTATGTTGGTAAGTAGTGCTCGCGCACAATTTTTGGATCGAATAATGAGATTCTGAGATTAAGATCTCTCTGTTACTCTGTTTTGAATAGTGGGTGGTTGATTTCATTCTGGTCTCACCTAACTACTTTTGTTCGATTCTGGTGGTTGAATCTCATGTTAGCTCTGTATTATTGTCGATTTTCAACTCTACCTGATTCAGCTCATATTACAACACATAATTTCTCATATTTAAAAGGTTTAACAGTGATTACCACTCGTTTGATAAAACGAATTCGAATTATCTAGAGGGCGAGGTTCTTATTAACACCCTGATTAGTGTTAATTGGTTTATGTTTATCATTTATGCAGTTATCTAAAGAAAGGACAATGACTAGTAACAACTTGTCAAAGAAACTAGTGGTAAATTGTTCATATTTTCTTCAAGTAAAAGGCAAAAGAATAGGGAGACTTTAAGCTTTTGCGTTTTTCTCTTTGATGGGACTTGAAATGAATTGTTGCGTGTGTTTAGAGAAACACAGACATGAACTTTGTGTGTGGATCAATAATTTGCAGCTAGGCAAATGGGATTTGAAGATCCCGAGGAAGTTCCTGGGCTATGCAAGTTGGCTAATGACTTCCTGAAAAAAGCCAAAGACTGTGAAGAAAGCATATATGAATATTTTGATAAGGAGGATGGTGCTGGATCTCTTTATGAGATGTTGATTCATGAGTTCGACAGATGTATTCTCACTTACTTAGCTTTTCACTGGAACCAAGCTCCTGCAGTGATTAGTCAGGTAACGCCATCTTTTTAATTTATTTAATTCATCATTCATAAACATTTTTTTAGGAAAAAAAATTGAAAACTTTTGGTCAACTTTACTTTTGTCCCCTTTCATATTAAATAATTATTTTAGATAAATATTAGCCGAAAACAAGCTACATTAAAAAAGTGAACTAATAACGATTCATTCGTTACATGAGTGGCTCTTATGTATTTATATGTTTATTTATTTATTTTGGAAATTTACATGATCAAGTTCCAAGAAAAATTGAGAGGATCCAGAACTGCGATTTTTTTCCATTTATTTTCTCTGAACTTTTTGTTCATATATTTTTTTGAGTGGACTTTTTGTTCATATTATATATATATATATAACCAGTGGTCTAATACAATACTCTAGTTAAAAGAATTTCCCAAAATAAATAATCCAACTCAAGATCTAAGCACTAATTTCGAGAGGGGAATTCTTACCTGAATAAGAAATTATAGGGATTGAATAATATGAATTTGTTCCCCAAGATTTTTGCAATTCTTTTTGGGATTACGATTCTGCATTCATGATTTTGATGGTAACATACTTTGTTTTCTCTTGGTGTCTCTAGTGATATTAGAAATAATCTAAAACAAGTTGCAATTTAATAATACGTTCTAAAAGTATGTTGGACACATGAATGGAACTCAGAATATCATTAAAGAACTACTTGTTGATAGCTTTGGATTTTCTTTTTCTCTCCATTGTGATAAGGATACAAACGAGTTAGACAAAGTGATGACCGCGACGCCAAATATAGCTAATGCTATTTTCTTTTTTTGAAACCAAATCAATAAACATAATATGAAAGTTGTATACATAATTAGATGAAATTGATTATAAGCGTGTGAAAATTCGTCAAAATATATATTTTTTGAAATATACTCGAGTTAGCCTGGAAATTTCTACTTCTACAATAACACTCTTAATCTTAACATGATTTCATATTTATGGTTGATATAATTTAGTTTTATATATTTTTGGGGCTTAATTGAATTGCATCGGAAATTAATGTTTTTGGGGTTTCCGTTTGGGTTTTAGGCATTAAGCAGTGAGTCTGGGAAGAAAACTAAGCTGAAGGAGATGATGCTGGCTGCTACGAGGTGACTCTCTCTCTCTCTCTCTCTCTCTACACACACAGATGTTAATGTTAAACAATAATACGTTGTTTTCTCGAATAATGTTTGTAAACAAAGAATTAAAATATTGCTCTCATTTTAACACCTTGTTTTGACAGTGAATTTAAATGAAAATAAATGATACTTCTCAATAAATATATCAATATAAAATATGGAAGTTATAGTGTGTCACACTATTTTCAACTTGTAATAATATAATCCATTTTGGATGGACAGAGTCTTGTTTTATCAATAAAAAGAATTTTGTGATATATTGTTTGCTATAAAAATTATTGCTGTACTAGTTAAATAATTTTAGAACGGTAACTTGTAATAGTATTAAAACAATTTATAATATAATGAAATATCAGAAATATAATAGTCATAGTTAGTTAAATCGCTAGTTACTGCTTACTAGTTAGGTTTACAACTAAAGTAGTAGGTGATTCTTGTGGAATCACAAGTGGTCCCAGTGAGTCAATGAAAGCAACCTATGAAGAGCCAAAGGGATGGAGGATTGAAGGGGACCAAACTTCTGATGATACTGCTATAAGAAAATGGGCCAACCATGTGTCTTTGATTTCTCATCAATGCGACAGCCGATATATCAGTTGACTGTGTCGTTTTTGTGTCTTTGATTTCTTACAAGAGATTATGACTACAAAAAGAGCATAGAAATTGGAATCTAGGATTTTTTCGGGGAAGAGGGACCACTTTTATTACTTCGCACAAACTTAGCACTAGATTCATGCAAGGATAGACAGATTTTTTTAGTGCATTACTTCTCATTTTTATTCTTAATGTTTATAACTCAATTTTATATTTATAGTTTACTCATTTTAATTTCCTTGAAAAAATATCTTAAATATAAAAATCTAACAAAATAACAAGTACCTGACATATGTGTGCCAGTTTAGGTCTCATGCGTACGTGTGCTTGTCTGTGACGGATAATTAATGGGCTGGTTCCATTCTCGTATTCAGCTTTGATATTGACCCATTTACAATTATAGTCTACTAAAGTTCAAATCACCACTGTACCAAAAAAAAAAAAGTTCAAACTATTAGGATATTTGAGGGGACATCCTAATATTTGGGTGTTTAAGTTTAAGTTTGAGGGTAATTGACGGCTTGCCCTGCCAATGTTGATATCACTTAGGAGAAAAGGAGATTTCGCCTTATCTTTTGATCGTGTGTGAGCCCAACCCCCTTCTAAAAATTTTTAAAATAAAAAAAAAAGTTCAAACCACGGGACCCCTTAGAGGTTCAGTCGTTGTTTTCAACAAGACAAGTTGTTGTACCATGAAAATAAATAAGAAGGACAATTATTGTTTTTATTTTGAGAGGGCAGAAAAATTAGAATTTTTATATAAATCAAAAACATTTATCGTTAATTAAATTTTAATAACTAAAAAAATATCTAAGTTAAAACTTAATCTTGCATTTCCTATTCTTATTAATCTAAACATAAATACTTATAATTAAAACTACAAAAAAAGAAAGAAAATAGAAAAAAAATCAGTAATTATTGTATAAGTACATGAAAAAATGGAGAGGTAATTCATCTGATTAGGGATTGTGGTGTACATGCAGGAAACAGAGGTTTGAGAGAATAACAAAGGATTTGAAGGTAACAAGGGTGTTCTCTACATTGGTGGAGGAGATGAAAGTAATAAATGGAGAATCCCAATGTACCGATGTCATGGTCCCAATGGCCCTCAGTGAGAGGAGTCCAGTACTGCTTCTCATGGGAGGTGGAATGGGTGCTGGCAAGAGCACTGTTCTTAAAGACATTCTCAAAGAGTAATCATCTTACTTCTATTATTCATATACAGGTTTTGAAATGTTTGTTATTATTCTATTATCTGTTTAACTATTAATAATAATTTAAAAAATTAACATTGGGTTAGATGGACATTCAGGACAAAAATGATTTATGATCTAATGATTCTAGTGTGATTACATTAAGATTGAAATTAAATGTTTTTTTGAATATATATGTGCAATATATGAATATATGTTATAATTATAAATTATTAATATCACAGCTTTTTAGTGGATCTCTTGCTAATTTCACATCAGTGCTTCTCATCTCAGTCTAATTATCTATCTTCCCTCCCCAATTTTGTTAAATTAAATTGAATGATGTTTTATATATATGACATCAAGTCGAATTGTGAACGCAAGAATTTTGTAAGTAATATCATTAAATTACTAAAGCATTGTTAAGTTTGTTTGCTTATTTTGTTTTTGATAATAAAGGGATAGCTTTCTGTTTTACCATTCAAGAGAGAGATGTTTGTTCCAGCTTTGTAGACTTATATATCAAATGGATTTGGCAGGCCATTCTGGGTAGGAGCATCGTCAAATGCTGTGGTGGTTGAGGCAGATGCTTTTAAGGAGTCTGATGTTATATACAAAGCACTTCATTCTAGGGGCCACCACGATGACATGCTCCAAACTTCTGAATTGGTATGTTCCCAATGCAACTTCACATAATTATTGTGCCTGTTAATTCTGTAGCATTTGGGGGAAGTAATGCATATTAATTTGATGATATATGATTATTCATTGAAGAAGAAAATTGAGTCTTGTTCACTTTGATCCAACCTTTATTGATATATTGGATGCATGTTGATTAAAGTATGCATAGATAGACTCAAACACCAATTTAACGTTAATTTTTTTTAAGTTTGAGTTTGTAAAGAAACATAGATGGGTTATTATGTTGTAGTAAAAACGATAATTGCACTGGATTAATGGAGATTCAAACAGGTGCATCAATCTTCTACTGATGCTGCATCATCGCTGCTAGTGACAGCACTAAATGAGGGGCGAGATGTGATAATGGATGGCACCTTATCATGGGAGCCTTTTGTGGAGCAGACTATCGCCATGGCAAGGAATGTTCACAAACACAGATACCACATGGGAGTAGGCTACAAAGTCGCCGAGGATGGAACTGTAACTGAAAACTACTGGGAGCAAGCTGACGAGGAAGGAGATGCTAATGGAGACACAGGCAATGATAGAAAGCCTTACAGAATAGAGCTGTGCGGTGTGGTCTGTGATGGTTATCTTGCAGTTGTTAGAGGCATCAGGTGCACATTCAAATAAAATCCATCTCTTGGTCAAAACAATTCCAATTATATGAAGGTTCAAAATCAGATCCTTATGTCAGGATAAATAAGCACTATTTGGGTCTTATTTGATATGAGCACAGGTGACGTCCTATGTAGCATCCAACAAGACATCTAAGTCCTACACGACATCCAAGGTGGTATTATGCATGGCAGCCATGTCATGATGTGGCTGCTATGCATGATGTTACCTTGGTTGTCTTGTAGGACTCGGGTGCCACATAGGATGCCACATGTTCTCATATCATTTTTCCTTTTTATCTGATAAAGAAGAAGGGTATTTGTTGAATAGGCTTGATTTGGTTGATCAAGCCAAACTGAACCAAAGTAAAAGATTTATTTGGGTGTTATCCCTTTTTGATTGGTGTGCTTTGATTATAATTCGGTTTACATGATTTTTTTTTTTTTAAGTAAAGAGGGTGGTCAGGCACTGATACAAGAGGTTATTAGGTGGTTTGATTACCTGAAGGACTAAACTTCCTGCATGGGATCATTTTTAAAAAATGAAGATTTGCGCTCACATTTTATTGAAATTATTTGCCAGGAGAGCTATAATAACAGGGAGGGCTGTGAGGGTGAATTCTCAACTGAAATCTCACAAAAGATTTGCTAATGCGTTTCAAAGATACTGCAAACTTGTGGACCATGCCAGACTTTACAGCACAAATTCAGTGGGTGTTCCACCAAAGGTAAAACTTTATAAGACAAGTTTATTGATCATTTCTGTGTTGAACATAACTTATTAAGAAACCTTTTCATGTATTATTATACAATGTCATAGCAAATGAACTAAAAATAAGTTTGTGGATGAGAATTGTCTGGCAGTTTTGAATTAAAAATACTCTAATTCTAAATATAAGAGTTATATAATTAATTTACATATATGAAAATTAATTTAGTTATTTATGATAATTGTATTTTAGTTTTTCTAAAATATCATATTTAATCATTACCTCTATTGATAGAAACCCCTTTAATACGTACAATTAGTAAAGATAGTTTAGGGACAAATTTGTACATTTGGGAAGTAAAGTGAATTGAAGTTTTGTATTTAGTATCAAAATAAATCCTCTAATTAGTTTCTATGTTTTGGACAAGAGGGAGTAATAGAAATAGTTATTAAGTAGTGATGATGAAGGCTTTGTTTGGTTGGGGGTTTGGGAGGGGAGGGGAGGGGAGGGGAGGGGAAAGTGTGTTTACTTGGGAAAAATGGAGGGGAGGGGAGGGGAAATTTTTTGTCATTTAGTGCCCTCCTCCCCTCCCTTCTCTTCAAAAGTGGTGGTTTTTGGAGGGGAGAGAAATTTTTGACCCCATTATAACCAAATTGCTCTTTATTAATTTTTAATATTTCAATTGTACCCTTAAACTTTTTTTTTCTCACCTAATTTTTTTTAATTACTAAAACTTAATAAACATAATAAATTATTTATATATTATATTAAAATATATAATAATTATAAAATTAATAAGAAACTGTTAAAATTTTATCATATTTTTTAATTTTTTTAATTTTATTATTTATATAAGTGAGATAAAAAAATTAAGATTCATAAATTAAAAAAAAAATATATGAATATTATAAATAAAGAGTAAATAAATTTAAATAAAGAGATAAGGGTATATTTGTCAACTTCTAATTAATTCTACTCCCCTCTCTTCTCCCCTTCTGAACCAAACAAAAAATATCATTCATTAACCTCCTTTACTTGTCTCTACCCTCCCTTAAATTAAGCTAACTTACCCACTCCTTAGCTGAACTAAACAAAATGGAAAAGATAATGAATATTATGTAGATTTCAATTTTTATATAACTAGGTGGACCTGATTAATATTGAGATTGATAAAAGAGAAAGCATTTTTTCCCTTACAATTAAATTACAAGAGGAAAGTTTTATTCTTAACCCCTGCCTATCTCATTCTTTACCCCATTTTTACCATCTGAACTATTATATTCTTAGCAAATTAAATTTTAATATTTTTGAAGTACTTTACAAATACATGCCTTGCAATTTTGTAGCTGATAGGATGGAAGGAAGGAGAGCATAATCTGCTAGTGGATCCTAATCAGATAAAATGCTTGGAATCAATAGGGAATCTGAATGCGGATGCAGATTCCATCTACGAACTTTACAAACCACCCAGTCCTGCTCTTGAGCCTGGTTCCATCTGGAATGACGTTGTTTTGTCTCCTTCAAGAGAAACTGATCATAAACTGTTGAGGGCTTCCATTCAGAAAATTGAGAAAACTCCCCCCGAATCTAATGACTAACCAATTGTGAACGCCCTTCTGATGTAAGAAGCTGGAAGTTGCTTTGATTTAACGTGTGTTGACATGTCAAGGTACTCAATATGTACTCATTATTGACATTGTCACAGCCACATGTTCCATAAGTTAGGTTACCTGTCAGAGGTATAATAGGTTGTGCCCTTGCTTTCTTGTCAAGATGTAATAAATTTGGACTTGTTAATTTTATTTTATTGGTTTTTTCTTTTTCTTTTTTTATTTGGGGGGTGGGTGGAGATAAGGCCATTTTTGGTAGGGCTATTTATGAGAGAGAATATGAGGTAGAGGGAAGCAAGGTGGGGCGGCAGGGGGAATATGTTACTTTGAAAAAAACATGAAAGGACCTAAATGCCCAAACCCCAATTTATTTTTTCTTGAGCCCTCCTTTGTCAAAGAACTAGATACCCAAAACCCTCCGTCGCCACGCCTCTATCCTTGCTCTTCCTGCTCATCCTCATTCTTCTATTTTCTTCATAATGGATTTCGCCTCACTTGTAATTTCAAAACGACGACTACTAGTTTAAGATTATTAGCGATGAGGTAATGTCTCAGTAATTCTTTGTTGAGGTGATGTCCCAGTAATTCTTTGTTGCTGTAGTCAGTGGCAATGAGGTGGAGGTGGAGGTCGCCTGTAGAGAGGAAGAAGGCGAGGGCAGAATAGGATATAGCAAATGTTGTAGGGATACTTTGCTAAAATCAAAAAAGAAAATATTGCCCCCTCAATCTCTCCATTCCCTTCCCTATACCATAATCTCACCCTACCAAACATGGTCTAAGTGCCTGTTTGGCAATCAATTAAAATAATTGATTCTGAAGAAAACTATGGTTTGAGGAAGATAACAGCCAAACACCTTGTTTTATTTTAAAATCGATTTTAACCTCCAAACCACGGTTTCAATCTTCAAACCATGGTTTTGGAAGAATTCAGAGCAGTTTTTTTGTTCATTTCGAGAAAATTGTTGCATAAACCCACTGGAAGGTTTACAAACCCATTTTCGGATCCCTTGGGCACAGCTTTACACAAAACTTTCATTTTTCTCTCCCCTCACGTTCACGCACAGTACTCTCTGCAGCTGGCCTTCAATTCCTTCTCTCGCCTCACGTTCACGCACAGTGCGCCATTTCTGCTTTCCTCTTCTCCTCCAGACCAGCGGCAGCCTCTGCTTCTCTAAAATCCGACCAGCTGCATGCGCACGCGTCTGTTCCTTCCACAGCTGGTGAGCTCTCGTCTGTTCATCAATCCTGCCGTGCTGTGCTGTCGACCTGTCTGTTCATCATCATTGCTGAGCTGTCGAGCTGTCTTCTCCAAAAGCTTGCGGTGCCGTGAAGTCTCTTGGGCATCAAACACAAGTGAAGATTGTTTGTGCAACGATGGCAATACACAATTTCATTAGAAAAAACTCCATTACTGACCCAGATTTCGCGTCAAAGGATGAAGATGATGATGATCCACTGCAAGATGATGATGGCGATGATGAGTGTGACTTTTCACGGATATCTTTATCTATAACCTCCTCATCTGAAATAGCTCGTTGTCGTGATTTCATACGAGATCAACTTATTTATTATAGACAAGACCAATAGTAGTACATTTTACATTTATTTTATGCCCCTTCCAACACCCAACTAATGAAATTTAATTGTCCCTTAATCGTGCAACATCAGATCTCTATGTTAATCAATCGTATTATATGTTTCTCATTTGTACATACATATATTAAAATATTATATAATTTTTTAAATTATCCACACAAATTAAATTAAAAAGTACTATTTCAGTGGGAAGAAAATTAAAATTCAAGTCAATATTATAAATTTTTACCTTGGTCAAATATATATATATATATAGTATTAATTTTTAATCACTTAAATGGAAAAATTGAAAATCAAATTTATTCTTTATGTAATTATGATATTAGTTTATATCATTTTTAGTAAATTATCTATGCAAAAGTGATTCTGTTATTATTCATCCAAATATCTCTAATTTTCAAAATCACTTTTTCCCCAGAATCTATTCTCCCCATAATCTGTTCTTCAGAATCTATTCTCCCTATAATCTATTCTCGAAAAACTAATCCAAACACACCCTAAAAAGTGTTATGTTAATAACTTCGTATTATGATGGTGGCGGGTCTCACTTGTACTTCTCTAAATTTTGTTTACAGCAATTTGTTGGATTTTCTTTTTCATTTTCGTTTGTGGTGTTATATATAATTTTCAAATTTTGAATGAGGATGTTATTTGAAATTTTCGCACAAACAACATAATTGTATCCTAAGAATGGGGTATTATTTG
Organism: Leucaena leucocephala; assembly: GCA_037074615.1. Classification (NCBI taxonomy): domain Eukaryota; kingdom Viridiplantae; phylum Streptophyta; class Magnoliopsida; order Fabales; family Fabaceae; genus Leucaena; species Leucaena leucocephala. The sequence goes on along the minus strand of CM073533.1, from coordinate 8,880,345 downwards.
TAATTTTTTGTGCTGCATGGGGTAGTTACTTGTAATTTTCTCTTGAGAAGATAGTTGTATGATAATGCTCAGGGGTTGTATAATTATTAAGATGCGGAAAATTCGACCGAGCATAAATGGTAGAAGCAGTGGTTCCAAGGTTGGCTGTTCAAACTGGGGTTGAAGTTGAACCGTAATCGACAAGACAGCCCATAATTAAAATATTATTCTTTTTATTTTTAATATAAAAATTATTTAATTAAATTAATTAATATAATATTTTTTAAAAAATATTATAATAATTTTCTTTAATTTTAATTTTTTCTCTTTTATTTGATTATTGTTAAGGGAATATTAATAGCAATAATTAAAAAAAATAAACATAAAATAGATTAACTTTTTAATTAAATATTATATTAAAAATAAAAGAAATATTATAATTAGATATTATATTAACGAATAGAGAAATATTATATAGTTAAAATGTACAAAATGATTCAAATTTAACTATAAAATGTAAAATTCAAGTAAATGGAACAAAACACCGAAATACTTGGTGGTAGAAAATTATGTAGCTGTACAATATTGTCATATGCCTTTCTTGTTTGAGAAGTATAATGTTAGCACTATGGCTTAAAATTGCCACCTAATACGTGTAATTTATTAATACAAATGAATTATTTTGATAAATTATAATTTTGATAAATCTATTTGATCGAAGTCAAAAAGACTAATAAAATTTACAAAATTTTCCATTGTTACTATTATTTCAAAAATTAAACTTAATGTAGCAATATTTAATAGGAAAAAAGAAAAAAAGAGCCCATTTGAATTTTAAAAGGACAAATTGAGCTTCTAAATATTCAAAATGATAGATTGGGCAGGAGGCCCTAATCTGTCATTTGTAAATTTATGTGCAAAAACTATATTACCCTTCACTTTCCTAATATTTTAACAATACGATTTACAACTTGACCAATGGTACTTATAACTCTGACAATGATATTTGCAATTTTGACAATGGTATTTGTAAATTGTATTGTTAAATAAGCTACAGTATCAGCTACAGTGTTTCTCCTAATTGCTAAAATTAGATTTCTCCCTGTTGCAAATACCATTGTCAGAGTTGTAAATACCATTGGCGAAGTTATAAATCGTATTGTCAAAAAAGCTACAGTGTCGACTACAGTGTTTCTCCCAGTTGCAAATATCATTGTCAGAGTTGTAAATACCATTGGTAAAGTTGTAAATCGTATTGTCAAAGAAGTTACAGTATCAGCTACAGTGTTTCTCCCAATTGCTAAAATTGGATTTCTTACAGTTGCAAATACCATTGACAAAATTGTAAATCGTATTGTCAAATAAGCTACAGTGTTAGCTACAGTGTTTCTCCCAATTGTTAAAATTAGATTTCTCACAGTTACAAATATCATTGTCACAGTTGCAAATACCATTGGCAAAGTTGTAAATCGTATTGTCAAATAAGCTACAGTGTTTCTCCCAATTGTCAAAATTGGATTTCTCACAGTTGCAAATACCATTGTCACAGTTACAAATACCATTGGCAAAGTTGTAAATCGTATTGTCAAATAAGTTACAGTGTCAACTACAGTATTTCTCCTAATTGCCAAAATTTAATTTCTCACAGTTGCAAATACCATTGTCAGAGTTGTAAATATCATTGGCTAAATTGTAAATCGTATTGTCAAAATATTGGGAAAATAAATGGTATTATGGTCTTTACACACAAATTTACAAATGACAGATTGAGCCTCCTGCTCAATCTGTCCTTTTGAATATTCAGAAGCCCAATTTATTCTTTTGAAATTCAAATGGGATTTTTTTGTCTTTCCCCCTATTTAATAATATCTTGTCAATATTTAAAATTTTAATATTAGCATTTTTTTTTGTTAAACAATTTATAAAATTAAGGGACTAAAATAAAATTTTATGTGAAATTAAAGGACTAAATATATACTTTTGCCTAATATATTTATCTGAGATCTCTTTCCAGCCATGAAACCATTTGATTTTAAATAGCTCCCTCAAAGCTGAAATTAAGTGCCGTCAATTGAATTCAAACAGAACACATGACAATTTGAGAGGAATGCGGAATAATTAGTGTATAACTCTATTATCAAAAAAGTAAGAGTTCCCTAAAGTTGATATTTGGTCAATGTATTACTGAAAAATGAGACCAAATTAACATTACGGACACACGTGTACACACACACACACACCCCTTTCAAAAATACCATTGTATGGATCAACAGATTCAGAATAGTTCCTTCTTGTTGCCTGTCCATTGACAATCTCACTGAACCTCTGTTTCTTTCAATGGTTTGATGAGATCTGAAAAGATTTTTGCATTCTTCCTCAATGTGACTTCAATCTTCCAGCGGTCATTTGATGAGATATGAAATCACTTGAACTTTGATTTTGAACTCCATTTGGAGAATGTAAACTATCACTTTCATCTTCACTATCGTTCTCACTATTATATGTTTCCAGATATGCCTCATCTCCTTCCTCGTTGTCTCCAACCTGTACGTAAAGAGGATATTGACTCATTGTTACAGAAAAAAATTAGCAATATCTTTGTTCATATTTCCTACAAACTTTCTTGAAAATAAAAAAGGTAAATTGCACAGATCTTACATGAGTTTTGCCAAGTTCATGTATACTTTGAAAATGGAAGAAAATTTTGCCTAATTTCAACAAAATTTAAGGGACGTTTCTAATTTAATTTTTGTTCAAATAGATGTTGATACTTTCACTTTTGCTAAAAAGACCTATCAAAGGAAGAAGCATAGAAAGGGCAAGACTCCTTTTGTGTTTCAGAAAGTTGACCAAGCTGAAATTGAGAAAGAAACATAAGATTAGGTGGCTATAGACTTTATGTATTGCTGCCATCTATTTGCTGCCCTATTATTGACTTTATTTTTGGGGAGAAGTGCCATACACTTTTGAAGAATATATAATAGGTCTCTCGGGTACAAGGGGAGGCAAGGATTTTTTGGTGAAGACCTGGCTGGTCTCTCAAAACACCAGAGGGAACTTGGTCCAGGGATAGTACATTATTATCTTGTTGCATTCAGCTTGTATTTCCTTTCGGGCTCACCAGGATTGTTGGGTCAACTTTGTAACGGTGCCCTCTTGATTTCCATTATTTCCAGTTCAAACTTTGCCTTTCTCGCAAGCCGTGTGTTGCTGGATTTGATTCCTAAGACAGGTTCCATCAGATGTTTGGGTAAGTTTTGAAAATATGGGCCTCTATAGTTTGAACAAAATTTAGAGAAAATCTGTATTGGTTTTGAAAATAGAGGGAATTTTTGAGTGATTTCAACAAAACTCAAAGGAAGGTTATGTAATTTACACGTGTAAAAGGGAAGAAACAGAAATGAGTATGAGAAATTCTCTTTTAGCAATTATATAGCAGAAAACAATTACGACTATTTTTGGGTGGAGTTAAGAAGAATGGGCACAGTCTCCAAGATCTATGTGATTTGAGTATCCCAATGCGTTTGATCCAAGTATGAGAGCGAGAGAGAAGGGTAGAAAGAGAGAGAGACCTCAGAGTCGTTGTCGTCGTCGTCCTCATCAGTAGAGTACGCATAATCTAATTTGTCATACAATGCTTCGTCTCCCTGGTGCTTTACCTTCTCCATGTGATCCTATGAAAAGTTGAACAAGCCAAATAAGAGGGTGGTAGCAAAATAGGGTTGCCAATGAAAAAAAGAAAAGAAAAGAGAATGTAGTGCTAAAAGAATATGGAGATTAGTTAGTCCATACTATTTCGCTTCTTATTTTCGCCACTTTGCTTTCCAAAGACGAAATATGATCTAAGAGTGCCTGTAATAAACAGGAGATAACTCAACAAAGAGCATTAGCTATAAGCATAAATTAAAAATAACATACACACCCATACAAAGAAAGAGAGAAAAGATATTTCTTTTGAGGAAAAAGGGTTACAAAACAAATGGGCCCGAGAATAATATAACCCCAGTTAAAGCAACAAAAAAGTTGCTCTCAAAGTGATGGGATAGTGAGCCTCTAAATCCTAGTGATACCAGTACTTACCAGCAGACCTTGAAAGGAATGAAGAATGATTATTAAAACACAAGTTTATGAAGATACCTCACGTCTTTGGAGCTCGATTGAACGTGCTAGAGCTTTTCTCTTTGTCAAAAGATTCTTGGGTCTCAACATTGAAGGTCGCTTATAGTCTTTTCCTCGATAAACGATTACAGCATATCCTTTTGACACTTTGTCAACCGAAACTAAAATACCTCCAGACTCAGCTTCAAGTGCTAATGCAACTTTCTTTACCTGTTCAAAGGTTTTAGCCTTTACCAGTATCTTGACTAGTTCTCGATACTTCCAGTGCAAGTGCATGTTCTCAATAGTTCCATCGAAAACTCCACGTCTACCTGCAATCATAGATTAGATTCTCATAAACAACATATTTCCTTAATTACAGCAAAGATGTCTTTTAAGTTCTGTTGAAGCATAGAATAATGGGATGGCAATTTAAGGGCAGGGGACCATCAGGAAAGCGTGGTAACAGAAAGAGGCAGAAAGCAGTAAAGTAACTTGCAGGGACGTTTTAGATTCCTGGACTAGATTGTCAAGTTATAGAAATCTAATATTCAGGTATTTTCAATACCGTATATACAAATTATTGCTATTATCATTTTCACATGTATCTAGTGGCAAAGCAAACAAGTAAGGTCCAAATGTATATACAAGTAAGAACAACAACTTCTGGATAAAGGTTTACCAAGGAGTAAGAAAGCTTTCATCCTCAATCCTAACTTGCGAAACATGAATCTCTCCTCATCAGTTATGCTTTCAGGGTCTGCTTGGTGTTCTGATGGCTTCAAAGATTCCTCCACCTTACCTAAAGCTCGTTCAGCTTTTCTTACTTTTCTTTCAGCCTGGAAAAGGAAAAATATTTGGATCCAGATCAGGAAAATCCTCAAATGGCATAATGTGATGGCATTATCTCTATGCATACACAGCCCACATAATACTGCTACAACCTTGTCTATGCCGAAAGAGTCATTGATACTCTAACGCTACTACCATTAGCTTTTCCAATTACCTTACAGTAAAAAGGAGACTTCACACTTTAATATTATTAAATTGTTTGGCCAATTCAGTAATTTATTGAAACAAATCTTAGGTGATTGATGGGATTGTGCCGGATAATAAGATCAATATGAAGTTTGGGATATAAAGACAGCAAAAGATTTCCTTGATACAAGGAACTTACAAAAGCAAGTTTCCCTTCTAGCTTTTTAACAATTTTGGCATGACGTAGTAGTTCCAATTCTCTCTTAATGTTTTCTTCATGACGTTCATCCAATCTCTTTCCCCACTTAGCATCTGCATCCAAAGTTTCCCCAAGTGTCCCAGTCTCCCCCGATTGTGTAGATGTGTCATTAGTTTGTACAACCAATGAAGATGCTCTTAATCGTGCTTGCTCCTCCTCATCTTGCAGTGCTTTCACCAATTTTTCCCGCTCCAACAAGGTTTGGGCAACATCTGCTGACAAAAAATTCTTCCCCCTATAAAAGACAAGGAAATCCTTATTTCTGGACAGTAATGTACCTCCTGTTAATCTCTGCAGCCAGAAATAAAAATAATTATCCATTAAACAAATCATCATATTTGTACTTCAGAACAAAACAAATGAATTATGACTATGAATACAAACAACCTTATGACTGTAGTTTTTGTGATTATCTACTACTGCATATGAATATGTGATGACAGAAATTACTATGTAGCTATCTTATAATAAACTGAAGCAAAAAGGGAAAAAAAGATTCTTCTGACTGAACTCCATTCTCAGGTTAGACTTCATTATCTAGTTCATCAAAAGGTTACATTCAGATCACTGACAATCTATATTTGCCAATCTCCCAAACTATGACCTATAATGGCAGGTTGATAATAGAAGTGATTAAATACCAATTGAGAGAATATGCAAGAATATCACACATCTGCCTTTGTATCATACGCATTTTCTTTAAAGCCCTTGACAGCCATCTACTTAATCATAGGACACCCTCAAGAGTTTTCATGAAAATTTTGTGTGTCTAACGAAATGCGGATCTTAAACTAGAGAAAGGGATATTTATTAGAGGCGTCAATATGCTCAAACCCTTGATATTTGAGACAAAACAACAGCTTCAAGCTGGTAAATTAAAATTTCCCTCCAATAGATGCTGCTAGAAAAAACACATTTACTAAAAATAAAAGGAAAAATCACCCATCAGCATCTGCCATGCCAGCTATAAATTTAGGTAAATAAATACTTAAGAAGAAAACAGGGGAAAGCTATCCAGTAAGATGAACAGAAATTATCAATTAAGTCAGTAAGGTTATGATTTATCACCTTGATCTCATCTGCCATTCTCTCACTTGTGGTTAGTTGCACACCACGTTTGAGAGCAACCTTTGCAATCGAAGTCTTTTCCCACAATTTAATCACTGCTGCAGCTAAACCTTGAAGCTGTCTGCTTCTACCTATATGCAATGAAATAATAAGAAATCAAAATTAAAGTTCTAAACTATGTGCAATAAGGGAAACAATAACTAACCTAAAGCAAAATGTGGAGGAAGAGTCCTAGCAACCCTTCGTAGACTAGTTGCCTCCCTCAAACCAAGAGATGATCTCACACCAAAAGGAAGAACTCTGAAGGGAGGTTGGAAACCAGGAACAGTTGCGGGAAGCATATCTGCATCCACAGGCAGAGGATCACATCCAGGCCAATCCGTGTACCTAGGACCCAGACTATCCAATAATTTGTCTACTTCATCTTCATATTCGACCTCAGGTTGTGGTAATTCCTTCTGCTCATTTATAGCTTCCATGTTTTCTAACTGAGCATTCATCCCCGTGTCTAGAGCAACAACATATGCTTTCCCAACATTATTAGAAGGAGGTGGCAAAAGATTTAAAGGATCATTGCTTCTCTTGTATATTTGTTTGTTCCATTGTTCTGAAGGTACCTCATAGCTCACACCCCTGTATAATGAAACTGAGTTGCCAGATCTCCAAATCACCAGACCACCAGTTTTTCTCTGAACATGATTTTAAAATCAACAAGAGAATTAAAAAATTCATATATTGTCTAAGAAGGAGTAGGTTAATTAAATTATACATCCTAGCACATTTTCTGACTGACTCTGTACAGGATCACTTTAGGCAATGAAAGCAAGACATCACAGCAAGGGCAATCCAAAAGTTCTAGCCAATCAACATTCAACTTGATCCCTATGAATAATTGGACTCTTGAAACAAAGTTTGCTCCCAAGTTCATGAGTTTATCTGTTGTTTAATGTTTGTTTCCATTGGCATCTATTTTTACAAATATACTATTTCACCAAATTTGGTACTTAAGGAGCAGAAGAAAGGGAAGTCTTCACAAGGTAGTATGCAGATAAGGGTAAGGGTAAGAAGCAAAACCTCCAGAATCTCATGCATCCTCCTCATGTTAAGTGCAGAAGCGCCTTCAAATTTAAGCCTTACAATCTCTGATGTCTTCCACCTCTCATGAATTGTGTCTACAACAGCTTGTGTAACTCCACCACCCCCAATTCTTGTCTTATGCTTTTTCTGAAACGTCAAATTCCTCAACCTCCTCAGTTCTGATTCAGGAAGAGTCATTTCTGCCAAAGATGTCTTACTTCTGCTCCTCTGAGAAACTCTTGGATCTTCCCTTTTCTCCTTCCGCTTTTCCCATGGAAATAAAACCTCCCCATCAGCTCCAAAATTGCCTATCCCCAATGGCGATTCCGGCGAAAACCCGCCTCGAGTATTCGGCAACATTCCTTCTTCCACATTAAATATGTCCTCCACAGACCCTTTTTCTATCACCCTCTCTGTTGTTCTGTCTTCCTTCTCAACACCATCAACATAGCCAAATCTCTTCAATTTCTCCACAATCCTCTCCATTGTGCTACCATCTCGACCACCACCACGACTACCATCATCACTATCTCTATCACTATCACTCTCACTCCTTAACAAACCCAAATTCGACAAATGCCCATTTTCAGAATCTTGATAATCCGCAGCAGCGCCAGGCGGTTTTGGACGAATTTGTGGGTAAGGTTCGTTCCATTTTTTCAACCAACTGTCACTAGCACATAAATTTCTCCTAGAGCTAGATTGGAATATGGGTGTTTTCAAGCTAACCAAACGAGAATTCCTAGAGGGTCGTTGTCCATCGATTGAAGTATAAATAACACAGTTTCGTGATGCATACAAAGTATGCTTTTCCAAGTGAACAACCGAGGAGTACCTGAAGAACTGGAGGCAACAGGAATTTGGAGAGCTCTGAAACGAATCGAAGAATGTTATTGCTGGATGAAGCTGACGACTGGGAACAAGAGCCATTACAGAGTCCACACTACACTTAACATAATCTTCGACAAAAACACTTTAGAACCTGAATCTGTGAAAATAATTATTCGAGTCCCAAGAAATAGTTTACTTCAGATTTTTGGTTCTACCCCTGCTGGGTTATCCTAGCGGAGGCAAATATCTATGCCTCTCCTTGGGTTACGAACGCCACTCTAGCTTCTGAAATATTATAAATCCTTTGAACAAAATAATAGGGAAGTTAGGGGTCAAAAAAACATTTAATTCAGGAAAGAAATTTTTTTTCTTAAGGAGACGACCAGGGGATGGAAGTTGTTATGTTTCGACATGATAAGAGATTTAGATGATTGGATTCTAGCTTTCTAAAAATGAGAAATAAATAAAAAAATAAAAAAAAATATAGACTAACTTGCTAACCAAATAGCTCTCTGTGGATGAATTGGTTGACCCACACCAAAAATAATCATCTAATTTTATAATTCAACCCATAATTTTTGGATGGATTGGTCGGCTGAACTCACTTGCCTAACCCATTTTATTAGGTCTATATATCATCATATATTAATATAAACAAATATTAATTAAAAATTAAGAGTTGCATATACTTATTTTCTTTGGGCTAAGGTGTAAATTTATTATAAAATTTTTTATCAAAAATTAATATTATTCTAAAAGTATTAAAATAGTACAATATTTCATTTACTATTAAAATATTAATAGTTAATATCAATTTTTTAATAATTAATATTAATTTTTTAATGGGTGATACAAAATTGCTATGTTTTAAAAATTTTGAGATGATGTTGAATTTAAAAAAATTTGAAGACAATGTTATTTTTAAATAAATTTTTTTAAGATAAATTTATTCTTTAACCCTTTTTTTTTATCCATCCTTTTTAATCTAATATCATATTATAAGTTTCCAAATTTCTCTAGTAGCACTCATGAGCGGATAAATAAGTAGTTATAAGTTTTCTTAATAGCATTCATAAATATTAAATTAGAATTTGTTAAATTGAGTGAAATGATGAGATTTTAGTATTTCAAAAGCATTTAAATAGTGTTTCCTCTCTAAAAAAGAGACTACTCTATGTTTGGTACGAGTCATTGCGAGGTACATAGAGATTGGGATTGAGAAAATCCATTCAAAGAATATTTGGTACGAGGGATTGCTTGTTATTTGAGATTGAGGAATACTGTGGGAGATGTGGTATTGCTTTTTCAATTTAGGATTAAAATTTTTGAAGATAAAGGTATTTCTGTCTATAATAATTTTTGAACAAATTAACCTCTTCTAAATTTTGCCCCAGTTTCAGACTTAGGGAAATTCCTAAAAAATACATTTTTAATTTTAAAATTAAAAAAAATTAATATATAAAAAGATAAGCAGGTCATAAATATTAATTTAGAATTTTAAAATTTAATAAAAATCATAAAATTATCCCTAAAAATATTTTAATCAATCCCTTCACTTCTCTCATTATACAAATTATGACGTATACTCTACGTTGACCTTAGCCCTGCACACCTTCAGGCCACTTTGGATAGCCAGTAGAGGTGTACATATATAAGATTAGGTAAGACAACCTCCTACCCAGTGTATTGACTAAAAAATATATGGGCTATATTTTACAGCCCGATGCTTGGCCCTGCCCGGTAAAAACCCTAATAATTTTGGGTTGGGTATGGGCAGGTTAGGCATACCCAAATAGTGATGTCATGCTCATATTGTGAAAAAAATATGTAATTATGAACTTCTAAAATAATACCATATTCATGTATTTTCAAGAGTTAAATAATATATATAATCCACTAATAATAAGAGAACAAAGATAATAATTAAAATCTTGAGATCCATTGCATATAAAAAATAAATGTTGAAATCAAGTAGTTTGTAATTATAACTTTGTAGTAATCTCCCTAATATTAACAAAGATAAAACATCTAAAAAAATAAAATAAATAATTATAATTTATAATGTAATCATATGATAATTAACAAAGTTAAAAAAAAGAAGAAAAAATTAGTATAATTATAAATATTAAAAGATACAACTTACCAACTTAACTACTTATATTTCTAAAATTATCTTATAGTCACTAGTAGCTATCATATTCTCTCTTCTAAGATAGAGAAAAAATAAAAAAAAAATAAAAGAATGGGTGCTCATAGGCAAAGCAACCCCTATGCCCGATGTCTAACCCGAAAAATATATGGGCTGTATTTTGTAGCCTGATACCCAGCCTTACCCTATATTTATCAGGTTATGTAGGATATTTTTATTATAGACTGGGTAGGATATATTGGATTGTGGGCTTTATGCATAGTCCTAATAGCCAGCACTTGATTTTGATTTTGATGGATTGAAATTGGAAATTGAGATTGAGAATGGGAATAAACTTTTAAAATTATGTTTAATATAAAGTTATATTTAAAAGAAATGATTTTATTTATTTTATTTTATAATTAACTATAACTTATGAAAAGACTATAATATTTTTGCTTTAATCCCCAAAATTTTAGCCTAGATTTCTCTCTTCCACGTTAAGTTTTGGCCTATCTAAACTTCATTAGCCCTCCATTACTGATTTTCTTTTTTACACAAAATCAACAGAGGGGAGTATACTCATGCGGAGCAAAGTCGATTCATTGCAATGGAGGGCATTAGTGAGAATGAAAAGAAAGATAAAAACAGGCGCAGGCATGGCTATTAGCGAATAAGAGGTAGTACAGCAAAATTAGAGGGAATTGGAAATAGAGATAAAATGGGTCTTAGTGGGGTGTTGAGAATTTGAAATAGGGGTATTATAAGTGGGTGTGAGAGGAGTATTTTGAGGTGATATGAGAGGTGGAGACAAAGAGGAACAGAGCGATTTTTTTTTTCTAGTGGTTATGTTTTTGTTTCCCTGGGGTTAGGGTTGGGGATCCTGATAGACGGAGAGTATGAGTAATAATATAACAAAAGGTAAGTGAATGTAACTATAAATGTTTGTACCTATGTGTTTTTGTTCGAGAATATACTTATAGAGTAGTGCTCAAACACAAGCTACACACAAGTGCTCTATACGATGCTATGCTTCCCCATAGAGATAATGAAATAGCAATAGAAGATGAAAATAATTGGGTAAGACATAGCTGGAGAAGAAAATCATTGATACAAGAGAGAATAGAGATGACAAGAAGAAGATATCGTCAAACTGCAATGGTCGTTAATAGAAGGGCAATGGAAAATATCACTGGTAGAGATGTAAAGTGATAAAAAAAGGTACAATTATGGGATTAAGTAAATTTTATGAAGGTATTTTAGTAAGTAAATTTTCAATCCCAAGATTAAAATAGCAAATACTAGAGGAGAGGTAGATTGTCTAATCCTACCTATATGGTATTGACCAATACTAAAATTTATCTAATACTACACACCAAACAATTTAATTTAGCCTATTTCCTATTTCTATGTCTGTCACAAACCCTTGACATACCAAAGGTGGCCCTAAAGTGCAATGAATGTCATAGGTCTAGGCCATGGGCCTTAATGACCATCCATTCACTTAATCCAAGTAACATAAATTCTATTACTAGATTAGAGTTAATATAAATAATAAAAAATATATTTATATTTTATAAGAATATAAATTTAATTATTATTATTATTATTAAAACTAATAAAAGATGTTATAAATCTCTTATAAATATTATCTAAATTTTAAAATTATATTATAATTTTAATAGAGAATTAGTATTCAATTTATATAAAAAAAATTATATAAAAAAGAAAAGTATGCTATTACTGTGATCCTTCCCTTCTTTTTATACTCTCTTTTGTTATCCATGTAATTTTGGCATTTTCTGGCAGTTCTTCACAACATAATTGGACAGTAAAAGAACATTTGAAAAATTCACAGAGGAACTTAATTATGGATTTATGAAATACAACTCATTAATTAAAACTAGTATTTCCAGTACCTTTTCGTTGTAAGAGGGGATACCCAATTTAGAACACAAAATTCTTGTAAAAACATAGATTATAATCCCTCCAAATTAAACCTATTTTTAAGAAACAAATGACGTTCCAAATGGATTAAGAAATATAGGTAATATCAATGAATATGTTTGGAATTGTCTATCAATAGTTTTTTTTTTCTGTGATGATCGTTTGGTCTTCAGGGGGTAGATTGGGGAGTAATTAATGGGATGTTACTGGCATTTCCTTCTTAGGGTTGGCTCTACCACATATCCTTGTAAAATTTTTATCTACAGTTTTTATGTTATGCCTTGTAATTTTTTTCTTTAAGCTAATGCATGGTGTGTTGTTGTCCTCTGTGTGGTTATCTTCCTGTACTTTCTCCTTTTTTTAATATGTAATATAATTTGTTGTTTTAAAAAATTGCTTGATATTATGGCTTTTTCTCACTTAATGAGGTAAGAAAAAATAAAAGGAATAATAGATAATTCATTGTTCTTTATATTTGGTGCAAAAAATATTTATTACTTTTTTATGAAGATATTTTGGGGGAGGATAAATTCACTACAAGAATACATTCACTCTACTTTTCCCCTGAACATAGATATTTTTGTATCAAAGATAATATATTTAAAGCATTATTACTTATTAAATAGAAGTATCTTTTTTAATAAAAATTTGAATTTTAGTCTATATGTTACGAAGGACTAACTCTTTCTCCTATACCCAACTTCCTATAGTCATACATTTCATTTTTAAATATAAATTATTTCTAATAAATTCACTATACATACATTCCACTTTTAAATATAAGTTATTTCTAATCAATTTGCATGTAGCATTAAAAACTTTAAATTTCCCTTTTTTTCTTATTAACTACAATAAGTTATACTAGTCCCATATTAACTTTTATCTCCTAATTGTCCTTGTTAACAAATAGTTATATTTATTCAAAAAGATTTTTAAATTAAATTATAGTTTAAAATTAAAATTTTATATAAGTTGATCAGAGTAACTTATAGAATAGTAAGAGTTTATGAATTAACCAATTACTATATTACTCATACTTTTTCTTAAATTATCTCTCTTCTTTTTTATTTTTTTACACACTCTCTCATATTTCCTACTTTTTTTACACTATTTCTCTTCTCTTTTCTTACAGCATCTCTTATCTCCTCTCTCATCTCTCCTCATTTAATACTTATATTATTTTTTATAATTTACTAATAATAAAATTACTTTTAAAAATAACTATCTAAATACTCATTTATTTAAAACTATTTTTTTATAATTTTTTTATAAATTATTTTCTATAAATTATTTAAAATATCTTTTTTATAAGTCTGTTTTTAAAATTTTATACAAACGAATCCTACGAGCATCTATATTTACGGAGAAGTCTGATGCATGGATGACTGTAGACAATAGTATCTTGTTGAAGTCAGCGTAGGCGGCTGGCGGCCATCGAATCTTTCAATTTCATTTGAACATTCCACACTCAGAACGATCAGAAATCGCCTGTTCCCGATTCTTCATGATAAATACCCCAACGACGAACATTCAAACCACAATCATGGAACAACACACTCTCGATATGGCTTACCTCTCTCTTCGGCCATTCGCGCTTTCCGATTCAGACGATTTAATGGTCTGGGCGACCGATGAACGAGTCGCCAAATTCTGCTCCTGGGAACCCTACACGAGCAAAGACGCCGCCGTCAATTTCATCCAAAACATCCCTACCAAGTTCTCGTGGTGCCGAGCGATCTGCATCGGCGATCGGGCGATTGGCTCTGTTTCTTTTCAATCCTACTCGGGGGAAGACAAAGCGAGAGAGAAATCTGCTGAATTAGGGTATGTTTTAGGATCGGAGTATTGGGGTAAAGGGATCGCCACGAAGGTAGTGAAGATGGTGGTGGAAATGGCGTTCGTTGAATTTCCAGATCTGGAGAGGCTTGAAGCTCTGGTTGATGTTGAGAACGTGGGATCTCAGAGAGTTCTGGAGAAAGCTGGGTTTCAGAGGGAAGGAATTCTCAGGAAATTCTTGTTCATGAAAGGAAAATCCAGAGACATGGTTATGTTCAGCGTGCTTTCTGATGAAGTACGAGCTTGAATTGTTTGATACATGTTCAGCGTTCTTAGCTTGAAGCAGGCAACTTCAATTTCGGAGTTCAACTGAAGACACAGTAGCTTTCTGCAACTTGGAAAACCAAACAAGAAGGCAAAGAAAAGGTCGTAGAAGAGCAGAAGACAATGGACTTATTAGTAATTATCATGTAGTCTATACGCAGCGTTTTATGAAGTTTGTATTAATTATTAATTAATTTATTTAAAGGAGCAATTTAATCTCTCAACCTTTAATTACACAAATATTAAAGAGTGCTTTTTGGTGGGGTCCGTGGGCATGACTCTCGTTTTTTGAACTTGTTTCTTTATGCTTTGCACAGTGAGCTGAAGATATATAATATAATATAATTAGATGAAAAAAATTAATTAAATTAATTAATATAATATATTACAAATATCTTTTTTAATTCTTTATCTCCTTTTCTAAATTAATTATTATTAAAAGAGTATAAATAGAATAATTTAAAATATATATATATAATAAATAAATTATATATTTATAATTACTATTAATTTTCTAATTAAATTATATATGATTGAATGAGTATGACATTATTCTAATAGATTTTATGATATATTCTTGTTATTATAGGTGTGCAAGATACCGATTACCCAATACATTGCCAAAAAGTGGCCCTACCTTGGCCAAAAAAAGTAACCAAAAGCATAAATAGACATGTTTGAGCTAACCTATTATTGGGTAGGTTAAGACACCAAACAAATTATACTGTCTTACCTATTCAACCAGTCTATATATATATATATATTATATCTATAATATTTATCTTACCCATTATATACCTTTTACTTTTTATTAGCTATTCTATCTAAAATATTTAAATAGATCAACATTATTTTTAAGTGGATGAACATAAAATTCTTCAATAATTTTTAAGATTTTAATTAATATTTTTTGTTACATTATTCTTATTATATTATAGATATTATTTAACTCTTGAAGATATATAAATATAATATTATTTTAAAAATTTATAATTATAGATTTTTATCTTATAATATGAGTATAACATCACTATTTAGACATAGAAACTCGTCAATACCTAACTTAAAATAGTTAAAAAATTTTCTAGACAAGGAGAGACATTAGGATATAAAATATAACCCATTATTTCTTTGGGTTGGGCACTAATAAAAAATGCTCTCTCTAACTTTATCTATACATATTTCTATTTTTTATCCTTATATTTGTGTCATGAATATCATTGATAGTACATATATATTGTTTTTATGATATTTTTTAAGTAAATTTAAAATACCTATTATATCGAAAGTAATAACAAATCATTTTATATTATAAATTATTTAAAAAAAAATTAATATTGACCCGAAAACCTAGTCCATACATCTTTACCATATAAGTACTTGATTACGTCCTCCTTTTATTAGATTTTGTGATTTTTATTCCTTCGTTTGTTATAGTGGGTTTTAATATATAAAAAATAAAAAATATATTCATATCTTATAAAAAAATAAATTTAATTATTATTATTATTTTTAAATATTTATTTAATAAATAATATTATAAATAAATATTTTTTTATCCTTAAGATTATACCCTTACTTCAATTATTTTGTAAAAAAAAATAGATCAGGAATAATGTTGTCATCTCAGTCTCTTAAATTCATTCATTATATTACAACATTAATTTATATGATATTTAATACATCATTATATAGGTTGAAGAGATTAAAATTCAATAATTATATATAGAGCGAGTTTAAATATTTTTTAAAATTATTATTTTAAAAAAAATTATAAATTTAAACTTGATAAAAATTATTTGAACGTATGCTTCGTAAAATTTAATAATTAATTATCTATAATATTTTTATAGTTTTCTATATATCAATTTATTTTCAAAAGCCATTGCACAATTGTCAATATTAATTATCTTATACTAGTAATTAATTAAAGACATTCTACCTTAAGAAATTTTGTCACTCTAGTTATCAATTACTTTTTGGTAACACTAGTTATCAATTACTCACTCCCTTTCGTTGTATACTTTCTTTTAAAAACTTCAAAACAATATTTATAATTTGTTTTTACAAAACTTACCTCCAGTTTCTTTTAAACAGTGCATCCAGTTGTCCAATGAGCAAATGCCACCTGTATTTATGAACCCCGTCATCGCTTAACACGTTCCCCTCCACCGTCTCCTCCGTTCACGAGCTGCAAATCTGAAATATATTGGATCTATTTATTCCTCTGCTGAAGCAGAAGAGAACGACGTTGTCATGACTCATGAGCATCTCCTTGCCAACAAAAACGAAAAGATTTCTTCTCGAACTGGGTAGAAAACTATTAGCAAAGGAAGAAATTAAAACTTTATTTCAACACAAGATGAATGGATAGCTTCTTGAACGGACAGAAGAGGAGAAATTTTGATTCCCAGCAACTTTTTTTTGCTTCTTTCAGGAATCTGCTAATCCTTGTTTATTATTGGATTTTGCAACGTGAAATTATAAAGACCCAGTCCATTTTAAAATGAACCAAAGGGATTATACAATCTCAGTCAATCTTAACATCATCTCCTCTCTTTACGATCTCCGATCCTCTTCAACATTGTGAAAGCCCTAGCCCAGATCGCTGCAACTCCTCAGCCGTTCCGCCACTTGTCTTTGTTCGCCACCGTCTTGACGTCGCTGCTTGTAAACAGAGATGAAGAGGAGAGCTCATTCGCGGAAAGTAGGGCATTGTGTTTGGTCGAGGGAATTGCGACTCATGAATGGAGGAGACGGAGAAGAGGTGCGTTGTGGTTAATTAATCCAGGTGGCATTTTCTGATTGGAAACTGGATGCACTGGTTATAAACAACTGGAGGTAAGTTTTGTCCTTTTAAGTAACGTGAATAATATTTTAATACGAGTGTATTAAATTAAAGACAGATTTAATTATATTTTGAGTATTGTGTCAAGTCAGCAAAGGTGGCTAGAAGCCATTCACTCTGAATTTCTTTGATCTTCCCTGCTGTCGTCTTCTCCTTCCTTTGCTTGATCACCACTCAAATCAGCCATGCCCGCTTCTTCATTCTTCTCCACAATAAATAATGCTCTCATAATTCTAACCACAACAATCAATCATGGAAGAAGACACTTTCGATTTGGCTTACATCTCTCTTCGACCTCTCCTGCTTTCTGACGCTGACGATTTCATGGTCTGGGCCACCGATGAACGAGTCACCCAATTCTGCACTTGGGAACCCTACACAAGCAAAGACGCCGCCGTCGATTTCATCCAAAACAACGCCAACAAGTGCTCCTTCTTCCGAGCGATTTGCCTCCGCGATCGTGCGATTGGCTCTATTTCTGTTCGATCCTACGAAGGGAACGACGAAGCGAGAGCGAAATCTGCCGAACTAGGGTATGTTTTAGGGTCCAATTATTGGGGGAAAGGGATTGTGACGAAGGCGGTGAAGCAGGCGGTTGAAATGGCGTTCGCCAAGTTGCCAGATCTGGAGAGACTTGAAGCTCTGGTTGATGTTGAAAATGTGACTTCTCAGAGAGTTCTGGAGAAGGCTGGATTTCAGAGGGAAGGAATTCTCAGGAAATTCTCGTTCATGAAAGGAAAATCCAGAGACATGGTCATGTTCAGTATGCTTTCCGACGAAATCGGAGCTTGATTTGTTTGATATATATTCATGGTTCTTAGCTTGAAGCTAGCTAGCGACTTTGATTTCGGATTTCAAATCGTCAGAGATTTGGAGAATACGAAGGCAGAGTCGCTTTCTGCAACTTCCGACACCGAACAACAGTCCAAAGGTAGAAGACAATGGTACTTGAAGACTCTATAGGCGGCGTTATATGCCATGAACTATGTAGTATATATAATTAATTATTTGAAGGAAATTTATCTCTTCAGCTGATCGTTAATATATATAACATATTTAGTTATTTTAATAAAATTAAAAAAATTAGTCAAATACTGCCTAATACTTATCTTAAAGAATAAACAAGTTATATTTTGTACCCAGTACGAGACTCTACTGTTAGAAACCTTAATAATTTCAGCCTGGATAAAATGAGCTTCCAATGGTGACACCCTCCCATACCATATGTAAAAAAACAAAAAAAAAAATCCAATTATAACGTATTAAACACTACTGTGAGCTTCAAATATAATATATAATTCCAATTTTCATACATTAAAAGAATTCTAAAATATCGCTTATATAAAGAATTCTAAACTATCATATTTGCAGGCTTATACGTATATTTATGTTTGACGATGGGGTCCACACGTATTTGCTAAATATTATCTTGCAATCCGTTCAATCGCAAAACGGCATGCTTTATTTAAATATATTCAGTGTGTTGCTTTCTTATTTATGGATATTATTAATTAATGCGTTTAATTTTAATTACTCTGGAGATGAAGATATAAGATATTATTCTTTAAAAAATGACAACGGCTATAGTACTGTGATCCCCTTTTCTTCAAAATATGAAAGTTAAAGTTCATATTATAAGGGAAACGATAAAATAGGACTGATAAGTGGCCAGGTATATTTTAAATAAAATTATATATATATTTAATTAGTTAAATTTATTAGCATAAATTTTTATAAATAGATATATTTTTGTTATGTTTAAAAAATGTATGTGTTGCTCTATTTTTTTTAATGGAAGAAAGTAAATATTAGGCTATAGTATATGGTAGTGGTAACCTGTAAGTATTCTTAAGGTGTATATTCATCAAGCCATTAAAAACAATGCAATATAAAAATGACAATTACCTTGAAACCCTTAAACACATATTCAATATAACATGCCAAACAAAAGCCATGACCAATAACAATAATAGACCCTTTGCACGAAAATATGTAAACCAGATTCATTGAGTGAAATTGTTTCTCAAAACTTCCCTTATATTGTTTGTTCAATTGAACTTGTGACATGGGGTTGAATGACCATTATATCCTCCATCATCACATGAAACATAAGAAATTGATGACTTAAAACCTGAACACTATTATGGATACTCAATTAAAATTGCTTGTAAAATTTTCTCTGCTATTTCATTTTCTTCTTTGAATCTTCAAGAGCAAGGTCGGCCAAGAGTGCTTGTGCTGCTGCATCAGACTTGTTCGTTGCATCTTTCTCTACCAAATCTTCCAAACGTGACTGAAAAAGATTATATATAACAATCAAGATACACACACACACAAACACACACACATGTATAGCAAAAAATGAAATGTAAAAACAGTACATGGGTAAATCAAAAGTTGAAAATACAAACCCTTAGGTACGATTTCACTATAGGAAGTAATGTTTCGCGAAAATCGAAAGCAGAAGCAGGAACAAGCTTGAGTTCCAACTGCTTCACCCTTGTCATACTTAGCATGATCTGTGTTTCAGTTTTGTCAAGCTGCATGACAAAATAAGTCGATCAGAACAACGCCAAGGAGCAGCTATCCATGTAAAAGTGGACGAAAGTTTCCTAATAAATATAGCAAAATAAGTTAGAACACCAAGTGCTACTATTCATGATTCTTAATTTCCCAGTGTGCTGCTTTTCACACTCCACGGTTCAAACATTAATCATAAGTTTACATTAATCAATAGTAAAACTGGACAAAAGCTTACCTCCTCAGACTGGTTTTCCTTCAGTTTCTGAATGGCTATATCTACGTAGCTGTCCATTTCACGCCAATAGTAGTCTTTCGTTCTCTCCTCATCATCATCTTCGCCAGATTTATTAACATCCATCATCATTAAAAGTGCTTCTTTCAGAACTTCTTTTATGGCTTCCACCTTAAACATATTGCAAACATCATTCTCATCCCTGATGAGCTCTTCTTTCCCCTCTTTCATAAAAAATTCAGTTACATTTCCCCTTGTCTTACCTTCTTTAAGGGAAAGGTCCTCTGCTATCTGCAGTGCTTCGTCATAATTCTTTTGCTCAGATTTCGTCTCAGAAAGGTTCTGTAGGTGTTTACACTCCTCCTTAAGAGTGTTGATAAGTTCAATTCCTTGAGGTCTTCTATCTTGTTTCCTTTTCTTGAACGAGTCCAACTCATCCCAACAAGATGAACCAGAAAATATCCAAGATAGGAAACGATCGGTTGCACCATCACTGATTTCTGCTGGCACTAAAAATTCATCTAGAATAAGGCATGATGCATCTTCATTGAGAAATATATTCTCATTAATCTCGGGAACTTGTGTTTCATTGGGTAAATCATCATGTTTAGGCAAAACACTCTGCATTTCAGCTAAGGGATTCATCAAGTGTATGCTCCTAACGTGCTGCGTTAAAGATTCTGAATCTGAAAATCTTTTATTAAGACAGTAGCAGCAAAGCCAGTATTTCCACGCTTTATTGTTAGCCTCGGCATACGATAAAGCTTCTGCTAATATGTCATTCGGATTCAGCCAAATATCCTCTGAAGACCCAAAATGAGATTTTAGATCACATACCCTAATCTTAAGAAATTCTTTCTTCGAATTAATACTTATCGACTTCCAGTATGAACGAACCAAATTTGTCCTTCCAGATGTAGAACCAACTTCTTTTCGGACATGGCCACCAGACTTTCGCCTCTGCCCAGATCCTGAAGATGAAGCAGCCAATTGAACTTCATTTGTTGCTAAGGAAGCTAAGTTTGAGCTCTCAATTAGCTTCCTCAACTTATTTTGGACATGTGCTATCCGCGCCTCTGCACTTGATAATTTCTGCTGGCTCTCATCCTGCAAGTAGTGGTGGTGTTAATATAACTTCATGAAAATATAGAAACAGTTTGAAATTTAATTCTAAAAATTCAAATAAAATATTAAAAAAATCCCACCAAAGACCGTAGCTGGCTCTACCTTCAAGCTCTGTTTCGCAGGATCAATTGGATCTGAAATCTCGAGGGCTCTTTCACATTCCTTCACCACCAACTCGTATTCAGTCCAATCAATTGCTTTGCCGAATAACAATTTTGCATAATAATATGCGAACTTAAGAGAACAGGGCGATAGCTCAACGGCTTTTCGGGCAGATTGAATTGCTTTCTTTCCATATTCTTTCTTCGTACTCGGATTATCAATAATTGCGCACACTTCTTCACATATGATACTCTCAAATCTGTGAATCCATGCCAAGTGATCGGAGTTCTTGTGTTTGGAGACTAACTCCTTCATAAGCTTCAGTGCCTTGTTGAGGTTACCATTCTTGACAGCATCGAGGGCTCGCTCATATTCGAATTTGATTGTGGATAAAAGCGCCGAAGGGTCGGCTGAGGTAGAGTCACTGGCGGTTCCGCCGGTAGCATATTGTGTCACCGAAGAAGAAGAAGCCGCCGCACATTGCTTGGAACCTCGTGCAGGGTTTCGCTTTTGTTTCCCCATCGATTGAGTTACAGAACCTGCGTGTATGGGTCGCTCAAGAAATAAGAACTTTGAAGAATAAGAATATAATCGAAAGATCATAGAAAGAAGGAAGAAAATATTTCAAAGAAAGACACAAAAAGACTTCAGATAAGGAAAGAAAGAAGGATTTCAGACGAAGAAATTAGGTAGATGGATCGGAGGAAGACGCTTACTGAGAGGCAGGATATTGATTGATTGGAATCGAAAATGCAAATGGAGAATTGAGAGGGAGAGGAAGTGTCTTCCGGTGCCGGAGACGAACAATGATCAGCGACAAAATCAAAGACGGTAGTGAAAACTGGAAACTCTGGCTAACTAGTCTTTGTCCTGCGCGCGCACACGCTTAACTAACCACACAGGCGGGAAAGTGCTCAGATTCGAAGGAGAGAGAATTTTGATGCGGAAATTCACTATTTAGATACTCTCTCTTGTTTTTTTTTTTATAAATATTTATATAGAAACTCTTATTATTATTATTAGCTAATTAATAAGACCTAGATATATTAAATATTTTTACTTTTTCTGGTTTTCTTTTGATCAACTTTTGGTATAGTTTTGTTTCTGTTTAGTCTGTTAGTTTTATTTAGCGTGAGTTACGTGTGTTTTTGTTATTATTATTATTATTATTATTATTATTATTATTATTATTTTGAGTAGGATGAGTGTCAGTTTGCACTTGTGATTTTTAGAGCTTTTTTTTCATTGGTATATGTAAAATGCTTTTTTATTAATAAAAATAAAATATACTCTTTTTGTCAAAACAAAACGTAAAGTAATTATAATACTTTTTTTCTAAAAAAACAATTCTTTCATAATTGCGGACTACCAACTACCAAGTGTTGGAAAGGGTCAAACGGCTAGCCAAATTTCATTTTTAATATTTCATAGATCATATATATAGTGATATTTTTTGATTTAGTGATCTTTATATATAGTATTGATCTGCCTGCATGAAAATTTTTTCATACTTTGAATTTTATTTTAGAATATAAGTTTATCAAAACTTTATTGTAACTAACCCTTTTCTGAACTACTTTTTTTTTTATGACTTTTTTTATTTTATATTATAAGAAATTTTTAACTAAATAACACAAATAAAAAAATATTAATTAATTTATTAAATATGTTATATATAAAATGATAAATTTTTTCAAGTCTAACTTTACTTAATTAAAAATATTTTATTTTTTATATCTTTTCTACATTTATAATTCTCACCCTCTTACATTTATAACTACTATTTGAAAAAAGATTATTAATTATTCTCGCACGATTTTATAATATAGACAAAAAATTCTTCCAAAAGGGCTCCTATAATATGGACAAGAAAGAATATTATTTATATTCATCTTTTTATTATTTTACTTATTTGTATAATTATTTAAAAATTTTAATGATAATTGAGAAGTTAATAATGAAAAGAACTAATATAAGAATTGATAATAAATTTATGTTATATATGACTTTTTAGTGATTAAATATATTATTTAGAACATCATAATAATTCTCCCTAAAAAATATCTATAATATGAAAACCTTATACGATTAAGCTAATTAAAAGTTTTGAAGGTTGATAGAGTTGGGTTTATTGTTTATTTTCCTAAACCCAAAACAAAGTCGTTTTGAGTTGGAAAAAACAGAAAAATAGGGCTCAATCATACACATAAATATTCTATTTATTTAAATATTAATTTTTTTATACTTAAATAATACTCCTTTTAAAGTTATATATAAATATTTTTATATAATTTAATTAAATATATTATTTAATCTTGAATGCCGCAGTTTGAATTATTAATCCTTAACAATTATCTCAACTAGTTGATCACCTTAGTTTTCAACATCTTTACAATGTGTGTACATTTTGATCATATCATCTGATTTCCATTCCTTGCTTCAATAAGGAAAACATGATTATATTCCAAATTAAATTAGGGTATGTGAATCAAGAATAATCCCATTGCTTACTCTAACTTATTTTCAATTATCTTTGTTTTATATATGACAATTTGTGCCAATTAGCTTTCAAATAAAATATGTTTAAATAATTATCAAACATCTAATTAATACTATTGGATCAAATTTCATATATAGGAACCAATACTTATAATTGAGGAAATTATAAGGATCTAGTAAAAAGAAAAAAATTACAAAGAATTAATTAAATACTAAAAATTACAAAAAAAAAACTTTAAGGAAAAAGTTACATATAATTTTGATATATGTTTTGAATTTTATTTTTATAGGGCTTCATAATTCCCTTTTTAGCCATTGTGCCACAAGAATTGATTCCAAATGCTTTCAGGTGCATTACTTTTTTCAATTGGATTTAATTGGAATGTATTCTCAGTCCAAAAAAAATATAATGCTAATTGGATTCTATTCAGTCTCTTGTGCTTGCTTGTAAGTTGTGTTTCATATCTCTTCTAATTCAAAATAATATGCAGTCTATATTTAAACCACCAAACAATGCAATATAAAATGACAATTACTAATGATTCTATACAAATGAGTGAGCAAAACAAAAAGTTATGACCCTTGGCACAAACATATTGTTGAATGAAGTTTGTACAACAAAAGTAACCTGGGGTTGAATGACCATTATTATATCCTGAACACTACTGGATTTAATTAAACCTGTTCCCAACCTTGCTGCATCATACTTGCCTCATTTGCTACTTGTGTTTGTAACTCCAACTTTTGATTGAGTTCTTCTGTAAGTTTTCTTTCCTCTTCTCCGAACTCCGGATTCTGAAGTTTTTGTAGAAGTTCTGTTGTCTCTTGTTCTAAATCATTTACACATAGTCCCAATTCATCTTCTTCTTGTTTTTGAGCATGGTCTTTGACTTTGTCATCATCATGCACAGGCACACCAGAAGAGGATCTGAAACATACAGAAGCACATCAATCAAAGGTGTATATATATATATATATCATCAAACAACACATCCAAGTATATATACTAATAAATAAACTAACACAGGAGCAGTAGTGGTGTCTTCAATGGGCTGCTCATGATCATATGTAGCCTGCAAGACAGAGCCATGAACAGTCAGTGAGTGACCCAGTAGTATGTATGTAACATTCATGAATGAATATGATCCTACCTTCTTCTTCTTCAAGTTCTCTGTTTTTCTCTTTTGTTTCTTCTTTCCTTTATCTTTCGCTTTCTTATCACTTTCTTGTGCTTTAGCAACATCCTGCTGTGAAGCCTCAAGATCAAGCTCGGCCATGAATGCTTCTGGTGATGCATCAGACTTCTCCGTTGCCTCTTTCTCACCCAAATCTTCAAAACGTGCCTGAAAATTACAAAGTTATATAGCAAAAACTGAAATGTAACAGTAATAAATGGGGAAATCAAAAGTTGAGAAAACACAAACCCTCAGGTACGACTTCACTATAGGTAGTAATGTTTAGCGAAAGTCACAAGCAGTAGCAGGGTCAAGCTTGAGTTCCAACTGCTTTATCGTTTTAACACTTGGCATGAACTGTGCATCGGCTATGCCTAGCTGCATAACAAAATAAGTCAGAACATCTTCTCTGAACTCTGAGAGTGTGCATGAGCGAAACTATATATTAATTATTCTTTGTATGAACAACAATAGTAAAAATGGACAAAAGTTTACCTCCAGAGACGGGTCTTCCTTCAGTTTCTCAATGGCTTTTTCAATGTTGATATCCATGATTCTCTCTTCACCATCTTCGCCAGATTGATTAGCATTCATTGCACGTGCTTCTTTCAGAACATCTGTTATGGCTTCCAACTCAAATCTATTGCTAACATGCACGGTGGCATCATTCTCACCCTTGATGAGCTCATCTTTCCGCCTTTTCAGAACAGATCCATAGCTTTGCCGATCAAGTTCAGTGAAATTATTGCCTTCTACACAAAGGTCCTTTACTATCTGCAGTGCTTCCTCATAATTCTTTTCCTAACATTTCATCTTAACAAGGCTCTTTAGGTAATTAAACTCTTCCCTAATAGTGTGGACAAGTTCAATTGCCTGAGTTCTATATTCTTTCCTTTTCTTGAAGGAGTCCAACTCATCCCGACAAGATGAACCAGAAAATATTCAAGATAGGAAAGGATCGGTTGCACCAGGAGAGATTTCTGCAGGCACTAAGTATTCATCTAGAACAAGGCATGTTGCATCTTCATCGAGAAAAATGTTCTATTTAATCTCGGGATTTTGACTTATATTGGGAAAATCATACGTGAGACTTTTACCTTAATCACAAGCATCACACATTTCCTCCAAAAATCTGCGAATCGTCTTCAGTTGGGGGGCTTCCAAAAAGCATATGCACGTTGGTGATAAGTCTAAACATTGATTCATAAGTTGAGATCGAGCAGCAAGTTCCTGTATCTCATCCATGGAAAATTTTATGACATTGTTAAGATGACTAACAGCTAGACATTCACGTGTAATAAGCGTATTAAATGCTGCATGAATTTTCTCAAGAAGTTTTGCACGTTCAGAGTCATCTGACAATGGCCAATCAACTTCAGCTTCGGATTTTGTTTTATCTTCAAGCATTTTGTGAGCAGCAGATCCATCTAGAGGTTTCCAAGAATAGTTAGAATCTTCTTAAACCAATCACCTTCAACATTTTGAGGCCAAACACCCTGGATTTCAGGTAAGAGATTCCCCACGAATTTGTTCCTAACATGCTGCTTTAAGGATTCAGAATCCGAAAATCTCTTATTAAGACAATAGCTGCAATGCCAGTGTTTCCATTTTTTATTGTTAGCCGAGGCAAACCGCAAAGCTTCTGCTAGTAAGTCATTCGGATTCAGGCAAATATCCTCTGGAGACCCAAAATGGGCTTTTAGGTCACTTACTTGAATCCTATGAAACTCCTTCTTCGAATCAATACTCATCGACTTCAAGTATGAACGAACCAAATCTCCGCTTTCAGATGTAGAACCAGCTTCTTTTCGGACATAGCCACCAGACTTTAGCCCCTCACTTATCCTCTGCCCAGATCCCGAACATGAAACTGGAAATGAAAATGAAGAAACTGCCCAGTTTGAGCTCTCAATTAGCTTCCGCAACTTATTCTGGACATGTGCTATCCAGGCCTCTGCAGTTGATAATTCCTGCTGGCTTTCATACTGCAAGTTTATGAAAATATAGAAGAAGTTTGAAATTGGCCCTTAGATTTAGAGAATAAATTTTGGTAAAAATAGATTTTAGATAATAGATTTTAAAAATAAAAATATTTAGATAATTAGTAATAAAATTATTTTTTATATTGATAAATTATTAAAAAATATATGATTTGATTAAAGTATGAAAGATGGTAGAGAAAAAATAGGAGAGAGGAGAGAGGGTAGAAAAAAAAAGGAGAAATGAGAGAGTATAGAGAAGAAAGAGAAAAGAGGAGATATGATGAAAAAGAGATGAGGGAGAAGAGATAAGAGAGGGTATAAGAAAAATTAGGGGTAAGATAGTAATTGGATAGTTCATAAACTCTTTTACTATTTCAAAAACTATTTTCAATAACTTATTTAAAACTATGATTTTGACTAAAATCAATTTTGGACAAAAATTATTGTTTGTATAAAAATTTTCCAAATCGAGATTTTGCCCTAAAATTGATTTTTTAACCTAACATCCAAACACACACTTAGTATAATTTTAAAAATTTAAATAAAATATTTAAAAAAATCCCGCCAAAGACCGTACTTGGCTCTACCTTCGAGCTCTGTTTCGCAGGATCAATTGGATCTGAAATCTCCAAGGCCCTTTCACATTCCTTCACCACCATCATTTGCTTCTACTAATAACAAGTTTGAATAAAAATATGGGAACTCAATAGAACAGGGCGATAGGTCAACGGCTTTTCTGCCAGACAATTGCTTTCTTCGTATGTCTTTGCTTCGCACTTGGATCATCAATAATTTTGGCCACTTCGTCATATATGGTACTTCGAAATCTGTAAATGAAGGCCGAGTGAGCGGAGTTCTTGTGTCTGGAGACTAACTCCTTCATAAGCTTCAGTGCCTCTGTGTGGCTACCACTCTTGACCGCATCGAGGCTCGTTCATATTCGAGCTTGATTGTGTTGAAAGCCACCGAAGGCTCGGGTTGAGGAGAGGTAGAGCCTCTGGCGGCTCCGTCGGTGGCAGATTGTGTCACCGAAGAAGAAGCCTCCGCAGACTGCTTGGAACGTAAAGCAGGGTTTCGCTTTTTTCCCCCATCGATTGAGTTAGAGAACCTAACAAAAGAAAGAATGAAAGATCGGTTTCAGACGAAGAAATTAAGTAGATGGATTGGAGGAAGACACTTACTGAGAGGCGGGAGATTGATTGATTGGAATTGAATGCAAATGGTGAACAGAGAGGAAGAGGAAGTGCCTGCCGGTGCCGGCGAAGAACCATGATCGGCGGAAAAATAAAAAATGGTAGTGAAAACTTGACACTGGCTAACTACTCGGGGCTCTGCACACACATACACGCTTAACTAACCACGCCGGCGGGAATGGCTCAGATTGGAAGGAGAGAGAATTTTCACGGGGATTAACTAATTAATAAGACCTAGATGTATTAAATATTTTTAGTTTTTCTGGTTTGCTTTTGACAAATTTTTGGTGTAGTTTTGTTTTTGTTTAGTCTGTTAGTTTTACTTTGTGTAAGTTACGTATGTGGTGTTGTTGTTTTGAGTAGGATGAGTGTCAGTCTGTACTTGTGTTTTTTTAGAGCTTTTTACAATTGGGCTTTGACTAGGTATATGCAAAATGATTTTTTAATATTAATAAAAATAAAATAGACTCTTTTTTGAAAAAAAATAAGGAATTATAATCTTTTTTAAAAACAATGCTTTCATAATTGCGGGTTACCAACTACCTAGTGTTGGAAAGCGTCAAAACGCTAGCCAAATTCTGGTCCACAAAACGCTAGCCAAATATCATTTTCCAGATAAGTACTCCAAAATGGCACATTATATATACTCGATTATATATATTTTGACTAATTAAAATATAACTAGAAAATTCCAATAGGCCAGATCTAGAGGCACATGAACGTGACCAAACCCAAGCTAGCAGTATGGATTTAGGCCGACGAAATAATGTTGTCCCAACGGGCCCAAAGGATGGAGGGCATGATGGAGGATATCACTTACGTCATTGATATCTATTATTCATAGGTCCTAAAGAGATAAGATATATGATTATTTATAGTAAATTTGATCTTATAAAGTATTATTTTATTATACTTCTAATCGTGACACTTAAAGAGGTATCTTAACTTTTAGATGTCTAAATTTACATTTAAATGTAATTAATAGCTCACTCTACTTGATATTAGTTTTATTTAAAAAGAAATTAGACTTCATTTTACCTTTATATCGTGTGTGGGTGAGTCAACCCTTTTTTTAAAAAAAATTGTACCAAAAAAACAAAATCTCAAGTTACTGATAGTGATCGAAGTGTGATAATAGCAGTGGATGTTGTCTCGGTGGAGGACAATAATACTGCACCACTTTCCCACGATTTCTTATTGAATGTCATGATATGGAATTCATGTGGTACAGGCTCAAAGTCATTTCCAAGCCTTGTACAAGAAATAAAAAATTACTATCAAGTGGATTTTCTTGCTCTGCTAGAAACACGTTCTAGTTCAGAAAATACGGATAGACGAATTGAACGTCTAGGATTTCAGAACCATGTTGATATTGATGCGAAAGGATTTAGTGGTGGCATATGGTGCCTATGGACTTCAGATAAAGGTGGACGTCATTGAACGGCATCGACAGTTCATTCATCTCACTGTGGAGAGCACAAGACATGAGCGATGGCTCTTGAAGATAATCTATGCTAGCCCAAATGTAGTTACACGAAGAATCCTGTGGAATGAATTGAATCGCCTGAGTAATTGTAGTCGACAGAACCTGCAAAAGAACAACCAATCTGAGTTGCGTCTAAGGACACTGTCCTTAAGAGTTATTCCACGATAACCGACAAGATGAAGCGGTACTCCCCAGGATTAAACGGATTCTTCTTGTGGAAATAAGGAAACATAATCTAGCAGAAGGAAATAAACTCAGAGAGAAATGGGAAGAGAGCATGAGCGCTACTTGCATATGTCTGCAACATCCTTGTGCATTGCTTTTATAAGGATGAAGAGGCACGGAAATATTGGTTGCGTCCGTAAGAGACGTCCTTTAGACCGAACTAGCGTGATACTTATCGGACTGTAAGGTAGCATCTTTTCGGCGCAATGCTGCCTTTCCCAACACACATAATGCCAACGTTCATAAAAGAAAAATACCGTTTGGCCTTTCAAATTCATTTAGGCTATATGAAACAACCTTGAAGCCCGATGTCGCCTTGGAGTTACTTCAAAAATTTAAACCAAAGATTGCGTATAGTGCAACCTCGGGTTGTTCTCTCTGAGGAGCCAAAATATGAAATTAAATTTTGAAGTAACTAAATACAATACAACCTAAATTAGAAAATGAGATTTGTTTTGATTGATTAATAACTAAATGCAATGAATTAAAAATAGATTTAAATAAAATATTTTTGGTATTTTTAGTTTAAAGAAAGAAATAATGAATGATAATGAGTGCAAAGAATAAATTCAAAGGTAATTGATAATAATAAAAGTAATCCTCCAATTCAATAACGCAGGCAATCATAACTTCAAAAGATATGAAAGTTTTAAATAATGAATTAAGAATTATAATTAAACTTTTAATCCAACAACTGAGCTACCTTGAATTGTCACAAAATATTTTTCAAGCCCTAATTTATTAACTGCCACTAAAATAATAAAACAGGACTAAAGATATTAAAAACCAATGCTCAATTATAATTCAATAATTCATAAAATATAATTTAAACTAACAAAAGACACAACGATCTAATAATTCAAGCCACCTTATAAAATCATAAAATGTTCACAATAATCTCAATACAATGTCTGACACAGATCAAAGTAAATGAAATTAAAGTTAATTAAAGATTAATGTCAAATGTCAAGCAAAAATTCAGTATCAATAATCCTAAATAAATATAAATAAATCATTCTAAACATTCCCAATAATTATAAAATTAATCCTAAAACATAGAAGTCATAATATAATTATTGGGTAGATAATTAGAGTAACTTATACTCCCCTTTAAGATCCCAAGCTCATGCTTTTGCCATTGAATTAGAGAATTAGGATGCTTAGCCACGGACTGCCATGGAAATCAATGCCACCATCAATATTAAGAGTTCAGCCATGGATAATACTACTGTACGTCATTGCTATTTCTGCTGACTGTGGAGGTGTACTGTGGAGTCGCTGCGTGAATGGAAAGGAGAGGAAGAAGTGTTGGTGTAGGTGCGTCTCTTTCTTTTCTCAAATCCCTCTCTCACGGCCGCCCTGTGCTTTTCAATTCCTTTTTCAATTCTCCTCAGCCTCTTCTTGTTCCCTGGGTGTGTGCGTGTTTCTTTTTCAATCCAATTCCATTCAATGCTCTCGCCTCTTGTGCGTGCTTACCTTTTAAAAAAAGCTGAATCAAAACCTAAGTTTGGCCCATTGGGTCTTATTATGCAATTTCTAGTTTTATAGTCCTTTGTTGTCATTTGTGAATTCCGATTTCTCCTAAATTCCTGAAATATAAAATCATAATAATGTAATACATTTTATTTCAAAAATAATTGTTTAGGAGAAATCAGAAAAATATGACAATTACGCCCCTTTTAAACACTAATTCAATATAAGGCATATTGATTCAATTAGTGCACAAACATACAATTAAGGATTAGATTAATGACAAAAACCCACTAATATGATATGAATAAATCTATAAAAATATGGGTTTGTCACTGTAGGAATTTGGACACTTTCCGTCTAGGCACATTAAAATATTTCTGGATAAGCCAAAATATTTTTCACAAAAAGTGCCCAATATCATGCTCTATCTTGCGCGCAGTAGGGGAAATCGCCGGATTTCAACTGAATTTTCTATTGATGGTCCATTGTCATGTGCGCGAGTCCATCTCTCTTCTAGGCCCATTTAATAGCCCACAATTGTAACTTGTTATTTATACTATTGAGCCTTCATTCACTCAAGCAATGTGGGACTTTTAGTTTCTATGACACACCCACTTTTTCATAACAATCCCTTATATGTGTCAAAGAAACTCCACTCTCTGAGTTACACTTGGATATAATCATTGTATCTAGTGATCCTTTGGACTATGAACTAGACCTAGACTGATAATACTTGGTATATAGAGATGCCAGTGGTCCTATGGACTATGAACTAATACCTCTTAGGTATATATCAGAGGTACTAACAGTCAGATTATACCCCCATATTTTCACTGTTTACCGAGCAGTTTTGCACGTTAGGTGGCCATGCGCGTGTCCTAGTTTTTAACGAATGCTCTAGAGATTTTGCCACAATCTCATAGGAGCGGCCCACACTCCTCATTTGTATAGGTGATTTCTTTAAGTGTATATGCACATAATACACAATCTCGTGGGATTTGAAATCATTAAGAGCTTTTGCTCATTCTCCTCTATGCAATCTAACACTTTTTTGTACACCATAGGAAAGGACTAGTAATAATATTTTGGTGCTAGCAGAACTAACAAACGACTTGTTCTTACCCATTGAACCTTCTTCATGGGATCACCAATCACAAAGGTTAGGTTACTATCGCTGTCGTTATCAAACTGGCTTTAGTCCTATTCTCTTTGATGTCTCAACAATTTGTTTTCTCCTTAGGGGTTTTGTTAACGGATCCGCAAGATTTACTTGTGACTTTACATAATCGATTGAGATTACCCCGTCTTTGAGCATCTGCTTCATAATATTGTGTCTCAATCGAATGTGCCTATTTTTACCATTGAAGGTTTTATTTTTAGCCATAGCTATCGCATATTGGTTATCACAGTGTAAAGATATTGATGGTGAGGGCTTGTCACCAAATGGAATACTTGCTAAGAAGTTTTTTAACCACTCAGCCTCAGTTCCAACCAATTCTATAGCAATAAATTCAGAATCCCTTGAGGATTTAGTTAGAATTGTTTGCTTGGATGATTTCCATGTGACTGCACTACCACCAAGAATAAACACATAACCACTAGTGGATTTTGACTCTTCTGAATCTGAGATCCAGTTTGCATCACTGTATCCTTCTAATGCAACGGGAAATCCACTATAATGTATACCATAATTCATGGTGCCTCAAAGGTATCTTAATAACCTTATTAGAGCATTCCAATGTTCACTGCTTGGACAGTGAGTATATTTGCTCAATCTACACATAGCATATGCTATGTCAGGTCTGGTATAATTCATTAAATGCAACAGACTTCCAATAATCTGTACATATTTAGATTGAGCCACTGGGTCTCCTAAGTTTTTCTTTAGGTGCACACTTGAATCATAAGGAGAACTCAATGGAGTTTCATCATATTGTTCAAACTTCCTCAGAATTTTCTCAACATAATGTTCTTGAGAAAGTAAGATACCTCTTTTATTCCTTATGATTTGAACACCCAAGATTAACTTTGCTTCACCCAAATCTTTCATATCAAAATTTGAAGCAAGAAAACCTTTTGTTTTAAGCACAATATCCATACTAGTACCAAAAATAAACATTTCATCCACATATAGGCATATAATCACAATCATTATTCATAACTTTTGTATAAACACATCTTTCTACTTCTATAGTAGATAAACCACCATTTGTTAGAACTTGATCTAACTTTTCATGCCATTGTTTAGGTGCCTGCTTTAAACCATATAAAGATTTCATTAATTTACAAACTTTATTTTCTTGCCTAGGAATAATACACCATTCAGGTTGTGCCATATAAATTTCTTCTTCTAAATCACCATTCAAAAATGCAGTTTTAACATCTATTTGGTGAATATAAAGCTTATGAATTGAAGGTAATACAATAAGAACTCTTATAGAAGAAATCCTTGTTATTAGAGAAAATGTATCAAAATAATCAATATTTTCCTTTTGAGTATATCCCTTGGCTACTAGTCTGGCTTTGTATTTTTCTTAAGAACCCATTTACATCCAATAGGTTTTGCTCCTGGAGGCAAGTCTACCAAAACCCATGTTTTATTTTTATTTAAAGAATCAATCTCTGATTTAATAGCTTCGTTCACCCAAAACTTCATTTGAAATTTGTTTAGGAGAGGAAGAAGAAACTCTTTCAATTCTTATTGAAGTATGCTCAACTTTCAAAGGAAAAACTTTTTCAAAGAACTCTGCATCTTTAGTTTCAATAATTGTATTTTTATCCAAAACATCACTTTTTAAAACCAGAAAGTGATAAGCAACACTTTGTTGAGCATAACCAATAAACATACAATCAAAAGTTTTAGAACCAAATTTTCTCTTTTTATGATCAGGTAATAAAACTTTTGCAAGACACCCCCACACTCTCAAATATGTCATATTTGGTTTATAACCTTTCCATAATTCATAAGGGGTTCTCTGTTTTCTTATGGGGTAATCTATTTTGTAAAAAATATGCAGTTAATATAGCTTCCCCCACAAGTTATCAAGTGCTCCAGAACATACAAGTAAGGCATTAATCATTTCTTTTAAAGTTCTATTTTTCCTTTCTGCTATTCCATTAGATTCAGGAGAATAAGGAGGAGTTACTTTATGAATTATGCCTTTTTTTTTCACAAAAATCATCTAATAACAAATATTCTCCTCCTCTATCTAATCTAATTCTTTTATCTTTCTACTTAATTGATTTTCTACCTGGGCTTTATATAAAACAAACTTATCATAAGCCTCATCTTTATTTATCAATAAATACACCTTAGTATATCTAGAGAAATCATCAACAAAAGTAATATAATATCTTTTACCAACTCTAGTTTATGTTTGTTTTAGATCTCCCAAATCTATGTGGATTAAAGATAATAATTTAGTTTCTCTTTGTGTAGATAAGTGTGTTCTCTTAGTCAACTTAGTTTGTACACAAATCTCACATTTACTTATCATATCATTCTTAATTCCAGGAATTAATTCAAGTTTCTGTAATCTTTCCATGTAAGATTTATTAACATGACCTAATCTAGCATGCCAAATATCAAAAGACTCAATCAAGTAAGCAGAAGAAGATGCATTATTATTCTCATCAACACTCAGTACAAATAGCCCTTGATTACAATAACCCTTCCCAATCAGAACATTGTTCTTAGTCATAATGATTTTATTAGATTCAAATGACACTTTGACCCCAGCTTTCCCCCATTAAATTTGCTCTGGCTTCAGGCACATACAGAACATCTTGCAACACTAAGGTCTTCCCTGATATGAGTTTCATAACCACTTTTCCTTTTCCATGAACTTTTGCAGATTGAGAATCAGCAAGATGCATGTAGTATTCTCCTTTTTCAAAGGAGGAATACAATTTTTTATTTGCACATATGTGTTTGGTAGCCCCAGAGTCTACCACCCATTTGTTCACATCAGATACAAGAAAAGCTTGAGAAATCATTGCAATGATAATATCATTATCACTACCATCATCTCCTTTAACTAAATTTATATTTGGTTTAGGAGGATTACTACTTCTCATCTTATTAGCCTTCTTCCTGCATTCAAATGCATGATGTCCTAGTTTATTACAGACAAAACATCTACCTTTCTTCTTGAACTTGGGGTCAGCATTCTTGGGTTTATAATCTGACTGTTTATTCTGATGTTTCTTATTATTGTGTTTAGAGTCGTACTTCTTGTTGTCTGATTTTGTTTCTACCAAGTTTGCCTTAGCAATCATCTCCTTCTCCTTTGCTGCTTGAATCATTTTTCGGTTGGTGTCTTCAATAATAATATGAGTGATTAAATCCGTTAACGACAGTTGCTTCTGCTTGTGTTTCAATTGTTGCTTGTAGTTGTTCCAAGATTATGACAACTTTTCAATTAGAATTCCGGCAACAAATTCATTAGGCAGATTGATGTGTTCAGCCTTGAGATCTTCAATCAATTTGTGATATTCATTGATCTGACTCTTGATATCATTGTTGTCCACCATCTCCCATCTATAATAATTTCCAACTACAAACTTCTGTTTTCCAGCATCCTCCGCAGTCTATTTCAAGATCAAGGAGTTCCAGATTTTATTTGCTTCCTTGTAGACACTATAAATATCGAACAGATCATTAGATAAAGTACTAATCAGTGTGTGTCTACATACTTTGTTGGCATATGTCCAAACATCTTTCCGGGCTTGCTCAGCATCTGGAGATGGTTCAGATTCGATGAGTGTTATTGCTACGCCATGCATATCAAGAACAATATACACCCGCTCTTGCCAACGTCTGAAGTTCTTGCCATCAAACACCTCTATTTTTGAAGTGTCAAGGAACAGACGAGGTGCAGGGATGGAAACATGAGGAATGGCATTGTTATATCGACCACATGCGTTGTTGTTGTCCCTAGTATTATTCAAAGCACTGGAAGAGTCCATCATGTAGAATAACTCTTAAGATTGTAGTCGACAAAATTTGCAAAAGAATAACCAATCTGAGTCGCGTCCAAGGACACTGTCCTTAAGAGTTATTCCGTAACAACCGGCAAGATAAAGCGGTACTCCCCAGGATTAAACGGATTCTTCTTGTGGAAACAAGAAAACATAATCTAGCAGAAGGAAATAAACTCAGAGAGAAATGGGAAGAGAGCACGAGCGCTACTTGCATATGTCTGCAACATCCTTGTGCACTGCTTTTATAAGGATGAAGAGGCACGGAAACATCAGTTACGTTTGTAAGAGACATCCTTTAGACCGAACCAGTGTGATACTTATTGGACTATAAGGTCGCATCTTTCCGACGCAATGGTTGTTTTTCCAACAGCCATAATACCAACATTCATAAAAGAAAACTATCGTTTGGCCTTTCAAATTCATTTAGGCTGTAGGAATTTGGACACTTTCCATCTAGGCACATTAAAATATTTCTGGATAAGCTAAAATATTTTTCACAAAAAGTGCCCAATATCACGCTCTATCTTGCCGCAGGGGAAAATCGCCAGATTTCAACTGAATTTTCCATTGATGGCCCATTGTCGTGCGCGCGAGTCCACTTCTCTTCTAAGCCCATTTACTAGCGCACAATTGTAACTTGTTATTTATACTCTTAAGCCTTCATTCACTCAAGTAATATGAGACTTTTAGTTTCTATTACACACCCACTTTTTCAAAACAGTAATACCATTCATGAGCCCTAGATAATGGGTGGACATTTTAATGCTACTCTATTTGGCAATGAGAGGAACTCTAACGCTCTGAACCGAACACCTCTTGATAGAGACTTTGGTTTGGGGCTTGACGATAATAGCATGCATGACCTGGGGTTTGTGGATTTGAAGTACACATGGTGTAGGGCAATTCAGAAGCAAGGTTGGATCGTATGCTCTGTAATGAAGCTTGGCGAAGTATGTTTCCGAATGCGAGGATCACACATTTCCCCGTTTTCAAATCAGATCACCGTCCTTTACTACTCAGCTTGAAAGGGATTGTTGAGCATTCTAGACCCAGACGACCTTTCCGGTTCATTACCTCATAGGTCCTACATGATAAGTACAACGACTTTGTTAAGGATACTTGGAAAGAAAATTTTGGAATGGAACTCAAATATCTCTCAATTCACCGAGGCTTGTTGTAAGTGGAATAAAGAAGTCTACGGACACATAGAAGCCAGGAAAAAGAAGTTAATGTGCAGACTAGATAAGGTGACTCGAGCTATCGGTAGAGGAGGAAATGTTCAATTCTATGAAGAATTACAAAATAAAATATGGGGAGAGCTTGATAGCGTCATTACTGAGGAGTCGATACTATGGGCCCAAAATGCTAGGCTGGAATGGAATGTGTATAGAGATCAAAACACCAGAATGTTTCATTCCTTTGCGAATGGGAGACGTAAGGTAAACCGAATCGATGCTATTTGTACTGAAGATGGAACCTGGTGCTACGTTATCAATGTGATTAAACAGAAAGCGACATCCTTCTTTGAAACTCTATTTGCTTAGGAGGAATTAGTAAGGGAGGAATTTGAATGCAGTACTACCTACCCTCCACTTGATGAAGCACCAATGAGGTTCTGTGCTCGTGATATTGATGAAAAAGAGGCTATCTTCAGTATGGGCCCTCTAAAATCCCCGTGTCCTGATGGTTTAAATGCTCTGTTCTAACACCAGTGGAATACAGTGGGTAAAACGGTTGTACATACGATCAAAGCACTCTTCCATAAACCGCGAGGGATTCATGAAATTAATGGAACGCTTATTGTGCTTATTCCGAAGAATGATCCGCCAGAGACTTTCAAAGGATCTTAGAACAATTATCCTCTGCAATGTTGTCTACAAAGTTGTTACCAAAATTGTGACTAATAGAATGAGTATTTATGAATGACATCTTCTCTCCGAACCAGCGCAGCTTTGTTCCGGGTAGAAATTCTATGAGAACGATGACGGGGAAGAAGGGCTATATGGCCATTAAAATTGTCTTTGAGAAGGCTTATGATAGGGTGAATTGGCATTTCCTGATTAAACGCCTTAAAGAGTTGAGTCTACCAAATAGTTTAATTGATGTTATCTCTTCATCAATTAGCTCCTCTACTTTGCAGCTGCTATGGAAGGGAAGTAAGGCATATTAGAAAATTAACATCTCAATAATGTATAATCAATCTAAATTATAACATACTTAAATATAAAACTTATATGAAATGCAACAAAAGATTTAAAGTTACCTCTCGTTATTAGTTTGATTGATCTGAGGAGAACTGTGATCAAATATAATACTTGCCAAAAGAGAACACTGTCATATAAACAACATATTCTTCTAGCTGGTGATTAGGCACAACGATGACAACTTGTTTTCAACTGTCACTAGTGGAGAACCTTCAGAAGGAGAGATGAGAATTAAGTTTCGCTCTAGACTCAGAAAGAGATCTCACACTCAATGAATTGTTAATTTCTACTATTAGAAAATTAACCTTAAATAAACTGAGTCAATAACCCACCTTAAACTGGGTCCAATGACTACGGGCCCCACTCAGAAATATTTATTAATTATTCTAATTAATATCTAAATAGGTTATAATAATAATAAATATCTAATAAGGCGGACTCCTTTCAATCATCAAGGGGTGTGCACCAAGGAAGAGCCACTTTGATTTCGTCTGTGACGTCGGCTTTGCTGGGGTATGTCATGTAAACTTCGTCTCTCCCTGTCAATAACTGCGATACATTGGACAAATGCAATAGGAGTTTTCTATGGGGAAGTAATGACGTGCAGAGGAAAACACCTTTGGATGCGTGGGATGCTGTTTGCAAGCCTAAGAAGAAGGGTGAACTAGGATTGCGCCATGCAAGACTCCAAAATCAAGCACTTTTAATGAAGTTGGGAAGGAAGCTAACTACGTGCAGGGATGACTTCTGGGTTAGAGTGGTTCGAGACAAGTACCGATGTGGTGGTGATCTTATGCCAAAAATTGGCTCTAAACGAAAGGGGTCAAATGTTTGGAAGGGGATCAAGGAGGTTTGGGAAAACGTAGAGAAGGGTATCCAACGAACTCCAGATGGTATGCATGCTAAATGGAAATGGGAGAAACATGGTAAATTTTCTGTCAGGTCCGAGTACGAAGCTCTCTCTAGCAGTGATGGTGATTCTCATAGATTTTGGCATAAATAATGTTGGAAATTAAAATTACCCTAGAAGGGCAGATCGCTTGTGCGGTTAGTGGCAAGGAAAAGTCTCTTAACAAATACGACAAGATGCAGAAGGGGAATGAGTGCGGATGATAAATGCCCAGTTTGGAATAATTGTATAGGGGACATGCTTCATGGCTTCTGAGATTGCAGGCACACGACTAAGCTCTGGAAACGTTTGGTTCCTGCTTCGCAATGGAGGAAGTTCACTTCGCTTACTGGTGGAACTTGAATTACAAGAGTCAGGAGAAGGATGACTGGGGAGATCTCTTCGCTTTGATCTTATGGTGGCTACGGAAAAGAAGAAATTTACGAGTCTTTGAGAATAAAACTGTGGCAAATGATGCAATAATTTACAGTTCAATAATTCTGCTGGACAATATGAGAAACAGTAGGAGTCGGCTAGCAGGTACCAGAGTCCAAGGTGCGAAACTTCCCGATGACGCTGGTAGATGAGACCACCTGAGGCAGGATGGTTTAATGTGAACGTGGACGGAGAATTTTCGCACGCAATGAGAGTGAATGCTTGTGGAGGCCTTATTAGAACTCAGAAGGAGACTTCATCAGAAGCTTTGTTCATAACATCAACAATGGCGATGACCTTTCTGCCGAACTGTGGGCGGGCCTTCATGGCCTAAAAGTGTCATGGGATCAAGGATGTAGACAAGTAATGTTGGAAACCGACTCTACAAGTGGGTTGGAGTTGATTACAAAAGGCATTGGGGAAGAACATGAAGACTTCAGCATCGTAAAGGAAGTGCAATCCTTGCTGGGCAGGGAGTGGACCGTTCGCCTAGCTTACATTGACAGACGGCACAACACAGCTCTGCAGATTTCCTCGCCAATGGGTTTAACCTAGTCTCGAGTGTACCTCCTGAACAGATGAAGATACTTAGGATGGATTGGAACACTGGACCTACCAGCGATAGGATTATGATCGAAGGCAACCTTAGTTTATATATATAAAAAAAGAATATAATGAATAAACAAATTTTATATTTAATCAACAACTATACTTGCCTTTTCCATAAACATATTTCTTTAAAAAGAATTAGTAAATGAGTTCCTGAGATAAATTATTGTTATATAATAAGACTATTATATTGTGTTAAGATTATTATAGTGTTTAATTATGTAATTATGTGGAGTTAAGGAATGAAGCATAGATATATGGATTATTTAAAGTGTAATATTTATATTTTTCTTGGAATATTTTAAGTTGTGGAATTATGAAATATATTGAAAATGCAAAATATATTTCATCAATTTTGGTGGAGATCAATTAATATAATATATATATTTTAAAGAAAATATTTAAATAATCTATTTTGTCAAACTCTCCATCTCAATTTGCCATGTATTTTTTTTATCTTCATTTAACTTAAACCCACGTGAAAAATGGCTAGGTGTGATAGGAGAATTTGATGAATAGATACCAAAAACTTGATTTAAGTATGATCATTTTTTAAAATATTATAATTATTTTTTTTAATTCTTTTCCTCTATCTTTTACTTAATTATTATCAATAGAGTATTAATAAATATAATTTTAAAAAAAATTAATAAATATAAAAAAAATTATATTTAAAATCAAAATCACTCTAAAATGAATATTTAATTAGACAAATATTTAAGGGTTGTTCTTCGTCTCCATTACTCTTGTTAAACTTAAAATAATATATATTTATTCATGCTTAAGTGACACTATTCAACACTATAATAATACTGTAACTTATTATAAACTTAATCAATATTAATATATTTATTAGATGATCATCTTTCAAATTCGATTTGGGTTATCATTCATCTTGAAATAAATTGAGTTTAATAAATAAAATTATCATTATACATAAGGTATAGGACTAATTATAAAATTATGAATAACAAAATACATCTCATATTTTTTTTATTCTAACTGAAATTAATCAATTAATATAAAATATTTGTTTATAAGTCATTATATTCAAGTTGCAAACAATATACATTATATTTCCAAATTCTATATAATATAATAGATTCCGAAGTGGGAGAATTCCCATATATTTATTCTCATTACTGAAACAGCAATGCATATACATTTTTACTTCAGTGGAAAGAAAAGGGAATCAATTGAATCCCACAAAGAATATCCATATACCAATCATACAACCAACATAACAAGATCCATTGACATAATTGTCTGC
Organism: Leucaena leucocephala; assembly: GCA_037074615.1. NCBI lineage: Eukaryota > Viridiplantae > Streptophyta > Magnoliopsida > Fabales > Fabaceae > Leucaena > Leucaena leucocephala. The sequence goes on along the minus strand of CM073533.1, from coordinate 8,838,627 downwards.
TTCATATGACTCCCAGAAACAAAAAGGAAAAAAAAATTCTCAATCCCTACTAATTAACACTGTCATTTACATTTTCTGTTCTACAATCTTCGTCAAAATACATAAAACTGATCACCTCCTACAAATAAAACAATTGAAATGCACATAATCAGTAACATTAAAATCACTATTCATTTTACCGATATCAATTAAACAGAACAATGAATCACAGAAACAGGGGTCGATAGTCATAATATACCTGTAATATTTCTTAATTGCTCCGTTGGGGAAGACTCAAAATCTGAAGAAAACTAACAGTGATGCCTGGGACGAGCATATGTGGTGGTGGTCTGAGTCGTTGAATCTTTGAACCATTCCATTGCACTGACCAGTTCCTGATCTCTGAACACAATCAAGAACTGAGACAATGCTTCCAGAAACAGAGCCGCCTGAAACACGCTCGTCTTCCCCACGATTTCTCCGATCACGCTCCTCCTCAGTCTATTCGCATCCCGAAATATGCTCACAAGCTCTTCCATGTGCTCCGTAAGAATCGACCCCATCGGCACTTTCGCCTCTGGCCCCTTCCTCCCCCTGCTCGGGTACCACCCTTGCACCACTCTGTCAACGAACATCGATTCCGCATTACGCATCCGGAAAGTCAGCATCGGCACCATCACTCTCAGCCCTTGTTCAATCTCAGCCATTCTGGCCACCAATTCCTCCGATGGGTTCCTCCATGCCATCTCCACCTGCCACGGCCGGTCGTGAAACTGGTCTGTTACCGTTATGCTGTTGTTGCGGATCAAGTAGCCGTCGTCGTCGGTGGTTGTTGTAGTGAGGTCGTCGTCTTCTTGGAGGAAGCAGCGGACGAGATTGGTGAAGAGGTAGGGGTGGAGGTCGCCGAGCCAGATGAGGGGCTTCTCGAGGGAGGAGCGCCAATCGGGGAAGAGGAGAACGGCGACGTCATCTTCGTTGGAGGCGGCGAGATCTAGGGCGTGGTAGAGAGATTGGAAATGCTGGTGGAGGAGGTCGACGTGAGTGGAGAGGACGGTGGGAGAATCGGGGTTCGACAGCGAGCGGCGGAGGAGAGGGAGGAGGTTGTTCTTGAGATTGTTGAACCAGTGGCCGTAAAAGTCCTTGAATCGACGAGCATTCTTGTGGCGGTTGAAGATTGCTGTTCGAACAAGAAGAAGATCGAACAAGAAAGATTAATTCATTCTCAGAAGAAAGAAATTGGAAGAAACGCGACGGAGAATTCAACACACAGATCAATGCAAAAAGAGTTTAATTACGAACCTACGGCTTTGAGCATGTTAGCGATCGATCGGAAGTGGGATGGCTGTGGAGGTTTAGGGTTTAGCTTTCTTGTTTCTCTGGGAAGAGACGATCGGCGAAAGCTGAAGGAGCAGATCGAGAGAATATGAATTTCAATGGGAGGAGGAAAATGGACGCTCGGAATATTTTTTCAGGTGTCTAGTATGCATTAAGATATTTTTTTCCAGTTACGCCTAAAATTATAAAATAATTTATGATATACTGTTATTTTTAAATATTTAAAATAATATAATATGCCGTATCATTAATTTTAATTATTAAATAATAATTTAATTCTATTTTAATTCTAAAAAAATAACTTAGTAAAATAACTCAACTTCTCTAAATTTTTTTATTTTTTATATTTTATTTTTTTATTTTCTTTCTTACTTTTTCATTTAATCTCATATTCTCTACCTTCTTTCTTTTAATTCTTTATTTTCTTATCAATAAAAAATATTAATTTTTATTCTAAATTTTTTAATAATATAAATATAAGTCTATAGATTATTTTATTTGTTGGGAGAAAATGTACAAAGAAAAAAAAAGAAAACTTGAATAAAATGAAAAAAAAGACTAAAAATTATTTTATTTATCTCTATATATTAAAGAACCTAAAAAAATAAATAAAAATAAATGTATTATATATTTTAGAGTACTACTTGAAAAAATAATTTAGAGTATTAGATATACTATAAATTACTTTTTAATATTAGTCATATCTAAAAAAATAATTTAGAGTATTAGAAATATTATAAATTATTTTAAAATATTAAATATATCTAGAAAATTTTTTTAGAGCATTGAACATTGAACGGAGCTTAACCCTACTTTTATTAACGGCATTTATATTGATGAATTAGGGATCTTAATCATATTATCATCTCAGTTACAACAATTGACTACTTGAATTTTATCGGTCAAACTATGTCAATTTTTATTTTAGTTTATATAATTTATTTTTAAATCATTCTTGATTTCTAGACATTTTAACATTAGTATGTAGATAATGGGTATAGTAACACTCAATATCCTGATCTTATTTTTTATATGTGGCTATATTCTAATTTTATTTGTGGTATAATTTTACTTATAATATTATTAATTTATTATAATTTTATTTATAATTTTATTTCTCAAGTACTAATAATTATATTAAATTAAAAAAATTATAAATAAAATTATGATACTGATTATATATAAAAAAATAAAATAAAAATTTAGGTGCTACTTTACCCCTAAATAATTCTCAAACGTTTTATCTTAATTTCACGTTTTACTTGAATATAAAATTTTAAATGTTGCTACTGCAATAACGTATGAGTTAATTAAAAAAATTATTTTAGTTATAAAATTTTAGTCTATTTTATTTATTAAATTTATTTTTTTGTCAACAATTTAATTTTTTTTTAAATTTTCACTATTAATCACATATTAAATTTTTTTTGAGGATTCTAATAAAATAAAAATATTAAAAACCAATATATATTTTTTAAAAATAATTAATTTAATTATTTTTTTTAAAATTTTATAAATTAATTATGCAGAACCTATTACTAATTAAGGATGAAGTAATAATAAAGTATGGGTAGTAAAGAAAAAGTAGATTATAATCTGAGTATGTCTTTAATAAAAATCAAATTTAAATAATATAAAAAAAAAGTTATTAAAAAAAACGAATTTTATTATAGATTTCTGAATCAAAATCAACTATTACATTAAGACAAAGCAGACGAATTACAAGCCATTTATTCTAAAACCCCATGAAAAAGGGCAACAACAACACGAGGCTATAAAATTACACCGACACATTCGTCTGCCACAACACCAAAACAACACAGTAAATTAAACGATCAGAAATCGAAACCATAATAACTTCGCCAGCGTCTGCGTCGTCCTCTTCCTTGCTTCCTCACCGGAAAATGTGAACATCGCCGGCACCGGCATCAACAGGTTCCTCCTTATATCCATGGCAACACACATATCTAACCAACTCAATATCCATGGGACGACCACACATGCAATAAATTGGAGAATAAATATCACTCACATGATACTTAACATCCAAACGAAGGCAATTTGCATGAGGAGGAAGCTTCGAGAAAACATTCTCATAATGTTTCGCGAACGAGACATCGAAACCAGGATCATTCTCAATGTTGATTTTCCAGTCATCAAATTCTTTCAGTGTCTGATAAAATGTGTCACCACGACAAAGAAGTTTAACGTTTGCACCTTTGCTTAGAAGAACCCAACCGGCTTGTTCTTGTCGGAGACCGAGGAAGGCCTTAACTTCTTCGAAGGACGGGTCCTTCGTCGTCGTCTTCCTCCTCATGCTGTCGAATAAGTTCTCGACGTAAGCCCAGAAGCTATTAACTATTCTCAGCTCTTCTTTGCCCTTTCCATGGTGGTAGTAGTTTATGACTACGTCTGATCTTTTTGTTATCTCGTCCCTTTTCACTTTCTCGAGTAGCTCCGGCATGGTCAGCAGCCACTGGTCGTCGCAGTATTCCGTATCGGTGCGGCCATAGATGATGATGTAAGCTTCTTCCTTGATCTGAATTCAAAGGGTTTTTCTCTCATCTTTACGTTATTGTACATTTGCGTAAGAAATTAATTACATGGTAATTAAAAAAAGTGGTTAGTTCGTTCAATACCCCTAGTTCCTCTTTAATTTAACATTGGCCTTTTTTCTTTTTATTTATCCACATGTATCTAGTGCTATTAACATCCGATTAGTTTGGACATGGATTTTTTTATTAGTAATAATTAATTATTTTTTGAGAAAAGTAATTTTTGTTATATTTTTGGTAAAAAAACACATTAATTGCACGTAAAATTCCTTAAATGATCTTATAAATTGATAGATATATGTGTAAATATATATAATACTTTACAAAAATAGCCTTACATTCCTCCGGCATTTTTTATAAAATGCAAATAAATGAATTATGTAAATAAAAAAAGTAGGCTAAAATTACGGTTAAAGGCAATAAATATAAAAATATGATTTATTTTCATAAAATATTCTTATTTATGGAGTAAGACTAATGAATAAATAACGAGACAAATACCCTTATATATAATATGATCTGACACAAATATATGTATGATATGAGAAGATCTAAGTCATTAATAAGGAGGAAGAGCATTTAAAGTTATAGGAAGATCATCACATACGCACAACACACACACACACACAAAAAGAAAGAAAGAAGATGATAATTTGAAGTTATTATGGGGATTATAAGGGGTGTAAATACGTACCCAGCTCTCAATTTTAGGATTGACTCTCTTCATTTCAGACCAAAACCAGTTCCATTTCATGTTAAGATGCAAGTCGTCATCTTTACCCCAAGGGAAAGCAGGATCACCCCAAGCAAACAACATATGCAAAGCATTCTCATTTGTTAGTCTCCCTTGAGGATTAAACACTGGAACCATTGGTTTATTCTGGTACTTGAGCCTATCTCTTATAAGTTTCTTGCATGTTGGAGGAATTATCGAGTACTCCACCACGTACCATTCCATTTGTTTCTTCAAATCTTCGAATTGTTTCCTGTCTATGCTGTCTCCTCCTACTGCTCCTGATGATTGATCATGATCCACTATTGGGGCCCACAGGATCTTGAAGTCTTCTTTTCTGAATCCTTTTACTTCCTTTGGATCTTTCTTGAGACCTTCGTAGATTGATTTTAATAGACGAGTTTCATCTGCTATGCTGTATAAACCAGACAGGAACAGAAGAACATGATTTTGCCAGAATACTTCGATGCTCACCTGTTTGTTTTGTGGGAAACACAAGTACAAAACAAGAGAACCCAATGATTCTATAGTAATTATAAGATATATTTAATTAATCTAAGTAAATTGATAATTATGTATTGATTTTCCTACAATACCATATTTAATCATATGCATTTGAATTATTTTTGATATATACATTCTTAAAATATGTAACCATATAGGGTACATTGGGAGGAAAGTATAATTTTAAAAGATAAAGTATATTGTAATTTTATATTTAAAAATAAATTTAACTATTTTTCTAACTCCTATAATTAAGAATGCAGGGAGTAGTTACTTTAGTTTTTAAATGTGTCTGGGGTCAAATGTGTAATTTTGCCCTGATTTCATTAGTTCAGATATGAAAAAGTGGGAGGCTTTGTGAATCACACCTAACCATGTATGGCTTGTTTGACTTATACAAACCAGTTTCAGTGCTCATTAAGGGTGATAAACACCGAAATTTATACAGTTTAAATTTATTTTTTTTTAAAATTATTTTTTGGTGCACAGAATCTAAAATAAATATAATATTTTAATTGTAAGTTTTTTAAAAAAATAATTTTTTATTTAAAAATTATGAGTTAAAAATTATGAGTTAAAAATTTTAAATCCGAATTGACGAAACACTAGTAGGATAGTGACTGTTTGGTAAATTTGGGAATTGAGCTTTGTTTGGTAAATTTGGCAGTGCCTTCCCTATTCATTTTTTTTATATGAAATATGCTTGAACACACACACACACACAAAAAAACAAACAAACCATTGAGCCAGTGGAGCCATGATAAACATGAGGATCCTTCAAATCTTTTGGGAAAAGCAAGCACTTCAAAACTTGTACGATTTCGGTGGGAGTTTGAAAGGCCACCCTGTAGCGTGCAATGTATTCATCTATCAATGCTGCATTAATACAAACACAAAATTTATATCAGCTTTCACGATTTGAATTCAATTTTAATTTATTTATCTGTCACAAAATAAAAAAAATATTATAAATTAATTAATTAAGCTCATCCATCATGCCTCATCACCTTTCTCATTGTCTATCTTTGTCAGATAATCCTTTAACTTGATGAGAACCGTTGAAATCTTGCTGCTAATATTCGATAATTCATATCCACTCGCCCTGAAAAAAGAACAGTTTAATTTGCAGTTTATAAAATACGATGTTCATCATTAATTAAAAGCAACACTTTGAAAATTCGTTTATGGTTCCAAACTTGCTTTTTGAATGTTTGACCACAAAAAGTTGTTTCATTACATCCAATCATAAGACCTCAATTTATTGTGTATCCTAAATTTATAATTTTTTTTTAATTAAACTATCACTGATCATGGATTTTTCATTGAAAAGTAGTTCTACCAATTAAATAATGAAAGAAAATATTTGAAGAAAACTAACACACATATTATTTATAAGATATAATTAACCGAATCATATTGTTTGAAAAATTAGTTAAAGTCAATAAATATGTATAAAAATTTAATTAATTTTCAAAAAAACTATTATTTATGGAAAAGAAGGGTGTGGGAGAGAATAAGTGGAAAAGATAAGAGAGATATATAATTAATTGAGAGAAAATATTTAGATATCTTTAAAATTATGTTATAAAAAAGAATAAAAAAAGTGCTGATATAATAAGAGAGTTGATATATTACGGGTAACCCAAGAGGATATCAATATAACTTGTGCAGACCACAATGGTGAGGACAATCCAGTAAACGAAGACAGGGAATTCTTCAATGGCTTTATCCAAAGTTGGAATATCGTGGACATCATAGCCTTGATTCGACATTCTCTCCAACCTAACCAGACACTCGACGGCGAGGAACACGGTCTTGACGACTAGGTTGTAGTCGAAGATGTCTCGTCGGTTTCTCTCGAAGGCATGAACATGGTTCAACACAGCCAAAGATTTGCCGAGGTTGTCATCTTTTGGAACCAAGAAAAGATGCCAGAAATTTCCATATTCTAATGCAAATGCTGCCAGTCCTGTCACTGCTTTTGCACACCATGAATATGCGTCTAGGTCTTTCAGAATCGCCATTGTTGTTTCGTGTGCGTATGAGTGGTGCTCATCATGTCGTGTTTCCATCATCTGCATGTCACCACACACACACATATATATTTTGAGAAATAGAAAAATAAATATAAATCAAATAAAATCATCATATCATATCATATCATATCAACAAATATATCCATATATATATGTGCCCCAAATAATTACAAACAAACATTCATTTTAGTTATATGTTCTACTGTTTTATGATTTTTGAAAGAAAAATAGTTGAAAATTGTCATAGGTGATTATTCAGATATATACAAATAAGACTGTTAATGGTGCCAGTAAAAAAACGAGAGTAAATGAAATTGTACGAAGTCATCTTAAAAGCAATAGAGAAAGGACATTGTGGTTAACATTAAATCCAAATATTTAGTTATTAATAGAACACCTGAAAAATTCTTAAGACTAATCCTACCTAATAAGATAAGTTTTATTGTTAAAAGAAAAAAAATTAAAAAATTGCACAATTTTATGATATTTTTATGTAATTTTTTTTCAAAAACATATAACTACATACACTGATTCGTGGCAATAAAATATCATAATGTCTCTCATTTTATCTAGAAGCTAATGATAAAAATTAATAAAAATGAGAGAAGCAAATTAGACAGATGAGACATTATAAAGAAGATTAGAAACCCCAAACCCCATCAATTCTTAATCGAATCAAAATGCTTTTATTTCTTAATATTGATGTAGAAATATGACCTGACAAGCAATATGCTTGAGAAGATGTGTGGGTGGCTCAAAATTGGCAAGATAAGCCTTGTCCTTCGTGTCTTGTGCATCATACTGCAAACAATAAACACATCAGTGAGAGAGAGAAGATGAAGAAGAAGAAGGATGCACACACACACACACCTTAATGCTGGGATCGGCAAGACCAATGGAAGGACCCATGATGTCAGCGACAACACTGAAAAGATCCTCAGCATTGAAGATTTCACCAGGCTGCTTGTTGACGACATAGCAACCATAAACTGAATCCAAAACCTGGTTATCCAATTGAGTCAATGGTCTGACCAATGCCTGCTGCGAGTACTCTGACGACATCATTCTTCTTCGATCGATCTCCTTAATTAGCTACTAGGTTTCCAATTAAGGAAGAAGAAGGAAGCAAGATGTCTTGCAGTGCTCTTAGCCTTGCAATGCTAGGCAATATTTATAGGCTTCATCATCGGATATCACTATTAATATTGATAGCTTCTCAGCTAGCCTTTCATGAAATCATGAACTTTATTTGTGAAGCTTAATAGTTATTTAATGATGTTAAGCTTGGAATAGCTCCAGAGAGAGAGAGAGAGAGAGAAGTACTCTAAGTGATGTTTTTCTTTATTTGAGGTTAATTCTCTTTAGAGGTTTTTTAACTTTTGCTTTTCAGAAAGATGCCGTGTCTCTTATTTGATTGTGTTCAAACACTTCAAGAAAAGAATAAGTGATAATATATACAATCTACTAAAAGGAAAAGGGAAGCAGAATATTATAAGATTAATTACGTTCTGAACACTACAAAGAATGAATCCTCTTGGATCCAATGTGTATGTCACTCTCTCTCTCTCTCTCTCTATAGTATATTGTATCAGTTATAAATATATGAACTAATTTAAAGGTTAATTTTTATGTTAAATATAATATCTCAATTTATTTTATTTAGCATACTCCTCCAGTACTTAATATATGACATATTTAACTAATTTGATTAGATTAAAGAAATTAGTTAAATTATTTAATATAGCATATTTTTTCTAAAATACTATAATTATCTTCCTTAACTCTCTCCCTCAATCTCCTACTTTATTATTGTTGAGAAATTATCAATACAAGTAATTTAGAAAAAATGATAAATGTAGAAAATACATCTTATATATAAGATCAATGTCAGTTCTCCAATTAACTCCTATATTAAATACTAGAAGAGTATTTATTAATTTACCTAACTTATAAATTAAATAGATAATCTAATATTATGTGAGATTATTTTAGAGAGACCATGTCACATTTATTATAATTAACTAAATAATTTATTTAATCTAATTTAAATTAGTTAAAACAATTTTTCCATTAAGGATGGGAGGAGTATAATATAATCGTACAAAGTAACACATGATTTTCAACCAATTCTAATTAATATATGTGACAGGAAGGTCCTCAATCAATTGTTTTTTAAAAAATAACTCATAAATATTGATTTAGACCATTGTAAATTCAGAAATTTTAATTGCATGAGGAGTTCAAATTTCCTGTTGTAATTGAGATTAGTGTTTACAACCGTTTGAATCGATATATGTAACTCATTTTTTTTAGAAAAAAACTTTTGGACTTAAATGTTATTCTCCCTTGTTTGATTAGTTTTAGCTAACTCTAAAAGTAATATCTTGTCTACATTTAAATTAAAGTGAAAGAAAGACCGAGAAAGAGAGATGATTAACGTAAAGATGTTGGGTTAGGGGAACATCATGATAATTTCAAAATAGATTTCTTAGAATGTTTGATACGCAGAATATATGAAAGGAAAAAAAAGCAAATATATTAATAAAAAATAATTTATGAACATAAAAGACAATAGAGCAAATCATTCATAATTAATTAGCAGTAATAAAAATAGCATAAATATTTTTTTGTACAAAAAAATTTAAATTTTGTCTAAGGTCTAAGGTACAGAGAAATATTTTGTTTTAGTCATCAGTTAGGAACTTATAATTTGCAAATGGCATCACTAGAGAAATTTCACAAATTAAATAAATTTGCATTTTTACACATGTTGAAATTAAAAAAAAATATAACTAACCACTTATGCATGCAAATATAAATTTTTAATTATAAGTAATTAGTTCAACTCCACATATGTACTTGCCCCTATTTAATCATATAATTGCAGTTTAAAGAAGTTGTCGTAGGTTATTTTACAGAGGTACTTTTTTGGGGGCCTTATTTTGCACATCCTAATGGCATGTTTGGTAGGAGGGAAGTGGAAGTGAGAGTAGGGAAGTGGAGAAATGCAAGTGAAATCTTCTATTTCTCTTATTTGGTACAATGGAAACCACTTCTACTTTTACTTTTAATATTTTTGTCAATTTTAATTCTATAAAAAAAGTCAGAACATGAGATTAAAGAAGTAAAAGTAAAATATTTTAGACTCCTTTACCCTAAGTTATAAAATTCTTAAACAATTTTAACCCTTTCTAAATTATAAAAAATATTTTGAACTATTTTACTCTAAGTTATAAAAAATATATATATCAATTCTATACTCATTTCTATTCTACTAAATAAATTTTTAAAATAAATTTTTAGCTTAATTCTATTTTCACCTCTATTTATATTTATATAAAAAAATTTCCATCCTACCAAACGTACGGTAAAAGAAATTCCTTGCAAAAGAAAACAATTAAAATAATAAAATAAAAAATGGGAAGCTGGTTGCTAGAATGTAAAGTTGGCATACCTGATTTGATGTCTCTTGTTAGGATGTCGATCCCTCTGTTTTTTTTTTTTTTTTCAAGTTCGGTGTAATTCGTCTTGGGGAAGCTAAAGAAAGAAGGGGAAAACCCGATTTATTAATTAGTTATTGCCCTTATTTTTATAAAAATGGACGTCGGTTCCTTCTGCTCTAATGACAATAAGTACCTTTTTAAGTCTTTCTTAAGTTTAAAGTTGTGAATTTAATCCTCTATAAGTATGTTGGGTGCGTGAATTCCTTTTATTTGGTGAAGGATGACAATTTTTTTTATAAAAATGGATTGCATCCTAATGATATGTCTAATTTATATCTATTTATAAAAATTCATAATTTATACATTAAATTGTACTAAAATTTGATAATTATATCCTCTAATCGATTAATTCATATTTTAGGGTTCTATAATTGAAGTTACTCAAGATGCATTGGAAAGCTAAGACAAAGAATTACAACTTCCATGTTTTGAGTTTTCCAAATTTCAAAGTTATCATGATAAAAATTATATATTGGGCTTGAAGTCACTACTATAGAAAAAGGGGGCAGCAACATTTAAAATTTTCAGTCGGTAGAGTTTATCAAATACTATAAGTTAATATACAAATTTATCCCAAAAATTTTCATTCAGAAGTATTGGATATTCATAATTTTTTTAGGAGCAATGTTACCCTAAAAATTTTTAAATCGTAATAATGTCACACTGAACATTAACCAAAGTTAAGTTTAACCTCTATTTGACCAATATGCTGATGGGGCATGCCACGTGGTTTCCCCATCATTTTTTTTGGGTTAGAGTAAAAATTTTCCCTAGAAATTTTAATTCAAGAGTACTAAGTATTCAGAAGTTTTTTTTAGGTTCAATGTGACCTCCATTCTCACCATTCATTTGAGTGTTGGTTTGACTAAATATATTGAGTTGACAAGTCTACGAGCTATCCACTTTATTTTTGTTGAAATCAAATTTATAAATAAAAAATAAATAAATAATGCATCTCTTAAAGCTTCGCTATTAATAGAGTATCACTTACCACTCTCAGGACACTATACTTGTAATGACCTTAGAAAATAAATAGATAAATATTACCAATTTAATAAAGTATATATTATTTTTTACAGAGTTGTCACAAATGTAAGATGGTCGTTGAGTAGTTGGGGATGGTGAAGGTACCGAGTTTGAACTCATCTCAAGCTAAAGTGGAATTTTATTTTTCAGCTATTGCATGAAATTATCAAAATACCCCTCTGAGCCCATTTTAACATCAGCATATTCCTTTTCCATTCTTCCATCGTGCAGCGAGAGAGAGTGAGAGGGAGAGCAGAGAAGCTTCGCTAACCTATGACTGAGAACCCTGTCGCCTTGTGTTTCCATGAGCTCCCACCATCTAATATGCTCTCCGGTGATTGTGTTACTGTTGCCCGCCGTTGCTCGTTTGTTATTCTTTTTTTTTTTTTTTTTTTTTTGCATAAATCTCAGCTGCTACTGAGATTCTGTCAATTTGAGCCGCCGCCACCGCCCTTCTTTTCTTAAAGCTTTGCTGTTAGGAAGCTCTTCCTCCTTCTTTTCTGTAATGCAACCGCGTCTGTCGTCGCTACTGTCACACTTCCACCGTTGCTACTGTAGCAACCTCAGACCTCAGACTTCCTTCTTCCTGGTTGCTGTGAAATCCCTCTGTGAGGGTGTTTGGTAAGCCTCACACTACTTCCTCTCCATTGATCATTCATAGCTTTGGTTGGATGATTTAATTTTCCATTCTTTTCTGGATACCGAAGCTATGAGGAAGTGTTGCTAGTTGAAAAAAATAAATAAATTGAAACTTTGGATATTATATTGATGTTGTGTATGCATGGATGTTGAGCTGAATGGAAGAATATGAAATTTGGATAAAGATTTTGAAATTTAATATGTTTACAAAGCTTGAAATTTTCAGATTTAAAGTAGAGGTATGGAATGCATATGAAATGTTGGATCACATGCTTGAGAAAGGACATCTTGAATCCATTTTGGAATGTGTATGAAGTTTGTGATTCAATATTTGGGAAGGAAACTATATGGAAGTCGGAATGAAATCCGTTGATGCTAGTATCGAATGAAATTAGAGTTTATTATTTTCTGCATTCAAACTTGGTGAAGAATTGAATTTGGAAAGCATGATAAATGTATATAATCCTGCTGAAAGAATAGTGTTAGGTGAATCTAAGGGCTAAGTTTGTTTATTCTTGCACAAATATTTTGAAATGTGATGGGATATAATTTAAGAATGAAAAGTATTACTGGATGAGATATGAAAATTTTAAATAAATTATAACTAGAGTATCAATGATTGGTGTTTGGGACATTAGCGAATTGAGAAGTGTACACAACTGGAAGCTGATAAATAGGAGAGTGATATATCATTGGGAGCATAATAGGAGTAAGTTATATTCGAGTATATATAGTAGGTGAGCGCATAATGTCCCATGATAATAATATTTTCCTACTTTATATATTTTATATAAAGTATCAATTTTTAGCTTGATTTGTTAAGAGTATATTTATATGAATTAAGAGCTTTGATTATTGTCATTAATTTTTTTTTGAATGACTTAAATATCGTTGTGCTTATGTATTGAATAGATAAAAAAAGTTCTTGTCACGTCCTAAAATTTGGACCGTGACCGGCACAGAATATGAATAATTTCACATTCCGAAAGCCTAACGCCTTAAATAAAACATCCGAATTTTACATAACGTCTTTCAAATAAATAGAATCTTTTCTAACGACTATGTGGAGCATTCACCTTCTTTTCAAAATAATACAAGTGCTTTCTAAATGATAATTATATCAAAAGTAGTTTGATTGAAAATGACGCTTCAGATTGGCAACAAAGTACTTTACTACTCAGTGGGAGAATTAGGGTCACCTGCACTAATTGAAGCCAAATAATCTACTCGTGAATAACGTTCCAAGAAAAAACATGATTTAAAAGATTGCGGAAATAAACAATGCATAAACATGTTTCAACATCTCGTATTTCAATGCAACATTTTCTGTAAACATTTTGTCACGTCCTGAAATTTAGACCGTGACCGGCACGGAATATGAATAGTTTCATATTCCGAAAGCCTAAAATCTCAAATACAACGTTTAAAGTTTCCACGATGTTTTTCAAAATAAACATAATCTTTTCTAAGGTCTATGTGGAGCATTTACCCTTTTATCAAAATAACACAAAGACTTAATAAAGATAATTACATTAAAATCAATTTGTTCAAAGACAACGCTTTGGATCTGCGACGAGGCTCTTTACTGCTCAGCGGAAGGATTAGGATCACCTGCACTATCTGAAGCCAAATAATCTACTCGTGAATAACGTCCCAAAAACATGATTAAAAGAATGCGGAAGTCAACAATGCATAATCATGCTGAAATATATTTCATAATATTTCGTAATTTGATGCAAACCTTTCTGTAAACCTTTGTTTCTCAAAGAAAATAACAATTTGAAATTTTCATTTCAAATCAATTAGAAATAACCTTTCCGAATCAATCTGCAATAATCATTCAAATCAATCGTTTAGAAACAATCCTTTCAAGACCATAATCTTTCCGTAGGACTTCAACAGAACGAAAAACAGACGTGGACACACAGTCCACGAGGGTAACTAACTAATCTAGCAGCTCAAGGCCACTAGCCGTCGCGAGTACGAGACTCACGTAATAATCTGGTGGCTCGAGGCCACAATCCGTCGCGAGTACGAGACCCACGTATATCCGTCGCGAGTACAAGACCCACGTATATCTGTCGCGAGTATGAAACCCACGTATATCCGTCGCGAGTATGAAACCCACGTATATCCGTCACGAGTACAAGACCCACGTATATCTGTCGCGAGTATGAAACCCACGTATATCCGTCGTGAGTATGAAACCCACGTATATCCTTCGAGCTCGGGTAACCAAGGTGCACCAAGGACTAACAGTACTGCTGTTAGCAACCAGTGTTCTGTATTCCGTCCTAAAACGTTTCCATCATGCGTGGGGTTTAATTCACATGAAAAATCTCAATCGTTTTAATGCCATAACCGTTGGTAAAAACCACTTTGAATCTCAAAAACCCCAGCATGTGCATTTAAAATCAAATTACTGTAAAATCATATGAAATTCGCATAAGAATATATTTCATGAATAACATCAGTTCAATGCAACTTTTGCCAAACTCTTTTCAAAAAAACTTATTCCTCCATTTTCATGCATAATCATAATTCTTTTGTAAACCAATCGAAAGAAAATCATTTCTAACGATTTAAACCATACTTTCGTAAACCTTGCTTTTCGTAAATCTTATTTGAAATGATAATGCATTTGAAAATGTAAATTTGTAGGGAACGTTATTCACTCACCTGTCACGCTCCTAAACAGTTACTCTTTTCAGCCCAACCACTTCGTTTGCTTTCACTTATCACTCTCCTGGTATTCCGAAATAGTATATTAGCATTCTTTTCAAATTCATCAGAAACAATCACCCTTCATCTATAACTTCAACTAACCACATACCACTAACCATTTGACATTGTTTCAAACAAATAAACATACAACCATATACAGTACAGGCTTCCAACCACCCCAGGTAGCAAACATACCCAAGTAATTTTCTTTAATATAATTCATTCAGCACTTGGAAACACCACACAGCAAGCTCAACACATTTATTCCTTTTGTTTTCAAAAGCTCACGGTTCAATGCTCCAGAACATTAGCACGTTAACATACATTAATCCTCAAGGCAGTGGCTATCTAAATATATATATCTATGGGTATCCAAAACAGCATTTCATATATATATATATATATACACATTACATCAACCAGTTTCCAAAACAGCCACATTTCCTGAGCATAACATCATCATCATCATATATGACAATCCACACTGCAGACTATATGTATATATATATATATATACTCTCCTCATTCAATCATAGCTATACGTAACATATATATTTTCCACTTCAGCCTCTATCATTTATCCCTAGGCAATTAAACTCCAATTATCTTAATTAAATAATGTCTTTCTTCAAGAATAGAGTGTCAAAAATCAAACAAACCAGGGACACAAGTTTGCATAATACAATTCAACTAACACCATCCCCCCTGTTCTTGTTCTGTTCTGTTTGCTTTGCAAATACACATACTTCTTAAATGGAACACAGCTCACAGCAACCCAAAAATGCAGATGCACACTTATGGATCGAACACCCCACAACAACACATATAATCATATTCCAATTTCTCCCTCATTCACATTATTCCATTAATCCATTTAGGTTAGTTTCTCAATTCCATTGTACTTAATTATATCTATCCACAAGCTTAGTTTCCAAAACCAACGATGAATATGCATATATATTGAAACAACAGCTTCCAATGATCATTCTGTATTCTTGACAGAAAACAGGGCAGTCAACCGTAATTCAATACAACGCTCTATAAATCTTAACTGAATACAGAAATTGCTTGCTTACCCTGCTCCACATCACCAGAAAGTCCCCCAATGCAACACGGTATCCCAGCACCCAAACTAGCAACTACTGCTCGGTAACAGAGACGAGGTGAAGAAGAATGTTGATTCACTTCCTCCCTTGTCATAGGAGCGCGATGGCAGTGATGGCTCACAGCACATTAGCGACAATAACGATGGAAACTGTAGCATTGACTTTTCACAGTGGTAACTCACAGCCTCTCCTCTCCTACTTCCCGTGATGACCCAAACCTTCCCTTGCTGGATCCATTTATCGACAGAAGCTGGACTTACCCAAAGACGCGATACACGGCAACGACAACACGGCAGGAGACTGATGGAACACAGCAAGGATTGGATTACACGGCATCGGTGGCGTAAACTTCCCGTTGTCGCTGCTTTCTCGCTGCCCCGCATCCCCTGAAGTCGCTAAAGCCTTTCAGAGAAAATGAAGAAATGGTACGGCTTGCAGAAAGAAAAAAGACAAAAGGGGCAAAATGGTAATTTCACGTGGTGAGAAAATAAAAATAAATCACCAATTCTGCATTCACCAGGGTTCGAACGGAGGACCTTTAATTTCTACATTCCATCCTTGACCACTCTAGTACCCATTACTTTCTGAAATTTTCTACCATTAACATATATGTATATATGTATATATATCCCTTATACTTGATTTTTTTTTATATCTAAAATTCCATAGTCATAACATTCTTCCCCTCTTAAGAAATTCGGTCCTCCGAATTTAAAAATATGCTCACCCTAGATCTCGAATAAGTGCGGGTACTTGACTCACATCTCACTCTCCATTTTCCATATGGCTTCTTCCTCCAAATGATTACATCATAACACTTTCACCGAAAGATTCTCTTTCGATCTTCACTTGTTGATACACCAAACAATGTACAACAAAGTCCATCACATCACTCCATACCATGCCGCCAATGCAATTTCTTCAAATCTTAAACTTGAGGCACGCAAATCCTGCCCTCATACCTCAGAATACTTCCTGGTCAATCATAAATTCTGTATTACTTCATTCTTTGACCAAATCTCGTAACTTACAAATAAGTTAAAAGCGCTCATTTATCAACAAATTCAAAATATGACTCCTTATTTCACTTTATGAATTTCTTGTACCAACGGCCTTCTTTCAACATTCATGTGAGCTAAGCTACCCATAGACTTTCTACTTGAATCATTAGCCGCCACATTCGCTTATAGAATCGCACAATCATAATGCTTCTATTGCAATATGTACTATTAACTTCAAAGAACTATTATTCCATAATTATTTCATGGCCATTCACTAACTCATCTTTCTACTTCTTCTTGTTTGTTTGTTGTTGTTTTTTTTCTCTCTTATTAACATAACTCAAAATAGTAAGTCTTTACTAAATCTCATCCTCAAGAAAATGAACACAATCAATATTTAAACTCTTCCATGTTCTGGAACAATAACCCTACTAATTTAACAATCAGTATTACTTAACAAATTCCATTACTAACATGTTAATACAAAATCCTCCTTTACATTACTTACATTAAAAAGGGGTTTAACAAACCTTATGTAGACTAAGGCCAAATTCAAATTATTATCATCATTATTCTTATTATATATATATATATATTATTTCTTTTCTTTTCTTTTTTCCCCGGAATATAGGGTCTAATGACCACACTTAAGTCCAAGATTCAACAAACTTACGAAACATCCAAATCATAATGTTTGACCTAAAAGTTTATAACCAAAGCAATTTTGTTTAAGCAATCCAATAACTAAGCCATACTCGCAACAAAAGACCACGAGCTAGCTAGCAAGGAATCAAGTAATTGGATCGGAGATGGTATAAGGTATTAATTAGTCCAAAGTCCCAAAATCTAATAGCCAAATTCAATAAGTGGCAACACACAAAAATGGAATTTAAAATTCTATCACTCTTACTCAAATCCATAAATTTAATCCTTTAGGATTTTCTAACACAATCCAACATAATTCCGTCTTCATGCTCTGCGTTTCCTATTGGAACCCCAATCATGATCAAATAATTTGAATTTGTCTTCCCTATTCAATAATATATTCCACATTTTCCAAATAATCCACATGTATTCAACACTTGAACCACAAAACGATATATATATCTTGTGACATTATAGCCGCCCCACAATCAAAAGGATGTCTTATTTTAACCATCCAATTTATATCTATCAATAGCTTGAGTATATTATAACCATTAAAACAATAAAGCCCCTCTTGCAAATTTTTTTTTCCTAAATAATTTCTCAAATATTATATTCCAGCTTAATAGTTTCTCAAAGCTAACCTCCAACTCTTTTTCTAACTTTAACTCAAACATAAATTTATTACCTCTAAGGAATGATACATAATTAGAATTCTCTTGCAAACCTCAAACAACACTTCAATTATAAGCATTTAACTTCCTTGAATATCAAACAAGAAACTATATAAATTTTCAACCTCAAAACCTTGATTCAATCCTCCTTAAATGTTGCTTTAATACTCTGCTATACCTTCTTAAACCTTTATTGCCTAACCCAAAGCCTCTTATTCACAAGATTCAAGCCTATACATTCTAGAAATCCACTTCAATCCGAACAAAGAGAAAATTCTATCATTTACCCTTCTATTACCATTAATTATTGAAGACTAAAACAAATTCAAAACCTCAAGTTAGAAGTCATTTTATAATGGCAACTAATCTCTATGTATGCATTAAATAAGTCTCTATACATCTCATTCCCTAAGAAGTTGAAATTAAAACACTAAGCATATTACAAGCTCAAACTTTACAAGTAGAGGTGATTCTTTCACATAAATCCAGCTCATAATTTCACCATTTAATCCCTTTCAAATCATTAACTCCAAAAGTTCAATGCCTTGAAACAACTACACTTACTTCAAAAATGAAAATTTTAACTTCATAACCATCACTTTAATATCTTCCCTCTTCAATATAGCTAATGCCAAACAAACTCTATCTCCCTTATAAGTATAAATTTTTTTTTTTAATCTGAAATGATTTCGAGCTTCGAGTGCAAAACCCAAGGCTTCCACATTACCCGACTATCTCAATATTCAGTCATCTAACTTTCTCTATGACCAGGCTTATCAAAGTAATTCATATCATTAATCAGCCTTAAGCTTTAAGGTTTTCACTATGCCTTAGTCCCTCTTAAATACACTTACAATGCATGTTTAAGCATTAAAACACGGGTATATTTAACCCTTAACTTCCCTATTTGAAGTTCTAATACATTAGTGTCAATTAACCAATTGCCATATATAAAATACTTTATACACTTCACCTCAAATTTGGACTCAATAGCTATCTATTCTAAACCATCCAACTCATATTTTGGCCTTAACTAACAAGGGGTAATCAATGCTTTACAGCACTAAACAAATACGTAAACACCCTTATACCATGGACTTGAAATATATATTTAAGAAAATTTTATTCCTATTAGCTTACCACTGTAAGACTTCATAAAGATTGAAATCAATTCTCAAGCTCTAAACTCATAGTCTTTAACATTTTAAAGTACTTTCAGAAGAACCCGAAATCATCATAACCAAAACACTAATCATTAACTTGATTTCATATAATCAAAACTTCAAAATCCACTCAAAACAAGTTTATACA
Source organism: Leucaena leucocephala (assembly GCA_037074615.1). Classification (NCBI taxonomy): domain Eukaryota; kingdom Viridiplantae; phylum Streptophyta; class Magnoliopsida; order Fabales; family Fabaceae; genus Leucaena; species Leucaena leucocephala. The sequence continues at coordinate 8,818,856 of CM073533.1, read as the reverse complement.
CCTTTATTCCATAACCTCATATGAAGTTCCATAAGTTCTTCTCAAGAATCAAAACCCGCAAACTAGGAAAATCCCACTTAAGGAATTCCAATAATTTGACTAAGATTTTATCTACTTCAATAACACACTGAGTTTCTTCAAAAATTCATGCTTATAGAAATAACGAGGGACTGAGAATTTAATGTTTTAGCTTTAAATAAGATTTCTTATAGAGGTCTAAAGGATCGATCTTCCCCTAAACATAACTTTCCTATGACCCTGTCTTCTCCCTCCATGAGACAAGTCAAATCGCTGAGCAGAGCCTCTGTCGGAAGTCTTATTACTTCTAGAACTTCTTCCAATATGGTGGATGTTTAGGCGTCATTTAACTATACGCCAAAAATATAGAAAATATTTAATTTTCAAGGAAAATATGGTTTCAAAATCACCAGAAAACCAAAACACTTTTGAATTTCCTATAGAGATCTTCAGAAATGCCTCAACTATAGTTATGCCCGGGATCATAACAATAATTGAGACCCCTCCGAAGTATCCCTACTCCACTTAGCCCTAGAAAACTTGGCTCTGATACCAAACTGTCACGTCCTGAAATTTAGACCATGACCGGCACGGAATATGAATAGTTTCATATTCCAAAAGCCTAAAATCTCAAATACAACGTTTAAAGTTTCCACGATGTTTTTCAAAATAAACATAATCTTTTCTAAGGTCTATGTGGAGCATTTACCCTTTTATCAAAATAACACAAAGACTTAATAAAGATAATTACATTAAAATCAATTTGTTCAAAGACAACGCTTTGGATCTGCGACGAGGCTCTTTACTGCTCAGTGGAAGGATTAGGATCACCTGCACTATCTGAAGCCAAATAATCTACTCGTGAATAACGTCCCAAAAACATGATTAAAAGAATGCGGAAGTCAATAATGCATAATCATGCTGAAATGTATTTCATAATATTTCGTAATTTGATGCAAACCTTTCTGTAAACCTTTGTTTCTCAAAGAAAATAACAATTTGAAATTTTCATTTCAAATCAATTAGAAATAACCTTTCCGAATCAATCTGCAATAATCATTCAAATCAATCGTTTAGAAACAATCCTTTCAAGACCATAATCTTTCCGTAGGACTTCAACAGAATGAAAAACAGACGTGGACACACAGTCCACGAGGGTAACTAACTAATCTAGCAGCTCAAGGCCACTAGCCGTCGCGAGTACGAGACTCACGTAATAATCTGGTGGCTCGAGGCCACAATCCGTCGCGAGTACGAGACCCACGTATATCCGTCGCGAGTACAAGACCCACGTATATCTGTCGCGAGTATGAAACCCACGTATATCCGTCGCGAGTATGAAACCCACGTATATCCGTCGCGAGTACAAGACCCACGTATATCTGTCGCGAGTATGAAACCCACGTATATCCGTCGTGAGTATGAAACCCACGTATATCCGTCGAGCTCGGGTAACCAAGGTGCACCAAGGACTAACAGTACTGCTGTTAGCAACCAGTGTTCTGTATTCCGTCCTAAAACGTTTCCATCATGCGTGGGGTTTAATTCACATGAAAAATCTCAATCGTTTTAATGCCATAACCATTGGTAAAAACCACTTTGAATCTCAAAAACCCCAGCATGTGCATTTAAAATCAAATTACTGTAAAATCATATGAAATTCGCATAAGAATATATTTCATGAATAACATCAGTTCAATGCAACTTTTGCCAAACTCTTTTCAAAAAAACTTATTCCTCCATTTTCATGCATAATCATAATTCTTTTGTAAACCAATCGAAAGAAAATCATTTCTAACGATTTAAACCATACTTTCGTAAACCTTGCTTTTCGTAAATCTTATTTGAAATGATAATGCATTTGAAAATGTAAATTTGTAGGGAACGTTATTCACTCACCTGTCATGCTCCTAAACAGTTACTCTTTTCAGCCCAACCACTTCGTTTGCTTTCACTTATCACTCTCCTGGTATTCCGAAATAGTATATTAGCATTCTTTTCAAATTCATCAGAAACAATCACCCTTCATCTATAACTTCAACTAACCACATACCACTAACCATTTGACATTGTTTCAAACAAATAAACATACAACCATATACAGTACAGGCTTCCAACCACCCCAGGTAGCAAACATACCCAAGTAATTTTCTTTAATATAATTCATTCAGCACTTGGAAACACCACACAGCAAGCTCAACACATTTATTCCTTTTGTTTTCAAAAGCTCACGGTTCAATGCTCCAAAACATTAGCACGTTAACATACATTAATCCTCAAGGCAGTGGCTATCTAAATATATATATCTATGGGTATCCAAAACAGCATTTCATATATATATATATATATACACATTACATCAACCAGTTTCCAAAACAGCCACATTTCCTGAGCATAACATCCATCATCATCATATATGACAATCCACACTGCAGACTATATGTATATATATATATATACTCTCCTTATTCAATCATAGCTATACGTAACATATATATTTTCCACTTCAGCCTCTATCATTTATCCCTAGGCAATTAAACTCCAATTATCTTAATTAAATAATGTCTTTCTTCAAGAATAGAGTGTCAAAAATCAAACAAACCAGGGACGCAAGTTTGCATAATACAATTCAACTAACACCATCCCCCCTGTTCTTGTTCTGTTCTGTTTGCTTTGCAAATACACATACTTCTTAAATGGAACACAGCTCACAGCAACCCAAAAATGCAGATGCACACTTATGGATCGAACACCCCACAACAACACATATAATCATATTCCAATTTCTCCCTCATTCACATTATTCCATTAATCCATTTAGGTTAGTTTCTCAATTCCATTGTACTTAATTATATCTATCCACAAGCTTAGTTTCCAAAACCAACGATGAATATGCATATATATTGAAACAACAGCTTCCAATGATCATTCTGTATTCTTGACAGAAAACAGGGCAGTCAACCGTAATTCAATACAACGCTCTATAAATCTTAACTGAATACAGAAATTGCTTGCTTACCCTGCTCCACATCACCAGAAAGTCCCCCAATGCAACACGGTATCCCAGCACCCAAACTAGCAACTACTGCTCGGTAACAGAGACGAGGTGAAGAAGAATGTTGATTCACTTCCTCCCTTGTCATAGGAGCGCGATGGCAGTGATGGCTCACAGCACATTAGCGACAATAACGATGGAAACTGTAGCATTGACTTTTCACAGTGGTAACTCACAGCCTCTCCTCTCCTACTTCCCGTGATGACCCAAACCTTCCCTTGCTGGATCCATTTATCGACAGAAGCTGGACTTACCCAAAGACGCGATACACGGCAACGACAACACGGCAGGAGACTGATGGAACACAGCAAGGATTGGATTACACGGCATCGGTGGCGTAAACTTCCCGTTGTCGCTGCTTTCTCGTTGCCCTGCATCCCCTGAAGCCGCTGAAGCCTTTCAGAGAAAATGAAGAAATGGTACGGCTTGCAGAAAGAAAAAAGACAGGAGGGGCAAAATGGTAATTTCACGTGGTAAGAAAATAAAAATAAATCCCCAATTCTGCATTCACCAGGGTTCGAACGGAGGACCTTTAATTTCTACATTCCATCCTTGACCACTCTAGTACCCATTACTTTCTGAAATTTTCTACCATTAACATATATGTATATATGTATATATATCCCTTATACTTGATTTTTTTTTATATCTAAAATTCCATAGTCATAACACATTTTCTTTCAGGAAAAACATAACCCTTTCAAGCCCATAATCTTTTCTGTAAACATTATTATTTCAGAGATTCAATTTGAAATAACTATTTTAAATCAATCGTTGTAAAACAATCTTTTCAAAAACTATAATATTTCTATAGGACTTCAACAGAACGAAAATAGACATGGACACACAATCCACGAGGGTAACTAACCAATCTGGCAGCTCGAAGCCGCTAACTGTCGGTGGCTCAAGGCCACTAACCTTCGCGAGTATAAAAAATTAGGAACAGAATACAGTCTGGTTGTTATGAAACTGCTCCGATCAGTACCGGATTAGACTAGAATTTTTCCAGAAGCTTCCTTACATGGAAATCATGCCACATATCCTTCTTAGGTGTCCCATGAGCTATCCCACATGATGTCATAATTAATCTTTTTAGAAAAAATTAAATTCAAGATTAAATGTGAGCCCTTGGATCAATAGTATACAAATCAATTTTGACTATCAATTTTCACCCAAATTTCTCTATAAATATCCCCTCATTTTAGACCTATTCAGAAGCCCTTGGAACCATGGGGAAACTCTTGCAAAATTTATACTCAACCAAGAAAGAAGCACACAACTTGAAGCAAGAAGCAAGGTAATCATCTCCCTTAATCTTGAGCTTTGTTCTAGCAAGTTAGCTCTTGGTTTTAAAGGGTTTTTGTGCTCTATTTCCTTTATGGTTGCTACTGGAAGTTTTGCTCATATGTGGTTAAAATATGAGTTTTATGTTATGGATAGTTTAGACAAGTTTAAACAAGCTAGAATCAAGTGGTATAAGCTTGGAAATTCAAGTATGTTTGGATTTAGGGTTTTGTGTTCTTGCTAGTACTGTATGTGGTACTGTTCATATGATAGAATTTCATGATTTTGATTCTTCCAATGAGTTTTAAATGGAAAATTGTGTAGGGATAAAGTAGGAGAACAAGTATTGGAAGCATTGGAATTAAAATGTGAATTTTTAGGAATCAAGGGCTTCACTTCAGTTTGGTACTGTAGCAATTGAAGTGTTTTGATTTTGGAAATTCTAGTTTCATATTTGAATTCTACATGAAAAATTATGTGGAAATGAAAGGGAACTAGTGAAAACCTAGTCTTAGTTTTGTATTCAAGTTGAGTTGTAACTTGATATTATTATATAATGGCTAGGTTTTGACATTTGTGAAGGAAGGAAAGCACCTCAAGAAGACCTTGACAAGGATAACTAAGAGGTAGCAAGGATACCTAACTATAACTCATGTTTATTTAATTGTTTTGCTTGCTTATTGATTATGGTGTTTGGTTGAGCTTGAACTTATGTCATCATGTTATGATGAAGTATGAATGATTGCAACTCCTTGCAAGTTATATCATGACAATATGCATGTTATAGTTTGCTTATGTACTATTATGAAGTAGCTCCCATCTCATGATACCATGTTAAGTATCCAATTATTCATGCATGATATTATAGTTTGTCCAACTTGCTATTGGGATTTCTATGAAATCTCATTCCTTCCATATACATAACTATGTTTTAGGTGCTGAATCCTCTCAATGGAAGAGAATAAATGTTGATGATTAAGTTTGTATAATAAGTTACATGACTTACATGACACTGTGGGATGATATGCTAGCATGTATGGTGTATATTTCTGTAACTATATTTTGAGGCTGACGCTTTGTGATGATGGTTATAACCTCTAAACCAATGAGTTTTAGTATGAAACTTGGCATGATTAAATTTAAGATGCAGAGCTTTAAATGGAAACCAAGAACTCCTTATTTGGATAAGTATCCGAATTGTTATGATTTTCTAAAGTTGGAAATAAGATCTGGAATTGAGATAAAACGAGTGCTGAGAGGCAGTGACGTTCACGCAATGATTTTATATATCAAATGAATGATTTTTTTCTATGAAATTTTACGAGCTTAAAGAGGACGTCTAGAGATTCAAATACATAGATAACACAGTTCATTTGGATAAGTAACCAAAGAGAAATGAATTTTTGAAATTAAGCAAAGAAACTGGAACTTCCAGATTTTACCAAATGAACAGTGACTTTTAACCAATAAACTGATTTCATGTGGACAAGAAAACCTCAGTTTCATATTTTTTCCTCAAATATCTATGAAAGAGCTTTTATTATAAATTGGAACCACATTATTTCAATTTTTTTATAATTAATATTATGAATTTTTAAAGTAGGATACATGTTCTGAAGTTACCAAATGAACAGTAAAAGTGAACAGTACCCCCCGAGAGCAATTCTTTTAGAAATGAATGATTTCAAAGCAAATGATCATATAATTAGTTCCAATCACTTCTAATGGAGTATAATTGAGGTTAAAAGTAAGGATGTGACAAAAAGAGTTTAAATATAACATAATATTTTGGGAGTATTTATTTAATTTCTCCTATAGTAAATTTAATTAGCTCATGACATCCCATCAATAAAAATAAATTTAAAGAGTATAGAGAGCTTCACTATGCATAAGTCATAAAACTTCTTATTTATAAGTTACTTTTATAATATGGTTTATCATAATTAGAGAAAACTTTAAAATTCATTAATACTATCGATAAATTTAATACGTTTTTAATTTTATCTCTACTAAACATATATTACTTTGTCCCTATTTAAATAATATATACACCAACATTTAATAGAGGTCAATGGAGAAATTTATAAAAAACAATAACATGCTTTATAAATAGGATGAAAAATCACTCCCTCTATTTTATAAATAAGACCAGGTAAGTACTTTCTCTAGTCATTTTTACAAGATCCTAACTTTTGAATTGGTCTGGTCCTTTTTATATGATATAGTTTGGGGTTGTTTGAATATTAAATGTGTTTTTACCAATTTTACCCCTAATTAATTTTTCTCTTTTCCATATATTCTCTTTCATCCTTTTTCTTATTACCATTTCTCTCTTTTACTTGTTCCTTTATAAATAATGGTATATTTAGGATAATTTTTTTATATATTTATTATTTTTAACTAATTGTAACTAACTGAGCATAATCGTTTAATAGGGTCTTAGAAAAAGGATTGGAGGGAGTAATTTAGTTTAAAATATTATAATATTTTTTTTCAGTATAGTTTTTAAGTGAAGAAAAAGGAACAAAAGTGATAAATTAAATATATTTAATTAACGAATAACCAATAAAAAAACAAAGAACTTAAAGAACGAATTTTATTATGAGTGAATTGAATCGAAGTCAACAAGTTTTACATAATAACAAGCTAAGCACACTATTTGAAGCCTTTATTCTAATTAAACCACATCCACACATTCATACACGAACACTTAACAACATTAAACATAGTAATTAACTACTTAATGATCAAAACACACACAATAAGTACTTATAAAAAATTAAAAGCGCTGAGAGATTCACTAAACTCTTTCTATTTCTCTCTGATCATCAACATCTCAAACCCTACCTCATAATCTCAACATCGCCACCAGCAGCATCAGCATTATTATTATAATTAACTTCATCTTTGTGTCCGTGGCAACAACTGTATTCAGCTAAGTGCAAGTTCATCTTAAGTCCACAATCTGGGCAATAAACAGGATCATATATATTACTCAGATAATTCTTAAGAACCATTTGACGACAACGAGCAGCATGATGAGGAAGCTTCGACATCAGAGACTCATAGTAGTTTCTAAGAGAAACATCGAATCCGAAATCTTGTTCGATGTTTTGTTTCCATAAATCAAACTCATTCAGTGTCTCATAGAAACAATCGCCACGACCAAGAAGTTTAACGTTTGGCCCTTTGCTTAGAATAACCCAACCGGAATGTTCTTGTCGGAGTCCGAGGAAGGACTTAACTTGCCGGAATGTGTCGTCGTCGATGTCCTCGGGATTCATCCTCCTCAGGCTGTCGAATGTGCTCTCAACGTAAGACCAGAATTTAGCAACTGTCTGACGTTCCTTGTTGCCTTTTCCATGGTGTGAATAGTTTATGCGAATGTCGAATCTTCTGATGATTTCATCTTTTTTTATTCTCTCTAATGCTTCTGGCATCTTCCTTAACCACTGATCATCGTACCAGTCCGTTTCAGTGCGTCCATAGATTATGATGTAAGCGTCATCGTTGATCTGATTCACAAACACAAAATAGTTCTTTCATTTCAAGTATCACGGTGGAAAACAAAGAGAGATAATATTGATAGAAAAAACTCAAAACATAAGTTAGATAACTAATTTACACAGAAATAAGAAAATGGGTTAAATGAATTATTTATGAAAGAATGTGCATTGGTTTTTCTAAATCGTATGCATGGAAATCAAGGAAGTTGTTTATATCTAATTTTTTTCTTCTTTCCAAAATCAGCCCCTAAGTAAATTATTAATAACGGTAATTTCATTTATTAGCGGCCGGAAAAAACATTGATTAGGAGTATATCTAAAAATATTTTATAAAACTTCCTATACTTTTTTTTAAAATCTTATAACAAGGGATAAGAGTTGTTGGAAAATGAGTACTATATCTGTCCGTTATTAAATATATAGGTTAGATAACTAATTTATATATATTAAATAAATTAGTTTAATTATTTATTTATAAAAAATATGTTAATTTTACTAAAATAGCTCTTTAATCATTTATATTAGAAACTACCCCTTGATAAAAATATTTATTTTTGCCAGGTATCCTTATATAGGAGGGAATATTGTTCACCGCACAATTGGATACTAAATTTGAAAAACCTCTTTATATGTGCAACCATAGGAATAATTTGAAAAAAAAATTATAAATTTGAGAAAAAAAGTGGATCAAAATCTTATATTTAATATTAAAGAAAACCCTCTGACTAGCTCTTAATATTAGAAGTAAAGGAAGTAAGTAATGTAAAACAAAACAAAAACAAAAACAAAACAAAAGAGGGACGAGTATTTACCTAAAATGTTGAACTAACCTTTGAGAAGGATAAAGATTTTTAAAGTGGAGTAATTGAGAGGATTAATTATAATTGATGAAGTAGTACGTACCCAATTATTGATTTGAGGATTATTTTTCTTGAAGTCGTTCCAAATCCAGTTGCCTTTCTGATTAAGAGCCAAATCATCACCTTTTCTCCAAGGGAAAGCTTGGAGTTCCCAAGTGAACAACATATGCAACGCATCGTCGTTTGTGAGTCTCCCTTGAAGATTAAACACAGGAACGACAGGATTATTCTGATACTTCAGTCTCTCTCTGATCAATCTCTTGCATATTGAAGGAATCACAGTGTAGTCCACAACGTACCACTTCATCTTCCTCTTCATCCCTTCGAACTGTTTCTTGATGATGTTGTCGTTTGAGATTACCATATCTCCTTCAATAACTTCTTCTTCATCAACAATTGGGGCCCACAGGATCATGAAATCGTCTTTTTTGAATCCTTTTACTGTTCTTGGAAGACTATGTTTCAGTCCTTCATGGATTTTCCTTAGAAGAAATGTCTCATCGTCTATGCTGTACAGCCCAGAAATAAACAGCAATACATGCTTCATCCTGAAAACTTCGATGCTCACCTGTTCGCCCCCCCCCCCCCAAAAAAAACCTAATGATTAATTATATTTCTATAGTTTATATATTACCAACAGTAAAAAACTCGACCCTTTTGACATCAAGATTTTATATCATGTGAAAAGGAACCGATTTAGGCAAGGTACTGAAAAAATGCAAGTTATTAAACTGGTGGAAACAGTGGTTCAGGAGTCGGTGGAACTGGGTTAGTCTAATCATGTTTAAAATAATACTCTATAAGTTAATTTAAATATACAAAATATTTATATATAATCATGAAAAGGGTATTCTTTAAATAAAAAGTATTAATCCATAAGTAAATGGAACAATCATGTCTAATCCACACATAATCCAACAAAAATAGAATAATTAAAGTACAAATTTTACGGATTGCCTTTTTCTTCCCTTTTTTTTAATCAAAATGAGATTGTTTTAGGATTAACAAGGAGAGGAAAAACATATCAAATTCAGCTCTGTTCATCCATCCAAAACTCTTAATCAGATCAATGAGAGGACCAATTCACAATTTTATTTGTTTAACTAGACCGCCTGAATTGGGTTTTAATAACATAGATATAGGTGTGAATATAATGGTGTCATCTTTGTACAAAAGCTAACATTACCAACGTAGAAAATCTAATCTACAATTTTATATTGGTTAACACATTAACATGAGTAGAAATTTTCTTTTCATTGGCTTAATAACTAACACTTTTCTAGTACATAATATATGATCTAATTATAAAGTTAATTTTAGCCTTAAATATAAAAAATATAAGATATATTTCTTATATTTATTAATTTTTTTAAATTATCCTATTTATACTCCCTCAATAATAATCAAGAGAGACATGAAAATAGTTAAAAAAATAGTTAGAGTATTTTAAAAAAAATATATCGTATTAAATAACTTAACTAACTCCTTTAATTTAATTAAATTAGTTAAATATTTTATATATTAAGGATCAAAAAGAGTAAAAAAAAAATCACATCTTCTACACCTCTCAGTCTCTACATCTATTATCCACCCTTTGTAAAAAAAAAAAGAGTGTAAAATGCAGTAGTGTTGGTTAATTTGCACCAAGTAGCTACTGTTGCTTTATCTCTCAAATATGCTAATTAATTAATTTGAAATGAAGATGCTTATAATTGAATAGTTTTTGAATGAATACACAAACCATTTCTCCAGTGGACCCGCAATAGACGTGTGGATCATTCAAATCTTTGCGGAAAAGCAAACACTTCAAGACCTGAACGATTTCTGTGGGAGTTTGAAACCCTATTCTATCGCGATATCGATAGTCATCTATGAAGGCTGCAATATAATACAAACACAATATTAATTCAATTTATTATATATATAAACGTTAATTAATTTGAATTCATAAACTATTTGTCTTTCACAAAAATAGAAATGAATTAATATGCATGTCATCATCTCTGTAAGCTCCTGACCTCTCTGGCTATCTATCTGGGTTAGATAATCCTTGAGCTTGATGTCAATGGTGGAAATTTTGCTCGCAATATCGGATAATTTATACTTGCCCATCCTGAATCCACAATATAAAGCGTAATGATGCAGTCAAATAAATAAGATAACCCAAATTCAACATGGCAAGTATGCACGTTGATTCACCCATTTTCATTTAATATATTGCGTGGAAATGAAACATATTGTATATATATATATATAGACAAAAATGTACATTTGGTTCTTTAACTTCACACAAAGTTTTATTTTCATGCCTTAATTTTACAAAGAAGTGTTTTTTAGTCCTTTGATCTTGACACGGCTAGTTTCAATATTGACAAAAAACTCACATTAAAATTTTTATTGACAAAACATTCACAAATACTAACATATAACGTTTTAATTTCTTAAAATAACAATGATTATTGACATAAAAATTATCATTTGAGACTAATAGTGTTAATGTTAGACTACGGAAAAGATACTATATAAAATTAGTTAAGCATACTGAAATTGTTTAAAGTAAGATAGAATAATTGTGTACTTTTGCTTGTGTGTGTATAAAGATGTAAAGAACTTACGGATGACCTATGAGAATATCCATATGAGTAGTCAAAATAACAATGGTGAGAACAGTCCAGTAAACAAAAGCTGGAAACTCATTCGTGGCTTTTTCCAGAGTTGGAATGTTCTTGCCATCATAAGTCTTCATTAGCCTCTCCAACCTCACGATATGTTCAACGGTCATGAAAACATGTTTCACAACAACGTTGTAATCTGAGATGTCACTTTGGTTGACAGCACGAACACTACACAACACAGCCAATGAATTCCCCAGACTGTCTTGTCTTTGAAGCTTCTGATCATAGAGATGCCAGAAAAGGCCATATTCTAAAGCAAAAGCTGCTAATGCTGTCACTGCTTTTGCACACCATGAATATGAATCTAGGGCTTTTAGTATCGACATTGTTGTTTCATGTGCGTTTGTGTGGTATTCATGCCGTTGTGTCCCCCTCATCTGTCATCATAATACAAAATACTTAGTAACTTTGATAATTACAACTAAGTAATTCTGAATTAGACCGAAAGTGAAAAGCATATATATATATATATACTCCCCAATCCTTAATATAGGACTAAATTGAGTATTTGATCTTGATCCTAAATATAAAATTTATTTTATATATTTATTAATTTTTTTCTCAAATTATTTCTATTGGTACTCTCTCAACAATAATAAACTTTTTCTTATAACGTGTTGTATCCATGGCAGTGTGTCCCCCTCATCCGTCATCATATTGCAAAATATTTAACAACTTTAATAATAATATTTAGCGACTTCAAAAGCATATACTACATGCTGCCATTAATGTAATAGTTAGTCTGGGTATTAGATTTGATTCTAATTATAAATCCTTAATATATTTTATATATACTATTTATTATTTTTATTAAAATTAGCTAATTTATCTAACTTATAAACTGATATATAATATAATGCTATATATACATTGACACTTTGGTAAGATCATGCCATAATTGTTGTAATTAATTAAGGTTTTTTGACTTTTTTAGTCTACTCAAATTAGTCAACTAGGGACTATAAACACCTACAAAATGTTTAGAAAAATTTGAAAACTTTGGAGGCCATGATCTTCTGAGTCCCACCTCCCCTTCTCCGCCAGCGGGCCCCATACAAGTTACGGGAAGTGAACGGTAACTTAAATATTTATGAAATAAATTGATATGAATTTGGGGGCAATTCTATGACTTGACACTGATTAAATGAGAGAAGTCCCACTTGAAAAGAGGCTTGGAAAGAGTAGATGACATATTGCCATATATGACGCCATGCACTACGCATGCTACCTACTTTTCTACACCTCCTCTTTTTCGGTAGGGTTTCTCCCATTTGGCCAGAGTGCCATATAAAGTGATAGTATTGTTCCCTGGGTTCATATTATAGATTTTGTAGGAATGAAAATGTGAATGAGAATGAGTACTAATGAAATGATTATCTTTGGCGTACGTGTCATCTAATAGGAGAATTTTTTATAATTTTGTATAAAAAGAAAAAAAAAATGAAGGAAATGAAACATTCTTGAATGAATACATGCACGTGAGTGTTTGATTTATAACCTGACAAGCAAAATGCTTGAGTAAATCTGTGGGTGGATCCAGATTTGCAAGGTAAGTCTGGTCGACCTTCTCTAGTGGATCATACTGTAACATACAATATATATTGTTATTGTTCTTCATCCAGAGAGAAAGAGAGGGAGGGAGAGGAGAAGACAAAGATTATGTTATTACCTTGATGCTGGGATCAGAAATGCGAAATGAACGAATAAAAATGTCAGAGAGAACACTGAAAAGAGCCTCAGGATCGAATTTTTCGCCAGGTTTGTTGACGACATAGCAATCAAAAACCAATCCCAAGATCTGCTTATCATCTAGGGTAAGTGGCTTCACGTTTGAATCCGGCATCATCATCATTCGCACCATCGAGGTTGTTGACGACGCCATTCTGCTTCAGGTTTCGAATATTGAAGTAAAAATGATGTTTTGTACCGTGTTATTATCATGTCATGCAGTCCCATTTTTATAGGTCTATGGTTGCATGTACGGGGAAAAGAGCAAAGAGTACAAAATCACTTTACCAAAAAGAATAATATATATATATATATATATGTATGTATGTATGTATGTATGTATGTATGTATGTATGTATGTATGTATGTATGTATGTATGTATGTATGTATGTATGTATGTATGTATGTATGTATGTATGTATGTATGTATGTATGTATGTATGTATGTATGTAGGTGTGTGTGTGTGTTTGAAGTGTAGGACATTCTCGTTGAAGCCAAATACAAGCATATAGAATCCCACGATTCAGAGTAGTAGTAGAAAACTCTATAATACCTCTCGCTAGCTATAGCTAGATGAATCAAAATTCTAATCTACAGGGTTAACGATCTAAAAGAGAGAACATGGTCAAAAGAAAGTTTATCAAGGAATCTTCTGATTAGTGTATGGGAACAATAATAACCACGAAAACAACCGTTACTAATTAGGAAATCCTCAGAGAGCGAGTGAGAATTAGTATTTTTTTTAAATACACCACTCTAATTTAGTTTGCCATCATTTTAACAACCTTAGCTTGGATCAAGATTATTTATTTAATTAAGATTGAGTAAAACCCTCAGAATTATGTATATATGTTTTGTCCATTTATGCTTCTTTATATGTTAGAACTTTTGCTTTTCAGAAAGATGCTTGTGTCCATATCTTTTTTTGTTCTTCTAACCCTTCAAGGCAAGAATAAGTTACAATATACTAAAGCTAAAAGAAAGAAAGCAGAATATTATAAGATTGTGAACACTGCAAAGAAGGAATCAAATGTAATCCCTTTTGTATGTGTCTGTGTGTGTCACGTTCTCCAAAGAAAAAATTAATTAGAAATCAGTTTTAAGGATAAGATGTTCCTAATTACTCACTTTTTCCGTTTTTGGAAGAATAGGCTATAGACCTAATGACTCAATGATTATTTCATTAGTTTAAGCTGACTCTTATAAAAAGGTTATCTTTGTCTCTAAAAGTAAGATAAAGAAAAATTCCACTAGTAGCGTCATCAAGAGCACATACTTTTGGCAAAAAAGAAAAAAGCACGTAGATAACTGATGAATATAATGTTAAGTTAGTGGAAGATTTTTTTTTTTGGGTGCGTATTAAGGGCATTTCCTAGCCGACAACCAAACCAAGGGCTAATATTAATATCCCTTTCGAACCGTACAGAAATGTGCACTCTCGAATTTTTTAGATTAGAAGTATATATTGAGTTATTTTTCTATTAAAATGACTCAAATCAATTGATAGGACCTACCTCAACTTTACCTTTAATTCAATGCCCAACTAATCGATGTGGGTCTTTCTTAATATATTCTAAGAGGAACTATGTGCTTCTCCTAACAAAATTAGTTTGATGTTGAGCTGAGATGGGAATGTTGAGATGGATATATAGTTATATGAAAAAAGATAAGATTTATAATAAGCATTTACATGCATACATATATACATATATATACACTTATATATTAGGAAGAGTTGGAGTGTCATTTATTATAAAAAATGATAGAAAATTGTTTAAGGTTGTTTGAACACATACGAATGAAGTTATTGGATGCACTAATAATAAGAGTATGCAGATCAAGTAGCATAGAGTCATTTGAAAAGATATAAAGAAAGACTAAAGAGACTATTTAATGAAAATTGATTGGGATCTTATAATTTAGTTAACAATTTATTCAAAGATTTAGTTCTTAATAAAGCATAATAATTATGTTGTATGATCTATATAGTCGACTCTACTTAATTACATAAAACTTATCGTTGTTGGCATATTTCATTTCATAGTGTGCATATTATTTTCTGATTCTATCTCACAGACAAGCAAATCAAGTGTTATGTTGAGGTTGAAGCTTGACATTGCTTTAATATTCCAACTTGAACAACTTTTTTTACACATATGCAAGCATATTAAAAGCAAAATCACAAATCTGTACCTCAAACAAAAGCACAATCTCAAATTATCATTAAAAATTTGTTGTATGTCTTTATATCATACATAAATAGTTCATAGCTGTGTGCATAGCTAAAAAAAGATGGATCATATTAACAATATCCAATTTTGAGATCCGTGATTATCCCTCAAAATATAAGCATTTCTTCTAAGAATTGAACTCAAAACCTAGAGAAATCTAATAGGGCCTTACAGTAGACTAACTTTATATTGCTATTGAAATTCATTATTACTAGTAATATATGTTTTAGGAGAAGGAGTGAAAGCCAGTTAGAAGGATATATAATAATGCCAAAGCGCCATTCTGTTGATGCCTCAACACCTGCTGTTCTGCATTTTTTTTAGGGAACAAAAAGTTTAACAACACGTGAGCAGCAACCTATTGTAATTTTTTTTGTATTATAACTTATTATTGTATATGAGTCACTCGTTATAAGATTTTTTTAGTGATTACATTTAGGACCATGGTGATTTTTTTAATGCTATTAAAGGGCAATTTCAAGCTTTTCTAATTGTTGTTGGAGCTTTTAGAGGGCAAAAGAGGCACTAGCAAGGCTTTAAGTTGAAATCGCACACATAAATTATATTCTACTCTCCAATTTGATATGTTTAATTTGATATTGGATTATTTAGTTTTATATTTAGCTTTGTGTAGCTAATTAATTTCCCTCTTAGAGCTAGAGTAGTTCCTATCAACTTATTTGTGGATAGGAACTCGTATTCATGATTTATATATTTGTATTGTTTTTTTGTCAAGATTTATTTTTGCTTATAATTTTTTTAAAAAATAAATTTTAATTTCAAACTTGCTAAAGTAAAATATAGAATAATATTAATTCTTGTAACAACTTCATATTATTTATTGAATCGAACCTGCTCAATAATGCATGTATGACAACATGCAATAGCATTATTATTTATGTAACATCCACACAATACCAGACAACAAAGGACCAGAAAACAAACCAATGTAGTACACAACAAAGATACATATTAAAGAACTTAAAACACAGACAATTTATCCATTAATATAAACCACATCGATGAAGAATGATATAATCATGTAGTCCACTTGCTTTTCAAAGCTAGCGGATGAGTCTCACAGCCGCCGGCGTTCATGTTCTCCGACGGACAATGACCATAATGGACGCCGTGAAAGCACTTGTAGCTAACACTTTCAATCTCCATGATTTTCTTCCGACAAGACGACTCGGGGCAAGCGATTGAAATCGGAATTCTCGATCGAACGTTGTTCAATTCGAATTGGAGACAATGATCAGGTACACTAGCCTTCATTTGATTATAATACTCCATGAATGCACTGCCAAATCCTTGAAGAGCTTGAGCATTCAATCTCCATTCATCAAAGTTCTCAAGAACACTCGTTATCATAGGATCATACCCTAAAACCAGAACCTTGTCACCTTTACTTAGAAGAATCCAAGCTATTTCATTCTTGTAGGACAGTAATGTTTGAATGTCTTTAAGAACATCCTGGCCGTGGTCGTCTTGAACTTCGTGCTTGTTGTTTCACTGTTTATGAACTAGGCTTAAGAAACAGTGTGTGATGGTTTTCCCAGAATTTTGATGTTGATGTTGGATCGAACTTTGAGAAGTTGAAATGCTCAAAGTTGCGTCTTCTTGTCTTATGATTGGGTCCTTTTTAACGGCATCTGTAATTGTACCAATCCTTTGTGTCCCAACAACGACAGTTCTTCCATAGATCAAAACGTACTGGTCGTCCCACATCTGTATTAAGTCATGAAAAAATTCATGGTTCATTAGTTTCTCTAGAAAAAGAAATGAAAATGCAATATACTCATCCTATCCTTAGTATAAGACTTATTTAACTAATTTGATTTGATTAATAAAATTAGTTAATATTACATATTTTTTCTAAAACACTCTAATCATCTTCCTTAACTCTTTCATTTCTAATTCTCTTATTTGATTGTAGTTGAGGGAGATTAATTGGGATAATTTAAAAAAATTGATAAATATAAGAAATTAGTCTTATATTTAGAATTAAAATCAAATCCCTAATTATATATTGTATTAAAGACCTAAGATGTATAATATATAAGACTCATGATCCAATTGAAGTAAATACACTACAAAAAGATATAGATTTGGCTACGACTTTTCAGCGGCGACAAAAAAAGTCGCCGCTGATTCAAGATTTTCAGCGGCGACTCTAATTGTCGCCGCTGAAAGTCTTGAGTTTCAGTGGCAACAAAAAAGTCGCCGTGGAAAAAGAACTTTTAGCGGCGACTTTACTTTGTCGCCGCTGAAGAGAACACTTTCAGCGGCGACATTTATTTGTCACCGCAGAAGCAGTGAAAATAAATTTTGTGTGTGTTTGGCATAGCGTTTTAAAATAGATTTTTAACAAAACCATAGTTTAATAATGATAATAGCCAAACACTAATTTTTTTTTGAAAATCGATTCTAACACCTAAACCATAGTTTCAGTCTTGAAACCATGGTTTTAAAATAATTCAATTTCCAATAACTTTTTTGACTCTCCCCTGGAAGTTCTCAGTTTTTTACACATACCCACCAGTGGGTTTACAATTAATAATTTAAATTTTATTTGAAAAAAGTAAAAATAAATACTATTTTTTTTAAAATCATAAATTTTAAAATTGTTACACATACCCACCAGTGGGTTTACAATTAATAATTTAAATTTTATTTGAAAAAAGTAAAAATAAATACTATTTTTTTTAAAATCATAAATTTTAAAATTGTTACACATACCAGCCATCGGGTTTACAATTAATAATTTAAATTTTATTTGAAAAAAGTAAAAATAAATACTATTTTTTTTAAAATCATAAATTTTAAAATTTTTACACATACCCACCAGTGGGTTTACAATTAATAATTTAAATTTTATTTAAAAAAAGTAAAAATAAATACTATTTTTTTTAAAATCATAAATTTTAAAATTGTTACACATACCCACCAGTGGGTTTACAATTAATAATTTAAATTTTATTTGAAAAAAATAAAAATAAATACTATTTTTTTTAAAATCATAAATTTTAAAATTTTTTCACATACCTGCCATCGGGTTTACACTTTTCTGCGGCGACAACACAAAGTCGCCGCTAATACATTTTAAATACCCTTTCCCCTGCCCCTCATCGCGACTCATTTCTGCATCAGTTTGGTTGAAACCCAGCGGCATCGCGCGAGCTCCTTTCCTCTCGCAGGCGGTGGTCGTGCTCCCAGTCGACAGTCGCCGTCGTTCGTGAAGTCGCTCCTCATTGTCATTGTGCAAGTCGTCATCCTTCCTTGACGAGTGCGAGTTCCCCTCACCGTTGGCAGTTGGCGCTCCGTTGAGGCTGAAATACACGGCGCTCCTCCGTCGCGCATCCGTCGCTCCTCCGTCGCGCATCCGTCGCTCCTCAGAGTCGCTTCACCTAAAAAATTGGTCTCTTCCCTGTTGATCACCTCAGACCATCAGCGTCATTCACAGTAAGTATAGTAATTTTCACCTCATTCACTGTCGGGAAATTTGGGAAATTTTTGTGAATTTGGGAAATACACGCATTATGTTGTGCATACTCTGTAATGCCGCCGACTATGTAATGCCATCTGTTCTGTAATGCCGCGTCATTGTTGATGAATTTCTTCACAGCTTGCCGTGAATTGCATTGCCGCGTACTATGTCATTGTTCCTTCAAGAAAACTGCTTGCCCATGTATTCGAAATTATGTCATTGTACCGTGAATCTCCTACTTCTATGTATGACTTGTCCATGTATTCGGAATTATGGCAGATTATATATTTAAAATTCCAAAGAAATGGTAATAGAAAGAATGCTTTGGATTTGGTCTAAATCCAAATCCTACTAATCCAAACATAACATCAGATCATTTCTTGATTTCACCAATTATGTACTTCAATGTCCTTCCTTAAAATGAAAGGTTTAGTGATGAGAACGGAATCAATTCAAGTGTTACCAAAAGTACAAAAATCCAATCCCATCTGATGCCGAGGAGGGGGTAAGTTGGAGGGAGTAGTGATGGGGGAGTAATCATGAAGCGTGGGAGTAATCATGATCCTATGGTTGATACAGAACCTTATCAGCAATTGGTGGTAGACTTAAACGTGTATCGTGCGAGTCCAACATAACTTGATGATATTATCATTGACTTATATAGAGAAGATGAACAAACGCATACCTTAGCTCAAGGAGAATCATCACAAATTCATCAACATAATGCCATAAATACTGGTTTTAATGATGAAGAGGATTTGCTTGACGACTTTGATAGTGATACTGAAGCAGAAAGTGACACAAACATTGAAATAGAAGAAATAGATGAACCAGAAGACATCGATGAAAGTGACAGTGCGACAGAAGATTCAAATGAATCAAATTAATTGATACGGTATATTTTATCTACATTGATTATTGTTTGATTGATTGTTTTTTTCTAAATGAAATGTATATTTTTGTAGGATATGTCAAGATTAAAGAGAGGTCGAGGTGGGAAAAGTCTTTCTGTTAAATCTAATGACAACACAAATAGCGGAGGTACATGCTCTACACCTCAATCAAGACCTGATATTTCACCTCTACTACTACAACAGCAATTTCAGGAAATGCCTGTCAACTCTCCTCCTACTCCCCATACTCAAAATAGTAGTGCAGGTAAGTTTATTTCAATTTTGTAATAATTGATTTACATCACTTGTAACATTTAATTGTTCTAATTCAACTTCAATGCTAGGCTCTTCTACTGCAATGAACAAGCGCAGAGGAGTTTACAAGTCTGTTAATGTGAATTTAAAGACTGCACAAGGAACGAAGATTCGAATCAAATTTTCAGATTCAATGTCAAGAGCAATTGGTCCAGAAGCAAGAGACTTTTCTAATTATTGTGGTTTGACTCTTAGAACCACAATCTCGTTTAGGGATGGTGGAGGTAGCTGGAAGAATATTTTTGAAAAATATGGTCAGGATATGATTTTAAAAATAAAGGTATTTATGTCAAATTTGTATACTTATTTAAGTTTATTTTTATTATTAGACAAAGTGTTTACATTTATTTGTTACAGGATAAGTTTGAACCTGCTGATGAAATTAGTGAAGAAAAGTTTCATACAGCTATATCAATTATTTTACAAAATGCATTCAAAAATTGGAAGAACAATTTGCACTCTCACTACAAGAAATATGAGACTGATGAGGATAGGTTGGATGATCCTCCTCAAACTATTAGTTTTGAAGATTGGGAGTGGTTATTAATATATTTTAAGTCTGACATATTTAAGGTATCTCAATATCCTTCTAAACAAATTATATTTTTTCTAATTATTAAATTCTTATTAATTTCTTATTAGTTACTACATTTTATTGTAGAATAAAAGTATAAGGAACATGATAAATCGAGAAAAACAAATGACTAAACATACTTTTGGTCCTCGATCATTTGCAGAGATTGAGTATGCTAGTGTAAGTTCAATCTATCATCACTATACTTTAAATTTTTAATCATTTTTTTAAATCTAATTTTTGCATTTTCTCGTATGTTATTATTTTGTAGAGAGATCCTACTACTGGACAACCTATTCCTCCTGACCAGTTATGGGAGATAACGCATACTAGGAAGACATTAGACGGACAAGTAGTATGGGCTGATCCACACTCTGAACAGCTTCATGTACGCATTGTTATTTAATATCTTATTTTGATTTATTATTATCAATAATCTAACAGTTTTATGTTTTTATTATAGAGTCGTATGCACGAACTTTCTCAACAACAAGATCAAGATTTAGAGAGTGATGCTCGAATGACGTCAGAGGAGATATTGGCGACAGTTCTTGGTGAGAGGTTAGGGTATGTAAGAGGGAAAGGGTATGGAGCGGAACCTTCAAGGAAGAGAAATCGCCCTCAATTTACTGATAGTTCAGTTGTGGAGAGTGTGCATGCCCAACTGCAGGAAGAGTTTGATAAAAAATTTCAAGAGGAGAGAGAAAAATTGGAGGCTGAGCGTGCAAAGATGGAAGAAGAACGTGAAAAGATACAACAAGAACGTGTGCAGTTCGAGCAAAGACTAATGGAACAAATGGAGCAAAGAATACAAGCTCAATTCGCAGCCTTGATGCAGAAAGGACAACCACATGGGGCTACTTCTAGTCATAGTATTGAACCTTCTACATAAAATTTATGTATAAATTAAACAATTTTATTATAATTTTAAATATCTTCATATTTTAGATGATAATAAAAATATTTATTAATATTATTATATTAGAGTTTATTTAATTATTTATTATTATATTATATTTTTTCATATTACAGAAATTATTAGAAAAAATATAAAAAATAATTTTCATTTTTGTATCTTTAGGCGGCGACACAATATCGCCGCAGAATCATCCTTAGGCGGCGACATCTTTGTCGCTGCAGAATGATCTTTAGGCGGCGACAGTTTTGTCGCCGTTAATTCATCTTTAGGCGGCGACAGTTTTGTCGCCGCAGAATAATCTTTAGGTGGCGACATCTTTGTCGCCGCTAATTCCACAATATGCGGCGACATATTTGTTGCCGCTAATTTATCTTTAGGCGGCGACTTTTATTTATCGCCGCAAATATGTATAGGCGACAATCTCATAGGCGGCGACTTAGCGGCGACAAAATGTCGCCACTATAGTGATTCTGCGGCGACTTTTATACCTTCTGCGGCGACAAATGTCGCCGCTGAAACTCATTTTTTTTGTAGTTTATATTAAGGACATGAACTACTAACTGTGGCCATAACCTAAAATGAAAAGTATGAAGTTGTACTATATGCTCTTTTTTTCTTTTTGTAAGATATGCTTAACTGAATTGCACATTACTAAGAAAGTTGGTTAAAAGTTTTGTTTTTGGACAAAAAAGTTGGTTAAAGTTAACTGTCTTAATTTTTAAAAATTTTTGAGTGACATTTCAAAAATAGCCTTTGTATGTGGAGTATCAATGTAATTTTCTACGTTGAATATGGTTGCAATCTAAAAATGAGGAGCATTTTTGGAAGAACACAATAAATAGTAGTTCACTATTTTTCAGAATAGATTTTATATTTTGAAACAACAAAAAGTTAGGTACTGAAAATCGATCATTAAACCAACAGAGGAGGTAATTCAAAGGTCAATGATTTAACTGTGGTTGAAATAGAGCTAACCCAATCATGGTTAAAGTAATATAATAGAATTAAAATAAACAATATATATTCATATATAATTCTAAAAAGAGTAATATTTAAATAAGAAAAGCAGTAATCCATAAGTAAATGGAATATTCATGTATAAGACACATAATTTAATAAAATAGAGTTATTAAAATACAATTCTAATAACAACTACTATTTTTTAACTAAAAGGACATCACTTCATGTTCTACAAAGGGATAAAATACTAAAATCAACCTGGTTGTCCTGTCCAATACTCTTGACTAAATCTCAAGGAATTTGTTCATCGGTTAGTACCATTGATTAACTCGAGTTGAGTTTTAATATCATATATAAATTTCTAGAAGAGATGTTATATTTAACAATAGAGGGTGTAGCGCGTACTCACACACACACGTGTGTGTGTGTGTATCAACATGTGCATTTCTAACAATTTGGGATTAATGAAAGTGAGATTACATAACAATTTTGTAAATTTCATTTTAGAGGATAAAGATTTGGGACATTTTATAGAAGCTGACTAAAAGAAAACCTAATAACTTTGGAATAACTTGCCCATTTTTTGATCTCTGGATAAACCTTGGTCGATTTGTTCCACAACCAGTTCCATTGAACTATGAGAGATCCTTCATCTTCAGGTCGAAATGGGAAGTCTTCAATCTTCGAAACGTAGATCATGTGCATGGTAATTCCACTCTTCTTCTAGAACCTTCTTACCTTTCATGGTCAACAAGTTCGGAAACACGTACCATGGCATGCTTGATTTCAGAATCTTGAACTTAGCTTCATCTTCATTTGTCACTTTCTTCCACCACTGGAATCCATAGAATTTGGTACTTCTTCTGCTTCTCTCTCTCTCTCTCTCTTTTGTGAATGCATCGTGGATTGATTTCAGAACCAGAATCTCTTCTTCAATATGTTGTCCAGACCAGAAATGAACAATAAAAGATTCTTCTTCAGCATATCGTTGCTTACTTGTTTATAATTAGCCTAAAAAAAGAGATCACTTAAGAATTATTTAGAATTTGATTTTCCTGACAACTGTTTATATATAATTATGAATTAGGACAGTTGAAATCAAATCTTATTGTTTGGTTGCCTATATTTTTTAAATTTATTTATTTCTTCAAGTTGATAGTAAGAAGAATGAAATTAATTTTCAGGCTGTTTTATGTAAGGTCTAGAATCATTAAACCAGTTGAAGCAATGATTTAAAGGTAAGTGGTCTAACCGTCATTGAACCAATCCAATTATGATTAAAATAATAAAATTTAATTTAAATATATAAAAATATTTATATATAACCCTAAAGAATAATATTTAAATAAAATATATATTAATCCACAAGTAGTTAATTGTAACATTCATGTAGAAATGGCAAATAATTCAACAAAATAGAGTTACTAGAGTACAAATTTAAGGAACTGTTATTCTTTGTTTTTTTATTTAAAATGACATTATTTCAAACTCACCAAGGGGTAAAAAAAACTCAACTCTACTGACCCGGTCTAAAACGTCTGACTGAACCGATCAAAGGACGGGTTAATCGGTTTACTAGTCTCACTGACCAACCTGAGTTGAGTTCTAAGACCATGCTTTTATGTCAGATAAAAATGATAAAATTATTAATTAATTCATCGTTGAAATTAAATCTAGACATTTCAAGTGTGTGTGTGTGTGTGTATGTCCGCGCTCGCTAAAAGAAAAAAAGATTTACAATTAAGTGTAGATTTTTTTAGAACTAACCACTTGCTGAGAAGTGTTATCAAAGATTCCAAGCTCAATAGTTTCCCTGGGGATGATCATAGCCCTTAAAACCTCCACAATTCCAGAAGGAGATTGGAACACTCGCCATGTTCATCAATCCCAGCTTCTGAAATTTTCAAAGATACATACATCCTTCAAATAATTAGGATTATTCAAAAGTTGAAAAAAAAAATCTCAGAAGCATTATTTTCTTTTTCAATTTGTAACCTTTTTGAAGTTCAATCTCATTCAACTCATTATTCAATCTCTTGAAAACATGATTGAGCTTCCTCATAACTTCGGATTTGATGTTCCAATCCCATCGAAGCAATTTCAAAGTTCATGAAGTAATAAAAAGTAATTAATTAACACGACGCATGAAAATAAAATGACTTAATACAAGGCGTATAGGGAAATAAATATTTAAGAAAAAAATTAATCTTTTATCCTTATCATTTTGACTATATTCTAACTCAATATTTAAAATTTAACTTCATATAACTCTATTCTTATAATTTTAATTTAATACAACTCAATACATGAACTTTGACTCTATGCAATTCAATCAAAGTAATTTAACCATTAAAAAAATATTAGTCTCTATATTTTAAAAAATAAAATTGTATATTTTATGAAACTTAAAACTTAAAGTTTTAAATTAGAATTATAGGAATAAAGTTGTAGTAAATTAAAATTTAGATAATCGAATTTCAATTGAGTTAAAACTATAAGTATTAAGTTTGCTCCAAGTCAAAATTTAAAAACTAAATTACTATATTAAGTCAAAACTATAAAGATAAAAAGATTAATTTTTTAAATATTTAATATTCTAACAAACTTATAAGATAACTAATAAAAGCACCAAAAATACTATATATCAGATCGAAGGGCCTAGCGTCAAGCTAACTTTGCTTATTTTTCCTTTCCTATTTAAGAACATTTTCTCAAAATGGTACGTAAGTAAAAAGTAAATGTCTAGATTCCTCCAATGACGCAAGGAGACAATAAGAGAAAAGGAAAGAAATGATTGGGACCACATGTTAATTAATTAGTATACCCATATCGTATGATAAAATAATTTATATGTAGACAAAAACGAAGGAAATTAATATTCTTTGCTTGATAAGCACAATAGTTTGATAAGAGAATAAAACATATCATGCTATCCTTAATATAAAAGTAGATAATTTATAGATATTAAAAAAGTTAGTTAACTTAATTATTTATAACAAAAATATGTTGGTTTCTTTAAAATTTATTTTTAATCATGTAAATTGAAATTACCCTTAATAGAAATCTCCTTAATTAATACACGTGATCAATATGAATATTTTGGAGACACAATTAAAATTTTAGAAGGCCGCATGGATTAACGCAGTAATTCATATCAGGTTAAATAGAATCATTCGCCTTATAATTCAGAACTATTTATTCGGATACATTGAAAGGTCCAAATACAATTTCTAAATTGAAGTTTCCATTCAATCCAAACCAAATAAACTCCCAATATGCATATGATATAAGCATAAATCAATACAAAAACATATTCCACCAGCTTCTTTTCTCCCAAATTTCAAAATATATCCTCAAATTGCACAAGAAAATTTTGAATGAGGCATACCTGAAAATGTAAGGCAATGGCTTTGCCTCGAAGCTGGTTGAATTGTTTCTTGCCGATGATATTGTGGGTGATGACGACAATAGTGCGATGGAGAAGAAGGAAGCGTTAGGCACCATTCAATCTGGTGGCTTTGATTTTTAGTTATGGTTTTTTGTTCATTCACACAATCTTGACTTTAAACAGTGACCCACCCTAAAATCAAAAGAAAAAAGAGGAGACAAATTGAAGATAAAGTCAGAGAACTCACCTTAGATGGCCGACGACATCACAAGCTTGATCTCCATCCTCCAGTCACTCCTCCAATGTCACAATCCTCTTATCCTTCCCTCATGCTCTCCTTCTATCTCTCGCTCTCGAATGTTCTCTAAAGCCATTGATGCTAAGAAATAAGGAAGAGAAGAAAATCCCTAATGAAATATTAAAATTTATTAGCTGCAACTTTGTTGTCACTGCAGAAATTCATGACTTTTAGCGGCGACAAACAAAGTTATCGCTGAAAGTTTTATTTTTATCAAATATTTTTTAAGAAATAATTCTCTTAATAAAATAATGATATTTGTCCTCCAATAGCTTCTTCAACTCATTAGTGAATTTTTATAAATTTTTTTGGGCAAATGATAACCTCTAACTATTTTTCTTAAATTTTATAATAAAATATGCCTTTAATTCCCAAAAAATAGCTATTAAATCATTTGGGTCTCTTTTGAGAAAATAAACTCTTTTATAATTTTCTAAGCTCGCAAAATACTCATTTTATATTTTTTTTTAATTTTTCTTAATCTCAAAATTCTTTTAATGATTATTCTTTTATTCTTTCTCTAAAATTTCACTTTTTTTATTTTTTAATTTTAGATAAATACTGTTAAACTCAATAATACTTTATAAATCCTTTTTATAAAAGTTGGGATGTTACATAAAATGCACATACTAACTCTCATACTTATTGACACACATTTATAATATCTCTCTCATGAATATACCCCCGATTCATCTCCTTTTTTTTTTTTTACAAATATCACATTATTATCTGTATAATCTCTTCTTATTACAATAACATGTGAAATTTTTTTATTTATTATTTAAAAATAATATTATTTAATAATTTAATTTTATATATTAGATAAGACTTTTAGCAGCGACATTTGTCGTCGCTGAATCCTACCTTCATTATCGCCACAAAAACTATATGACCTTCTGCGGCGACAATATGTGTCACCGCTGAAATTCTTACTTTTATCGCTACTGAAAAGTTGTCACTAAAATTTTATTTTCTTGTAGTGATTTAGGATCAAAAGGAGTATCACTTTTGTTTAGCAAATTATTATATACTTGTCAAATATAAAAATACAACATACATATATAATCTCCATCTATGAATTCATTTAAAAATTCATATACAATAATTCGGGTCATCATATAGTTATGCAAAAAAGAAAAGAAAATAAGAGAAATTATAAATTACTCACAGATCAGTCATTCGATTAGCACAAGTAAGAAGGGCCAAGATTGTCCAGTAAGTATAAAGATCTCTTGGGGAAGCATACAAAGCCGGAACATCTCTTGGACTGCAAGTTTTACCAGCTATTATCTTCTCCAATTTTGATATTCCTTCGATAAGTTTAAATGTAATATCCATCAACGTACTAATTAGCTCTAACTTGCTCTGGCTTGGCTTGCCTTCTTCCCCAAGTCTGAAAATGAGCAGTTCCAGAGTGTTTTGTTTGGTAGGTTCCATGAGAGAAAGACGACAAGTTTCTCCATAGTCCAATGCAAAAGCTGAAAAAGCTATCACTGCCTTTGCGTCCCATGTATAATTTCTAAGCTTCTCCAGAATCCCTACCACCGTTTCGTGTGCAGTAGGTCGGCTAAAAGACTTGCATGTCATCTATAAACAAAATTATGTAATATGCCCCATTTGTTAAAATAAAGTCTCTTCCACTCGACTTAATTTAATTTTTTTTCGGATGTGTACAAAAGCTCATCATTTAGTGGGTAGTACTACTTTCAAAAGTTTATAATAAGTGAAAACATAGATATATTGTCATTTTCTATAATATAATATTATTGCATGTTATCTATAAATAAAATTATGTAATAAGCCTCATTTTTTAGATTCGGGTCTCTTCCACTTGACCTAATATATTTATTTTTCTGGATCTATAGAAAAGTTCAGTGTTTAATGGGAAATACTACTTTCAAAAGTTAAGAAAGCAAAAGTGTACTTTTAGTCCTTTTGGTCACTTAGTTTTATAAATTATTTTTTAGTCCTTTAGCTTAATACTATTAGTTTTCTTAATAAATCTTTCTGATATTGAAATTTTAAATGTTAACGAAATATTTTTAAATCCTGACATATTGAGTTTATTTTTTTAAAAAATTAACAATAATTATCACAAAAAAATCTTCATTTAAGACTAATATTATTAGAGTTAAAGGATTAAAAAGATACCTTATTAAAGAGTTAGAAGACAAGAAATGAGGAAATGAGGAAATGAGGAATGACCTGACAAGCAATATCTTTTAAGGTACTGAAAGGTGGCATGAAACTGGACTATGGAACTGTCTTCTATAAGTTCAACAGCTTTGGGAATGTAAATACAAAGAAACAATTAAAAAACACACACACACACAATTCATGTGTATTGTTTCCCTATACATATACTCTCTTTAGTTTTTCATATAAAAATTAATTGATTTTGTATAGATTAAATAAATTATAATTAACTGATTTATTTTGTATCCTTTATCAATTTAAAAAATTAATTAGTTTTTTTATTAAAAATTGAAGGTAGTACTGTTAAGAGAAAACCTGATAATATAATGAGTGTTAAATACCATGAGATCAAGGGATTGGCCAATATGAGTGTTCTTGACAATGTTGGAGCAACGTTGAAAAGAGAATCAACATTTTACTTGGGAGCTTGAGAGTCATGGATTCCGATGACGTGGTTAGAGATGACTTCGTCGGTTGCAGTGGCTTTATCTGATCCAAATATGAAGGTTGCAGATAAGGGGTAAAAGAACTTGAAGCAGCTTGAGTAATGGAAGCCATCTTGTTGGACGACATGTCTCTGCAAAGTGTCGTATATATGAATTATGAAACGAAGAAGAAGAAGATGATGATGACTAGTTTGAGTTGTGTGATTGCTTCGCACGGTGCATGTATTTATAAGCCATAAATGCATGTGGCAAAATTATAATGAATAAATGCATGAATATATATATAAAGTATTTATGATAAGAACAAAAATATGGAACAATTGAAAATACCCAAGCAGACTTAGAAATATAAGTGGCTTCGGTACTTATCAACATCAAGGTTATAAGCACATAAATCTGGATCGTTTAGACTAGATTTGGATGATCCAGATTTAATGTTTTTTACTTTTATTTTGTAAGAAGTTATTTTAATGTGTATAGAATCTAAAATAAAGATAATCACATAGAAATATGTGGATGATCCAAGGATCGTTTAGACTAGATGTGGATGATCCAGAGAAATATGTAATTAATTAAAAATAAAATTAAAAATGTATTGAATGTTTAGACAACAATATCTGACACTACTAACAACCGATTAATTCAGTTTATGGAAAACTGACTAATCCAGTTTACAAAGATTGAACACAAGATTACTAGTTAAATTAAAATAACCCACACAAGCCGTCAATCCAATTGCTTGTGGGTATTATCTGTTTTCTATTTAATAACAGTTCATTTAAATTATCACATTATTTTAATTTACAACTGGGCTAATATTAAAAATATTAACTTTTGAATCTTTATTACACTAGTTAGTTGTAAATGTTTAAAGGATGACTTATAACTTTTATAAGGAAACTTATAAATTATCACACTAATTTTTTTATACGACTCAACTATTGTTAAAAAAGATATATACCCATAAATCTTAAATGCATTAGTGGAGATATAAATTTATGAAGAATAACTTATAAATTTGAAAATCATACTATATATCTTCATTTACAACGCAACTAATCTAAATAAATACCTTTACTTATAAATCTCAAGATACACTAGCTTATTGAGCTGTTAGTATGCGGAGGATGGTCAATGTGTATGAAGATTTGTAAATATTTAATGCTATTTAATTTATTAAATATTGCATTATTAATATTTTAATAAGATATTAGTAAAACAAAAATAACATTTTTTTTAATTATTTATCAGCATTGTTGCCAACAACGACGATCCAACAATTAATCGTCCCGGAGCTAGTGAAGGGGTCAAAAAGATATTTTTGCTTTTTACATGGGTACTAAATAATATTAATTCTTGACATTTATTTCTAATTTTTGGATTTAATCTATATTGACTTTTTTAGGGACTTATTTGTAATTCTATGGGGCCTTATATTATAATTTTGTCTTTCCACTATGAGTCAAAAGAGATAAGAATTTAATATTAGAGGGTCAACATTGTGCTACCTTTGACTTTAGGGTGACCAGAGCCCCTAAAAAAGTTTGAAGGTAATAATACAATTAGTAATTAATAATATATATTGTACAGTAAAAATTGTATTTTCTATTGATTGTTACGAAAGCACAATTCTCCTAATTAATATATATTCATATAAGATAAGATCATTATATTGGATCTACTAATTATAATTTAAGATGAGTTGGATCTTAATTAGAATAAAATAAATCTTTCAACATAATCTCCTTTTTTTTGGCCAGATTTCAATATATAATCTTCTTAATATCCGTAACAGTTAATATATGTTGTATTTTGGCTAGAAGTGGTAATATATGTTGCCAACCAGCAACCGGCCAAGGACCTTGCCCACCAACTGCTATATTTTTTTTTACAATTTTTATTTCAATTTTACTAAAAACAGAAGTTATTCTTTTGCACTTAATTTCAACATAGTCTTGTTTCATGTTAGAAACTTGATTCCATATCTGATTTCTCTTTTTTTTATTGATTTATTATTTTTATATTAATAGAATAGTTATGAAAAATAGATTATATAAATCTATTTGCAAGTTTTAAGATTAATTTAATTATATCATTTTTATGTAAACATAGAAACAATTTGAATTAATCTATAAGAGTTTGTAATTTAATTTAATTTTTTTTAAAAATATTTAATAATGTAAAAAAAAACCCAGGTGGATTGGCCTGTACTTCTCAAGCAAACTCGAATTGTCAAAATTAATGCCAATCCATTTTGAGGTCGACTTTTTCAACCCAACCACAACTTAAGAATTAAACTGCTTTCTCACCACACTATTTGCTAGACCTGGATCCTCTTAGAATCCTCTTTCTCCTTTTCCGCTCTAAATCCCCTCCTCACCCTTAGATCAAGAAATGAAAGGTTTAGATGTAACATCTTATAAAATATATTATAATATTACGACAATATAAATAAATAAATTTGAACAATTCATATTTGTAATATAAACAAATTTTAATTTACAACATATAATAATAATAATTTTACAAAATGTTACATATAAACCATCAATAATTTTTAATCTAAGGGTGCACAAAAGATTCTAACAAGCAAAGGAGAAAGCATTATGAGAGATGATCTATTTAACATTGGAATTTTTATTCAACTAGTAATAGATTGGAGAAAATTTAGATTAAATTTCTTTGCATATATTTGGCAAATTCTCTAATATAACTTTGTTATATGTCCTATTTTTTAATATATTCATTTAATTTAAACCCAAATAAAAAAAATAGTACACATAACTAAGTGTGATTAGAGAATTTATCAAAATATAAATATAAAAATTGATGTATGGTCCTAATAGATTATTTCGATGCTCGCTCAATGAACCGCTGGACATATGCTGTGCAGGAATCAGTACTTAATCATTGCCACAGGGCATAAAAATGGTAACACCAAATTGGGTTTTTATACAAGGGTATGTGAAAAGAGATTAGCTTTGTTTCTTCTATATCGTAATAATAATAAATCATGTGATGAAAATCAATGCATATCTATCAAAATCCGAACTTAAAGTGGCTTATTCCATTTTTTTCTAGTTTAGGATTTTAACGCCAAATCGGTGGATCATATGTTCTTTAATGAACTACATTACAACCTTTTTCTGTTCAATCTTTTTTTGTTTCTATCCATTTAGTGATTACTATAATGATGATTGAATGAATGGTCTTAGGAAGTGGTTGGGTGAATCTTGCCTAAGATGTCAATGGTCCTCTCACAATGACATGAAATTCTACAGCTGTGATTCCTTGGATTTCTTCTGTTTATCGGGTTTCGATTATAGATTGAAAAGTTTTAAAAAGAAATAGTGAAAGTGGGGGAAAAAAGAGTAAAAAATGGAAGTGCAAATGGAGTTAAAAGGTATCTTTGTTATGACCGGTGATGGAAATGAGATATAATATTTATTTGATATTTGAATTTATAATTTGAAAGAGAACCAAAGAACCCCTCTATGTTTTTTTTTGAAACTACTATCCTCAACAGCAAAAGACCACCATGAAAAGATTACTGCCATAGATATTTAGTTATTTCTTAAGTTAATTTATTTAATTTATAAATTGATATAAATATTATATTATATAAAAATATTTTAGGCAGATTATGTCACACTTATCATAATAAAATATTTTAGCTAATTTTTAAATTTTTTTTAAATTAGTTAAATAGCTCTTAGATTAAGAACCAAGGGATATCTAATAAAAATTATAGTATTGTAATTATAATTATTATCCTTGTACCTTGTTTTTTAGGTAAGATATTTCAAATAGTCCACGGATTATCCTTCTTTGACTATTTGATATCAATTGTTTGTTTTTAAGGGTTTTTTATATAAATTATTTTGAAAAATGGTAGGGTTTACTCCCTATCCAATAGTAGGGTAAAGTCTTATTTTCTCTTAGGCGATAATAATGTTAGATAAGACGAGCTATCAATTACTCGTAAACATAAATCTAGATATTTATGAGTTATAATATTTCTCCAAGTATTATGATTAAAATTACAATAAAATAGTATTATTTAAGAATTAAACTCAGTAGCCATATACAAGTTTTTGTTTTCAAAAGAAATGTTTACATGCACTCAAAATTGGGTCAAAATATGACATTAGGGTTGGGCCAACCCACTAGTCCTATATGTATTAGGCCACATTTGAAGCTCATTTAGTAAAACGCCGGCCGGCGAGCCCCATTACATGTGAGGTTTGTTAAGGGTTACCCTTATTTTTAATTTAATTAAGGTATAATTCTACCTAATATCCGTGAGTTTAACTAGTGAAAGGGTAAGACATATAACTATTTGGAGCATATTTGATCCCTGGAGAGTATCACTTTATTGTAGTTCCAGTCGCGGCACTTTATGAGACATCCTATCTCAAAGGTACTTAAGTTTACATCTAAAGGTAATAGAATGCTCGATTTGCCTGACATTGGTATCTTCTAAGAGGAATGGAGACTTCGCCTTACCTTTAAATTGTGGATGAGCCCAACTCTTTCCAAAAAATTTTGTAACAAAAAAAAATATAATTCTTTTTAAAACTTAAAGCGTAAAAGATTTGTTAAGTATCCTTAAGCTTTGATTTCCAACTCTACCTAAAATTACTTAG
The DNA here is from genome assembly GCA_037074615.1 of Leucaena leucocephala. Taxonomy (NCBI): domain Eukaryota; kingdom Viridiplantae; phylum Streptophyta; class Magnoliopsida; order Fabales; family Fabaceae; genus Leucaena; species Leucaena leucocephala. Next base: position 8,785,375 of record CM073533.1, on the reverse strand, counting down.
GTTAGATCATTTTGTTCCCAACTGAGTCTCTCTGAGGAACATTGAAAAAAAGACACATAATCAGATTCATTTATTATCAACATAGCTATGCATAAAAGTCTCTGTGGCTCCCAATTCTCGTACTTTAATTTAGCTTGAATGTTAGTGCACTTAAAATCCAGCCTTATTGACCAAATTATTATCTTCGTTCTTATGGGTGAAATGATGATTCTTCAATGCTTAGAAGTTAAAACCATCAAACTTTAATTTAATTTCCAAGAAAATGAGTCTTCCATTAGTGTTGATAACTAACTTAACTTATTTTCTTATGCTTTCTAGTTGAAACATTCCTCTAATCCTATTAATAAGGTAGAGCGTATTTTTTTTTTGTTAATATAAATTACGTCATTAAATTTTTTATTTGAATATATAATTTTAACCTTAATTTTTTGTTTTGCATATTGTTATTTTCTTAAAAAATGCATATATATATTAAATAGTTATTAAATTTTAATTAAGAGATAGGTAATAGGATTTAAGTTTTTTTTAATTCTGGTGAAACATGGTTTGAGTGCATTATAAATAGAATAAGAATACATGGTGATCTATTAAAAAATCCATTAGACCTTGTCATTTACCCCTAGTTTGGATGATAAGAAAATTATAGATAAAATAGTACTATGAGAAAAACTCTAAAAAATAATAAACTTGTTTACTATTTTTTGAAGTTTTTACTCTTAACATTCTTTCCTCTATTTTTTCTCCAATTTTTCACTCCATATAAACCAAGCCCTCGATGAACTTTAGTTGAAAATATTCAAGGGACTTAGCTAAATGAACTTATAGGCTTAGAGTCTCTGAGAGACTTGAAACCTTTTTTAAAATGCTTATTTATAATGTAGGCATTTAAAATGATCCCATATGCTTTGAATGTTGTAAATAAATAATTCTTTTAAAAATTGTCATATAATAAAGACTAGAGGGAGTAATCCAAAATGGCACCCATTTTAATTTGAGGCTCAATGTCATCCCAAATTTGCTACTCTGGTCCACTTAATGTTACTCATTAAATAGGGCTTTCAATGAGAGAAAAACATACAATGAATTACATTTAAGCGTTAATTATCAAGGTAAGATTGATAAATAATCATTGATAATTTGGAAGTGACTTATATTTTGTAGACTGAAGGGGGTAGATATTATCATATGTCAGAGCATTGTTAAAAGAAAACCAAGTTTTCATTTTTGAGTAAATACTGGATTCCATTAACTCATAAAAGAGAGGTCTTATAAATTAAATAATAATCAAGCCCTTTGTTCCTTCATCAGCTTCCACCTCTTATATAAGGGGTGGAAGCTGGAGGGTGATTAATGATACAAAAATTTTCTAGCAAACGTGTGTGAGAGAGTTTAGCTAATAACTATCTGTGTCACGTCCCAAAATTTAGACCGTGACTAGCACAGAAGATGAATAGTTTCATTTTCTGAAAGTCTAAAACTTCAATTGCAACATTTACAGTTTCCATAACATTTTTTTTCAAAATAAACAGAATCTTTTCAACGGTCTATGTAGAGCATTTACCTTTTTATTAAAATAACACAAGTATTTAATAAAGATTATTACATTAAAATTAATCTTGTTCAAAAACAACGCTTCAGATCTACGACGAGGCTCTTCACTGCTCAACGGGACGGTCACTTGCACTATCTGAGGCTAAATAATCTACTCGTGAATAATGTCCTAAAAACATGATAAAAGAATGTGGAAGTCAACAATGCATAATCATGCTGAAAATGTATTTCATAATATTTTGTAATTTGATACAAGTCTTTCTGTAAATGTTTGTATTTCAAGAAAAATAACAATATGAAATAACCGTTTCAAATCAATCGTTTAAAAAACAATCATTTCAAATCCATAATCTTTCCGTAGGACTTCAATATAACAAAAACAGATGTGGACAAACAGTCCACGAGGGTAACTAACTATTATGGCAGCTCGAAGTCACTAACTGTCACGAGAATGAATTCCACAAAATAATTCTGGTGGCTCAAGGCCACTAACTGTAGCGAGAATGAATCTCATGAAATAATTCTGGTGGCTCAAGGTCACTAACTGTCACGAGAATGAATCTCACAAAATAATTATAGTGGCTCAAGGCCACTAACTGTTGAGTTCGAGTAACTAAAGTGCACCAAGGACTAACAATACTGCTGCTAGCAACAAACGTTCTGTTCCATCCTTTCTAAAACATTTCCATCATGCATGGGGTTTATTTCACATGTAATAATTTCAACTATTTCAATGTCATAACCGTTGGTAAAAGCCACTTTGAATTTCAAAAATCTCAGCATATACATTTAAAATTAAGTTACTATAAAAATATATGAACTTCGCATAAGCATATATTTCATGGATAACATCAGTTCAATGCAATTTTTTTTCCAAACTCCTTTAAAAAGCTTATTCATTCATTTTCATACATAATCGTAATTTTTTTGTAAACCAATCGAAAGAAAATCATTTCTAACAATTTAAACCATACTTTCGTAAAATTTGCTTTTCAAAATTCATATTTGAAATTCAACATTTGAAATGATAATGCATTTGAAAATATAAATTTTAGAAAACGTTATTTACTCACCTGGAATACTCCCTTCACTTACTCTTGCCTTTAGCTTTAGAATATCGTTCTCCCTTTTATTTTCCTAAATTTCTGAAAATAAAGGGTTCCATCAATGATTGCTATTCAACTCTTTTGTATCAAAAACTATTTATTTTCAGTCACGAAAATAGGACACTTACCAACATAAACTTTTCTCTAGCAGATATGACACATGCATCAATAACTAATACTCTAAAAATAACGATCTTTACTATGTCTTTTCAAACTTCATAATCCATGAAGAACTAAAATTTCTCCTTTATCCCAATTTTCTTTCATTTACTATTATCATAGCAAATCACATACCTACTTACTGAACATCTATAGGCAATTAAATTCGCCATTCCTCCCAACCTCCATATTCTATAAAGAAATATAATTCACCTCTTCTATGACATGTACTTTTGATTTATTACTATCACTACAAGTTATTTACAGATTTATTAACTTCACAAGACCAAGTTAATTCTCCCCGTATCAAGAATTCATTAATAGCATTACTAACCACATAGATATCACAACAACCTATAACAAGTTCAAATACATGAAGCCTTTGGTAGTTCATTCCATCTAAAGATTCTATTCAGCCAATAGGTAATACTGACAACATAATACAGACCGGAATAAAATCTCAAATCACAGAACCAAAGTATCAACCCATACCTTCAATAGTCATAAACTAACACAGGGGCAATCCCATACATTCACATATATATAAATACATACTTCCAAAATGTTTAAAGTCTCCTTTTCATCTATTTGTTCATATCAGTAGCACCCTCAACAAACATCCATACCTATCTACTGCAGTGTCCACATTTTCTCACAAAATTACTCCATACAGAATTTATACACACGACATGCAACTTTCCCAAACAGCAACCTCACACATATATATACATCCATTCATCCTCTTACAACCTTACAGCTGACCACACAATATCACAACACACACATATCCTTCCCAAAGACAGTCAACTATATGCACATATATATAATCACCTATAGCAATACCTTATGCATAAGTCAAGACAGAGACATCCCTTAGCACATCTTCCTTTATCCTACTGCATTTCCCGCATATGAATCTATATATTTATACTCTTTACAGCACACACACTGAGCATATACATGACCACATATCATCCACATAGCAGCTACACACATAAATGAATATCACTATGTGCACAGCTAACAGGGTGATCTCACCCATTTAACAGAAAAAGGTCCCCTACCCAGCTCACGACATCCAGTATAGTCCATGGGGAAAAATTTCTCAATTAACAGTGAGGATAGGGGACGCGAAAAGGACTCACCATAGACTTACCGTGCACTCTGGTTGACTGAGATGAATAAGCAGCCATAACCCCTCACTCGATTTCTCGCTAACAGAGATGACAGAGGAGTCCCAGCCTCGCTGACAATGAGAAAAGGTCAAGAAATTGGACCTGCCACAGCGACCCTAGCTAAATGCTCACAGTAGTGCCCCAATAAAGTCATTTTATAGTGTCACGAGCCCACTTCCCTGCTTACCCACTCTCACTGTTTCACCTACGGAGCAGCAATGCCACCAAACCAACAGTAGAACCTATGAGCCAAATTGTCTATGGCAGCAGATCGCACAACAGGAGCCTGCAATGACGCGAAATTTCTTCCTCCCCACACTCGCCCCTACTTCATTTATCAAACAAAATCCCTGTGAACGAAGTGACTGCACAGGCGTGACAACATGGTAGAGACTAATAGAAACAAAGTAGTGGCAGCATGTGATCACACGGTATTGGTTTCCCCTGAAGCTATCGCTGCTGCGCCCTCCCTCTATGCCGTCGAGACATCGCCTGTCGCACCGCGAGGTTCAGAGGAAGAAAATAATGTGCGATTCAGTAGAGTTGAAAACAAAAGGGGAAAGGCAGTTTCATAATTTCATGAGCTGAAGAAAAATAAAAACGTTCACCTTTACAGTCGAACACAAGATCCCCTAATTTTCCCTTCCTCCTTTGAACCATTCAGCGAACGTTTCCACTGCGAAAATTTTATGTAATGAATATATATATCCCTTTATTAAATTAATTTTATTTACAAGATTTTTTAGGCTATAACAATATGTCACATCCTAAAATTTAAGCCGTGATCAGCACAGAATATGATAAATTCATATTCCTTAAGCCTAAAACCTTAAAATGTTTAATGCAATAATATAACATATTACATTTTAATAAAAAAGACAAGTCTTCTGTAGGAATTTTGGCAGGATCGTCTTTATATAATCGACCTTCCGACAATCATACAATAGACTGCGAATGTTTTAAATCACCTTTAGATGTTTCCAAAATAACCAGAATCCTTTCTATAAACTAGGTGGAGCATCTATCATTTCAACAAAATAATACAAGTATTTCATAAAAACATGATTACATTATAAATGTATATGCCAAAATCAATACTTACGATCTACAATAAGGCTCTTCACTGCTCAGTTGGAGGAATAGGGTCAACTGCACTATTTGAAGCCAAAATAATCTACTCGTGAATAATGTCCCAAAAATATAATTTAAAATACGAAAATAAATAATTTTAACATGTTTAAATGTAAATTATGACATTTTGTAATCCGATATAAAGATTTTGGTAAACATTTTAACCATTTGAAACAATCATTCAAATTAACCATTTTCCTTTAGGACTTCAACAGAACGAAGACATGCATAGACACACAGTCTACGAGGGTAACTAATCAATCAAGTATAGCTCAAGGCCATGAAAGCAGGCATAGATACACAGTTCATAAGGGTAAGTAACTAAGCGTAGCATGAGGCCACGAAATAAGCGCAGGTATGAGACCCACGAATAACAGGTGTAGGTACAAGACCTACAAGTAATAGGCGCAAGAATAAATCCCCGAATAACTAGCGCGAGTATGAGACTCACGAATATCTATTGAGCTCAGGTTTAACCATAGTACACCAAGGATTAACAGTACTGCTATTAGTAACCAGCGTTCTATATTCCGTCCTTTATGAAAACGTTTCCAGCATGCGTGGGGTCTATTTGGCATGTAATGATCACAACACTTTCTAATACAATAATCTTCAATAAGAATACTTCAAAATTTCAAAACCCCAGCATGAATATTTTAAATAAAATATCAAGAGATTTATTTAAAGCATATGGAATAATTATTCATATTATGAAATTCACATACTAATATTTCATTGAGAAAATCAATTCAATATAACATTTGTAACAATCTTTTTCCAAAACTCTCTTTCTCCGTTTTCTCATGTAAACTTGGTCATTTAATAACCAAATTGAAAGAAAAATCATTTCTAACAATTAAAGCTAATAATTCATATAACTTTATTTTCGTAAATCATATTTAAAAATTAACACTTTAAATGAAATATATCAAATGACAAGATATTATATAAAAATATTATTTTTAGGGGATGTTATTCACTCACATGTAATCCTCCAATATAACTACTTACTCTTGCTCTAAGCTTTGGCATATCATTCTCCCTTTATTTTCGTAAATCATATTTAAAAATTAACACTTTAAATGAAATATATCAAATGACAAGATATTATATAAAAATATTATTTTTAGGGGATGTTTCCATAAGCTAACATCCAAAAACCATAATTTATCCAAATTCAATCTTTGCAAACAACTATAATCATTGACTAAAAGCTATATATAAAAATCCATAACCATCAATTAACTTGGAGAATTCCCAATCTTGTATCCATATTTAGTTTCAAAATCTTTATCATAATTCCATCCATATTCTTAAGCTCCTTTTCTTAAATTCCAAATATAAATCCAACATCTATAGGCATATAATCATCAATTTCTCTATACCCTTCAATTCTAACAATTAACTTCCAAAAATAATCGCAATCCATACAATACATGTTTCCTTATGCCTCCTTTAACTTCCAACACAACAGTACAATTCTTTGGACAGTGAACCCCAATGCCATATATAGATATATGTATATATTTCAACCAAAACAGCAGCCCAATATATATATATCAATACAGCAGCTCACACCCACCTACCAACAATGAAATCCATATATATATACTCGGCACCCACTGTCCAAAACCATTTCCTGCAACAATACCCTCAACATGACAGCAACAATAGTAAGCATATATAGTCACATACACACACACACACACACACACACACACACATATATATACTGCCCACACCACAAAGCAGCACGGCAGCAACAACAATCATTCACACACGCAACTCCCAATGAACCACAGCATACACCAATTCAATATTCACCCTCATTCCTCACGACTTTGACAGACGGAGGCAAGCAGAAATAAATCATACACTCATACACAGCTATGAATGCTTAACGAAAGGGAGATGGCTTATGCTTACCACCACATCACACCAGTCTGCGTAGAAACAGAGGAGAATATCTAGGAACTTAGCTGGTATAGTGATAATGGCGTGCACGGTGACGGCAGTGGCTGTAGATGCGCAACAGCAATGGAGATGAACGGTGGAAGCTTTAACATATACCACACACGGTGGTCTCCAATGGCTGCAGGACGTCGGACGCTGCTTCCTTCTCCTTCTCTTTTCTTATTTGTTCCAGGCAGCTACAGTGCACCAATATCATACAGTGTGCAAATCGACGAAAATAATGACAGAAGGAGACAAAGGGTCCTTATCGGAGTTAAACACATTGATTTCTGACATGATCCAACTCGCCATTCACCTTCTTCACGGTCGGCAACCAACTCCACTCTCCCTGCTCTGTCGTCTCTCTACTTTCTCGCTCATAGTCGCTCGCTAGCAGAGAAGAAAATGGCGATTGCTGCTGCGACTCAGGCAACAAAGAACGGTGGTCACACAGCAGCAATTGGGCTCACGTCACGAAGCTTCCCTTCTATTTCCCTCGCTGCTATTGACATAAAGTGAAGAAAGAAGAGGTTGATGTGCTTAAAAGGACAGAAAGACAATTTGGTAATTTCACGCATCTGGGAAAAAATAAAACCTTACTTCTGCAGGCACTGGGGATCGAACGAGGTACCATATCATATCTAAGCATTTATTAGGGTCATTACACTATCAGCCCAAAGTTTCCCTAGAGAAAGTTTTCAACTTGCTAAAGTAAAAGACATAATAGCGTCTTCATAACTTGATTATTTATTGAAGGGGACATGGATTACATAAATATCCATACAGAACTAGACAAATAGTACACATGACACGGACACAACACAACACAAACTAAAGTAGTACATATAGAACATAAGACACACACAAACACATAATTTATTCATTTTTGTAGACAGAAGAGAAAGCAAATAGCTAATAAGCTCATGGAGTCCATTTGGTTTTCAGAATTAGGGTCCCAATCTCGCCGTGGACGATGTTCTCCTATGCAGCGTGATGGCTATGAATGCCATGGCAGCACTTGTAGCTAACAGATTCAACCTCCATGATCTTCTTCTTACAAGATGGCTCAGGGCAAGTGATAGTGAAAGGAACTCCTGATCGTATATTGTTCAGTTGGAAGTAGACACAAGGAGGATGGACAACGTCAGTGATTTTATCATGATAACCTATAAATGCTTCATCGAAACCTTGATTCACGTTCACTTTCCATTCATCGAATTCCTTGAGAATTTTCGTTATCAGAGTATCAGACACTTTAATCCGCACTTTGTTGCCTTTGCTCAGAATGGCCCAAGTTTTCTGGGTTTTGAGTGACAACAAAGTTTCTATGTCTTTAAGCACACCTTCTAGTTCATGGCTCAGCTTCTGACCTACTAGGCTTAACATGAAGTTGGCGACGTTATTCCAGAAATTGGATACAGAAGTTTGATCAAACGTTGAGAGGTTGAAATGCTCGATCACGGCGCCTTCTTTCTTCATGATTGGGTCCTTCTTAATGTGATCTAACTGGGTACCAATCCCTTGGGTCCCACCAATGTCTGTCCCTCCATAAATGAAGATGTACTTCTTCTCATTAATCTGCACATCATGATATTTGCAATGAGTTAGTTTATAGGAAAATTAAACACAATACTCGAATATATGATACAGTAAAATATATAAAATATTTGAATAACTTTCCCTTAATTTTTGATTAAGTGTATCTGACTTTCTACTCACAACAAATCAATATGTAGTTATAACGAGTTAATCTATTTTCATAAAGGTCAAAGGTACTAGTCTAAGACTTACATTGCTATATGATTGTGAATATTGAGTTTTAAAGGGATAATGTAAGCATAAAGTGGGGGTAGGGGGGTAGTTAAGATGATGATGTTGAGATGAATGTGTGATCATATAAAAAATATAAAATTCGTAACAAACATATATAAGAAAGAGTTAAAGTAACACCTATTGAAGATAAAATGGTTAAAAATCATTTGAGCTAGTTCAAATATGTCAAAAGGAGGCCAATGGAGATAGCGGTGAGAATGGTAGATCAATCAGTATGAAATCCTTTCAAAAGGGGTAGAGGAATATTTAAGAGGACACTCATAAAGTTATTGAGCAAAACCTCTTGGTTAACAACTTATCTTAAAAAGATTGGGTTGTTGATAAAAAATAATAGTGTCGTGCGATTCATATATAATTGACTCTACTTAATAAGATAATATATATTGTTATAGCAGTAGTTATAACTAGCTCAAGTACAGGAATCCATAATTAAAATATAATTCTCACCCATTTTTTAATCTCTGGGTAGACATTGGTTGCTTCTTTCCAGAACCAGTTCCAGTAAAGGGAGAGTTCTTCTACAACCTTAGGTGTAAATGGGAAGGCTTCAATCTTCCAGACGAAGATCATATGCATTACATTTTTGTGAATCACTTCACCTTTAGGGTTTGTGACGACAACGATAGGCTTTCCCTGATAATGCCAAAACTCTTCTAATACCATCTTGCCTTTAATGGTGTCCAGGTTCTGCAATACATACCATGGCATGGTTGATTTCAGATCTTCGAAATTCTCTCTCTGATCATTTATCTCAGTTTCCTCCACCACAGGAACCCACAGAATTTCATAATTTTGTTTGTCTTTGTCCTTTTTGAATGCCTCATGCATAGATTTCAGAACCAAGATCTCGTCCTTGATGTTGTCCAAACCAGAAATGAACAATAGAAGATTCTTCGTCTTCAGAACATTGTTGCTTACCTAAAAACCATATCAGATCTCATTGAATTAAATTGTTCATATTTTGTAATGGAAATGTTTAATTAATTTACTTCTTCAGTAAGAAATTTGAGAACTGACCACTTTTTGAGTAGTGGTATCAAAGATTTCAAGCTCAAAAATGTCCAAGGGGAAGATGAGAGCCCTCAAGAGATCCACAATTCCAGAAGGAGACACAAACGGTTCCATTCGCTTTATTCGCTCCTTTACAAGAACTGAAAATTTCAACGACGCTACCATTGTTAGGGTTGGATACCTACATACATACATACAAGGGGAAGATGACAATTTTAAAGTGCCAAAAAAATCATTTAATAACATTTATATTTCAACAAGAAAAAATTATCAAAAAAATAAGTTGCAAATATCATTTCAGATAATGAAAAATATAAGAGTGTCAGTTGCAATTAAAACTCCAATATATTGTAAATGTCTCTGAATTGACATTTTCAACTCAACTTTCTGCTAAAGTTTTGAGACCTGACTCCTGCTAAATTCATTTTTTGGATTTAAGTGTCATTTCCTTTATATTATATACTTCAAAAATATTATTAAGAAACTTGAAATAAAAACTCATAAGCAGTCCATTTTCATAACCTTCTTCCTTCTGAATCTGAGCCAACTCATTATTCAATTTCATGACAACATGATTGAGCTTTCTATCAACTTCGGATTTGATGTTCCAATCCCTACATCAATTAGAAAGGGTACATCAGTTAATAATACTTCACAAACACAACCATATCATTAAGAAAATATTATTCAAAAGCATTTCTTAAAAAAGGTAGGTAAAAAGCTATAGATTCCTCCCATCACTTAAGGAGATAATACTAAATCAATGACAAAGGAAGATAAAGATAGGAGTGGGACCAACTCTTAGCATACTCATCATGCTATGAAGTAATATTAAGGAGAGACTTGCTCTAAAGTTATCTAGGAATTCATATCAAATTCCCAACATAAGAATTTGGGTTCTTTAATTTCTCAATAAAATAGTGGTAGCATGCTTATGTGTACACACAAATAAGATTTCTTTATTTTGTACCTTAATTGTTAGAGATGTGACTCATATCCCACAAAAATGAAAATTTGAATCTAATTGCCAACATGAGAAACTCATTGGCAGGCAATTCATATAAGTACTTTTTGATGTTGAGACGTGACATAATCCTGATGAGTTATGAGACTCAATTCACTTAAATTTTTTTTGTTATAAGGGAAAAAAAGATGAGACGAAAGCAAAAAGATGATCCATAAAGGAAATGAAGTACTCACAGTTCATTCATATGATTGGAACAAGTGAGAAGGGTCAATATTGCCCAGTATGTATAGAAATCTCGACGAGCAGCATACAAAGTTGGGACATCATTTGGGCTCAGAGTCTTATCAGAGATCTTCTTCTCTAATATTAATACGCCCTCAATAAGTTTGAATGTGTTTTCCACCATAGTAATGAGATCCAAGTTCTTTTCGGTAGGCTTGGCTTCTTTACCAAGCCTGAAGATGTGGAGTTTAATAGCATTTTCCTGGGTACGTTCCATCAGAGAGAAACGCCAAGTTTCTCCAAAATCCAAAGCAAAAGCAGAGAGAGCTATCACTGCCTTTGCGTCCCATGTGTAGCTTCGAAGCTTCTCCAGAATTCCGACCACTGTTTCGTGTGCCGTAGATTTGTTAAATGGCTTGCATGTCATCTGTAACAGCAACAAATTATTAGTATCAATCGAGTCTTTTCCATTCAACCTAATTTGTTATTTTTTTGGGGACAAGGTATAACAAAATTTACATGAAGAATGAGCAAGTTATCTCTTTTGGAATGTGTATGCAGTTCAGCATTAATAGTGAAATACTACCTTTGTGAAAAGAAAATATCTTTCCAGTCATCTAGCCCTAATACTTGATTTTTTTTGTAACAATCAATTGTTGTTTTGAAAATTAAATTTAATATATCAACATTTAAAATTTTAATATCAACATTTTTTTGGTTAACAATGTTAGGATTAAAATTAAAAGGATTGAAAAGTGCACTTTTACCAGAGAAAAATCTTAGAAGTGAATATAACAACGAAATGAAGAATGACCTGACAAGCAATTTTTCTGAGGGCACTGAAAGGTGGCATGCCACTGGACTGTGGAACCTTGTCTTCCACAAGTTCAACAGCTTTCGGACACTGTCAAATTAAATACAAACAAACACAGAGTGATAGTTAGTAAGTAAGAAGAATATATTCTTAAAATAATATCTAAAAAATAAAATATATTAAAATCTTATATTTAGAATAAAATCAAACCTCTTAATTAATTAACTCTTACATGTAGAATTAACACACATAGAGTTTTAATGAAGTACCTTGGGATCGAGGAAGTTGCCGATATGAGTGGAGCTCTTGACAATGCCGGATACAACTTTGTAAAGAGAATCAACATCGTACTTGGGAGCTTGCGAGTCATGGATTCCGTTGATGTGGTTGGAGATGACTTCATCAGATGCACTGAAAGGGTTCATGATGATCTGGTCCGATGAAGATGAAGACGATAGAATACTGATTGTCGTTCTTGAGGAAGCTGCTGCCAGTTTGGCCGTTGCAATCATGGTGGAAAAGTCTAAAAGTGTCGTATGAAGTGATAGAAGAAGAAGTATATAAGATTAGTTGTTGTGCTCTACTTGCTGCTTCTCATGGCGTATTTATAGGCCATAAAAGGCATGTGGTGCAATTATAAATAATAAATAAATAAATAATAAGAATAGAATGTGAACAATTGAAAGTTGAAACAAGCTAGGATTTGAAGTAGTGTGTCATCTCCAGATCCTGCGGATCGAAATATGGATACCATTTGTATTATTTTATTATTTAAGAAAAAGGAAGATATGAATCTAATTAATGGGGACAATTCTTTTTAGGTTTTAGACAAAGTATATATAGTGATTTAATTAGTTTAGTCTATCTTATCCAAGATATATAGAGGATTTAAAATAAGTTAGTGATATGTAATACTTTACATAATAATATAAATATTGCTCTTAATAAGAGGGACATAAAAGAAATTTCGTAATTTAAAAATGTCATTTATATATTTGAGCAAAAATTATAACAAAAATAAACGATTATTGTTGATTAATAAAATAATAAATATAACAAATATTATGTACACATATGTATATTACGATCAATTAAAAATGATTTTTTTTCAAATAAAATTCAAATTCAAATAATTCAAATGTACTTTAAAAGAGAGAAAAGAGTGATTTTATAGGTTGAAGATGTCATCTATAACATACAACAAAAAATAATAATAAAATAAATAATTATGTTTAAGTAATACTCCCTCCTGTCTTAATTATAGTAGTTAATTAATTTTTTAAATAAATTTATGAAATTAAATAAATAAATTAATTATAAATAATATAATGATTAAATGATTAATTTGGGTAGATTAAATACTATATAATATAAATTTATATTGTAAGATTAGATTTGATCATAATTAATTAAGTTATTTAATTTATTATATTATTTAAAAAAATTAAATTACTCTTATACGAAATAAGTAATAAACTAGGTGTGGCGTGGGAGTTGGTGCAATTGCATGAAGTTTCAAAATGAACCTTATTGTTTAAGGTTGTGAATAGTGCGCAACATCAACAACCGATAATTTTATAATTTATATATACTGATATAAATCTGTTAATAATTCAATTCCAGTCTTCGAGATGTTTTGTTTCCCATATCCTAAGAAAATTCACAAGATTTTGGATTATATTTTAGGTAGAATAGATTTTGAGTAATAATATATTCTAAAGAATTTATTCTTGAAAAAGTTAATATCCCTAATTATATCAAAACTATAGTTTTAGTAGAAAAATAGATTTTAGGAAGAAATGAGTGTTTGGGTACCTTAAATTGATTGTGAAAAAAAAAAGTGTTTGTTAAAAATTTTCCTAAACTATGGTTTTTCCTTCAAAATTATGGTTTTTAACCTAAACCAAACACACAATATTTCTAGCTTTCGGCAGAATGAAAAGGATGACAAAAAGAAAATCTATAATTGGCTCTTGCAGTCTAAGTTAAAGAAAGAGAAATCAAAGGATGGGTTGGGATTCAAAGATTTTGAACCTATGGGAGATATTATGGTGAGATTATTAATTGGTTAAAATCTCATGCGAATTTGGCAAATAATGCTAATCTATATAAAGGGTTTTAGTGTATAGGTTTAGAGCATGAATGATGGTTGAATCCTTACCTAAAAAGGAGGCTAAAATGAGTCCTTACTTCATAAGTCTTTAAGGGGTTGTTTGATATGAGCGATTTGGAGAGGAGGGGAAGGGAGGAAATTTTTTTCTAAGTTAGATTAAAAATGAAAAAAGAAAAATGGGGTTATAAAATTTTAATAAAAAGAAAATATAAGATAAAAGAATAAGAAAAATTGATTAAAAACTTTTAACCTCATTTTTTGAAGCTTTTGAAAACCCAACTTAGAGAAATTTCCCCTCCTTTTCACTCCAAATCCCTTATCGAACAACCTCTAAAAGTATAGGGCACGTCAACTTAAAAGGGTTGATTAGTTATGTTGTAAACATTGATTTTAGCAACTTAAAAGTAGTAGATTACTAATTTGATCTCACTTGTAATCTTAAGCTATTAGCATATGTCTTTGTTATTTAAAAAATAATAATATGAAACTAATTAACTTTAGTTATTTCATTGCAGAAAAAAAGAAACCTAATTAATAAAGGCCACGTGAATAACGTAGTGATGATAGTGGGGTGTTAAATAGTGGTCTTGCACGACATTGTATGTCCACATCTCTTTTGTAATCCGACAAAACAGGTTCCATTCATGGTGGTTGGAAGTTGATAATAAGTAGATGAGAAAATTGTCATGTTCACATTATATAAAAGACTATAGCTTCCAATATCTGAGGATGCAAACTGTTCAGACTGATCTTCCTTATCTACTAAGTAAAACAATCTAAGAAGAGCTGTAAATTGCTCTATCTTAACATCAGATTTAGGATGTAACCCTTGTTTGTAATAATACTCAAAATATTGATATGTGAGCTCAAGAAATGAAGGGAGGCTTTTATGATGCTCTTGGGATAACCTGTATTGAATAGCTCTTCAATAATAAAGAATGGAATGGAAGTTGATTCTCGAGTAAAATCAAATCTTCAACTATAGCATTCCATAACCATAGCTGTGTCAATTTGGTATCTTTATTATCCTTCTCAAAGTACATGATGAAGAGTTCAGTGATGAAGCCAGCATCCATTAATGTAAATTTCTAAGTCCTTGTTCGTTAAGTTCAACTATCTCCGAATTAGAGATACGGACTCTTGGTTCTAAATGTTTTACATAACGAACCAAATTGTCTAGGCTTCACGTAGTTCTTTGAGTAAACCTTTTGAACAATATTTGTTTATGCTTTTCCAGGTATTGCAGTTTCTCATTACAATGATGAAAGGGGCCAATCGAAACTACTTTTAGAATGTAAGCCTCTTCTTTAAGGCCATCGAGCGTAGTAGGCACCTTGTAAATACAATAATAGTCTTGTAACAAAAGACCATCTCCATATTCTTGAACCATTTCTTTAATGCCAGTAGTCACTTCATCTTCCACCTATCAATTTTGATTTAGAATGAATGCAGCCAGGAATTACACAAGCAATATGTAGATAGAACTTTAAATAACAACTTAATACTATTTGTATTGGTAAAACAATAATGAGATAAGGTGACAAATATAAAGAGCTTCTGCGATCAAAATTGTGTTCTTGATAACAACTGATTTGTATTCTCATAAATTATTTATAATTAAAATCAGATAAGGCTAAAGAAAAGAATAAAAAGAAAAAAGAAGCTACAATGAGTTATTAAACACGAGCAATCTAACAAAACAAAATAAGAAAAGGCTTCATAAATGAACAAAGAGTTAGAGGTAAAGGATGCACATGAATCGTTCCACGCATCCACTTGGTCATAAGAGAGGGTGCCCAAAGTCTGGAGCCATTGATATCTGATTTATTGATACATGCATCATGTGTCAAATGAATAATGGAGGGAAGGACACTCAATTATTGAAACGCAGGAAGACACTCAATTATTGAAACGCAGGAACATATAGATCAATAACACATGTAAGGCAAAGAAACATGGAAAGGACACACCTAGTAAATGGATGTGAGAATTGATATACTGTCATCAGACAAATAATTAACACAAAGTATTGTTGAAATAAATGAATTACATCACTTATAAAAAGATAAAGGGAATCTAACATTCTAAATTATTTTTTGAGGTATAATCATCATCTAAAGTATTAAATAGTGCAACAAGTATTTTAAATTAATTTTAAAAGTATAATTAACACCTTAAAATATTTAAATTAATAGAATTTTGTCTCTTTCACTAATAAAAACATAAACGTTTGTGTGATTCATACATAAATATTTTATTTTAACATATAATTATTTAAAAGGCCATATATATATATAATATTATTTTAAAAAACAATAAATAAACCTTGAAATTTACTTAATAGAAAACTCATATATGTATATTGAGAAATGTAATAAAGGATATATGTTTTGCTAGAAGTTAGTAGACTTAACCATATTTTTCAAAAATAATAAAGAAATAATAATACTTATATAAAGTTCCTTGGAAGTTGGGATACAAGGTTATGTGAATGTATAGTTAAATGATACTCTCTCCATCTTTATTTATAAGATCATTTTAATCGAATTATGTTGTTTTAAGAAACTATTAAAATTAGTTAAAAGTAATAAATATATTTTATTTTTTAAATAGACCTTTATTTATATGTGGGTACACGAGAGTGAGAAAAATAATGAAAGAAAATATATAAAAAAAAAGGACAATGAGAGATAGTATATTAATTAAGGATAAAATGAGTAAAGATACATTTAATGTCATGACAAACTCAAAAGGATTTTATAAAAAGGATATGCCAATTCAAAAAAATAGGATCTTATAAATCAAGATAGAGGGGTAATATTTTAAAAAGAACTTGTTTCAGGTATTTTTCACAAAGAAAAAGTAATTTCATGGATAACAATGATTTAAATAATTTTGGTTTTGGTCCAACCAGTGCTTGGATTTGATCACCTTGATTTTGTAAGCACAAAATACCATTGGGGTAGGTTTAAGCAATTTCATTTATAAGTTAGATTAAATAATTTCCAGTTTTGTACCCAAAAAAATGATTTTCAGTTGCCCTAAAAAAATATAATACTATCAAATTGGATAATTTTCTAACCCAAATGTGAATGCCAACTCTCCAACCCCACCTACCAAGGACGGTACCTAATAAAAGCCCTATGACAAGGAAATGAAGGATCTTCGATCATTGCCGTGCTAGGAAATGACAGATACATACATACATACATACATACATACATACATACATACATACATACATACATACATACATACATACATACATACATACATACATACATACATACATACATACATACATACATACATACATACATACATACATACATACATACATACATACATACATTGCATACAGGAGATGGTACCTATCACCTAATAAAAGCCCTATGCCCACTTATCAATTTTATTTGTGGATAGGCTTTGGAAGTCATCATTCACCATATAGGTAATATGTTTAGATGTGAGACCATGCAAGGCATGGCTTTAGAAACATTTTTGCTGAGACAATTTTTTCCACATATTTGTTTTTTAAATTCATAATTAAAAATGGTTGAAAATAGTTACTAAAATATATATAAATAGAAATTATAAATTGAAATCCTATAAATTATAAATATTTGTCTTCCTTGTAATTTAATCAAAATTTTAAAAAATATTTAATAATGTAAAAAAGATAGGTGGGTTGGCGGGTGACAAAACTAACAACAATCCATGTTCAGGTAGGCTTTTTTAACCCGACTGAAAAACTACAATTTAAGAACTAAATTGCATCCCACCACTATTTGATGGACCTGGATCCTCTTATAATCATCTTTATCTTTTTCCTCTCTAAATCCCCTCCTCACCCTTAAATAAATAAATGAATGGTTTAGATGTAACATCTTATAAAATATTACTAAACTATAAAAAAATAAATTTGAAAATTCATATCTGTAATATAAACAAATTTTGATTTACAGCATATAATAATAATTTTACAAAATGTTACATATGAACCATCAATAATTTTTCATCAAAGGGTGCGCAAAAGATTCTGACAACAAAAGGAGAGAGCATTACGGAGAGGATCTATTTACCAGTTGAATTTTTCAACTAATGACATATTGGATAAAATTTAGATGATTTTTTAATATCACTTTGTCATATATCCTGTTTTTTTAATATATTCATTTAATATATAAAAAAATAATACACATATTTAATTGTGATTGAAGAACTTAACAAAATAGATAAAAAAAAACTTAATGTATGGTCCTAATGGATTATAGCTATACTGTTTTGGTGAACAGTTAGACATATGCTATACAGGAATCAGTACTTAATTATTGTCATGTGGCCATAAAAATGGTAACACCAAATTGGGTTTTTATGAAAGGTATGTGAAAAGAGATTAGGTTTGTTTCTTCTAGCTATAGTAATAATAATAAATAATGTGATGAAATTTCAATGCATAAAATTCGAACTTAAAGTGGCTTATCCCATTTTTCTAGTTTAGGATATTAATTCCAAATCGGTGGATCATATGTTCTTTAATGAACTACATTACATCCTTTTTCTGTTCAATTTTTTTTCAAAGTTTTCTACCCATTTAGTGATTACTATTATGATGATTGAATGAATGGTCTTTGGAAGTGGTTGGGTAGATCTTGCCTAAGATATCAATGGTCCTCTCACAATGACATGAAATTCTACAGCTGTGATTCCTTGGATTTCTTCTGTTGACCGGTTTTCGATGATAGATTGAAAAGTTTTTAAAACAAATAGTGAAAGTGGGAAAAAAAGAGAGTAAAAAATGGAAGTGCAAATGGAGTTAAAAAGTATGTTTGTTATGGCCGGTGATGGAAATGAGATATCATATTTATTTGATATTTGAATTTATAATTTGACAAAAACCCAAATAACCCCTCTATTTTTTTTTTTTTAAACTATCATCATCAACAAGAAGCCGACATGGAAAGATGACTGCTATAGATAATTAATTATTTTTTTAAATTAATTTATCTAATTTATAAATTGATATATAATCTAATATTTTATAAAATTTTTTAGGGAGATAATGTTATGTTTATCATAATTATGTTTGTTTTATATGAATTATGTTTGTTTTTAAGGTTTTATTTTCAAAAGAAATGTATACATGCACGCAAAAATGTACATTGGGCCAAAATATGTCATTAAGGTTGGGCCAACCCACTTGCCCTATATGTATTAGGGCTGCATGTCAACATTTGTAGCTCATTTAGTAAAAGGCCGGCCCTATTACATGTGAAGTTTGTTAAAGGTTAGAATTTTTTTTTTTCAAATTTAATCAAGGTATAATTCCTTTTGAATTTAATCAAATTTTATTTTTGTCATTAATATAAATCACGTTATTAAATTATTATTTGAATATATATATTAAATAGTGATAGTTGAAAAAGTTATTAAATTTTAATTAAGAGATAGGTAATGGGGTTTAAGTTTTTTTTTATTCTGGTGAAACATGTTGAGTGCCTTATAAATAAGATACAAATGCCTAGTGATGGGTGATCTACCTATTTTTCTCCAATTTTTTACTCTATTTAAACCAAGGCTTCAATAAACTCCATTTTTTAATTAAAGATGAATGTATTAACAATTTGAAATTATAAGTGAAATTAAATCTATAATCTTTCACTTAAGCTTACATACAATTCCACTTAAGCTTGTATACAATAGAGTATAAAACCGTTGGCACAAGCTCCATTATCATATACTTATGCATACAGACAAAAACAAAAAGAAAGAAAACAAAAACTACTCTATCCACGCCCACTTTTTTCCTCATACGAATAAATACTCTTTGCAGCGACTCTCAATTAATTAATATTATTACATGTCATCCAAACTTCCTCCAAACTTACCACACTTGGTGTCTGGGGATAATCAAGTACTTCCTGTAATCCATATTATAGAGCACATTCAACTAACTCAAACAAATCAAGAAATTGTAATTAACTCATTGAATTTATTTTAAATTGAATATTTTTCAACTTAATCCCTATTGATGAGTTTTAAAGGAGGGGAAAAATACAATGAGCCACATTTAGGGGTGAAAATAGAGTAGGCCAGACCTATCCTTAGTAAAAAAATGCTTGTGCATATAATAGGAGTCTAAAGAATGAACCTAGACTTGAGCATATATATACATGCCTTTTTTAAAGCTTTAGCTTGAGTACTTGAAACCTTCTTTAAAAAGCTTACTTGTAATGTAGGCATTTAAAAAACCCCATATGCTTTGAAGGTCGTAAATAAAGAATTCTTTTAAAAATCGTCATATATATAATAATTAAAGATTAGAGGGAGTAATCCATAATGGCACCCACTCCAATTTGAGGCTCAATGTCATCCCAAATTGGGTACTCTCTCAAGTCCATTATATAAGTCTAAATTGAGTAAAATAGATTTTGAATAATTAATTTTTGAAAAAATCGGTATCTCTAACTTATACCAAAACTATAGTTATAGTAAAAAAATTAATTGTGAAAAAAAAGATTTTTTGTGTAACTTTTTCTAAACTATGGTTTTGCCTCCAAAATTATAGTTTGGGACCTAAACCAAACACACATTGTTTCTATCTTTTGGTGGAATGAAAAGGAGGATAAAAAAAGAAAATCTATAATTGGCTCTTGCAATCTAAGTTAAAGAAAGAGAAATCAAGCGATGGGTTGGGATTCAAAGATTTTGAGCCTATGGGAGATATTATGGTGATATTATTGATGGGTTAAAATCTCATGTGAATTGGAAAATAATGCTAATCTATATAAAGGGTTTGTGTATAGGTTTAGAGTATGAAGGATGGTTGAATCCTCACCTAAAAAGAAGGCTAACACGAGTCCTTACCTCATAAGTCTTTAAGGGGCTGTTGGATATGAGAGATTTGGAGAGGTGGGGAGGGAAGTAAATTTTTTTTTAAGTTAGATTAAAAAAATTAGAAAAATGAGGTTATAAAATTTTAATAAAGAGAAAATGTAAGATAAAAAAGTAACAAAAATTAATTAAAAACTTTTACCCTCATTTTTTTAATTTTTTGAAATCCAACTTAAAAAAATTCCCCCACCTTTCCTCTCCAAATCCCTTATCGAACAACCTCTAAAATTATAGGGCACGTCACCTTAAAAGGGTTGAGTAGTTCTCTTGTAAACATTGATCTTAGCACTTTAAAAGTAGTAGATTACTAATTTGATCTCACTTGTAATAGTATGCTATTAGCATCTGTCCTTGTTATTTAAAAAATAATGATCTGAAACTGATTAACTTTAGTTTTTTCATCGCAGAAAAATAGAAACCCAATGAATAAAGGCCACGTGAATAACGTAGTGATGATAGTGGGGTGTTAAATAGTGGTCTTGCACGCCATTGCATGTCCACACCTCTTTTGTAAACCCACAAAACAGGTCCATGCATGTTAGTTGGAAGTTGATAATAATTTGATGAGAAAATTGTTATGTTCACATTTATGCCTGCTTCGTGCAATGCGTTCACATTGTATAAAAGACTATAGTTTCCAATATCTCAAGATGCAAACTATTCAGACGACTGATCTCCCTTATCTACTAAGTAAAACAATATAAGAAAATATGTTAAATGCTCTATCTTAACATCAGATTTAGACTGTAACCCTTGTTTGTTATAATACTCAAAATACTGATACGTGAGCTCAAGAAATGAAGGGAGGCTTTTATTATGCTCTTTGGGATAAGTTTTTAGCTATTCAATAATCAAGAATGGAAGCTGATTCTCGAGTAAAATCAAATCTTCAACTATAGCATTTTAAAACTATGGCTGAGTCAATTTAGTATCCTTATTATCCTTCTCAAAGTACATGATGAAGAGTTCAATGATGAAGCCAGCATCCACTAATGCCAATTTCATAAGTTATAGTTCGTTAACTTCAACTATCTCCGAATTAGAGATACGGACTCTTTGTTATAAATGCTTGACATAGTTCTTTGAGTAAATCTTGTGAACACTATTTGTTTATGCTTTCTTCTCATTACAATAATGAAAGGGGCCAATCGAAACTACTTTTATAATGTAAGTATCTTCTTTAAGACGATAGAGCGTAGTAGACACCTTGTATATACAATAGTCTTGTAACAAAAGACTATCTCCATAATCTTGAATCATTCCTTTAATGCATGTAGTCACTTCATCTTCCACCTATCAAGTTTATTTGGATTGGTAAAACAATAATGAGATAAGGTGACAAATATAAAGATCTTCTGCGATCTAAATTGTGTTCTTGATAACAACTTATTTGTATTCTCATAAATTATTTATAACTAAAATCAGATAAGGTTAAAGAAAAGAATAAAAAGAAAAAAGAGAGGCTACAATTAGTTATTAAACACAAGCAATCTAACAAAACAAAATAAGAAAAGGCTTCACAAATGAACAAAGAGGTAGTGGTAAGACATATAACTATTTGGAGAGTATTTCATTCTTAGGGATTATTATTTTATTGTAGTTCTAATCACAGCGTTTGGAGAGACATCTTAACTTCTAGGTGCCTAGGTTTACGCTTGAGGGTAATAGAATGATCTCCCTGCCCAACATTGGTATCACGTAGAATGAAGGAAGACTTTACCCTACTTTTAGATCATAAATGAGTTCAACCACTTTTCAAAATTTTTTATACAAAAACAAAACAGAAGTTAGTGGTAAAGGATGCACATGTATCATTCCACTCATCCACCTAGTCATAAGAGAGGGTGCCCAGTGTCCTTAGTCATTGATACCTTATTTATTGATACATGAATCATGTGTCAAATGAACAATGGAGGGAAGGGCCCTCAATTATTGAAACGCAGGAACATATAGATCAATGACACATGTAAGGCAAAGAAACAAGGAAAGGACACACCTAGTAAATGGATGGGAGAATTAATAACAAATAATTAACACAAAGTATTGTTTAAATAAATGAATTACATCACTTATGAAAAAAATAAAGGAAATCTAGCATTTTGAATTAATTTTTAAAATGTAATCATCATCTAAAGTATTAAATTGTATAATATTCTGAACTAATTTTAAAGGTACAATTATCATCCTAAAATATTTAAATTAATATAATTTTATCTCTTTTATTAATAGAAACATAAATTTTTATATGATGCATACCATATGAATTTTTTATTTTGACATATCATTATTTAAAAGACCATATATATAATATTATTTTAAAAAATACTGAATAAACTTGAAAATTGATATCGTAGAAAACTCATATATGTATATTGAGATATGTAATAAAGGATATGTTTTGCTAGAAATTATTAGACTTAAACATATGTTTCAAAAATAATAAAGAAATAATAATACTTATATAAAGTTCTTTGAAGTTAGGAGACAGGGCTATGTGAATTTATAGTTAAATGATACGCTCTCTATTTTTATTTATAAGATATTTTTAATTAAATTATATTATTTTAAGAAATTATTAAAATTAATTAAAAGTAATAAATATGTAAAAAAAATATACTTTATTTTTTAAATATGTCCTTATTTATAGATGCGTAGGTGCTAGTGAGAAAAATAATGACAGAAAATAAATGAAAAAAAGGATAATAAGAGAGTATATTAATGTAAAGATACATTTAATGTCAAGATAAACTCAAAAAATATTATACATAGATATGCCAATTTAAAAAAATTAGAATCTTATAAATAGGGATAGAGAGGGATAATATCTTAAAAAGAGTTTGATCCATCTATTTTTCACAAAGAAAAGTTAACTTTACGGGTAACTATGATTTAAATAAGTTTTATTTTTGGTCCAACTAGAGCTTGTGTTTGATCACTTTGATTAAGCAATTTCATTTATAAGGTAGATTAAATAATTTCCAGTTTTGTACCCAAAAAAATACCCTAAAAAATATAATCCTATCAAATTGGATAATTTTCTAACCGAAATGTGAATGCCAACTCTCCAACCCCACCAACCAAGTACGGTACCTAATAAAAGCCCTATGACATGGAAATGAAGGATCCTCGATCATTACCCCCACAAGAAAATGATATATATATATATATATTAGTATAATTTTTTTTTTAAAAAATAGACTCATTTATAATTTAAGAGTATATTAATTTTTTTTAAATTATATTAATATTAGATAAAATGAGGTATTAATTATTTTTAAATTTAATTTTATTATATATATATATATATACGTGTGTGTGTGTATGTAAAGGACATGGTACCTATTACCTAATAAAAGCCCCATGACCACTTCTTATCAACTTTACTTGTGAATAGGGGCTATGGTCACTATAGACTCCTTTTTCGGTAGGTCAAGAGATGAGGCTCTCAGGAAGCCTGCCGGATCTGTTTGGATGTGGGAACACGCAAGGCATGGTGTTTGAAACATTTTTGCTAAGACAAAATTTTTTCCACATATTTTGTTTTGAATTCATAAATAAAAATGGTAAAAACAGTAATTAAAATATTTATAAATAGAAATTATAAATTGAAATCCTATAAATTATAAATATTTGTCTTAGATTCTATTGCTTTTCTCTTGAATAGATCAATGACCTCCGTATAGATTAGTACAATGCAATTTATGTACTTTGAGTCTCAGAAATGGGACAATTTTTTAATAGAACAATAATTGAGAGAAGGGATTTGAATGTAAAAAGTGAAGAATTGTAGTGGATTATAATTTTTCTATTTAAATTAGTAGATTATAGTGGATCAAATTTTAGAGAGTTTATGCAAACTGGATGTAGACTCAAACAGATAGAGTTGAGCCTGGATAAAATGTTGTTTGTCATCTCTCTATCCCTTAATTGTTAGATTATATATATATTTTGATAATGTCAAAAGAGAATAGAAAATTAAGTTATTTGATGATGTGAAATAGTATTTTTGAAGTAATGAAAATAAATTTGTAATAAAAAAAAGTTAATAGAGTTAATCAATTATTGATAATTAATCAATTAGTTAATTGATTAATATCAATTAATTGATTGGATGAGAGATTAATGTAAATGCATCAATTTATTTTATAAAAAAAATTAATTAATCGATTAGTTAATATATTAATAAATAATCATTAATCAATTAGTTAATGATTAATGTCGAGATTTGACCTTCTAGAAGTAAGTTAATGAGCAAGTTAATAGATAATATATTGAAAACATATTTTCCCTTGAACAAATATATTGCTATTAATTAATTGATTAATCAATTAATTTACATTAATCTGGTAACTGTTCGATTAATTAGTAAAGCATCAATTTTGTGAAATTTAAATATAAACCAATTAATCGATTAATACTCATTAACATATTAATTATTCAATTAATTTGTGTTAAAATACTTTCTAATTCAATTCTTCCCTACAATTAATCAATTAAGTGCTCGATTAACCTCAGAAACTTCAAAAATTTAAAATATATATCTGTTTTAAGCTACAAACTCATTTCATATTTCAAATGATTGATTTAAGTGATAATATGCTTATGTGTTTCATTATTCTTCATAGCAATATTTTGAGAAATTTATCTTTATAAATTTACATCATATATGCATGAATAATATAATAAATTATGATGTTTTGTTTTATATTTCACACGTTAGCTCTAATTAATCGATTAGATAATCGAGTAATATAGAATAATCTTTAAAAATAAATAGAATCTCTATATGATCTTAAAGTATTTATAACTAAATTAATCTTATACACTTGATCATTTATTGGGTTATCAAATATAATTAAGCATGTATTATTCTACTATCATTCTTGTTGTGATCAATTCTATTCAAGCTCAAATTCATCTTATCAAATCCTCACTTCATGTGTTTATAATCTAATATTTAAATCTTGAAGTGTTTACGGAATTACTAACAGAAGTTCAGAGTAAGTTGAGTTCAAAGCTAGAGATGAGAATATAAATAAAAGCCAACAGACATTCCACGACAAAAAGACAAAAAGCCTCAACAGCTAGTTCAACGGTCATATTTTCAATAGGAATAAAATTTAATGGAAGAAAGCCTCAACAGAAATAATGTTCAACGGTCATAAACATACACTATAAATAAAAGAGCATTCAAAGATAAAGGTTGGTGACTATGGATGAAAAAGAGAGCAACGATTGATGCAATATCCAAAAAAGCATTCAACTCTCTATTTATTATGTATTATTTCATTAAGAGATAAAAATTCCATAAGCTACAATATTTATCATTCACTCTATTTGAGAGTTAGATACATACTTCATTTTTTAATCAATTTGAGAGCAAAATCTTGAAATTAGGGAATTCAATGATGGGATTTGCTAGTATTTAACGGGGAGTGGTTCCACCAGAAGCATGGTGCAATCTCAAGATTGAGGTGGTTCTCAATTAGCCGTGAAAATTGAGTTTGTAAAGATGTAATGACCCTAGAAAATGTATAGATAAATAATACCAATTTAATAAAGTATATAGTATTTCTTGACTGATATCACAAAGAGAAGTTGATAGTTGAGTAGTTGGAGACTGTAATTTAGTGTGAGGTACTAAGTTTGAATCCCAGCTCAAGCCAAAGTGGATTTTTATTTGCTCCAGATATTTCATGAAATTACCAAAATTTCCTTCTATCCATTTTAATTTCAGCCACTTCTCCTTTTCCATTTTCTGTCGATGCCATCAATGAGAGAGCAAAGAAAGAACCTTCTTAAACCTGACTAAAATCCCGTCGCCTTGCTTCTGCTAGCTCCCAACGTCAGTGCTATTGCTCACCAGTGACATAGTCTCTTTTGTAGTTGTCATCCTCATCTATGAAACATAGTGAGAGTAGGAGTGGAGGAGTGTCGCAGGAGGTGAAAGAGAAGGAGTGTTCATCGGTTGTTGCTGTAGAAGCACATCGCCATTGATCCTATGTCATCCATAGCGCCATCGATGTGAACACTATTGCTACTGTCACACGTTGCCATCACTGTTGTCATACTCCTGCTGTCATTACTATAGCCATGTTTGACCTCCGACGTCCCTCTCCCTGTTACGGTGAAATCCCACCATGTGTGTATGGTAAGCCAATACCTTTTCCTCTCCATTAATTTTTCACAGCTTTAAGTTGGAAATTTGATCTCTTTTTTATACTCTAGATGTTGGGTATGTGATGGAAATGTAGGTGAAGGAATAATTCGTGTTAAGACTGTGGAGCCTCCGTTATGAACCTGAACTTTATAGTTGGTAAGTTTATGGATCTTTCCCTCTCTTGTTGGTGCCTGTTAGCTTTGGCTCTCTATTGTGGGTTGAGGTTTTTATCACCAAAGCTTGGTTAATTTTTGTTGTTTTTGCTACTTTTTTATCGACATTGAAGATGTGTCTAGTGATGTGGGAGAATGAATTTGTGTAGAGCAGTGGAACTGTCGTTGAACCTGAAACTGTGTGTATTATTGTTGCTCTGTTCTGTCGAACTATGTGCTTTGTGTGGAGGTAGAAGTAAGAGGGGAGTTAGATAAATTGAAATTAAAGTGTGTGAAATTGGATAGAAAATTTTAATTAAATGTTTCGGTTTTTGTAATAAGAAAAAAGAATGGACCTAAGCTATGCTTCTTTGGGTTTAAATTATGTTGGAAAAATTAGTGGAAAAAATAAAGAGCAGAGTCAGAAGCTTTGCCTGTGTTTATATATTAATTGATGTTTGAAAAAATTGTTGAAGTATGGGTGTTGAAATGAATGGAAGAATATGAACTTTGTGTAAAGATTTTGAAATTAAATATGGTTGCAAAGTTTGGAACTTTTAGAATTAAATTAAAGGTTGTGGTTTTCGTATGTTAGCTTATAAAATATTTTATTTTCGGGAAATCTAGGGAATTAAAGGGAGAATATTATTTTGAAGTATAGAGTAGGAGTAAGTTATATTGAAGTATTATAGGTAAGTAAATAACGTCCCATGACAATAATATTTTTAATAATATCTTTCTACTTGATTTATTTTATTTAAAGTATCAAATTTTTAGTATGATTTGCTAAAAGCATGTTTATAAAATTTATATAGTCGTTAATTGATGTATGAATGTTTAGTTAAAATAACGATAATTATTACTTAAATGTTTTGCACACTTTCTTGTGACAAATTTATATGCATGTGGATTTATAGAAAATTTGTACAATAATTTCTATGCTGGGGTCCTTGATTATGAAATATTGTTTATGAGATTTCAGTATTGAAAGATCTTGTTCTTTATTAATGTTAAATTGACCCCATGCATGTTTAGGAAATGTCTTTTGGAGGACTTAATATAAAACGATGGTTACTAACAATAGTACTGTTAGTCCTTAGTATACCATGGTTAAACTTGATCTAGATGGATATTCGTGAGCACAGTACTCACGCCTGATCTTCGTGGGATTTATTCTTGCCTATTATTCGTGGATTTCACACCTGCACATGTTTTCGTGGCTTCGAGCCGTATCAAAATGGTTAGTTACTTTTGTAGACTGTCTGCCCATGCCAGATAATTTGTTCTATTAAAACCTTACCAAAAGTTGAGATTTAAGAATTATTGTTTTAAATTAATTTCTTTGAACAAAATGTTTAATTGGTTATCAAATTGATCTGATTAATGATTGTTATACAATTTTATTATTGCTATGATTCTATACTCTAGAAATCTAGATTTATTAACAATCTTTATTGTGCATAGTGTAATATCTTTTAAGCGTTTCTTTCTGTATTTTTAATTATTTTCAATAATAGGATGTTATTCACCAGTAGATTATTTTAGATTCAGATAATGCTGTTGACCCTGTTCCTCTAGCTGAGTAGCGAAGAGCCTCATTACTGATCCGAAATGTTAATCCTTTTTGGTGTATCTACTTATAATGTAACTATACACTTATGAAATACTTATACTATTTTATTTAAAGTTTAGATACTTCACCTAGTCTATAGATAAAAATCCTAGTCTCTTGTCATTTTGTGCAAGAACGAGTACAAATTATTTTGAGATATGTTTATATATGATTTAAAATACTTGTAGTCTGTTATAGAATTTTTAGAAGGTTTGTTATATAATGATAATCCTGTCAAAATTTCTATAAATGATTTGCTTTTGATTATAATAGAATATATATATTATGATTATTATACTAGACGTTCTATTTGATGTTTAAGACTTAAAGAATATACAATTTTTCATATTATGTGCAAGTTACTGCTTGGATTTCAGGGCGTGACAAAAGGCTACCAAGAACCTATTGTAATCTTGGTGTATAGTGGATTGAAAGATCTCAGTGAGAAGTTTATGACTAGACGTAGGTCAAGAAAAGATTAAACCAGGATAAATTTTTTGTGCAAACCCTTCTTCCTTAACTCATTGATTTCCAATAACTTATTTTCAATCAAAACTTTTTAAATTATACAGTTTTACTTGTCAATTTTTTAAAGAGTTACAAAAGTTTTTAAAAGTCATCATTCATCCAATTTACTCCTCTTTGGTGCTCAAATCTATCTACCTAAATCTAACATTAACCATATACATTTATGACTCATCAATTTTTTTAAAATTTTTTATGTTCAAAACTATATTTAGTGCCTGTTTGGATGATGAAGCCAAAAGTGCTTTTGGGCCTAAACCACAAAAGTTGCCAAATAGGGAGAAAATACCAAAAGTGTTTCTAGACTAAACTATAGTTTTGGGAGGTCTCCAAATACAGTTTTAGATAAGCTTGTGGCACTAGCTTCTAGGTGATTTTTAGGGGTTTTGGGCTATCTAATGATCATTTTCCCGTCTTTTTTGCCACTCTCTCTCTTCTCTCAACTAACGCCCTTTTCCTCGAGCCTTCAGTCTTTATTCACTCTCTCTTCTCTATTCACTTCTTTCACTCTCTTTGTCATTTCTCCTCTATGGTTTCTCTCATCCGTCTTTTCCATGCTTCTCTAACCCGTGTCTTTGCCTCCGCTGTCAGCCCCTGCTTCACCTCTATTCTATGTCTACCAGTGTCTTCTTAGGTCGGTTGCTTCTATCTTCTCTCGAGTCACAGAAGGTTCTTAGTCGCTCTATCTTCTGGACTATTTTTCATTGGTCACCGTATCTCTTTTCTCCAGAATCTCTATCTGCTTACTCTATTCTAGGCGTCAATCATGTCTTCTCTACCGACTTCTACTCTGATATTTGTCATCGTTCTTATTCTGTTATAGAATGAAGCTTGTCGAAGGTCGTCATCTTCTTCCTTTCAGATCTCGTTGGTGGATCGGTGAGTGAGTGAGTTCCTCCATCTCTTTCATTCCTAATCTCATCATTTTCCTGATCTCGTCTTCTGTGTACGTTGAAAAATCCCCCTCCCGAGTTTCATATTAGCGTTTTTTTTTATAATACTTCAAACAAAACCGCTAGTTTGGTGATTGCATTTCAATTTCCTTTTTTATTGCTTATTATTTGCTTTCATCAAACATTCAATAGATGCCTTCAAGTTTTAATGGTAAACTTAAAACAAGGGTGCTTAGAGGTAATCATTGCTTTAATATGGGAAAAGATTATTGAAGGTTGATATAAAATGCTTACTGAGAAAGATCGATAAAATATATTGCTCTTTCTGGAGCTATATTAAGTGTTATTTTCTCACTAAGGACAATATTTTCCCATTTTGAATCAGATTTAAATTTCATAGGGAAGCAATGATTTTTTGAAAATAAAAAAATATTCCAAATATATTTGCTATCTATCTTAGTACTCCCACTTTAATTGTAAATTGCAAATCTAGCTGCAAATCTAGTAATGTGGGTGAATGATGTATTTATTTAAAGAAAAATTGATTTTTTTTTTTCTAATGACATAATGGATTACCTACAAAAACTGATTTTTCTGCTTTTGTGGTCATTGGCAATAAAATTTTTGCTTCTTATGCCTTTTTTTTACCCTTAATCATGTGGCTGTAAAACTTTCATTTATGGTTTGAAAAATATCCTTCTACATTTTGGCCACTTTTGTGACTAATCAAAGTTAGTGTTTCTTGATGTTTGATGATTTTAAATTTGTTTATCATAAAAATGTTGTGGAGAACCCGATCCCTTATTGTTGGAATAGCTGATAGTTAGTTGTTATTTCTTTATAGCATAATGAGCAAATCGAAATAATCATGGGATAGTCAGACAAGTTATTTATTGACTTGTGTCTGCAACAAATTCAAGAAGGTGAAAGAAAAGGGAGTAGTATGACTAGGGTTGAATGGAAACTTATTAGTGAACAAAGATTTAATACCTGCATTGGAAGGAACTACTAACGGATACAGTTAAAAAATAAGTATGAAGCATTGCGAATGGAATGGCAAATATGGAACAAATTAAGAATTTCAAAGATAGGATTGGGGTGGGATAAGGATAAGGGTGTAATAGTGGCCGAAGATGAATGATGGGAGAAGATGAAATTGGTATGATGTTCTTCTTATGGTAGATGTCATTATTTTTCAACGTAATGGGAAACAATTATTTTTTGACCCATGATAGTAGTTGTTTGTGCAGGAAAATCCAACGATCAAAAAATTCAAATTCAAAGCGCTACAGTTCTCTTGTAAGTTATACTGTTTTGTTCAACAATGTGGCTGCCATGGGGTCTTACAATTGGGCACCTTCAAGCATGGCACTTGAACCAGGGCAAGACAAGGATATGAGAATGATGATGAAGGTGTTAATCTTAAAGAATGATATGGAGATTTTGGTGACGTTCCTCTCTTCCCAAGGTGCTAGTGGCGATGCAAGCATCAAGGGGAAGGGATTAATGTCTGCAGGCAGCACACTTGGGGTTAGAAAGGTAGGCAACAGAAAGAAGAAGGCAAAAGGACCTACCTCAAATGTCATAGCAGATTGCCTGACTGATATTGTTGGTATGCAGAGGTCAACCATGGAACATGCAAACGAAGAAGCACAATAAGCGCACTGTCATTCTGTCAATTGGCACAGTCATGGCTCACCTCCGCACCATTCAACAAGTTAGGGACAATATAGATTTCTTCATACAATGCATGCAAGTCTTGAGAACTCTCAAGAATAGGGAGATATATTGGTTACTTAAGGATGACCTGCAACTAGTTGTAGGATTGCGTCATCTCTATTGTGGGGAGGATACTCTTAGTTTAAACGGTTGATTTGATATTTAAATGTATATTTGAAAAATTTAATTTCCTTTCATATGTATGAATACTAGTTATCCATTTCATTCAATTGTAATGTTGTTTTTAATGAGAATTATTTAATTTTGCAACATATTCTTTGATAGAAATGGACCAATCAATGTGTTCACAAGAAAGCAGGGAGCAAGGTCAAGACACAGATGAAGAAGTTGGTAATTTGGTTGGAGCTTATGTAGCACTGTATGTGTGTAAGGAGCCTATGAGTATAAGTGAGTATACATGTTTGCAATGGGTGAACAAAGTCTTAAATGAAAAATGAATTTGTTGCTATGAATAGTTCTGAATGTATCTAAGTGTGTTCATAGATCTATGTCATGCATTGCAAGAGCATGGCCTCAAGGAAGGGAAGCAAACAAGAATACATGAGAAGGTAACAATGTCTTTATAGACGGTTGCCCATGGGAAAACCAGTAAGCAAGAACAAGAAAGGTTTCAACGCTCAGGTAAGATGATTTCCAGACTTTCATGAGGTATTATGAGCATGTTGTGGACTTCTAAGAGAGAACTTCAAACCAATGAATCTTGAGTTTAGAAATATTCACACCAAAATCAATCAAGACTGGCTATATTGACCACATTTTAAAAACCAAATCAGAGAAATTGATGGCACACACATTCCTTATGTTATCCCTGCAAAGGAACAAGCTAAATTTTTTTATAGGAAATGATACACATCACAAAATGTCATGGTGATTTGTGATTGGGACATGTGCTTCACCTTTGTTTTGGCTAGATGAGAAGGTAGTGCTCATGATGCTCTCTTATTCAATCATGTACTTACAACTCATTCGATGAACTTCTCACATCCACCTCAAGGAATTCCTATTCGTTACTTCAATTATTTGTTTCTCTTTTAACATAGATATTGATGGTGCCACATTTTTTATTCAGGTAAATATTATTTATTTGATTTTGGTTATCCAACACTAGTCGGAGATCTTAGTCCATATAGATGTGTATGTTACTATCTAGGTAATTTTTGTAGGACAATTAGTAGACAATATACCGCTAACAAAGTTTTCAACTTTGCTCTTTCAAATTTAAAGTGCAAAATAGAAAGAACTTTTGGGGTATAGAAGAATAAGTTTATAATTGTACGCAAAATATGCAGCTATGAATACCTAACACAAGTCAAGATCATTTATGTAATGATGGCTATACATCATTTTATATTCTATTTTTTATCTTGATTTCACAGAATAAGAACAATGCCTTCATGATTCACAACACGATGATGAAGATGAGCGTTTATAGTTATGTTCTTTTGTAGGAGATTCACGTGCAATAGATCGTTTACGTGATCAAATTAAAGATAAAATTGTTGAATATAGACAAGTACAATAGTCATCTATTGTACATATGCTTTCATCATACGATTTTTGACTTGATATTTTCGTCGCTAATATATAAAATTACTTACATTTTAACTAATTTTACTTCCCTCTTTAGTTATTTATATTAATCAAAATATATAAAATTAAATTTCTAATTATGTACAATAACATAACATTTTTCTCATCAAATTATGATCAACTTCGAACCACCATAAATGGAACCTGTTTTATCGGTTTACAAAAGAGATGTGGACATAAAATGGCTTGCAAGACCACTATTTAACACCCCACTATCATCACTACGTTATTCACGTGGCCTTTATTCTTGAGGTTTCTCTTTTCCTGCAATGAAATAACTAAAGTTAATTACTTTCAGATTATTATCTTTTAAATAACAAGGTCAGATGCTAATAGCATAATATTGCAAGTGAGATCAAATCAGTAATATACTACTTTAAGGTGCTAAGATCAATGTTTACAAGAGAACTAATCAACCTTTTTAATGTGACGTGCACTATACTTTTAGAGGTTGTTTGTTAAGGGATTTGGAGTGGAAAGGAGGGGAAATTTCTCTAAGTTGAATTTTCAAAAAATTAAAAAAATGAGGTTAAAAGTTTTTAATTAATTTTTCTTACTCTTTTATCTTAATATTCTCTTTATTAAAATTTTATAACCCCATTTTTCTAATTTTTTAATCTAACTTAAAAAAAATGTCCTCCTTTCTCCTCCTCTCCAAATCGCTCATATCAAACAACCCCTTAAAGACTTATGTGGTAATGACTCATTTTAGCCTCCTTTTTAGGTAAGGATTCAACCATCATTCATGCTCTAAACTTATAAACTAAAACCCTTTATACAGATTATCTTTATTTGCCAATTCACATGAGATCTTAACCAATTAATAATCTCACCATAATATCTCCAATATATTCAAAATCTTTGAATCCCAACCCATCCTTTGATTTCTCTTTCTTTAACTTAGACGGCAAGAGCCAATTATAGATTTTCTTTTTATCATCCTTTTCATTCCACCAAAAGCCATAAATATGTGCATGTTTGGCAAACTTTTAAAACTATGATTTTCTCCCAAATCATAGTTTTAAAAGTTGAATAGCCAAACATGTGTTAAGAATGAAGAAGAGAGGAACGGGGCATCATGTTCTCATTGGGAAATTTGATTTAGGTGCAAGGGCATTCTAGTCATTGGGAAATTATTAATGGATGGTATGAGTACAGCCGTATAGGCTTACCGCTGGTCGAATTGAAGACGACTCTGATCCATATTGAATAATGCCAGAAAGTAAGGAAGATAGTACTCTCTATCTCTCTCTCTTTATATATATATATATATATATATATATAGTAACCGACCGTGCAGGTGGTCCCTTCTTTTGAATGGACGGTTCACGGTAAGTCTGAAGCCAATAATATACAGTAAAATTTTACTGGAGGGATCGAGAATTGCTTTAGAGCTTCATATGGGGATAATGAAGGGGGTCAATTAAATTAATCAAAAGAGTGCTTGCCTCTTCTTTTTAAAATCGAACATACAAATTGCACTAAAATTGAGGTTTATAATATTTAGAACCGAAAGGGAATATTAATAGGTCATCTTCTTTTGCATACTCAATCATTGCTTCGAAATCATCTTCCATTTCTTAGGTTTGATTGATAAACCAATCGGCGATATGATCCTCATTCTTATAAACATATAATTAAATATTCAAATGAAGTATTAATGTACATTTTTCTTGTTCATTATGAAGTATGTGCATTTTTAAATTAAGCTCCATAACCAAAAATCAAAAGTATGGCCATATAAGTTGTGATCGTGTGTGCGGGAACAACCTCCGGTGTCCTATTTAATTTTATGGATAAGCTAAAAAAAACAAAAGAATAGAAGAGTTGATCAATATGTAAACGAAAAAATGAAAAATAAGGAGTAGAACTATATTTCTATGGCTACAAGGTGCAATTTTTATTTTCAACAATCATAACAAAAGTCAGAGGACACAAGACTCAAATTCCAATATTACACGAAGCTGTAAATTTCCTACACTACTTGGAGGATAGAAAATACTGTTTGAACAACTGTAAGAAAGAGAAGTAAAATTGCAGCAATTGAAGCAACAATTTGCCAAGGTGTACGACAATAATCACGTTTTAAAGTTGCCTTCATCTGGTGCCAAGGATCTTCTCAATAGTCATTCAACTTTTTGCAGATGTCAACATATTCAGGATTGAAATTCATTTGACAGACATTTCTTGCAAGACCATTAAATAATACAGCAAACACTAGTGGCATCACCTAAATAGTTCCTGACTATTGTCTTGTGAATGAGAAGCTCCATGTGTCTATTAGCCAATCCATTACAATAACATGGACAGTAATGTATGCATCAAGTGGATAATGATACTTCTCTAATGCTATCATATTACGAAACAAAATTTCAGTGCCATCCTCCACCCAAATTTGTGGAATTTCAAGAAAATGTCTTGAAAATTTTAATTTTAATAAGCACTTACTAGCTTTCAACTTTGTGCCTGCTTCGTGCAATGCATTCACATTGTATAAAAGACTATGGCTTTCAGTCTCTGAGAATGCAAACTGTTTAGACTGATATCACTTATCTAAGTAAAACAATCTAAGAAGAGCTGTAAAATGCTCTATCTTAAGATCAGAAATAGGTTGTAACCCTTGTTTGTTATAATACTTAAAATACTGATACGTGAGCTCAAGAAATGGAAGGCTTTTATGATGCTTTTTGAGAAAAGCTTTGTTGAATAGATCTTCAATAATAAAGAATGGAAGATGATTCTCAAGTAAAATCAAATCTTCCACTATAGCATTCCATAACCATAGCTGTGTCAATTTAGTATCCTCATTATCCTTCTCAAAGTACATGATGAAGGGTTCAATGATGAAACCAGCATCCGTTACTGTCAATTTGACTAGTTGTTTATTAAGGCTAATGATTCCTGAATAAGAAGCACGGACTGTTGGCTCTAAATCTTTTACAAGCCTAACCAAATGGTCTAAACTTGACGTAAAATTTTGGCCAAATCTTTGAGTAAATCTTTCAAACAATATTTGCTTGTACATTTCGTTGTCTTGCAGCTTTTTGTTACCATGATGAAAGGGGCCAATGGAAACAACTTTTGGAGTGTAAGCATTTCCTTTAAGATTACGGATCGTAATGGGCACCCTATTAATACAACATGTTGATGACGGAGAACCATCTTTGCGATCTTGAATCATTTTCTTGATGTCTACATTCACCTCATCTGCCACCTATGAAATTTGATTTAGAATGCAACTAGGTATTACAAAAGCAATATATATATATATATATATATATATATAATTCCCCTATCCCAAAAAGAATAAAAACAAAGAAAGGAAAAGGCTAGTACAAAAATGTTCATTTTTATGCTTAAATTTGATGGTTGAATAGAAAAGCGTAGTATAAAATGAGGCAGAGGTTGGTAGAGTACTTCATTAACACGAGCAATCTAACAAGTTTCGAGTAAATAATTAAAGGAAATGTAACGAAATTAAGAAAAGCCATCATGAATGAAAAGCACAGGATGCATATATACTTGCAATCTGTCAAGTGTATTTGAAAATCGCATAAAAGTGTGAGCAAAAAGAACATAAAATAAGAAATGGCGGAAAAATTGAAGAAAGAGTAGTAGAGGATGCTTACGTAGTTGGAGGATAAATATGTAGATTGAGATGAGAGATGTGGTCACTTCTGCTCCACCAATTGTAGATCACTACTCTAAGAGGCCAAGCCTTTTGGATTCATCATCGATCTCACTCAATCTAAACTTAGTGAAGAAAGAACGGCGAGCTGAAGAACTCAATATGCTCTGCTCCTCAGTCCACACGACACTTGCTTATATTAGTACACCCATCCAAAAAGTAAAATAAAAACAGTAAAACAAAGGGAATCTTTTATAGTCCCACTTGTTTAGGGTGTGCATAGAGCCCAGATGCCCAGTGCACCCGCCTGTGCTCGGTAAAAAATTGCCTAGCTCGGCCAAAAAATAGTGGCCCAAAATATGATTGGACAGGGTTAGGCCGGGCAGGGTATTAGGCGAGGTATGCTGCCCTGCCTATTTGGCCTAGTCTTATATATATATTTTTAAAAAAAAAATATGTAAGCCCTAAATGGAGTTGAGTTTATTATCTTCAACCTTCATATCAGTGTCAAACAGGGGCAGCGGTGATGAGGTGAAGAGTGAAGACTAGATCGTCATTGTTTGGGACTTAGGAGTCTGCCTGCAACCACTAAACGACGTTGATGAATCTACGACTAATTTGCTAAACGTCTCTTGCAGAAGGCAGTATCAAATAGCAATGGGATGAAGATAAATTGTCAAATAGTAGCAATAGCGACGGGCTGAAGAGTGAAGACCATATCTGTAATTGGGACTTGAGAGTCTACCTACAACCACTGAGCGGCGCCGACGAGTCTCCAACTAGTTTGCTAAGCATCTCTTTCAGAAGGCAACATCAAACAGTGACAGGGTGAAGATAAATTGTCAAACAGTGATAGCAGCGATAGGGTGAACAGTGAATACCATATCTACGATTGGGACTTGGGAGTCTGCCTGCAACCACTAAGCGGCGCTGACGAGTCTCCATCGATAGCTTCAATTCTGGCTTTTGACCCTGTTTAGCTACTTCTAGGTATTGGGACACTGTAAGTTTATTGACTATTGTTAATTGGCTTAATTGTTGGTGTCTAATTGTTGGCATGGTTACTGGGGTAAAATTTTCCTAGCCTAAGTTTCAATATGACTGTTTATATTGTTAATTTCCTTTTAAGATTCACTATTGATTGGTATATTACTTTCCTTAATCATCATAACTTGAGTTTGCTTCTGGATTAATGTTATTGCAGTGATCTTTCAGCATATCGATTATATTCTCCTAATTAAGAACTTAAAGGAATTCATGGCCCATTGATCTAATCGAATATGAAAATTTGAGGGCTTTAAAATGGCACAATTTAATATATGAATTATGAAATACTTTTGTTGAAATACTTTTGTTTTTGTTTTATTGGATGTTTGGTCAAAATAGTTTATAGTTTACACATTATTATCATCCCATCTTGCAACAAGAATTATAATTTTGATATATTGATATATTTGCAAGTTGTGTTGCAGCAAGTGAAGTACAAATAGGAAGAATGGACGATGAAGGTTCTAATACATCTCCTCTTGAGATATCTCAAGATGCTTCAACCCCTATTCAAGCTTCTATTGTATCACTTAATGATGAAGCTCAAGCTCTTACCCCTAGCCCTACTCCTATCCCACCTACTTCTCATGCTTCTACTTAAGCACTAACAGAACTTGTCATACAAGAAACAAATGTTGAAGGTGGGGGTACCAAGAGAAAGGAAAGAGAATCTACGTACACGTCAGAAGTGTGGGATCACTTTATTAGATTGCCATTAGAAGAAACTAATGGGGAGCACATAGCAACTTGCAAGCATTTTCATGCTACTTATAAGGCTGATCTAATTCGATATGGGACAAATTCTTTGTTGAGGCATATCCCAAAGTGTAAAGAGAAACCAAACAAGGCCATTACAGATAGAAGATAATCTTAGAACCCAAAGTGCTAAGCGTGTTTGCCTTACAATAGATTGCTGGACCTCATGCCAAAATTTCAATTACATGTGTTTGACAACCCATTTTATCGACGAGGATTGGAAGCTTCATAAGAGGATCTTAAATTTTGTTATAATTGACAATCATAGAGGTGACACTATAGGAAAGACCATTGAGCAATGCTTGTTATAATGGGGGATTGAAAAGATCTTCACTATAACCATGGATAATGACTCGGCTAATGATACAGCTTTGGGATATCTGAAGAGGCGTTTGGTGAGTTGGAAGGGGTTACTTTGCGATGGGGATTACATTCAGTTAAGGTGTTGTACCCATGTCCTTAATTTGGTGGCCAATTAAGGCATCAAAGAGATGAAGAATAGCTTTGAAGCCATTCGAAGTGCTGTTAGATATGTTCCTTCTTCTCCTTCACGCTTCCTAAAATTCAAGACTTAGGCTAAAGCTGAAAAAATAGACACCAAAAGCCTTATTTACCTTAATGTTAATACTCGATGGAACTCATCATACTTGATGTTAGAAACTGTGATGAAGTTTAAGAAAGTATTTGAGCGGATGCGTGAAGAAGATAATGACTATATTTTCCACTTCAGCCTAAGCACTTCGAGCTCTAGGCATGAGCGTGATGCTTCTGGTTCTTCTAGACGTGGTGCTAGGCATGGTGAAGATGACTTCTCTGGTCCTATTAGTGCTGATTGGGATAATGCCAAGATCTTCATCAAATTCTTCAAAGGTATTCTATGACATAACATTGAAATTTTCAAGCTCATTTTCTGTAGCATCAAATGAATGTTTACACCAGATTGCACATGTTCAAAAAAAGTTGCATAAAAATATTTTGAACAGAGCTAATTTTTTGGGACAAATGAGCATTAGTATGCAAGCAAAATATGACAAGTATTTGGGTCAAGCAGATAATATGAATCCATTATTGTTTATGGCTATAGTTTTAGGTCCTCATTATAAATTACCTTATGTCAATCATATGTTTGATGTCCTTTATGAAGTCCCTGAAGTTTGCTCACTTATGAAGGAGGGGGTCAAAGATTGTTTGTATTGGTTGTTTGATGAGTACTCTGCAATGATTTATATGGAATTAGGGACTATTTCAATAATTACAACAAATGCAACTACATTGCCTTCTTTTGATGATGATGATGATGACGATACTAAGGATTCAGGCCATGAGTGGTTAGAATATATGAAAATAAGAACCTCAATAGATTCTCAAACTGAGTTAGATAGATATATTGCAACTGAATCAAGAGATGAAATCCCTTCTGCATCTGAGTTAGATATACTGTTATGGTGGAAAGCTAATGCTGTGAAATATAAAATTCTCTCCCATATAGCATGAGATGTATTGGCTATTCAGATTTCTATAATGGCTTCTGAGTCTACCTTTAGCACTGGGGGACTTACAGTTGATCATTACAAGAGCTCTTTGTTTTATAAAATGACAAAAGCACTGATTTGTAACCAAAATTGGTTACAAGCTGGCCAATCTATCAATGATTTAGCTGACAAGCTTCAGGAGTTCAATAATTTTGATGAAACAGAAAATGTCATTCAGCTTACAAGTAATTTTTTATTTTGAAACTCATAAATTCTATTATGTAATTTACTTCATAATATATAACGTAGTTTTTCTTTTATTTTTTTTCTTCAGATACTATGCTTGGATGAGAGAATATAATGGTTACTGGTGACTGAATGTCATTTTAATTGTAATAGACTTCAAGGCTTTCATTCTTATCTTGTTGTTGTCTTAATTTTAGTTGATTATAGATATTTTTAAATTTTTTAGACATAAATATAGTATTATTTTAGAAATTTATAATAACAGATTTTTTTCTACGATATAAGTAGGGTATCATTATTTTGGGCATGTAAACCCGCCCATACCTAACCCAAAATAGTTAGGATTTTTACGGGGTAGGGCTGGGTATCGGGCTATAAAATGTAGCCCATATTTTTTTTAGGCAGGACATCGGGCAAAAGAGTTGCCCTACATGGATACCCCTACACTTGTTATCCATATTTAACTATTCATTCCACTTGCTTTGAAAAGTTGAAGAGGAAAGAAACATGCCGTCTACTTGCCCTACTGGAAAAAAAGGATTTTAATAGTGCTTAAAAGTGACTTTTAAACTCCATAACCCAAAATAAAAAGTATGGCCATGTAAGTTGTGATCGGCTTTTATTTAATAATAGTTCAATTGTAAGTTTTAAAAGAAGACTTGTAAATTATTACATTATTTTAATTTACAACTCGGCTAATATTAAAAATATTAACTTTTGAATCTTGATTGCACTAGTTGTACATTTTTAAAGGATGACTTGTAACTTTTAGAAGGAAACTTATAAATTATCACACTACTTTTTTTATACGACTCAACTATTGTTAAAAAAGATATCTACCCATAAATCTTAAATACATTAGTTGAGATATAAATTTATGAAGAATAACTTATAAATTTGAAAATCATACTATCTTCATTTACAACTCAACTAATCTAAACAAGTGCCTTTGCTTGTAAATCTCAAGATACACTAGCTTATTGAGCTGTTACTCTGCGGAGGATGGTAAATTGGGTATGAAGATTTGTAAATATTAATGCTATTTATTTTATTAAATATTGAATTATTAATATTTTAAGAAGATATTAGTAAAACAAAAATAACATTTTTTTTTAATTATTTATCAGCGTTGTTGCGAACAACGATTATCCAACAAAAGTCCCGGAGCTACTGAAGGGGTAAAAAATGATACTTGTACTGTTTACATGGGTAATAAATAATATTAATTCTTGAATTTTTTGGATTTAATCTATATTAAATTTTTTCTAGGGACTTATTTGTAATTTTATGGGGCCTTATATTATAATTTTCTCTTTCCACTATGAGGAAAAAAAGATAAGAATTTAATATTAGAGGGTAAACATTGTGCTACCTTGACTTTAGGGTGATTAGTGCCCCTTAAAAAAAGTTTAGAGGTAATAATACAATTAGTAATTAATAATATATATTGTACAGTAAAAATTGTATTTTCTATTGATTGTTACAAAATCACAATTCTCCTAATTAAATATATTAATATAAGATAAGATCATTGTATTGGCCACTAATTCTAATTTAAGATGAGTTGGATCTTAATTAGAGGAAAAGAAATCTTTCAACATAATCTCTTCTCTGTTTTTCTTTTTCTTTCTTTTTTTTGCCAGATTTCAATATATAATCTCTTTAATATCCGTAGGAGTTAAACTTGACATCTTTACCAGTAAAAGTTGTAATATGTGTTGCCAACCTACAACCGACGAGGGGCCTAGCCCACCAATTGCTCTTTTTTTTACAATTTTTATTTTAATTTTACTGAAAAAACAGTTTTTTTTTACTTAATTTAAACATAGTCTTCTTTCATGTTATAAAATTGATTCCATATTTTATTTCTCTTTTTTTATTGATTTATTTTTTTATATTAATATAATAGTTATGAAAAATAGATTATATAAATATATTTGCAAGTTTTGAGATTAATTTAATAATATCATTTTTATATAAACATAGAAACAATTTGAATTAATCTATATGAGTTTGTAATTTAATTTAAAAATTTTAAAAATATTTAATAATGTAAACAAAATCATGTGGGTTGGCGGCTACCTCTCTAGCAAGCTTGAGTTGACAAAATTAATACCCAATCTATTTTGTGGTAGACCTTTTCAACCTGACTGAAAAACTACAACTTAAGAATTAAACTACATTCTCACCTCTATTTGCTTGTCACGTATAGAAAATCAAGAGATGAATAGTACAAAATATGAAGAATTTATATTCCTTAACCCTCAAGTAAATGAATAGAACACATGATGCAATGATTATAATATATGTATATAAACTCTATCACAAGAGAACTGAGATTCTATCTATAGACTAAATAAAGCATCTAATTTCTAAAAGTAGTTTATAATTTTATAAGTTTGTATTGACATTCTATAATAGTTATACAAAATTAATGGAACAACGATTTCATATCAACAGAGAGGCTATTTACTACTCAACTAGAGGAACAAAGTCAACAGCCTTATCACAATAGAAACAAATAAATTATAGAAAGAAATAGTTTAAATATATTTAACTTTGAATAATAAAACTTGATAATAAATCTTAATTTCTAAATTATAGAATTATAACAAAAATAAAATTGTATAAAAATCATTAATTAAATCAATTTAATAGCTAGAGAAACATTTTGTTTACATAAATAAGTTTAAAATGATAATCCTAAAATCTCATTTTTTTTCGTATGACTTCAATAGAATGAGTAATAAGTGTGAACACACAGTCCACAATGGTAGCTAACCATTCTAGCTTGGCTCCAAACCACAAATCAGGTGTAGGTACGAGACCTATGAATAACAAGCGTGAGAATGAATCCTACAAATATCTCATGCGAATAATGTGCTCACAAATATCAAGCGAGCTTAATTTTAACCATAGTGTTCTAAGAACTAGTAGTGCTATTATTTTTAACTAGCTTTATATATTATTCCTCTCAAAAATCGATTTCCAAGCATACAAAGGGTCAATTTAACATTAACAAAGACAAGATCTTTTATTAATAAAATATCATAAAGAATATTTCATAATCAAGAATAAATAAAAACTCTTTTAATTATAATAAATTCTCAAAAGATTTCTTTTAATTTATATATAATAAAACTCTTTTTAAATAATAGGAATTCATACAAAAATAAGTAAAAAATCATCTCAATATAAAAGTTTTTAAAATATCTTTCAGAAATTTCTTTGTCCATTCATGCGTAAACATGACAATATTATAAACTATTCGAAAGAAAGATCAATGATA
The DNA here is from genome assembly GCA_037074615.1 of Leucaena leucocephala. NCBI lineage: Eukaryota > Viridiplantae > Streptophyta > Magnoliopsida > Fabales > Fabaceae > Leucaena > Leucaena leucocephala. The sequence goes on along the minus strand of CM073533.1, from coordinate 8,741,336 downwards.
ATAATCAAGCTCTTAATTCATATAAAAATAGGTATATTTTTCCATCATGTTAAAATATTAACATATTGAGAAAATGATATTGAATAATGATGAATTTAAATAAAATTTCCCTAGCACAAGAATACTTAAAAAAATTGATAACACTCTTTTAAAATAAGACAAGTACAAAAATCTCAATTATATAAAAATATCATAGACGTTATTCACTCACCTGTCTCACTCTCAAATTTTTACTTTTTTCAACTAAAATTTTTTCAATTATTTTCACTTCTCAATTCGCTAATACCCCAAAAATAATGTATTAAAATTTTAATTATATGTTTTAAAATCCAAAATTATGTCCTAGTACTCAATTTATAATACTTTAAAATAGAAGGAGAGCTTAAACTTTAATTCCCATTTTCCCAGATAATATCATGACAATTTAAATTATAATATAACTTATGCCCCCTTTAGTTAATAAATCCAATATTTAAACTTAAGAAATTATTCTCCTCCTCTTCCCTTTCTCATTTTCAAGCTCAAATTCAACAAATTTAATCACTACTACATCATCAATAAATATTTATATATACAAGCAATATTAATTATTTTCTCTCATTTCTACTGAGAGCTCGAAAGACTTTAATTAAGCTAAATCCTTATATATAAGGAGCATTCCAATCATTTTCTACTCACTATTTCCATGAACATATAAATATGCTAATGTAAGCATTTGTTCTCTAAATTATCTATCTATAAATTCCAAGAGTATCATAAAACCCCACAACATCTAAATTTCAATGTAGAAGAACAATGAACTTTTATTTCCTTCAAGCATCTTATGGTAACCAAAGTGTAAATCATAAACAACATTATACTCTTAAATTTCCAATCATAGCTCCTTAAACAACAAAAATGATTTCTCAAAATTTTTCTCAAATCTATAATTTTCGTCTATGATAATTTAATTATATCTAGTTGTTCCTTATAACTTTAAAGTCACCTATCAAGCATTTTGGCAAACACCCCATATGCGTTCCACAAAAATCTACTCGTAACTGGGAAAATTTTGATTTAATCAAAATCCATTTAATACCCAAATTTAGCTTAAAATTCTCCTTTGTTCTTGTACACAATCAGATAAAAAATATAGAAAAATCAAAGCACCCCTTAACCAACTACGCACAGATGTAACAAAGGGAAAAGGACTATGATTTCAAACATACCATCCAATCACATGAATTAGAAGACAATTCCATGGTAGAGATGAGAGTGACGATGATGCTGGAGAAGATTGAAGAACGAAGAGGAAGAAGAAGAATCTATCAGAATGGTGATAGCCTAAGCTCCTTGCGAAAGAGAAAAGCGACAGGCGACTATAGACAACGACGACACAGTCCCCCAGTGACAGCTGCACAGACAACGGAAGCATAGGGAATCACAGTTACGGTGGAGTCTCGGTGAGGATCATGAAGCTTCTTCTCCTCTACTCACGGCAAGACAGGCAAGACGGGGCAAGACAGGGCATCGGGCTACAAAATACAGCCCATGTATTTTTCGGGCAGGGTACCGGGCAGGGTACCGGGCAGGGGGTTACTCTGCCCAGCCTTGCCCATGCACACCCCTGGAGAGGGATATGATAAAGGTGTCACCTAGGGTATTTCCATAATTTGATGCGATTGTCTGGACCAAAAAAAATTTTCACCCTAGAGAAAGCTGGGATTCTCACTCATATCTCTCCCTCCATTCCACTGCCTCAAAAATCGTAATAAATAATACATATGATATTATTTATCTATTTATTTTTATTTTTAATTTAAGGTTATTACATTGCTAGACTTGGATTCTCTTATAATCTTCTTTCTCATTTTCCCTCTAAATCCCTTCCTCACCCTTAGATAAAAAAAAATATAGTTGGATGTAACATCTTATAAATATTATTATAATATTACTAACATATAAATAAGTAAATTTGAACAATTCAAAACTGTAATATAAACAAATTTTTTTTTGGTACAATAATATAAAGAAATTTTAATTTACAACATATAATAATAATTTTAGAAAGGCCCGGCCGGATATATGTTAGGGCCGGATGTAAACATTAGAAGCTCATTTAGTAAAAGGCCCGGCCCTATTACATGAGGTTTGTTAAGGGTTAGCATTTTTTTTTAATTTAATCAAAGGTATAATTCATTTCAAAACTTAAAGCTTAAAAGATTTGTCAAGTGTCGTTACCTTTGATTTCCAGATCTACCTGAAATTACTTAGGTCAGTTCATTTTGTTCCCAACTAAGTCTCTCTAAGGAACATTGAAAAAAAAGACACATAATAAGATTTATTTATTATCAACATAGATATGTATACAAGTCTCTCTGGCTCCCAATTCTCGCACTTAGCTTGAATGTTAGTGCACTTAAAATCCACCCTTATTGACCAAATTGTGATCTTCTTCTTATGGGTGAAATGATGATTTTTCGATGCTTTGAAATTAGAACCATCAAACTTTAATTTAATGTCCAAAGACAATGAATCTTCTATTCAATTTGACAACTAATTTAGCTTTTTTTTTTTTTTAAATTCCTAACTGAAACACTCCTTCGATCCTATTCTATTAATAAGGTAAAGAGTACTTTTTTTGTCATTCATATAAATCACGTCATTAAATTTATTATTTGAATGTATAATTTTATCCTTAATTTATTATTTTGTATATTTATTTTCTTAAAAAATGCATATATATATATTAAATAGTGTTGTTTAAAAAAGTTATTAAATTTTAATGAAGAGATAAGTAATGGGGTTTAAGTTTTTTTATTATGGTGAACATGTTTTGAGTGCCTTATGTATGTGTTTGGAAAAAGCCAAAACTTAAGTTTTAAATATAGGTTTTGATAAAATTTAGGTTTTGTGAAATTTTAAAACAAACAGCTATATTTGTTCAAACGGGCTTTTGGACCAAATTATAGTTTAAAACTAAGGTTTTAGATAAGTTGGTCAGAGTAACTTATGGAACAGTAAAAGACCTTATAAACTAACTAATTACTATATTGCCCCTACTTTTTCTTACGCCCTCCCTCCTCTTTCCTTTCTTTTCTATATCCTCTCTCATCTCTCTTTTATTTTTTACACTATCTCTCATCTCTCCTCATTTAATACTCATATCATTTTTTATAATTTACCAATAATAAAATTATTTATGAAAATAATTATCCAAACACTCATTTATTCAAAACCACTTTTTTTCCATAAATTCTTCTCTATAAGCCCTTTTCTAAAAGCTACCCAACAAACCCATTTTTTTCATAAGCTATTTTTTAAAATTTTATCCAAACAGGCCCTATAAATAGGATAAGAATACATGGGGGATCTATTAAAAAACCCATTAGAGCTTGTCATTTACTTCTAGTTTAGATGATAAGAAAATTAGAGAAGAAATAATACTATGAGGAAAACTCTCAAAAATAATAAATTTGTTTACTATTTTGAGAAAATTTTCCTCCTAACATTCTCTCCCCTATTTTTCTCCAATTTTTCACTCCATTTAAACCAAGCCTTCAATGAACTTTAGTTGAAAATATTCAAGAGACTCGGCTAGAGGAACAAGTTCTGTTTTTTTAATTAAGAGGCATGTCTTAACGATTTGAAATTATAAGCCAAATTGAACTCGTAACTTATAAGTCTATTTAACATGTACTTATAATTAAATTAGTCCACGGAACAATATAAGGGATTGAATAATTATATAATGCCTTATGTTTCACTTCAGAGATGCAGACTTCAGGCTTAGCCCCTGAAGAATTGCATTTATAACTGCTTTAATTTCTTTGTTATGATTCAGAATTTTTAACTGTTATATGTATATTTATCGTAGAATTTTCGTAAGGGAAGCGTTAGCCGAATGGTTCAAGAGGCAAGGGAAAAAACTGTTGGCCCGTGTTCGAGTCACAGCGGAAGTGAAATTCAATTTTTTTTCCTCAGGCGCGTGAAATTACTCTTTTGCCCCTCTGTCCATTTCTCACCGAACCTCTGATTTTTCTTCCTCCATTCTTCCTTCCTGCGAGCAGCGACAGTAGGCAGCAGTGCGGGTTAGGTGCTGGATGGCAGAAGCTCAGCTTGCGGCGCGGGAGGAGAGTACACGGCATGGAAGCTCGGCTGGACGCCTTTAAGAGGTATTCCGCCCCGATCCCTTTCTTGTTCCGTCGTCAATGAGGCTGCGGTGAGAGTTAGAAATGCAAGGTGCAGGCGTGTCGCAAGTGCAGTGAGTTGGGTTTTAGCGCTGGTGAGTACTTCTTCTAGTAAACCACCCTCGTGGTTGCCGTCGTCACCGCATTGTAGCTGCCCGTCACCATTTTTGGCTACTATAGCAATCCTCTGCTACTGTAGCAAGTCTCGGAGGTCAATTTCCAGTTGCTCTTCGGCGATTGGTTCTGTGGGTAAGCTTCTTAAACTGAAATCCGCATTCAAACTCCTTTTCTTCTGGCTCGTTATCGTGCGTTGGGCTCACTCTGTTCAGTTTGTAACTTCGGCACTCCCCTGTTTTGGGGGTCGGTTGCGGTTGGCAGATGGAAGGAAGTCGGGAAGCTGGGCTCGGTCATCTTCCTGCTCTGTCCCGTGGGTCGGTTGCTGTGATTTCTCAATAGTGAGAAGGATGGTAAGTCCCACCCTTGTTCCTTATTCTCTCAGCAATCGTGGCTGTTGAGCTTGTGCTGCGGACTGCTGCTTTGGCAATTTCAGATATTGCTTTCTGCGTTGGGAATGTTTCTGTTGTAATGTGTATAATCTTTGGATGCATGCTGGGTTGCTGCAGTGTTATATATATATGTTGTTGTTATGCATCTATGGTGTGTGTGTGATCTGTTGCACGTTGGGGGTGCGGGATTTGTCTGGCCAATGTGAAGAAAGAAAGGATTTATGTGTTTGTCTCCAGGTGTGGTTTCTGTTGATGGATTATTATTGGATGCATGAATTAAGTTTTTGATATTGTAGCTTGTTGAAAATAATTCATGGGTACCCGAAGCTATATAGGAATTTTTGAGATAATTCAGTTAAGTTAAAGGCATTAAAGTGATTGTTAAGGAGTAGTGGCTGGGGTATTGAATCTTCAAATTGAATGATTAGTGGTGGAAGCGATAAGTTAGGGATGCTTTTTATGGCCAAAGACTTTAAGCAGAATGTTAATATGTTGTTTTAATATCAGGGGGTTGAGAGGTAATCTTGTAGCAAGTGTTTGGTGGGAGGAGTAGCGGTATAGGAACGCGACAGGTGAGTGAATAACGTTCCCTACAAATTTACATTTTCAAATGTATTGTCATTTCAAATGATAAATTTCAAATATGAATTTTGAAAAGCAAGTTTTACGAAATTATGGTTTAAATCATTAGACATGATTTTCTTTCGATCGATTTATAAAAGATTATGATTATGCATGAAAATGGATAAAGAGGCTTTAGAAAAAGATTTGACAGTGAACTGATGTTATTCATGAAATATTCTTATGTGAATTGCATATATTTTTACAGTAACTTGATTTCGTATGTTCATGCTGGGGTTTTAGAAATTCAAAGTGGTTTTTACCAATGATTATGGCATTGAAACGATTGAGATTATTTCATGTGAAAAGGACCCCACGCATGATAGAAACGTTTTAGGACTGAATATAGAACGCTGGTTGCTAACAGCAGTACTGTTAGTCCTTGGTGCACCTTGGTATTCGAGCTCGACAGTTTGTGGCATAGCCACCAGAATTATTTTGTGGGATTCGTTCTCGCGACAGTTTGTGGCCTTGAGCCACCAGAATTATTTAGTGGGATTTATTCTCGCGACAGTTTGTGGCATAGCCACCAGAATTATTTCGTGGGATTCGTTCTCGCGACAGTTAATGGCTTCGAGCCACCAGAATGGTTAGTTACCCTCGTGGACTGTGTGTCCACGTCTGTTTTCATTCTGTTGAAGTCCTACAGAAAGATCATGGTTTTGAAAAGATTGTTTTGAATGAGTTATTTGAAACAGTTAGTTCATACGGTTATTTCCCCTGAAATACAAATGTTGACAAAAAGATTTGAATTAGATTTCAAAGCGATATGAAATACATTTTTAATATGATTATGCATTGATTATTTTCCGCATTCTTTAAATCATGTTTTTGGGACGTTATTCACGAGTAGATTATTTGGCTTCAGATAGTGCAGGTGACCCTAATTCTCCAGCTGAGCGGTAAAGAGCCTTGCTGTTGATCCGAAGCTTCGTTTGATAAATACTACTTTTGATGTAATTGCTTCTTAAGAACTTTTATTATTTTGGAAAGGATAATGCTCTGCATGAACCTTAGAAAATGTTTGTATGATTTTGAAAAATGCTATGGAGAATTTAAAGGTTTTACTTAAAAATGCTAGGCTTTCAGAGTATGATGTATTTATATTCTGTGCCGGTCACGGTCCAAAAATAGGGACGTGACATTCTTGAGCCCTCTCTTCTTTTGGCATGCAAACACACGTGATTATGGAGCCTTCGTATTAAATTATTAGCATTGGGTTAATTAAGGATTATACAAAGCACGTGAAGATTAAAAAATGATTTCAGTGCGGTTATAAATAACCACGTAGCATGTATGCACACGTGGAAATTAAAAAGAAATAACACTGTTTAATTAATTAAGATATCTCACTGAGCTGTTTTCCACTAAAGTGCTTTGGGTTAAGGATTTGGCGAGCCTCGTACTCATTGCAAAATATATTGGGTTTTTATTATTTCAATGCTTTATTGACCCTGAGCCCCCTAATCATACACTTATGCATAACGAACAAGAACTATCCACGCCCACTTTTTCCTAATACGAATAAATACTTTTTGCAGCGACTCTCTATTAATTAATTAATATATTACATGTCATCAAAACTTCCTCCAAAATTAGTACACTTGGTGTTTGGGAATAATAAAGTATTTCCAGTAATCCAAGTTATAGAGCACGTTCAAATAACTCAACAAAGAATAGTTAATTTATTAAATTTATTTTAAATTAATTTTTTTTAACTTTACCCCTATTGATGGGGTTTTGAAGGAGAGGAGAAAAATACAATAAGTCATATTTAGGGATAAAAATAGGCTAGGTCAAGTCAATGTTAAGTCAAAAAGGCATGTGTCTAGTCTAAAGTATAAATTTAGACTTGAGCTTACATGTACATGTTGTATTTAAAAGATTTCAAAAAAATTTTAAAAGGCCTACTTGTTATGTAGGCCTTTAAAAAGATCGCTTTGAATGTTATAAATAAAAAAATCTTTTAAAAAATATCATATAATAAAGTTTAGAGGGAGTAATCCATAATGGCACCAATTTCAATTTGAGGTTCAATGTCATCCCAAATTGGGTACTCTCTCTTATCCACTATATAAGTCATTTAAACTAATTTATTGGAATCAAGAAATGATGGTATGTGTTAAATTGAAGAATTTTTTAATTTTACTAACATTAAATAAGGCTTTGAATGAGAGAAAAAAAATACAATGAGTTAGATTTAAGCGTTCATTATAAAGTAAGATTGATAAATAAGCATTGATAATTTGGAAGTGACGTATTTTGTAAACTGAAGGGAGTAGATATTATCACATGCCAGGTCATTGTTAAAAGAAAACCAAATTTTCATTTTTGAGTAAATACTGGATTTCATTAACTCATAAAAGAGAGGGCTTATAAATTAAATAATAATCATGCTCTTGGTTTCCTTCATCAGCTTCCACTTCTTGTGTAAGGGATGGAAACCGGAGGGTGATCAATGATACAAAATTTTCCAGCAAACGTGTTTGACCGAGTTTAGCTAATAACTATCAGCTGTACCCACAGTTTCCCTAGACAAAGCTTCCAACTTGCTAAAGTAAAAGACAGAATGGCTTCTTCATAACTTGATTATTTATTGAAGTGGACATGGATTACATAAATACCCATACAGAACTAGACAAGTAGTACACATGACACGGACACAACTCAACACAAACTAAAGTAGTACACAACAAAGGTACATATAGAACATAAGACACAACAACACATAATTTATTCATTTTCCTAGACAGCAGAGAAAGCATCCATTTGGTTTTCAGAATTGGGTTCCCAATCTAGCCGTTGATGATGTTCTCCGATGCAGCGTGATGGCTATGAATGCCATGGCAACACTTGTAGCTAACAGATGCAACCTCCATGATCTTCTTCTTACAAGATGGCTCAGGGCAAGTGAGAGTGAAAGGAACTCCTGATCGTATATTGTTCACTTGGAAGTGGACACAAGGAGGAGGAACACCGTCAGCGATTTTATGGTGATACCCTATAAATGCTTCATCGAAACCTTGAATCACTTTCACTCTCCATTCATCGAATTCCTCGAGAATGGTAGTTATCAGAGTATCCGACACTTTAATCCGCACGTTGTTGCCTTTGCTCAGAATAGCCCAAGTTTTCTGGGTTTTGAATGACAACAAAGTTTCTATGTCCTTAAGCACATCTTCTTGTTCGTGGCTCAGCTTCTGAACTACTAGGCTTAACATGGAGTTGGTGATGTTGTTCCAGAAATTGGATACAGAAGTTTGATCAATCTTTGAGAGGTTGAAATGCTCGATTATGGCGTCTGCTTGCTTCATGATTGGATCCTTCTTAATGGAATCTAACAGGGTACCAATCCTTTGGGTCCCACCAATGTCTGTCCCTCCATAAATGAAGATGTACTTGTCCTCCTTAATCTGGGCATCATGATATTTGCAGTGAGTTGGTTCATAAGAAAATTAAACACAATATCGAATATGATAAAGTAAAATATATGAAATATTTAAATAATTTTTCCTTAATTTTCGATTCAGTGCCCCTGAATTTTGACAAATCAATCCTTATATGTAGTTATAAAGAGTTAATCTCTGTTCATAGAGGTCAAAGGTACTAGTCTAAAACTAGCAATGCTATATGACTGTGAATGTTGGTTTTTAAAGGGAGAATATGAGCATAAAGTATAGGTAGCTAAAATGAGAATGTTAAAATAAATGTATGGTTATATAAAAAAAAAGATAAATTTTGTAACAAAATATACGCGAAAGAGTTGAAATAACAACTATTAAAGAGAAAATAGTTGAAAATCGTTTGAGCTGGTTAAAATATGTAAAAAGGAGGCCATTAGAGAAAGTGGTGATAAGGGTAAATCAAGTAATATGGAGTCCTTGTAAAAGAAGTGGAGGAATATTGAAAAGGACACTTAATGAAATTATTGAGCAGTATCTCTTAATTAATACCATATCTAAATATTGGGTTATTGATTGAGCACAATCGCGTTGTACAATTTATATATAATTGGCCCTGCTTAATGGGATAAGGTATATTGTTGTAGCAATAATTATAACAAGTTAAAATTCATGAATCCATAATTAGAAAATAATACTCACCCACTTTTCAATCTCTGGGTAAACATTGGTTGCTTCTTTCCAGAACCAGTTCCAGTAAAGGGAGAGTTCTTCTTCAACCTTAGGTGTAAATGGGAAGGCTTCAATCTTCCAGACGAAGATCATATGCATTGCATTTTTGTGAATCACTTTACCTCTAGGGTTTGTGACGACAACGATAGGCTTTCCCTGATAATGCCAAAGCTCTTCTAATACCATCTTGCCTTTAATGGCGAACAGGTTCTGCAATACATACCATGGCATGGTTGATTTCAGTGTTTGAACTTCTCTTTCTGATCATCATTTATCTCAGTTTCCTCCACCACAGGAACCCACAAAATTTCATAATTTTGTTTCTCTTTGTCCTTTTGAATGCCTCATGGATAGATTTCAGAACCCAGATCTCGTCTTCGATGTGTTCAAACCAGAAATAAACAATAGAAGATTCTTTGTCTTCAGATCATTGTTGCTTACCTAAAAAGCATATCAGATCTCATTTAATTAAACTGTTCATATTTTGTAATCGAAATATTTAATTAATTTACTTCTTGAGTAAAAATTTTGAGAACTGACCACTTTTTGAGTAGTGTTATCGAAGATTTCAAGCTCAACAATGTTCAAGGAGAAGATGAGAGCCCTCAAAAGATCCACAATTCCAGAAGGACACAGAATCATTTGCCTTATCTTTATTCGCTCCTTTGCAAGAGCTGAAAATTTCAGCGAAGCTACCATTATTAGGGTTGGACATTTATATTTGAACAAGAAAAATTTATTAAAAAAAATGAGTTGCAAATATCAATTCAGATAATGAAAAATATAAGAGTGTCAGTTGCAATTCAAACTCCAATATATTTTCAAATGTCTCTGAATTGACATTTTCAACTCATCTTTCTGCTAAAGTTTTGAGACCTGAATCCTTCTAAATACATTTTTTTATTTAAGTGTCATTTCTTTCATATTATATACTGCAAAAATATTATTAAAAACTTGAAATAAAAACTCATAAGCAGTTCATTTTCGTAACCTTCTTCAAGCTGAATCTGAGCCAACTCATTATTCAATTTCATGACAACATGATTGAGCTTTCCAACAACTTCGGATTTGATGTTCCAATCCCTACATCAATTAGAAAGAGTACATTAGGTAATAATACTTCACAAACACAACTATATCATTAAAAAACATCATTCACAAGCATTTCTTAAAAGAAGTAGGTAAAAAGCTGTAGATTCCTCCTATCACTTAAGGAGATAATACTAATTAATCACAAGAGAAAGATAAAGATAGGAGTGGGACCAACTATTAGCATACTCATCATGCGATGAAGTAATATTAAGGAGAGACTTGCTCTAAAGTTATCTAGGAATTCATATCAAATTCCTAACATAAGAATTTAGGTTCTTTAATTTCTCAATAAAATTGTGGTAGCATGTTTATTTGTACACACAAATAAGATTTATTTATTTTGTACCTTGACACGTCAGGATCAAAACCTCATAGTTGTATTAACAAAGGCCACCAGAACTATTTTAATTTGATAGAGATGTGACTCTTATACCATAAAAACGAGAATCTAATTGCCAACATGAGAACCTCATTGACAGGCTATTTATATAAGTACATTTTGAGGTTTGAGACATGACATAATCCTGATGAGTCATGAGACTCAATTCACCTAAATGTTTTTTGTTATAAGGAAAAAAATGAGATGATCCATGAAGGAAATTAAATACTTACAGTTCAGTCATTCGATTGGAACAAGTGAGAAGTGCCAAGATTGCCCAGTAGGTATAGAAATCTCGAGGAGCAGAATACAGAGTTAGGACATCATTTGGGCTGAGAGTCTTGTCAGAGATCTTCTTCTCTAATGTTGATACTGAAAGGAATTGGAAGACACGCAACGGAAATTAATTTAAAATTTTTTCCATTTCTTGCCAGGATCTACCGTATGTGTTTAAGTCAAGTGGGAAGAAGTATTACCCTTAGTGTGCCTCAGCGACTTCCACAGCTTTCGGTCATGACGTTCACAGCTTCTCTCTGCGGCTCGTGCTCCCTTTCTGATCACAAGAAGTCGACAACTCAGATCGGCTTCCTCTACTGGTATCCACACGAACAGCGTTCCAACCACGAATGACGTGCTAGCGTCTCTTATCCCTCCAGGGCTTTCTCAAGAGTTCGTCCTCTCCGTCTCTATTTTGGCAGTTTCTTATCTGCAAACCTTTTGCAGAGTCCCCTTCGGCCTTTCTATGTTCTATATGTTTCTCTGTGCAAAACGCAGCTCCTAAAATCAGATATATAGGATGCTATGCGTTTTTCTCTGTCCACCGAATTGGATTTTGGAGTTAATCTTATATTAATTCCAAAATTAATACAATATCATATATTGTATAATTTTATAAGAAACTAATTAAATAAATAATATCAAATCCGTCCCACAGATTTAATTACCAATTTATTTAATTTTAAATAAAGATGAGACTGAACTATATTTGATTTATTCTCATAAATCAAATTTGAGATATCCTATCAATTTGAATTTTGAATTTCAAACGTGATAGAGATTTAATTTATCCTTATAAATTAAATCTTATAAATATCTCTTATATGAGATATCCTATCAATTTGAATTTCAAATTTCAAACGTGATAGAGATTTAATTTATCCTTATAAATTAAATCTTATAAATATCTCTTATATGAGATATCCTATCAATTTGAATTTCAAATTTCAAACATGATAGAGATTTAATTTATCCTTATAAATTAAATCTTATAAATATCTCTTATATGAGATATCCTATCAATTTGAATTTCAAATTTCAAACGTGATAGAGATTTAATTTATCCTTATAAATTAAATCTCATATATACATATAATGTATATATACGAATTTATATATATATATATATATACGAATATAAATATAAATAAATATATATACATCTATCCTGGATCATTCATTGAATCTGGACATGTCTTAGATTCAATGAATCTAGACATCATAGCTCGTGTTGGGCTATTTTGTGTGCGACCCTGTAGGCCCATATGAAGTTGGCAGTGGGCCATTTGCTATACTAGCCCACAAGTCGCAAGCGGTCTCTAGCAAGACATAACGACTACCCAAATCATATGAGGATCGATAAACGATGTAATCTTTTATACAACCATATCATGTCCCTTCTGTCACGTGATATTTTGGTCATGGATGAGGCACGGATAATGTCATCCTCCTATTCCTGACTGTTACTTTCTCGATCCCTGAGTGGTCTGACTATAGAAATGGAACTACCTTTTCATTACAATATGGCCATACATTTCTAGGACTCACTCATCGAGGGGCCCAGTAATATCTCTCTACGAATGTGAGGGACAAATTCCATCTTGACCATTCACATTCCTCCGCATGAAAAACCACTAAGGCCGAACATAGTCTTTATGATCACTCGGTCAAAAGTGACTTTTGACTAGGTCAAAGCTGAGCATTTTGTCATGTAGGAATCCATGATGATCTCAGGTCAAAGGGCGTATTGACATGGTTTGTATATAAGAGAAGCTTATGACGTTACCCATGCAGTTCTCTCATAGCGGGTCGGTCCAGCACCTTGTACTCTTACATGTGCTTATGACTTTGATTTATATCTCTATACATATTCAAAGTCATACTGGTCTTATTTCATCTGTGCTCCCGCATAGATGATCGACCAGGGACATTTAGGATAATATCATGAATTATCCAAGGATGGTCATCATAGTAAACATGCAAATAATATGATAACTCAATTAATAAATTCATAAATCAATAATGTTCATAAGACAATGATTGGCCCCTAGGGCACGATTTCCAACAGATACGCCCTAAATAAGTTTGAATGTGTTTTCCACCAATGTAGTAATGGGATCCAAGTTGCTTTTGGTAGGCTTGGCTTCTTCACCAAGCCTGAAGATGTGGAGTTCAATAGCATTTTCCTGGGTACGTTCCATCAGAGAGAGACGCCAAGTTTCTCCAAAGTCTAGAGCAAAAGCAGAGAGAGCTATCACTGCCTTTGCGTCCCATGTGTAGCTTCGAAGCTTCTCCAGAATTCTGACCACTGTTTTGTGTGCCTTAGATTTGTTAAATGGCTTGCATGTCATCTGTGACAACAACAATTTATTAGTATCAATCGAGCCTTTTCCATTCAACCTAATTTGTTATTTTTTTGGGGAGAAGGTATAACAAAATTAACATGAAGAATGAGAAAGTTATCTCTTTTGGAATGCGTATACAATTCAACATTAATAAATGCAATACTACCTTTGTGAAAAGAAAATATCTTTCCAGTCATCTAGCCCTAACACTTGATTTTTTTGTAATAATCAATTGTTGTTTTGAAAATTAAATTTAATATGTCAACATTTAAAATTTCAATACCAACATTTTTTGGTTAACTATGTTAGGATTAAATTTAAAGGATTGAAAAGTGCACTTGTGCCTGAGAAAAATCTGAGAAGTGAATATCACAAGGAAATGAAGAATGACCTGACAAGCAATTTCTTTGAGGGTATTGAAAGGTGGCATGAAACTGGACTGTGGAACCTTGTCTTCCACAAGTTCAACAGCTTTTGGACGCTGTCAAAGTAAATACAAACAGACAGAGTGATAGTTGGTAAATAAGTAGAATATATTCTTAAAATAATGATATCTAAAATAACAAAATATATAGAAATATTATATTTAAAATAAAATCAAACCTCTTAATTAATTAGCTCTTAAGTTTAGAACTGAAAGAGTATAACACACATATAGAGTTTTAATGAAGTACCTTGAGATTGAGGGAGTTGCTGATATGAGTGGAGCTCTTGACAATGCCGGATACAACATTGTAAAGAGAATCAACATCGTACTTGGGAGCTTGCGAGTCATGGATTCCGATGATGTGGTTGGAGATGACTTCATCAGGTGCAGTGAAAGGGTTGATGATGATCTGATCCGATGAAGATGAAGACGATAGAATACCAATTCTCGTTCTTGAGGAAGCTGCTTTGGCCGTTGGCTTCATGGTGGACAAGTCTGCAAGTGTCGTATGAAGTGATAGAAGTAGAAGAATAAAAGATGAGTTTTTGTGCTCTACTTGCTGCTTCTCATGGCATATTTATAGGGTATAAAAGGCATGTGGTGCAATTATAAATAATAATAATTAAATGAATATATAATAATAATAGAATGTGAACAATTGAAAGTTGAAATGAGCCAGGATTTGAAATAGCGTGTCATCTCCAGATCGTTCCGATCGAAACATGGATATGGTTTGTATTATTTTATTATGTAAGAATAAGGAAGATACGAATCTAATTAATGGAGACAATGCTTTTTAGGTTTTAGACAAATTAAAGTACATATAGTGATTTAATAAGTTTAGTCTATCTCATCGAAGATATATAGAAGATTAAAAATAAGTTAGTGATATTTAATACTTTACATAATATATAATATCAATATTGCTCTTAACAAGAGGACATAAAAGAAATTTAGTAATTTTAAAATGTCATTTATATATTTGGGCAAAAATTATAACGAAAATAAACGATTATCATCTAGTAAAATAATAAATATAACAAAAATTGTGTACACACATATGTATGTATATTTCGAGCAATAAAAAAAGATTTTTTTAAAATTAAATTCAAATAATTCAAATGTTACTTTAAAAGAGAGAAAAGAGTGATTTTATAGGTTGAAGATGTCATCTATAACATACAATAAAAAATAATAATAAAATAAATAATATATTTAAGTAATATTACATTCGGTCCAAATTATAGAAGCTAACTGATTTTTTAAAATAGATTTAGGAAACTAAATAAATCAGTTAATGTAACTAATATAATAATTAATCGATTAATTTAGGTAAATTGAAGAGTATGTAATATTAATTCATGTGGAAGGATTGGATTTGATAATTATTAACTGATTTATTTAGTTTCCTAAATTATCTTAAAAAAGTAAACTAGTTGTGATAGTCAAAATATAATGAAGTAATAGACTAGTTTATAGGTTTAGAGCGTGAAGGATGGTTAAATGCTCACCTAAAAGGGAGGCTAACATGAGTCCTTACCTCTAAGTCCTTACCTCTAAGTTTTTATGGGGTTGTTTGATATGAGGGATTTGGAGAGGAGAAAGGAGGAAATGTTTTCTAAGTTAGATTAAAAAAATTAGAAAAAATAAAGTTATAAAATTTTAATAGAGAGAAAAATGTAAGATTATAGAGAAAAAAATTAATTAAAAACTTTTAATCTCATTTTTTTAATTTTTTGAAATTCTAACTTAGAGAAAATTTCCCTCCTTTCCGCTCTAAATCCCTTATCGAACAACTTCTAAAAGTACCCCTAAAAGTATAGGGCGCATCACCTTAAAAGGATTGAGTAGTTCTCTTGTAAACATTGATCTTAGCACCTTAAAAGTAGTAGATTACCAATTTGATCTCACTTATAATCTTAACCTATTAGCATCTATCCTTGTTATTTAAAAAATAATAATGTTATGGCTTCAAAAATTTATTAGATAATTTATTCAACAAAAGAATATATAGTAGATCTTGTAAATTTTTTTCAGAGGGTCATGGGCAGCTGAGTGGCTGAAGGCGCGGGAGTTGTTTTTGAGGTCTACGTTCGAGTCTCGACTGCTGCTGGGTGAAGGTTTTTATTTTAATTTTAGCACGCAAAATTACTATTTTGCCCTCCCCTTCTTTTTCTCTGCATCGTACTCCCTTCCCCTTCAGACTTCTGATTTCAGCGGTGACGCAGGCGGGGAAAATAGCATGAGCAGGTTGGAAGCTTTCTGCTAGGGTTGCCTTGTGGTCAGTCATCGCAGTGTGTTGTCAATCTCCTCGACTGTGCTGTCGTCCTGGGAGCGGCGCATCGCATGATTGCTGTTCTCCTTTAAGTGCCGCGAGCAGGGGAGAAATCAAGGGGAGAGGAAGTCGTGAGAGGTAGCGAGGCGGTGTGGTGGTCGTCATTGTTGAGTTTCTCTGTTATGGAGTTTAATTGCTGGGTCACCGTCTCGTGGGAGGGGGTCATTGTCGCAAAATCCATTGTGGCATTGTAGCAAGTATATTTGTCCAGCTTCCTTTTTCCTGTCGCTGTCGTTGTTCCAGGATTGCCATAGCCAGTCTTTGCCGTCGCGTCTCCTCTGTTGTCACCGGGGGAAATTTTAGATTTTTGGGGTCCTTCTTGGTAACTGTTGTTGGATTCCGTAAGCTGGTTGGATATTTCTGTGAGTGACAGAGAGGAGGAAATTGGGAAGTTTGGCTCTATTATTCCTTCCGTTTGGTTCTATGACTTCCACTGAAGGTAAGTGCACACCATTTTCTCCTCCATTGATCATTCCTCATTTGGATACCTTCATCTCTACACTCCTGTGTTTCTGTTCTCTTATAGAATCGCAGAGAAAATAAACTTGGAAATTTGTTATTGTAATGGCCATAGGTGGGTTCCAGGTTCTAAGTCCTGAGCCATTCATTGTCCCCTGCTGTGTTGGCTGAGAATTCCTTCTGGTGATAGATAGGTATGTGCTTTGTAGTAATAAAGGAAACAGAGTTGTGTGGGCCGTTGGTGATGATGGAAACAGAGTATATGTATTCTGGCCTTAATTGGTGCGCTGTGTATGAATGTGTAGGGCCATTGTTCTGTTAAGGTTGTTGTCCCAGGAAATGATTTTTGTTGCTGTTGGAAACGATTGTATATATATACATATTATGTTTGCTAGGTTGTGAAGATATATATATATATATATATACGTAGGTATGTGTGTGCTGTGATGATGGTTGACAGTTCTAAGGTGTTAATTGAGAAATGTATATATGTATGTTCATATACCAATGCTGCTGTGTTTGCATGCGTTGGGAATATATGTGCTTGGGGGTGGCGGCAGGAAGGAAAAAGAATGAGAATATAAGGCCCTGATCATTTTCTTTGGTATATAAATATGCATACATGGGTATGTGCTGCTGTTTTGGCAATTTGTTGTGGTATGAGTGTTATGATAAATGGAAGGACTTGGAAGCCAATAGAGATTTTGAAATTTTAAATGGTTGTAATGTGGAAGGTTTCAGATTTGAGTAAAGATCATGTTTAAGGATTATTTGGAATGAATTAGTGTTTTAATCAACTTAATCATGAATAAGGCATGCCAATGGCAATGTCTCTCTGATTGATAGTAAATTTAGAATGACTGATTTCCGTTAAGGGTATACTTAGAAGGTTAACATGTTATTTTGGGATGTCAGGGGATTGAGAAGTGAAAGTAATCGAAGTGGTTGGGCTGAAAAGAGTAGCTGTTTAGGAGTGTGGCAGGTGAGTGAATAGCGTTCCCTAAAATTTATATTTTCAAATGCATTGTCATTTCAAATATGAATTTCGAAAAGCCAATTTTACGAAAGTACAGTTTAAATCGTTAGAAATGATTTTCTTTCGATTGGTTTACAAAAGAATTATGATTATGTATGAAAATTGATGAATAAGCTTTTGAAAAAAGTTTTTTCGTGGGATTCATTCTTGCGACAGTTTGTGGCCTTGAGCCACCAGAATTATTTCGTAGAATTTATTCTCGCGACAGTTAGTGGCTTCAAGCCACCAGAATGGTTAGTTACCCTCGTGGACTGTGTCCATGTCTGTTTTCATTCTGTTGAAGTCCTACAGTAAGATTATGGCTTTGAAAGGATTATTTTTAAACGATTGATTTGAAATGGTTATTTCAGATTATTGTTGCCCTGAAAGAAAATGTTTATGAAAATGTTCGCAATCAAATTATGAAATGTTATGAAATACATTTTTCAGTATGATTATGCATTTTTGACTTCCGCATTCTTTTAAATCATGTTTTTGGGACGTTATTCACGAGTAGATTATTTGGCTTCAGATAGTGCAGGTGACCCTAATCCTCTGGCTGAGCAGTAAAGAGCCTCGCTGTCGATCCGAAGCATCGTTCGACAAATACTACTTTTGATGTAATTACTTTCTTAAGAACTTGTATTATTTTGGAAAGGATAATGCTCCACATAAACCTTAGAAAAGATTTCGTATGATTTTGAAAACGTTATCGAAAATTTAAAAGTTTTACTTAATGTGTTAGGCTTTCAGAATATGAGATATTTATATTCTGTACCAGTCACGGTCCAAATTTAGGGACGTGACAAATAATATGAAAGTATTTAACTTTAGTTAACCCTAAGGCCACGTGAATAACGTAGTGATGATAGCGGGGTGTTAAATAGTGGTCATACTCGCCATTGTGTGTCCACATCTCTTTTGTAAACCGACAAAACAGGTTCCATTAATGGTGGTTGGAAGTTGATAATAATTTGATGAGAAAATTATGTTCACATTTATGCCTGCTTCATGCAATGCTTTCACATTGTATAAAAGATTATGGCTTCCAATATCTGAGGATACAAACTGTTCAGACTGATCTCCCTTATCTACTAAGTAAAACAATATAAGAATAGCTGTAAAATGCTCTCTATCTTAACGTCAGATTTAGACTGTAACCCTTGTTTGTTATAATTCTCAAAATACTGATACGTAAGCTCAAGAAATGAAGGGAGGCTTTTATAATGCTCTTGGGGATAAGCTTTATAGTGCATGATGAAGAGTTTAATGATGAAGCCAGCACCCATTAATATAAATTTCATAAGTCCTTGTTCGTTAAGTTCAACTATCTCCAAATAAGAGGCACGGACTCTTGGTTCTAAATGTTTTACACAACGAACCAAATTGTCTAGGCTTGACGGAGTTCTTTGAATAAATCTTGTGAACAATATTTGTTTATGCCTTTCCATGTCTTGCAGCTTCTAATTACAATAATGAAAGGGGCCAATCGAAACTACTTTTAGAATGTAAGCCTCTTCTTTAAGACGATAGAGCTTAGTAGCACCTTGTAAATACAATAGTCTTGTAAAAAATGACCATCTCCATAATCTTGAATCACTTCTTTAATGCATGTAGTCGCTTCATCTTCCACCTATCAAGTTTGATTTAGAATGAATGCAGCCGGGAATTACCCAAGCAATATATAGATAGAACTTTAAATAACACCTTAATACTTATTTGTATTGGTAAAACAATAATGAGATAAGGTGACAAATATAAAGAGATTCTGTTATCTAAATTGTGTTCATGATAACAACTGATTTGTATTCTCGTAAATTATGTATAACTAAAATCAGATAAGGCTAAAGAAAAGAATAAAAAGAAAAAAATAGGTTACAATAATAAGTTATTAAACGGGAGCAATCTAACAAAACTAAATAAGAAAAGTTAGTGGTAAATGATGCACATGTAACCTTCCACGCTTCCACTTGGTCATAAGAGAGGGTGCCCACTGTCTGAAGCCATTGATACCTGATTTATTGATACATTCATCATTTGTCAAATGAACAATGGAGGGAAGTGCCCTCAATTATTGAAAAGTAGGAACAAATATATCAATGACACATGTACGGCCAAGAAACATGGAAAGCACACACCTAGGAAATAAATAGATGGGATAATTGATATAGTCATAGTACAAATAATTAATACAAAGTATTTTTCAAATAAATAAATTATATCACTTGTAAAAAAGATAAAGGAGAATCCAGCAATTAATGTTTTAGGTACAATCATCACATAAAATATTTTAAACTAATTTTAAAAAGATAATTAACACTCTAAAATATTTAAATTAGTAAAATTTTGTCTCTTTTACTAATAGAACTATAAATTTTCATATTATTCATACTACAAACTTTTTATTTTGATATATCATTATTTAAAAGGTTACATGTATAATATTATTTAAAAAAATATTAAATAAACTTTAAAATTGACATCATAAAAACTCATACATGTATATTGAGAAATGTAATAAAGGATATGTTTTTCTGGAAATTATTAGACTTAACCATATTTTTTAAAAATAAAAAATAATACATATATAAAGTTCCTTGTAAGTTGGGAGACTACGTGAATTTATAATTAAATGATAAGCTCTCCATCTTTATTTATAAGATTTTTTAATTGAATTATGTTATTTTAAGAAACTATTGAAATTAGTTAAAAGTAATAAATATATAAAAATATATTTTATTTTTAAATATACCCTTATTTATAGATGGGACCTGAACATAAGAAAAATAATGAGAGAGAATATATAAAAATATAATGAGAGAGAGTATATTAATTAGGAAAAAATAAATAAAAATACATTTTATGTCAAGAAAAATTCAAAAAGGATTTTATAAAAGGAATATGCCAATTAAAAAAATATCTTATAAATAGGGATAGAGGGGTAATATTTTAAAAAGAACCTGATCCCCGCATTTTTCACAAACAAAAAGTAACTTCCCGGATAACAATGATTTAAATAAGTTTTGTTTTTGGTTCAACCAGTGTTTGGAATTGATCACCTTGATTTTGTAAGCACAAAATACCATCGGGATAGGCTTAAGCAATTTCATTTATAAGGTAGATTAAATCATTTCCAGTTTTGTACTCAATAAAATGATTTCCAGTTACCCTAGAAAAAATATAGTTCTTAAATTGGATATTTTGTTGGTATAAAAATTAAAAAAAAAAAAAGAGATTAGATTTACCCTCTATAAGAATAGAACGAAAATTGGATAATTTTCTATACCAAATGTGAATGCCAAGTCTCCAACCTCACCTGCCAAGCACGGTACCTAACAAAAGCCCAATGACATGGAAATGAAGTATCCTCGATCGTTGCCCCGTAAGGAAATGACAGATATATATGTAAAGGACATGGTATTTTTTTTTTATATAAAAATTTTTAAAAACCCCACGACCACTTCTTATCAACTTATTTGTTTGTGGGTATAAAATTTATTAAAAAAAAAAGTTAGAATCACTTATAATTTAAGTGTAGACTAAATTTTTTTTTTAAGTGATATTAATATTAGGCAAGATGAATTATCTATTATTCTCAGACTTAAATATAGACACCTAAAATTTTTAAATTTTATAACTAAAATCACAGTAAAATAATACTCTCTAAAATTTAAATATATTTTAAATAATTATATATCTTATTTTTTTATTACTTAAATACCAACAACTTTATTTGTTGGTAATCTGTGGTCATGTTGGGCCCTTCTTTGGCAGGAAGAGTTTTCGGGAAGCCATCGGCCAAATTTGAGTGTGGGAACGCGCAAGGCATGGTTTTAGAAACATTTTTGCTAAGACAAAATTTTTTCCATATATTTGTTTTGAAATCATAATTAAATATGGTAAAAAACAGTAATTAAAATATTTATAACTAGAAATTATAAATTATAAATTATAAATTGAAATCCTATAAATTATAAAAATTTGTCTACCTTAGAATTCTATTGCGACTCTCCCTGAATAGATCAATGACCTCCGTACAGATATGTACAGTGCAATTTCTGTGCTGAGTCTTAGAAATGGAACAATTTTTTTAATAGAACAATAATTGAGAGAAGGGCTTTGAATGTAAAAAGTGAAGAATTGTAGTGGATTATAATTTTTCGGTTTATTTAGTAGATTATAGTGGATCATATTTTAGAGAGTTTATGCAAACTGGATGTAGGCTCATAGATAGAGTTGAACCTGAATAAAATGTTGTTTGTGTCACGAAATTGGAGTAGTGAAGTACAAAATATAAAGAATTTTATATTCCTTAAACCTTAAATAATTAAATAGAATATTTAATATAATAATCATAATATATATTATATTATAATAAAAAAAAAGTCATCTGTAAAAATTTTGATAAGATTATCTTTATATAACAAACCTTTTAAAAATTCTACAACAAACTGTGAAAGTGTTTCAAATCCTATAAAGACATTTTTTAAAATAACCTGTACTCATACTTTCACAAAATAATAAGAAATTAGAATTTTATCTATAAATTAGGTAGAACATCTAAACTTCAAACAAAATAATATAAGTATTTCATAAATTTATAATTATATTATAAGTAGATACGCCAAAAAAGAATTAATACTTCAGATCAGAAGTAAAGCTCTTCACTGCTCTGCTGTAGGAATAAGGTCAATAGCACTAGCTAAAGCTAAAATAATATATCGGTAAATAACGTGCCGTAAAAATATAATTTAAAATACAGGAAAAAATTATTTACAACATATTTAATTGTAAATAATAAAGTTTTGTGGATGGATATAAATTTTCTATAATATAGAATAATAGCAACCATGAGACTGTATAAAATCATCAAATCAAATCAAATATCCAGTAAAACATTCTATTTAAAAAAAATATGTGTAAAATAATAATTCTCAAATCATACTTTTTCGTAGAACTTCAACAGAATGAAAACAATCAAGGATACACAATCCAAGATAGTAACTAACCAATCTGGCATGACTCGAACCCATGAAAACATACACATGTACAAAACCATGAACAACATACACAGATATAAGACCCACGGGGTAACAGGCGCAATTTAACTTAATAAAGAATAAGATATGTCAGTATTAAAATCTCATAAAGAGCATTCTATAAACAAAAACCTCAGCATAAATATTAAAATAAAATTTCAAAAGATTTTCTTTATTTTTCGTCTTCCAACTAAAACTTTTTAAAATAATAGCAACTTAACTAGACATTTCATAATGTAAATCATGCTAACATGAGAGTTGACAAAAGATCTTTCAGAACTTTTCTTGATTCCTATAAACGTCAGTGTATTTTTCTAAGATGTTAAAACATGACAATAACCATAAAATGAATATAAATAATGATAATATTTAAATGAAATTGCCTTGATAAATAACATTCAACATAATTAATAAATTGATAAAGTATAACAAATGACAAAAATATCATTCAAAATAAATAATTATTAAATATTATTCACTTACTTGTAATGCTCCAATAATTTACTGCTGTTCTATGCTTCAAAATAATATTCTCCCTTATTTCCTAAATTTTTTGAAAATAATTCATTAATACTTAAACTCAAAATTCAATTATAAGGGCGGTTATAACATACTATTATAATTATATATATCCGAAATATTTCCATTCATGAAAATATGACACTTAATCACATAAGCTTCTTTTCTTCCAAACATGAAACATATATCCATAATTAATAATCTCCAAAAATTTCTCTTTTTTTTTTTTACTTTTCAAACTCCATAATCCGTCAGGGGATAAAATTCATCACTTTTATACCAATTACCTTTGCCTTGCTACAATCACAATAAGTCACACATATATACTTACCACAACACTTTAATATTTCAAAAATTTTACATTATCATCTTCTCTATTTTCATCCAAAACAGTAAGCTTTCACACAAAATATAGTCACTTCCCAAAACTAATTTCAATCCGTAAAATACACATTTCCTCCGTAACAGTCCCAAGTTTAAAGGAAAAGATCTCTTATACAGTGTAACCTAAAGCTCCTTATTTCCAAAATAAACTTAATTCCTTTAATATAATTCCTTTGAACTTATGTTTATCTATAACTTGTTAAGTCCATAAATCTCTTTTATACCCAATTTCATATTCTCCACTTTAGCTCAAAACCCACGCATACATAACATCATCCTAAGTTCCCTATTTTGTTCTTTTTTTCAACCCACAGGTCTTTCACACTGTTTTGGTAACAGAGCAAGACAAACTTAAATCATACAACCACAGCTACAAATGTTCATTAGAGAGGAAAAGGTGTTGGCTTACCATACACCACACACGCCAGTTTTATGTAGCAGTAAGAGCGAGGGAGGTTGGAGGCTGCTACCTCCGAAATGGGGAAACTCCAATAGTGACAAGATAACCGACAGAACAGAAAAAAAATAGAGTTAAACTTCCCAAAGCCACGACCACCAACGATGAAGAACAATAGCAGACATGTGACAGCTCGACAATGACATAGAGCAAGTAAAAGGAAAAGGAAAATCTTCACAATAGCCAGATCTGACCAACAAGGAAGACCATGGCTATTGTGATGACACGACACTTGTAACAACAGCTTAGACAACGGAGGGGGATGAAGTCACGGCGGCGATGGGTTTCAAGGACTTGCGAAGCTTCTCTGCTCTTTCTCTCTCACTGTTGTCAACATAAAATGGAAAGGAGAAGTTGAAGAAATAATAAAATAGGCAGAAGGGCAGTATGCTATTTAACATATTATCTGAAGAAAATAAAACCCCACTTTAGCTTAAGTGGGGGTTCGAACATTAAATCTCTCACTTAACTCTAGTGCCTCTAACTACTCAAATATCAACTTTACTTTGTGACAATACTGTAAGAAATAATATATACTTTATTAAAATGGTATTATTTATCTAGTTATTTTCTATGGTCATTACAATTTGTCATCTCTCTATCCCTTAACCATATACCTTTACAACTTATCAATTTTTTTGTTTTTAAATTTTGTGTTCAAAACTATATTTTCCTATTTGGATGATGAAGCCAAAAGTGCTTTTGGGCTCAAAAGTTGCTAAACAGGGAGAAAATGTCTAGAAGTACTTCTGGACTAAACTATAGTATTGAGATGTTCAATATAGTTTCAGATAAGCTGTGGGACTAGCTTTTGGGCAGGTTTTAAGGCTATGTAATGATCATTTTGCCCCTATTTTTATCACTCTCTCTTTTCTCTCAGACAATACTCCTCTCCTCCAGCCTTCAACCTTCTTTCACTCTCTCCTCTCTTTACTTACTTCACTCTCTCTACCATTTCTCCTATGCATTTCTCTCATTCGTCGCCCCTATGTCTTTGCCTTCGTTGTTAGCCCCTATCTTCACCTCATTCTATATCTTGGCCGGTGTCTTTTCAAGTTGGTTGCCTCTTTCTTCTCTCAGGTCATAGACGATGCTCAATCGCTCTCTCTTCTCAGCTATTTGTAGGTGGTCACACTCTATAATTTCTCTGTAATCTTTCTCTGATCACTCTCTTCTTGGTGTCATGACAAACCCATATTTTTATATATTAATTCATATCATTTTAGTGGGATTTTGTCAAAATTATGGTCCTTAATTTTATTATTTGTGTTCTAATTGAATTAATATGACTTACATTGAATTAGTGCTTAATATGGACACAATTGTCATATCTTTAGGGTTTCTCCTAAACAATTATTTTTAGAATAAAAAGTATTACATTATTATAATTTTATATTTCAGGAATTTAGGAGAAATCAGAATTCATAAATGACAAAAAAAAAGCTACAAAATCAAAAACTGCATTATAGGACCCAACGGGCCAAACCTTACGATTTGGCCCATTAGGTCACCTTTTTAATGATTCACGCAGGAAAGCAAAAGAAGCACGCCGCTGAATTGGAATTGAGGAAAGAGAGGGACACAAAGTGGAATTGAAAGAAAGCAAAAGACTCACACACATAGGGTGCTGCAGCGAGAATTGAATTGAAAAGGGGGAATCCACACACACGCACACAGAGAGCTGCCGCAAGAACCAAACGCACACAAGAATCATTCACCTCCTGCACAAACAAGCTACTAAGCAAGAGCACCAATCTCCTACATCTCCTTCTCCATTATCCACGACGCCCTTCTCCACTTATATACTACCATCGTCAATTAGAGGAGAAAGGGCAGCAGCACAAAATAGCGACTCAAGGAGACCGTGACAGTGCAAGGATCTTGGAGATAATGGTAGCGCGGATATCCGCGATTACTTTAATAGCTATGTGTGGCTAAGAATCATAATTCTCTAATTCAATGGCAAAGGCATGAGTTTGGGATCTCAAAGGGGAGTATAAGTTACTCTAATTCTCTACCCAATAATTATATTATGACTCTTAGGTTTTAGGATTAATTTTATAATTATTGGAAATTTTTAGAATAATTTATTTGTATTTATTGAGGATTATTGTGACTGAATTTTTGTTTGACATTTGACATTAATCTTTAATTAACTTTAATTTCATTTACTTTGATCTGGGTCAGACATTGAATTGAGATTATCGTGAATATTTTATGATTTTTTAAGGTGGCTTGAATTATTGGATCGTTGTGTCTCTTGTTGGCCTAAATTATATTTTTATGAATTATTAAGTTATAATCAATGATTGGTTTTTAATATCTTTAGTCCTAATTTATTATTCTGGTGGCAGTTAATAAATTAGGATTTAGAAAATATTTTGTGACAATTCGAGGTGACTCGGTTGTTTGATTAAAAGCTTAATTATAATTCTTAATTCATTATGTAAAACTCCCATATCTTTTGAAGCTATGATTGCTTGCGTTATTGAATTAGAAGATTGCTTTTATTGCTATTAATCACCTTTGAATTTATTCTTTTCACTCATTATCATTCATTATTCATTTCTTTAAACTAAAAATAACAAAAATATTTTCTTTAAATCTATTTTAATTCATTGCATTTAGTTGTTGGTCAATCAAAACAAATCCCATTTTCTAATTTAGGTTGCATTGTATTTAGTTACTTAAGAATTTAATTTCACATTTTGGCTCCTCAGAGAGAACGACCCGAGGTTGCACTATATGTAATCCTTGGTTTAAATTTTTGAAGTAACCCTAAGGAGACATCGGATTAAGGTTGTTTCAAGTGATGCCGTTGCCGGGGAGCCAAGAAATTGGTTCCCTAGTAACTAAGTGCAAGTAACATTTTTTGGGATTAATTCAATTGCTGAGCCAATCTTAGTTAATTTGCATAACATTTGCATTTGCATTTTTGCTTGTATTATCTATTAAAAAAACAAAAAAAGTTCATTTTTTTGTTTGTTTATTTTTCTTTTATTTCAGATTCTTTTCATCTGACTGCTACTGTTTATGCCTAGGAGTGATCGAGCTTTACCTTTGATTCTCTTAAATCTTGAAATTGAAAGGTCTATGAAAAAGATTAGAAGAAAGAAGAGATTAGGGGGTACAAGTCAAGTTATTGTTTAGGAGTGGCATATTTCACAAGAGTCAAGTTTGTCATCTAGTGAACAAGAGCCTAGTGAGAGCTACCTCTAGTGAACACGTGTTAGAACAAGAAACCAT
The DNA here is from genome assembly GCA_037074615.1 of Leucaena leucocephala. Lineage (NCBI taxonomy): Eukaryota > Viridiplantae > Streptophyta > Magnoliopsida > Fabales > Fabaceae > Leucaena > Leucaena leucocephala. The sequence continues at coordinate 8,713,934 of CM073533.1, read as the reverse complement.
GGATGGTGCTAACGGTAATAATGATTATAATGGGCTTAATGGGAATAACGGACATGGTGAAAATAACTTAGGAAATAATGGTGAGGATGATAGAAGCAGGAGGAAGATTAATAATTCTAATGTTGATTATGATCCTTATGGCTTTTATATTGATAATGTGAACTTTGAAATTAAAGGATCATTAATTTCTTCCTTACCTAAAGTTTATGGCTTTACAGGTGATGATCCACAGAGGCATTTAAAGACTATGCATATAGTGTGCTCTTCCATGAAACCACCCACAGCTAATCTTCAAGATGTATTGAGGAGGGTATTTCATATTACTTTAGAAGGGAAGGCCAAGGAGTGGCTTTACACGCTACCTCAACATTTTACTACATTGACTTGGGATCAGTTGAAAGGAGCATTCTTGGATGAACACTTTCCTGCATCTAAAACTTCAAGGCTAAAAAAGGAGATAACTAGTGTGGTCCAACAAGATAATGAATCCATGCATAAGTATTAGACCAGGTTCATCACACTTCTAGCTTAGTGTCCATACCACAATATTTCAAAGAATGATCTGGTTAATTCTTTCTATGAAAGGCTACTTCCACATCATAAGCCATCAATTCATGCCGCTGCAAATGGTTCTCTTAGAGAATTAAGTCCCAACGCTGCATGGTACCTACTTCAAAAGATGGTTACCAATGACCCTTAATCTGAAGACACAAGAAAAGTGTATAATACCTCTTCAGTTTCTTCCCAAGATATTCTTGCTAAAATTGCTACTTTGGGGAACCGAATAGAGAAAAGACTTAGTATTTTGGAGAATAATGTGAATGCCAAGCAGGTTAATTCAATGGGTCACTCTCAAGCTATAGTTATTGGTTGTGAGTACTGTGGGTCAATGATGCATGCCTCGAATACTTGTTCTCGCTATGAAGAGGTTTCTTCTCTGTACCAAAATAAGAATAGTCTATATCAAAAGAGGGATTCTTACTCTAATACTTATAATCCAGGTTGGAGAGATCATCCTAACTTTAGATGGGGTGAGAATCAAGGCAACCCTTAAGAAAATTTCTCAAATCAAGTGGTACCTAATCAAGGGGTATCATCTTCTTTTTCTGGAGGTAATGAACTTGGTATGATTGTGAAAGGTATTACTGAGCTCAATTCAAAGTTTGACAATCAGAAGTCACAAACTGAGGCTAAGTTACATGCTATGGAGAATAAGATGGATTCATGTCTACAAAATGTGTTCTCTAAATTGGAACAAATGGAGACTAAGCATGATAATTTGAATGCTTTTGTTACTTAATTCTCCAACAACTTGAGTGAACAACAAGCAAATAGCAGTGGTTCTATACCCTCCAACATAGTGATAAATCATAAATCTTTAAATGCAATCACGTTGAGAAGTGGTGAGAAAATTAGGCCAAAGAATGTACAATTCAAAGAACATGAAGAGGATGAAGAGCAGGTTGATGAGGAAATAGAAGTTGAGTCTCCTCCTGCCAAAACTACTCAAGAAACTTCCCAAGCTGAGGAAAAAGCTTCTATCCAATCTGAAATCCTACAAGAAAAGAAGCTCCTAGAGAAGTGTCAGAAATAACCAATAGTGCAAAATGATGAAGAGGCAACAACTATCATAAATGGACCAGTTAAAAAAGGATCACCTTCTGACTCCAAAGGTGATGAGGTAAATATTTGTGACTTGCCTTTTCCAAATTCTTATTTGGTTAGTAAAAAGATTGTTGAAAAGAAAGATAATGATGAATTATTTGAAATATTTAGCAAACTTGAGGTTAATGTGCCATTGCTTGAATTGATTAAAAAGATGCCTAAATGTGCTAAATTCTTGAAAGACCTATGTACAAACAAGAGGAAGTATAGGCATAGTGAGAAAATCCAACTGGGGTTGAGTGTTAGTGCCTTATTTAAGCCATAGTTGCCAATTAAATGTAAGGACCTGGTTTCCTACACTATTCCTTATACCATAGGTAGAACTACAGTTTTCCATGCCCTACTTGACTTAGGTGCATCAATTAATGTCATGCCGATCTCTGTTTATAAGACCTTAGGTATTAAAGCTTTGAAAGACACTAGTATAGTGCTTGGCCTAGCTGATAGGACGGTGAGATACCCTAAAGGTATTCTTAAGGATATTCTGGTGTAAGTGAAAGGTCTTATTTTTTCAGCTGACTTTTATGTTCTTGATATGACTAATGACCTCCCCATTGAGAGTACTTTGATTCTAGTTAGACCTTTCCTTTTAACTGCTGAGACAATAATTAACATGAAAAAGGGTCTTATCACTATGGGGATTGGGGATCAAGAAGTGCAATTTAATCTTTCAGAAGCTATGAATCATGGTTATGAAGATTATTCTTATTTGGGAATTAGTTCAATTGAATGTCATGACGTGGACCACTTACATGAGACTAATATGAATAAACCTCACTGGTGTGACTTAGTTGTGAACCATGATGATACTTTTACTTGTCTATCTTCCTCACACCCTTCTCATATTTGTGCATGTGAAGGTGGCGTATTATGTGCCTATTGTTTAGAGATAGACAGTTGGCTTTCTTCTGCTCATGAATTTGATGTATCATGTTACTTTGACTTTGATATTACTAGTGATTCTACACTTGATAGCCTTGAGAAAGGTATATTTCTTGATTTTACAGGAACTGATAATAAGGAGCATAATGCACAAGCTACAAATATAGCTTTCCCATTGAGTGGCGCTGGAACATTAGAAGAGGATAGCAGTGATTCTGTTACTGCCTTAGTCCTTTCTAATCACACTCTAACTTCTAATTTACTTTCTCTTTCTATTGATCAGACTGACCCTAACTCTCCTATTTCTAGGTCATTTAATGGTGGCACTGAGTCGAGAAGTAAAGAAAATATACATCATACTTAGCTTATATCTCTTTCCCCAAGCCACAAACACCACTCGTACTGAATGCACTTGATATAATGAAGATAATTCCTTCTATTGTGCAACCCCCTGATTTAGAATTGAATCCCCTCCCCTATAACTTGAAATATGTCTTTCTTGCTGATGATTATAAATTCCATGTTATTATTTCCAGTTCTTTGAGTAGTTCTGAAGAAGAGAGACTAGTTTAAGTGTTGAAAAGGTATAAAAGGGCTATAGGTTGGTCTTTAGGGGACATATCAGGGATTGATCCCTTGGTTTGCACACACAAGATCCTTTTAGCTGAAGGTTCAAAGCCAGTTAAGCAGCCACCAAGGAGGTCGAACCCTCTGATTCATGAAGTAATTAAAAAGGAGGTATCTAAATTATTGAGTGCTGGGATCATATATGGAATCTCAGATAGTGAGTGGGTAAGCCCGATACATGTAGTACCGAAGAAGAGCGGTATCACAATAGTGAAAAATGAGAATAATGAACTTATTCCAACAAGAGTTTAGAATGCTTAGAGAATGTGTATAGACTATAGGAAGTTGAATGAAGCGACTAGGAATGATCATTTTCTATTGCCTTTCATTGATCAAATGTTGGAAACAATATCTAGTAAATCTCACTATTGTTTCTTGGATAGCTTTTCAGATTATTTTCAGGTACCAATTGCACCTGCAGATCAAGAGAAGACTACTTTTACATGTCCTTTTGGCACCTACGCATATGGAAGGATGCCAGTTGGGTTATGTAATGCTCCAAGCACCTTTCAAAGGTGTATGATGGCGATCTTTAGTGATTTATTGGAGCATAATATGGAGGTTTTCATGGATAACTTTACCGTTTATGGTGATGGCTTTGATGATTGTTTACTTAGTCTTGAGCATGTTCTTGATAGATGTATTGAGAAACAGTTTTGAATTATAAAAAATGTCATTTTATGGTAGAAGTGGCATAGTACTAGGTCACCGCATCTCTCAAAAGGGGATTGAGGTTGATAAAGACAAGATTAAAGTTATTTCTTCACTTCCCTATCCTACATGTCTTAAAGATTTAAGGTCTTTCTTAGGGCATGCCGGGTTTTATCGACGTTTTATAAAAGATTTTAGTAAAATTGCTTTACCCCTCTCTACGCTATTGAGAAAAGATGTTGATTTTCACTTTGATGATAAGTGTAGACATGCCTTTGACTCATTGAAATCCTTACTTGTTTCACCTCCTATTCTCACTGCACCTAATTGGGATTTATCTTTTGAATTGTCTTGTGATGTTTCTAACTTTGTAGTAGGTGCTATACTTGGTCAAAGGGAGGATAAGTGATCTAGAGTGATAGCTTATGCCTCAAAGACACTTGACCCCGCTCAGGTGAATTATACCACAACCGAGAAGGAACTTTTTGCTATAATCTTTGCTTTAGACAAGTTTAGACAGTGTCTGATAAATTCTCGAGTGGTTGTTTTTATAGATCATGCAGCAGTGCGTTACTTATTCAAGAAGCCTCAGTCTAAACCAAGACTGCTGAGATGGGCTTTATTGCTACAGGAGTTTGACATTAAAATTAGAGATAGAGTTAGAGCAGAGAATCATGTGGCTGACCACCTTAGTCAGTTACCTGAAGGCACTAAAGGAGTTGACTCCTCTGATCTTACTGTTGATTCCTTTCCTGATTCTGCACACTTTGCCTTAGCTGTTCAGGAGCCTTGGTACTCTAATATTGTTAACTATATTGTCACTAATCTTGTACCTCCTTCTATGTCTAAGTTTCATGTTGATAAGCTAAATAGGGAGGTAAGATATTACATCTGGGATTCTCCAATTCTTTAGAAGCAATGCGGTGATCAAATTATCAGACGATGTGTTCCTAATAATGAGATTCACTTTATCCTTACCTTTGTACATTCTTTATTTTATAGGGGAATTTTAGTGCTAATAGGACTGCTAGGAAGGTCTTAGAATATGAATTTTATTGGCCTACTTTATTCAAAGATGCTTATATTTTCTGTAAGTCTTGCAGTCTAGGTAGAAAGCATAAAATGCCTTTAAGACCTATGCATTTTTGTGAAATTTTTGATGTCTGGGGCATGGATTTTGTGGGTCCCTTTCCTCCGTCATTTAGGTTTTCATATATATTACTTGCAGTAGACTATATGTCTCGCTGGGTAGAGGCAGTACCAACTACGAAAGATGATACTTCTACTGTTGCCAGGTTATTACGCTCTCATATCTTTTGTAGGTACGGCATTCCAAGAGCAATCATTAGTGACCAAGGAACATATTTCTGCAATAGGACCATAAAGTCTCTACTTGCTAAACATAGAGTTAATCACAAGCTGGCAACTCCTTACCACCCTTAGACAAATGGATTAACTGAAGTCTCTTATCGGGAAGTCAAACGAATACTAGAAAAGATAGTGAAACCATCCCGTAAAGATTAGAGTGAAAGGCTTGAGGAAGCACTGTGGGCTTATAGGACTGCCTACAAAACCCCTATAGGCATGTCTTCTTTCCGGTTGCTCTATGGTAAGTCTTGTCATCTACCTATGGGGATTGAGCATAAATCTTATTGGGCGATCAAGGCATGTAATGCAGACCTTGAATCCTCACTTGAAAATTGAACGATGTAACTCCAAGAGCTTGAAGAGATGAGACTTGAATCCTATGATAATGCCAGAATCTATAAAGACAAGCTGAAAATGATTCATGACAAATAGATTTTGAGAAAACAATTCCATGAAGGTGACAAAGTTCTAAAGTTCAAGGCCCAATTGAAGTTGATGCCTGGAAAATTTGTTACCAAGTGGGAGGGCCCTTTTAGAGTTACCAAAATGTATTCTTTTGGTACAGTAGAGCTGGTAGATGAAGTGGCAGGTCATGTTTCACCTTTCTCCTTTCTCCTTTACTTTCTCTTGTATTGCTGATAATATCTGTTTGCTAAGATAGTTAGGAGTAAGTGTGGGGGAGGGACCATCACAGTAGTTTTAGATTTATTTGCTTTCTGTCTTTTAACAATTTCTTAGAATAGGTTATATTTTAAAGATTTCTTAGTTTTAGGTTAGTTTTTCTTTGAATAAAGCTTCCTCCCTTTTTAACTCATGACTCTTTAATCTTTAACTCATAGCCAAAATATGAAAAATTCAAAAATTTTAAACTTGTTAGGCTAAATTGATTGGATTTTTCAATGCTGTATGAGCGAATTGTCTATGTGATTCCCACCTTCCACTTGACTTTTGCAATCATTGGGCTTTACTTTCAAATCCTTATTTCTTTATGCATGTGAACATTAGTATGTCTAGGTGATAATATAATTTTGACTTGTATAGTTTTTATTCTTAATCAGTTAGCAAAGTGGAGTGTCTTTGATGCAGTGTTATTAACCTTGTTTCATAACTTTATCGTAGGGAGGAAACATATTAGAGAAAGCCATATTGAAAGGATTATTGAGCCTTAATTTTCTTTCTTATATTGTGTGATTTCCACCTAGTTTTGGTTAACCTCTAGAACTTGTCTAGATTGTTTTTCAAAACTATATTAATACCTAGAATTGTGAACATGATAGGGGCATTCATTTCTAAACCCTTTGACCTAAGCATAAGCCATCTCAATTGACCTTTGCTTACCCCTTTGAGCCCATCACTTTCATTTCATTCCATTGATTTTGAACAAGTGCTTTGCATGAGTATGATTAACTGTGCACTATTGAAGTTGTTATCTTTATCTTTTGAGTTAGGTTTGCCAATAAAAAAACAAAAAAGAAAGGGGAGAAAATAAATAGAAAAGACAAGAAAAAGAAAAAAAATGTGCAAAAAAGAAGAAGAAGAAAGAAGTTGAAAAAAAAGAAAGAGAGAAAATAAAAGGAAAAGAAAAATTGGCAATAAGGCATCCTTTAGTAGTTGAAGATTAAAGTTTATTGTTCATTTGATAGTCATATGTTATCTTACTTTGAGTTATTTCTTAATACCCATGCATTAAACTTGTTCTACATTTCATTCCATCCATTCATTAGCCTTTCACCAACATTACAACCCAATAAAGCCCCCTTGATCATGAATCTATGGTATGTTAGTAGTGGAGATAGTAGAATCTTTACAAGCCTATGGTAGGTGCTAATCTAGGTGGATTGAGTGAAAATTCCATATACTTAGAGTTGAGTGAAATACTTATACCTATGAGATATCTATTATGTTTCCTTTCCTCTATCTTGTTATGTCTTGTGTTACTTTCCTTGCTTCAAAGCATTCCATGGTTGTTGATTGATTAGAGATAGGAGTTGCTTGAGTTGATTATATATACTTGCCTTAATAGCTTTATGTTTACTTGTATTGAGTTCAACTGTTGGAATTCTTCTGACTAATATTTTGCCCAGGAGTTTAAAAGGTTAAGTGTGGGGGAGTTGATAAATCCATATTTTTATATATTAATTCATATCATTTTAGTGGATTTTTGTCAACATTATGGTCCTTAATTTTATTATTTGTGTACTAATTGAATTAATATGACTTACATTGAATTAGTGCTTAATATGGACACAATTGTCATATCTTTAGGATTTCTCCTAAACAATTATTTTTAGAATAAAAATTATTACATTATAATGATTTTATATTTCAGGAATTTAGGAGAAATCAGAATTTACAAATGACAATAAAAAGCTACAAAATCAAAAACTGCATTATAGGACCCAATGGGCCAAACCTTACGATTTGACCCATTAGGTCACCCTTTTAATGATTCACGCAGGAAAGCAAAAGAAGCACGCCGCTGAATTGGAATTGAGGAAAGAGAGGGACACAAAGTGGAATTGAAAGAAAGCAAAAGACACACACACGGAGGGTGCTGCAGCGAGAATTGAATTGAAAAGGGGAATCCACACGCACGCACACAGGGAGTTGCCGCAAGAACCAAACGCACACAAGAATCATTCACCTCCTGAACACACAAGCTACTAAGCAAGAGCACCAATCTCCTACATCTCCTTCTCCATTATCCACAATGCCCTTCTCCACTCATATACTACCATCGTCAATCAGAGGAGAGAGGGCAGCAGCATAGAATAACGACTCAAGGAGACCGTGACAGTGCAAGGATCTTGGAGATGATGGTAGCACGGATATCCATGATTACTTTGATAGCTATGTGTGGCTAAGAATCCTAATTCTCTAATTCAATGGCAAAGGCATGAGTTTGGAATCTCAAAGGGGATTATAAGTTACTCTAATTATCTACCCAATAATTATATTATGACTCCTAGGTCTTAGGATTAATTTTATAATTGTTGGAAATTTTTAGAATAATTTATTTGTATTTATTGAGGATTATTGTGACTAAATTTTTGTTTGACATTTGACATTAATCTTTAATTAACTTTAATTTCATTTACTTTGATCTGAGTCAGATATTGAATTGAGATTATCGTGAATATTTTGTGATTTTTTAAAGTGGCTTGAATTATTGGATCGTTGTGTCTCTTGTTGGCCTAAATTATATTTTTATGAATTATTAAGTTATAATCAATGATTGATTTTTAATATCTTTAGTCCTAATTTATTATTCTGGTGGCAGTTAATAAATTAGGATTTAGAAAATATTTTGTGACTCGGTTGTTTGATTAAAAGCTTAATTATAATTCTTAATTCATTATTTAAAATTCCCATAACTTTTGAAGCTATGATTGCCTGCGTTATTGAATTGGAGGATTGCTTTTATTGCTATTAATCACCTTTGAATTTATTCTTTTCACTCATTATCATTCATTATTCATTTCTTTAAACTAAAAATACCAAAAATATTTTCTTTAAATCTATTTTAATTCAATGCATTTAGTTGTTGGTCACTCAAAACAAATCCTATTTTCTAATTTAGGTTGCATTGCATTTAGTTACTTAGGAATTTAATTTCACATTTTGGCTCATAAGAGAGAACGACCCGAGGTTACACTATATGCAATCCTTGGTTTAAATTTTTGAAATAACCCCAAGGCGACATCGGATTAAGGTTATTTCATGTCGATCATGTCTTCTTTACCTTCTTTTGCTCATTTATTTGTCATCGTTCTTCTTTCGTTATAGATTAAAGCTTGTTGAAGTTTGTCATCTTCTTCCTTTCAGATCTCATTGGTAGATCTGTGAGTGAGTGAGTGAGTTCCTCCATCTCTTTCATTCTTGATCTCATCATTTTCCTAATCTAGTCTTCCGTGGTTGAAAAATCACCCTCCTAAGTTTCATATTATCTTTTATTTTTATGTAATTCTTCAAACAAAACCACATGCTTTGGTGATTGCATTTCAATTTCCTATTTGTATTGGTCATTCTTTGCTTTTATCAAATATTAAATAGATGCCTTCAATTTGTAATGGTAAACTCAAAAGAGGGTGTTTAGAGGTAATTATTGCTTTAATATGGTAAAAGATTGTAAAAGGTTGATATAAAATGCTCACTGAGGAGGACGGTCGATAAAGTATATTGCTCTTCCTAGAGCTCTATCAAGTGTTATTTTCTCACTGAGGAAAATACTTTCCCATTATGAATCATATTTAAATTTCATAGGAAAGCAATATTTTTTGAAAATAAAAAATACTCCAAATATATTTGCTATCTATCAGAGCACTCCCACTTTAATTGTAAATTTCAAATATATGTGCAAATCTAATAATGTAGGGACATGATGTGTTTATTTAAAGAAAAATTGATTTTTTTTTTATTTTTTTCTAATGACAAAATGGATTACTTACAAAAAATGAATTTTTTCCTTGCTCTGGTGTTCATTGGCAATAAAAATTTTGCTTCTTATGCCCTGTATTTTCCCTCACTCATGTAGCTGTAAAACTTTCATTCATGGTTTGAAAAATATCCTTCTACCTTTTTGCCACTTTTGTGACTAATAAGTTAGTGTTTCTTGATGTTTGATTATTTTAAATTTGTTTATTATAAAAATGTTATGGGGAAGCCGATCTTTTGTTGTTTGAACAACTAATAGTTAGTTGTCATTTCTTTATAGCATAATGAGCAAATCAAAATCATCCTGGTATAGTCAGACAAGGAAGTTATTTAGTGACTTATGTCTGTAACAAATTCAAGAAGGTGAAAGACAATGGGGTAGTATGCCTAGGGTTGCAAGGAAACTTATTGAACAAAGATTTAATACCTGCATTGCAAGTAACTACTCAAGGATATAGTTAAAAAAAAAGGTATGACACTTTACAAATGAATAGCAAATATGGAACAAATTAAGAAGTTTAGAGACAAGGTTGGGGTGGGATGAGGATAAGGGTGTAATAGTTGCTGAAGATTAATTATGGGAGAAGATGAAATTTGTATGATGTTCTTCTTATCATACATGTCATTATTTTTCAAAGTAATATGAAAAAACCATTTTCTAACCCATGACAGTTGTTGTTTGTGCAGGAAAATCCAACGATAAAAAAATTTAGATTTAAAGGGCTCCAGTTCTCTAATGAGTTAGACTGCTCTATTCAACAATATGGCTGCCACAGGGTGTTGCAATTGGGTATCTTCAAGCATGGCACATGAACTAGGGCAAGACCACGGATATGAGAATGGTGATGAAGGTGTTAGTCTTGAAGAAGGATATAGAGATTCTAATAACATCACAGAGAACCTAACGGGTGTTAGTGGGGAATTGCACAGGGTGACATTCCTCTCTTCTCAATGTGCTAATGGCAATACAAGTGTCAAGAGGAAGTTACTAATGTTTGTAGGCAGTATACTGGGGGTTAAGAAGGCAGGCGATAGAAAGAAGAAGGTAAAAAGACATGCCTCAAATGTCATAATAGACTACCTGACTGATTTGGTTAGTATGCGGAGGTCAGCCATGTAACGTGCAAATGAAAAAGCACAACAAGCGCGGCCGCCATTCCATCAATTGGCACAGTCATAACCCACCTCCATACTATTCAACAAGTTAGGGACAATATGGATTTCTTCATACAATGCTAACAAGTCTTGAGAACTCTCGAGAATAGGGAGATATATTGGTCACTTAAGGATGACTTGCAACTAGTTGTGGGATTGCTGCATCATCTCTATTATGGGGGAGGATACTCTTAGTTTGATCATTTGATTTGATTGTTAAATGTATATTTGAAAATTTAATCCCTTTTCATATGTATGAACACTAGTTAGCCATTTTATTCAATAGTAATGTTATTTTCAATGATGATTACTTAATTTTGTAACATATTATTTGATAGAAATAAACCAATCAATATGTTCACAAGAAAGCAGGGTGCAATGTCAATACACAGATAAAGACGTTGGTATTTTGGTTAGAGCTTATGTAGAACTATATATGTGTAAGGAGCCTATACTTACAAGTGAGTATACATGTTAGCAATGGGATAACAAAGTTTTAAACAGTGCACGAATTTGTTGCTATGAATAGTTCTGAATGTTTTTTAGTGTGTTTATAGCTCTATGTCGTGCATTGCAACAACATGGTCTCAAGGAAGGGAAGCGCACAGGAATACATAAGAAAGTAGAAATGTTCTTATGGAAAGTTACCTATACGAAAACTAGTAGGCAATCGCAAGAAAGATTTTAACACTCAGGCAAGATGATTATAGAACACTTTCATGAGGTCTTACGAGCATGCTGTGGACTTGCAAGAGAGAACATCAAACCAATAGATCCTAAGTTTAGAAATGTTCACACCAAAATCAATCAAGACTGGTGATATTGGCCATGTTTTAAAGACTCAATTAGATCAATTGATGGCACATCCATTCCTTGTGTTGTCCCTACAAAGGAACTAGCCAAATATTTTTGCAATAAAGGATACACATCACAAAATGTCATGGCAATTTGTGATTGGGACATGTGCTTCACCTTTGTCTTAGTTGAATGGGAAAGTAGTACTCATAATGCTCGTGTATTCAATCATGCACTGACAACTCCTTCTATGAACTTCCCACATCTACCTCAGGGTATGCCTATTTGTTGCTTCAATTATTTATGTTTCTCTTTTAACACAGATGTTGAAGGTCTCTCACATTTTTCATTCAGGTAAATATTATTTAGTCGATTCTAGTTATCCAACACTAGATGGATATCTTGGTCCATATAGATGTGCGCATTACCATCTAGGTGATTTTCGTAGGACAACTAGCTAGTAGACAACATATTGCTAATGAAGTTTTCAACTTTGCTTATTCAAATTTAAGGTGCACAATAGAAAGAACTTTTGGGGTATGAAAGAATACATTTAGAATTATAGGCGAAATGCACAGCTAAGACCACCCAACACAAGTCAAGATTGTTTGTACAATGATGGCTATACATAATTTTATAAGAAGAACTTCTATTTTTTATCCTAATTTCATAGAAGAAGAACAACTTTATGATTCACAATACGATGATGAAATTGAGTCTTCGCAGTTATGTTCTTTTGTAGGATTTTCATGTGCAATAGATCGTTTACATGATCAAATTAGAGATAAAATTATTAATTATAGACAAGTTCAATAGTCATCTATTGTACATATGATTACATCATATGATCTTTGACTTGATATTTCCATAGCTAATATATAAAATTACTTGTATTTTAACTAATTTTACTTCCCTCTTTAGTTATTTACATTGATTAAAATATATAAAATTAAATTTCTAATTATGTACCGGAACATAACAATTTTCTCATCAATTTATTATCAACTTCTAACCACCATTAATGGAACCTGTTTTGTCAGTTTACAAAGGAGATGTGGACATAAAATGGCATGCAGGACCACTGTTTAACACCCCACTATCATCACTGCGTTATTCACGTGGCCTTTATTAGTTCAAACACCCCCTTAAAGACTTATGAGGTAAGGACTCATGTTAGCCTCAATTTTTTAGGTGAGGATTCAACCATCCTTCATGCTCTAAACTGATAAACTAAAACCCTTTATATAGATTAGCATTATTTGCCATTTCACATGAGATTTTAACCAATTAATAATCTCACCATAATATCTCCAATAGGTTCAAAATATTTGAATCCCGACCCATCCTTTGATTTCTCTTTTTTTAATTTAGACTGCAAGAGCCACTTATGGATTTTCTTTTTGTCATCCCTTTCGTTCCACCAAACAATAGAAATAATGTGTATGGTTTAGGTCCCAAACCAGAATTTTGGAGACAAAACTATAGTTTGGAAAAAAGTTACACAATCTCTTTTCTCTACAATCAAATTTTTCACTATAACTATAGTTTTGATATAAGTTATCCAAATACTTATTTCTTTTCAAAATATATTATTCACTAAAACTATAATTTTGATACAAGTTAGGGATACTAACTTTTTCAAGAATCAATTATCTAGAATCTATTTAACTTAAAATCTATTATTCTAAATCTATTAAACCCAAAATTTAGTCCAAAATCTTGTGAATCCTCTTAGGATATAGGGAACAGGTCATCTAGAATAATGGAATTAAATTATTGATAGACTTAAGTGCCTGCTTGATAGGGCTGTGCAAGAAGCCCATAGCCCGCAAAGTCCGCCCAAGGCCGCACCAAATATGCCTTGCCCAACCCGATAAAAAATGGCCCAATGTAAAATGGGCAATTTCGGGCAGGGCCAATATCCGGGCCAGGCCGGACATCGAGTAGGGGTTGCTGCCCTGCCCATTTGGCCCTACCTAGTTAATTATATTTGTATATATCAAAATTTATAAATTATATTATTTCACATAGAATAAATATGATAGATACTAGTAATTAAAGGATAATTTTACAAATATGAGTAGTCAAGTAGTTAAATGTATCATTTAAAATTTATAACTAAATTGATTTCTTTCTTTATTTTTTTTAAACTATGGTAACCGTCATATATTTTTTTAAAATGCTTCATCTTTATCAATTTTAAAGAGATTGATGCAAAGTTACAATTGTAAACTACTTAGACTTCAATATTTTTTTATATGCTATGGATTTTAAAACTTTAATTACTATCTTTTTATTGTCTTATTCTTAGTAAATTTTGTATATTATTTAATTCTTGAAGACATATGAATATAGTATTATTTTATAAGTTTATAATTGCATATTTTTTTCCACAATATGAGCAGGGTATTATGACTTGAGCATGCACAGCCCGCCCATGTTCAGCTCAAAATAGTTAGGGCTTTTACAGGGCAGGGCAGAGCATTGGGCTGCAAAATGCAGCCCATGTATTTTTTGGGTAGGGGGTTATCCTGTCCAGCCCTACCTATACACACCCCTACTGCTTGACAAATGTTTAATTTAAAAGTTGAATAGCCAAACATGTGTTAAGAATGAAGAGAGGAACGGGGTATCATGGGCTCATTGGGAAATTTGATTTAGGTGCAAGGGCATTCTAGTCATTGGGAAATTATTAATTGATGGTATGAGTACAGCCGTACAGGCTTACAGCTGGTTGGATTGAAGGTGACTCTGATCCATATTGAATAATGCCAGAAGGTAAGGAAGAAAGTTCTCTCTCTCTCTCTAGTAACCGTACAGGTGGTCCCTTCTTTTGAATGGACGGTTCACGGTAAGTCTGAAACCAATAACATACAGTAAAATTTCACTGCATCTGACTTTAGCAACTTTATTTTCATTTTGTTCCTAAAAGATTCTAAAAATTCACTGCACCCTTGGAGTATATAGCATAATGTTATTATTGTTCCATTATTACTGTTCCCATGTAATAATCGATAATGTTATTCAAGTGACCAACAAAAAATCTCTATCTGTGCCCCGTACCAATTTGCTACATTGGCTAAATGGCCTTGTCTAAAAGTGATAGAGAATTGCCATGTTTTAGAGCTACATATATATTGTGATAATGAAGAGGCCAATTGAAATAATCGGAGGGCTTGCCTCTTCTTTTTAAAATACAATATACAAATTGCACTACGATTGAGGTTTATAATATTTAGAACCGAAAGGGAATATTAATTGGCCATCTTCTTCTTTTGCATGCTGAATCATTGCTTCGAAATCATCTTCCATTTCTTAGGTTTGATTGATAAACCAATCGGCGATATGATCCTCATTCTTATAAACATATAAATATTCAAATGAAGTATTAATGTACATTTTTCTTGCTCATTATGAAGTATGTGCATTTTTAAATTAAGCTCCATAACCAAAAATAAAACGTATGGCCATATAAGTTGTGATCGTGTGTGCGTGAACAACCTCCAGTGTCCTATTTAATTTGTACTATCCTTTTTTTTTTGTCATGATCATTATGCGCACTAATTTGGATCACCGATCAGATTAATTTGATGAATAAGCTAAAAAAACCAAAAGAATAGAAGAGTTTATCAATATGTCAACGAAACATGAAAACTAAGGAGTAGAACTATATTTCTATGTCTACAAGGTGCCATTTTTATTTTCAAAAATCATAACAAAAGTCAGAGGACACAAGACTCAAATTCCAATATTGCACGAAGCTGTAAATTTCCTACACTACTTGGAGGATAGACAATACGGTTTGAACAACTGTAAGAAAGAGAAGTACAATTGCAGCAATTGAAGCAACAATTTGCCAAGGTGTACAACAATAATCACGTCTTAAAGGTGCACGACAATAATCATGTCTTGAAAATTTTAATTTTAATAAGCACTTATTCGAACTAGCCTTCAACTTTATGCCTGCTTCGTGCAATGCATTCACATTGTATAAAAGACTATGGCTTTCAGTCTCTGGAATGCAAACTGTTTAGACTGATATCACTTATCTAAGTAAAACAATGCAAGAAGAGCTGTAAAATGCTCTATCTTAACATCAGAAATAGGTTGTAACCCTTGTTTGTTATAATACTTAAAATACTGGTAAGTGAGCTCAAGAAATGGGAGGCTTTTATGATGCTTTTTGAGAAAAGCTTTGTTGAATAGCTGTTCAATAATAAAGAATGGAAGCTGATTCTCAAGTAAAATCAAATCTTCTATTATAGCATTCCATAACAATGGCTGTGTCAATTTAGTATCCTCGTTATCCTTCTCGAAGTACATGATGAAGGGTTCAAAGTTAAATCCAGCATCCGTTAATGTCAATTTGACTGGTTGTTGTTTATTAAGGCTAATGGTTCCTCAATAAGAAGCACGGGTTGGCTCTAAATCTTTTATAAGCCTAACCATATTGTCTAAACTTGACGTAAAATTTTGACCAACTTTGAGTAAATCTTTCAAACAATATTTGCTTGTACATTTCCATGTCTTGTAGCTTTTTGTTACCATGATGAAAGGGGCCAGTGGAAACAACTTTTGGAGTGTAGGCATTTCCTTTAAGATGACGGATCGTAATGGGCACCCTATTAATACAACATGTTGGTGACGGAGAACCATGTTTGCGATCTTGAATCATTTTCTTGATGTCTACAGTCACCTCATCTGCCACCTACGAAATTTGATTTAGAATGCAACTAGGTATTACAAAAGCAATATATACATATATAATTCCCCCATCCCAAAAAGAATAAAAACAAAGAAAGGAAAAGGCTAGTACAAAAATGTTCATTTTTATGCTTAAATTTGATGGTTGAATAGAAAAGCGTAGTATAAGATGAGGTAGAGGTTGGGAGAGTACTTAATTAACACGAGCAATCTAACAAGTTTCGAATAAATAATTAAAGGAAATGTAACGAAATTAAGAAAAGCCATCATGAATGAAAAGCACAGGATGCATATATACTTGCAATCTGTCAAGTGTATTTGAAAATCGCATAAAAGTGTGAGCAAAAAAACATAAAATAAGAAATGGCTTAAAAATTGAAGAAAGAGTAGTAAAGGATGCTTACGTAGTTAGAGGATAAATCTGTAGACTGAGATGAGAGAAGTAGTCGCTGCTGCTCTACCAATTGTAGATCACTACTCTAAGAGGCCAAGCCTTTTGGATTCATCATCGATCTCACTCAATCTAAACTTAGTGAAGAAAGAATGGCGAGCTGAAGAAACTCGATCTGCTATGCTCCCCAGTCCAAACGACACTTGCTTATATTATAGTACAAAAAAATATAAATTTGGCCACGACTTTTCAGGGCGACAAAAAAAAGTCTTGAGTTTCTACGGCGACAAAAAAGTCGCCGCTAGCTGAAAAACTACTTTTAGCGGCGACTTTACTTTGTCGCCGCTGAAAGTATTTCCTTCAGCGGTGACCTTTTGTTGTCGCCGCAGAAGCAATAAATTGAAAAATTTTGGCGACACTTTTCTGCGGTGACACTACTTGTCGCCTACAGCTAAATCTATAGTTTCTGCAGGTACAATTGTTTGTCACCCCAGAAGGTTTGATTCAGCGGTGACTTTTGTACCCTATCGCCACTAAAAGTATTCATACAATTTTTTCCCACTTAAAGGGGTTTCAAATAACTATCTAATATATAAAATTAAATTATTGAATAATATCATTTTTAAATAATAAATAAAATAATTTCACATGTTATTATAATAAAGAAAGACTATACAGATAATAATGGTGGACTCTTTTATTAGGGAAGGGAAGAATGGGACTAAGCACGGCAAATATCATACACTTAAGTGGCAAATGAAAGGCAGATCGTACCCATTTTTCTAGGTATGTTCAGACATATGGTTCTCGCAGAAGATCAAGTTGGTGAGTCGTGTGATGGGAAACCTTCCTACATTGTTTGGAGAGCACTGATATATGTGAAAGGAGATGAAGCAGGGATATGTGTATGAGAGATTTATTGTAAATGTGTGTCAATAAATGTGAGAATTAGTATGTGTGTGTTAGAGACAATGTGGAGGAGGAGGTAGAGGGAGGGAGATGTAAGAAGAAACAATATACATAAAATATATACGTACATACACATATTTTTAGTTATTGTTGCATATGCCCTCTATTACTGTATTTCATGTAACATCCTAACTTTTATAAAAATGATTTATAAGGTATTATTGACTTTAAGAGTATTTTTTCTTTAATTAAAAAGTCTCAAAAGTGAAATTTTAGAAAAAGAATAAAGGAAAGAATAATCATTAAAAATATTTTAGGTTAATAAAAATTAAGAAAACTATGAGAGTTTATTTTTTGAAAAGAAACTCAAATGATTTAATAGCTATTTTTGAGGAATTAAAGGTCTATTTTCTTAGAAAATTCAAGAAAAATAGTTAGAGGTTATTATTTGTCCAAAACAATTTATGAAATTTCTATAATGAGTTATAGAATCTATTTGTTAAAAAATGTTTGGTAAAGAAAACTTTTAGTGGCGCCTTTGTGTTGTCGCCGCTAAAAGTACACTTTTAGCAGTGACTTTTCTTGTCACCGCTGAAAGTAGACTTTCAGCGATGACTTTTTTTGTCACTGCTAATACGTTTTATAACCCTGGCCTTGCCCCTCCTCGACTCATTTCTTCTGATAGGTTTAATCCCGCAGCGGCGCTCTCTCCCTTCCTCACCTAGTCAGATATCGCCGTCATTCGTGAAGTCGGTCCTCGCTATCGTTTGACAAGTCTTCATCGGACTCTTCCTTCCTTCCCTAGTCATCTAGTGTCAGTTCCCCTCACAGTTGGCAGTTGGCGCTCCATTGAGCCTCAAATACATGTCGCCCCTCTGTTGCTTCTCCTTAGCTTCAGACCCGCTTCGTCTCAAAAATTGGTTTATTCACCGTCGTTCGCCTCAGACCATCGCTGTCGTTCAAAGTAAGTTGCATTTGTTCTTGTTACTCCTTCAGTCATTGCGCAAGTCATTTGTGACTAAATTCATGTATATATGCTTGGGGCTTTTGTAATTTGTGTCATAAGCATAAATGTTGAGTACTATCCTGGAGTTTCTCAGCTTTGGGGTTTCTAAATTTGTGAAATTTGTGACTATCCTGTTGCGCCTGTTCTGTAATGTCGCCCACTATCTGTTTTTTTATTTGCCCGATAGACTCAAGTTCTATCTAGTTGAATACGTTGTTGATCAAATTATTCAATGCTTCTAAAGTTGCAAATTGAGTTTCTAGTAGAGCTTTGAGCATACATTTCTTTGTTTATGTTTTATGGCATTCTGGATTTATAGGTGTCCATACAACCATGATCTCGATCATGAGAATGAACTAGAATCAAAACTCAAGGAAAGAAATGTCGATAAAAGTGAATGGATTTTTGTGAAATGTTTCATTTATGATGATAGAAATGTTTAATTGGTGTCATGATGGAATTAAATTGCTTACTACGGATCTTGATCATAATCATTATAGCCATATATAGGAGAGTTCAATTTACCTTAGCATTGCCTAAAAGAGATGCTCATATATATATGATATTGGGTCTCTCTATTCATCCATGATGGAATTAAAATAGGTCAGCTTTGCATTTTGTATTCTTTGATGTGAAAGGGTCTCTCTATTCTTTTAAACAACCTTGTATCCTAATTCTAATTGCAGTTGGGAAATTTAATTCTTCCACAATTCTACAACAGTATTTCGTAATAGAAAAATTTTTTGCACGCAAGGGAAGTTCATTTGCACAATGAGAAAGTTCATTTGTACACTAGGAAAGTTCGTTTACATAATAAGGAATTTTATAACATGCAAGTGACTTTTCCGAAATATGCAATATGAACCAATATGTAAGTCATCTTTGTAACATGAAACTAGCTTCCATGATATGCAAGTTACTTTCCGCAAGTGTAATTGATTTTTGTCATGTGCAATTACATTTCCTTTCTCATCTATTAACTATTAAGAATAATTCGGTCTTTCCTCCTTAAATTTATTGAAGTTAAGGACTTGAAGTTTCAAGTCCATTGCCCAATTAATTTGTCAAGTAGAGATTTATTTCTTATTTTCCCTTGATTGAATTTGAGTAATTGCATTGCATTGTGATTTTATTCATTTGAAGTTTAAACTAATCAAGTTAGTTGGTTGGACTTGATCATGGATTTAACGAATTGCATTTTGATTGAGTCTTTAAGGTATGATTGGAAATTTGATGCAAAAAAAAAGATTACATTGATATTTGTACCCCAAAAAAAAGATTGTATTGATATCAATTTGGACTTAACTTCATTAGAAGAATCTAGACTCCACTCATTTGAGGACAAATATCAATCCAAATAATTTGAATAATTTGCTTACAAGGTTGATCTATCCTTCTATGTTATATTGAATGCCTGAGTATTCATATGAAATGATCACACCCCGGACCCTCCTATTCGCAGTCATCCATGATAAACAAGTGTTTATGTTTTCACTCTAACATAACAGCATATATAGCATAAAAGATCAAACAATATGGAATAATTTAAAATAGACAAGATATTTTTTTTACTATCATTTAACTCTTGAATAATATTGTTGTTTCTTAATGGAGAAACGATGTATCTAATTAATAAAACTTAGTTATTTATAATATTGAATTGATGTTTCATGGAGCCATGACCTCATTATGTGTAGGCATGTGTTTGGATAGGTTTTTGGGGAATAAAATGAGTTTTCAAAACTCGTGATGCAATAATCTAACTGTCATAATATTTTGTCTCAATTACAAGAAAAAAAATCCCACTAAATTTTAGTTTAAAAAGAATAGTCATTATATTGCATCTCAATCTCATTGATTTTCCATGATACTCCCTCAACCTCAGTGTATTTTTTTCCCTTTCTAGATATTGCATCTCAATGTCGTTGTTTTGAGTGGTTCAACAATTCATATGAATTTTAAATCATATTAATATATATACTATTTATGGAGCGGAACCTTCAAGGAAGAGAAATTGCCCTCAATCTACTGATAGTTAAGTTATGGAGAGCGTGCGTGCCCAATTGTAGGAAGAGTTTGATAAAAAAATTCAAGAGGAGAGAGAAAAAATGGAGGATGGGCATGTAGTAGAGAGTGTAAAGATAGAAGAAGAGCATGAAAAGATGCAACAAGAGCGTGTGCAATTCAAGCAAAGACTAATAGAACAAATAGAGTAAAGAATACAAGCTTAATTCGTTGCCTTGATGCAGAAAGGGCAACCACATGCGGCTACTTCTAGTCATAGTAGTGGTCCTTCTATATAAAATTTATGTATAAAGTAAACAATTTAATTTTAATTTTAAATATGTTTAAGTAATTGAACTTATTTGATATTTCAAAATATTTAATAATATTATTAGATTATGATTTATTTGGTTATTTATTATTTGTTATTAAATTATATTTTTTTCATATCATAGAAATTATATAAAAAAATTAAAAATAATATTAAGTTTAGGCAGCGACAAATATGTTGCCACAGAATCCACTTTAGGCTGCGATATTTCTGTCGTCGCAGAATCAGCTTTACGCGGTGACGTCTATATCGCCGCAGAATCCACTTTAGGTGGAGACATAAGTGTCGCCGCGAATAGTCTCATAGCGGCGACTTGGCGACGACAAAATATCGCTACTATAGGGTTTCAACGGCGACTTTTAAATGCCACTGCTAAAAATCATTTTTTTTGTAGTGTTAGTACACCCATTCAAAAAAATAAAATAAAAACAGTAAAAAAAAAGGGAATTTTTGACAGTCCCACTGGTTATATGTATTCAACCATTCATTCCACTTTCTTTGAAAAGTTGAAGAGGAACTACTCGCCCTACTAGAAAAAAAAAAGATTTTAATAGTGGTTAAAAGTGACTTTTAAACTCCATAACCAAAAATAAAAAAGTATGGCATATAAGTTGTGATTGGCTTTTATTTAATAATAGTTAAATTGTAAGTTTTAAAAGAAGACTTATAAATTATCACGTTATTTTGATTTATAACTCGGCTAATATTAAAAATATTAACTTTTGAATCTTGATTGCACTAGTTAGTCGTACAATTTTAAACGATGACTTATAAGTTTTAGAAAAAAAATTATAAATTATCACACTATTTTTTTTATATGACTCAACTATTGTTAAAAAAGATATCTACCCATAAATCTTAAATACATTAGTTGAGATATAAATTTATGAAGAATAACTTATAAATTTGAAAATCATACTATCTTCATTTACCACTCAACTAATCTAAACAAGTACCTTTACTTGTAAATCTCAAGATACACTAGCTTATTGAGCTGTTACTCTGCGGAGGATGGTAAATTGGGTATGAAGATTTGTAAATATTAATGCTATTTATTTTATTAAATATTGAATTATTAATATTTTAATAAGATATTAGTAAAACAAAAATAACATTTTTTTAATTATTTATCAGCATTGTTGCCAACAACGATGATCCAACAAAAGTCCCGGAGCTACTGAAGGGGTCAAAATGATACTTTTACTGTTTACATGGGTAATAAATAGTATTAATTCTTGACATTTTTAGATTTAATCTATATTAAATTTTTATAGGGACTTATTTGTAATTTTATGGGGCCTTATATTATAATTTTCTCTTTCCACTATGAGTAAAAAAAGATAAGAATTTAATACTAGAGGGTCAACATTGTGCTACCTTGACTTTAGGGTGATTGGTGCCCCTTAAAAAAAGTTTAGAGGTAATAATAGAATTAGTAATTAGTAATTAATAATATATATATTGTACAGTAAAAATTGTATTTTCTATTGATTGTTAAAAAATCACAATTCTCCTAATTAAATATATTCATATAAGATAAGATAATTGTATTGGCCACTAATTCTAATTTAAGTTGAGTTGGATCTTAATTAGAGGAAAATAAATCTTTCAACATAATCTCTTCTTGTTTTTTTTTTTTTTTGCCAAATTCCAATATATAATCTCTTTAATATCCGTAAGTGTTAAACTTGACATCTTTACCAGTAAAAGTTGCAATATGTGTTGCCAACCTACAACCGACCTGGGGCCTAGCCCACCCATTGCTCTATTTTTTTAAAATTTTTATTTTAATTCTACTGAAAAAACAGTTATTTTTTTACTTAATTTAAACATAGTCTTGTTTCATGCTATAAACTTGATTCCATATTTGATTTCCCTTTTTTATTGATTTATTATTTTTATATTAATATAATAGTTATGAAAAATAGATTATATAAATATATTTGTAAGTTTTGAGATTAATTTAATAATATCATTATTATATAAACATAGAAACATTTGAATTAATCTATATGAGTTTTTAATTTAATTTAAAAAATTTAAAAATATTTAATAATGTAAACAGAATCATGTGGGTTGGCGGCTACCTCTCTAGCAAGCTTGAGTCGACAAAATTAATGCCAATCTATTTTGAGATAAATTTTTTCAACCCCACTGAAAAACCACAACTTAAGAATTAAACTACATTATCACCTCTATTTTGCTTGTCACGTATCCAAAATTAAGACAGAATATAAAGAATTTATATTCTTTAAGCCTCAAGTAAATGAATAGAACACATGCTGCAATATTATAATATATGTACATAAACTCCATCACAATAGCATAAGAGAACTAAGATTCTTCTCTAGACTAAATAGAGCATCTAATTTCTAAAAATAGTTTATAATTTTATAAGTTTGTAATGAAACAACGACTTTATATCAACAGAAATACTCTTCACTACTCAATTGGAGGAATATAATCAATAGCTCTATCTAAATCTAAACTAATATATTAGTGAATAATGTCGTATCAATAAAAATAAATAAATTACAAAAAATAATTTAAATATATTTAACTTTGAATAATAAAACTTGATAATAAATCTCAATTTCAAATTATAGAATTATACTAAAAATAAATCTATATAAAAATCATTAATTAAATCAATTTAATAGCTAGAGAAACATTTTATTTATAGAAATTAATTTAAAACGATAATCCTAAAATCTTATTTTTTTTCTGTATAACTTTTACAGAACGAGTAACAGGTGTGAATACATAGTCCACGAGAGTAGCTAAATAATCTAGCTTGGCTTGAAGCCATAAATCAGGTGCAAGTAGGGGTGAAAATAGGCCACGCAGCCTGTCAGAGGCCTGTGGTCTAGCCTGCATTTAGCTTGGTTTGACCTGGCCTGAGTAAAAAAGTGCACAGACTCAATCCTGTATAGAAGCCTGCTTTATTAAACAAGCCAGTCTCATGCTCTATAAGAAGCCTGTCAGCGGCCTGGACCTGTTATTTAAAATAAATGTCATATGATAATGTAGTAGGTGAGTATCGAACCTCTGACCTGTTAAATAATGTTCAGCCATTAGACCACTGAACTAAAGCGTATTGTTTGATATTTTATTGTTAACTTATAATTTTATTCTCATATAATCTTATGTGCTAACCCTAATCAAATCTCTACCCTAATTCCCCAGCTGGCTATTACCTTGCATTTGTGATGGTTTGAGCTTGCATTGTGGTCGCAGAGTTACAACTCGGAAACCTTCTCACTTTTAGTGGAGTTCAGTTCTCAGGCGCCCCTGCAAAGTCCAACGGAGTTCAGAGTTCAGTTCACTGCCAAATCGACGGGTGTTCAGTTCAGAGTTCCACTGTTTAGAGTTCAGTTCAAAGTTCAGTTCTTTGGCTTCAAACTTCAGACATTCATCTTCGTCATGACTCCACCATCATCGCGTGTCTCTACCTTCTTCCACTGTCACCGTCGTTGACTCGTGGAACACCTAATCGAGTTTGTAGCTCCTTCTCTTATTCCTTTACTTCCACTATCACTGTCACCTTTGTTGTTCTGATTGTTGTTGAGCTCTGTTTTTGATTGTTTTGGTTTAAGTTAGATTATCATTACATGTACCTTCGCTTATTGTTCTGGTTGAGCTCTGTTAAACTTTTTTTATTTTCAAACACTCACATACTCTCTTCTCTCTCTCTCTCAAACCTTTTAACCCTAAGCTAATCATTAGTTAAGCTATTGCAGTGAACTTAGCCATTAAACATACCCACACTAATGATTATCCCATAGATCAGTCATTAGCATTGTCACCTAAGCAGAGAACACAATATTCTTTCAATTTTCCTTTTGGAGTTAACTTTAGTTTCGATAGATTCTTCGGTTCTCCTTTTGCATATATTGGCACTGGTGCATAATATGAAAAAAAAACTATAGACTATTTACTTATATTTTGCAGATTGATTGACAATGTGTACTTCTTTTGTGGCAAACATGAAAGAAAATGATAAGAAGTGGGGAAGAGAAAGAGATATATTAAGAAGGTGAAGGGTTAGATTAACACTGGCACATGGATAATCTTTGATTTTTCATCAACTCACTAACATCCCTAATCTCCCTAATCTCCCTCCACTCTTCCTTTTCCTTATTTTATTATGTTCCCAACCCTGTTTGCCTCCGTGTATCAGTGTTTTTTATATAAGCACGTAGCGAAAAGCCTTAAACAATTATATTCAAAGGCTCTGTGGTTGAAATGTTACCCTTTGTGCCCTTTTGTTAGAATGATTAAGTTTCAATTGCTTTTGCTTTCTCTATGGAGGTAGCTAGTGGGAAATGATATAGTCAAATTAATCAACCTATTTGCATCATTACTTGTAATTTTGGGTGATTCTCTGTTTGTATATTTGGTTCTTACTTTATAATGACAACTTGGTTAAACACTGATAAAGTTAATGCCGAGATTCTCCTGATTTTCTTGATAAATGCACTGGTATTGATAAAGTTGTGCTACTGTTTGGGACATTTTCAAAGGCTAAAAGCATATTTAAAAACTTATTAATGAAAGAAATGAGTATATGTATGCATATCCATATGTGTGGCATAAATGTGGGTATTTGAAATATCAAAGCAATAATTGTGAAGTTTGATATAGGACTTTGATATATGAGTTTTTTTTTTTGCATAAAGGATAAATTATATGATTTATTTTCAGTTCTAGTTAATGTCATCTCCAGTTGAGTGTGAAACAATGTCATCAACTTCAGTTCCTCCTAATGCTATTGAGGTCAATCAACCAACGCAGACAAAGTCTACTCAACAAACTAATGATGAAAATGATGGTGATGACTGTGCCATCACAAAGAAGAGGCAAAAAATCTCTGCTATTTGGGATGATTTTGATCAAGTTGAAACTGAAAATGGGGTCAAACGTAAATGCAAGTATTGTAAAAATATATTTTCGTACTCTGGGAAGGGAGCTAGCACTGCCTATCTTTGGAGACATGCCAAGACATGCTTGCAAAGGAAGTTGCATGTGGTTTCACAAAAAAAAAAACAATCCACCATTCCATTTTAACCTTCAAATATGAACATCAATCCATTTCTCGCACCGGGTGCTAGATATTCCAATGAAATGATGAGGGAAATAATAGCTACTGCAATCATGGTGCATGATCATCCTTTCAATATTGTTGAGCATGAAGTTTAGATGTGGGGCTTTCAATATGCAAATTCTAAGTTTCAAAAAATCTCTCGCAAGATAGCTAGAAGTGATTGTTTAGCTATATATGAAGCAGAGAAGAAACATTTGAATGCCCTATTACAAGGTATGAGTAAAATTAGTTTAACTACTGACATGTGGAAATCAACTCACCAAATAGCTGAATACATGGTCATTACTGGGCATTTCATTGATGTAGGGTGGAATCTTCAAAAAAGGGTTCTGAATTTTGTGAAAGTTCCTACTCCAAGACGGGGAATTGATGTGGCAGATGCTATTTTCAAGTGTTTAAAGGCTTGGGAGATTGATAGTAAAGTGTTTTCTGTGACAGTTGACAATGCAGCTTACAATGATTCTTGTTTAAGGGTTCTTAAGGACACCTTAACACTTAGTAATGCATTACCTTTGGGTGGTAATTTGTTTCATGTTAGATGTTGTGCACACATACTAAACTTGTTGGTGCAAGATGGCCTTGGTAGCATTAAAGACATTATACATAATGTCCGTGAGAGTGTGAAATATGTTAACTATAATGATGCAAGGCTAAAAGCATTTTGTGATATTGTTGAGCAAAAACGTTTGAAAGAAAAGAAGCTCATGATTGATTGTCCAACTAGGTAGAATTCTACATATAGGATGTTGTCCACTGCTTTGAAGTTCAAGGATGTCTTTCCCGATTATAAGGAAAGAGAGCTACATTACAAGTATGCACCAACAGAAGAGGATTGAAACAAAGTTGAGAAGATTTCTAAAATTTTAGAAGCATTTGATATAGCCACTTATGTCATCTCAGGTAGTGAGTATCCTACTGCAAATTTATACCTTGTTGAAGTTTGGAGAGTAGAACAAGAAATTGATAATGCCATAGAAGATGAAGATTTATTCGTAAGAGAAATGGTGGCCTCAATGAAAGAAAAGTTTGACAAATATTGGGGGCAATGTAATATGGTAATGGCAATAGCAAGTGTTTTGGATCCTATGTGCAAATTATATGGTTTGAATTATTGCTTTTCTTTGATTTTGGCTTCTGATAATATAGATAAAGTAGTCAAGACTTTAGAATCTATGTATGATGAATATGTTGCCAACTATAAGGAAGCAACAAATGCATTAAATGAAGTTGATGTTAGCAACAACTCTTCTGCTCATGCACCTTGTTCTTCTAAAGTTTCTAGCTTTGATCATTTCATGAGCATTGTTCATGAAAAGCAAGCACTTCCCCCAGTGAAATCAGAATTAGAAGTTTATCTTGAAGAGGCTGCTTACATTCCTGAGGGTAATTCTAACTCTTTCAGCGCCTTGGAATGGTGGAAAAATAATAATCTTAAGTTCAAAATTTTATCTAAGATGGCTGCTGATATATTAGCCATTCCAATCTCAACTGTGGCATCAGAGTACACTTTCAGTGCTAGAGGTAGAGTTATTGATGAGTATCATTCAAGATTAAATAAAAAATCAATTGAAGCACTTATTTGTGGTGGGGATTATGTAACAAGTATGGTTTAAAGAAGAAATCAAATGTACACATTTTATAATTTACAAATAATACAATTTCTTTTACTTATCATTTGTTCAATTGTTTTATAATCTAATAGTATAAATTTGATTTCTTCTTTTCAAGGTGTTCGAGCAAGAGGAATAAATTATATTGAAGATTTCATAATGTGTGGCTAATAATTTTATTTTGATTTGGTTTAGATTGTTGTACTTATATTCTTATAATGACAATTGTTCTATTTGTTTGATAATATCTTGATAGTTGATTAGATATTTTTCAATTTTAAACTGGTTAATATTATAAAAAGTTTATTTATAGTATTTTAAATTATGATATATAGAAAGGCCTATTGAAGGGCCTATTGTTGGGCCTGTTATGAAGGCCTATAAATATAATTATCAAACATATTCTTTTAACAGGCTACAAGTCAGGTATATTTACAGGCCAGGCTTAAGCTAGCTTATTATTTAACAGGCTTAGCCTGTTAAGGCTAAAGCCTGGTCTGGCCTATTTCTACCCCTAGGCGTAAGTACAAGACCCATGAATAACAGGCGTGAGAATAAATCCCACAAATATCTTATGTGAATACTATTCGAAAGAAAGATCAATGATAATAATCAAGCCCTTAATTCATATAAACATAGGAATATTTTTACATAATGTTAAAATATTAACATATAGAGAAAATGACATTGAATAATGATGAATTTAAATAAAATTTCCCTAGCACAAGAATACTTAAAAAAATTGATAACACACTTTTAAAATAAAACAAGTACAGAAATCTCAATTATATAAAAATATCATAGACTTACACACTCCCAAACATTTACTTTTTTCAACTGAAAAACTGTAAGTTATTTTCACTTCTCAATTTCCTAATATTTCAAAAATAACTATTAAAATTCTAATTATATTTTTTATAATCCAGAATTATGTCCTAGTGCTCAATTTATAATATTTTAAAATAGAAAGAAAACTTAAACTTTAATTTTTATTTTTATTTTTATTTTTCTGGATAATATCATGACAATTTAAATTATAATAGAATTTAGCCCCCTTAATTAACAAATTCAATATTTAAACTTAAAACATTATTCTCTTCCTCTTTCCTTTCTCCTTGTCAAGCTCATTCAACAAATTTAATCACTACTACAGCATCAATAAATATTTATATATACAAACAATATTAATTATTTTCTCTCATTTCTATTGAGAGCTCGAAAGACTTTAGTTAAGCTAAATCCTTATAAATAGAAGGAGCATTCCAATCATTTTCTACCCACTCTATCTATAAATTCCAACAGTATCATAAAACCCCACAACATCCAAATTTCAATGTAGAAGAACAAGTAACTTTTATTTCCTTCAAGCATGGTAACCAAAGTGTAAATTATAAACAACATTATACTCTTAAATTTCCAATCATAGCTCCTTAAACAACAAAAATGATTTCTCAAAATTTTTCTCAAATCTATAATTTTCGTCTATGATACTTTAATTATATCTAGTTGTTCCTTATAGCTTTAAAGTCACCTATCAAGCATTCTGTCAAACACCCCATATGCATTCCACAAAATCTACTCGTAACTTAGAAAATTTTGATTTAATCAAGATCCATTTAATACACAAATTTAGCTTAAAATTCTCTTTTGTTCTTGTACACAAACAGATAAAAAATATAGAATAACCAAAGCACCCAGCCCTTAATCCAACTACGCACAGATGTAACAAAGGGAAAAGTACTATGATTTCAAACATACCACCCAATCAAATGCATTATTAGAAGATGATTTCTATGGTAGAGATGAGAGTGACGATGATGCTGGAGAATATTGAAGAACGAAGAGGAAGAAGAAGAATCTATCAGAACGGCGACAGCCTAAGCTCCTTGCTAAAGAGAAAGGCGACGGGCGACGATAGACAACGACGACATAGTCCCCCAACGACAGCAGCACGGACGACAGAAGCATATGGAATCACAGTTACGGTGGAGTCTCGGTTAGGATCACGAAGCTTCTTCTCCTCTGCTCACTCTCGTCGTCGTGCTGTCTGAGATCTGAACGGAAAATGATGATGACAGCATGGTCACCTATGAGCAACACAGGCGACAACGGAAGCTAATGGAATTTCGGCTGAATCGCGAAGCTTCTATCTGCTCTGTTCTCTTGCTGTCATATCGTCTGAAAATGGAGAGAAGGGAGAGGTAGGGCTGTGCATGATGCCCAGCCGCAAAGCCCATACAAAATATATCCTGCCTAATCCGATAAAAAATAGCCTAATATAAAATGGACAATTTTAAGTAAGGCTAATATTCGGGCCGGGCAGGGCATCGGGTAGGGGTTACTGCCCTGCCCATTTGGCCCTGCCCAGATAATTATTTTTTTTATATATCAAAATTTATAAATTATAATATTTCACATAGAATAAATATGATGTATACTAGCGATTCAAGAGTAATTTTATAAATATGAGTAGTCTAGTGAATAATTACATTCTTTAAAATTTATAATTAAATTGATTTCTTTCTTTATTTTTTTAAACTATGGTAACTGTCATATATTTTTTTTCAGATGCTTCATCTTTGTCAATTTTAGAGAGATTAATGTAAAATTATAATATTAAACTACTTAGACTTCAATACTTTTTTTATATGCCATGGATTTTAAAACTTTAATTACTATTTTTTTGTTGTCTTATTCTTAGTAAATTATGTGTATTATTTAATTCTTAGAGACATATGAATATAGTACTATTTTATAAGTTTATAATTATAAATTTTTTTCACAATATGAGCAGGACATCCCGACTTGGGCATGCCCAACCTGCCTATACCCAACCCAAAATAGTTAAGGCTTTTACCGGGTAGGATGGGGCATCAGGTTGTAAAATACAGCCCATATATTTTTCGGGCAGGGCAGTACCCCTGGAGAGGATATGATAAAGGTGTCACCTAGGGTATTTCCATAATTTGATACGATTGTCTAGACCAAAAAAAAATTTCACCCTAGAGAAAGCTGGGATTCTCACTCATATCTCTCCCTCCATTCCACCGCCTCAAAAATTGTAATAAATAATACATATGATATTATTTATCTATTTATTTTTATTTTTAATTTAAGGTTATTACATTGCTAGACTTGGATTCTCTTATAATCTTCTTTCTCATTTTCGCTCTAAATCCCTTCCTCACCCTTAGATAAAAAAAATATAGTTGGATGTAACATCTTATAAATATTATTATAATATTACTAACATTAAATAAATAAATTTGAACAATTCAAAACTGTAATATAAACAAATTTTAATTTACAACATATAATAATAATTTTAGAAAGGCCCGGCCGGATATATGTTAGGGCCGGATGTAAACATTAGAAGCTCATTTAGTAAAAGGCCCGGCCGGCCCAGCCCTATTACATGAGGTTTGTTAAGGGTTAGCATTTTTTTTTAATTTAATCAAAGGTATAATTCATTTCAAAACTTAAAGCTTACAAGATTTGTCAAGTGTCGTTACCTTTGATTTCCAGATCTACCTGAAATTACTTAGGTTAGTTCATTTTGTTCCCAACTAAGTCTCTCTAAGGAACATTGAAAAAAAAAGACACATAATAAGATTTATTTATTATCAACATAGATATGTATACAAGTCTCTCTGGCTCCCAATTCTCGCACTTAGCTTGAATGTTAGTGCACTTAAAATCCACCCTTATTGACCAAATTGTGATCTTCTTCTTATGGGTGAAATGATGATTTTTCAATGCTTTGAAATTAGAACCATCAAACTTTAATTTAATGTCCAAAGACAATGAATCTTCTATTCAATTTGATAACTAATTTAGCTTATTTTCTTAAGATTCCTAACTGAAACACTCCTTCGATCCTATTCTATTAATAAGGTAAAGAGTAATTTGTTTGTCATTAATATAAATCTTGTCATTAAATTTATTATCTGAATGCATAATTTTATCCTTAATTTATTATTTTGTATATTTATTTTCTTAAAAAAATGCATATATATATTAAATAGTGTTGGTTAAAAAAAGTTATTAAATTATAATGAAGAGATAAGTAATGGGACTAATTTTTTTTATTATGGTGAACATATTTGTAGTGCCTTATAAATAGGATAAGAATACCTGTTGATAGGCTATCTACTAAAAAACCCATTTGAACTTGTCATTTTCTCCTAGTTTGGATAATAAGAAGGAAAGCTCAAAAGTAATAAATTTGTTTACAGTTTTTAGAAAATTTTCCTCCTAACATTCTCTACCCTATTTTTCTCCAATTTTTCTCTCCATTTAAACCAAGCCTTCAATGAACTTTAGTTGAAAATATTCAAGAGACTCGGCTAGAGGAACAAGTTCTATTTTTTTTAATTAAAGATGTATGTCTTAACGATTTGAAATTATAAGCCAAATTGAATTCGTAACTTTCCAGTTGTAAAAAAGCTTATATACACTAAGTCAGAAAATCATTGGCATAAGCTCCATTATCAATATTTTAAAAAAAAATAAGTCTATTTAACATGTACTTATAATTAAATTAGTCCAGGGAACAATATAATGGATTGAATAATTATATAATGCCTTATGTTTCACTTCAGCGATACAGACTTCAGGCTTAGCCCTGAAGAATTGCATTTATAACTGCTTTAATTTCTTGAGCCCTCCCTTCTTTTGCCACGCAAACAAACGTGATTATGGAGCCTTCGTATTAAATTATTAGCATTGGGTTAATTAAGGATTATACAAAGCATGTCAAGATTAAAAAATGATGTCAGTGCGGTTATAAATAACCACGTAACATGTATGCACACGAGGAAATTAAAAAGAAAATAACACTGCTTAATTAATTAAGATATCTCACTGACTGAGCTGTTTTCCACTAAAGTGCTTTGGGTTAAGGATTTGGCGAGCCTCGTAGTCATTGCAAAATATACTGGGTTTTTATTATTTCAATGCTTTATTGACCCTAAGCCCCCTAATCATATACTTATGCATAACTAACAAAAATAAAAAAGAAAGAAAACAAAAGCTACTCTATCCACGCCCACTTTTTCCTAATACGAATAAATACTCTTTGCTGCGACTCTATTAATTAATTACTATATCACATGTCGTCAAAACTTCCTCCAAAATTAGTACACTTGGTGTTTGGGGATAATCAAGTATTTCCAGTAATCCAAGTTATAGAACACATTCAAATAACTCAACAAATAAACAAAGAATAGTTAACTTATTAAATTTATTTTAAATTAAAAAAATTTAACTTTACCCCTATAGATGAGGTTTTAAAGGAGAGGAGAACAAATACAATAAGCCATATTTAGAGATAAAAATAGGCTAAGCTAAGTCAATCTTAAGTCAAAAGGCATGTATGTGCCAAGTCTAAAGTATAAATTTAGACTTGAGCTTACATGTACATATTTTTTTAAGGTTCTTCAAAAAAAATTTAAAAGGCCTACTTGTTATGTAGGCCTTTAAAAAGATCGCTTCGAATGTTATAAATAAAAAATTCTATTAAAAATCATCATATAATAAAAATTAGAGGGAGTAATCCATAGTGGCACCAATTTTAGTTTGAGGCTCAATGTCATCCCAAATTGGGTACTCTCTCTTATCCACTATATAAGTCATTTAAACTAATTTATTGGAATCAAGAAATGATGGTATGTGTTAAATTGAAGAATTTTTTAATTTTACTAACATTAAATAAGGCTTTGAATGAGAGAAAAAAAATACAATGAGTTAGATTTAAGCGTTAATTATAAAGTAAGATTGATAAATAAGCATTGATAATTTGGAAGTGACGTATTTTGTAAACTGAAGGGAGTAGATATTATCACATGCCAGGTCATTGTTAAAAGAAAACCAAATTTTCATTTTTGAGTAAATACTGGATTTCATTAACTCATAAAAGAGAGGGCTTATAAATTAAATAATAATCATGCTCTTGGTTTCCTTCATCAGCTTCCACTTCTTGTGTAAGGGATGGAAACCGGAGGGTGATCAATGATACAAAATTTTCCAGCAAACGTGTTTGACCGAGTTTAGCTAATAACTATCAGCTGTACCCACAGTTTCCCTAGACAAAGCTTCCAACTTTCTAAAGTAAAAGACAGAATGGCTTCTTCATGACTTGATTATTTATTGAAGTGGACATGGATTACATAAATATCCATACGAACTAGACAAGTAGTACACATGACACGAACACAACTCAACACAAACTAAAGTAGTACACAACAAAGGTACATATAGAACATAAGACACACAAACACATAATTTATTCATTTTTATAGACAGCAGAGAAAGCAAAGTAGCTAATAAGCTCATGGAGTCCATTTGGTTTTCAGAATTGGGGTCCCAATCTCGCCGTTGACGATGTTCTCCGATGCAGCGTGATGACTATGAATGCCATGGCAACACTTGTAGCTAACAGATGCAACCTCCATGATCTTCTTCTTACAAGATGGCTCAGGGCAAGTGATAGTGAAAGGAACTCCTGATCGTATATTGTTCACTTGGAAGTGGACACAAGGAGGAGGAACACCGGCAGCGATTTTATGGTGATACCCTATAAATGCTTCATCGAAACCTTGAATCACGTTCACTCTCCATTCATCGAATTCCTCGAGAATGGTCGTTATCAGAGTATCCGACACTTTAATCCGCACGTTGTTGCCTTTGCTCAGAATAGCCCAAGTTTTCTGGGTTTTGAATGACAACAAAGTTTCTATGTCCTTAAGCACATCTTCTTGTTCGTGGCTCAGCTTCTGAACTACTAGGCTTAACATGGAGTTGGTGATGTTGTTCCAGAAATTGGATACAGAAGTTTGATCAATCTTTGAGAGGTTGAAATGCTCGATTATGGCGTCTGCTTGCTTCATGATTGGATCCTTCTTAATGGAATCTAACAGGGTACCAATCCTTTGGGTCCCACCAATGTCTATCCCTCCATAAATGAAGATGTACTTGTCCTCCTTAATCTGGGCATCATGATATTTGCAGTGAGTTGGTTTATAAGAAAATTAAACACAATACTCGAATATGATAAAGTAAAATATATAAAATATTTAAATAACTTTTCCTTAATTTTTGATTCAGTGTCCCTAAATTTTGACTCACAACAAATCAATTAGTTATAAAGAGTTAATCTCTGTTCATAAAGGTCAAAGGTACTAGTCTAAAACTGGCAATGCTATATGACTTTTAATGTTGGTTTTTAAAGGGGGAATGTGAACATAAAGTGTAGGAAGCTAAAATGAGGATGCTAAAATAAATGTATGGTTATATAAAAAAAAGATAAATTTTGTAACAAAATATACGAGAAAGAGTTAAAATAACAACTGTTAAAGAGAAAATAGTTAAAAATCATTTAAGTTGGTTAAAATATGTAAAAAGGAGGCTATTAGAGAAAGTGGTGAGAATAGTAAATCAAGTAGTATGGAGTCCTTATAAAAGAAGTGGAGAAATATTGAAAAGGATACTTAATGAAGTTATTGAGTAAGATCTCTTAGTTAATATCATATCCAAAGATTGAGTTGTTGATAGAGGACAATTGCGTCATACAATCTATATATAATTGGCTCTACTTAATGGGATAAGGTATATTGTTGTAGCAATAATTATAACAAGTTAAAATTCATGAATCCATAATTAGAAAATAATACTCACCCACTTTTCAATCTCTGGGTAAACATTGGTTGCTTCTTTCCAGAACCAGTTCCAGTAAAGGGAGAGTTCTTCTTCAACCTTAGCTGTAAATGGGAAGGCTTCAATCTTCCAGACGAAGATCATATGCATTGCATTTTTGTGAATCACTTCACCTCTAGGGTTTGTGACGACAACGATAGGCTTTCCCTGATAATGCCAAAGCTCTTCTAATACCATCTTGCCTTTAATGGTGAACAGGTTCTGCAATACATACCATGGCATGGTTGATTTCAGATGTTTGAACTTCTCTTTCAAATCATCATTTATCTCAGTTTCCTCCACCACAGGAACCCACAAAATTTCATAATTTTGTTTCTCTTTGTCCTTTTTGAATGCCTCATGGATAGATTTCAGAACCCAGATCTCGTCTTCGATGTTGTCCAATCCAGAAATGAACAATAGAAGATTCTTTGTCTTCAGATCATTGTTGCTTACCTAAAAGGCATATCAGATCTCATTTAATTAAACTGTTCATATTTTGTAATCGAAATATTTAATTAATTTACTTCTTTAGTAAAAATTTTGAGAACTGACCACTTTTTGAGTAGTGTTATCAAAGATTTCAAGCTCAACAATGTCCAAGGAGAAGATGAGAGCCCTCAAAAGATCCACAATTCCAGAAGGACACATAATCATTTGCCTTATCTTTATTCGCTTCTTTGCAAGAGCTGAAAATTTCAACGAAGCACCATTATTAGGGTTGGACATTTATATTTGAACAAGAAAAATTTATTAAAAAAAATGAGTTGCAAATATCAATTCAGATAATGAAAAATATAAGAGTGTCAGTTGCAATTCAAACTCCAATATATTTTCAAATGTCTCTGAATTGACATTTTCAACTAATCTTTCTGCTTAAGTTTTGAGACCTGAATCCTTCTAAATACATTTCTTTTTATTTAAGTGTCATTTCTTTCATATTATATACTGCAAAAATATTATTAAAAACTTGAAATAAAAACTCATAAGCAGTTCATTTTCGTAACCTTCTTCAAGCTGAATCTGAGCCAACTCATTATTCAATTTCATGACAACATGATTGAGCTTTCCAACAACTTCGGATTTGATGTTCCAATCCCTACATCAATTAGAAAGAGTACATGAGGTAATAATACTTCACAAACACAACTATATCATTAAAAAACATTATTCACAAGCATTTCTTAAAAGAAGTAGGTAAAAAGCTGTAGATTCCTTCTATCACTTAAGGAGATAATACTAATTAATCACAAGAGAAAGATAAAGATAGGAGTGGGACCAACTATTAGCATACTCACCATGCGATGAAGTAATATTAAGGAGAGACTTACTCTAAAGTTATCTAGGAATTCATATCAAATTCCTAACATAAGAATTTAGGTTCTTTAATTTCTCAATAAAATGGTGGTAGCATGTTTATGTGTACACACAAATAAGATTTCTTTATTTTGTACCTTGACACGTCAGGATCAAAACCTCATAGTTGTATTAACAAAGGCCACCAGAACTTATTTATTTGATAGAGATGTGACTCGTATACCATAAAAACGAGAATCTAATTGCCAACATGAGAACCTCATTGACAGGCTATTTATATAACTACTTTTTGAGGTTTGAGGCATGACATAATCCTGATAAGTCATGAGACTCAATTCACCTAAATTTTTTTATTATAAGGAAAAAAAAAGATGAGATGATCCATGAAGGAAATTAAATACTTACAGTTCAGTCATTCGATTGGAACAAGTGAGAAGGGCCAAGATTGCCCAGTAAGTATAGAAATCTCGAGGAGCAGAATACAGAGTTGGGACATCATTTGGGCTGAGAGTCTTATCAGAGATCTTCTTCTCTAATGTGGATACGCCCTCAATAAGTTTGAATGTGATTTCCACCAATGTAGTAATGAGATCCAAGTTGCTTTTGGTAGGCTTGGCTTCTTCACCAAGCCTGAAGATGTGGAGTTCAATAGCATTTTCCTGGGTACGTTCCATCAGAGAGAGACGCCAAGTTTCTCCAAAGTCCAAAGCAAAAGCAGAGAGAGCTATCACTGCCTTTGCGTCCCATGTGTAGCTTCGAAGCTTCTCCAGAATTCCGACCACTGTTTCGTGGGCCGTAGATTTGTTAAATGGCTTGCATGTCATCTTTGACAACAACAATTTATTAGTATCAATCGAGTCTTTTCCATTCAACCTAATTTGTTATTTTTTTGGGGACAAGGTATAACAAAATTAACATGAAGAATGAGAAAGTTATCTCTTTTGGAATGTGTATACAATTCAGCATTAATAAATGCAATACTACCTTTGTGAAAAGAAAATATCTTTCCAGTCATCTAGCCCTAACACTTGATTTTTTTGTAATAATCAATTATTGTTTTGAAAATTAAATTTAATATGTCAACATTTAAAATTTCAATATCAACATTTTTTGGTTAACTATGTTAGGATTAAATTTAAAGGATTGAAAAGTGCACTTCTGCCTGAGAAAAATCTGAGAAGTGAATATAACAAGGAAATGAAGAATGACCTGACAAGCAATTTCTTTGAGGGTACTGAAAGGTGGCATGAAACTGGACTGTGGAACCTTGTCTTCCACAAGTTCAACAGCTTTTGGACGCTGTCAAAGTAAATACAAACAAAAAGAGTGATAGTTAGTATATAAGTAGAATATATTCTTAAAATAATGATATCTAAAGTAACAAAATATATTGAAATATTATATTTAAAATAAAATCAAACCTCTTAATTAATTAGCTCTTAAGTTTAGAACTGAAAGAGTAGAACACACACATAGAGTTTTAATGAAGTACCTTGAGATTGAGGGAGTTGCCGATATGAGTGGAGCTCTTGACGATGCCGGATACAACATTGTAAAGAGAATCAACATCGTACTTGGGAGCTTGAGAGTCATGGATTCCGATGATATGGTTGGAGATGACTTCATCAGGTGCAGTGAAAGGGTTGACGATGATCTGATCCGATGAAGATGAAGACGATAGAACACCGATTCTCGTTCTTGAGGAAGCTGCTTTGGCCGTTGCAGTCATGGTGGACAAGTCTACAAGTGTCGTATGAAGTGATAGAAGAAGAATATAAGAGTTGTTGTTGTGCTCTACTTGCTGCTTCTCATGGCGTATTTATAGGCTATAAAAGGCATGAGGTGCAATTATAAATAATAATAAATAAATGAATATATAATAAGAATAGAATGTGAACAATTGAAAGTTGAAACGAGCCAGGATTTGAAATAGTGGGTCATCTCCAGATCCTGCGGATGAAAATATGGATATGGTTTGTACTATTTTATCATGTAAGAATCAGGAAGATATGAATCTAATTAATGGAGACAATTCTTTTTAGGTTTTAGACAAAGTACATATAGTGAGTTAATTAGTTTAGTCTATCTGATCGAAGATATATAGAAGATTAAAAATAAGTTAGTGATATTAAATACTTTACATAATAATATAAATATTGCTCCTAATAAGAGGGACATAAAATAAATTTATTAATTTTAAAATGTCATTTATATATTTGAGAAAAAATTATAACAGAAATAAACGATTATTGTTGAGTAATAAAATAATAAATATAAAAAATATTATTTGCACACATATGTATGTATATTTCGAGCAATAAAAATGACTTTTTCTTCAAATCCAATTCAAATTCAAAAAATTCAAATGTTACTTTAAAAGGGAGAAAAGAGTGATTTTATAGGTTGAAGATGTCATCTATAACATACAATAAAAATTAATAATAAAATAAATAATTATGTTTAAATAATACTAACTCATATCCTAATTATAAGAGTTAATTAACTTTTTTAAATAGATTTAGAAAGTCAAATAAATTAATTAATTATAATATAATAATTAATTGATTAATTTGAGTAAACTAAAGAGTATATAATATAAATTTATATTAAAAAAATATATTTAATTATAATTAATTGAATTATTTAATTTTTTTAAATTATTTTAAGAAAATTACCTAGTTATTATAATTAGAATATAAAAAATAATAAACTAGATTTGGGCGGGGGAGTTGGCGCAATTGCATGAAGTTTCAAAATGAAACTTATTATTTCTGTGAATAGTGTGCAAAGTCAACACCAGATAATTTTTATAATTTATATATACTGACATTATATACGTTGATTAATGATCAATATTGATATTAATATTACATATGATTTCTATAAATTGGAAAACTTCTCTCACTGAGGAAGTTGATTCACTTAAACTCAATTATTCATTGATCAATCTCTTTCCTTTCATGAATGTAGAACAATTTCTTCCTTTTTTGGATAAGGAACTGCTGCCAGTTTGGTGCACGAACGACACATGTTTTATTAATTAATTCATATCAAATCCTCGTTAAAGAAATGAGAGTTTAAAGTCAAAATATAAAATATTAAGATATTTAGTTTAAATTTTTAAAATTTCTAGAGGTGATTTATAACTAACCTAAAATTTAAAAACATTTCTATATTTTAGCCTTTTATTAGTAAGGGAAAGGTAGAAAGATACAGAAATATTCATCAAATATATGCAAATCTCAACTCAAAATCTCGAAATGACTTAACCGCTGTCAAGTCTTTAGGGATTGGTATGAAATTAAATTTCATGATGAAAATTATCTAAATGCCCTTATTTTATAATTTTAAAAATTTTAAAAAATAAAATGACAATAATTTAATAAGTAACATCTCTTAATTAGTAATCAAATGACAACAAAATATAAGACATTAACATCTAATTTTACAAAAATTTATGCTTCTGCATGTATTGACGAGTGTTTAGTTGATGGATATCAATGACAACAATAATTTTTAACAAATAATAGTTTTAATTTACCAAATAATAATAAACTAAGTCAATCATAATTAATTTTACCAAAATTTCTACTTCTATATTAATAAGTGTTAGTAGGTTGCTGAATATTATTAATTAAAATAACAACTTTAATTTATCAAATGTCATTAACTTCAAAGTAGTAATAATTAAGGATATTTAGGCAATTTTCATAAAAAAAAAATTATTCCCATACTAATTTCTTCTAGAAACTTTACAGTGATTTGTTCCTTTCATTATCTTGAATCAAGATTTACGTATTTAGGGTGCTTTTGTGTCTCTCTCCTTAAAAAACATAGGTAGATAAGGTTTTTGTTATTTTCAAGAATCACGTGGAAAGTTTACTGTGTAAAATTTTATGTCGGTGCAGTTATAAGTTAACACGTAACATGCCATGAAAATAACTATTTACCTTCTCGTTATCATCAATAAATAATTAATTATGCTTTGGGCGACACGTATTGCATTATTGCGAATTCGATGATCCCTGAGAATAAACAATCATTAAATTCTCCATCGACATGTCCTCTTTTCTAGAGATGCCATAAAGCCCAGGCTGATGTACTCATCTGAACTCGTAAAAAAACAATACTATATAAATATTTATTTTTTTTATTTTTTTCTTAAATATTATATTTGAAAAAAAATATGATAATTATTAATAATTAAAAGATATTTTAAAAATATAAATAATTAAATAAAAAATTATATTTTTAATATTTATAGTTATATTAATTTTTTTTTAATTTTACTAATCATAATATAATTATATTATAAATTATAATTATTTATTTTATTTTTTTAAAATATTTTATGTTTATTAATATTTAAAAAATTGATACAAATATACAATTACAAATTATTTAGATTTTAAATTTTTTTATATGAAATAAATTTTAATATTTTAATTATTATTTTTTTATTATTTTATTTTTAGTGGATTATATATATTATTTAACTCTTGAAGACATATAAATATAATATTATTTTAAAAATTTATAATTTTATATTATTTTCTATAATATGAGTATAACATTACAACTTAAATATGCCTAACCTATCTATACCTAGTCTATCCATACCTAATTTAAAATAGTTAGAGTTTTTATCGAGTAGAGCCTAATATTATATTATAAAATATAACCTATACTTTTTTTAAATAAGATATCAAGTAGAGAATTATTCTCTTTAACCTTACCTATGAACAATCATACTCTTCTCCACCCACTTGCTTAAAAGCATAGTCACTAAGTATTTAAAATAAAAATACTGATGAAGAATGACACTTCTTCTTCATTTTCTTTTTGTTTTTGTTTTGTCAACAGGAGAATGACACTCCGAAACAAATACTTTAATTTAATCTCAAATTGAGATAAAAATAAATTAAATTTATGTCCTTACCTAAAATATTCAATGCGTATCGTAAACTATCACATAATAAATAATAAATTAGAAAAAGACAAGTGTCAAATCCTTATAACAAGTATTTATAATTTTTATATTAAAAGTTCAAACATCAATTGCAATTTTTTTAACATCAGTCTCCAATTTTAAAAATTCAATATAAAATTTATATTTATCTATATCTATATATATACTTTAGTTATACTTTTTTTAATGTTTCATGTTAAAATTTGGAACATTATTATAAACTTTTCATATATTAATGTCAAATTTAATAAAGTTAGTGTGAAAGGTTGAAATTACTTGCAATTTAAAATTTACCCAAGTTTAGATTTAAAATTTCGTACCTACTGCTAGTGAGTTGTCCATAAACTATTGTGCTAAAGATTATCCATAAATTATAATTTAATAAGTAATTACATCAACCACTCATTAAAATAGTATTAATTAACATAATTTAAAAGAATCCGAGATGGTAAGACATTATTTTTTTCCATTATAATAAAGCACGTGATGGATAAGCATGAATCTGATCTTTCTAAAAAAATATTTTGTTACAGTCGGATATCCCCACGTAGTATTCACACAATAAAAAGAGAATCAGGGCATGAGATTTGAGAGACACGTAGTTGATTATATGTGCATACTGGCAAAGAAGTTTTAAGAATTGGGGATAATAATCACTAAGATTTTAAAGACATAATATATTTAACTAAAATTTTTATAATAAATTAAATTAATAGTATACAATAATAAGTTTTAATACAAGAAATAATAAATTTATAATTATTTACTTTAAAAAATTTAATAATTACATTTATTTTTTGAAATATTTAATGATTCTTTATCAAAATTTTGTGGAGCCTAAAAAAATTGAATTGTCTAGGAGAATCCGATTCACAATACATTCAACTATAATACTCTTTTGAATATTAATATATAACTTAGTTAATTTTTTTAAAAAATAAAAAAATTAAATAAATTAGTTAAATATGATTAAATTTAATCCCTCAAAATAAATTTATATAATATACTCCTTAATTTATCTAAATTAGTCAACTAACTTTTATATTAGTATAATTAACTAATTTATTTAGCTTCCTTAATCTATCTAAAAAAAATAATTAACTCTTATATTAAGGATTAGAGGAGTACTATCTTAAGGACTATTCATCAAGAAATAATTTATTCCTCTGATCTTATTTATAAAGTAAAAATAAAAGAATTTTTTAGTTATATTTATAAGTCATATCATTCAATTTTTTATATGAATGTCTAATTTTATCATTTATTTATTATCATATAAATTTTATTCTCATGGAATATAGTATATATTAAATATAGTTGAAATTAATTTTTTTTTAATTTTCAGATAGAATTAATAAACTTTAAATTTTTTTATTTGTATGAAACATATTAAAAAATACCTTATAAATAGAATTGAATTTTTTTCTTAAAGGAAAGTTTTAATTTGTTTCATTGGTCAAAGAACCGGTGTTTTAATTTCCAACAATTTAATGATATTAAGAGAATTTCATGACCTATGTAAACAGAAGGAATCAACAAAACAATAACGAATTTCTTTCAGAACTTAGATTTGG
The DNA here is from genome assembly GCA_037074615.1 of Leucaena leucocephala. NCBI lineage: Eukaryota > Viridiplantae > Streptophyta > Magnoliopsida > Fabales > Fabaceae > Leucaena > Leucaena leucocephala. The sequence continues at coordinate 8,670,746 of CM073533.1, read as the reverse complement.
AATAAATTTTCACCAATAATCCGCAAAGTGACGAAAATTTCTGTCGTAAACAATTTCGTCATGGATCCGGTGGGGTAAAGTAATAAATTCCCATGTACTACTCTACTGCCTTCTTTTTTTAATTTAATTGAGGTGGCAGTGCTAATAATATAATATTATAAATAAAATTAAACTTATAACTTTTAATTTACTGGAGAGCTTATACAAAACCATTGGCACTAAGGTATTTAATAATTTTAAGGAGTATTAATTATTTTTTTATATATACTCATATTTAATAATAGTAATAAAAGATAATATAATAATACAATGTTAAGGTTTAATATAGTAGTTAATAAAGTAATAATTATTTTATTCTTAATATAAGATATATTTAAATAATTTAATTAGATTAAAAAATTTAATTAAATCAGTTTATATTACATATAATTTTTAAAATATTTAATTATTTTTTTTAATTTTCTATTTCTCTCTTCCTTTCTTTTTTATTTAATTATTATTAAATTAGTATAATAAAAATAATTTATAAAAAATTAATAAATATAAAAAATATATTTTATATTTAGATTATTATAAATAGTTTGATATTTTTAAATAATTTTAATAATTTTAATTATTTTTATTAATACGAATAATGAAGCAACTAGAATAAAGTGATAGTGTGCAGAGTGTAGAAAAAGCAACGCATGAGTCCTGGGGGGACACGTATTCATACCCACTCTGATGCCTTTCATTATCCCCATGCTTTAATTTTGACCCTAAGTCGTCAATCATGTGTATAACGACAAAGAAGCTTTGGTTCTTTGATTGGGGAAAAACTCTTCAACGTTTTTCCCGTGGGAAATAAAAAAATGGATATGTTTCTTTGAGGATACTGTAAGAAGTGTGAAAAGAATTACACTACGTTAGATAGTTGAATTAAAATTTTGGGATGGAGTTGATCGGATTAAATTTTATAGTCTTCTCTTCTTTTTTTATTTAGTGAAGGGGATTTTCCTCTACTCTTGACAAGCCTGATACGATGTAGTTTTAAGAAATAAAAATTATTGAACATCGAACTACTATCTTAATATATTTAATAACCAGTTTAATCTATTAGTATCTTGAAAAATAGTAAATGATCTTTGCACTTGATAAGATAAATAATGCTCCATATAATTATAAAATTGATCTTAGTTATAAATATAATACATATTTTTTATATTTATTAATATTTTTTAAAATTATCACTGTCAATTCTCTTTCAATAATAATAAGATAAGAGAGGAAATGAGTGAGTTAAAGAAGACAATTATAATATTTTAATAAAAATATATCTTATTAATTAACTTGATTAATTTTTTTAATATAATCAAATTAGTTAAATAAGTCTTATATTAAAGATTTGAGGAGTAATAATTTTTTTTGGTATAACACTTTTTAGAAAGGGGTTAGCATTACTCACAATTCAAAGATAGAGTGAAATTTTTCTTCCTCCTAAACGTTACTAATATCAGATAGGGCGAACTATCTATTATCCTCAAACATAAACCTAAGTACTTAGGAGTTAAGATATATTCCCAAATGTCACGATTATAACTATAATAAAATAATATTTTCTAAAAATTGAACATATTTTAAATAGTCGTATATCTAATTCTATTATCAATTGAACTCACAGATAATAAGTGTAATACTTAACTACCTTAACTTTATAAATGATAATTTAGGGCCCAAAGTCTTAGCTAATAAAAGAAGTGGTTCTACCAAAATAAGGCCCATACTCATTTGAAAATACAAATACCTTTAAAACTGAAAAACTTAATTGGAAAGATTTGAAACTCATTTTCATGTTATGAACAATACAATTCATAATGAAGGCTTAGCTTACAATTGAGCTTTTGTTATCTACAACTAAACTTGAAAATTCTTCTAAGTTTCTAGCTTTTAGCAGAGACATTTCGATCAGTCCTTCCGTTTCATTTTCAGAATTCATAAATCGCCCACAGCGAATTCATGAAGGACAAAACCAAAAATATAATAATTCTCAATTGGCCCACAAACACTTCGCCTTGCGATGGGTCATGTCGACCCATGACATAGCCTAATAATAATTATCAACTGCCCCACAAACATAATTATTTATTTTCTAATTATTTTTATTGAATATTTTAAATTTCATCTATATATAAAATTAATCTTCTCTCTCTTTTGATGTAACATTTGAATTTGATCTTCACAAAAAAAAATTATTTTTAAATATCAATAATTTCTTTTCTATTTTATGAAAAAAATCAAGATAAAATTAGTCTTCTAAATTTTCAAATAGCATTAAGTATCATAAACTAAGTTTTAATTTATTCAATACTCTAAAGTATTTTTTATAAACATTCGGTATCGTAAAATATTTTTCAATAATTTTGTATGCATCCAATATTTTAAGATATTTTTTTAGTAACACTTAGTATTTTAAATTTAAGATGCTAATTACTATTGATAAAAATTATTTTAAATGTAAAATTATACCAAAAATACTTTAGAATAATATGTCTACTAATTAAAAAATATCTTATGGTGCTTAATAAATTATAAATTAATTTAATATATTGAATGTTATTTAAAAAATATTTTATGATACTGATTCACTTTAACCTAAAAGGTAATGAGAGAAAATAGAGTCAAGTGGAGAGAATAAATATTATGGTTAAAGTTAATTAGCGATAAAATTAATAAAAATTGATTTAATGTTCATTATAGATTTATAGTCATTGACACAATGTATAATGTATAATGAAATTTAACTCATGCATATACTCTAGTGTTCATTGCTAATAAAAGCTAAGGTAGTTAAGTGTTATTACATATCTCATCAAAGGCAAGCATCGTTCTTCTATTTTCAGACTCATTACAGTGTCCCCAAAGAAACGTATTATGTTTTATTCCCCACGGGAAAAAAGTTGAAGAGCCTATCTCAAAAAATTAAGTAATAAATCCATCAAAGAATCTTAGCATCTTTGTCATCATGCACAGGATTGAGGACTTAGGGTCAACATTAAATCTAGATCTGTCCCCATCCAACGATTGTGCAAGCGCCATGTGCAAACACATTTCCTCCAAAAACATTCTCTTAATACCCCCTTCCTATTCTAATTAAAAATTAGATAATTAATTTATAAATATTAACAAAATTATTTATTTATAATAAATATGTGTTAATTTTTTCATAATATCCTTTGTAATATCATATGTATTGTAACTCCCCTTGATATAAATTTTTTTTACTATATACAATCAATGTGATACTTTAAAAAAATTATAAATTTTGAGAAATAAAATAAATTAAGATATTATATTTAAAATAAAAATAAACATATTTTTTAACTCTTATTTTTAAGACTTCAGATAGTATTACTCATCACACTTAGTTTCCAAACTACTCTGACTGTTCCCCACTTATTAATAATGGACAGTGTAAATACCCCAAGGCATCAACAAATTGATCAATGGTTGCATTGAAGCATTGAACTACAATTCTTTTGTTTATATTAGAGATATCACACACATATTTTTTGATACTATATATTCATTAGTATCTGTCACTTTTTTAACATTATATTTTCAAGTATTTAACCAATTAATTAATTTAATTTTAAAATTTATGATTATCCTTTTTAACACATGTCTATTTTATAACTTGAATTTGAGATCTAAAAAGAATTAACGGGGACTTACTCCGCTAATCTATAGCTATCACAAACACATATTGCCTAACATATATATATATATATAATTTCAATCAAGTTCATATATAAAATTTTCCCAAGTTTTAATGATGTGCCTCTACCAATTCTTTTCATGAAAATTTCCAAAAGTAACCCTATGTTATAAATATTACATGTATATACCTTAACTCTTGAGATTCTTCTTAAGATTTCATCCTCTCTTAATATCACAAATATATAACCTCCCCAGTGAATTGTTTGGAGGAGTTTTTTATTATAAATGTTATTATACTACTATTTATTTTATTGTAAATTTTGTATTAGCTTTAAATATTGGATGCCTATAAATAGTGGTAATATAAAAGGCATATGAAAGATAGAAATATAAATATGTGAATAAGAAATACTCCTTGTTCTCTCTCCTAAATTCTTATCTTGCTATCTTCTTTTTTACTCTCTTATTTCCCTATTTTTATAACGCCCCAAATTTTTTCTAGGAGAGGCACCAGTAGCAACATAATAATTAGTGAGAAAATAAGGTATCAAAAAATTTAGTGAGAAAATTTTCCATTTAAATTCCATCACTAAACTATTTATGTTGGATTAACAACGAAATAATGAGGAAAATTTTTGTCATTTTGTGACGGAATTTACAACATATTAGTAGCTCATTATTGATGGAAGTTTATTCCGTAACATTATCCTGTCACAAATTCGCTACGGTTTTTTCTTTTTGAAAAATTTTGAAAAGGAGGCTAAACCAGATAGGGATCCAACCATCTCCCTCCCCTGCAGGTGAAATCTCTTAATATCATTAAAATGTTGGCAATTAAAAACATTAGTTGAAAAGCCTAATGAAACAAAACTTCAGTTGAGAAAGAGTGTATATACTTCCTTTCAAACGAATTTATAAGAAACAAATTTAACTATAACTTATTACTTGATAAATAGGTTTTATAATCTTCTAATTCTATTTATAAGGTAAATTAGAGGACATGGGGTCATTCCCTTAACTCGTACTGATGAGAATTTTACTCCATGAAAAATTAAACAAAAAGTGGCAGAATTGACCTATTTCATGTATCAATTGAAGTATTTTGAAAAAAAAATGAAGTGAAAAATGAATTCTTCCTAAAAAAAAAAGGGAAAAAATCTTAATTCTTTTTTTGAATATTTGATATTTTTCATTTTGATAGTTGGATAAAAAGGTGTTTTTTTTGTTTCAAAATCTAACTAATATTCATTACTTAGAGTGCTCTTTCATGCATTCATTGGTAGGGGCAATTGCTTCCAATTTTAGCAATTGATATCTTTGGAAACAATATTTTTTTTTCTTCATTTGAATTGGAAGTGCACTCGAGAGAAATAATTTTTTAATCATATTTATAAGTTATATTATTAATTTTTTTATATTAATATATAATTTTATCTTTAATTATTATTGTGTTGACTTTATTTTCATGAGTTATAATATATATTAAATAGAGATAAATTTAAAAAATTAATAAATTTTAAAACAGAGTTAATAAATTTTAAATTTTTTTAATATGTATAAAATATATTAAAAATAAATTATAAATAGAATTAGGGGAATATATAGCTCAAACAATTAAAGTTTTAGGCTCTTGATAATTTTGAACTTCTTTGTCGGTGTGCACATATAATCAAACCTAGGTTTAATACGTGTCCCTCAAATCTCATGCCGTAATTCTAATAGTGTGAATACTATACTTAGTAATATCTCACTGTAACAAATTAACATATTTTTTAAAACACATGATTATAATCACGTGCTTTCTTATGATGAAGAAAAAGTCTTATCTCTTTTAAATATTTTAAAATATGTTTATGGTAGTTAGGACAATAGTTTATGTACGCCTAACTAGAAGCAGGTATGAAAATTTTAAATCTAAATTTGGTTAATTTTAAATTACAAGTAATTTCAAAATTTCACACTAACTTTATAAAGTTTGACAATAATATGTGAAAAGTTTGTAATGATGTTCCAAAATTTGATGGTTTTCTTATGTCTAATCTTGATGAGCTATTAATATGAATATTAAGTTAGAATGTGCTCGTTATTATATGAATTTGTACCTAAAGAATAATTAGGGGAATTTACGCCATTATTAAGAAATAAATTATATTTTTTTATACCTAAGTATATTTTACCTCTGTAGTTATGTAATTTTTTTGGCTAATAAAATTTAATATTATATATACATCTTGGGAAATTCATCTTGAAGTACACGCGTGTCGCCCATAGCATAAATAGCTATTTATTGACAAACGAAAAAGGTTAATGGTGATTTTCATGGCATATTACGGGTTCACTTATAACTGCACCGAAATAAAATTGTACACATTACACTTTGTCACGTGATTATTAGAAATAAAAACAAGCTTATATATATTAAAAGACTACTAGAAAGAATTGCAAAAATAGACTACTAGAAAGAATTGCAAAATTTTAACCATATTAATTAATTATTCGAATATCTAATAATAAAATTTAAAAAAATAGTGCTAAACAGAAAGTATCATAAAAAAATATTGAGCACTAATATTTTAACGAGGATGTGATATTAATTAATTAATTTAACTTGTGTACATTTTGTACAGTTGTGCACCAAACTGGCATCAGTTCTGTAGAGGGAAGAAATTATTCTACATTTATGAAAGGAATTATAGATTGATGAATTGAGTTGAAGAGAATCAAGTTCCTTAATGAGAGTAAATTTTTCAATTTATAAAAATGAATATATAATACTAATATCAATATTAATCATTGAATCAATGTATATAATAGTATAAATTATAAAAATTATAGGGTGTTGCACTCTGTTCACAACCCTTGAACAATATGGCTCATTTCTTAAACTTGATGCCATTGCACCAATACTCCCACTTAGTTTAATTTATTACCCTATCATGTCTTTAATATAAAAGTTCGTTGACTAATTTAAATAGATTAAAAAAATTAAAAAATTAATTAATTATGACTAAATTTAATTCTTTAAAATAAATTCATATTATATACTCATTAATATTTAAATTAGTCAGTTAACTCTTATATTAATGATGAGAGAGTATTAATTAAACATAATTATTTATTTTATTGAATGTTATAAATTACTCTTTTATCTCTTTTGAAGTATAGTAACATTTGTATTATTTGAATTTACTCTGTACAAAAAAATCATTTTTTAAATATCAATAATTTCTTTAGTATTTGTGGGAAAAAATCAACATAAAAGTAGTCTTCTAAATTTGATCTGATGAAGTATATGAGGTCTAGTGAGGATTTGTGTAGAAACGGGGCTTTGGTAACATTCATTAAAATATATAAAAGAAACCATATCAGAAGGATCTCTCGATGACGCACTAGTTTCAATTATTCACACCCATTGTCAATAGATTTAATTGGCGAAGAGGTAGAACATACAACTATTTAGAGCTTGCTCGATTTCTGAGGAGTACTACTTTATTGTGGTTCTAGTGGCGGCACTTAGGGAGGCATCATAGTTCTTGAGTGCCTAGGTTTATGTCTGACGGTAATAGAAGACTCGCCCTACCCGATATTTATATCGCCTAGGAGGAAGGGAAACTTTGCCCTGCCCTTAGATTGTGGGTGAATCCAACCCTTTTCTAAAAATTTTTGTACAAAAAATAAAGTTTCAATTATTCACATTCTATTCTTATTATTTTGTTATTATTTATGATTGTACCGCATGCCATTTATGGCCTATAAATACGCCATGAGAAGCAGCAAGTAGAGCACAACAACTAATATTCTTCTTCTTCTATCACTTCATACGACACTTGCAGACTGGTCCACCATGACGGCCAAAGCAACTTCCTCAAGAACGAGAATTGGTATTCTATCGTCTTCATCTTCATCGGATCAGATCATCATCAACCCTTTCAATATATTTTGTTACTTTAGATATCATTATTTTAAGAATATATTCTCCTTATTTACTAACTATTACTGTGTTTGTTTGTATTTACTTCGACAGCGTCCAAAAGCTGTTGAACTTGTGGAAGACAAGGTTCCACAGTCCAGTTTCATGCCATCTTTCAGTACCCTCAAAGAAATTGCTTGCCAGTTCATTCTTCATTTCCTTGTTATATTCACTTAGATTTTTTTTTTTCTGGTAAAAGGCACTTTTCAATCCTTTAAATTTAATCCTAACATTGTTAACCAAAAAATGTTGATACTAAAATTTTAAATGTTTACATATTAATTTAATTTAAGAAAAAAAATCAAGTATTAGGGCTAGAAGACTGGAAAGATATTTTCTTTTCACAAAGGGAGTATTGCATTATTAATATTGAATTGTATACACATTCCAAAAGAGATAACTTTCTCATTCTTATGTAAATTTTGTTATACCTTCTCCTGAAAAAAATTACAAATTAGGTTGAATGGAAAAGACTCGATTGATACTAATAAATTGCTGTTGTATGTTACAGATGACATGCAAGCCATTTAACAAATCTACGGTACATGAAACAGTGGTCGGAATTCTGGAGAAGCTTCGAAGCTACATATGGGACGCAAAGGCAGTGATAGCTCTCTCTGCTTTTGCTTTGGACTTTGGAGAAACTTGGCGACTCTCTCTGATGGAACGTACCCAAGAAAATGATATTGAACTCCACATCTTTAGGGTCGGTGAAGAAGCCAAGCCTACCAAAAACAACTTGGATCTCATTAATACTTAGGTTCTGTATGGATATTTATGTAATCATGTCCACTTCAATAAATAATCAAGTTATGAAGAAGCCATACTGTCTTTTACTTTAGCAAGTTGGAAGCTTTGTCTAGGGAAACTGTGGGTTCAGCTGATAGTTATTAGCTAAACTCTGTCACACACGTTTGCTGGAAAATTTTTGTATCATTGATCACCCTCCAGCTTCCACCTTTTACACAAGAGGTGGAAGCTGATGAAGGAAACCAAGAGCATGATTATTATTTAATTTATAAGCCCTCTCTTGTATGAGTTAATGAAATCCAGTATTTACTCAAAATGGATAATATCTACTCCCTTCAATCTACAAAATATAATTCACTTCCAAATTATCAATGCTTATTTAACAATCTTACCTTTATAATTAATGCTTAAATGTAACTCAATGTATTTTTTTCTCTTTCAAAGCCTTATTTAATATGATTTAAATTAAAAAAAAATATTCAATTTAACACATACTATCATTTATTGATTCCAATAAATTAGTTTAAATGACTTATATAATTGACCAGAGAATATTTAATTTGGGATGACATTGAACCTCAAATTGAAATTGGTGTCATTATGGATTATTTCCTCTAATCTTTATTATATGATGATTTTTTATAGAATTTTTTATTTATAACATTCAAAGCATATGAGATCTTTTAAAGGCCTACATAACAAGTAGGCTTTTTAAAAAAAAAAATCAAGTCGTTTAAATACTAAAGTCTGAGCCTCAAAAAAACATGTACATGTAAGCTCAAGTCTAAATTTATGCTTTAGACTTGGCACATGCCTTTTTGACTTAAGATTGACCTAGCCTAGCCTATTTTTATCCCTAAATATGGCTTATTGTATTTTCCCCCTCTCCTTTAAAACCTCATAAGTAGGGCTAAAATTAAATTTTTTTAATTTAAAATAAATTTAATAAGTTAACATATCTCTATAACATGGATTACTCGAAATACTTGATTATCCCCAAACATCAAGTGTACTAATTTTGGAGGAAGTTTTGGTGACATGTAATATATTAATTAATTAATAGAGAGTCTCTGCAAAGAGTATTTATTCGTATTAGGATAAAGTGGGCGGGTATAGAGCAGCTTTCGTTTTCTTTCTTTTGTTCTTGTTCGTTATGCATAAGTATATGATTAGGGGGCTTAGGGTCAATAAAGCCATGAAATAATAAAAACCCAACATATTTTACAATGAATACGTGTCTCCCCAAATCCTTAACCCAAAGCACTTTAGTGGAAAACAGCTCAGTGAGATATCTTAATTAATTAAACAGTGTTATTTTCTTTTTAATTTCCTCGTGGGCATACATGCTACGTGGTTATTTATAAGCGCACTGAAATCATTTTTTAATCTTCACGTGCTTTGTATAATCCTTAATTAACCCAATGCTAATAATTTAATACGAAGGCTCCATAATCACGTGTGTTTGCGTGGCAAAAGAAGAGAGGGCTCAAGAAATTAAACCAGTCATACATGCAATTCTTCAAGGCTAAGCCTGAAGTCTGTATCGCTGAAGTGAAACATAAGGCATTATATAATTATTCAATCCATTTATATCGTTCCGTGGACTAATATTTTGTTTTTGTTTTTGAGGAATCGTTCCGTGGACTAATTTAATTATAAGTACATGTTAAATAGACTTATTATTTTCTGTAATTAAAAAAATGAAACTTGTTCCTCTACCCAAGTCTCTTGAATATTTTCAACTAAAGTTCATTGAAGGCTTGGTTTAAATGGAGTGAAAAATTGGAGAAAAATAAAGGAGAGAATGTTAGAAAGAAAAACTTTTAAAAATAGTAAACAAATTTATTATTTTTGAGCGTTCTCCTCCTAATACTATAATTTTCGTGTCATCCAAACTAAAGGTAAATGACAAGTTCTAATGGGTTTCTTTAAAAGATCACCCATCAACATGTATTCTTATTCTATTTATAAGGCACTCAAAATATATTTCACTAGAATAAAAAAACACTTCAACCCTATTACCTATCTCTTCATTAAAATTTAATAACTTTTCTAACTATTACTATTTAATATATATATATGTATTTTTTAAGAAAATAACAATATGAAAACAATAAATTATAGGTAAAATCATACATCAAATAATAAATTTAATGACATAATTTATATTTAACAACAACAAAAATACGTTCTACCTTAATAATATCGAAGGAGTGTTTCAGCTAAAAATTCTAAGAAAAGAAGAGCTAATTAGTTACAAACACGAATGGAAGATTCATGGCCTTTGGACATTAAATTAAAGTTTGATGGTTCTAGTTTCTAAGCATTGAAGAATCTTCATTTCACCCATAAAAACGAAGATCACGATTTGGTCAATAAGACTGGACTTTAAGTGCCCTAACATTCAAGCTAAAGTACCAGAATTGGGAGCCACAGAGACTTTTATACATAGCTATGTGGATAATAAATGAATCTGATTATGTGTCTTATTTTCAATGTTCTTCAGAGAGACTTAGTTGGGAACAAAATGAACTAACCTGAGCAATTTTAGGTGGAGCTCGAAATCAAAGCTAACGACACTTCACAAATTTTTAACACTTTAAGTTTTAAAAAGAATTATACCTTGATTAAAACAAACCTCACATGTAATGGGGCCGGGCCAGCCGGGCCTTTTACTAAATGAGCTTCAAATGTGGACATCCGGCCCTAATACATATAGGGCTAGTGGGTTGGCCCAACCCTAATTATATATTTTGGCCCAATGCATATTTTGAGTGCATGTAAACATTTCTTTTTAAAAACAAAACCTTTAAAACAACCCATTGTCCATAGGTTTAATTGATGAAGGGGTGAGATATGTGATTATTTGGAGTGTATTCGATCCCTGGGAATGTCACTTTGTTATGCTTCTAGTCACAGAATTTGGGGAGATATCCTAACTCCTGGGTGCTTAGGTTTACGCTTGAAGGTAATAAACAGCTCATCTTACCCGGTATTGGTATCGCCAAGGAGGAAATGAGATTTCACCTTGCTCTTGTATAGTGGGTAAGCCTAACTATTTTCTAAAAAATTTTATAAAAAAAACACTTATAACATATTTTGGTACAATGCATATTTTTAAGTATGACATATTATAAGATACAATTATTAAGTGTGACATTTTTTTTATAAAATACACCTTAAATACTCTTCTTATCCTAAGATAGAATGCTTATATTGATCCTATTTATAGAGTAGAAAGAAAATTTCTTCATATGAATATATTATTTTACTTTTTATTTATGTTGACTTTGTTTACATTGTCTGTAATGTATACTAAATAATGGTAAAGTTAAAAAGTTGACTTTTATAATATAGTTAATGAGATTTAAAATTTTACTTAATTTATGTGAAACATGCTAGAAGTGACTTATAAATAGAATTATATGAGTATATCTAAACATTTAATGTTTTTTTTCTATTTGCTCTCAATTAATTACATATACCTCGCATCTGTTTTATTATTTTTTATCTCTTATTTCCTTTTTCACTCTTTTCTTTTATGCATATCTTCTTTCATAAATGAGGGTATTTTAAAAAAAGTTATAATTTTTATATATTTATTATTTTTAACTAATTTTAATCAATTTTTAACAATATTATTTAGTTATTTGTATCTTATAAAGTACCACATAGCATGAACATGAGGAAAAAGAAAAGGGAAAATCTCCAAAAAATTTAGAAATTAGTAAATCCAAATTAAAATTCTAGAAATTGGTAAATCCTAACTTAAAATGTAATATTTGCAAATAAGACAGGGGTGTAAAGACCAATTTAGCATTTTGAAAATCAACATAAATGACTGAAATGCCCTCTCTCTGCTCTCTCATTTACCGCTATTTTTTCCCTCTCCTTCAACCCACCCCAGCTCCATTTCCCATCACATCATCGCCAACCTCAACTTGAATGTGAGGAATGAAAAAGCAAATCAGTTTTGTTCTGACTGCTCTTCTAAACCCGAAAAGGGTAAAATAAAAGAAGGGAAGAAATGAAGGGAAAAAACATCCAAGATGGTACTAGAATCAGCAGCTAGTGTTGAAGTGAAAGTGAGAGTGAACTGAAATCCCATCGTTGAAATATTAAGAGATGCATTTAAGAGCTGCAAGTGTGCAACTACAAATAATTTTAACTAAATGATTTTAAATTTTTTATGGAATTTAAATTCCTTAAAATTACTTAGTGATAACTCCAGCAACGAAAGCGAATTGAAGCAAAGATAATTAGATTGGTCGCCAGACAAGGAGGTGGAGAAAGGGAACAAATAGGCGAGAGCCAATCTTGATGACCATCTGAACAACTCCTCATGTCTTCCATGCGGAAGAAGAAGACGAAGGTTGTGTGATCACAGATCTGGTTTTCCGTCGCTATTTGAGAGAGAGAGAAAGAAGAAGAAGAAGAAGAAGGTTGCGTGGTCACGGATCTGGGTGATGGTTTAACAGGGAAAGACACATTGCACAATGAAGAAAACATCAAGGGAAAAGCAGTAAACAGAAAACAAGTGTTGCACAGGTAATGTACCGCTTTATTGATTTTCTAGTGAAAACTAGCTACTGAATTTATAGAATTTTACTGCAACAATAAAGCAAAAAAGTAAAATACAAATAAATAGCATTTACTTGCTGAAAATTAGAAAACTAACGTATTGATATCACAATCCCTATTTTTCTGCTAACTAAACTGCAACTTCATATTCTTCTGCTGAAATTTGTTGGACCAGACTTTGAATCAGTCTTCCAACACTTCCCCTTTATTCAAAGTCACACATACCAAGTAAGCTTCTGCGATACATGTGTCTCTTACTAGATAATGCCTTAGTGAACATATCTGACACTTGACTTTCAGTGTTGCAGAACTTTAAAATAATTTCTCCTTTAGCCACTAATTCTCGAATAAAATTGTGTCTCAGCTCTATTGTTTTGTTCTTCCATGGAATGCTGGATTCTTTGCCATGATCATAGTTGATTTATTATCACAATAGAACTTAGTTCCCTCATGCTGCTTTTGTTGTGCATCTTCTAATACTTTTCTAAGCCAAATACATTGACAAGCTATTGCAGTAGCTGTAATGTACTCAGCTTATGCTGTTGACAGTGTAACAATGGCTTGTTTCTTGGACATCCATGTGATTGCTCCTATACCTAAGCCAAAAACGTTTCCAGAAGTGCTTTTTTGATCATCTAGAGAACTTGCCCAGTCGCTATCAGTAAAGCCAACTAACTTAAAATCATCTAAATTAGTGTTCTAGATTTCGTAATTCAGTGTACCAGCAATATACCTCATAATTCTCTTAGCTGCATCATAATGCTTCATTGAAAGATTATTCATGTACCTTGACACAACACCAACTGAAAATGAGATATCTGGCCTTGTGTGTGTTAGATATATCAAACCACCAACTAGACTTCTATACTAATTTGGTTTTGCTTTTGGGGCTCCATTATCTTCTTACAACTTTTGATTAACATTCATGGGAGTAACCTTCTTCTTGCAATCTAACATGTTAAACCTTTTCAAGAAATCTGTAGCATATTTCTTTTGGGACACAAAAATTCCAGCTTCATCTTACACAATTTCTAATCCCAAATAATAATGCAATAAGCCTAAATCTGTCATTTCAAACTTGCTTAGCATATTGGCTTTAAATTCTTCTAATAATGACTTACCTGAACCCATATAGATTATGTCATCAACATACAAACATACTATAATAAAATATGATGTACCTTGCATTTTTACATATAGTGTAGGCTCATTCTCACTTCTAAAAAATTTGTTTTGCTGGAAATAAGCATCAATCTTGTTGTACCATGCCCGATGAGCTTGTTTTAAGCCATAAAGTGCTTTCTTTAGCTTGTAGACTTTCTCCTCTTCACCTTGAATCTCAAATCCTTCTGGTTGTTCTACATAAACATCTTCTTCTAGCTCTCCATTTAGAAATACTGATTTGACATCCAACTTATATACTTTCCATTTGAGTTGAGCTACTACTGCTAGAAGTAATCTCACAGTCTCAAATCGTGCTACTGGTGAGAATGTCTCTTCATAGTCTATTCCTTGTTGTTGAGAGTATCCTTTTGCCACTAGCCATGCTTTGTGCTTTTGAATACTTCCATATGCATTGAACTTTGTCTTGAAAATCCATTTCAGGCCTATGATATTTTTTCCTTTTGGCAAATTAGTTAGCTCCCATGTGGCATTCTTTTCTATGGATGTAAGCTCTTCTTTCATAGCTTTCTACCATAGTTTTTTGTCTGCTGTCTCATCATATGTTGTGGGGTCTGGGGCCATTAATGCAAACTCGCTATTTGTATAAATCTCTCTCAATGATTTGAATTTTCTTAGTGATGTCTTGTATGAGGACTCACTTGCTGAATTTGAACCCCTTCTTGATGGTGTTGTTGCTGGACTATTTTCAGTTGAAGTGATTGGAGTAGGCATATTAACTGAGGTTGGATCTGTTTCTTGATCAGTTAATGGCATATGCAATGAATTTTTGCTGTTGTCTATGTTGTTCTCATTCCAATTCCATCCTGCATCTTCATTGAATAACATATTTCTAATGACAACTATATTTCCATCAACAGGATCATACATTTTATATGCCTTAGACTCAATACAATAACCAATAAAAATACATTTTTGTGACTTCCCATCAAGCTTATGACGACTTTGAGAATTTACAAAAACATAAGCAATACAACCAAATATTTTTAAATGGCTTACAGTAGGTTTTCTCCCTTTCCATGCTTTATAGGGAGTACAATCTTGTACTATTTTTGTTGGGGAGAGATTCAACAAGTACACCGCTGTTGCTATAGCTTCTGCCCAAAAAGTATTTGGCAGTCATTTCCCTTTTAGCAAGCACCTTGCTATTTCTACCATTATTCTACTTTTGTGTTCTGCTATACCATTTTGTTATGGTGTGTAAGGTGCTGTAAGCTCACACCTTATACCATTTTCTTCACAAAAATGGTTGAGGTAAACTCTTCACATCTATCTGTGTGAAGTACTCTAATACTTGCATCACTTTGCTTCTCCACCATTGCTTTAAATTTCCTAAAAATCTCAAATGTTTCTGATTTTGATTTTAGGAAATATACCCAACACATCCTGCTGCAATCATCAATGAAGAGTATAAAATAATAACTGTCACCTAATAATTCAGTGTTCATTGGGCCACACAGATCTGAATGAATAAGTTCTGGACATTTTATTACTTTCCATGCCTTGCCAATAGGAAATGACTTCCTTGATTGCTTACCATAAACACAACTTTCACATATGTCAATTGCAAAAAATTTTGGTGAGCCATAAACCATACCTCTCTTCTCTAACAGCTGTAACCCATTGATGTTTAGGTGTCCATAGCGCAAGTGCCACACTTCATAGACATTTTTCTCACCAGCCACTAGAGCATACTCTTGTATAACCTTGATATCAAATGGGAACATTCTATTTTTGGCCATCAATATCCTTACAACCACTTGATTAGTTGCCTTATGAGTTATAACACATTCTCTATTGTCAAATATAACAGAATATCCACTCTCCATTATTTGTCATATGCTTAACAGGTTATGTGCTAAATTTTTAACAAGCTAAACATTCTCTAAGAGTTTAGTTTTACCTGGAGCAGTGTTAATTGCTACTATTCCTTTTCCTTCAACTCTCATCTCCTTGTCATCAGCAAGCCTTACTGTCTTCTTTTGGGTTTTATCTAGTTTAGTGAAGGAGGATTTTTCCCCGATCATGTGATTTGAGCAACCATTATCGACGAACCAGATTTCACCTTTCGCAGTTGGTTGATCAATATATGCCATGAATAATTTGCTTTCACTATCAATTTCTTTTGTAAAGTTTGCTTGCTTGTCTTTGGACTAACACTCGGCTTTCATATGCCCATATTTCTTACAATTATAGCACTGGATATTGCTTTTATCTCTATAACCATATCTTCCTCCACCTCTACCACGATTAGAATTTTTTCCTCTAAATCCTCCTCTGCCTTTTCCTCTCCCAGCATGCTTTCTAGCTTCACCCTTTGCTTGAAATGCTTTCTCTTCAGTCTTCTTATTTTTTCTATTGATTCTAGCTTCATGAAATTGGAAAGAACCTATCAACTCATCAAATGAATAAGCTAATAGATCCTTAGATTCTTTAATAGCTGCAACTGCATGATCAAATTTAGGAGGTAAGCTTCTCAATACATGTGTTACTGCTATTTTTTTTAAACTTCTTCTCCAAATGATCGCATCTGGTTAACAATTGTTGCTACCTTTGTCATATACTCTTGTACTACTTCTTCATTCTTCATACTTAGGTTCTGAAATTCACGATGTAGAGTCTGCAATTTCACTTTGATCATGGTAGATGAACCATGAAACATAATTCGCAAAGTTGTCCATGCTTCCATTATTGTTGAAATAACTGTGATTTTAGAAAAGATGGAATCATCTACTACTTGCTGAATGAAAAACAATGCCTTTAAGTCTTTCTTCTTATTTTCTCTCACTCTGGCCTCCTCTTCATTTTCACCGTACCCATTTTCAACTAAGTCCCACAGCTCTTGAGACTTAAATAGAGTTCTCATTTTAATGCTCCAGAACTCATAATTTTTACCTTTAAAAATAGGCATGGAGGGTTGAGAAATGCTCACTACTCTGTTGTTGTTGCCTGTCATCACTCCCAGCTTTGACTACACTAAGCTCTGATACCAATCTGATAGTTTAACAGGGGAAGAAGCACTGCACAATGAAGAAAACAACAAGGGAAAAGCAATAAATAGAGAACAAGTATTACAGAGGTAATATACTGCTTTATTGATTTTCTGGTGCGTACAAACAAAGACAACTAGCTACTGAATTTATAGAATTTTACTGCAACAATAAAACAAAAAATAAAATACAAATAAATAACATTTACTTGCTAAAAATTAGGAAACTAACAGACTGATATCAGAATTCCTATTTTTCTGCTAACTCAACTGTAACTTCCTATTCTTCTACAGAAATCTGTTGGACCAGACTTTAAATCAGTCTTCCAACATTGGGCTCCCATCTTCTTCCTTTCCAGGTTCCCATCTCTTTCATGGATCTGGATTCTTCATCCCTATCTGAGAGAGAAGTCAAAGACTAAGGTTGCGTGGTCACAGATCTGGGTTCGCATATTCTTCTTTACCGATATCATTATGGTCATCCCAAAAGTGGAGCCTTTTTAACACGTACTCTAGTTCTGGTGGGTAAGATGGTGGCCAGTTTGACAGCAAGGAAAGGGAAGCAGCGAAAGGAGATGAAGGAACAACAGAGTCATGGATTGAGGAGAGTAAGGAAAGATGAAGGGTATTTTGTTCATTTCAAAATCATTTTGAAAATGCCAGTATGAGACACAACACCTCTAGATCATTTGGACATATTAGTCTCAATTTGACATTTGCTAATTTCCAGAGTCTTATGGGGGATTTCCTCAAAAGAAAATCAAACTGCTTAATTAATTAGGATGTATCAATGAGCTACTTTCCACTGAAATGCTTTGGATTAAGGATTTTAGGAGACAAGTACGTATTCATTGCAAAAGATGTTGGTTTTTGTTATCTTAATGCTTTATAGACCCTAAGCCCTTAATCAAATGCGTAACGACAAAAACAAAAGAAAGAAAAAAAACTAATTTTTCCTAATACGTGTTATGGTTAGGAATTTTGTATTTAAAAATAAAATTTATTAAAGAGTATATATATTTATTACAGATAATGTCAAGGTAAAGGCGTTAGCTGAGCAGTTGTAAGGCGAGAATTAATTTCAGAGATCACGTGTTCGATTCTTGGGTACCGCGTATGAGAATGTTTATTTTTTTCAATTAGTGTGTGAAATTGCGACTTTGCCCTTATTCCCTTTTTCTGCAGAGCCTGTACTCTTTCCTGATTTTCTCTAAAATCCTTCAGCGATTACAAGGGAAGAGAGGCAGTAGGAAAGCAACGACAGAGGTAGCTTCATGCCAGCGATGCCATATGGTCAGCCTTGGCAGTGTGCTGTCAGTTTCCCTATTATGTTGTCGCCGTTGGAGTCATCACGTCATTCAGCAAGCTTCATTCTGCCAATAAATAGAGCCAACAGGGGAAGCTGAGGGTCATCGCGGATAGTGGGAGAGGAGTGACCGAGGGTTGACACCATTATGAGTCACCGATGCAGTTTCTGCCATTGTCACCGTCGTCATGCTGTGTGCCATCATATTCTAAAGTAGGGTACTATAGCAACTCCTCTAATCTCCACCTCTTTTCTTCTATTTTCCTAAAATTGTGATGACATTCACTGAGGTTCTGTCAGCATTTAAGTTGCAAAGTGGGAAGCTTTCCTCCTCCCTTGCCCCACTTTCTGTTAGCGAGAAATGGAACCCAATTGAGTAAAGATTGAGGGCCCATTTCCAGACTCTGTCCCAACTGTAAATTTGATATTTTTCCCGATGTTTTTCTCTCGGCGTTGCCGAGGATCGCTGGGTATAAGGAATTAGTGAACAACACTTTTTCATCACCTCTCCTCTGTTATCAAGCTATAGTTGGATAGAAGAGTGACGAATACTGTGTTGTATTGGGGACTCCCTATGAATTGTAATATGAGTAGGTGAGTATTCTTGTAACTCCGTTAAGCTGTGCAATGTGAAGAATCAAATATATTTGGTTTGCTCTGTTTGCTATCGATGAAACTAAAAGATAACATACGTTGCTGTCTCAATGTATGTCTAGTGTTGGTTCTGGAAATTATACTCGTGGATATATATATATATGCACATGTATGCTGTGTTGTGTATGGTTGCCTTGTTCTGGGCTCAGTTATCTTGGATATCTTTTGGTCATTGTAAGAGGATTAAGGAAAAATTAAAGGGATGATTGTATGTTAATGCTGTAAAATGAGAAGGACACAGATAACATTCAGTCGTGTGCTGTGTTGGATTGAAAGGGGTATATATATCTATATATATGTGTGTGTGTGTGTGTGACATTAGTGTTGATGTGAATTGTGATAAGTATATATATATATATATACTCCTGGCGATAGTTAATAGAAGCAGATAAAGAAGCTATCATATCATGTGTGTTTGTTTGAGATATGTTTTTTGCTCTTTTGAATATAGAAAATAAAGAGGAAAGGCATGGCTGGCATAGGGGTATATATGCATAATGTTTAGTGCTGACAAATTTTATGGAAATGGTTAAGGAAAACTAAAGCATGGAATTTTGAATGGTAATAGTTAAAGAATTGGTTAGGCAACTTATCCTTGAATAGTTAATTTGTGTTGGGAATTGTAAATCATTAAAGTATATTATGGGGTTCAAGTAATGTTTAATTAGATGTTGTTTAAACTTAAATTTGGATGCATTAAAGGAATTTTGATATAAATCAAGTGATGGAAGGGTGAAGTTATGGTTAAGGCCAAGTCAAGCCTGTAGGATCATGTGGAGTTCGAATGTTAAGAATAAAGGAAGATGGGAATTACTGTTGTGTGTGTAATTGAATTGGGAAGCTAATGGAAGTTAATGAGTATGTAAATAACTTACAGTAATGGTAATAAATTAGAAGTACTTGGTATAGAAGAGGTGAATTATATTTCTTTATGGGATAGGGAGTTTGAGAAGTATGATGAACTTATTTGTCTTTGGATATTCATTAAGTGTGTTAGAAGAATAGATGAGGGCAAATAGACATAATTGGGTAAAGATTAGTCAAATTTAGTGTGGTTATAAAGTTTGGAATTTTTCAGGGTTAAAGGCTATGATTTTCATATTTTAAGCATTATAAATGAAATAGAAATGGTGAAAATAGAGTTATGCAAGGGTCTTTGTCACGACCCAAAATTTGGACCGTGACCGGCACAGAATATGAATGATTTTATACTCCACAAGCTTAAAACCTTAAATAAAACGTTTTGACCCATAAACCAGATTTATATTTCATAATTCAAAACAAGTCTTGTGTAGGAATCTCGGCAGGATTGTCGATGGATAATCGACCTCCCGACGATCCTACAACAGACTACCAACATTCAAGTTTTCATAATGTTTTCCAAAATCAACATAATATTTTCTAAAGTCAATGTGGAGCTTCACCATTTTCAAAATAATACAAGTTCTTAGGAAAAGCAATTACATCTAAAGTAGTGTTTGTCAAATGGAGCTTCGGATTGACAACGAGGCTCTTTACTGCTCAGCGGGAATATTAGGGCCACCTGAATTATCTGAAGCCAAAAAAATCTACTCGTGAATAACGTCCCAAAACATGATTAAAATAATGCGGAAATCAACAATGTATAATCATGCTAAGAATGTATTTCATAATATTTCGTAATTTGATGCAAGCCTTTCTGTAACATATTTATATTTCAGGAAAACAACAATCTGAAATAACCATTTCAAATCAACCATTGCAAAACAATCCTTTCAAAACCATAATCTTT
The DNA here is from genome assembly GCA_037074615.1 of Leucaena leucocephala. Taxonomy (NCBI): domain Eukaryota; kingdom Viridiplantae; phylum Streptophyta; class Magnoliopsida; order Fabales; family Fabaceae; genus Leucaena; species Leucaena leucocephala. Next base: position 8,649,847 of record CM073533.1, on the reverse strand, counting down.
CCGTAGGACTTCAACAGAACAAAAATAGACGTGGACACACAGTCCACGAGGGTAAATAATCAATCTAGCAGCTCAAGGCCACTAGCCGTCGTGAGTACAAGACCCACGTAATAATCTGGTGGCTCGAGGCCACAATCTGTCGCGAGTACGAGACCCACGTATATCCGTCGAGAGTACAAGACCCACGTATATCCGTCGCAAGTATAAGACCCATGTATATCCGTCGAGCTCGGGTAACCAAGGTGCACCAAGGGCTAACAGTACTGCTGTTAGCAACTAACGTTCTGTATTCCATCCTAAAACATTTCCATGATGCGTGGGGTTTATTTCACATGAAATAATCTCAATCGTTTCAATGCCATAACCGTTGGTAAAAACCACTTTGAATCTCAAAAACCCCAGCATGTACATTTAAAATCAAGTTACTGTAAAATCATATAAAATTCGAATAAGAATATATTTCATGAATAACATCAGTTCAATGCAACTTTTGCCAAACTCTTTTCAAAAAGCTTATTCATCCATTTTCATGCATAATCATAATTCTTTTGTAAACCAATCGAAAGAAAATCATTTCTAACGATTTAAACCATACTTTCATAATTTGCCTTTTGAAATCCATATGTGAAATTCATCATTTGAAATGACAATGCATTTGAAAAATATAAATTTTAGGGAACTTTATTCACTCACCTACTATGCTCCTAAACAGCTACTCTTTTCAGCCCAACCACTTTGATTACTTTCACTTCTCAATCCTCTAACATCCCAAAATAACATGTCAACCCTCTAGGTATACTCTTAATGGCAATCAATCATTCTAATTTTACTATCAATCAGAGACATCGCCATTGGCCACGATTAAGTTGATTAAAACACTAATTCATTTCCAATAAATCCTTAAACAGAATCTTAACACAGATCTCAAACCTTCCTCATTACAATCATTTAGAATTTCAAAATCTCAATTGGCTTACAAGTCCTTCCATTTATCATAACACTCGGACCACGACAATTTGCCAAAATAGCAGCATATACCCCTGTATGTGTATTTACATATTTACCAAAGAAAATGATCAGGGTCATATTCTAATTCTTTTTCCTTCCTGCCGCCACCCCCCAAGCATATATAATCCCAACGCAAGCAAACACAGCAACCATAGCAGCACATGTATATGAACATACATATATACATTTTCTCAATAAACACCTTAGAACTGTCAACCATCACCACAACACACACATACCCAGATATATATCTCCACGGCCTAGCAAACATAATGTATATATATACACAATCGTTCCCAACAGCAGCAAAAATCATTTCTTGGGACAACAACCTTAACAGAGCAATGGCCCTACACATACATACACAGCGCACCAAACAAGCCTTACATACATATACCGAAACCAAACCAGTGACCATCATCACCGTTGGCACATGCAACTCTGTTTCCTTTACCACTACTAAGCACATACCTATCTGCCACCAGAAGAAATTCTCAGCCAACACAGCAGGGGACAATGAATGGCTCAGCACTCAGAACCTAGAACGCACCTACAACCATTATGACAACCAATTCAGAGTTCTCTCCTCTGCGATTCTATAAAAGAACAGAAACAGAGTACAGGGATGAAGGCATCCAGACGAGGAATGATAAATGGGGGAGAAATTGGAGTGCACTTACCTCTAAATCATCCAATTCCCGCGTAGAGACAGGGAAGGATATCTGGGACTGTAGCGACTACAGTACCAGTTCCACGCAGAGCAACGATGACAGCCACACACAACCATGACCCAGCACTCAAACTCCAGAACTGAGGAGCCCAATAATGATGATTGCCACACCACCTTGCGACCTCTTCTCCCCTTTGATTTTCCCCCTCCCGCCCGCTCGCAACACTTAAAGGCGAGCGACAATCATACGATGCGCAGCTTCCAAGACAAAGGCACCGCAGGGGAGGACGACTACACACTACAACTATTGACCACAAGCTGACCCTAGCAGAAAGCTTTCCTCCTGCTCACGCTGCTTCCCCGCCTGCGTCGTCGCTGAAACCAGAAGTCTGAAGGGGGAGGGGTACAGTGTCTGAAATCAGAGAAAAAGAAAAAAGGGGGTACAGGTGAGAAGGAAAGACAGGAGGGGTAATTCTGTAATTTTACGCGCTAAAAAAAAGAAATAAAACCTTATTTCCTGCAACTCTCAGGGTTCGAACTCGCGCTACCGCTTTTAACTTCCGCCTCTTGACCACTCTGCTACCCACAACCCCTTGACATTTCTGCAACAAATATACATATAACCTTTAAAAATCCCTGGGCCATAACAGTCTTGTTCAAGGTTTAGAAATGAAAGTGTTTGCCTTCATGGTTGGTTGTGGATTAAAAATGATTACTTTTGTGAAAACTTTAAATAGAATGTTAATAGATATTATTTCGGGATACCAGGTAATTAAGAAGTGATTTTAATCGAAATTGATTGGCTAAAATGGGTAAAGGTTTTGGACCGTGGCAGATGAGTGAATAACATTCCTAAAAATTTATATTTTCAAATGTATTGTCATTTCAAATATGAATTTCGAAAAGCAAATTTTACGAAAGTATGGTTTAAATCGTTAGAAATGATTTTCTTTCGAATGATTTACCAAGGAACTATAATTATGTATGAAAACGAATGAATAAGTTTTTGAAAAGAGTTTAACAAAAGTTGCATTGAAATGAGGATTATTCATGAAACATATTCCTATGCGAATTTCATATGTTTACACAGTAACTTAATTTTAAATGTACACGCTGGGATTTTTGAAATTCAAAGTGGTTTTTACTAACAGTATGACATTAAAATGGTTGAGATTATTACATGTGAAATAAATCCCATGCATGATGGAAATGTTTTAGAAATGATGGAATACAGAACGATGGTTGCTAACAGTAGTACTGTTAGCCCTTGGTGCACCTTGGTTACTTGAGCTCGACAGTTAGTGGCCTTGAACCACTAGAATTATTTCGTGGGATTCATTCTCGCAGCAGTTAGTGGCCTTGAGCCACCAGAATTATTTCTTGGGATTCATTCTCGCGACAGTTAGTGGCTTGGAGCCACCAGATTACATCATGGGTTTCGTACTCGCGAAGGTTAGTGGTCTTGAGCCACCGACAATTAGCAGCTTCGAGCTGCCAGATTGGTTAGTTGTCCTCGTAGACTGTGTATCCACGTTTATTTTGTGGCTTCATGCTATACATGGTTATTTACCATCATAGATTGTGTGTCCATGTCTATTTTTGTTATGTTGAAGTCCTACGGAAAGATTATGGTTTTGAAAGGATTGATTTTAAACGATTGATTTGAAATGGTTATTTCATATTGTTGTTTTTCCTGAAATATAAATGTTTGTATCAAATTAAGAAATATGATGAAATACATTTTTCAGCATAATTATGCATTGTTGATTTTTCACATTTTTAATCATGTTTTTGGGATGTTATTCACGAATAAATTATTTGGCTTCAGATAGTGCAGGTGACTCTATCCTCCCGTTGAGCAGTAAAGAGCCTTATTACAGATCCAAAGTGTTATTTTTAAACAAGATTGATTTTAATGTAATTAAGTACTTGTGTTATTTTGATAAAAGGGTAAATGTTCCACATAGACCTTAAAAAAGATTCTGTTTATTTTGAAAAATATTATAGATGATTCGAATATTGTATTAAGGCGTTAAGCTTTCAAAATATGAAATTATTCATATTCTATGTCGGTCACGGTCTAAATTTTGGGACTTGACAATACGAATAATTCTTTGCAACCACTTTCTATTAATTAATTAAAAAATTACATATCATCAAAACTTCCTCCAAAATTACTAGACTAGATGTTTGGGATGATTAATTACTCTCTGTCATGATCAATACTTTCTATCTTTAATATAAAACCTAATTAAATAATTATTTAAATATATTAAATAAGTTAAATTAATTAATTAATTATAATAAATATGACATAATTTCTTAAAATAATTATATACTATAACCTTAGATTATCTTTTATATTAGATATACAATATATTACAATTTTATATTTAGAACAAAAATATAACCTAATACACGAGATAATAATTCACAACAACATGCATTCTAATTTAAAGTTAAATGTCTAAATTCCAAATTGAATAGATATATTATCGGACGCCAAATCATTCTTAAAAGAAAAATAAATTTCTAACTATCATAGGTTGGTCTAATGGTGTAAGGTATTGCTAGATCATTCTAGTTTTGAGTTCAATTCCTAAAAGAGATATCTCCATGAACTCTAAAATTAAATACATGATAATAGGATCCAATAAATAGTATAAAAAAAAAGAAAAACAAAATTCTAATAACTTCCTAGAGTAAAACACAGAATTATTGCTCATCAAAACTTATTATTCATTGAAGTGGACATGGATTATATAATATCCATACAGAATCAGGTACACATGACAGATCGTACCTAACTACGTATAGAACATAAAACACACATAATTTATTCATTATTATATTAAGACAACAGAAAGCAAAGTAGCAACGCTCATGGATTCATCATCATCATCAAGGAGTTCATCATTTGGTTTTGGGAAGTGGGATCCCACCAATCTCGCCACCGTTGACGTTCTCTGATGCTTCATGGCGAGAATGGGTGCCATGGCAACACTTGTAGCTAACAGTTTCAATCCCCATAATCTTCTTCTTACAAGATGGATCTGGGCAAATGATAGTGAAAGGAATTCCTGATCTTATGTTGCCCAATTGGAAGTGCACACAATGAGCAGGAACAGCAGAATCCTTTTGATGGTAATAATCTTTGAATGCCTTATCGAAACCAGCTTGAATCACGTTCTTTTTCCATTCCTCGAATTCCTCGAGTACGGTCGTTAATGGCGGATCGAATGCTTTGACGGCCACGTTGTCGCCTTTGCTAAGAATAACCCAAGTTTTCTCCTGTTTGAATGAGAGTAAAGTTTCAATGTCTTCAAGCATATCTTCTTGTTTGTGTTTAAGATTCTGAACAAGGCTTATCATGGAGTTGGTGATGTTGTCCCAGAAATTGGACACAGAAGTTTGATCAGCCTGTGAGAGGTTGAAATGCTCGATTACGGCGTCTGCTTGCTTCATGATTGGGTTCTTCTTTATGGAGTCTAACAGTGTGCCAATCTTTTGGGTCCCGCTAACGTCAGTGCCTCCATAAATGAAGATGTACTTGTCCTCCTTAATCTGCACATCATCATAATATTTGTACATGCTGAGTTGGTTTCTAGTGAGAAGACAATACTCATAATATGATCCGACGATGACATATGACTCAGAACAATGGAATCCTTATAGTTTCTTCACTCAAAACAATTCGATCCATATAATTCCTTAATTCATGTACATTATATATAACATTATATTGTATCGAGTTAAAAGTTTAGGTACTGAATCGACAATTATGAAGTAGTACTCACCCATTTTCCGATCTCTGGAAAAACAGTGGTTGCTTCTTTCCAAAACCAGTTCCAGTGAAGGGAGAGTTCTTCTTCAACCTTAGGTTGAAATGGGAAGGCTTCAATCTTCCAGACGAAGATCATGTGCATTGCATTTAGGTTAATCACTTCACCTCTAGCGTTTGTGACGACCACGATAGGTTTTCCCTGGTAATGCCACAACTCTTCTAATACCTTCTTGCCTTTAATGGCGAACAGGTTCTTCAAAACGTACCATGGCATGCTTGACTTGAGATGCTTGAACTTCTCTTTCTGATAATTGGTTATTTCAATTTCATCTACAACGGGAATCCATAGAATTTCGTAATTTTGTTTCTCTTTCTCCTTTTTGAATGCCTCGTGGATAGATTTCAGAACACTAATCTCGTCTTCGATGTTGCCTAGACCAGAAATGAACAGTAGAAGATTCTTCATCTTCAGAACATTGTTGCTTACCTAAAAAGCAAATCATATCTCATTTAATTAAACTGTTAATATTTTGTAATGGAAATGTTTAATTAATTTACTTGAGTAAAAATTTTGAGAACTGACCAGTTGTTGAGTAGTGTTATCGAAGATTTCAAGCTCAACAATGTCCAAGGAGAAGATGAGAGCCTTCAAAAGATCCACAATTCCTGAAGGAGACTCAACTGTATGCAATCGCTTTATTCGCTCTCCCATAGTTTCTGAAAATTTCAATGAAGCTACCACTGTTAACATTATATTGGGCATATTATTACAAGGAAAACCATTATCCGTCATATCTTATTTATAAAACAGAAAGAAAATCAATTTTTTATTATTTTTTATAAGTTATATTATTAAATTTTTGATATATACAATTTTACTTTTCATTTATTATTGTATTAACTTTATTCTCGTATAATATAGTATATTAAATATATATAAAATTGAAAAGTTATTGAATTTGAAGATAAAGTTAATAAAATTTGAAATTTCTCTTAATACATGTATAAAAAGTGTTGGAACTGACAGATAAGTAAGTCCCAAAAATCAATTTAATAACGTTTACGTTTAATTAAAAGATGAGTTGTAAATATAATTCGAGCAATTGCCAATATACATATATATATATATATATATATATGAAAGTGTCAATTGCAATTAGACATTTCAGTTTTACAGGCCATTCTCAGTGATTTGCAACTGAAACTGCAATAGTTGCAAATGTCCTAATTGAAATGATATTTTAAACTTATCTTTCTACTAAAGTTGAGACTAACTGTTCTTAAACTCATCTTTTGGGACTTAAGTTTCATTCTCCCTATATTATATACTTCAAAATAAAATTAATACTATGTTTTTATCTAAAAGATAATAATTATTGAAAACTTAAAAGAGAACTCATAATTAAGCCGTTCTTTATTTTCCGTAACCTTCTTCTTGTTTTATCAGAGCCAGCTCATTATTCAATCTCATGTGAACAAGATTGACCTTCCCAACAACTTCGGATTTGATGTTCCAATCCCTACATCAATTTTAAAAAAAGTACATTAGTTAAATATAATAGAACTTCACAAATACAATCATCACTCTATATCACAAACACAAACACAATGTTTTTATATTTTTTTTCTATGGATCATTAGATTCTACATAAAATAAGTAATATTTTGATATCTTATTGGCAAAAATAGTGTAATTTTGAGTATTTTACAATTTTTTAAAAAAATAAATCAAAATTACACAATTTAAGAATTTTTCTTTAAATCATAAAAAATTAAAAAAATGCAACATTTTTTACTCGTAAGATATTTAAATATAACTCATTTTATATATAATTTAATGATTCATATAAACACAACTAGAAAACATTTTAGAGGTTGGGATAAATGAAGGGACAATAGAGAGAGAATTATAGAAGAGGCGAGAAACCCTTGCCCGAATTAGATATATGTGGATGAAAAAACATATATGATCGATGGAATTAAGAAATGACTTATAAACTCACAGTTCAATCATTCCATTTGAACAAGTGAGAAGTGCCAAGATTGCCCAGTAAGCATAGAGTTCTCTCGGAGCAGCATACAAAGTTGGGAAATCTTTTGGGCTGTGAGTTTTATCAGAGATCTTCTTCTGTATGGTTGATATTCCCTCAATTAGTTGGAATGTAATATCCAACAAAGTGGTGATGAGATCCAAGTTGTTTTTGGTAGGCTCGGCTTCTTCACCACCAAACCTGAATATGTGCAGTTCAAGAACATTTTCCTTGGTACTTTCTCTAAGAGAGAGACGCCATGTTTCGCCAAAGTCCAAAGCAAAAGCTGAGAGAGCTATCACTGCCTTTGCATCCCATGTGTACCTTCGAAGCTTCTCCAGAATTCTGACAACTATTTCGTGTGCCGTAGATTTGTTAAAAGACTTGCATGTCATCTGTAACAACAATTTCGTTATTAGTAACGGAATGGGTCTCTTCCCACCTCCACCCCATTTCCACGCGCCACCCTTTATGGTACCGTCTCTCATTGGCCCCCCATCTTTTATTTTCATAGTTTCCTTTGTTACTTGATAATGGTATCGTTTATAATTTCTTTGGAGAAAATTTCATTAAAATATTATTTAAATTTAAAAATTTTAAATCAGAAATTCTTATTAAAAATGTGTTATTATTTTTATAATCAATGGCATAGAGAAGCGCGCACCGTGGCGCGTGGGACACATGAGAAGAGAATGCAAAGGGCTGTGATCAGGGGCGGCAACCATCACAAAAATAAACATGAACACATCACCTAATATGTTATTTTTTTCCAGATAAGCTTAACAAAATTGGAGAATTACCATGATTTCTAAAGAAGGGATGTAATCGTCAAAATGTGCCAATGAGATCAAGTAAACAACATGTGCCTATTGTCACCATGGCATACTACTCTAGAATTTTTTAGTTATTACATCCCTCTTTCTTAGGAACTTCTAATAATTTCCCCTATTGAAATCACGCGAGTATAACAAGGAAATGAAATGAGGAATTACCTGACAAGCAATTTCTTTCAGGGTACTGAAAGGTGGCATGAAACTGTTCTCTCGAACCTTGTCCTCCACAAGTTCAATAGCTTTGGGACTCTGTCAAAGCAAACACAAACAGACAATGATAATTTATAAATAAATGGGAAATATTCTTGAAAAATAGTTTCAAATGTAGTAGCTATATAACTAATGAAATATATACCTTAAGATCGAGGGAGTTTCCGATGTGAGTGGAGCTCTTGACAATGGTGGAGACAATATTGTAAAGAGAATCAACATCGAACTTGGGGGCTTGCAAGTCGTGGATTCCGGTGATGTGGTTGGAGATGACTTCATCAGATGCAGTGAAAGGGTTGATCTGTTCCGACATGCCTGCAAGTTTCGTTTGATATATGATGGGATAGAAGAAGAATATAAGTGTTGTTGTGCTCTCCTTTGCTGCCTCTCATGCCGTATTTATAGGCCATATATAGTACAGAAATGTTACTTCAAAAATAATAAAAAAATAGTTATATATGTTTAATTAATAATAAATTAGGTGATAGTTGGTGCAAATTGCATGGAATTTAAAAAATGAACCATATTTTTCAAGGATTGTGAATAGCGCAACACCCTATAATTTTTAAAATTTATATATAATATTAACATTAATATTATATATTTACTTATAAATTATTAATATTATATATTTACTTATAAATTGAAAATGCAATAACAGTAAGGGAATTGATTTCCCTTAAACTCAATTCATTGACCAATCTTTCCTTTCATGAATGTAGACTAATTTCTTCGTCCTTTGAACTAGGAACACTAGTTACATCTGTACAAAAACTACACAAGTTTTATTTAATTACCTCATCAAATTTTAATTATAAGAGTTAAATAAATAGTTTTTAAATATTAAAAAATTAGTTAAATTAGCCATGAGATACTCCTTTAATCATTTGCAATGAAAGCTACCTCATATGGAAACATTTCTTTAATTTGTACTAAAATTATCAATATAAATAATTTGAAAAAAAATTATAAATGTAGGAAATAAAGTGATTAAGATATTATATTTAGGACTAAAATAAATATCTCAATTAGCTTATACATTTATGACAAGAGTTGTAATTAATATCAATCTTCATTAAAATATAAGCCCTAAGTAATTAAAATTTAAATACCATAAGGGGGATGACACTTTGAAACAAATACTTTAATTTCTTATTTTGAGATAAAAAATTTAAATTACAGATTAATAATTATATAAAATTACATATATATTTTTTTTAAAATATTCAATGTCTATTTTTACAAGATTTAAATTTTTCATACCTCTTCCCGATAGGCGTCCATAAACTATTGTTCCTAACTCCTAAGTATTTTAAAATAATATTTATATATTTTTAAAAAATTAAAAGAATGAGAGAGAATACGTTTTTTTTTATTATGAGAAATCACGTGATGATAATCATGATGTTTAAAATATATTTTTGTTACAGTCGGATATTACCATCATTCACCCAATAAATTAAAAAGAGAAATAGGGGCATAAAATTTGAGGCAAGCGTATTCAAATATTGAGATAGATTTTTTTTCGTTTTCCAAAGCTGATTTTAAATACAATTTTATAAAAAAAAATAGTCTAAAAATATAAAAACAGAAAATAGATTCATATAAGGCTTTAATATAAAATAATTTTCTAAATGCTTTATAATTATAAGTGACAATACACATCACAATTAAGAGAATGTTTGTTGACAAAGAAGCTTATATTCTTTGATTAATTAATTACAATTAATTTTTTGAGGTAGGCTCTTCAACGTTTTGCCCGTGGGGAATAAAAAATAATACGTCTCATAAGATAAATAATAAAACTTTTTTTAACTGAATAAATAATAGCCCTTAGCTTTTATTACCAAGGAAAACTAGAGTATATGCATCAGCATTAATTTGCAAGTAGCATGAGTTAAATTTCATTATAAATTGTGTTGATGACTATAATGAATGTAAATCATTCTTAAATCAAATATATTATTAAAATCTTATAATATACAATTCAGTAAAAAATAGGTATGTTACTTTATTTATAGGTTACAATCAATAATCCTAATAAGTAATTTTATTTTATCTTTAAAAGATTTTAATTCCTATTATGTAAATTAATCAGTAATCCTATTAGTTGATTTTATGATATTTTAAATTTTTAACTATAATAATGATCATTAATAATTATAAATCACTTTTTGATCTTTGAAATATTTTGAGCCCCATAATAATAATTAATTAATAATCTTATTTACTAATTCTATTATATCTCAAATTTTTAACTATAATAATAATTCATAATTCATAATAATAAATAAATTCTGACATAATTTTTTGCTTCTCGTACAACGCAATGGAGAAATATGTAGTTTCATTACAAATTGAGTGGGTATTTTTGTTTTTAAATTTCTGAAGTATTTTGGGTTTGGCTTTATTTAAACTTCAAATTAAAAAGTAAAAACTTATGAACTAATAGTTTAATACCAATCATAAAAAATAGATTTGAAAATAGAAAAGGTGTGGTTCAAGTTTCGAAGGCAAAAACCAAAACATAAACCAAACAATTTGGTTTTCAAATGGCGAAAATCGAATCAAGCCTTACTATAATAATGATCGGTTTTAATTGGATTGGTTCGGTGTGGTTGGGTACTGTCAGTTTTGTTCCATTTTGAAAATCTTTTAGTTTTTTTTTCTTCAGAGTCAGAGAAGATTATATATATATCATTTCTCCAATTAAATCTCAATACTTCGGGTTTTTTTTCCCAAAAGTTTGAAATATGCCAGTTATCCCCTAACATATAAATAGATGGTGCTTCCTTTTTATTACTCGTAACCTTAATCATTGAGTTTTTCTTGCTATCTCTTAGTCTCTTTTTTAATTTAGGCATTGTGCCATTGTAATTTAGGCTTCAGTAGTTCAAAACAACGTAACCTCAATCAAAATTACCCTTCTTCAATTCATAAAACATGTAATTACCCAATCAAACCCAAAATTAGTTTGCTAATCTAGTATATTAATGTCTTCTACTTCACTTAACCCCCTATCTCAAGTTAAAAATGTCATTCCTAACGCAGTTACCCAACATGCAATAATAAAATCAATTTCACTCTAATAATATTGTATGAATCCAATAGGTATATTCTTATTCTATAACGACAAATTAGAAAAATTGCTAATCCCGCACTACCTAGTCCAATGGTCCAATCAAGATTTCCTTTTTCAAGGCTAACCCAAATTCCTTAAGTTCATACTTATAATGTTGACTAAGGGCATGTTTGGATTACCTTTTGGAGAATAGATTTTGGGAAAAATAGATTTTAAAAATAAAGATATTTGAATGATTAGTAGTAGAATCACTTTTTATATTAGTAAATTACTAAAAAGGGTATGATTTGATTAAAAGTATGAGAGAGGAGAGAGGGTAGAGAAGAAAAAGAGAGGAGATAGTGTAGAAGAGAGATAGGAGAGAGGAGATAGGATGGAGAAGAGATAGGAGAGAGAGGAGAGATGGTATAAGAAAAAGTAGAGGTAAGATAATAATTGGATAGTCCATAAGCTCTTTTACTGTTCCAAAAACTAATTTCAGTAGCTTATTCAAAACCATAGTTTTGGTCAAAATTACTTCTAGACAAATATAGCTGTTTGTTTAAAATTTTTCCAAACCAAAATTTTGTCCAAAAGAACTTTTCAAACTTTATTCCCAAACACATACCTAAGCATTAAGTAAAAAGATAAGAAATAAATAAAATTGAGTATACAAATTAAAATTAATATTAAGCACAGATAAATGGTTTATACATGCTCTAATCCATGAGTGGGTTCATAGCTACTCTAGACAATAAAATTTAATTTATTATAGGTCTCTTTAGAAAGGAACAACACACTTTCAAGATATTATTCAGGTTTAAGTTAAAATTTATAGTGATGATGAATGACACATTTTATTTTTATTTTAATATTTTTATATATGTTAAAATTAATTTATTCTAATATTTTTTGTAGAGTCTAGACAGTATCTCTTATGGTATAGTTAAACACTAATCCTTTTGATATGTAAATATTATTAAAGTGAGTTTTGCCTAGTTCAAATATAGGATATCATATTTAAACAATCCAATCATCAACCAACTACTGAATTGGATTTGTTTGATATTATTTAATGGATCCTATTACCAAGATCCAATTTTAAAGTTTGTGACTGCTCTTCCAAATATAGATGTCTCTTATAATAATCAAATTCTAAGACTTATAAAGATCTAGCGGGATTGATAGACTAATTTTATGTTGATAAATGAGGTGGATTTTTTTTTTTGTTACAAGAGAGGGCACATGGGCCCTAATTACATAATAAACTATTCTACAAGGGGATTGAATCCCACACTCTCCTTGATCACCATCTCCCTTAAATGTGAAGGGCAAGATTGATACATCTTCGTAACCCTTAAACCTTCTTTTGCCAAAGCATCAGCAATTTGATTTTGACCTCTAGGTATATATTGTAACCTAACTTCCCAAGAAGACTTTAGAAGGTCATATATATATATGTGTAAGTAACAGGCTGCATCTATTACCCCTTAGGTTAGATACTATATCCACTACATTCTTAGCATCTGACTCAATTATAACTTTCTTAAATCCCATTTCCCAAGCAAGCTTTAGACCTTTATACACCGCCTACTGCTCAGCTTCAGCTGCGTTACAGGCTACCACCATATTCGTAAATCCCATAAATGAGGTGAATTTTGTTCTGTTAGTAATTTATTCTGAATTTTGAAAAGTAATTATCCTACTCTAAATGGGTTTTTATGGCCCATCTCGTCTGTAGCCTAAATGCTTAGACGGATGGACTAGCCCAATTCTGAATATTTTCCCTTTTTTATTAAGAAAATTGCATTCTTATTGGATTACCTTGGACTCTTTTGAATTTTAAGTTTCACATTTATTTGGTATCAATTATTTATACAATTCTATATTTTTTCTATATTAGTGGTTGGTGCAGTATTGCTTGGATTTGCTGTTATCATAGCAAAAAATGTGGCTAGTTTTCTCTTCATCTAGAGTAGCTATGAACCGATTCATGGATTAGAGCATGTATAAACCATTTATTTGTGCTTAATATTAATTTTTTTTACTCAATCTTATTTAGTTGTTTTCTATTGAGTTAATGTTTGGTAACATTAAGTACAAAATTAGAGAATTTAGGTTAGCCTTGGAAAAGAAAATCTTGATTGGAAAATTGAATTGGGATTAGCAATTGATCTGATTTTCCATTAGGATAGAAATATACCTATTAGAATCATACCATCTTATTAAAGTGAAATTGATTTATTATTACCTGTTGGGTAATTATGTTAGGAATGACATTTTTAACTATAGAGAAGGGTGTAAGTGAAGCATTAGACATTTATCGAGTTTGTTTTGACTCAATAGATTTAGTAGTTTGATTTTCTTTGAAAATAAATTTCTATATAAATTTTAAAAATTACAGGGTGTTGCACTATTCACAATCCTTGAACAATATGGTTCATTTTTTAAATTCCATGCAATTTGCACCAACTCCCACCTAATTTAATATTACTTAAACATAGAAAATTATTTTTTTTATTACTTTTGAAATAACATTTCTTTACTATATGTGGCCTATAAATACGGCGTGAGAGGCAGCAAAGGAGAGCACAACAACACTTACATTCTTCTTCTTCTATCACATCATATATCAAACGACAGACATGTCGTCTGAACAGATCAACCCTTTCACTGCATCTGATGAAGTCATCTCCAACCACATCACCGGAATCCATGATTTGCAAGCCCCCAAGTTCGATGTTGATTCTCTTTACAATATTGTCTCGACCATTGTCAAGAGGTCCACTCACATCGGAAACTCCCTCGATCTTAAGGTATATATTTCATTAGTTATATAGATACTACATTTGAAAGTATGTTTTAAGAATATTTTCCATTTATTTATTAACTATCATTGTCTGTTTGTGTTTGCTTTGACAGAGTTCCAAAGCTATAGAACTTGTGGAGGACAAGGTTCGAGAGAACAGTTTCATGCCACCTTTCAGTACCCTGAAAGAAATTGCTTGTCAGGTAATCCCTCATTTCATTTCCCTGTTATACTCATGCGGTTTCATTCGGGGGAGTTATTATAAGTTCCTAAGAAAGAGGGATGTAATCACTAAAAAATCTTACAATATCTGAGTAGCAGGTAATAATGACGATAGGCTCATGCTGTTCACTTGATCTCATTGGGACATTATGGCGATTACATCCCTTCTTTAGAAATCATAGTAATTCTCCAATTTTGTTAAGATTGTCTGGAAAAAATAACATATTAGGTCAAATGGAAGAGACCCAGTCGGTTACTAATAACGAAATTGTTGTTACAGATGACGCGCAAGTCTTTTAACAAATCTACGGCACACGAAATAGTTGTCAGAATTCTGGAGAAGCTTCGAAGGTATACATGGGATGCAAAGGCAGTGATAGCTCTCTCAGCTTTTGCTTTGGACTTTGGCGAAACATGGCGTCTCTCTCTTATAGAAAGTACCAAGGAAAATGTTCTTGAACTGCACATATTCAGGTTTGGTGGTGAAGAAGTCGAGCCTACCAAAAACAACTTGGATCTCATTACCACTTTGTTGGATATTACATTCCAACTAATTGAGGGAATATCAACAATAGAGAAGAAGATCTCTGATAAAACTCACAGCCCAAAAGATTTCCCAACTTTGTATGCTGCTCCGAGAGAACTCTATACTTACTGGGCAATCTTGGCACTTCTCACTTGTTCTAATCGAATGACTGAACTGTGAGTTTGTATTTCATTTCTTAATTTCATTGATGATATCTATGTTTTTTCGTCCACACATTGAATTCGGGCAACGGGCCTCTAATGCCCCTTCACTTATTCTCTCTCATTGTCCCTTCAATTATCCCTACCTCTAAATGTTTTCTAATTTTTTTTCCATGGATCATTAGATTCTACATAAAATGAGTGACATTTTGATATCTTATGGGTAAAAAATATTGCATTTTTGAATTTTTTTTATGATTTTTTAAAAAATACTCTAGAATTGTGTGATTTTGATTTATTTTCTTTAAAACACAAAATATTTAAAATTACACTATTTTTACCCATAATATATTAAAATGTCACTTATTTTATATAGAATCTAATAATATATAGAAAATAAAAACCATTTGGAAGGTTAGGGCATTGGAGGCCCTTGCCCATCGAGTTCTTATTTATTAGTATTATCAATGGAGGAATCCATAGCTTTTTACCTACCTTTTATAAGAATTTTTGTTGAATAACTTTTTTAATGATATAGAGTGATGATTGTGTTTGTGAAGTTCTATTAAATTTAACTAATGTACTTTTTTAAAATTGATGTAGGGATTGGAACATCAAGTCCGAAGTTGTTGGGAAGATCAATCTTGTTCACATGAGATTGAATAATGAGTTGGCTCTTATAAAACAAGAAGAAGGTTACGGAAAATAAAGAACGGCTTAATTATGAGTTCTTTTTTAAGTTTTCAATAATTATTATCTTTTAGACAAAAGCATAGTATTAATTTTATTTTGAAGTATATGATATAGGGAGAATGAAACTTAAGTCCCAAAAGGTGAGTTTAAGAACAGTCAGTCTCAACTTTAGTAGAAAGACAAGTTGAAAATATCGATTCAATTCAGACATTTGCAAAAATTGCAGTTTTAGTTGCAAGGCCCGTAAAACTGATATGTCTAATTGCAATTGACACTTTCATATATATTGGCCATTGCTAGAATGATATTTATAACTCATCTGTTAATTAAACGTAAATGTAATTAAATTTATTTTTAGAATTTACTTATCTGATCATATTTATAAATCATTTTTTTCATATATATATCAAGAAAATTAATCTTAAACTTTATTAACTCTGTCTTAAAATTTAATAATTTTTAATTTTATCCTAATTTAATATACTATATTATACTCCATGAGAATAAAATTAATAAAATAATAAATAAAAAGTAAAATTGTATATTTATATTAAAAATTTAATGAGGTGACTTATAAATAGTACTAAAAATTCCTTTTTTTTCTGCCTTATAAATAGTACCGGATGAGTAATGGTTCCCTTTTAATAATATGCCCAATATAATGTTAACAGTGGTAGCTTCATTGAAATTTTCAGAAACTATGGGAGAGCGAATAAAGCGATTGCATATGGTTGAGTCTCCTTCAGGTATTGTGGATCTCTTGAAGGCTCTCATTTTCTCCTTGGACATTGTTGAGCTTGAAATCTTCGATAACACTACTCAACAACTGGTCAGTTCTCAATTTTTCACTCAAGAAGTAAATTAATTAAACATTTCCATTACAAAATATTAACAGTTTAATTAAATGAGATATGATTTGCTTTTTAGGTAAGCAACAATGTTCTGAAGATGAAGAATCTTCTACTGTTCATTTCTGGTCTAGGCAACATCGAAGACGAGATTAGGGTTCTGAAATCAATCCACGAGGCATTCAAAAAGGAGAAAGAGAAACAAAATTATGAAATTCTATGGATTCCCGTTGTAGATGAAACTGAAATAACTAACGATCAGAAAGAGAAATTCAAGCATCTCAAGTCAAGCATGCCATGGTACGTTTTAAACAACCTGTTCGCCATTAAAGGCAAGAAGGTATTAGAAGAGCTGTGGCATTACCAGGGAAAACCTATCGTCGTCGTCACAAACGCTAGAGGTGAAGTGATTAACCTAAATGCAATGCACATGATCTTCGTCTGGAAGATTGAAGCCTTCCCATTTCAACCTAAGGTTGAAGAAGAACTCTCCCTTCACTGGAACTGGTTCTGGAAAGAAGCAACCACTGTTTTCCTAGAGATCAGAAAATGGGTTAGTACTTTTTCATCATTGTCGATTCAGTACCTAAACTTTTAACTCGTTACAATATAATGTTATTTATAATGTACATGAATTAAGGAGTTATATGGATCGAATTGTTTTGAGTGAAGAAATTATAAGGATTCCATTGTTCCGAGTCATATGTTATCGGATCAGTCTTCTTACTAGAAATTAACTCAGCATGTACAAATATTATGATGATGTGCAGATTCAGGAGGACAAGTACATCTTCATTTATGGAGGCACTGACGTTAGTGGGACCCAAAAGATTGGCACACTCTTAGACTCCATAAAGAAGAACCCAACCATGAAGCAAGCAGACGCCATAATCGAGCATTTCAACCTCTCAAAGGCTGATCAAACTTCTGTGTCCAATTTCTGGGACAACATCACCAACTCCATGATAAGCCTTGTTCAGAATCTCAAACACGAACAAGAAGATATGCTTGAAGACATTGAAACTTTACTGTCATTCAAACAGGAGAAAACTTGGGCTATTCTAAGCAAAGGCGACAACGTGACCGTCAAAGCATTCGATCCGCCATTAACGACCGTACTCGAGGAATTCGAGGAATGGAAAAAGAACGTGCTTCAAGCTGGTTTCGATAAGGCATTCAAAGATTATTACAATCAAAAGGATTCTGTTGTTCCTGCTCATTGTGTACACTTCCAATTGAGCAACATAAGATCAGGAATTCCTTTCACTATCATTTGCCCAGATCCATCTTGTAAGAAGAAGATTATGGGGATTGAAACTGTTAGCTACAAGTGTTGCCATGGCACCCATTCTAGACATGAAGCATCAGAGAACGTCAACGGCGGCGAGATTGGTGGGACCCCACTTCCCAAAACCTAATGATGAACTCCATGATGATGATGATGATGATGAATCCATGAGCGTTGCCACTTTGCTTTCTGTTATCTTCATATAATAATGAATAAATTGTCTTCGTGTTTTATGTTCTATACGTAGTTAGGTACGATCTGTCATGTGTACCTGATTCTGTATGGATGTCCACTTCAATCAATAATAAGTTTTGATGAGCAATAATTCTGTGTTTTACTATAGAAACTTGAATTGTTTTTCTTTTAACAATGATTTGGCATCTGATAATATATATCTATCCAATTGGTAAATTAGACATTGAGCCTTTAATTGGAATGCATGTGGTTATGAATTAGTATATCCAATGCAAAATATAAGATATAGTTAGAAAGTTAAATTTGGTCATAAATATAAAATTTTAATTCATTTTATATCTGAGATTTATCATTTTCTCTAAACTAATATATATCTAACTTATAAATTGATATATAGTATAATGTTATGCACGAATACTTTAAGGAGATCATGTCATATTTGTTATAATTAATTGATTTATTTAACTTTTTTAATCTATCTAAATTAGTCAACTTAATTTTATATCAAAGACATGATGTAGTAATTGATGTATAGTCTGATGATATTCATGAATTTATCTATTGATGATAAGGATTGGTTATGAACTATTAACTAATGGTTTTGTTGGGAAAATGTCTTGTGGGACTTAAAAAGATTGATTGTAAAGAGTGTGAGTTAAGTTTGAAAACTTGTATCTTGTTGAGATTTGTTTATGAAGAAAGTTGTCATAGGAAGAAAATGCCCCTTGAGAATATTATTATCATTTACTACGATTGCTTTGATGTATTGGGAAGGATGATGTTAATGAAATGGTTTGATACTTATAAGAAGATTTTGATATTATGATTGGGATGGGTGTTGTGAAGAGATTGATTATTGTACCACGTGGTAATGATTAAGCCTCTATTGGTAGATGATGGATAGCTCTTTCTTTTCCCACTTGTCATGTGTTGGGATTGCGATGCACCATTTGTGTTGTGAGGGGTTAAGACCATGGTATGATATGGTGCTCTATAGACTTCAGTCAGTCCATATTACTTGATCGATCAACTCTTTGAATGGCCAACCACATGGATAAATATACTAGCCCATGTATTTAGTCAACGAGGATAATGTGACTTGGTTGCCTTGATAGAAGGAACTGTGGATTATGTATCTTATTTATTATATGATAATTACTTTGATAATCTTATATATTATATTTTTTAATTATTCCACTTGATACCTTACGATTACAAGGTAGTGAAGGTTTAAGCTACTCTTGTTCATATAGTGCCTCTATTATTTATTTGTGTTGAATATTGTGTTTTATCAACTCATAACGTATTGCATTTTTTTATTATTTTATTTAACTCTGGCGATTTTGGTTTATATTGTTGAAAAAACTATATAGGATTATGTGTTGTTAGAGACCAGAGGCCTAAGCTTGCATGTGACTTATAAATTGTGAACCCACATTATCGCTGTTTAAACTTTTGGATTAGATATTATGATATGATTATTCAATAGTTGATTCTTATGGGCTTGTGGTTTTGTTATATTATGGGGATTCGACCGCCCAACGCCCATACCTTATATTTTGTGGTCAATCAAGGGTATGATTGTTATAACCATATAGGGGTTGTGTTTTTTCTAACATGTTTTGTATGTGAAAGAATTTTAGTTTGAACTTTAAGTATCTATGATAGACCTTAAGTTAAGGGAGTTTCTTTTCTATCATGAATATGTACTTGTAAATGGGTTAAATCTTTTTTCTAACTATGTTCATAAGTAAAATTATTTTCTACCATAATTATCCTTTTTTTAGTAATTTAGTAAAGTTTTTTATAGCAAGAACACTTTCTGACCAAGTCTCATTAATTGATCATAACAATATCATGGAAATGCTGCACAGACCCATATATATAGAAAAAGAAACAGAATGAGAATCACCTTGATACTAAACAATATCGAGTGCCCGAGATCCTCTTTAGAATCTTTTCTAACCATGATAGACCGTTTTGTTTAAAGTAAAGTCTTTTTCTATCATAGTTAGATATTTAAAACTCTAGCAAAAGATGCTATTGTGCAATCAAGATTACCATTGTAATGATCATTACTATGAAAAAGCCCAACCGAATATAAACATCATCGAAATGCAATTAAGATTACTATTGTAGGGTTGAAATGCAGTTGAACCAAATGGGCTCTAAGTATTGAGATTTAATTGGAGAATTGATTGAAATATATAAGCAAATGAATCTAATCTTCTCTGAAGAAAAAAAAATAAAATATAAAGTGTTCAAAATCGAACAAAACTGACCGAACCGAACCGATCCAACAAAAACTGATCATTAGTAAGGATAGATTTGATTTTTGTAATTTCAAAACCGAATTGTTTGGTTTAGTTTCGGGTTTTGCCTCCGAAACTTGAACCACAACTTTTATATTTTTAAATGTATTTTTGTATGGTTGGTATTAAACTATTAGTTCATAAGTTATTTACATTTTAATTTTATGTTTAAATAAAGCCAAACCCAAAATGCTTCAGAAATTTTAAAAACTAAAATACCCACTCAATTTGTAATGAAATTTAAGAATAAGTTACATTATATTTCATTGTAGTCATCAACACAATTTATAATGAAATTTAACTCATGTTACTTGCAAATTAATGCTGATGCATATACTCTAGTGTTCTTTGATAATAAAAGTTAAGGAAGTTATTGCTATTATTTATCTTATGAGACGTATTATTTTTTTTATTCCCCACGTGAAAAACGTTGAAGAGCCTACCTCAAAAAATAATTAATTAATCAAAGAATCTAAGCTTCTTTGTGATAATATGCACATGATTGAGGTCTGAGGACTTAGGGTCAAAATGATCTGTCCCCTTAATGACAACATATAGCATGCGCCATGCGCCAAGTGCTTTATCCACTTACACACATTTCCTCTAAAAATCAAACATTCTCTTAATTGTGATGCGCGTTGGCACTTATATTAGAAAATTATTATTTTATATCCAATGTGAGACTTGGTTATATTATATTTAGAAAAACTATTCATAATGATTGTAGAAATGTTTCCATGATTAAAAGTGTCACGCCCCAAAATTTGAGCTATGACCAGCACAGAATATGAATAAATTCATATTCCGCAAACATAAACCTTAAATAAAATGTTTGAAATGATAATCATAATATATTATATTTTCAATCAAAAATGCAAATCATCTGTAGAAATTTCGGCAGGATCATTATTGTATAATCGATCTCTCGACAATCCTACAACAAACTTCGAACATTTTAAAATCACATGTAAATATTTTTAAAATAACCATAATCTTATCTATAGACTAGGTGTAGCATATATATTTTCAACAAAATAATACAAGTATTTCAGAAATTATAATTACATCAAAGGAGATTGCCAAAAATCAATGATTCGGATCGAACAGAAGGCTCTTCACTGGTCAGCTAAAGAAATATGGTCAACTGCACTATCTGAATCTAAAACAATCTACTCATGAATAATGTCCTAAAAATATAATTTAAAATACAGAAATAAACAATTTCAACATGTTTAAATGTAAATTATAATATTTTATAATTAATACAAATATTTTGGTAAACATTTTTATTTCAGGAAAACTATTTGAAACAATGATCTCAAATCAATCATTTTTCTGTAGGATTTCAACAGAATGAGGACAGTAGAAATGGGAATACGGGCCAACCCGCAAGTTAGCCTGGAAGCGGGCTGAGCTTAAGAGGCCCACTTCCAGGTGGGTTGGTTTTATACCAACCTAAGCCCGCCATGCCAGTTTTTATTTTTTTAAAAAACATTATTTATATATATATTTTAAAAAAAATATTTTCATATATATATTTTTTAAAAAATAATTTATATATATCAATATTAATTGGATTCAAAGCATGATATGAAATTGTCAAAATATTTATTTCTTTAGCTTTATCACTATCCGTAGATAAATCTGTCACAAGTAAAATAATAATAAAATAAAATGTATATATATAAAGAAATAACTTAATAAGATAAAGTTAGTATAAATAAAGTATAATGTAAACTTTAACTTGGCTAAGACTCTAAAATTAATAAAATATAATAAAAATAATAAAAATTAAAAATTAAAAAAAAAACAAAAAGCGCACGGGTGCGGGTCAAAAAGAGCCACATCAAAACATAAAATGGCAAGCCCAACACATTCCCACCTCTAGAGGACAGGCGTAGATATACAGTCCATGAGGTTAACTAACAAATCCAATGCGGTTTGAAGCTACAAAAATAGGCGTGGACACATAGTCCACGAGGGTAAATAATCAAGAGTATCACGAGGCCGTGAAATAAGCGCAGGTACGAGACTCATGAATAACATGTTCAAGTACAAGACTTACGAGAAATAGGCACGAGAATAAATCTCACGAATAACTGGCACGAGTACTAGACTCACGAATATCCATCGAGCTCGGGTTTAACCATAATGCATATAATAAATCTGTCACAAGTAAAATAATAATAAAATAAAATGTATATATATAAAGAAATGACTTAATAAGATAAAGTTAGTATAAATAAAGTATAATGTAAACTTTAACTTGGCTAAGACTCTAAAATTAATAAAATATAATAAAAATAATAAAAATTAAAAATTAAAAAAAACAAAAAGCGCACGGGTGCGGGTCAAAAAGAGCCACATCAAAACATAAAATGGCAAGCCCAACACATTCCCACCTCTAGAGGACAGGCGTAGATATACAGTCCATGAGGGTAACTAACAAATCCAATGTGGGTTGAAGCTACAAAAACAGGCGTGGACACATAGTCCACGAGGGTAAATAATCAAGAGTATCACGAGGCCGTGAAATAAGCGTAGGTACGAGACTCATGAATAACATGTTCAAGTACAAGACTTACGAGAAATAGGCACGAGAATAAATCTCACGAATAACTGGCACGAGTACTAGACTCACGAATATCCATCGAGCTCGGGTTTAACCATAATACATCAAGGACTAATAGTAATGTTTTTAGTAACCACCATTTTGTATTCAATCCTTTCTAAAATCTTTCCAGCATACGTGGGGTCCAATTGCCATTTAATAACCATCACACCTTTAAATGCAACAATTTTTACTAAAATAACTTCATAAGTATAAAACCCTAACATGAATATCAGAATAATTATCCAAAAAAATGTCTTCAATTCATATGGAATAAATATTCCAATAGTAAATCTACATAAAGATAATTCATTCAGAAAATCAATTTAATATAACATTTCCCAAAGTCCCTTTCAAAACTTTCTTTAGAAAATCATACTCAAATTTAACATTTTTAAATAAAACATATCAAATAATAATTCATTTGTAAAAATATCACTTTTAGGGGACGCTATTCACTCACCTGCAATATTCTGATATAACTTACCTTTTGTTCTAAGCTTCAGGATATCAATCTCTTTTTATTTCTCTAGATTTCGCAAAATAAAATATTCTATCAAGAAATACCATTAATTTCTTTAATACTAAGTACTATTTATTTGACACAGCCACAATAATTCCCATATTTACATACTAACATTTAAATATTTTAATAATTTCTCTTATCATCATTTCTATTTTTAAAATAGTGAGCTCATTAGCTCACTTTCAATTTCAATCCTTAACATTTGAGCTAAATATTTCTTAAAGGCTTTAATTGACGTTAAATATAACTTAACAACTTCAACACTTGTTTCATATTAAAATACCTTCAATGCACTAAAAGTTTAAGCTTAAACAACATCAATCTAAACATTACTTTGAAACCTCATAATATACTTTAATAGTTTACAACTCCCAACAAAATTTAATCATTCAAGCACAGGTTTCCCAATAAATTCTTTAACTATTACCCTTCATAATTCTATGCTTTTGTTATAATTATAATACATTGCTCCTCAACATTTATACTTTCGCATTCCTTAACCATTTTTCATAAGATTTGACAGCGCTTAACATTATGCATTTATACATACACTTACAGCAGCAACCACATCCCCCTTTATTCTTCTTTCTTTCTTCTTTCTCAATCAAAACAGTAGCCCAATATATATCAATACAACAGCTCAAACCCGCCTACCAACAATGAAATATATATATATATATATATACTCGCCACTCACTATCCAAAACCATTCCCTGCAACAATACCCTCAACAGAATAGCAACAGTAAGCATAGTGACGTGAAGCTTCTCTGCAAGTCGTCTCTCCACTTTCTCGCTGCTCTGTCGTCTCTCTGGTTTCTCGCTCACAGTCACTCGCCAACAGAGAAGAAGAT
The DNA here is from genome assembly GCA_037074615.1 of Leucaena leucocephala. Lineage (NCBI taxonomy): Eukaryota > Viridiplantae > Streptophyta > Magnoliopsida > Fabales > Fabaceae > Leucaena > Leucaena leucocephala. The sequence continues at coordinate 8,625,207 of CM073533.1, read as the reverse complement.
GGAGAGAGCCATAGCGACGATAGAGCAACACGGCGTCGGCGGCAACAACTCACGCAATGGAGAATGGCGTCAGGTCACACAGCAGCAGCTTAGCGACGCGAAGCTTCTCTGCACAACTCCTTCGCTCTCACTCTCTCTCGCGTATGCTGAACAGGATTGCAGGTGGAGGCGTGTTCAGAAATAAAAAAGGACAGATGGGCAGTTTGGTAATTTCACACGTCTGGAAAAAATAAAACCTTACTTCTACAGGCGCTGGGGATCAAACACGGTACCTTGAAGTCAACTTCTCCATCCCCAACCACTCCGCTATTCAATTGCTTCTGTAATTTCACTACAAGAAATAATTTATGTACTTGAATAAAATGGTTCCATATCTTTGAAATTTTTAGGGTCATTACAAAACATGCCTTGGTACATGTTACAGAATCTGTTCATCATTAAAAGCAAGAAGGTATTAGAAGACCTTTGGCATTACCAGGGAAAGCCTATCGTTGTCGTCACAAACCCTAGAGGTAAAGTGATTCACGAAAATGCAATGCACATGATCTTCATTTGGAACATTCTAGACTTCCCATTTTCACATGAGGTTGAAGAAAAACTCTCCCTCACTGGATCTGGTTTTGGAATGAAGAAACCAAAGTTTTTCTTGGGAAAATGGGTGAGTATACTATTTCTTAATTATGAATTCGGTCCCAAAAGTTTGACATGAGTTAAAAACTATAATACTCCTTCTAGTTCTTTTTATAAGACACCAAATTGATTTCCCATTTTACCCTTGTTACTAATTGAGGATTTGAGGGGAGAAGTGAGAGAATATAAAGTACAAGAGCATATAAAGGGTGATTAAACTTGGAAAAAGTCACTCCTTCTTGTCCTAAATATAAGAGTTAGATAGGGATATACTTGATCCTAAATATAAGATTTCAATACACTCTATCTCCCAAAATTATAATTTTCTCCCTAAAGTATCTATATATAATTACACATATTAAGGGAATGTCTATCAATGGTATTTTAAATGCACATGATTAAAAGAGATATTTTAAAAAAATTAACACACAAATTAATATAATTAACTAATTTAACTAATTTTCTTAATCTATCTATATTAATTAAGTATATCTTATATTAAGGACTATAAGTAATATCAATTTAGGACAAATTTAATTGTTTAACTATCATTTATTGATATTGGTATATGACTATGTGAGAATGGTGCTATTGTATTTTCCTAGAAACTAACCATGAAAATATTATGAGATGTGTAGATTAAGGAGCAGCAATACATCTTCGTTTATGGAGGAACCGACGTTGGTGGGGCCCAAAGGATTGGCATACTGTTAGATTCCATTAAGAAAGGCCCCATCATGAAGCAACCAGACGCCATAATGGAGCATTTTAACCTCTTAAAGATTGATAAAACTTCTATATCCAATTTTTGGGATAACATCACCAACGCCATAATGACATGATTCTACAAAATAATCATATACTATGACATTAAATTAGTTCTTACATATAAAATAGATTAAAGTCTTGTATTTACGATAAAAATTCAAACTAATACCCAAGTTAGTAATTCATAAGGACATGCATTCCAATTTAGGGTTAAATGTCTAAATTTCAAATTGGATAGATATATTAATTATCAGAAAGTTTCAAATTATCATATGGTTAATATAGTAGTGTAAAGCTCTACTAGATTCTTCTAAGTCTCGAGTTCAATTTCAAGAAGAGATACCTCTTTTATGAGGGGTAGGAGACACCTCTCTTGAGTTCGAACCCTAAAATTGAATACATAATAATATGATCTAATAAATAATATAAAAAGAAAGAAAGAAAAAAAAGTTTCTGATAACTTTTTAAAGTAAAACACAGAATTATTGCTCATCAAAACTTATTATTCATTGAAGTGGACATTGATTATATAACATCCATACAGAATTAGGTACTCATGACAGATCGTACCTAACTACGTATAGAACATAAAACACACAGATAATTTATTCATTATTATATGAAGACAACAGAAAGCAAAGTAGCAACGCTCATGGATTCATCATCATCATCATGGAGTTCATCATTTGGTTTTAGGAAGTGGGGTCCCACCAATCTCGCCCCCGTTGACCTTCTCTGATGCTTCATGGTGAGAATGGGTGCCATGGCAACACTTGTAGCTAACAGTTTCAATCCCCATAATCTTCTTCTTACAAGATGGATCTGGGCAAATGATAGTGAAAGGAATTCCTGATCTTATATTGCTCAATTGGAAGTGTACACAATGAGCAGGAACAACAGAATCCTTTTGATCGTAATAATCTTTGAATGCCTTATCGAAACCAGCTTGAAGCACGTTCTTTTTCCATTCCTCGAATTCCTCGAGTACGGTCGTTAATGGCGGATCGAATGCTTTGACGGTCACGTTGTCGCCTTTGCTCAGAATAGCCCAAGTTTTCTCCTGTTTGAATGACAGTAAAGTTTCAATGTCTTCAAGCATACCTTCTTGTTTGTGTTTGAGATTCTGAACAAGGCTTATCATGGAGTTGGTGATGTTGTCCCAGAAATTGGACACAGAAGTTTGATCAGCCTTTGAGAGGTTGAAATGCTCGATTATGGCGTCTGCTTGCTTCATGGTTGGGTTCTTCTTTATGGAGTCTAAGATTGTGCCAATCTTTTGGGTCCCACTAACGTCAGTGCCTCCATAAATGAAGATGTACTTGTCCTCCTTAATCTGCACATCATCATAATATTTGTACATGCTGAGTTAGTTTCTAGTAAGAAAATACTCAAAATATGATCCGCGATAACATATGACTCAAAACAATCGCGAATTTTCTTGACTCAAAACAATTCGATCCATATAATCCCTTAATTCATGTAAATTATATATAATATAATATTGTAACAAGTTAAAATTTAGGGACTAAATCAACTACTAACCCATTTTCCTATATCTGGGAAAAAAGTGGTTGCTTCTTTCCAGAACCAGTTCCAGTGAAGGGAGAGTCCTTCTTCAACCTTAGGTTGAAATGGGAAGGCTTCAATCTTCCAGACGAAGATCATGTGCATTGCATTTAGGTTAATCACTTCACCTCTAGCGTTTGTGACGACGACGATAGGTTTTCCCTGGTAATGCCACAGCTCTTCTAATACCTTCTTGCCTTTAATGGCGAACAGGTTGTTTAAAACGTACCATGGCATGCTTGACTTGAGATGCTTGAATTTCTCTTTCTGATCGTTAGTTATTTCAGTTTCATCTACAACGGGAATCCATAGAATTTCATAATTTTGTTTCTCTTTCTCCTTTTTGAATGCCTCGTGTATAGATTTCAGAACCCTAATCTCGTCTTCGATGTTGCCTAGACCAGAAATGAACAGTAGAAGATTCTTCATCTTCAGAACATTGTTGCTTACCTAAAAAGCAAATCAGATCTCATTTAATTAAACTGTTAATATTTTGTAATGTAAATGTTTAATTAATTTACATCTTGAGTAAAAATTTTGAGAACTGACCAGTTGTTGAGTAGTGTTATCGAAGATTTCAAGCTCAACAATGTCCAAGGAGAAGATGAGAGCCTTTAAAAGATCCACAATTCCTGAAGGAGACTCAAACATATGCAAGCGCTTTATTCGCTCTCCCATAGTTTCTGAAAAATTCAATGAAGCTACCACTGTTAACATTATATTGGGCATATTATACAAGGAAAACCATTACCTATCTTATCCTATTTATAAAAAAGAGAAATAATGAATTTTTTAGTCTTTTATAAGTCACATCATTAAATTTTCAATATAAATATACAATTTTACTATTTATTTATTATTGTGTTGATTTTATTCTTATGACATATAATATAGTATATTAACTAAGAATAAAATTAAAAAGTTATTAAATTTTAAGACAGAGTTAATAGCTAAAACGTATTAGAAATGACTTATAAATATGATTAGATGAGTGAATTCAAAAAATCAATTTAATAACATTTACATTTAATCAAAAGATGAGTTGTAAATATGTCAATGGCCAATATATCTGATAGTGTCAATTGTAATTAGACATTTAAGTTTTACAGGTCATTCTCAGTTATTTGCAATTGAAACTACAATATTTGCAAATGTCTGAATTGAATTGATATTTTCAACTTGTCTTTCTACTAAAGTTTTGAGACTTGACTGTTCTTAAACTCATCGTTTGGAACTTAAGTGTCATTCTCCCTATATCATATACTTCAAAAAAATTAATACTATGCTTTTGTCTAAAAGATAATAATTATTGAAAACTTAAAAAAGAACTCATAGTTAAGCCGCTCTTTATTTTTCGTAACCTTCTTCTTGTTTTATCAGAGCCAACTCATTATTCAATCTCATGTGAACAAGATTGAGCTTCCCAACAACTTCGGATTTGATGTTCCAATCCCTACATCAATTTTAAAAAAGTACATTAGTTAAATATAATAGAACTTCACAAACACAATCATCACTCTATATCATTAAAAAAAGTTATTCAAAAAAACTTCTTATAAAAGGTTAGGTAAAAAGCTATGGATTCCTCCTAGAACAACTTAAGGAGATAGTACTAATCAATTAGAACTCAATGGGCAAGGCCTCCAATGCCCCTTGTAATGCCCCAACCTTCTAAATATTTTTTTCATATTTTTTCTATGGATCATTAGATTCTACGTAAAATAAGTGATATTTTGATATCTTATTGGCAAAAATGGTGTAATTTCAAATATTTTACGATTTTTTTTAAAAAAAAATAAAAATTACACATTTTTAGAATTTTTCTTTAGATCATAACAAAATAAAAAATGCAACACTTTTACTCGTAAAATATTTAAATATTACTCATTTTATGTATAATCTAATTGTCCATATAAACACAATTAGAAAACATTTCAGAGGTTGGGATAAATGAAGGGAGAGAGAGAATTAGAGAAGAGGCATTAGAGACCCCCTTGCCTGAATTAGATATATGTGGATGAAGAAACATATATATGATCGATGAAATTAAGAAATCAAATATAAACTCACAGTTCAATCCTTCCATTTGAACAAGTGAGAAGTGCCAAGATTGCCCAGTAAGCATAGAGTTCTCTCGGAGCAGCATACAAGGTTGGGAAATCTTTTGGGCTGTGAGTTTTATCAGAGATCTTCTTCTCTATTGTTGATATTCCCTCAATTAGTTGGAATGTAATATCCAACAAAATGGTAATGAGATCCAAGTTGTTTTTGGTAGGCTCGGCTTCTTCACCACCAAACCTGAATATGTGCAGTTCAAAGACATTTTCCTTGCTACGTTCTATAAGAGAGAGACGCCATGTTTCGCCAAAGTCCAAAGCAAAAGCTGAGAGAGCTATCACTGCCTTTGCATCCCATGTGTACCTTCTAAGCTTCTCCAGAATTCTGACCACTATTTCGTGTGCCGTAGATTTGTTAAAAGACTTACATGTCATCTATAACAACAATTTCGTTATTAGTAACCGAATGGGTTTCTTCCATTCGACCTAATATGTTATTTTTTTCCATACAAACTTAATAAAATTGGAGAATTACTATAATTTTTAAAGAAGGGATGTAATTGCCAAAATGTCCCAATGATATCAAGTGAACAGCATGAGCATAGGGTTGTCATTGCATGCTATTCACTTGTTATAGGACTTTTTAGTAATTATATTTCTCTTTCTTAGAAACTTATAATAATTCCCCGAAATCACGAGTATAATAAGGAAATGAAATGAGGAATTACCTGACAAGCAATTTCTTTCAGGGTACTGAAAGGTGGCATGAAACTGTTCTCTGGAACCTTGTCCTCCACAAGTTCAATAGCTTTGGGACTCTGTCAAAGCAAACACAAACAGACAATGATAGTTAATAAATAAATGGAAAATATTCTTAAAGAATAGTTTCAAATGTAGGAGCTATATAACTAATGAAGCATATACGTTAAGATCGAGGGAGTTTCCGATGTGAGTGGAGCTCTTGACAATGGTGGAGACAATATTGTAAAGAGAATCAACATCGAACTTGGGGGCTTGCAAGTCATGGATTCCGGTGATGTGGTTGGAGATGACTTCATCAGATGCACTGAAAGGGTTGATCTGTTCAGATGACATGTCTGTCGTTTGATATATGATGTGATAGAAGAAGAATGTAAGTGCTGTTGTGCTCTCCTTTGCTGCCTCTCATGCCGTATTTATAGGCCATATATAGTAAAGAAATGTTACTTCAAAAGTAATAAAAAAAATAAATAATTTTATATGTTTAAGTAATATTAAATTAGGTGGGAGATGGTGCAAATTGCATGGGAGTTAAAAAATGAACCATATTGTTCAAGGATTGTGAATAATGCAACACCCTGTAATTTTTAAAATTCATATAGAAATTTATTTTCAAAGAAAATCAAACTACTAAATCTATTAATTCAAAACAACCTCAATAAATGTCTAATGCTTCACTTACACCCCTCTCTATAGTTAAAAGTGTCATTCCTAACATAATTAACCAACAGGTAATAATAAATCAATTTCATTTTAATAAGATTGTATGATTCTAATAGATATATTTCTATCCTAATGGAAAATTAGAACAATTGCTAATCCCAATGTTCCAAACGTGGGTCATAGCTACTCTAGATAAATTGTACAAAAAATAGGTTTATACATGCCCTAATCCATAAATCGGTTCATACCTACTCTAGATGAAGAGAAAACTAGCCACATTTTTTGCTATGATAACAGAAAATCCAAGCAATTCTGCACCAACCACTACTATAGAAAAATATAATTGTATAAAGAATTGATACCAGATAAATATGAAACATAAAATTCAAAAGAATCCAACGTAATCCAATAACAATGCAATTTTCTTAATAAAAATGGAAAACGATTCAGAATTGGGCTAGTCCATCCGTCTAAGCGTTTAGGCTACAGACGAGATGGGCCATAAAAACCCATTTATAGTACGATAATTACTTCTCAAAATTCAGAATAACTTTGTACAAAAAAAATCAGAATAAATTACTAACAAAACAACAAGTTTGATTACTAAAATTACTTCTAAATTTTGAGTTCAATTCTTAGAGTAAACACTTATATTTAGAAAGGTAGCCACAAATACTAAAATTAGATATTTAGTAATAGAATTTAGTAAATATATAAAACAATCCAACACATTAGTTGATTGATGATTGAATTCTTTAAATATGATATCTTATTTTGAACCAAACAAAATCCACGTCGATGATCCCTATATCTCGAAAGGGCTAATGTTTAGCTATCGGTTGGGGATACTGTTTGGACTATACCAAAAAATTAGAATAAATTATTTTTTAACATACATAAAAACATTAAAATAAAAATAAAATCTGTCATTCATCATCACTATAAATTTTACCTTAAAACTGAATAATATCTTGAAAGTGTGTTGTTCATTTCTAAAGAGACCATATAATAAATTAAATTTTATTGTCTAGAGTAGCTATGAACCCACTCATGGGTTAGAGCATGTATAAGCCATTTATCTGTGCTTAATATTAATTTTAATTTATTTACTCAATCTTATTTATTTCTTATCTTTTTACTTAATGCTTGGTCAACATTATAAGTATGAACTTAAGGAATTTGGGTTAGCCTTGAAAAAGGAAATCTTGATTGGACCATTGGACTAGGTAGTGCGGGATTAGCAATTTTTCTAATTTGTCGTTATAGAATAAGAATATACCTATTGGATTCATACAATCTTATTAGAGTGAAATTGATTTTATTATTGCATGTTGGGTAACTGCGTTAGGAATGACATTTTTAACTTGAGATAGGGGGTTAAGTGAAGCAGAAGACATTAATTTACTAGATTAGCAAACTAATTTGGGTTTGATTGGGTAATTACATGTTTTATGAATTGAAGAAGGGATTAGATACTCTAGCTAATTTTGATTGCGGTTGTTTTGAATCAATAGATTTAGTAGTTTGATTTACTTTGAATTGCACCTTGATCGGTCTTGTTTTGATTTGATCAACTTGAATAAAAGTGTTATGTTACTCTTTATTACTTGATATATTACTTGATATGACTTGTGCACTGGCAGAATCACAAGCTATACAGCCTCAAGATTAGATAGGCTCTAATACCAAGGTGAGAAAATAAAAGAGGAGAAGAGAGAAACATATCAAATCTAGCTCTCAGTCAAATCATTTAAGCATTCACACAGAGTTTAAACTACTGAAGCCTAAATTGCAATGGCACAATGCCTAAATTAAAAAAGAGACTAAGAGATAGCAAGAAAAACTCAGTGATTAAGGTGACGAAAAATAAAAAGGAAGCGCCATCTATTTATATGTTAGGTGATAACTGGCATATTTCAAACTTTTGGGAAAAAGAAAAGCCGAAGTATTGAGATTTAATGGTAGAACTGATATATATATATATATATATATATATATATAAATTAATGAATCTAAATCTTCTCTGACTCTGAAGAAAAAAAACTAAAATATTTTCAAAATGGAACAAAGCTGACCATACCCAACCGAACCGAACCATCCAATTAAAACCGATCATTATTACAGTAAGGCTTGATTCGATTTTTGCAATTTGAAAATCAAATTGTTTGGTTTATGTTTTGGTTTTTGCCTTGGAAACTTTGAACCACACTTTTTCCATTTTCAAATCTATTTTTTATGGTTGGTATTAAACTATGGGCATATTTACTTCTAATCTAAATTTTGGTTTATTTTTTTTAAATAAATAATTATATTTATCTATAAGTACTTCTTAGCTAAACCATAATTAAAACTAAAGTTTTGATAAACTATTTATTAGCAAAATCTATAAAATAATAAAGTTTATAGCTCGACTAGCGTATGAGACATACCCTTTCACAATATTTAAAATATTTCTAATATTATTGAGACTAATTTATATAATAGTATAAGATTTTATGAACTACTCAATTATTACTTTACCTTTATTTTTTACACCATATTTCCTCTCTCTCCACCCCCACTCCTCTCTCTTTTCCACCATTTTTTCTCTCATCTCTCATATTTTTAATAAAATCATACAATTTCTAATAATTTTATAATTATAAAAGTCTTTATAGTAACAACTATCTAAATATTCATTTATTCATAAATACTTTTTTTCTATAAATTCTTCTCAAAATACCATTTTTTATAAGCTGTCTAAAAGTTATTTTTTATAAACTATTTTTTAAAATTTTATCCAAACACATAATATTAGTTCAAAAGTTCTTACCTTTTAATTTTAAGTTCAAATAAAGCCAAACCCAAAATGCTTCAGAAATCTAAAAACCAAAATACCCACTCAATTTGTAATAAAACTACATATTTCTCCTGTGTATTTTACGAGAGCAAAAAAAATATGTTAGAATTGATTTATTATTATTATATTTAAAAATTTTAAATATTATAAAATTAGTTAATGACATTATTGATTAATTATTATTACGTGACTCAAAATCTTTTAAAGATTAAAAAGTGATTTATAATTGTTAATAATAATTATTTATTTAAAATTTTGAAATATCATAAAATTAACTAATAGGATTACTGATCCATTTACATAATGTGGATCAAATTTTTTTAAAGATAAAATAAAATTACTTATTGCGATTATTGATTACAACCGATAAATAAAGTAATTGAAAGCATTGAGTCGGATTGACCCATATCTATTTTTTACTTAACTATATATTATAAGATTTTAATAATATATTGATTTAAGAATGAGTTACATTCATTATAGTCATCAACACAATCTATAATGAAATTTAACTCATGCTACTTGCAAATTAATGCTGATGCATATACTCTTAGTGTTCATTGATAATAAAAGCTAAGTGCTATTATTTATTCAGTTCAAAACAAAAGTGCTGTTATCTATCTTATGAGACGTCTCATTTTTTATTCCCCACGGGTAAAACGTTGAAGAGCCTACCTCAAAAAAATAATTATAATTAATTAATCAAAGAATATAAGCTTCTTTGTCAACAAACATTCTCTTAATTGTGATGTGTATTGTCAATTATAATTATAAATCATTTAGAAAATTATTTTATATTAAAGCCTTATATGAATCTATTTTCTGTTTTTATATTTTTAGACTATTTTTATAAAATTATCTTTAAAATAAGTTTTGGAAAAGGAAAACAAATCTATTTAAATATTTGAATACGCGTGCCTCAAATTTTATGCCCCCATTTCTCTTTTTAATTTATTGGGTGAATGATGGTAATATCCGACTGTAACAAAATATATTTTAAACATCATGATTATCATCACGTGCTTTCTCATAATAATAAAAAAACAGTATTCTCTCTCATTCTTTTAAATTTTTTAAAATATATAAATATTATTTTAATAGATACTTAGGAGTTAGGACTTCCTAATAGTTTATGGCTTCGCCTAACGGGAAGAAGGTATGAAAAATTTAAATCTTCTAAAAATAGACATTGAATATTTTAGAAAGAAATATATGTAATTTTATATAATTATTAAGCTGTAATTTAAATTTTTTTATATCAAACTAAGAAATTAAAGTATTTGTTTCAAAGTGTCATCCCCCTTATGGTATTTAAATTTTAATTACTTAGGGCTTATATTTTAATGAAGATGTGATATTAATTACTACTCTGGTCATAAATATATAAACTAATTGAGATATTTACTTTAGTCTTAAATATAATATTTTAATTATTTTATCTTTTATATTTATAATTTTTTTTTCAAATTATTCATATAGATTGTATGCATTAAAGAAATGTTTCTATATGAGATATCTTTCGTTGCAAATGATTAAACGAGTATCTCATGACTAATTTAACTATTTTTTTAATCTTTAAAAATTAATTATCTAGCATTTACAATTAAAACTTGATGAGGTAATTAAATAAAACTTGTGTAGTTTTTGTACAGATGTGGACCAAACTAGCGTTCCTAGTTCAAAGGACGAAGATATTAGTCTACGTTCATGAAAGGAAAGATTGGTCAATGAATTGAGTTTAAGGGAAATCAATTCCGTTACTGTTATTACGTTTCTAATTTATAAGTAAATATATAATATTAATATTAATATTATATATAAATTTTAAAAATTATAGGGTGTTGCGCTATTCACAATCCTTAGAAAATATGGTTGATTTTTTAAATTCCATGCAATTTGCACCCAACTCTCACCTAATTTATTATTACTTAAACATATATAATTATTTTTTATTATTTTTGAAGTAACATTTCTTTACTATATATGGCCTATAAATACGGCATGAGAGGCAGCAAAGGAGAGCACAACAACACTTGTATTCTTCTTCTTCTATCACATCATATATCAAACGACATTTGCAGGCATGTCGGAACAGATCAACCCTTTCACTGCATCTGATGAAGTCATCTCCAACCATATCATCGGAATCCATGACTCGCAGGCCCCCAAGTACGACGTTGATCCTCTTTACAATGTTGTCTCCAACATTGTCAAGAGCTCCACTCACATCAGAAACTCCCTTGATCTCAAGGTATATTACTTCGTTATTAGTATTAGTTATGTAACTAAAACCATTTTTTTAAGACTATTGTCTATTTGCTTTGACAGCTTCCAAAAGCTATTGAACTTGTGGAGGACAAGGTTCCAGAGAACAGCTTCATGCCACCTTTCAGTATCCTCAAAGAAATTGCTTGTCAGGTCATTCCTCATTTCATTTCCTTATTGTATTAATGTGATTTTGTTAGCGGGAATTACTATAAATTCTTAAAGAAGGGTTGTAATTACAAAAAAAAAAAATTCTACAACAGTTAGTCATCTTGCAACATGACGACAACATGCTCATACTGCTCACTTAATGTCATTGGAACATTTTGGTGATTACTTCGCTTTTTTAGAATCTCATAGTAATTCTCCTATTTTGTTATGTTTCGTCAAGAAAACAACGTAAATTAGGCCGAATGGAATGGGAGAGACTGGATTGGTTACTAATAACAAAATTGTTGTTACAGATGACCTGCAAGTCTTTTAACAAATCTACGGCAGACGAAACAGTGGTAGGAATTCTTGAGAAGCTTAGAAGCTACACATGGGATGCAAAGGCAGTGATTGCTCTATCAGCTTTTGCTTTGGACTTTGGTGAAACATGGCGTCTCTCTCTTATAGAATGTACCAAGGATAATGTTCTTGAACTGCACATATTCAGGTTTGGTGGTGAAGAAGCCGAGCCTACCAAAAACAACTTGGATCTCATTACCACTTTGTTGGATATTACATTCCAACTAATTGAGGGAATATCAACAATAGAGAAGAAGATCTCTGATAAAACTCACAGCCCAAAAGATTTCCCAACTTTGTATGCTGCTCCGAGAGAACTGTATACTTACTGGGCAATCTTGGCACTTCTCACTTGTTCTAATCGAATGACTGAACTGTGAGTTTGTATTTCATTTCTTAATTTCATTGATGATATCTATGTTTTTTCGTCCACACATTGAATTCGGGCAACGGGCCTCTAATGCCCCTTCAATTCTCTCTCATTGTCCCTTCAATTATCCCTACCTCTAAATGTTTTCTAATTTTTTTTCTATGGATCATTAGATTCTACATAAAATGAGTGACATTTTAATATCTTATTGGTACAAAATATTGCATTTTTGAATTTTTTTATGATTTTTTAAAAAATACTCTAGAATTGTGTAATTTTGATTTATTTTCTTTAAAACACAAAATATTTAAAATTACACTATTTTTACCCATAATATATTAAAATGGCACTTATTTTATATAGAATCTAATAATATATAGAAAATAAAAACCATTTGGAAGGTTAGGGCATTGGAGGCCCTTGCCCATCGAGTTCTTATTTATTAGTATTATCAATGGAGGAATCCATAGCTTTTTACCTACCTTTTATAAGAATTTTTTTAATAACTTTTTTAATGATATAGAGTGATGATTGTGTTTGTGAAGTTCTATTAAATTTAACTAATGTACTTTTTTTAAAATTGATGTAGGGATTGGAACATCAAATCCGAAGTTGTGGGGAAGATCAATCTTGTTCACATGAGATTGAATAATGAGTTGGCTCTGATAAAACAAGAAGAAGGTTACGGAAAATAAAGAACGGCTTAATTATGAGTTCTTTTTTAAGTTTTCAATAATTATTATCTTTTAGACAAAAACGTAGTATTAATTTTATTTTGAAGTATATGATATAGGGAGAATGAAACTTAAGTCCCAAAAGATGAGTTTAAGAACAGTCAGTCTCAACTTTAGCAGAAAGATAAGTTGAAAATATCAATTTAATTCAGACATTTGCAAATATTGCAGTTTCAGTTGCAAATTACTGAGAATGGCCTATAAAACTTAAATGTCTAATTGCAATTGACACTTTCATATATATTGGCCATTGCCTGAATTATATTTACAACTCATCTTTTAATTAAACATAAATGTTATTACATTGATTTTTGGGACTTACATCTGATCACATTTATAAATACTTATAGCACATTTCATATATATATATATATATATATATATCAAAAAAATTAATCTTAAACTCTATTAACTAGGTCTTAATATTCATCAATTTTTTAATTTTATTCCTATTTAATATATTACATTATACGTCATGAGAATAAAGTTAATACAATAATAAATAAAAGGTGAAATTGTATTTTCATATTATAAATTTAATGATATAAGTAGTAAAAAAATTATTCTGTCCCTTGTTTATAAATGAGACCGGATGAGTATTGGTTTTCCTTGTAATAATATACCCAATATAATGTTAACAGGGGTAGCTTAATTGAAATTTTCAGAAACTATGGGAGAGCGAATAAAGCGATTGCATATGGTTGAGTCTCCTTCAGGAATTGTGGATCTTTTGAAGGCTCTCATCTTCTCCTTGGACATTGTTGAGCTTGAAATCTTCGACAACACTACTCAACAACTGGTCAGTTCTCAAAATTTTTACTCAAGAAGTAAATTAATTAAACATTTCTATTACAAAATATAAACAGTTTAATTAAATGAGATCTGATTTGCTTTTTAGGTAAGCAACAATGTTCTGAAGATGAAGAATCTTCTACTGTTCATTTCTGGTCTAGGCAACATGAAAGACGAGATTAGGGTTCTGAAATCTATCCACGAGGCATTCAAAAAGGACAAAGAGAAACAAAATTATGAAATTCTATGGATTCCCGTTGTAGATGAAATTGAAATAACTAATGATCAGAAAGAGAAGTTCAAGCATCTCAAGTCAAGCATGCCATGGTACGTTTTAAACAACCTGTTCTCCATTAAAGGCATCAAGGTATTAGAAGAGCTGTGGCATTACCAGGGAAAACCTATCGTGGTCGTCACAAACGCTAGAGGTGAAGTGATTAACCTAAATGCAATGCACATGATCTTCGTCTGGAAGATTGAAGCCTTCCCATTTCAACCTAAGGTTGAAGAAGAACTCTCCCTTCACTGGAACTGGTTCTGGAAAGAAGCAACCACTGTTTTCCTAGAGATCAGAAAATGGGTTAGTACTTTTTCATCATTGTCGATTCAGTACCTAAACTTTTAACTCGTTACAATTTCATGTTATATATAATGTACATGAATTAAGGAGTTATATGGATCGAATTGTTTTGAGTGAAGAAACTATAAGGATTCCATTGTTCCGAGTCATATGTTATCGGATCAGTCTTCTTACTAGAAATTAACTCAGCATGTACAAATATTATGATGATGTGCAGATTAAGGAGGACAAGTACATCTTCATTTATGGAGGCACTGACGTTAGTGGGACCCAAAAGATTGGCACAATCTTAGACTCCATAAAGAAGAACCCAACCATGAAGCAAGCAGACGCCATAATCGAGCATTTCAACCTCTCAAAGGCTGATCAAACTTCTGTGTCCAATTTCTGGGACAACATCACCAACTCCATGATAAGCCTTGTTCAGAATCTCAAACACGAACAAGAAGGTATGCTTGAAGACATTGAAACTTTACTGTCATTCAAACAGGAGAAAACTTGGGCTATTCTGAGCAAAGGCGACAACGTGACCGTCAAAGCATTCGATCCGCCATTAACGACCGTACTCGAGGAATTCGAGGAATGGAAAAAGAACGTGCTTCAAGCTGGTTTCGATAAGGCATTCAAAGATTATTACGATCAAAAGGATTCTGTTGTTCCTGCTCATTGTGTACACTTCCAATTGAGCAACATAAGATCAGGAATTCCTTTCACTATCATTTGCCCAGATCCATCTTGTAAGAAGAAGATTATGGGGATTGAAACTGTTAGCTACAAGTGTTGCCATGGCACCCATTCTCGCCATGAAGCATCAGAGAACGTCAACGGGGGCGAGATTGGTGGGACCCCACTTCCCAAAACCAAATGATGATGATGAATCCATGAGCGTTGCTACTTTGCTTTCTGTTGTCTTCATATAATAATGAATAAATTATCTGTGTGCTTTATGTTCTATATGTAGTTAGGTACTATCTGTCATGTGTACCTGATTCTGTATGGATATTATATAATCCATGTCCACTTCAATGAATAATAAGTTTTGATGAGCAATAATTCTGTGTTTTACTTTAACAAGTTATTAGAAACTTGAATTATTTTTCTTTTAACAATGATTTGGCATCTGATAATATATATCTATCCAATTCGGAATTTAGACATTGAGCCTTTAATTGGAATGCATGTGGTTATGAATTACTACATCTAGTCTAAAATATAAGAGATAGTTAGAAGGTTAGATTTAATTATAAATATAAAATTTTAATTTATTTTATATCTAAGATTTATCATTTTCTTTAAACTAATCTATATTTAACTTATAAATTGATATATATAATCTAATATTATACACGAATATTTTAAGAGATCATGTCATATTTATTATAATTAAATAATTTATTTAACTTTTTTAATCTATCTAAATTAGTCAACTTGATTTTATATGAAAGATATGAAGTAGTAATTGATATATAGTATAATGATATTCATGAATTTATCTATTGATGATAAGGATTGGTTATGAACTATTAACTAATGGTTTTGTTGGAAAAATGTCTTGTGGGCCTTAAAGATTGATTGTGAAGAGCGTGAGTTAAGTTTGAATACTTGTATCTTGTTGATATTTGTTTATGAAGAAAGTTGTTATCGGAAGAAAATGCCCCTTGAAAATCTTATTATCATTTACTACGCGCTTAATGCATTGGAAAGGATGATGTTAATGAAATGGTTTGATTTATATGAAGATGTTGATATTATGATTGGGATGGGTGTTGTGAAGAGATTGATTATTGTACCACGTGGTAATGATTAAGCCTCTATTGGTGGATGATGGATGGCTCTTTCTTTTCCCACTCGTCATGTGTTAGGTAAGTCCATATTACTTTATCGGTGAATTCTTTGAGTGGCCAACCACATGAGTAAATATACTAGCCCATAAATTTAGTCAGCGAAAATAAGGTGACTCAGTTGGCTTGATGGGAGGAACCATAGATTTTGTATCTTATTTATTATATTATAATTACTTTGATAATCTTGTATATTGTATTTTGTTAATTATCCCATTTAATACCTTACGAGCATATAATAGTATATATGATGAGTAAGACTATTGGTTACAGAGATATTTATCACCCCATAGTTATTAACATTTTTAAGTAAAACTCTAGATATCTATTCAGAAAGGAAGGCTGAGGAGGATTAAGCTACTCTTGTTCTTATAGTGCCTCTATTCTTTATTTTGTGTTGAATATTGTGTTTTGCCACCTTATGACACATTGCATTTTTAGATTATTTTATTTAACTCTGACAATTTTGGTTTATACTGATAAAAAAGCTATATAGGATTATGTGTTGTTAGAGACTCGAGGCCTAAGCTTGCATGTGACTTATAACTTGTAAACGAACATTATAGCTATTGAAACTTTTGGATTAGATATTATGATATGGATTATTCAATAGTTAATGTGTCGTGGGCTTGTGGTTTTGTTATATACTACCGCCCAATGCCATACCTTATATTTTGTGGTCAATCAGGGGTATATGTAAGAGGGGTTGTGTTTTTTCTAACATGTTTTGGTATGTAAAGAATTTTAGTTTGAACTTTAAATATCCATAATAGATTATGATCATTTCTTTTCTATCATGAATACATACTTGTAAATGGGTTAAATCATTTTTCTAACCCTAGTAGCTTCTTGTTTGTGAGTAAAATTCGTTTCTATCATAGTTATCCTTCTTTAGTGATTTAGTAAGGCTTTTTTATATCTATGATAAACTCTTTTGTTATTAGAAGCTTATTTTTCTATCATAGATTTCTCTTGCGAATTAGCCCGCTTCCCATTACTCAATAGGGAAATTCCTAACACATAACAAAGGGCGCCATGGAAAGGTGACTGAAACACCAGAAATAGCGACTACCCGAGCTAATGATAGAGGCAAGAACACTTTCTAACAAGTCCCATTAATTGACCATAACGATATCGTGGAAATGCTGAGCGGACCCATATATATATATATATATATATATATATATATAAACAGAAACAGAATCAGAATCACCTTGATACTAAACCAGATTGAGTACTTTTTTTTATCATGGTTACATGTTTGGCAAGAAATGTTTTTTATAACTATAGTAGCTTTCAATTGTTTAACTAAACTCTTTTTTTACCATGGTTAGTTTTTCAATGCTTAGGAAAGTGTTATGGTAGCTCTCTATTCGCAAATCCTTTTTTCTACCATAGTAGTCAATTAAATGATTTTAAAAATGGTTAATTGTTGTTTTAAAAAAGAAATTTACAAGCGACGTTGAATATGAACCTAGTGGAGGAGGAGGTGTGCGAAGCTGGTAAGGTGGAGGACGAGGTGAGTAACAATGGAGGTGAGTGAAGCTGAAAAGGTGGAAGAGGAAGTAAGTGACGAGGGAGAGGCGGAGCAGGTGATGGAGGAGGAGAAGTTGTAGATAAGAGGCCAAATGGAAGGAAGACGAGACCACCTATGTGATTTTGGAGTTTTTTTTTTTTTTTTGTCTTTTCACATCAAATAGATATTTAAAACTCTTGCAAAAGTTGGTAATGTCCATTTATAGGGGGAGCTATGAATGGATATTAACAAAAAAAAATGTGCAATTAAGATTACCATTGTAATGATCATTACCATGGAAAAGCCCAACCGAAATACAGACGTCATCGAAAATCAATTCAGATTATTATTGTAGGGTTGAAATGCAGTTGAACCAAATGGGCTCTAAGTATTGAGATTTAATTGGAGAATTGATTGTAATATGTAAGCAAATGAATCTAATATTCCCTGAAGAAAAAATAAACTATAAAGTGTTCAAAATCGAACAAAACTGACCGAACCGAACCGAACCGATCCAACAAAAACCGATCATTATTAAGGATTGATTTGATTTTTGTAATTTCAAAACCGATCGAATTGTTTGGTTTAGTTTCGGGTTTTGCCTCCGAAACTTGAACCATAACTTTTATATTTTTAAATGTGTTTTTTTTATGGTTGGCATTTTTTTATGTGTTTTTTTATATTTTTAAATGGTTGGCATTAAACTATCAGTTCATAAGTTCTTACATTTTAATTTTATGTTTAAATAAAGCCAAGCCCAAAATGCTACAAAAATTTTAAAAACTAAAATACCCACTCAATTTGTAATGAAATTTAAGAATAAATTACATTATATTTCATTAAACTCATCAACACAATTTATAATGAAATTTAATTCATGCTACTTGCAAATTAATGCTGATGCATATACTCTAGTGTTCATTGATAATAAAAGCTAAAGTAGTTAGTGCTATTATTTATCTTATGAGCCGTATTATTTTTCTTATTCCCCACGTGAAAAACGTTGAAGAGCCTACCTCAAAAAATAATTCATTAATTAATCAAAGAATCTAAGCTTCTTTGTGATATTATGCACATGATTGAGGTCTGAGGACTTAGGGTCAAAATGATCTGTCCCCTTAATGACAACATATAGCATGCGCCAAGTGCTTTATCCACTTACACACATTTCCTCTCAAAATCAAACGTTCTCTTAATTGTGATGTGTGTTGTCACTTGTAAAGCAATTAGAAAATTATTATTTTATATCCAATGTGAGACTTGGTTATATTATATTTAGAAAAACTATTCATAATGATTGTAGAAATGTTTCCATTTGCATTACAAATGATTAAAGGAGTATCTCATGAAAGGGAAGATATTGATTAATGAATTGAGTTTAAGTGATTCGTTTTCCTTAATAAGAATACAATTTCAATATATAAGAATAAACATATAATACTAATATCAATATTAATCATTAATCGATGTATATATAATAGTAGTATAACTTTTAAAAATTATAGGTTGTTGAATATTCATAATCCTTGAACAACATAGTTCATTTTTTAAATTTCATGCAATTTGCACGAACTCCCAGCCAGTTTATTATTTTTTTTGCTTTGTTTCCTTAATATAAGATCCAGTCGACTAATTTAAAAAGATTAAATAAATTAAATATAATTAAGGATGATCAATAAAATTAAATAAATGACTTAATTATAGCATATATGATAAATATTATTCAATATATATAAATTTATAAATCATATAAATTAATTTTAGGGAAATAATAAATATAAATATTTTAAAATAATTTATTTAACTTTTTAATCTTCTTAAATTAATTAACTATGAAACACCTTATAAATAGACACCTTTTTAAAAGGGTCTTCTGATTATTTTCTATATAGAACTTTAAGCAGTGCCATAAAAAAAATGCCAAAGTTCTTGAAACTTTATAAAGACTAGAGAGTAGAAGGGAGGAGGAGGGAGGATAACAAGAAATGAAGGAGAAAATAATGAGATGAAAAGGGAGAAAAGAGAGAAAACTCAATATTCAATATACTCTTTCGGTCCTTAATATAAGATATATTTAATAAATTATATTAAAGAATTTAATTAATGACATGATTTTTCTAAAATACTCTAAGTATCTTCTTTAATTCCCTCTCTCCCTCTCTTAATTATTATTGAGAGAGTATCTATAGGGATAATTTTAAAAAATATTAATAAATATGATAAATATGTCATATACTTATAACTAAAATCAACTTCCTAATTAAATTTTATATTAAGGACCTAAGTAGTATTATTTAATTCATCTAAGGCACACAAAATGAGATGTATTAAGGTTTATTGATAGCCTCAATTTTAGCTCTAAAAATTAAATGCATAATATTCTAGAATTAAACTAAAAGATAACAATCAACGATAAATGCTAAAAAGATAACGAAAAATCAAAATTAAGAATAAATATCTGAAATATCTCAAAATCATAACTAATCATTATTTCATATCCCCTCAATTTTTTCTAGTAAGATTTTCTTCTTCCAAATATATATCATTAAGACAATCGCAAACACAAAAGTAAACATAATATATAACTTCATTAATTTCTTATTAGTGCTGCCTTTAACAGGAGTTTCTACAGAGGAAGAAGCCCTTTCTCTATGCAAGTATCAATAGCTGCGGTGAACATGTCCTCTAAGCTGTATTTAAATTGGAACCCTAAATCTTTTAACTTCTTCGAAGAAAAGTGCACCGTCTCCAATTCGTCTGGAATATTCTTAAACCTATATATAAACAAAATTATGATTCATGTTAACAAATAATAAGTCCAACATGAATACATTAGTTCAAGAAAATAAATTACTCCATCCAGTCTTATATGTGTGTGTGTATTATATATAAAACTTACAACTAATCAAATCATATGGATCAAATGTTGATTAAAATTAGTTAAAAGCAATAAAAGAGATGTAATTTTTTTTTCTAAATATACCCTTATTTGTGTGGAGAGAGTGAAAGAGAAGGAGTGGAAATAAATTGAAAGGGAATATGTGTAATAATTTCTTGAATAAGAGAGAATGAGTGATAATTAATTTACATGCATGTGTTTATAATGGGGGTAAAAATGGTAATGACAGATTAAATTAAATTTTAGACCTAAATAAAGTATAAGCTATATATAAGATCAGCTCTATACTAAATAGTATAACTTATATGCATGATTAGACTCCTATTTATAGTCCTCTATAGTCCATCTACAGAATGTATTTTCCAAATATACCCTTTCTCTATTTCTCTTGAAAGAAAGTATATTTGACTTTGGGATGGAGGTTAATTAAAAACTTCATTAAAGGGTAAATTTGGTATTTTATGATAATTTTTTATAAAATCAAGAATATTAATCAATTTTAACCACTTTTCTTAATTTATATGATTCAGTTAAGGGTCGTATAAACAGAATTCAAGGTAGTACTATTAATTATATATGACGTAAATTAAAACAGCTTGGAAAGTGCTATATATACTTGGTGGGGACATTGTAGTGAGGGTATTTCTCATTAAGCAGCTTGGCAATGTCATGAATGGTGACATCATGAGAAGAACAAATGTATCTTCCTACTGCTTCAGGATGCTCCAACAAGAATATGTGACCCATACAGAGATCATCTAAGTGAACATATTGCCCTTGCTTTATGATTGAATAATGTGCTTCATTCCCTACAAGAGAGCACACTAAATCAATGTACCTACAAAACTAGCCCTTGCAATTATAAACATAGGACTAGATAAATAATTTATAGAGATTAAAATAATTAGTTATTTATAAAAAAATGTGTTAGTTTTCCTAAGTTACCTTTTAATTATTTGCACTTAAACTAGCTACTTTCTTGATTAAAAACTCACTTAATATATGTAAAATTAATTATAATGAAAGTTTAGGAAAAAATATATATTTGACTGAAAAAATATATTGAAATCTTATATTTTAAGATCAAAACAAATTAAGTTATTAACTCTAATATTCATGACTACGTAAAATATAATTTAAATGAAGATAAGGTTAAAATGAAAAGAAAGAAGTAAAAACACACCGGTAATGGGAGAAAGAGCAGTAATAAGACTAGGAGGCATTGAATTCGTGAGAAAGGGGCCAACCACAAGTGGTGGAATTACAGTGATGAAATCCATATTATGTTGTTTGGCAAATTTCCATGCCTCTTGCTCCGCTAGCGTCTTTGAAATAAAATACATCTGCAAAATGTTTTAACTTTTTAAATATCTCTCATAAGTCAAGCAGTTTGAGTTTGATCATATAAATGTGTAGAAAAAGAAGAGATAGATTAAAGCATCAAATAAAATGAGAGCTGATCTAGTTGATAAGGACACCACCTTACACCCACAATAGTATGAATCCAAATCCCACTGCTAATTTGAGATCTGCACTGATTTTGGGAAATCCAACGATCTAACTCAATTTTTTTCATTAAAAAAAAGATATAAACTTCTACCAACTGACATTGATCATAGTAGTTAGGTATGGGCTTTGGTTATTTAAGTATAAGGTCTTGAATTAAAGTATGTATAAATGTAAAAATCGTATTTAAAAGAATTCTCTCTAATTAGACAAGATGATATTCAAATTTAACCAGTAATATTAAAAAAAAAATAGAGAGAAAGCACTAACCCAACCAGTCATTTTTGCTCTTCGACAAAACTCAACATCACTCCAGCTTGTCTCATCGATCATCAGTTTCTGGTTCTCCTTGATATTGATAGCTCCAGCAGATGATGTGAATATCAATCTTCTCACGGTCTTGGCCTTGAGACATGCTTTCATGATGTCCAATAAACCATTGATTGTTGGTTTGATCACTTCATTCTACATCGATCATCCCAAACAAATTCAACTAGTTTAAGCATATAAATGATATGAAGATTATTTTGATCAAGTCATTTATAAATGAGGACAATCAATGAACACAAGAGCGCAAACAATTGCTTCGTTGTATTGCACGATGATTAAAGTATTAAAAATTAGATTAGTCATTGAATTAGTTAAAATACTAGTTTAAGGGTTAATAGTCTAGTCAGGGTTGAACCGTACTTGTCATGATTAAAATAATATTATTTAATTAAAATATAGAAAAATATTTATATATAATTATTAAAAAATAATATTTAAATTAAAATACAAAGTCTTAATGTCTGACACAATATTAATTCAATGAATAAGATAATTTATATCTACAAATTTATAATAAACTCAGCACATTACAAAAAAAAAAGAGTGCTAACATCATTTTAGTGTTCAAGAGAAAAAGACATAAATGTCAACCTGTTTGATCCATTCAACCCACTGGGTTGCACCAGTCAAACCTAGGTTGACCGGCCGATTCCTTCAAATCCCAGTTCAATCAAAATGTTAGATCCATTATGAGATTAATTAATCCAATTAACCTACTAGGTCAGACTGAGTTTCAATATACTAGGCTTTCCCCACCTTAAATCTGCTAACTATTAAACCGATAACTGTATTTGTGAACACTAGTAAAATCAAACTATGTAAAAGAAACCGTTCCTACTTCCTACTATAATATATTGGCCTTGTCGTCCTTACTCGTTAGCCATCACACAGTTGCTAAAATAATGATTTTGGACACTTCTTGATCTATAGATCTATAGGTTGTAGTAGGGTTGTTCATGGCAGGGTAACCCCCCTGCCTAGTGCCCTGCCTGAAAAAAGCATGAGCTGCATTTTGTAGCCCGATGCCTGGCCCTGCTAAAAGACCTAACCATTTTGGGCTGAGCATGAGCGGGCTGGGCGTGGGCAGGCTGGGCGGGCCCGTTATGATGCTCTGCTCATGTTGGGAAAAATAATCTGTAATTATAAACTTCTAAAATAATACCATATTCATATGTCTTCAAAAGTTAAATAATATCTATAATATACTAAAAATAAGGTAACAAAAAGATAATAATTAAAGTATTAAAATTTATTGCATATAAAAAAAGTTTTGAAGTCTAAATAATTTGTAATTGTAATTTTGTATAAACTTTCTAAATATTGACAAAGATGAAATATCTAAAAAAATAAAATAAGCAATTATAATTTATAACGTAATAATATTATGATTAGTAAAATTAAAAAAAAATATAGTTATAAATATTAAAAGACGCAACTTATTTACTTAATTATTTAGATTTTTAAAATGACCATTTAGTCGTTAGTAACTATCATATTCTCCCTTCCAAGTGTAGTATCTAGGGAGAAAAGTAAAAAAAAAAGAATAAATGTCCATGGGCAGGGCAGGCAACCCCCTGCCCGGTGCCCAGCGCAAAAAAAGTATGGGTGACATGTTGCAGCCCGGTACCCGGCCCTGCTCTATATTTATTGGGCTGGGCAGGGCTATTTTTTTGTGGACTCGGGTAGATATATCGGACCACGGGTTTTATGAATACCCCTAGGTTGTAGGAATTTTCTTTTAACTAATTTGTGGAATTGAATAAGCCTCACGTTCTCAATTAGTTTCTTTTTTTCTTGTATGTTTTAGCTGTGGGGCATTCTATATTTTAATACCTATATATACACACGCGCCGGTAATCCTACTCATATTCTATTTAAGAGAATTTATCTTTATACTATCCCATAAAATTATCGAATCATTCACAAGTCTCATAGCCTTTTGAGAGATATTATAATCATATCTTGTCCTCATTTATTAAAAGCTGACAAGTAAAACAGTATAAATAACAATTTTATAAGTCAAATCAATAAGTAACAAATAATAATTTTATTTCTTTTAAAATATTAACTATAGATTATATGATCAGTTATCATTCATTACTCTCTAACATGTCACCCGTGACATATATAAAGTTGCCATTTATACTATCTTAATTGTCATTTTTTTAATAAACAAAAGTAAGATAATCACTTTATAATTGCAATCTCTCCTCCTAAAGTCCCTTGGAAACTTGTCATTGATTTAATAATTTTGTGGTACCATATAAAAATAAATCCTCTCGCATGTATATGGAATCCTCTCGGATGTATATGGGATTCTCTCACACACACATATAGAGAGAGAGAGAGAATATTATACCTCAGGATCCTTGGATTCGAAATCCATAGGGGTGGCCACGTGGAAAACTGCAGTGCAACCATTGATGGCGTCGTCGAAACTTCCCTCATGGGCAAGGTCTGCCTTCCACAGACTCAAGTGTGTGTCTGCACTTGGCAATTCTAGCAAGTGCTTCACCTTCTTCATGTTACCTGCAAATCCAAATCAATGATTCAATAAAGATCTTAGTATGGAATGATCAGTAATAACAGTTTTCCTGTAATAATAGTAATGAAAGTGATGTCAATGGCTTTGTAACCTACTTACATGAAAGTTATTTTTATAGATGAGATGTTAGGAGTTCAATCATATTTGTACTCTGTTAATACCTGTCACTGTAATTGAAAAATAAAAGAGTAATGAAAGTGGGGGAATGGAACCTGGGTCACGCACGGTGGCTCGAACGGTGTAGCCGCGCTCCAGGAGTCTCATTATCAGCCAAGAACCGATGAAGCCGGCAGCTCCGGTCACACAAACGGCTTCTGAATGAACTGATGATGAACTCATGAGTTTGTTCTATCGATCTGTGGTTTGTCATAAAAAGAAGAGGAATAAAGTGTACGGCGGCCAATTTTTTGATACTGTACGGAGACCAATTTAAAAGTAAGGAGTAACGTTGTCAAAGATGATGAGAAATTAAAAATAAAAACGACAACAGTGACAACGGTGTGGGAAGCACATGCATTAATATTATTGCAGAGGCCGTGTTGTGTCGTATGAGGGGTGATGCGAGGGGGATTTATAATAGCAATAATGATAATAATAAAGGTTTTAGGTTTTGTCAGGTGATCACCTAATGGTTTGAAATTTTGTTAGGTGGCCGCTGACTAACAGCTCTTTTATTATTCTTTCATTTCTCCTCTCGTCCAGAAATTATATATATTTTTTTAATTAAATTATATTTAAATATTATTTAATCTAATTAGAGAATATAAACAATCTATTAATATATAGTTAAATTAAGTCATATAAATTTAAACTTAAGACCTCATATTTAAATTATCAAATATTCTTTCATTAGAATCAACGCCTATTAATACATTTGAAAATTTATATAAATACTTTATTTTATCTTTAAAATAAGAATTAGTTAAATTTTGTGAGTAAATTAAAAAAATGAGATGAATAAGTTAATTATAGTAAAGTAGAATTTCTCATAATGAATTTATATTATATACTCTTTAATCTATATAAATTAGTCAACTAATTTTTATGAGTTATAATTATATAATTTATTTAAAATTTTTAATTTATTTAAAAAATTAATTAATTTTTATAGTAATAGAAAAAAAATATATAGTTTATATTATAAATTCTATAATATATTTGGCACCTTCCAGAAAGAATTCATGCCGCTTAATATAAGTTACCATTACTCATTATTTGATGCGACCCTTAATGAGTTCTTCCATAAATACCCTCCTACCCAATTTCTAATATAATATCAAAATATTTTAAAATGGCGTTTGTGAAGGGTAAAAACGAAAGGAGATAGACGGTATTTATTGTTTCACAAGTTTTAACTACCTTATCTTGATTTTAGTTAGTGAGTTAGTTAAAAGCAATTTATATAAAGGATTCAATGAAGTTTATTTTTTTATATATAAAACAATGTATCTTTACATTTGTTAACGTAAGAATTAGTTAAATGGGTTAATTGAATTTTAAATATAAGATTTTAATTTATTTTATATATAATATTTATTATTATTTTTTAAATTAATTTATTTAATTTATGAATTAATATATACTCTAATTAATATTATACATAAATATTTTAGGAGATCACATTATATTTATTATAATTAATTTATTAATTTAACTTAATTAATTTAAATAAATTAATCAATTAGATTTTATATTAAAAATAAGAAGATTAGTTAAAAAGTAGTTTGTAACATGAGTTACGAGATTATTCAAGCCAGAAGATACGAGCAAAGTCAATATCAGTGGGTCGCGCTGCTTGAGCCAAATTATAAGTAGAGCTTTTAGAGGAAACTGACACTGTTTTGAAATTGTTAAATTTATTAGTTAGAGTTGGAAGGGAAGGATCTTAAAAACCATTTGTTATATAGCACATTTTCAATCAAGTTTTCGGTGTTTTTTTATTGGATATCTTTATATTTTCTTTAATTATAATTATTAATCTTTATACTCATAATTTATTAATATATAAAAGAAGCAATGTTAGTAGATGTGATGATGTAACTCTTACTTTAACATATATACATGTGAATTAATTTGACCACATGGATATCTATATAAAATCAAAATAAACCAAATTACATATTATTCATAGATGAGAGTAGATAATTAAACAAATATAAAATCTATTTCTTATATTTATTAATTATTTTATAAATTATCCCTATTGATATTTTATCAATAATAATCAAGTATGAGAGGAGCAAAAGAGTTAAGAAAAATTATTAGGGTATTTTTTAAAAAATAAGCTATATAAATTAATTTTATTAATATAATCAAATTAATTAAATATATCTTATATTAAATATTAGAAAAGTATGATATAGAAATGAACAAAACAATTGTTAGGTGACTATAATAAAGAGTAGATGGAAAGTAACATACAATAGAATTCTTGGATGCAAGAGTTCCAAGTCAAACTAAAAAATAGGTTCAAGATTGATGAGGTTTCAAATAAAATTTAATTATCAAAATATCATTATGACAATAGAGGAGTTAACTATAACAAGTTTTAATATAAAAAATTGACAAGTTTATGTTACTTAAGATATTTTAGTAATTAAGTCAATTCCTTAAAACCCTATTGTATTTCTTTATTATGATATTGTTATTACTATCTCTAGCCCTAATAATAAAAATTAATTAATTTTTTAGATAAATTAAAAAAAATTAAATAATTATAATTAATTATAATTAATATAAAAGTTAATTGATTAATTTAGATATATTAATAAATATACAATATAAATTTATATTAGAGATATTAAATTTAATTATAATTAAATGATTTATTTATTTTATTTAATGTCCGGATGGAGTATGTTTTAATTGAACATAACAAGTATATGATTATCTAATAATATTATGATAATTATCTAGTTTAAATTTAAAAGATCGTACAATTACTTGTAAAAGTTAACCACTTATTTAGACATGCTAAAGCAACAATTACTTCGTCGTCCCCACCACCTTCTCGTCAAGTAATCAATTATTCTTATTTCAAGTACACGTTTAGATTAGTTTTTAAGTTAAAATTTATAAAAAAAATAATTTAAAAATAATTTCATATAATTTTTTATATAAAAAATAATTATTATTAAATAAATATTTAGATGATTATTATTATAAAAAATTATATAATAAATAAATTATTAAAAATAATATAAAATAAAATAAATAAATATTTATCACTGTTTATCATCAAAATCGTCCCATCTCACTCACTCCCATCACTTCTATTGTTTATCATCTTTATTCCGCAGAAGCCAAGAAGACCCAGGACCACTTCTCCCTTCCATCTCCATTCCACCCTCTCTCTAGTTCGCCATCTCCATTCCATCACATGGTGAATAGCGACGACACAGACTAAGCAGACACACCGCGATGGATGAACCTGAACCAGAAGCGACAAGAACTAGAAGCAACAACAACGAAAACAAGAAACGATGACAGCGGTGCACAGCAGCAGAGCTTAGGTAACTACAGTAGACTGTAAGTAGTGGACAAGATTTGGATGATGATGGCGGACGACAGAAGCATACCATATGCGACTAAGGAAGAGAGGGGATGGAAATTAAAAAATAAGAATAAAATAATTATTGAACTGTTTATAAATTATTTTTTTACTTAAAAATTATTTTTATAAATTTATTTAAATTTATGATTTGATTTATAAAATTTTTTAAATATTTAAAAACTATAAATTTTGATCAAATTTTTTTTTTAAATTTTAATTTTATATCAAATCAAACATTCTCCAAAACATCTTTATTAATGCTGCATTTTATTATTATTATTATTATTATTATATGGCACTTTTAACTATCTATCACATACCAAAAAATAAAAGTATTGACTTATTAAATTTATTTTAAATTAAATACAAAAAAATTTGTCCTAAAATAATAAATTCATTTTTAAAAGATAAAATTCGTTGAGCCTTATTCACAAAATATCCAACATTAATTAATAATAAAGGTAAAATAGAAAAATAATAATAAATAAGATTTTTAATGCCTTATAATAAGGACAAAAAATACTCTCTAGTTGGTGCTTAATAATAAAAACTAAAGGAAGCATCTGCTCATGGCCATATAGTCTAATGGTGTAAAGTTTTCCTATAAATAGAAGATTGAGATTTGATCAACCTTTTAACTTTAAACCATTATATCTACGTCTTTAAAAAAAAATGCATCCTAGTATCTTTGTCCCTTTTCTTTGAAATTAAACAACATATTTTGATGGTTGGATGATAAGAGATTTGAATTTGATTCTCTATAAGTTAAGTTGAAATATATTGAATGCAAATATATATATATATATATATATTAAAAGAGTTACTCCCAATTAGGCTAATATTAGATAATTGTATTAAAAAATAATATAAAATGTGCATTTTAATTAGCAATATTTTTTTTTGCATTACCAGTTATCAGAACCATCTATAACCCCATTTGCAGGTAATTTATCCAAAAAGTCGTTGTGTATTTTATAGAGACACAAGCATCATCGTCTGATTAAAGAAAACAATGGCACTTCTTATATAAGCCAAATATATATATATATATATATATATATATATATATTCATCACCAATATTTTCTTAAAGAGGAGAAAATTTAAGATATACGAAATATTCTTTACGTTGATCTCAATCTTTAAGATACTCTACTTCCATTTACCTTTAGTATATAATTTTCTCTTTTTTCTCGAGGAGTCCCACACATCACAGTACAAAGTTAAAGACATAGAAATGCCATCCTCCCCAAAACCAAAAGACAAAAGATCCAACTTCGAAAGAGAAACCCTAATTAATAACATAATCTCTGTGAGCGCGGGTGTTGTAACTTCGCTACAAGGAAAGCTAACTGAGCTGCGAAAGCATATATCTATAGTTCACATCGTTTTCTTCGAAAACACATCAGAAAGGTGAGATTGAAGCAACTGCTAAAACCACTAACCCTAGATGATAGCCAGATCTTGGATCTGCTTTACAAGTTCCATATTGTGGACGTTCACAAAACTTGTGAAGAATCCTTCAATGTCGAAGCTCTTTTCAGCCTTGTATCAACCATTATGAATCGCTCTCTACTTGTTCGTGATGCTCATACAGGCAGCAAGGTAATATTATTTAACCTTCATGATCTGATATATATGTATATGACAATGATTGGTTTATTATTATTGTTGATATATATACAGGTTGAAGAAGATCAGAATAAGGCTGTTCCAAGCAATTTCGAACAACCAACACATATACTCAGGTCTCTTTCTTGTCAGGTTGGTATTTTATTTATTGCATATGGAACACTTAAACGAAGGCTTGTTGAAAATTATTGTTTGAGATTTACAGTTTGTTCTCTTCGAATTTAACTGATCTCAGCCTATCATCGAGTCAATAAACTACTCTTCTAATATACTCTCTACATCCCTAAATATAGATTACTTCTGATTTCTTTATTTTCCGTTGTTTTTAATTTGATTGGGAGGATTTTCTCTTAAAGCGCAGAGAGAGAGAGAGAGAGAGAGAGATGAATTTTGGGGGGGGGGCATCAGAAACATTTTTCTTCCCTTTTTTTATAATGAAAAGTTTGAATTGAGTTGAATATGATAATTCATGGCATATCTCCACAACTAACTAGACGGGAATCCAAATAGCAATGGGATAGGGAAATTTTATCTGGTTAGGGGACCCTATTTTGTCTATTATTTATTTTATCTCCAATAAAAAAAATTTATTTTGGAATCTAATTAGTTATTACTATACATATTACTTCCTCTAGTATTAAATATAAAATCTAGATATAATTTTACATTACAATCAAAATCTTATATATAAAAATATATGATATAAATATTTTTGAAAAGGGATTGGGTTCACCCACAATTTAAAGATAGGATGAAGTCCCTCTTCCTCTTAAGAGGTATCAATATCGGACATGGTGAATCGTCTATTACTCTCACGCATAAACTTAGACACTCAGAAGTTAGGATACTTCCCCAAGCGTCACGACTGGAACTACAATAAAGTGATACTTTCTATAGATCAAATATGTTCTAAATGATCATATATCTCACACATTCGCAAGTTGAATATACGGGTTATATTTCTATTATTTTGTACAGGAGGGAATATCAGCTATGGAAAGGGTGGCTCAGGTCATTGGGCTACCTGGTCCATCCGTTACAATAAATGGGCTTTTATGGCCCATCTTGTCTGCTACCCATGGGCTTAGACTGATTGGACTAGCCCAATTCTGCATACAATTAGATAGCAATTATATTTCAAAAACTTTATGTAACAAAAATATTTTTTGTATACAATTATATACTTTTTATAAACTTTATATATAGAGGGAGTTTAAAATTTGACAAAATTTATTTGAACCTGCCTAACACACAGCTAGAAGTAATACTGAATGATATAGGATTTGCAACAATAGTAAACAAATATCAAGCTGTCACATTCTCTCAAGTTAAGCAATCTGAAGAACCCATTTAGTTAAAATATAAATTTAAAACACTAAATAGGCAACTAAGTTTATACAATTCTAATTATTGAAGCAGAGGTAGAGTTAGGATATAAAAATAAAAGGCACCGAGACTCAAGAAAAATTTAGTACAAAATTTGCATAAATAAGGAGAAAACAGTACTCATTACTCTATCTAATTCTAAATATTCTATTTTTAAATAATATATCTTAATAAATTTTTTTCCTAAATTTACAATTTTGTTTTATACATTTTTATTATTAACTATATATATTAAGCGAGTTTTCCCTAAAGATTATTATAATAAATATTTTAAAAAAATTAATATACTAACAAAAATTAAAACGTAGAGTGCCAAGTCCCCAACCTGTCACTCTTTCATCCACCAGATAACTTGGTGTGTTTGGAATTGCATTGCCGTAATCCAACCTGACTTTCAAATTTACTTCATGCTCATTATTCATGTTTGTTACTGTGTTTTGCCCCACTGGCTTCTAGTCCCAAACTAAGAATTTAAAAATCTAAAATGAAATGAACTATATTAAATTTAAATAATTCAACTCCCTTATATACTAAATATAAGGACTTATAGAGAGACTTATTTAAATTCTAAATATAAGATCTAAAACTATTTTATTTTTAAAATTTATATCTTTTTAAAAAAACTCTATATTAATTACACATATTAAATGAGAATTTATCATCAAAAGGATATATATTTTTCAATATAAATTATTAAAATAGGTATTTTAAAAAAATTAATACATATTTTTTATAAATAATTAATTTAATTAATTTTTAATTCTTATAAATTAGTTATCTCTCACTCATATTTAGAATGGGTGAAATTATTTTATAAACTAACAAAATGTACTCTCTTCCTCCAAATAATGAGCTATTTTATAAGACCCATTTTTCCTAATTGTTAATTTTTCTAACCATTTGCATTATTCTTGTTTTTTTTGGGGGTGGGGGTGGGGGTGGGGGAGGACCTAAAGATGATGCACACAGATGATGATGAGAATTAGGGTTGGGCAAAATTTCTTGAATCAGTTGTCTCAATTTGGTCCCATATTCCATCCTGATACTGTATATATATATATATATATATATATATATATTAAAAAAATCATGTGTAGGCTAGGTTGGCAACTAAAGCAACTTTCCCTTCCCTCACTTTAGGTCAGGTTAGTCACTTACATGTGGCTTTACTCTTCTCACTTCTCTTCAGGTCAACAGCACATCTTCACCAAGCGTCCATGAACATAGCACCACTGGCCACTGATAGTTCCTCTTCAATTTAGGTCTCCCATTCTCTACTGCTATTCCCCTTCCCCTCACTGACTCGGTTGCTCCTTAGCAACAAGCTGTGCTTGCAAATTCGAAATCCCTTGCAGTCACCCTCCCCTCACGGCTTAGGTCACTTCTCTGAGTTAACCCGTGTCTCCAGTAGACTAGTACTCCACCATTGTTGATTGACTTCCAATTCTCAAATCCCCTTTAAGTCTCTCATATTGTGCAGCATTCTCGAACTGGGTTATCTCGACCCGATTCCAAGTTTCTATCACGTCCCAAAATTCAGACCGTGACAGGCACAGAATATGAATAATTTCATATTACAAAAGCCTAACACTTTAAGTAAAACATTCGAATATTCCATAAAGTTATTCAAAATAAACAAAATCTTTTCTTGGGTATATGTGGAGCTTTACCCTTTTCAAAAATAATACAAATTCTTAAGAAAAGTAATTACATCAATAGTAGTATTTATCAAATGACGCTTTGGATTGACAGCGAGGCTCTTTACTGTTCAGCGAGAAGATTAGGGTCACCTATACTATCTGAAGTCAAAATAATCTAATCGTGAATAACGTCCCAAAAATATGATTAAAAGAATGTGGAAGTAAACAATTTATAAACATGCTTCAAATAATATTTTGTATTTCGATGCAAATTTTTCCGTAAATGTTATCTTTCAGGAAAAACAATTTGAAAAAGTTATTTCAAATCGATCGCTTTAAAACAATCATTTCAAAACCATAATATCTCCATAGGACTTCAAAAGAACAAAAACAGACGTGAGCACACAGTCCACAAGGGTAACTAACTAATATGAAGGCTCGAAGCCGCTAACTATCACGAGAATGAATCCCACGGAATAACCTGGTAGCTCAGCCATTACCCATCGTGAATACAAAACCCACAGAATAATCTAGTAGCTCAGCCATTACCCATTGTGAGTCTATGGAACAATCTAGTAGCTCAGTCACTACCCATTGTGAGTACGAAACCCACGGAATAATCCATCGAGCTCGGGTAACTAAGGTATATCAAGGACTAATAGTACTGCTGTTAGCAACCAGCGTTATGTATTCCATCCTCAAACATTTCCATCATGCGTGGGGTTTATTTCACATGAAATAATCTCAATTGTTTCAATGCCATAACAATTGGTAAAATCACTTTAACTTTCTAAAAACCCTAGCATGTACATTTGAAATTAAATTACTGTGAAAACATATGAAATTCGCAAAAGAATATATTTCATGAATAACATCAATTCAATGTAACTTTTGCCAAACTCTTTTCGAAAGCTTGCTCATCCATCTTTATTCATAATTAAAATTTGTTTGTAAATCATTTGAAAGAAAATCTTTTCTAACTATTTAAACCATAATTTCTTAAAACAACTTTTCATAAATCATAATTGAAATTCAATATATTCAGTGAAATAGCAATGTATTAAACAAAATGTTAAGTTCAGGGAACGTTATTCACTCACCTGCTACGCTCTTACTCCTTTACTGTTTTCAGCCAAACACTATCGATTATAATCACTCTCAATCCCTTGGTATTCCACAAAACAATATATTAATATTCTATTAGAAGTTCCCATAGAAATTTAGTATATTTAAACTAACATCTTATTTTACGTCCCAAATTCCTTTGGTACTTAAGTTGACCGAGACACACATAAAATACTTGACTTAGAATAGGGCTAATCAAAATCAGTAGCACTGCTCCTTCAAACCAAAGGTTTCCAAAGTACAAACAAGCATGAGCCGTAATCCAACCAGTAGCATAAGCATTCGTTAAAACAATAACTCATGCTAACTACCAAAGACAATGACCCTTAATATTAAAACTGTATTATCACAGAGTTACAACTAGATTCCATATCAGTAGCAAGTTTCTTCACAATGACAATGATTCAAATGCCCTTATGCTGTTTGAATCCCTTTCCCAGTAGAAACAATATCACAGCAAACATATAAACACACATCTCAAATTTGGCATTAACGTCTATGGACACATTCACACACACAGAGCTACCCTGACCAGAGCCATTACTAAAATAATACCCCTCACAGCAGCAGCAAAAACACATTCTCATATACATGTAATAGCAGAAACCTCCACAATATCATTTAGCAATGAGGGAACAGCAGCGGTATCATCCAGAACCAACACTAAATATTCATATACATATTGACACAACAGTGTCAAAATTCACCCAGAAACATTGACAACAACATGGAAAATCCCTCGACATAATCATACATATATACATGCCG
This sequence comes from Leucaena leucocephala, assembly GCA_037074615.1. Lineage (NCBI taxonomy): Eukaryota > Viridiplantae > Streptophyta > Magnoliopsida > Fabales > Fabaceae > Leucaena > Leucaena leucocephala. Next base: position 8,589,934 of record CM073533.1, on the reverse strand, counting down.
TCAGCATCTCCTAACCAACAGCAATCCAATAACATCATAGCGACACCAGTAAGCATACAACAACGGCAACCATGTACACACACAGAGCTTCTGTTATGGGATGGAGTAATGACCCAAAGTCCTACATCGAGTAGCTTAGGTAGCTTGGTGGTGTATATAAGTGGTGTGGTTCTTCCCCTTACGAGGTGCCTTTTGAGGGTGGGTTCCCCACTCTGCTTTATATCGTAACAAATGGTATCAGAGCTGGTACCGGCCTCTGCCCTGGTGGCTCTGTTGGCTCTTTCCCAGCGGTGACTTTTGCCCGACGTGGACGCCGGCTCTTCCGGTGAGCCACTGTTATGGGATAGAGTAATGACCCAAAGTCCCACATCGAGTAGCTTAGGTAGTTTGGTGGGGTATATAAGTGGTGTGGTTCTTCCCCCTTACGAGGCGCCTTTTGAGGGTAGGTTCCCCACTCTGCTTTATATCGTAACAGCTTCAAACTCAATGGCAACATTGCAGGCCCTGATTCAGCCCATTCATTAGATTCTTTGCACAAAATAGAGCAATCTCACACGATGCTCACACACACACACCTTTCATGGCACATAATTTCCCCATACCCCTGAACCAACACAACCACAAGAAACAGAGCAGGGGCATCAAGGAACATACCTCTTACTTTCAATTCGCAATGCTCAGCAATGGCACCCGAGGAGAGTTTCAAAAATTTATACTTTACACGGTGACGGTAGAGGGAACTCGACGGCAAAGCTTGACCACAGAAACTCTTTGCACCACGACAGTGACAGAAAAGGGAATTGGATAAAAGACTTGCTACAGTACAGAGTATACTTGGAAACAACGGCGGCAATTTAGCGACAATGACAGCAGCAACTTAACACAGAGAACCAGCAACCCAAATGCGTGAAAACTTCCTCACCCAAAATCTCTCTTCTCTTTGCCTCCCCTGCCCTATCGACTCATTCCACGGCTCCATATATCAACCACCGCTCTGAGATTGAGATGACAGCTCCAGTGCGATAGACCAGGCGAAGAAATTGAAGGAAACATGGCAACGATGGCTTGAAGATCTCCGCTCTACTCTCGCCGCTTCCTTCCTAAGCTCCCGCTGGTCGCACCTAAATCACCGTGGAGAAAGAATGATGAAAGAAAGTACGGCGTCTGCTTGTATAAAGAAATAGGGGCAGAATAGTAATTTTACGCTCTGAACAAAAGGAAAAAACCTTCATTCTGCAACTGCTGAGACTCGAATGCAGACCTCCAGGTTAACTTTCGTGCCTTCAGCCACTCAACTGACCACAACCTTTGAAAAAATCTATAAAAAATAATATATATACTTTTACTAAATAAATTTTATCTAATAAATTTTCAAGCCCATAACAGTTTCATCCCGATACTGTATATATATATATATTTTAAAACAAAATCACGTGCAGGCTCGGCTGGCAGCTGAAGTAACTTTCCCTTCCCTCCCTTCAAGTTAGGTCAGTCGCTCACTTCTGGCTTCACTCTTCTCTCTTCTCTTCAGGTCAGCAGCATGTCTTCACCAGGTGTCCACACACGCGCACCACCGGTCACCGCCAGTTCCTCTTCGATTTAGGTCTCCCATTCTCTGCGGCCAGTCCCCCTTCCCTCACGACCTCGGTTGCTCCTCAGCGAAATCCCTTTAGGTCTCCCATACTCCATTGCCAGTCCTCCTCCCCTCACGACTTCGATCACTTTTCTGAGTCAATCCGTGATGTCTCCAGTAGACCAGTACTCCACCATCGTCGATTGACTTCCAATTTCCAAATTCCCTTCAAGTGTCTCATACACCGCAGCACTCCAGGCTTAAGTTAAATTGATCACTTTCAAATCCCCTTTAGGTTTCAATTTCTGCAGCTATTTTTTGATAATTTGGTATTGACTTGCTCTCTTGCTACTTCTCTGAGGCTGTGAAAATATATATCTTTGTCTGATTTGTGAGTATTTGTGTGATTTTGGGTGGGATTATATAGATACATGCGTGTGGCTGTTTTGTTAACAGAGGGATGCTTTTGGAGCCTTGTAATTGTGTTTATGTTTCTTGGTGGTTGCATTCTTAGACATGTTTTTTTATTTTCCTAATCATCATATGTTGTAACAAATCCTTGCTTGCACAGTCCTTAAGACCTGTTGATGAAGACAGTTACCATATTTGGCTTGTGGTGCCTACAATGCTTATTACTCAGGTCTTTTTCTCGTGTCTGTTAATTTAAAGGTATTCCTTTTCTGTTTTCCTGTATGACTGATGACTTGTGAGTCTTTTTATTAGGAAATGTCTATTTCATTTGACTTCCTTAAAAACTTATATATTCTTCATTATCTTATGGATATCCTTAAGCTGTCCTAAAGGATAACAAGCAGCGGTTTAGCCTTATAGAAGAGAATGGGGAGCTGTTAATACGAGCTAACCAAGGCCACACAATTACGGTAAGCATTTCTTTGCATCAACATCATCCCATCTTGCATGTTATTAGAGTTTTGAGGAAATAACCGAACTTTATTTGATTGGTACCTCCATTATTATAACTATTCAGCTAAGTGATTATTTTAATTCTCTATTGAAATTGTGTTGGCTAGATTCATGTTAAGATGCCAATGGAGGAAAAGTACATGTAGTACTTGGTGTCTAATTTTCTTCTGTCTGTACTCATTTCAATACAGGAAAAATACGTAAAGGCAATGCTGATGAGAACTGTGCCTGTTTTAATCATTGCTTGATTCACGAAAGCCAGATTTTTTTAAAGAATGAGACATTAGAATGTACCTGTTTCCTTTTGCAAAATATCAAACCTTGCATCCTCTTGACAAAGGATTTGATTCTCTTTTCTTACAGTATTATATTCAAAATCTACTGATCTATTTGAAGTTTGCTTGTCATGAAATAGATTCGATACTACCTGAAACTGATGTTAATTATTTTGTTTTTGTACCTGCGAAATCTTAGTATCTCAGGAGCTATTGCAATCATTTCCAATCTTCCATTAATACTGCCAGTAATATAATTTGGTTTTTTAGTTTCTTCCATTCGTAGTTACCATTAATATAGCATGTCAATTGAAAAAGAGGAACATGCTTTGAGCATTTACATTGCTTAAAGTTGTTGAGTCTAAGGTGCAAGCATACTTGCCTACAACCAAGGGACGGGTGGTGCGTTGTCCTATATGTTACCATGCACTCCTTGATTATTATTTTGATTTTCCTTATATTGATAACTCTGGTCTTTATAATTACTGTAGGGTTGTTGTGTGGCATTGATTCAAGCTGCGTCTGATCAAGAACAAGGGGGAGTACATGACGTGATCATTTTCTGCATGCTATTAGATACTCAAGCTTCAATATCAACATATGTATCTGATTTGATGACCCTTCAATCAGATCTAGAAAAGTCTCTTCCAGAAGATAGAAATAGGTGTATTAATGAATTGTAAGTTTCTATCTAAAATACATCATCTTCATCTTCATAATAGTTAGTCCTGTACTAGGTAGATTAAGATGAAAGTTGCCCTTAAGATGGAGACTTCTTTAGCACCCTGTAGCAAGATGTGCTTAGAAAGTGCTTGCTCAAATGAGGGCTAAAGTTAAGAAGAAAAGGGAAGTTATTTAATGGTTGTATTATTACCTGTTTAATATTCCGTTGCATTTAAATAAGTAGATTTATATATATATATATATATATATTTTAATAACTCTGTAGGTGTACACTTGTACATAGTCTCCAGCAAATGTTCTTTGCATCTTCAACAACAGCACAACGAATACTGGCACCTAGGGTACAACGACATTCTGAATCTGTTCTATCGTAAGATTTTGCTATTAGTGTTCTAGCATTTTTCCTTTATTGTGATTAATGTTGGAATTGTTCCGTCAAATCTCTTTAGCCATTAATGAAAGAGCTGGATGATATGGAAAAGATCAATGCAAAGCTCTCAGTTGCTGTGGAAGAGGTGACATTAGAGCATGTTAAAAAGAACGAGGTAATTTTGCTGTGGAAGAGGTGACATTAGAGTTCCATTTTGTATTTAAATATGTCATGTTTCAAATTTCAAGGCATAATTATTACTTGTTTTCAATAATACCCCTTTTAGATAGAAGGTGTTATATGAAATAATTTACGGAGATGATTTTATTAGTGTTTTTAAAAAAAAAAATTGGGATATGAAAATTCTTATTTGTCTTGAACCCATTCAGGATCGAGACTCGGGATGGGATGGGGTAATTCTAATCCCAATTAGTCCTGTGCCCACCCTTAACGAGAACCACTCAAATACACACGATACAACAATGTCAATCCTTGAACAGTTAAAACCCTATTCATGACAATCAAAAGCAATGATAGTTCTCCCAGCTCTGTCGGGAATTTGTCACTTTCTTCCATCTTTCTCAGGTTTCTGCAGATCAAAACGACAACCTTGGAAGATCATTAGCAGTGTTGTACCATGTTCATGTCTTCCATAAAAACCTAAGAGCCACTTCTGATTACAACCACGTCGTCAACAATGCTTTTGAAACTGTCAAGAGAATCATTGAGTTGCACGTTTTGTTCAGTGAAGGTTATGAAGAAGAGTTTTTGCCATCTTTGACAGAAGCCATGCATGAATTCCCTGTACTTGTTTACTGGGTTATCCTCACCATTGTTGCTTGTTCTCTCCGTTTCAAGTTCTTCTTGGGTTTTACGTAAGTTATGATATCCCGTTCTTTAATATAAAAGCTCATTAATTTTTTTTAGATAGATTAATAAATTAAATATATCAATTAATTATAATTAATATAATATCTAATTAATTAATTTAAATATATTAAGAAGTATATAATATGAATTTATTTTAAAAGTTTAGATTGGGTCATAATAAATTTATTTATTTAATTTTTTTAATCTATATAAAAAATTAAATTATTATAGAGGGAGTATATTGTTATCCTTATTATGATCTTAAACTTGGTTTTATTGCATTATATCAAGTGCAAATGTTTGACATATCCAACTAAACATGTTTCTTTTAACAACATAAATTGAAGAATGAGTTGTGCAGTTCGTATTAGTTGTGAATATATAATGCATCTTGTTATAGATAGATTCAATATTAGGAGAATTACAAATAGGTTTTTAATAAAGAAATTAGTTACTCCTTCCAAACCTAAATGTAAAATATAAATAATTAATTTATAGAGATTAAAAAATTAGTTAAATTAATTATTTGTATAAAATGTATGTTGATTTTTCTAAACAAAAATCGAATTACCATTATGAAAACTCCCTGGACAACACAAATTGAAGAATGATGCATCTTGATATGCATTGACTGAATCTTAGGAGAATTCCCAACATGTTTTTAATATAGAAATTACCCAGATTATAAATATAAAAATTAAATAATTAATTTATAGATATTAAATATATTAATTAAGTTAATTATTTATAAAAAAAATGTATTGATTTTATTAAAAATATCCCTTTTAATCATTTATGTTCAAAGATACTAACTCACACTAATATAAATTCATTTAATATATAAACTGAGATTTGTTAGATAAAATTGATTATCTTTCATTTATTATCAAAACAAAATGCTCAATTAACTCATGTACTCCATCTTAAATACAAAAGTTAGATATAGAGTTTATTTTAATTTTAAATATAAAATTTTAATCTATTTTATCTTTTCAAATTTTAATTTTCTTCTTAAATTATCTTTATATAATTGTACATATTAAAATAGTTTATATCAATGATAGTTCTAATGTATAGGATTAAAGATGGTATTTTAGAGAAATTAATATATAATTATTACAATTATATCTCTTTTTTCACTCCACAAATATTCTAGGTGGACTTGAAGATAAACTAAGTGAAAGATAAATGTTGCAACAAATCTCTTTTCATTAAGTGGCAAAGCTTCGAGTTGGTTGATTTCCTTCTTCTTTTTCCTTTTGTCATCACAATTTATGATTGGAATTTTTTTTTTTAAATTCAGGGAGGCCAAATATAATTTATACCATATTAGCAGCAAGATGTTCGCGGTTCTAAGTAAAATAAATGCACTTCTAGGGAGGATGAAGAAGGAGATAAGCTATATTCTTATCACAATTACTAATATTTATTATGTTATTTATTTTGCATTGTGGCTATATATGATTTCAGATTCAGTGCGCAAGTCTTTGATTTATAATTCAGTTTTTTTTTGTATAGTTCTCAATTATCTATTTTAGTGTTTTATTATCGTCAAGTCACATCATCTTAATAGAAGATTATGTGACAATAATAACATGTTCAAGAAATGATTTTATATAGGATTAAGATATAAATTTATTTTAAAAAATTTAATTTATGAACAATATTTTTTAAAAAAAAATTAGGTTTAAAGTTATGCCGAAAATATTAAAATAGAATAATATTATATTTTATTATTAAAAATATTTATGATTATTACCAAGTTTTTAATAAAATAGGATATTGTTACATTTTAAAATTGTAATAGTGATATTGAACCTAAAAGAATATCTGGGACAATATTAATATTGAACAAAGATTTTTAAACTAAAATTTCATTTTAAACCATTTATATATACTGTTATAATACATAATATCTTAGATGTCGTTTTTAAAATTACATTCTGCAATTAAAATTAGCAAAATAACTGGGGTTATGATTAATTAAGATTTAAGATTATTGTTTCACCATGATTCAAGTAAACCACACTAATGCTGGGCAATTTATTTTGTAACCATGGTTTATGACCATAATATATTATATAATGTTTGATTCACATTTGTTATAATGATGAAAAGAATTTAAAAGAATTGCTGAAAATTTTCACATTATAAATTTTAATTGCCTAAAGTTACTTGAATTTTGTTTAACAATCCGAGTACAATATATTTTTAATGAATATAAATATTTTTTAGTTGTGTATAAACTATTTAAAAAATAAATTATATATAACTAAAGATGAGTTGTATCATAGACTTATAGACTTAGGGTTTTTAGGAATTTTTAGATAATAATTTTTGTGAGGCAAATTTTTCATAAATATATATTAGTTTGATTTGAACTGATGACTTTTTTTCATACATCTATTATCGCTTTCGCTTTTTTTTTTCTCCCCTAATTGCAGCCGAAGTATATGGGAGCCCGGAAAGTTCAAGAGGAATGTTAGATATTTCAATTGAAGATTTAGATATATAAGAAAGAATGGGATTGAGTTTTTAAAATACTTTTGGTATAACGGGAAAATGAATGAAATTTTGTATAATTTCTTTGTGATATCATTTAAAATTATTTATCAAAATTTTAATATATGATATATTTAATTAATTTAAGTATATTAAAAAAGTTAATTTAGTTAATTAATATGGTATTTTTTTAAAAAAATATTCTAATCATCTTCATTAACCCAATTGCTATTTATCTTACTTAATTATTATTGAGAAAGTATCAATAAAGGTAATTTAAAAATATTAAAAAATTTAAAAATATATTTTATATTTAGGATCAAGATAAATTTCTCAATTAGATCAATAAAAATAAATATAAAATCTCTTTTTTATGTACTTCCTCTAATCTTAATTATAAAGGTCAGTTAACTTTTTTTGATGGACCTATAAAGTTAAATAAAATTAATTAATTATCATCAAATGTAACTCTTCAAGATAAAATTATATTATATACTATTTAATATAACTAAATTAATTAATTAACTTTTATATTAATAATAATTTATTTATTTTATTTTAATTATGACTGAAGTTAATATGTTTTAGATGGTTTCCCACCGGCCATTATAGAGGTGTTTGGGGTTATGAGAGACCTGGAACTTTGTTGGCTTAATGGTTTTAGAAATATGGACGTTTTCAGCGATTGTTCAAAGGCTATATCAACTTAATCATAAGGGAGCAAGGCTCTAGTAATATTTATGAAGACATCATTGAAGAAACCATCGATATGATGATCATAAGAATTGGAACGATTGATTTCTGTTAATTTTATGCATAGAGAATCTAATAATATTGCTAATAGTTTAGCTTGAAACAGCCGTAAGTTAGATAATATTTAATATATGTGTGTTTACGAAGAGTTGAAACCTAAATTTAAGTAAAATTTAAATTTTAAAAAATTTTAAAATAAACAATTTTATTTATTAAAAAAAATATGTATTAAACTATAGTTTAAAATTAAAATTTTAAATAAATTGATTAGAGTAACTTATGGAACAGTAAAATAACTTATGAATTAACTAATTACTATATTACCTTTACTTTTTCTTACACCATATCTTATTTTTATTACTTTTTTTACACCATCTCTCATCTCTCTTACTTTTTCTTACATTCTCATTTCTTTTCTTACACCCTTTCTCATATCTTCTTTATTTCTTATACTATCTCCCATCTTTCTTCTACACTCTCTCTCCTCTTTTATCTCTCTTCTCTTCTATATTTAATAATCATATCATTTTTCATAATTTATCAATAATAAAAATATTTTTAAAAATAATTATCTAAATACTTATTTATTTAAAGTTATTTTTTTATAAACTTTTTTTTAAATTATTTTCTAGAAGCTACCCAAAATATTTTTTTATAAGTATTTTTTCAGACTCTTATATAAATATAAATAGACCATATATCTTTTATCAAAAATCACCTTTTATTTAGGAGTTGTGGTTGATGAAAGAGTTTTTATTATTTAAATTTCCTTTGTACTTCATGGTTAGAACTTAATGATAGTTTTCATTTTCCATTCTAAAAAAAAAAATCTAACAAACATAGAAAGGCTTCTTCTAGACTGCGAAGGAGTGTTTAGGGCAGTATCCCAGTGCCACCGTTGACTTTTGTCACAGCCGTCAAAGAGCTCCCCGTCAATTGGAGAAGAAGAGTGGGGGAAACGGACATTAACGGTTGGGGGATGATTACTCTATTTTTATTATATTAAAGGTAAAATTATACCTTTAAATATTTTAAAATGGGTTAGATGTATCAAAACTGGTATACTTTAATTTTAAGGCTTTTTTAAAAAATAAAAGAAAAAATTATAAAAATATTAATATTTTAATATTCTATTTTGACGATTGACTATTGACTTGGGATGGGTCATTGAATTAATCTTTTTTGAGATTTTGAAATTTAAGGGATGTTTTATAGGGTTTTCCCTTTGTTTTTCAAATAAAAAAATAAGAATAAAAAATGGAAATAAAAGAGAGAGAAACGCGCTCCGAAGCTTCGTTCCAAACGCTGAAGCAAGGGCGGCAGTTGTGGTGTTCGTCGTCTCCAAGACGGACTCTGTTGACAAGTCCAAAGAAAACCCTTCTCTGCGCCAAACCCTAGCTTCCTTGATCCTCTCATTCCTCTTCTTCTTCATAAACTTTTCTGTTTCTTCAATCAAAACCCTATTTATTATCCAACATCGCATTTTCACTTTGCCCCTAATGTCGTCCACCACTGAATTATTCTCCACCTTCAAAGAAACCAGCCAATCGGTCATGGCTGCACGTCGTCCATGGCGTCAACTCCTCGACCTCTCCTTCATGAGCTTCCCCTCTTCAATCTCCGACGCCACCACCCGCATAGCCCAAAACGTTTCCCATTTTTTCTCCAACTATACCCTCATCGTTCTCATCATCCTCTTTCTCGGCCTCATTTACCACCCTTTCTCCATGATCGTGTTCTTGATTGTTTTCTCAGCATGGTACTTCCTCTACTTCTCGCGCGATGAACCTGTCAGCATCTTCAATTTGGTAGTTTTAGACGATCGAGCCGTGGTCGTGGGGCTGGGTATAATCACTGTGGTGGCTTTGATTCTGACTCATGTGTGGCTTAATGTATTCTTATCGATTGTGATTGGGATTGGGGTCGTCTGTTTGCACGCGGCTCTTAGAGGCACCGAAGATCTTGTTATGGATGATCAGGAATCTCCATATGGACCTATGCTTTCTGGTGATACAGCTGGACCCTATGCCCCTGTGTAATTGAGTTTCTTCTTGAATGCTTATTGATCAAAGAAGTGGAGGTACTTTCTTGTGTAGCCTTTTGTTTTTCAGTCTTTGTTCTGTAAATTCACAACATTATCAATCAGATTTGGATTCTAGTTCTTCAAGTGTAGATTGATTGATACTGTTCTATTCAGTCGATTGAAATAGATTTGGTAACTTCCGACATTTACTCCTTTTTGTGTCCTGTTATTTTCTTTTATAATGTTAGTGACTGTATAAATTGGGTACATCTTATGATTGGAAATCCATGTGTAAGATTATTGGTATTTGGAAAGCTCTTTAATCTGATAGTAACCTTAGATAAGGACACAATTTTCTGAGTTTCTCTTTGTCTCTATTTAGCGATTACTACCTCCCATTCCTAAATGTAGGAACTAGAAAAGGGGTTTATCTTGATTCATTTTGTCTCCCAAACTTACATTTTTACTCCAAAATATTTCTATTGATTGCACATAGTAAGGGAGGAGTTTCATCAAGAGCTACTTGCAAGGCACAATTAGAAAAGGTATTATAGGGAACCAACATATATTTGTTACATAAAACTCACTTAACTAATTTATTTAATATCCACAAATTAATTATTTAACTCTTATTTTAAGGATTGGGGAATATTTTTTTTATAAGTTTACTTTAGTATATCATTGGTTGATATCCCTGTCATCCAAATTCTTAATTGTTGTGCCCTCTGTTAACAAATATTAAATTGCGAAGTTTTACTTGTTAAATTGTTTAAGAAAGATCCGTGGGTTTGCATAGATTTACTGATTTAATTCTGGTTTTGATGGAAAATATATGGGAAAGAATGGCTCTATCCCTTTGTTAGGCACATTTTATCTTGCAGATTGAGTCCAGTGTCTGTGATATTTAGTCTTAAATACTAAGTATTATGACTATAAATATGTAATTTAGTTAGTAAGTTTAGTCAGTTAAATCTAACTTTGACTTCTACATTGACGTGAATAATGCAAGATGAAGAAAATGCTCTGTTCACTTGAAACTTCATTATTTGGTATGGGATGCTTAGGCTATAAATTATTTCTAACTTCTGTCTTAAGGATAATCATCAGCAGGCAGGTCAAGAATCTTTCATAGTTGAAAACTTGTTTATTTATTACTGCGGTTGTGTCTTGGAAATTTGTCCTAGTAGGGCTTAATTAGTGTGACTGATTCGGTATATTGTGAGATAGTTGGTGTTCAGAGAACTAGTTATTCAACTGTTGATTCTGATGGGATAGATGCATTATGTCCTGAGATTTTCTGCTTATCAGTTTTTTTTTTCTTTTGTGTGTGTGTGTGGGGGGGGGGGGGTGAGGTTATTTGTTTGCTTCGGCATATCGTTGGATGATATCATTGTCATCTTAAATTTTCAATTGTTGTGGTCTCTTTTGACCCATATCTTTTATGGAGAAGTTTCACTTGTTTAGAGGCTTAATGACGATGCATGGGTATTTAGTTAAGCATGAATACCTTTCCAGCATGACCACAAAAACAGAAAACCTTTTATATTGGAATATCATATATAAATATGCTCTTTGTTCATTCACTTTATCCTTTATAGTCTAATTTTGCCCTATGCACTAAATTGAAGAATTCTGGGTGAAGATGATGCTCAGTTGTCCACTTCCACATTGGTAGGCTGGGAGTGATTTCAAAGAAAACCTTATTTTGATCTTCCAAAATGGAATCCAATATCAATTGAATCCCTCAGACTTTTTGTATCACTTGGTGCTCAGAAAAATATGTGCGAGTCAATTTCATCTTTCCCGAGCTATAATGATATAATGCAATGAGAACAAAATGTTCTAGAGTTGAAAAAAAGTCCAACTTTGAAGTTAAAGTGGTGCAAAAATCATTAAGTTATTGATTGTTGAACATGTTACCTTACTATCATATTTACTTTCATGCTATTTGCTTGTAAAATGCTGTCAATCCTATGTTATTAATGAGATAAATGATCATTTTGTACATTGTAAACTTGTTTATCTATCTAATAGACTAATACACTAGTGAGCATGATGTTGTTCCTGAAAGATTTTCTTCTGAATTTCTTATTGCAAAGCGCATTCTCTTGTGCTGCGAATTTTTGTAGTTCTAATTTGCATTTCTATTTACGTATGTACTCAGAACATGTTGCCAGAAAATTGCTGTAAACAAACAGGCGTCATTTCTGATTAGGACACTAAACCCTCTTTTTTGGAAGTCACCCTTTCCACATTATGCTAATATACATTTGCTGGATGGGACTGTATTGAAATTCACATGCCTGTATGAGTCATGATGGTTTTTCTTGCTCCAAATTACATAGTAATGCATACAAGTTCTTACTCTTTATGCAAGTGATTAGGAGTTAAATTTCTAACCCTTGTGAATGGAGTAAATTTAGTTAGAGGTAAAGAATACTCCTAGTCTAAACACTTCCAAACGGTTGGAGGCCATGTTCAGAGTATGCATTGAGAATGTCTAATATCTTTGTGAATATACCTATCTCATGCTTGGCCTTATATATAAGGGAAAATCATTTAAATCTGAAATCCCAAGGAAGAAATGTAATTATTTAAAAGTTCAAAAATAAGTGAGTAGCCTAGATCTTATTATTTCTTGCCCCGTAATTTTGTTGCTTATTTGTAAGATTGTTTGGTTGATTGCTTTATTTCTTTGGGATTTTATAGTAATTTTCTCTTAATATAATCGGGTATATGAAATAGGAACTTCATAGTTTAAATTAATTAAAAATTACTCACTCTAATCTTTAATATAAGAGTTGGTTGGGGGTTAGATTTGATCTAAATATAAGTCTTAAATCCACTTTCTAAATATAAGTCTTAAATCTATTTTATCTTTTAAATTTATAATTTTTTTTAAAGTATTCCGATTGATTGTATACATCAAAGTTTTCATTTGAGGATAATCATGAAAAAGTTGGTATTTCAAGAAAATTAAACTATATTTGTTATAAAAAATAAATATAATTAATTTTTTAATCTACTTAAATTATTTATTTAACTTAGTAATAAAAGTTTTTATAAAAAATAAACCAAAATAATAAAAATTAAGGTGCACGGCCCATGGATTCAATCAGAATTTCCCAGGGAACTCAGAAGCTTTGTATTTGATGGTTTGTACCTCTCCGTTGGGTTTGTATATGAGAACGTGGGCTTAATGATTAGTGCCACTCCCTGCAACTCCAAAGCAATCCTTGTAGCAGAAAAAAAAACACTCCAAATCAATCATGATTAATTCGAGTGAATTATTTTTCCGACATAAAAAAATAAAGTTAATTTTACTTGCTTATGATGGACTTTTACATATGTATATTGATATATACTGATTTATAAAATTAAAAAAAAAAATTCCAGTCGCATGAGGTTGGCACGTGGTAAAGGTGGGGTGAAAGTTGAGGAGTAATGTTCAAAAAGCCTCTTGATGTATTAGGGGAAAAAAAGCTTTTATCTGTCTGTTTTGCCCAACTTTACCCCCTTTTTTACCATTTTTTTCTCTATGTATATAATATAAACTCATATTTAACAAACATATGAAAAATCAAATCAATTCTCAATAAGGTAAAAAATAATTGATTATTAATAGTGTATAAATTTAATATTCGACAATATTTTAAATAAAATTATTTCTAATAGAAATATATGTATATTTAGCCAAAAAAATGGGCGGTAATACATTTCCAAAAAAAAACAAGAAAAAACATAACTAAACTATTATGTTTGATTCAAGTTCTAAGGGCTCAAAATCAAAATGTGAACCAAATTACTTGATTATGCTATATTAAAAACAAAATCAAATAGTAATAGTAATTTGTTTTGACCAGTCTACATTGATTTGGGTTGGCTAGGTTTGGTATAATCAACTTAATTCGATTTTAAACACCTGTACTTATCACTTGATGCTGAAGAGAGCAGTGAGATTTGCATGCAATAGAACAAAACAAAATAGAATTTGAAAATAAATAATGGAAAAATATAAAAAGAGAAAATTCCACAAAAATATTATTTAAATTTCAAAACCCTAAATTAGATATTATTATAAAAATGTGTTGTTATTTATTTATCAGTCAATAATTATGAAAGTGTAGGAAACAAAATTGGTTTGGGGATTTTGAAATTTAAGTAATATTTTTATAGGTTTTTCCTTAAAAAAAAATACTTTCTTGATTTAAATTGTTTAATAATTAGGAATTTAGTATTGTACAAAGGAGTAGTATTAAATATTTATATACTCAAACAAGGAGTCGGTGGAACATGTGAAGGTGATGAAATTGAACACAAAATAATAGTACACGTTTGCTTTCTTGTATTCATATTTTGTGCCAAATGCATAGTACAATTTGAATCTCTTGAAATTTAATTACAACATAGACACACCAAAAGGAAAACAGATTCACCAACCTCATTTCCAAGAGCGTCACTTCTCTAAAGCCAAAGAAGCATAATGTTGTAGAGAGAGATAAACTTATAAATGGAATGGATATTACACGTGTCTGTCTTATGTTGGTGTCCTTAGTATATGAGTTAGGTAATTGATCTAGATAGAATAATTAGAGAAATTAGTTAATAGATAATCATAATAAATAAGATATGATCTCCTTAAAATATTTATATATAATATTAGATTATATTACCGTAGTCTATTTTAGAAGAAGTTTTTAACTAATTTATATGTATTAATAAAACAATTAAATACATTAAATTTGTTATAAAATTTAAATTATTTTTAATATTATTCTTATTAATTATACTAAATTCTAATATGATGTTAATTTCTATTATCTCACACTATTCTTATTGGATATGGGCATATATGAATTTTTTTATGCTCATTAAAACTATTAAAATATTTTATAAAAAGGACTAAAAATACTTTTTAAAAGAAGTCTTATAAAATGGACCGAAATGAGTATATAAGTTTATAAATTAGATAAATTAAATAGTTTAAAAAAATAATAAATATAAGATTAAGTATATAACTGAGATATTTAATTTAGGATTAAAACAGACCTAAAAAACTAATTCGTTTAGAACCCGGTTAGTATTTGATTCTAGTGAATCAAATTTCAACATGGTTAAATTTAATTAGCCGAAATACCTCCTAACTAATTATTTAACTATTTTTTATAATTTTAAATAGGGATATAGCTCAAAGGGTGGAGCTCTTGCTTTGCATGCGAGGTACAGAGTTCGATATGCATCTCCATCTTGTTTTTTTTTTTGTAAAATAAGAATTGTTGCGTAATTTTTTCTCTTTGTAAAGTTCAAATTCTCAACATCTATTTCTTTTCTTGTGAGACCATACTACTATATTAGAGATTGAGTTTGTCACATCCCAATTATTTGTCAACATAGAGCACAACTAATAATTTGTACTCATCTCTTTTTGAAACATAAAGCTACTAATACGGGCCAACCTCCTAAAAACAGGTTAACTTGTGATGGGTTTAGAGGGAGACGTGTTGGGTTAAAAAGACCTACCTCTTAATGGGTTAGTATTTAACCAACTCAAAATCTCTATAGTATTAACTCATCATTTTTTTTTAATTATTTTTTTCAATATAAAATTTAAAATAATAATAAGTTGATGAGGGGAGGGGTTTAGGTTTAGGCGTGAAAGACTCATAGATTGAAAATAGATATAAAATAATAATAAAATTAAAAAAAGAAGAAGAAGAAGAAGCTAATTCACCAATTAGCCCGCTTTTTTACAAGTGACCTGCACCAAACCAGTCTCCTTTTTTTTCAAGCTAACCCAATTTATTACCTCTACTACCAACACATAATAATTGATCATGTTGGCAGCTCAAGTTGCTCCTAAATATTTTGCCTACCAGTTGCATTAATTATTAAAGGGTTATCCAAGTGGGAAAAACTTTAAAATATAAGGAAAAAATTATTGATTTCTTACAAAGTATATTTTTTAATAGAATTTATCGTATGAATACTGACATAATTTTTTCAATTATTGAAAAAGTACTTGTATAGAAAAATATTAAGAAATATTAATGGATAAAAATTCAAGCATAAGATATTTATATAATTCAAGTGTATAGAATTATTTTGGAGGTGAAAAATATTAAGAAATATTAATGGATCAAACCAAACACCCCCCCCCCAAAAAAAAAAAAAACGGGGGTGTCGCTGCCGCCAATTTAACCGTTTGGATCAACATGAAGTCCTTACTATAAGCTTATTTGGAGAAAAAAATTTAGTCATAAATAAAAGTTTATATAGTGGTTATTAATGAATATTTCTCTTATCTTATTTATAAGTTATTTTTAGTATATTTCACACAGATAAAAAAATATTAAATATTTTTAATTATATCATAAAATTTAACAATTTTTTAATTTTATTCTTATTTAATATATATTACATCTAATTAAAATAAAATCAGTATAAATAAATAAAGGGTAAAACTATATATTCATATAAAAAAATTATCTCTCTACTCTATAAATAGAGACAAAACAAACATTATATTTTTGTCCTATAAATAAAATTAGAGGAATATTTTTTAATTTTATCTTTATTTAATTATTGTTAAAAGGAGAGAGAGGGAAGAGAGATGTGAGAATGATATATAAATAGAGAGATAGAGTAAAGTTAAAATTGAAAATTTTTATTAATTTAAAATATATTTAATTACTTAACAACAATTTATTAATATGTAAGAAGTAGTTAAATTGAATTTATAATAGAGACAAAGAGCGATATGCAATAGTCTATATTATCAAGCTAGATTTAAAATTGTCATATATTTAATTGTGTATATAATTATGACCACAAATTTTGACAAATTGTTCTTGATGAAAATTTATTTTCTTGAATGATTCTCCATGCCAGCATTTAAACATTTCATATGAATTGCTAAGAATCTTCATGGAGACATGGGATCTGTCATCTGTCACTTAATAATATTTGGATATTCTTTTGCGGTATCAATCCCTTTTTTAATATGTTAATAAAAAGCAAATCGCTTAAAATACTAGATTTTTTCCTTAAGATGTAGGACATGAGGCTGTCATAATGTCAGATCCAAGAAATCCTTTATGCTTTTGTATAATTGAATTAATATTTATATTGACCTAATTAAATAATATATTTATATTTTTTAGGCCACTAGACTATATACTAGTTCTAATCCCATCCAACAAATTAATTTTTCACCTAATTTATAAAAACAATACATGCATATATATCATCATATTACTTTTTTATAAATTATTATTTTAGTATAAAAATTAGATATTTTATTCTTGTAATTTTACTCAATTAATTTGGTCCTTAATGATTATAAAATTAATTAATTCCTTTTAATCTAGCTAAATCTTGGTTTGTCCATTATTCTTCTTTTCAATTTTTTTATCACATATGTGAGTGAATTTCACTTTATTTTCTACTTTATTATTATTATTTTTGTTGTAATAGTCATACATATTCATGATATTGAAAGCTAATATCTAGTTATTTATATAAACAAAATTTAATAAAAGCTCACTAAATTTTAACAAATAGAGACTAAAATAATAATTTTCCTTTCCATAATACAGCCATGTCACTTAGCCAAAAACAAGGTTCTATACCCTGAGGTATATTATTTCCAAAGATAATTTGAATATTTATCATTTTTAAATTAAAAATAATGAAAACCATTAACTTAGTAAAAAAATATTAATTTAATTTCTTATGTACATTATATTGTAGTTTGCAAGTGCTACTACTCATGTCTCTTCATTATAGATAGAATTATTGAAACCACATGCACTCACCAACCCAACATATTCACGAATCATCAAGATATTATTAATTTTATTATTATCTTTACACCCCAAAAAAATAAAAATAAAAACTAATGGACAAAGTACTATAAAACTAATATGGCCATAAGTGAAACCTCATCAACATGCACATGGGTTGTTCCCTCTCTCTGTCTTTGGACCATTTAAGAATTTAATGCTTTTCCTCATAGTACTGCACACTCATATATATATATATATATATATAGGAAGAATATGATGAATCAGGGAATAAGATTAAAAAAAAAGTACATTAAAATTAGCAACAAACATGACAGCAAGGAGGGATCCCAAAATAGGAAGCATATATAGCAGAAAGAGATAAGGAAGAAAATTAAAGACATTGATAAAGTAACAATAGAAATATAAAGTAATTGGATTTTGCTTCTTAAAAGTTGAATATATATAATTATTTATGTATATATATGACACAAAAATAAAAATACAAAGGCACATAATAATCCAAACTCTAAACAAACATCATCACACACGCTGCTGATTCTTCATCATCTGTCTCTCCTGCATGCACCAGCAATTAATATTAAGTTCTTCTTCTTTCTCTTGAATGGTTTTTTTCATATAATATTTTAATTAATAAGTCCTCCTTTCTTTTTTGTATGTTCAGCTTCTGATGCTTTTGCATTTTTCCATGGCTCTTGGGGCTGAAACTAGTGAAAAAAAAGATAATAAAGTTTGTGTTAAAACAAGTGATTATTTACTTTTCTAATGAATTAAAAAAGTGGTGATTAGTGGGCAATAATAACATTTCATGAAGTATTGAAGAATAATTATGAAAAGGTTTTACATACCCAATCCAATGGCTTCTGATCCTTTCATTATTCGGAGACGCTTGCATGAATCAACGAACATCCTTCAAGAAGAAATTATGATCATATTAAGGTTAGTAATTGAGAACATTAATGTTATACATGTTTCTGCTAGATTATATATCGAACCTAAAAAAGTAAATCGATTAATAAATAATATGATTTATGGTGAATTTTATTTTTTACAATTATTATTTATAAAGATCAAAGATACTACTAAATTTTATGAGAACTTAATTTTATAAATTTTATAAATATATAGTATCATTTTTTTCAAAAAATAGTTATCATTGAATAATATTATAAAAATAAATGTTAAGTAATTTTGTAAATTTATCCCCTTATTCTCAAAAGTATGAAGCTTTGAACAATAAAAGTTAATCAACAATGTAAAGCTAGTATTTTCATAGCAAAATTTATAAATAAAGTAGGCAAAGTAGTTTTTGAAAATAAATTGTAGTTTGAGATATACAAATGATAATATGACTCTATATTGTGTCCACACGTTACCATTCCACTCCCCTACTTTTATCTATCTATCTCCCTCCAAATATACCATATGTATTAAATTGTAATTAAAGTGTTACATTTCACTATATTTTATTAACTGCCATTAAAAAATAGATTTATAATAGTAAAAAAATTTAAATTTGATCAAAAATTGTCATAAAATGTCATTTTTAACCGCCGCTGCATGTATTTTTTTTAGTAGTGGTGAGAAGAGTAATATTTAATAATTATATTTAAATGGTTAAATTACACACATATATATAACACCATTGAATTTCATGTTATGTATGTAGTACTAATAACTTCCCTTGCATTAAAAACTATAATGAACTTCCTTCAACTTTTATGTATATGCATAAAACTCTCCTATGATTAGTTTTTGTTCGTTTCTTATTCATAAATAGCTTAAAGTTTAGGGGATTATCAATATGCGTACAACTCAAAGTTTGAGAGACATGATATAGGCACATAAAAATAAAATTTAAGAGGGTATATAAATAATAGTTGGGGGTTGTGGACACAAACTTAAAAGTTTATGGAGGTTATTTGTAAATAATCTGAAGTCCAAGGGAATTTTATGTAATTTAGCCTATTAAAAATAGAAATGAAGAAATTGAGGGGGGGGTGAGGGAACTTACTCCCATGGGACATCGCCAACAAGCATCCAATCTCCATCCTTATCTTCATAGGTTGGGACGTACTCAGAGCTGTTCGGCAGATCCATCAACTTGCTCTCATTCATGAAGTCTATCATTCCTTGGGGCCCCTCATATTTCCCTGTTCAATCGCACACTTTTCCATTATTTCCCGATACCAAAATAACTCATTCCGCTCTGATACAACCTTATCAGTCTCACATCGGGAATAAGCCTCACAATAGAAGTATGATTTATAAGTTCAACAAGCTATGTCGCCTAGGAAGAACTCTCCTTTTAGACTTGTAGTGCTCATAAGAAATAATTAAATAGGAAGAAAGGATTATTTATTATTATTACCCATGGTGAAGGAGCTGAACATTTTGGCCAAGGCATCAGAAAGTTGTTGATAGCTTTTGTACGTCTTCAGGTCCACCTTCCTAAGGTAGGGTGCGCCATCCATACACACCTTAACAAATGATCCTGATCCGGTCACCGGAGCCGGCGCAGTCTTCTTCTCAGTATTCCCATCTTCACTACACACCTTATTAGTATGTGACATCACGTTCTTCCTGTATGACCTCACTGGTGGCCAACCTACCACTTGTGCCCTGATGAACATATCAACACATCAATCAATATCAATATATATATATATATATATATCATAAAACCCAGAAGATATGATAATCAATTTTATAGATGAAGTGGAAGGGACTTACTTAGCAGGTGGCTTAGTTGTGTCCTTCTTGGAGGAGGCGATATTCTTGTGGTGGTCCTGATTGGTGAGATCTTCTTCTTCTTCGCCGGCGGCGTCCTTGGAATCGTGGGCGAGGTTGAGCTTGAGATCAACAGTTGCAGAGAAGGATCTCTTGTTCCCTGAGGCCTTGGGAGTGGCAGTTGCTGTGGTTTCCACCACCTCACCGCTGCCACCGCCACCACCGCCAGGTAATCCCAGACACAGCTCGGTCTCCTTCAGATTCAGAGTTGCCATTTTTGGCACGCACACAGAGAAACAAGCTTTTATCAATAATAATCTCTCTATAATTCTCTTTCTGCGTCAAAGTTTTGCTTCTTTTGGCTTGGATAATTCTCTCTCTTCTCTCTCTGGTCCTGCTTCTTGTGTCCTCGTCCTCTATTATAATGGTTGCTTGGTGTGGCTTTATAATAATGGATGATCCATGAGAGAGAGAGAGAGAAGAGAGAGAAACCAATAATATGAGTCAGTGGAGCTTGTGCTTGTGGGTGGCTGCATGCTTATGTCAAATCAACTTAGGAACCAATGGCAAGTTGCCACGTGGTGATTCATGAAACATTAACCTTGAGCGCATGGAACTAGCTAACCTTATGAGTAATTGTTTTGATGTACTTTTTTCTACGAACCCAATGTTTGAAATGTGTGCATGTGAAAATCAAGTGCGAGTTTTACAAAAAATAACTTTTAGTTTAATTGTATTTTATAAATTTATATTGGGTAAAAATTAATTGATAATATAACGTAATTTGTTTAGATATATTTTTATAAAACAATCAATTTAAATATCATTTAGCTTTTATAACTCTCAAAAACTTCAAAATGTGGCTTTATATCTAACTTGGTTTTTTGGGGAAAAAATCATTGGACTCTAATGCCAACATTATTTTTTGACTCATATTAACATTGGGAGTTTTAAACTGACTTTTGACAAACCTGTTGGATTACAAAAACTAATCCAAACAAAAAATACTTTCTCATTTTAGGATATCAAATGTACGAATGAAATTAACTTGAGTTAAATTTAGTAAGTTAACAACTACAAATTAATAAATGAGATAGAACCAAAACTATTAGTTACAATGGTAAGCAGCATTACCTCACAATGATTAAAGAAGATAACATAAATTTAAATCTAAAAAATATACTTATTGAAAAGGGTAAAAACCCTTTACACTATAAATTGTGAAAGGTATGGAAACCGTTCATTAAATAAAAAAAACAAATAAGATGGATAAAAATGTAATTTTAAAAGTAGATGAGAAGTTTATTATTATGCGACCAAACTTTTGATTTTAGGCAAAATTCGTGTAGGTTTTCAATATAAAGGAGAGGCTTTTATATGATAAAATTAAATATAATAGACATCAAAATATTTTATTATATATTTACACAGTCACACATAAAACTTAAATTCAAAAATTTATTCAATAAAAACTAAGGGGAATGTTCTTTGAACCATAAAAACTGCACTAGTCTAAGTACGTAAGCCTCTAGGAAACTCATCATAAACTTCTATTTTAAAAAAAAAGGAGTTGACATTAATGTATTTGAATCAATAGTTTATCAACAATTTTAATTTATTCGTTATTATATAAGTTATGTCTAAACATGGTGGACACGAATTGCAAAATCACATGGACGCCACAAGGTTTTGTTCCTTACATATCTATGTTCTTATTGGAGAATTAGTTTTGTAGTTTACTTTTTCAATTGAATTGAATCTTATTTTATACTCCTTTGATCCTTAATATATGAACTATGTAATTAATTTGATTAAATTAACGAAGTTAGTTAAATTAGTTAATATGACCTGTTATTTTAAAACATCATAATCATCTTTTTTAACTTTCTCCTTCACTCTCTTACTTAATTATTGTTAAAAAGTATCAATAAGGATAATTTAAAAAATAATAATAAATATAAAAGTATATCTTATATTTAATACTAATATCAACTCTCTAATTATGTCTTATAGTTTAAATTTTTAATTTTATTTAAGGATATAATCAATTTCATTTCACCTAACTCAGCCATCGCGGTTTAATTACTTTTTTATTATTAATTAGTTATTCAAATAATTGTGTATCATTTTTCAAATTTAACTTGAAGAAAATATTTAGTATTAAAGTTTCTTGCCACGAGATAATTAATTAACTATAACAATTTAATTCAATCCAAAATCAAATCTATAACAAATTAAGCAATATTTTTTATATAGTTACAAAATATAATGTATTATTAGGTTATAGTTGAATGCTACGGATCTAATTAGACATAACTCTTAAAAAAAATTAAACAAGAATTGTTAGCATT
Organism: Leucaena leucocephala; assembly: GCA_037074615.1. Lineage (NCBI taxonomy): Eukaryota > Viridiplantae > Streptophyta > Magnoliopsida > Fabales > Fabaceae > Leucaena > Leucaena leucocephala. The sequence continues at coordinate 8,567,077 of CM073533.1, read as the reverse complement.
ATATATATATATATATTACCAAAGTTAGCATATCTTTTTTTTATATATAACAAAAAGTTTAAGTGATTGGATCCTAGGGCTTATCAAGACTAGAGCATATATTACATTAATTTCTTACCACCTAGGGATTTATTAAAATAATCCTACATGAATAATTAGAAAATGAAATAAATAGGTGTTGGTTCTAATGGAAGAGAATTTGACTGTTTAAATATAATGTCTCTATTTTTTTTATAAAAATTTTTAGAAAGAGGTTAGGCTCACCCACGATCTAAGGGCAAGACAAAATCTCAATTTCTCCTAGACGATACCAATATTGGGTAAGACGAGCCGTCTATTATCCTTAGGCATAAAATTAGATACTTAAGAACTAATATATCTCTCTAAATATCATGATTAGAACTACAACAAGAGATCTCAAGTTTACACCAAGTAGTTATTATAACTTTTTGAATGTTTGAATGTATGATATAGTTATTGTAACTTTTTTTCTTCTAAATCAGTCTTAACACATCATTATCTTAGATACAATTAATATAACATGGCTAATGCATAAATCATCAATTAAAAAAACATAGCTAAGGCATAAACTTAAAAAAATAAGAGCCGCTTGTAATAATCATGCCAAGGGGCGGCGTGTGTGCAAGGTCTAATTTTCATTCAACAAGGATCTAACTAAAATTGTTGTCAAAATAATAATTACTTGATGTCCCAAAAGAATCATTCTTATAGACCAACAAAAATATAGTGACATAGGTAAGAAATCTATTAATCATATGTGACATTTACCCATCCTGTGATTCTAAATCACCAAATTCATTGAACAACTCTTAAATTGAATAAACTGATATAATAAAAAATTCTTATTATTAGAAGAATTTAAATTAACCCTATCGATATCCTCTTATCAATAATTAAAAGAGAGGGCCATTGAGCGAACTAAGGAAAATGGTTAGAGTATTTTATAAAAAATATGTTATATTAAATTATTTAATTAATATCATTAATATAATCAAATTATTTCAATAGATCTTATATTAAAAATCAGATTAATACTTTTCAACATCTTAACATTTAATTACTTGATCCAATAAAAAATATAATTACTTGATGTCCCCAAAAAAATCATTCCATGAGAAGATTTTTTTTACGTTATCTATATATACCTTATAGAATTTTTATTTCTTAAATTCTAATTAATAAAATGAATGAATCTATATCATTCACCTGTTAATTTCACAAGTCATTGTTTCATTTATAAAATTCTTCTTGACCTGAATTTCCCAGACACGAAGTATTATAGCCACACAAAGTAAACACATCAAAGTTTAATTAACTACATCATGTTCTTTTCATATTCTCTCCTTTCATTTTCCATCAAATTAATTTAAATTCGTTGGCTGTTGAGAACTGTAATATAATATGAACATCATATTAAAAGAGGATACACACACCCATTTGCCAAACATATTTATTGCTTATAAAAATCTGCTCAAATGTTTTATATTTATATTTAAATATAATGTGCATATGCGATTCTATCATGAAGGTTCCATTTAAGCATATTAGCCCATGCATTTGAATAAAATAATATCTAATTAATTTTTGACAATAAAAGTCATACGAATATGGATAATAAAATTAAATTAAATCATATATGACAAAATATTAACGAAACTATAATTTTAAATCATTAGGACCTAATTATAAATATGAAACTATAATAATTATAGGAACTTTAAGTATGCTTCTTCTGAAGTGTTTTAATTTAGACATTTCAATTAATTGGTTGTGTTCAAATAAATATATATCATCCTTTAGTTAAATAAAATATCTAAATCAAAACCTTATTTCATTCAATATATTTTGCTTCAATATCTTGTAAACCAGGCATGACGTATGATTTGGATTAGTTAATACCAACTAGGTAAAAAAAAATTGAGTAACTTTCGTTAGATCTGAATAAGGCGAAGTAACCACATGCATGCATGAACAAATCTTTATTTTCTATCAAATTTTACTGATAAGTGATATTTTATTTAAACTAAAAATAAAAAAAAACACTGTATTATTTAGCTTTATAAATTATAAACAATATATAGCTTCTCGTAGCTTGCACATATATTAATTATTAGTTTAAATAAAACATTATATTGAAAAATAAAAATTTGATATATATATATATATATATATCTGGATAGGACAAATGATTAACCATAGTCTCGCATATTTAGATACAAAAACGTGTCAATTTAGCTACGGGTATTCAAAGAACACCAAGTAATCAACAAGTAAAGCTCGTTCAAAACAATTAATTTTTTCTTCATTCTGAACTCTAAAGAGTTAGGGACCAAGTCGGGAGAACGAAAGATTTATAAGATTGCAAGAGACAGGGAAAGGAAATTGAGGGATTTGGATCAAGTACGATGTATTAAAGATGAAGAAGGCAATGTTTGGGTTGCAGATAGTGATATCAAAGAAAGGTGGGAGACCTATTTTTACAAATTGTTTAATGACAAGGGAGGAGGGTCGAGTTATGAGTTAGAGGATTTAACAGCAGAAGATGAACCAAATCTGGCATTTTACCGTAGGATCCGTGTTGGCGAGGTTAAAGAGGCGCTTAAGAAAATGGAAAATGGTAAAGCTGTTGGACCTGATGGTATTCCTATTGAAGTTTGAAAGTGTTTAGGTGAAATGGGGGTGGTGTGGCTTGCTAAACTTTTTAATGTGATATTAAGTTCTAAGAAAATGCCAGATGAATGGAGGAAAAGTACTTTAGTTCCTATTTATAAAAATAAAGGGGATATTCAAAATTGTGCAAACTACAGGGGAATAAAGCTTATGAGTCACACTATGAAGTTGTGGGAAAAGGTAATTGAACATAGGTTGAGATTAGAGACCGATATTACTGAGAATCAGTATGGTTTCATGCCAAGTAGGTCTACAATAGAGGCGATTTATTTATTAAGGGGGTTAATGGAGAGATATCGGATTAAAAGAAGAGACTTGCATATGGTCTTCATTGACTTAGAAAAAACATATGACCGAGTGCCAAGAGAGGTTCTTTGGAAAGCTTTGGAAAAGAAAGGTGTTCGTATGGCATATATCAAGGCAATACAAGATATGTATGAGGGGGTAACAACTACTGTAAGAACGTCTGGGGGCGAAACAAAAGATTTCCCCATAAGGATTGGTCTACATCAGGGATCAGCCTTGATGCCTTATTTATTTAATCTAGTAGTTGATGTTCTAACTAAGCCTATTCAAGAAGAAATCCCTAAGTGCATGCTTTTTGCGGACAATATAGTTCTTATGGCGGAGTCAAGAGAAGAGATTAATTTCAAACTTGAGTTATGGAGAAGTACTTTAGAGTCGAAGGATTTTCGTCTGAGTAGAAGTAAAACTAAATATATGCATTGTAATTTTGATAAGAGACAAGTTAGAAGTAACTTGGAGGTTAGATTGGGAAATCAAGTTATTCCACAAATAGATAAGTTTAAATATTTGGGATCAATGATACAGAAGGACGGTGAAATTTTGGAGGATGTTAATCATAGAATTCAGGCCGGGTGGTTTAAATGGAGAAAAGCTACTGGGGTTATATGTGATCGGAAAGTACCAGATAAAGTAAAAGGAAAATTTTATCGGACTGCTATAAGACCAGTAATGCTTTATGGAAGTGAATGCTGGGCTTTAAAAGGACAACAAGAGCATAAAGTTGGGGTAGCTGAGATGAGGATGCTGAGATGGATGTGTGGGCATACAAGAAAAGATAAGATTCGTAATGAACATATACGGGGAAGAGTTGGAGTGGCACCTATTGAAGAGAAAATGGTAGAGAACCGTCTTAGGTGGTTTGGACACGTACAAAGAAGGCCAAAGGATGCGCCGGTGAAGAGGGTGGATCAAATAGTATGGACACCGGTTAAAAGGGGTAGAGGAAGGCCAAAGAGAACGCTCAAAGAGGTCATTGAACGGGATCTCCTGGTCAATAACCTATTTAAAGATTTAGTTTTTGATAGAGCACAATGGCGTCGTATGATCTATATAGCCGACCCCATTTAATGGGATAAGGCTTGTTGTTGTTGTTGTCTGAACTCTAATTTAAATAGCATATATAATGAAGTATTATTTATAAAAAAGTAAAAGACTTATAAACTAACTAGGACTCTTAGAAACCCTACTTTCTTAATTATTTGTGATCAAATAATCAATCTAAACTTTCTAGTACTTAACTAAGACGTGGATTAGTCAGATAGCATCGAATATCAGATAGGTAATAAGAAAGTTTGGTTGGATGAGAAAGATCAGGTCAAAGAGATCACATGCGTGCATATGAAGAAGAAAACGATGGAAGAAGATGGGATAGCAAGAGTGAGTAATAACAAAGAGCCTGCAGGGGGGACACATGAAGACGACGATGATCGATGACCAAAAGATATAAATCTGTTTGTTTCGAATAAGAAATGGATGATTCGGTTTTAAGGCCCTTTAGGGCATATGGTCCTTACTTAGAGACAGGTCTAATCAGATAGAGATGGAAACATCCCTAACCCTAGTTGTGCCCACGCCTTGTCACGTTCATCAAACCCTCCTTTCATTCATATCCTCTCATGCATTGCACAAATCATTTTTTTAAAAAAGAAAATGGACCTCGTATTATTTATAGAGCTAAAGTCTAATTTTACCCTAAAAGTTTTTGTGTAAGAACAGATATCAAATATTTTTATTGGATCAATTTTACTATAAAGATATTAAATTTTTTTTATAAAAATATAAAAATTTTGCCCCCTAATTGTTAAAAATGTTAGTGGTTAATGTTAATTTTTTTAATAGTTAATAACATTTATTTTTTAATAGTTATAACAACCTTGCTACTTTTTTAATATTTCTGAAGCAAAATTAGTCTAACAAAAACCTCTTATACCCACAACTCCTACACAAATTTTTAGTACAAAATTAGACTTTAACCTTTATTTATATTTACAGCTCTAGAAATAATATACTACATCCAGTCATTAATATAAAATTTACTTAACTAATTTAGATAAATTAAAAAAAATAATTAAGTTAGTTATTTGTAATGATTGAGTATTAATTTCTCTCAATACCCTTTTTAATTATGTATATTTAAACTACAATTAATAAAACCCCTTAATATGTGCAATTATAAAGAGATATTTTGAGAGAGAAAATTATAATTTTAAGAGACACAGTAGATTAAGATTTTATATTTAAGAATAAAATAAATTCTTGATCTATCTCTTACATTTATGATCAGACGGAGTAATAATTTTCCTCATGTCATGGTTAAAAAAAATCCAAGGAACTCAAAAAATACAATTTCTATTAATTTATATATATGTTGATCATAGATATGGAGTATTATTCTTTGCTAATAATATAGACTAACTTTTTCTCAAAATATTAAGAGTAAAATGCAGATCATTCCAAATAAGTTTACTACATACACAACGATTTAGATTTAGAAATCAAACTTCCAACTACTAATTATTAAGTCTTACGAATATGAGAATATTTACTATTCATGTCAACTCAAACTAATATAATTCATATATATATTGATATTATTTTAAATAAAATCTAACTGATTAATAAAATTTGAAATAACATTGGGATTTATTCAAAATAATATTTTTATTAATGATGCAAAATAAATCTACACCATACAATTATTGAAGATAATAACAAAATTTTAATATCTTTTATTATTTTGGTAAAATTAACTGATCAATATTATTGAGTCATATTTAAATATTGTTAAACTCAAATTTACCGATATATCTCTCAATAAAAAATATATACTTTTTTTTTCTTATTGCAAGGTTCGTATAATAGTTTAAATTGGAGACATAATTAGATGTAATTTTCAGTTCCTCTATGATGAGTATCTAATAGGATATTGAATGGCTCTTAGCCACAAATTGTGAGGACTATGTCTGTTCAAATAAAATCATGACCTTTTCATCTTATTGGACCACGAAATGTCTTTGTCACATAACAATACAACAGCCCTAATTTTTTGCCTTCACGTCCTTATCTTCTACAAAATTTGGTCGGCTCCATGGCCATGCATTGTTATTAGATATTATCTTCCCAATCATTTTAATTCATTAATTAGGATTGTAATTAAGCACTAACCCTTGTATACCAACTGAGGTAGTTATAAACTTATAATGTATGTCCCTATAAAACCTAAATAGAAACATTTGAGTTCAAGTGAGATCAAAAGGAATAAATGCTCAAAGTCTCGCTCATTAATTTTATACTTAAATTATATATAGGATAAATTAAATAATATGTTTGATCTTTTTAAATTTACTTCAAGTTTCATTTTGATATCTTAATAAGTACATTTTTAGTCTAATTAATAATAATTTTAAGTAATGATTGTGTAATTAAACAATCACAAAACATAATTTTTTGAACAAAAAAATATTATATTAAAAGATTAAAATTTAATTATATTTTGTTATTATTTAATTGCATAGTCATTAATTAACTTTGCTAATTAAGTTAGCATTTTCCCTTAATTTAAACTCTTCATATTTCACTTCCTCTAATCCTACATGTTGAAGTTACTTGAAGGATTTGTTTTAATCCTAAATATAAGATTTTAATATATTTTTTCTTATAAATTTATAATCTTTTTAATATATCCCTATTAATTGTACATATTAAAATAATTTCTGTCAATATAATTAATTTCACATACAAAAAATTAAAAAAATATTTTTTTAAAAAAATCAACACATTTTTTTATAAATAAGAACTTAATTAATTTTTTTAATATATGTATATTGATTATCTAACTCCTACATTTATAATGGAGTTGCAATTCATATTAAAAAAGGTATGATATTGAGAAGAAAAAAGAATGGGGTTGCACAAAGACCAAACTAAATTGGGTTCAACCTCAACCTAAGATCTGGTCTGAAATCACCTCCAAGGTTTGGTATTATTTGTTAATTTAATCCCATTTAATTACATAAAGGTCTAAGAAATCTCCATTTTTAATCACACACACTCCAGAGGGGATCAGGACCATTTCAACTCCAATATAAGCAAACACATGTGAGGTTTGATTTGAAGGCTCATTCTTCAACTCTAACTAACACATAAATAATTTGATATACTACTTTGTTATATAATAATAATTAATAATGACTCCATTAATTTAGTTACTATTTTAATAATCTATACCTTCCTCCACTTTATCAAATTATAACGTGTCAGATCCGATGTTGATCGTGGTTGATTATGCAATACACATTAATAATTAATGAGTTAGCTAGTTAATTAATTAATTAATTTAATTAATTAACAAGTTATCATTACTGATCCAGATGTTTATAAGTGTTGGTCCTACAAAAGAAAATATGTAGAGAGGAGAATCTCGCCCTCACAATAATAATATTCCAAATGTTGGTTGAAATTGAGACAGTCGACACTGTAGTGGGGGCTCGGTGGCTGACCAATGACCGTTTTTTTTTTTTGGAATGCTTATTTTATATTTTGTTTTGTTTTAAAGAAAATCAAGTGTGTATTTTAAATATTGTTAAGACAAAAAGTTTCTCTCCAACCGTTCGGGTTTGATTCCTTTTGAGATTACTATCTAATTAAAAATTGTATATAATGCTTGCACTTTACGTAGCTTTTTTTTTTTTCCTTATTTCAAAATTAATTTACTTTTTTTTATTAAAAAACCTAAGTTAGACATTAATGTTGTTGTTTATCAATTCTTTTTTTTAATTGAGAAAAAGGCTTGCATGGTTTTGATTATCAAGAGTTGTTCATGGAATATTGAATTCAGTTACTTTATATTATTGAAAAATATGTGTTATTTGATATTATTGATAATTTGAATGCAAGTAGTATTAAAGACTGCACGCACGAGTAGTGCATTGTTCTAGTGGCAAAGTGATCCCTTTACATGGGGAAGGTGGTGAGTTCAATCCTTCACCAGACTAGTTTAACTCATTTCCAAGTAAAAAAAATAGAATCAAAGTCGTCTCAAATGGATTGAGAAACTTAATTAATAAGGGCTTTCTCTAAACTTAAAATCTTACTTAAACAACATCAAATTCCTTACTCTCAACCGATACAATTATCTAATATCAATTACTATTAACCATATTGTTAGATTTAATTAAATATAGGCTTTAGCATAATATCATAAGTTTAAACCTAATTGTGTACATAAAAATTATTTTATTGAGAGAGATAAAACATACTTTAACAATCTCTGTATTTTAAATGCAAATTATTAATTAGAATAGTTTAAATGCAAATTATTAGAAGGAGAATTTAAGAAAAATAATATATTTTTTTATAAATAACTAACTTAAATAATTTTTTAATATATGTGAATTAATTATCTAATTCCTATATTTAAAAATTGATGGAATATGATTTTTTTTAATCAACAAAATTGGAGTAATCAATTTTGTTTAAGAAAAATCAAATTCTTTTTACTTTATCCCACCAATACCATTGATTCCGTCCACCCATATTCTAACAAGCCATGTGGATGTGGATTATAATCTTTAACTGATCACATAAACCTAATTAACTGAAATCAAGGAGGATACCAAATCACACTTAATTAGTGGCTGACAAAAGAATCATTATACTTTACAAAAGAATATTAGAGATTTAGAGGAATCATGTTCTTGGTAAATATGTCCAGAAAGATTCCACATGTTTTTCTTCTGATCTCTTTCTTCTTTACAACATATGACAAAAGATTGAGAGATTTCAAGCTAGCTAGGCTGAGGATAGCATAAGATTTACTCATAAATAACAATTAACTATAATAAAACAGGGTATTTAAATATCCCAAATAGTAGTTGGCCAAAGAAAAAATAATATTACTAATCAAAATTTTTAGAGGATTACCATTAACACGCATCCCTAAGAAGATTATAACAGGATATGAAATCTTTCTAATCAATGTTAATATCGTAGGAATATGATTTTACTTTGTTGATTCCCATATGGTATACTTTTTTAATTTAATCTTCACATGAGTAAAATTGGATCACTTCTAAAGTTTCTTAAATTTATATAGACCATTTTTGTTTGTTTTCTCGTGTGTAAGAAACTCTTCTGAATATAAAATATGTTTTTGTCATTTTTTTGAAAAATTATTCAACATTTTTAAAGGAGAGATTTTTGTGAACTTTTAAAATAAAAAGGAAGTTTATACAATTTAGTAAACAGAAATTGATTTAATTTAAATGTAAGGTTTAATTTGCAAGAAAAGGGAAATTAATGTAATTTTAGTCCTCTTGAATTTAGGGATTATTCTCATAAAATTATTATTAATATTATTTTTATAAAATTAAAAAAATAATAATATATGTGAGAGACTACTATAAATAACTATTTTATTTATAGGATATTAAACTAAAAAATATTATTTCCTTTTGACTTAAATATAAGAGTTAAATAACTAATTTATAAATATTTATAAGATTAATTAAATTAATTTTTTGTAAAAAAAATATATGTTAGATTACCTAAAATACTAATTATTTGTATGAAAAATCCCATTAATATATGCAATCAATAGAAAAAATTTAAAAAAAATTATAATTTTAAGAGATAAATTGGATTGAGCAGTTGAGGTCTTATACATTTATGACTAAAATAAATCAATCAACTAGTTTCTATATTCAAAACAAACAAAGAGAGTAATATGTAAAGGATTAAATTGACAAAATAATTTTTCCATAGACTAAATCATCAGTATAATATATATATATATATATATATATATATAATTTATAGCAAACATTACTATTGACAAACCATACATAAATAATATAACTCAATCATTAAATTTTTTACACCATATATGACCCACGAATATTCAATATGCTTGATAAAAATGAAGCTGAATCACTCATAAATTTTGATAATAACTATTCATTCAATATGTTTAATAAAAAAACTGAATTATTAATAAAATTATGAGTATGTTTCATATTTTGTACACAAGTATAGATCCTACTTCTTGTTAAAAACTATGCTATCGATGTTTCAATTAGTGCACGGTCCCTTGTCGAAAATTATAGATTTGTAAGAAGAGGGTAACAAGAGAGCTTGTTCTCATTATTCAAAGCGTGACAAAGAAGTTTCAGAAGAATTTGGATAAGGAAAGGAATGGCACATATATAAATGAAATAATATCAAGTTGTGAAACTTGCACATATAAAACCCTATTTGTTTCACCATGTTGACAAGTTCATGATATGTCTAATAAGATGAAACAAGTGAAGAACACGCTTACATTTTCAAGGGATGTTGTCTCCCCCCCCCCCCACACATATATATATATTGCTTCAACTTTAATAATTATCCATATTGGAGCCAAAAGAAAACTTCACTCATAAATTAAAATTTATATTTAATTAAATTTTTTTTTATAATTTTTTTTAAAAAAATGTTAGACTCACACACGATCTAAAAATAGGGCGAAGTCTCTATTCATCCTAGGTGATACTAATATGAAGTAAGGCTAGCCGCCAATTACCTTCAAATATAAATTTAAATATTTAAGAATTAGAATGTTCTCCTAAGTGCCACGATGAATAAAATTACAATAAAATGATATTTTTTAAATATTAAATATATTTTAAATAATAATATATCTTATCTCTTCACTATTTAAAACCACCTAGGGTTTTAATTAAAGTTAAAACGTTAAGGGTACGTCATTGACAATTCGGGCATTCATGAAAGCTTTTGTATGCATGACTTTATTCCTTTTTTGACCCAAATAAAGTAATTCATCATATCCTTTCTTTTCTAGTTTGTAAATTGTTAAATCAAGCAAAAGAGTGTGTGAAGGGCTTCATTATTGTGTGAATGGTTCAAAATTTTGATTGAATTGAATTAACCTAACGAGTTCAATGGGAAGTGTGAGTCTAATTAAATTCTACTTTCATAATATTTTATATTTTAAATAAAAATAATATATTTTTTAAAAAAATTATTATAAGTTTTAAAAATATAAAATTAATTAAGCAAATTTAACTTCCAAAGAACTTATATGATTAATTGAATGACAATGATGTAATTAATTGTGGGATAGAAGTGTGCCAATTTCTAACTTACATTTTACATCTCCACGTCTTAGATTGAACAATAATGAAAATCAATCCAGAACAAGAATATTGAATTGAAAAATAATTTTCAGAATTTAAACATAAAAACAATATTTATAACTCATTTTCGGATTTTTAGCCCATGATATATTGATATTGGGAGTGCACATTATGACTTCTAACAGCCGACTGGACTTGACCTAAAGCTGGCCCTTTTTTTTATCAAAAAAAAAAAAACAGTGCAAATATTTATTTATATTTTTTACCTTGACAAATATTTATTGATATTCAATGCCAAAAATAATACTCATTTAGTCTTTAATATATGGCCTAATTGAAGAATTGATCTTGATCATAAATATAAGATATATTTTCTATATAATTTTTTTTCAAATTATCTATATCCATAGTCCCTCAACAATAACCAAATAAAAGAGAGGGTATGAGGATTAAAGAAGATGATTGTGATATTTTATATAAAAAATTGTATATAAACTAATTTAAATAACTTACTTAATCTAATTAAATTAGTTAAATAAATTATATATTAATCACCAAATGAATATTTTTATATAGTATTAAATTAAAGTTCATAAACAATTTCAGATAAAAATTGGCATCATTTAGACCAACAGTCATTAAAAAAGGAAATTTTGCTAAAAAAATCTCATTGTAAATTTTTATTACCTAAAAATAGTTGAAATTTATTTAAAGATCCATATACAACTTATCTTCAGCAGATACAATTCTTCTTTATCCATATGTAACCTATCTTTAACTATATATAAAGAAAAAATATATATAAATAAGTAAAAATATATTACACATAATTAAAAAAAAGTATACTCACTTAATAACTTAGATTTTCATATAACTTTAAGTAATAAATTCTATAATGGGCGATTGTTCAACAATTTCTTCTTTAAATTAACACAAAAAAGTTTCACCAGATCAAATCATTACTTGTTTGTCTAATTTATTAATTTATGAAAAAGCAATTTAAATTGACTAACTTTTTTTATAAATCATATAGTAAATGATACCTTTACATAGAAATTCATTTGAATTTTCATATACTCTCTCCTATGAGATCATGAGCGGGATTAATAAATCTGGAGTCTCTGCTATGGAGAAAAGCTTTCGTGGCTATTAGGTGATCAAATCAGATGCTGGGTGGTATGAACATATGAGGCGTACGTGGGGGTTGGGTGGCCTTGTTGGGAAGTTAGCTGGTGGTGGTGGGGTTGGGTAGAGGAAGTACATGAGTGGGCTTGCTGTCCTAGACCCGGAACCAGTTACCCTACACCCCTATGTTTTGTGGGCCCCACATTTCAATTATTCATTCGTACCTATTAAGGGACACCCCTCGTGTGCTCTCTCGTCCCTTCCTTCCTACCCTTTTCTTCTTTTTTGGTGTCTCCCCATTTCAAATTATCTCCCTTCTAATCAACCTCTATCCATTGCTCCTTCGGGTCAAATCCATTATATGACGCGTCTTCCAAAAAAAAATTAAGCAGAAATCGGTTAAAAAGTTACTAGTCAGAAAAACCTAAATTTAAAAATAGCAATACTTTTTATATTTAAATTTTTTAAATTATTGATAATTTTGTATATATAAAAATATATTATAATAATGATTTTATTCAAAAATTAATCATCTCATATATAAATTGTTTGATAGATTATTAATTAAGTTTTTTAATATTGCCCTTATCACAATTTATTAGAAGGCCACTTGAAGCTTGATATGGTATTACTCTATACTCTTAAATAAAAGTAAATTAGGGAAAAACTTATTTTCAAGGAGTTAATGGATCAAAAGCATCTGAGGTGATTATAGAAGACTTATTATAATGAAAAAAATGAGTATTTACATATTAAGAATAAAAACATTATAATAAAATTAAGAGTGTGTTTAGGTAATTCAGAAGATCACTTTTAAATAAATAAACAATTATTTTAAATCCTACGAACCAAATACTCCAAATATTTTAAAAATCACTTTTTGATAGAGAAACTATAGTTTTTAATAAGTAATTTTTAAAATATATTAAATTAGAGATATGTTATTACTAACTGATATCATTTTTCTTATAAATTAATAAATTATATTTTTAGAAACTAATATTTATAATTGAAGAAACTATAAATAAGTATTAAAAAGAAAGAAAATACAAAGACTTGGTTAAAAATGAAAGGAAATTATATGTATGAGATTAATTTGTTTAATTGGTCATTGATCAATTTCAATCAGCACATAAATAAACTTTATAACAGACAACAAATGATGTAATTCACCTCAAATTCTAATTGAAATAAACAAAGTTTCATCTGAGAGTGTAATTGAAGTTTGATGATAAGTCTTGACTTGATTGTGAGAAATAGAGTTGTTGGGAGGGGAAAAACTTGAATGATAACACAAAAATGTCCAAAAGTGTGGGGATCACTTCTGTTTGGTGTTGTCACAAATCATTCAAATCAAATCTCTTTCCATAATATTACTATGAGCCTGTTTGGATAGAATTTTAAAAATGAGCTTATGAAAAAAATGGCTTTTGAACAGTTTATAGAAAAAGATTTTTAGAAAAAAGATTATGAAAAAAAAAGTGGTTTTGAATAAATGAGTATTTGGATAGTTATTTTTAAAAGTACTTTTATTATTGGTAAATTACGAAAAGAGGTATGAGTATTAAATGAGGAGAGATAAGAGATGAGAGGAGAGAGGGTATAAGAAAGAAAAGAGAGAAAAAGTATGAGAGAGGACAGAGGGTATAAGAAAAAGTAAGGGTAATATAGTAATTGGTTAGTTCATAAGTGATTTACTGTTCCATAAGCTACTCTGACTAGCTTATCTAAAACCTTAGTTTTAAACCATAGTTTAGTTTAAAAGCCTGTTTAAACAAATATAGCTATTTGTTTTAAAATTTTCCTAAATCAAGGTTTTGCCCCAAAAAGACTTTTAAAACCTTGATTTTTAAAAAATCAAACAGGCACTATATCCCCTTGTAATTATAATCTACTTGTTTCATATTCTTCCCATATAGACACAAACTTTGGAAATACAATGTATTTGGAGATTATATCCAATCACACACATTTAATGCTAATTTTTAACATAAGACTGACTAATGATGCAAAATAACATTTCAACCATGGGGTTTTTATATGAATTGTTACATAAATAGTATAGAAAGTGTAATCAGTAGTATTTTTTGTTAGCATCACAACCGGTGTAAAAAGTAAAGACATTTTTTATTTGTTTTTAAAAATAACAGTGTAAAAAGTGAATGTCTTTTTAGATACAGGTTGAAAATTAACGTAAAAATCTTTTTTAAACACTATAAAAATAATTTTTTGTACTAACGTAAACAAATTTAATTTAGCATGTTCAAGGTTATTTTCTTAAATATTCATATGTCATTAACTTTTTTGTGGCAATTACCATTAATTTTTTATGCAATTATTTAGCATACAGTACTCTAAATTTAAATTTGAGTATTATCAGAATTGAAGATAATTCTTTTAAGGTGATTTTTTTAATCTATGAGATTCAAATGTATAATATACTATGTGTTGGATATTATATTAAGGGCCAAATCCAATACAATCGAGACTCTAATAACAATTAGGAGAAGTATAGGTCCATTGAGATAGTTTTCTCGCCTGCGAAATTAGTTTTTGTTAGCAACACAAGAGTTTTTATCTTGCTGTTCATGGAGACCTCTCCTCTCAGAGCTCCCTAGCTCTCAGTTCTCTTCCTCCATGTATTTGCTGTGCCAGACAAACAGGGCCTATAGTACCGGGATTATGTTTGTGTGGCAATATGCTCATTCAAGAGATTCTTCATACCTGTTTGGCTCAAATAAGATATGAAAAGTCTTACTCTCCATGTTTGTTTTGAATGAACAGATGTAGAAAGTTCTTTTAACATATATTCTAGAGTATATTTAAATAAATAAATTTACTATATAACCCTATTTATATCTCCAAAATAGATGTAAAAAGCCCTAAAAAATATATGTAAATCTAAATCCCTTCATTATGCTTATCAGAAATCAATTACTAATATATCCATAAAAGTCTTAAGAAATCACATTGTTCGATATGACTTGTATCATATTTTGTTGGTAAAATTATTAAAAATTCTGATATAAAGAATTTAATTATAAAAAATATTATAATGACAAGTAGTCAGTATCTAACAAATTGTTCAATTGTCATTAAATTTTAGGATAATTAAATATCTTCTATAGATTAAATACTTATATAGACATCATTATAATTCTTCTTATTTTATTTGCATGGGACCCATTTTAACTATGGAGTACGGATACTTGGATCATATGAAACCACGATGTTATCTAACATACCATTCTTCATTATTCATCAAATAATATTTGGGGAAATTTTGTGGTGCGTGCAAATTTCTAAGTCTCACTTGCATATCTACCTACATTAATATCTTTATCTTCTTGTCTCCGTTAATTATATATATATTTTAAGGGGACTACTTACTTACTGTTAAGTGTTAAGTCGTCCAACACGTTACACGTTATATATATATATATATATATCATACTAAATTATTGTTTTATTGAAAAAATTAATCTGCACATTCTTATAGTTTTACCTTATTTCTAATTAAGTCATTGTAATGTTTTTTTTGTTAGATCGTTATAGCTTTACTTGATTTTAATCGTATCCTTATATTTTTTTTCTATCAAATAATCACAGTTTCACCTTATTTTTAGGAAAATTCCTAAAATTTCAAGTAATTTATAAAATAATTATAGAAATTTAATTAAAAATCAGGCGAAACTAAAAGACAACAGAGAGGGTATGAACAAAGTAACACACAAAATAAATAATACAAAAAATATTTGAGGTTTAAACAGGTATTTAAAAATTTAGCTGAACATTCTTTTGATGCACAAAACTTTGTTCTATCAACCTATATAAAACTTTAATGTATAAATAAAACTAAATTAAAAACTAAGATGCTGCCAAACTATTTATACGTCAGTGCATATGTTAAAAGATGTCATTCAATTACTTTTATGTGTGTTTGGAATGGTGCTAAAAAACGACGTTTTGGATTGCCACTTTTGCCAAAACGTGATTTTAGAGCAGTGTTGCAAACACACTTTAAATCCGCGTTAACTAAAATAGAGGTTGGGTAAAATTAATTTATAAGTATAATTTTGGGTATAATCGATTTTGTGGTGACATGATTTGGATCTTGATGACTCACTAGAGTCAAACTAAGTCTTAAGATTTAAAAATTACTTATAAAAATATTTACAAATCATTTATGGTCAATATAATTTTTAAACATTTAAATTTATATTAATTTTAATTTTGATCCCTTGAATTTTAAAACATAAATTTTAATCTCTTAAATTTATTTCATTTGAGACTGTTAGTCCCTATAATATAAACGGTGTTAAGTTTGCCTATGTGGTACAAAATTGCTGAATGCCACACAGCAAACTTATTAACATTATTTAAATTATAGGGATTAACTACCTCAAACACAATAAAATTAAGGGATCAAAATTCACGATTTGAAATTTGAGGGATCAAAATTAAAATTCGAACAAATTGATAAAAAAGTATATCAACCCAATTACTTATTAATGAAACTTTTACAGAGAATGGTATTTAATTTTATGTTCTTGTAAAATATCTGTCACATTCTTTCTATTCAACTACTCCTATTTTGTTTTTGAAAAATATAGGCCTCCAAAAGCATTCAATGAAGAACTAGATTCATTAGAGTCAAACTTAGGTCTGCTTGAAAAAATTTTAAATCATGATTTCAGAAGCATTTTTATGTTAACCTTATCCACATACTTATCTAAAATTACTTCAAAAAAAAAAAACTAATCCAAACACCTTCTAATTCTTACGATTTAAAAAGAACTTAAGAAAATACCCACTAAGTACCTATTAATGAAACTTAGCTTTTACATTTCTTGTAAAATATGTGTCGTATTCTTACTATTTAACTACACCAACTGTTGAAGCAAATATAGATAGGATCTGGTGTGACAATTAATAGGAGACAGAGAGATATATAGTAAGATGAATTGAATCCACAAGAATGAGAAGAAAATGTGTGGCAGGAGAATGAAGAAGATGAAGGTACCTTCATACTTGTTGTGTTGGTGGTGACAATTCACAAGGACTTGGGACTTGGCCTATCCAAAACAACTCAAATAGATAGTGATGCTACTAATTTATTATCAACAGTGCTTCCATTCATTTACACATCCACATTATAAATATGCCTGTATATAAATATATAATTTTTCTAGCCATTATTGTAAGGTACCAATTAACAAGTACTCTTACTTCTTATTATAAGTCTCTTAATTCTAGAGAGCATTAATTCTTATTATTATTATTTATATATGTCTGTATTTAATAAAAATAGTGAGAGAGTGTAAAAATTAATATAACGAGGGGGTTTAGTGTAGTTAATAAGGGTAATATTAAAAATATTTAATTTTTATAACAATTTTAATATTTTTAACTATTTTATTTGGTAATAAGGATAAGAGGGAGTACTCCCTCTCCTTTTTGTCTATGATTCCTTCTAAAAGAAAATTTTAGTCCTAATTATAAAAACTTAATATACTTAACATAGTCATTAATAAGTTTTTTTAAAATCTATCTTTAGTTATAAATATAGGAGAGAGAATTACAAATACAAAAAGTAGATAAAAGAGGTCATATTCTTAATTAAGGGTAGATTTATTTTTTTATATTTTATGATATATTTAATAATTTAACTATCATTTTTAGTATGTGTGATTTAGTTGAAAAGCTATTTTTAGAGAAAAAAAATATAAAGGAAACGTAATAGAGAAACAAAATAATAAAATATCTTCAATATCTCTATAGCCTGGAGTCCTTCGGCCACTTGCTTCCACTCTTGGGATTGGACTTGATTTCACCATTCCATCATCGGTTAACTACATTATCTCACAATATTCAATTCGTAAATACAGGAAGAAGTTTAATACTAAATGAAATATTTTAATTATTTTATCTCCTAAATTTATATTTTCTTTTCAAAACTCATTTTATCTTATTGATTATATATATTAAAGAAACTTCTATTAAGGGATAATTCTAATGTAAATAATTAAATAAGGTATTTTAGAACCATCAATACATATTTTTTAAAATAATTAATTTTATTAATTTATAAAAATTAATTATATGACTCTTATATTAAGGATAAGTGGAATACATAACAAAATTAAAAATATATCATTTAAAAGAGTAGATTGTATGGTTTATTTTTTCACTCTGTGCTATATATAAAAATTGTCTAGTAGATTAGTATAATAAAATTTGTAGCAATTTGTACTATTTATAAATTATGAATAATATAACTTAATTTTGTGTTTAATGCAAGAGAAAATATTTCTAATTTTCATATTATGAAACTTGTTATGTCGTGAAGTTGTTTTTTATTTCAAATTTGAAGTTATGTATACAAAATATTTATATTTTGAAATGATGATTATTTATCCAAGAAACAATAGAGAATACATGGGAAACCTTACTTATTATCCATAAGGCTTAAATTTAAAACCTTATTTGAAAGATGTCAAGTTCCTTACCTTTTATTCAATCACACACACGATAGGAAATTGTGCAAATTTCATCAGAAATCACATTAAAACTCCTCATAATTAAATTATTAATTTTCAATAAATATAAAATTCCCTTTTGCGTACAATTGATTAGAAAAACGTATTTTCCCCAAAAATTATGAGAGCATTTTTTTTTGTTATTTATTACGTGATGTAATGAGAAACTCTTCACATCCAATATAGATAGAGAAATAGGGAATGAATGTCTGAAATAATGAATCGGGATGATATCTTTTATTTATTTTGTATTAATTTTCCAGAGAGTGATATATCAATTAATGTGGAAGGATGATATAATAGAGAAATATTCAAATGTGAGAAGGAATAACAATTAATAGGATTTAATTAAATTGACAGATCTTGACCAAAAACCTCTCAATGATATGAATTGCTAGGCACTTCGTGGTGCACAAAGATTCTAATTTATTATGCATTGTCTGGCAACTAACATACTTGTGGAAATTATGAATTGAAGAAGCCACATCTTATTCCTATTAAAATATCTACTTAATTATTACATGTATATCTACTTCCTTTGGTTTGACATATCTTTCAAATTTCAATCCTACCTTTTTTTCTATTAAATTTGAATAAATTAAATATGATTTAAACAATTTTATTTAATATTCTAAAAACTACCACTGAGATATTAAAATTAAATTCATGAAAAATAAATCTAAATAATGGAAATATAATTGTTCATGTCGTTTGTTTTTGGGAGTTATTCTTCTTGGTGAAATTATCCTTCCTATGAGCTTCTATTTTAATGCTTCAAAAATATCCTTCACAGTTATTTTTTTCCCAACAAAATAACCCTCACAAATAAATAAACATAAAACAATAGTATTTATGTATAATTATTTATAAAATTAATTTCAGCTATATGAGAAAAAAATTAAACAATCAATAATTTATATTAAGAAGAAGAGAGTGGAGATGGAGAACAATGTTATAATTTCTTCTGAATTAAAAAACATTTATATAAAAATATTTGAGATCAGTCTACAATGTTATTAAATGATATTTTTATCTTTTGTATTATCTATCATATATCTAAGAAGGCTAATTGAGTACAGTATTCATTGTGGTAAAGTACTGTTCCTAATGTCACATCACACAATAATGCTTTTAAATAATATTTTCATTTGTCATATTTTAAAAAGAAATAATATTTTCCTGCAACGCAAAGGACAAAACAATTTTGTCCCTCATCTCCTTTTAATTATTTTTATAATATTTTAAATTTGTTTGAGGCAAAACCATTATTCGTAATTCGTTCTATTTATAGTAGATCAGTAGAAAAATATTTATTATTAACTTTTCATGTGGCTGACTCAATTTGATTTAATTTTAATTTTTTATTTATACCCTATAATCAATAATTTTAATTAATAATTAAATTTAATCTTTAAAAGATTTTAAATTTTATAGTCATAATAAAATAATAATTTTATTAACTGATTATAGAATATTTTAAATATATAATTATAATAATAATTTATAATAATATATATAAATAATTAATTATAATATATTTTTTCTTTCTATACAATGTCCCGGGGAGAAATCTCTTGTTTATAGTAAAACAGTGGGGAAATATTTATTATTAACTCTTCGTAATATAATTATATATATTGACTTTTGACTTCCACCAAGTCATCGAGAAATATGTTAAAAACTTCCGTAATTTAA
Source organism: Leucaena leucocephala (assembly GCA_037074615.1). Taxonomy (NCBI): domain Eukaryota; kingdom Viridiplantae; phylum Streptophyta; class Magnoliopsida; order Fabales; family Fabaceae; genus Leucaena; species Leucaena leucocephala. Next base: position 8,546,586 of record CM073533.1, on the reverse strand, counting down.
AAATTTAGTTAATGGCACAACTCATATGGTATGCACTTTTAAAAAAACAGCAAATAAATGAAATAACTGCTTAAATATCTTAATTATCAGTCCTAAACTGAAGCTTCATGTGAACATATTCAATAGAAAAACAAAATTAAATCACATGCTTTGGTTTAATCCAACAAAAAGAATAAATCCAAAGCATTGTGTTCCCAGTACAGCATGTCAAAACTTGGATTTCGTTGGTTCTTGCTTCTCTTCAGAGGAAAAAAAAAGCCAGAAGAAAAGGAAGAAAGAAGGAAAGAAAGTTTCAAGTCGGTGATTTTTATCATTTTTCCAAATTAAGAAATTAATGTTATATTTAAGAGATTATCCTATTTAAACAATACAAATAGTCTATATATATAATCTAAAAATTTATATAAATTAATTTATTTTTAAATAGTGTGTGCGGATAGAAAGTAAATATTGATTTTAAAAAAACTTTTTAGCCAAATATCAGTTTAATTTTTTTTAAATAAATAGTTATATTTGTCTAAAATAATTTTTAAATTAAATTATAATTTTAAATAAATTATTAAAAAAATTTAAAATAGTAAAAAAATTTATGGACTACCCAATTACTATTTTAACCTGATTTTTTATCACTCTCTCTCCTCTTCTCTCTCCCCAGCCTACCGTATTCTGCTCTTCTTTGTCATCGTCGCTATGCCTTCGCCATTAGAACTTGCCGTCATCAGGGTGGATCGTTGGTTCATCGTCCATATTCATTTTCTCGTGCTACGTTGGGTAGTGTCACTGGGTAGAGTTATTAGTCTTTGTCTTTAGGCATCTTTACCTCCAGGCGCTAGGCGTCTTTGCTGGGTAGAGTCACTAGGTGGCAACTTCAGGCATCTTCAACTCCTCTATCATTAGTCGACATCGACAATGGCGTCGGCGTCTTCAGCGTTGTAGAGATGAATAATAGAAGAAGAGGAAAAGGTAGAGGCCTAGGTTGCAATTTGATTTTTTTTTTTGTTAATTTATCTCATATCATTTTTAGTAATTTACTAATTATAAAAGTGTTTATAATAATAATAATCTAAACACTTATTTATTCATAATCATTTTTTTATAAGTTATTCTTTAGACATCAATTTTTAAAAACTATCTAAATTTTTTTTATAAGTCATTTTTTAAAAACTTATCTAAAAGGGCTTTATATCTTATCTCTCTCATTATTTTAATGAAAAGGTATATCTTATCTCTAACTCCCTATGGACCTTATAGTATAGGGTTCATTTAGATAAAATTTTAGAAAAATACTTATAAAAAAATGGCTTTTGGGTAATTTTTAGAAAAATAGTTTATGGAGAAGAATTTATGAAGAAAAAAAAGTAATTTTGAATAAATGAGTGTTTGAATAGTTATTTTTAGAAGTATTTTTATTATTAGTAAATTATAAAAAAATGATATAATTATTAAATATAAGAGAGAGGAGAGAGGGTATAGAAGAGAGAGGAGAGAGGAGAGAGGATGTAGAAGATATATGAGAGATAATGTAAGAAAAAGTATATGTAATATAGTAATTGGTTAGTTTATAAATTTTTTTACTGTTCCATAAGCTACTATAACTAGCTTATATGAAATATTAGTTTTAAAATATAGTTTGATTCAAAAAAATCTTTTGAATAAATATAGCTGTTTGTTTTAAAATTTTTCCAAAATCAAGTTTTGACAAAACCTATATTTAAAATTTAGATTTTATCGTAAACCAAACACACACATATTTAAATAAGACTCTTTTAATTTGAGAATTTTTATGCCATATATAGCATGTTATCGTAAAGGGGAGTTTTTCTGCTTACAAATATATCCAAATTTCTGTTTAAAATTGTGTGCCTTTTCTTTTAGAACTGAAAAACATTTGTTATCCTGAAATATTTTATGATAAAAAATAATTCTAATTATATTTAGTTTCAGTTAAAATATTCTAATAGTGATCATTACTCATGTAGTATAGGAACAATTTTAAATAGACTTTCATCAATATAATAATTAACATTTTTCTAATTTTATTATTTCAGATAAATTATTTTATATTTTTAATATAAAATAGAAACCTTAAAATGAAATTTTAAAAATAGATATAATTCTTGGAAGTATGTCCGTCGTTTTTTTTAGTAAAAAGTAAAAAGCTGTTTATAATCTTCTATTATCTTACAATATATTCAACATTGTTTTTTTTTTTTTGCCATCAACATGGCCTACTTAATTGAAGATAAATATATTTAAAAATCTTTTATATAAGTGAGGTAATTAATTTTCTTGTTTGCCTCTTTTTTTTTCTTTTTTAATATTTTGATACGATAAAGGCAACAATAATTGACTTTGTTAAAGTGGAGGGAGAGTTGATTTTTTTTTTTGTTGAGAAAAAATCGTCAACCGTATAAATTTTTTTATTACTAGACTAGTTACTTAAAATGTAATTTTAATATGTTGACAATGGAAGATTTCATTATTAATTAATTAACATTAGCATATACTTAGGCGCACAATTGGGCTTTAATAAAAAAATTATCGAACAATTTAAAAATAAAATACTCATATTATATCCCGACATAAAGCATTAAATCAAGGGGTCAACGCTTAATACGAACTTAAAGTAATGTGAACTCTGATTTTCAATATCTCTTTGATAATATATATATTCATAATAACGTGTAAATTTAATAACGTTTTAATCAGTTATATTATTTACAATTATGAATTATATGACTTACTTATATAATATAAATAAAAACACGTGTGATATAAATATAAATAAGTATTTTATTTTTTATAATATTAACATGATTATATTATAAAATATTATAATTTCAAGGTTTATGACTATCCCTATTAATATATATGTCTCTTTTAAAAATTAAATTTAAGATTCAGATAGATCTAAAATAAGCATTATGTTGTTAGCAAAATAGAGCAAAAGTCAGTTTTATGTTATAATATTGAAGATATGCATGAAAAAATAAAAGTGAGAAATATAAAAGTTAAAATGAGACTAATAGGGTTCACTTTAGGTGTGTTTGGATTAGTTTTTGGAGAATAGATTATGGGAAGAATAGATTATGGAGAATAGATTCTGGAGAGAATAAATTCTGGAAAGAATAGATTGTGGGAAGAATAGATTTTAGAGAATAGATTTTGGGAAGAATAGATTCTGGGAAGAATAGATTTTGCAAATAGAGATGTTTGGATGATTAATAGTAGAATCATTTTTTATATTAATAAATTACTAAAAAGGGTATGATTTGATTAAAGTATGAGAGAGGAGAGAGGGTATAAAATAAATAGGAGAGAGAGAGAGGAGAGAGGAGAGAGAGGGAGAGGAGAGAGAGTATAAGAAAAAAGTAGGGGTAAAATAGTAATTAGATAATCTATAAACTCTTTTACAGTTCTAAAATCCATTTTCAATAGCTTATTCAAAACTATGGTTTCAAACCGAGGTTTTACCCAAAATCAATTCTGGACAAAAATGGCTGTTTGGCAAAAAATTTTGCAAACTGAGGTTTTGTTTCAAAATCAATTCTGGATAAAAATTGATATTTGTGTGAAATTTTTTCAAACCGAGGTTTTGCCCCAAAATTCATTCCTAAACGTGATGTCAAACACGCACTTTGTCGGAAAAAAGTTAGTCTTTCATATAATATAAAAAATTAAAATTAAAATTCTAACTAAGAATTATCCACATTTAATATCTGATTATTTAAAATATAATTAAATTTTTAATTTAAAAAAAATATCTATAAATATTTCTAGTTGAAATTGGAACTCCGAACTATTAATTTAAGTGACGAAAATTTCTATTGTTATTGTCAATTTAAGTTGGCGAATATATATATATATATATATATTAGTATTATGTCGACTAGATTAAGTGCTCATTTAGAAGGAAGTTAAACATCTTGGTTGAAAAAAAAATTAACAAAAAGAATTCTTGCCAATTTAAGTTTATATATATTCATCTATTCTTTAACATAGTATTTTAACTTTAAATATAAAATATATTAATTATATTTATTTATTTTTTAAAATTATTTTTATTGATACTCTATCAATAATAATTAAATAAGAAAAATTATGAGAGAATTAAATAATATGATTAAGATATTTTTTAAAAAATATATTATATTAACTAATTTTTTTAATATAATTAAATTAATTAAATATATTTTATATTAATGATATATATTAGAGGAAAAAATTTGTATACTTAACCTTATAAAATGAAGGTGTTTGTCTCCAATCAAAATAAGATATGTAGATTTTTATTATTTATTTTAAGACAAATTCTTGTTATTAATATTTTAAAATTTATTTGTATAGATTTAATTAGACAAAAATATACTAAGTGCGCATATACAGTTAAGTGCCCAAATCTTATCTCCTATGCTAAAACTACATTAAGCGCCAGAAGAAGTAGTAATTGTTGTTGAGCATCCTTTGTTCAAAGGATTCAAATTAACTTTTATATAAACTCAAATTAAGGATCTTAAAACTTAAACTATGGTATTAGTTTATTATGCTTGGTCCAATTCTTATTAGTAGATACATTTATTTTTAGGAGAATTATTTTATATGTATCTATACTAATTTTTTAATTTGTTACATATATTTTTTCTCTCTCTTTAATAAAACCTTTTAACTTTACTATGTTAACATAATTAAGTTTTATATATGGGCTAACAGTGTTAATAGAATAAAATTATCAGTGTTAACAATGTTAATAAAATAAAATAAAATAATTTAATAAGAAAAAATCAATTAAGTACTAAATCAAAAATTGACTAAAATTATAGATACTTGTAAAATTATTTCTCTTTTTTTTTTTATTAAATATAACTATACACACATATATTATCGAGAAATATTTATATATTTTAGGAGTGCTATGTTATTTGAACTCTATTAATCAAAATATAACAGTTTAACATATTTTAATTTTAATTGGCCGACTCATATGAAATAATTTACATATTATTTAAAAAAAATCAATCTCTTAATTTAGTTTAGATGGGTTTTTATTTTTTTAAATTAAAATAAATCATAATTTTTTACACTTCTTGAGTATTGAGTATGTAAATATTTCTCTATATTTTTCTATACTATTTTTTTAGATTTTATTACTAAGTATCTAATTTTAAGATTTGTAACTATCATTCTTATTATAAATGTCTTATATATAAATTAAATTTAAAATTTATAGGGATCTAATAGGACAATATACTACTATATCAACTATATATTTGATTGTATTTTTCTATACTCTACTTATATATTATATACACACACATATACAAGTTGCTTGGGATGCAAAGTACTTGGTCGGATTAAGTTAAAAAGAACGGAAATAATAATAATAATAAATGATTTGGAAATCCAAAAAGGATACGAAATTTCCTTTTGTTGAGTATAGAGAGTGACGTAGAGGAATTGGGCCCCATAGCTACCAACAAATGTTTCCCCAGATGACCATTTCATCATGTTGTCCAACCTGTTTCCTTCTAAACTATTCCCCACGTATTCCCACCTTTTAATTAATTTATTAATTACTTATATCATATTATTTTATTAATTCAGTCTTTGTTTGAAAAAAAAAATAATAGTCCCTGAAAAATATTTGATTAGTAATGTTCAACCCATTCGTATTAAAATTTAACCCAAATTAATTGGTGAGGCTAATAAATTTGTGAATTAGTTTCTTAATTGATTTACTAAATTTTTTTTGGACAAATAGATCAGGTTGGATTATATACTTTTTTTCATTGCTAAACATGAAAAGACCCCACTTTAAGTAAAAAAAATAACCAGACATTATATTTGTGATTTAATAGCTCTTTTTATTATATTATATGTATTTTATACATATATTTTTATTTACTTGTATATTAATATAATTTTTTATTTAAATATTATTTGTTAGCATTATGTATGAAATTATATTATTTTAATCATAATTTAATTGATTTTAGTTTAATTATAATTAGATTATTAATTCTTAAACCACCATCTTAACTAGTTTAATGATGAATTCAATTTTCAATAGGTAAGTACATGATATTGTCTTTAAGTATATTTGTAAGTTCTTTTTTAGAGGTGGAAACAGGCTAAGTTAGGTTAGGCTTTGACTTTAACAGATAAACCTGTTAAGTGACACTTTAGTTTGAGTATGGCCTATAGCCTGTTATATGCTAATTTTTTAGTATAAGTCTAGCTTGTAAATATGTGTAGCCTGATCTGAAATCTGTTAAAAGAGTATATTTTATAATTATACTGTCAGGCCTTCAAAATATGCCTTAATAACAGGCCCTTAACAAGCCTCCGTAACAGGCTTTTTTATGTATTACATTTTAAAAAACTACAAATAAGATTTTCATAATATTAATAATTCTAAAATTGGAAAATATATAATTAACTAACAAAATAATACCAAACAAACAGAACAACAATCATTACAATAATACAATTAGAACAATCCAAGGTAAATCAAAGTAAAACTATTAGTCACATCATGAAATCTTCAATGTAATTTCTTCCTCTTGTTCAAATACCTTAAAAAGAAGAAATCAAATGTATATTATTATATCATAAAATAATTGAACAAATAATAACTAAAATAAATAGTATTATTTTTACAATACAAATTTTATACCTTTGATTTATTCTTCAAACCATACTTGTTATGAAGCCAATCCCCACCACAAATAAGTGCTTCAATTGATTCTTCATTTAATCTAGAACAATGTTCATCAATAACTCTACCTCCAATACTGAAAGTGGACTCTGATGCCACAGTGGGATTGGAATAGCTAATATATCAGCAGCCATCTTGGATAAAATCTTAAACTTAAGACTATTATTTTTCCACCATTCCAAGGCACTGAAAGAGTTAGAACTACCCTCCGGAATGTAAGCAATCTCTTCAAGATAAACTTCTAATTCTGATTTCACTGGGGGAAGTGTTTGCTTTTCACGAACAGTCCTCATGAAATGATCAAATCCAGAAACTTTAGAAGGACAAGCTACATTAGTAGAAGAGTTATTGCCGACATCAACTTCATTTATTGTATTTGTCTCTTCCTTATAGTTAGAAACATACTCATCATACATAGATTCTAAAGCATTAACTACTTTATCTATATTGTCAGAAGCCACATAATTAGACTTATAAATGGAAGAAAAGCAATAATTCAAACCATATAATTTGCACCTGGGATCCAAAACACTTGCTATTACCATTACCATATTACACTGCCCCCAATATTTGTCGAACTTTTCTTTCATTGAGGCCACTATTTCTCTTAGGAATAGATCTTCATCTTCTATGGCATTATCAATTTCTTGTTTCACTCTCCAAACATTAGGAAGGTACAAATTTGTAGTAGGCTATTCACTGCCTGAGATGACATTAGTGGCTATATCAATACTTCTAAAATTTTACAAATCTTCTCAACCTTATTCCAATCCTCTTCTTTTGGTACATACTTGTAATGTGGCTCTCTTTTCTTATAATCGGGAAAAGCAACATTGAACTTTAAAGACGTGGACAACATCCTATATGTAGAATTCTACCTAGTTGGGCAATCAATTATAAGCTTCTTTTCCTTCAAACATTTTAGCTCAACAATATCACAAAATGCTTTCAGCCTTGCATCATTATAGTTAACATATTTCACACTTTCACGGACATTATGTATAATGTCTTTAATGCTACCAAGGTCATCTTTCACCAACAAATTTAGTATGTGTGAATGAACTACTAAGTGTCAAGGTATCCTTCAGAACCCTTAAACAAGAATCATTATAAGCGGCATTGTCAACTGTCACAGAAAATAATTTGTTATCAATCCCTCAAGCCTTCAAACACTTAAAAATAACATCTGCCACATCAATTCCCCTTCTTCGAGTAGAATTTTCACAAAATTCAAAACCCTCTTTTGAAGATTCCACCCTGCATCAATGAAATGCCAATGATAACCATGTATTCAGCTACTTGGTAAGTTGATTTTCACATATCAGTTGTCAAACTAATCTTGCTCACACCTTGTAATAGGGCCTTCAAATGTTTCTTCTCTACCTCATATATAGCTAAACAATCACTTCTAGCTGTCTTGCGAGAGATTTTTTGAAAATCAGAATTTGCATATTGAAAGTCCCACACCCAAACTTCATCCTCAACAATGTTAAAAGGATGATCATGCACCATGATTGCAGCATCTATTATTTCGCTCATCCTTTCGTTGGAATATCTAGCACCCGGTGCCAAAAATGGATTTATGTTCAGAGTTGAAGGTTGAAATAAATTGTAGGTTGCTTTTTTTGTGAAGAATCATGCAACTTCCTTTTCAAGTATGTCTTGGCATGTCTCCAAAGATGGGTAGTGCTAGCTCCCTTTCCAGAGTATGAAAATATATTTTTGTAATACTTGCATTTACCTTTGATCACATTTTTAGTTTCAACTTGATCAAAATCATCCCAAAAGCTGACGTTTTTCACCTCTTCTTTGTGATGACACAATCATTGCCATCATTTTTATCATTAGTTTGTTGAGTAGACTCTGTCCATACTGATTGACTAACCTCAATAGCATTAGGAGGAACTAAAATTGATGACATTGTTTCACACTTAATTGAAGATGACATTAACTAAAACTGATTCATAAAGCACACAATCAATTAGGTGTTAAATAACAAATCAGCCAACCAAAGCATACAATTAATTAACTAAATAAAAACCAAAGAGAAAGGATCATTAATTAACTAAATAACAATTTATATATGTACCACAAGAGAAAGGATCAGACACAAAGAGCAAGAAAGACTAGGATTAGGATCATTGGTTGACTATTAGTTGACTCATATCATATTAGGATCAGAAACAAAGAGCAAGAAAGATGCTTTGCTTGAGTTCTCTCCTGAACATTCCAAATGGTGTTGCTTACTTCCATGTCTGGAGCATGAACCACCAAGCAACGGTGCATTCATTGATATTGGACTTGACAAGGTAACTATATAGTTAAGATGATATTCTAATTCATGTTTATCATATTTGAAATCCTTTTCTTTCTTTTTCCTGAAAACTTATATATGCTTACAAAGCTTCTGGAATTGCAACCCTATATCTTTGCAGCTAGGAGAGAATTTGTATTACATGAACCAGATAGAAAGCATCAGAGAATTTTCAGGTATCCTCAATTTTAATTTCCCAAGTTTAATTCTTTAGTCTTGCTGCATTCATTTATTGGAATACAGTAAGGATAGAGGCCGACAACAGCAGAAAACAAATTTTGGATGGATGGTCTCCAACACGAGACAACCATAACTAATTTCCTTTATTCTCAGCAAATCAAATTAAAGATTATTATGAATCTCCTAACCTAAACCCCCTCAAAGACGCCTCCCATTAATTAATCTTTTTCATATGACTTGAAATCTCATTTGGAGTATATGTTAGTAATTAAGCAAAACATAAACTTCCATCTCAGATAATCACTGAAGTTCTCATCATTATAGAAAAAGAAAAGATGAAAATCAAATAAAAGAAAAGGTGCAAGGAGCGACGAGCTAGATTCTCATCATTAAAGAAAGGAAAAGAGAAGAGAAGAAGCGACAGACTGGATTTTGTGAAGGTACTTGATGACGGTGATAGTGGAGTCTAAGAGAGTAAAGACGCGATGGTGACAACAGAGTCTGAGAAGAGGTGCAATGACGATGATAATGAATTCTGAGAAGAGGCACAACGATTGCGCAACAATAGTGGAGTATGAGGAGAGGTGCGACGACGATGACAATAGACTTTGCGAAGGTAAGCGATCTGAAAGTTTGAACTCTGAAGAGTGAATGAGGAAGGTGCCGCAAACTCTCTGTGACAGGGGAGGTTTTGGGGACGCCGACAATGGAGTATTTTTTGCAAGAGTGAAGGAGTGTTTCTACGAGTTTGCGACTATCGACTGCGATGCGACTTCTGAGTTCTGAGAGAATTTGAGAAGTAGAATTAGGGTTAACATTTGGGTAATTGTGAAAGAATAAAATTAAAAGTTTTAAATAAAATTTACAACAATATGCTGTTTAGTCTAGTGGTTTAATTGTTGTGTTTTGTAACTTCTGTCTAATAGGTAGAAGGTTTGACACCTATATATTTTAAATAATAGGTTAAGGCCGCCTGATAGGTTTGACAGGCTGTTTATGAAGCCTGAACCTGGCCTTTTAAGGTAAACATGTTTTGATACATACTTAAGCTTGTGCATTATTGTAAATAGGCCAAACTAAATACATGCCAAACTATAGACATCTGACAGGTCATCTGGCCTGTTTTCACCCTTAATTGCCTTATATTAGTGAGCCTAATGCCAATTCATCCGTAATTTTATGAAAAAATCCTTAAAGTTTTGAAAGCTTTAAGAAAATAACATGATCAATAAATTTTTTTATAATAAATAATATTAAGAAATGAAAAATTTTGAGGTCTATGATTACTAATTTATTTTAAAACTTTTGGTGATTACTTTATTTATTTCTTTAGAAGCTAATAGTAACTTTTTTTTTTTATACTAAAAACATTAATATTAAAAATATATAAATGAAGAGGTAAGAAAACAAAATTCACATAATTATTCGTGAAATGATGATAATTACTTTAGAAAAAAGCTTCATAGTTTCTATAATTTTAGAATTATTTAAAGTATTATCTATATAAAAAAAAAAGATAGTACCTAAAGCATCCTTATAAATTATAATATCAAAGCAATCATGCCATAACTTTGAGAAGCATTAGTGGTGATTTTAAAAATATACCAGTTATTACCTTGGTTTTTAAGATTTCTTTTTTTAATTTTAAAGTACGTTAGCTAATTATATTTTGGTAATATATCAATAATAATACATGTTCACAAATTATAATTTTTTAATTTGAAAAATAATATATAATTAACAAATGGGAAGTAAAATTTGTCGACACGTGGGCGTCTGAAGCAATGAGGAGAGAGGACCCCACATGGGGGATGCCATTCCCATAACAAACACTCACATGGGGCCCACACACTCCCAATCACATGGCCTCTACAAATCTAACGGTCGAGATCCTTCCCTCACAATTCCCCACATCGAATCTTGACCGTCCTTCTTAATCCTCCCACTCTGTCCCAACCTTGTCCTCCATTTTCCACGACATCTCGCTTTAAAGCTGCTCCTTTTGCAACCGACAACCTTACCTTGTCTTTGTCCACAATTTATGCCCTTTTCGTACCCAAATTTTTCTTCATCTCTAGCCTTTCCCCTATAAAAAACAATACCACCATTTCCATTTCTTCCCACAGTTTTTCTTCTTTCAAGCTTCTTCTTTAGCCTATTATTCTAAAAGGTTCCGGCTTGGTTGGTTTCTCTGTGTTTTGATTGATCTTTCTTCACTTGGATTTCTGGGTTTTTAGTGAAAGAGATGGAAAACAAAGTCGCTTATGAGAATGATCTCAATCTCAAGGATACAGAGCTCAGACTGGGGTTACCAGGAAGAAGAGAAGAAGAAGAACGACAACAATCACTGGTTAGCTCTAAGAACAACAAGAGGCCTTTATCTGAAGCTTCTGAGGATTGTGGGAAAAATGATTCTAATGAATCAGCTCCTCCGGCCAAGTAAGTTAAACGTATTGAAGATTGATAATATATTTTTGTTTTTTCACGTGGGGGATCTTGTGGATCTGAAGCTAAAACTGATGATTTTGGTTCATTTTGATAGGGCAAAGATTGTGGGGTGGCCACCAATCAGATCTTACAGGAAGAACAGCTTGCAGGAGGCTGAGGCTTCTGGGATTTATGTGAAAGTGAGCATGGATGGAGCTCCTTACCTCAGAAAGATTGATTTGAAGGTTTACAATGGCTATCCAGAACTCCTCAAGGCTTTAGAAAACATGTTCAAGTTAACCATAGGTGAGAGAGATTTGAGATTTTCTTTCTGATAGAACTTGCAAACCAAATCTCTGAAGCTGAAAATGACGTGGGTTTTGTGTTTTCTTTCTCCCATTTCAGGTCACTACAATGAAAGAGAGGGTTATAAAGGTTCAGAATTTGCACCTACATATGAGGACAAGGATGGTGACTTGATGCTTGTTGGAGATGTTCCATGGGAGTAAGTCTCTCCCTCTCTCTCTCTCTCTCTCTATCCTTATGTGTTAACCATTGGCTATAATACTTGATCTTACTGATATATGTTTCTTCTTTTTCTGCAGCATGTTTATGACTACCTGCAAAAGACTAAGGATCATGAAAGGTTCAGAAGCTAGAGGATTGGGTTGTGGAGTATGAGAAATAACCGAAGTTTTAATGATCAGAGAGAGATATAAAAGTGTTTTTGGGGTAGAAGAGAAGCATTTCTTCAAGCCTGGGTTCTCGGAACAAAATCTGGGATAGATTTTGAGTCATGGCCATTTCTGGGGTTGGCCTGATCTTCTTTGTAAGGAAGATGGAAGTTGATATATATAAATAGTGCAGTTTCTTTTATGAATTTTTTGGGATCAATCAAAATTTCTGGCTCTATTAGGGAAGAAGAAAAAAAAGAGATCTGTGGTGGTGGTTGGATGATGATATACTTTTGTTTTCTCTGATCCTGTTCAAAAGGGCAACTTCGTTGAAATATGTTTCAAATGAAGAAAGATGGACAGAGTTTGATGTTGTGTTCAATCATCCAAGTTTTTTATTTTTTTTCTTTCTGTTGTTCTTATGGTTTTTGTATCAATACAAGATTACAGTGTAATACACCAATTATCATTGCTATGTATGACTTTGATTTTTGATTTCTATGTTTGCCACATCCATTAGATCTTTCCTTATTTTTCATAAATCTTTTAACCATCCTACTTAGATGTCCAAAATTGAAAGAACACTAAAAAACAGACAAATCTGAGGTTGAAGGTGGTCCTCCATATTAGAGAAACTGGATAAGATCTCTTTCTTTCTTGTATCTATCTCCAGTGAAAAGAACAATACTGATCCTATTACATAGATACATCTCTTATGGAAGATTTGGCTATGAAAAAAGTCCGAGGTTGATGACGAAGCAGGTCCAACATGGAAAACATTTTCATGTCTATTTTTTCCCCCTTATTTAAAACTTAATTAATAGAGATAATGTTAAAAAAGTTTATTTTAAAAAGTTTTATTAATTTAAAATATATTTAATAAATTAACGATCATTTTTAATTGATATGAATTAGTTAAAAGTATAAAAATTAAATAGAGTATATACTAAGTCATTTATACCCTATTCTTATATGTCAAAAAGTTTATTAAATTGATTTTTTTTTCTAAATTTATTCTCGTTAAAGAAAGGGTATTAAAATAAGGTCATTAAAGTGACTTATATTTAACAATCATAGTTATCTTATAAATTATTTATATTTAAGATTAATTTTTTTATACACAAATTATATATAAGACTATAGTGATATATATGGGTAAAATTGAAGATGTTTTCCCAATAAAGTTAATAAGTTAGTGTTAGCATATGTTATGTCATATTGAATCATATTCTAATCAGAGATAGAGATGAGGAATAAAAAATTTTTTAGTGTTTGTTTTTTAATGGCTTGACCAAACTCCAACAGCAAGTTATATTTCCATAATATTTATTATATAATATATTTAATTAATATAATATATATTTTTTTAAATATTATAATCATATTATTTAACTATCTCATTTTTCTCTTATTTAATTATTATTAAAAAAATATTAGAGATAATTTAAAAAAATAATAAATATATAAAATATGATTTATATTTAAAAGGAATAAGTTATAACAACAATTTGGGCTAATTAAAATGTGAGTCAAAATCTGTCCCCTGAAATGGGTTTGAATTGCAGACAAAGGCATTTAGATATGATGATGCAGTTAGGTTAGACAAGAAAATTATGAAAATGATGCCTAACTAGCGCCTTGCTTGCTATGACTTGGAAATTAGGAACACGGCCAAGACTTTCTTTCTTTATTTTTTTAATAAAAAAATAATTAATTATTATTTCTTTTAAAGATTCAAACTTTATTTTGATTTCGCAGTTAAGCAAGCTTCTTAAACAGCCTTTCAGAATTGAACTAGATTCTGGACATGTTGAAAATTTGACAGTTGTATTGTTCATGACTTTGTAAACAGTGCTGTGTTTGAAATATAATATATAAATAAATAAATATATATAATATTAAATTATTTTTATAGTGATGATTTGAATGAAACGGTGTTGGTAAGGGAATAATGAGAAACCGTGTTTTGTGAGATTTAGTGGAATGGATATATGATTGAATTGAATGAAAAAAGTGAAGGAAAATAATGGTCGGTTGGTTTGATGAGAATGATGAATCTTCATCATTTTTCTCTTCCTTTCCGGGAATCTTCATTGTATTTAGATAGGAAACTTGACTTGGAACAAACCAAAAACCATGATATATATATATATATATATATATATATATATATATATATATATATATATATATATTGTTGATAACCTGTGTTCGAGCTGTGGTTTAGTGCCTTATAAATAATTAATACTCATTATAATCTTAAATATAAAAATTAGATAACTTTAATCTATTTTATTTAGATGAAGAAAAAAATGAGAAAAAAATATAGAAAGAATATTAAAAAAGATTTTTTTTAAATAATAAAAAAATTATTATTTATAAGAGTTTTTTTTCATAATAATTTTTTTCTTTATTTTTCTTTCTCTCTAAATATAAGGAATTAAATTTATTCTTAAATTATTATCTAAGGAAATTCCCACCTAAGGTAGCTTCTAATTTAGAGAGGGTATTTGAAAAAGAAAACCGATATATATATTTTAAAAATAATTAATTTAATTAATTTTTTAATATTTATAAATTAATTATTAAACTTTTATATTTATATATATACATCATTTTTTACATACGCCTCTACACTATGAAATAGTTTAAAGGAGTTATTTATTATTTAGTCAAATTAAAAAAAATATTGTTAGAAGAGTTTTAAACCCATGTAATTTAATCCAACTTGATCAATCAAATTAATCATGTTCTTATCATATTGAAAAAGGATATTTAAAAAAAAAATCAAGATGGCATACAAAATATGTTTAGTTGCTATGATGCCATTTTGATAAAACAAGCATACAAGTAACAGGACATTTTTTTTTTACATGTCCTATTTTGTATATCTTGTAAATAGCATTATTTTTATAGTTGTAAAAAATAGAATTATTTTTATAAATTTTATTTATAGAAATATTTGTAAATATATTTTATGATCTGTGGGATAAATTCCTAAAAAGAGAGACAGTTTTTTAAGGTAAGTGCATAGTAAAGGACAGACATAAATAAATAAATAACAGCGAAATACTGTAAAATTAATATAAATATATATATAAATATAAATAGACAGAGAAACAGAAGAAAAAGCTGTTTTTGAAAGTACTCTTCCACTTGTGAAAAAGCCTTTCCTCTGATTTATGTCTCTCCCTGTCGTTTTGCTCTCAGAATTTGTCTACACGATAACATAATAAGCTGTACACAGCTTGCTTAACTTAATTATTATTTTCTTTTTCCTGATATAATCTTATCGAGCAATGAGAAAATCTTTTTTGATTAAATATTTTACTCAAAAGTTTGCCGAATATAAATATAAAAATATATTAATTAATTAGAATGCTTCGGCTCCTTTGTTTTGCTCTTTTCTCAGTTCGGAAGTTGCACATAAAGGTGGCATCAATGTCAGCATATTTACTTCTTTTTAGGAAAAAAGTGATCAAACCAGTTACTGTTATACCAGAGGGTTTTTTTATTTATTTAATTAATTAATATTAATAATCACTCACTAGACATAACCTCGAAACCTGATTCTAAAATGATATGCCCTATTGAGCAATCCTAATTATAACATATATATATATATATATATATATATATAAACTAACTCTGTCCCATCCATTGAAAACATAATTACAGTTGGTGGGAGATTTTTTAATAAATAAACATAAATTTTATATATTCATAATATATAGTATAACTTATAAACTAGTTTAGCTTGTGTTTGTTTATTTTTATTTTTATATTTTTATTATTTATGGTCGAAAAGTATTTAGTTTAAAGAGACTTTTTATTAAACAGTACTATATAACGCTAAATTTTGAACCTTAAAGAGATAAGGTAACTGGAGTGATGAATTTTGGAAGTGAGAATATAGAGTTATTTAAAAAAAGATAAATAATAAAAAAATAATATTAATTTATAGATAAATAAAATATTTATTTGTAAATCACATTTAATATAATAAAATAAAGTTATTAAAATATAGATATGATATACTCTCTTTTTTTCTTTTTTTCTTTTTGTGATAATTTTTTTATTCAAAATAATGTCATTTTATATTTAATAAAAGGAGAAAAAAATAAAATTTAACAAATCTATTTGTCTAAAATTTTTTATTAGACTAACTAAAAAACTTATTTACTGGCTTGACTGATTAGATTAAGTTTTAACAACATGGTGAGAAGAAAGAGTCCACATTGAACCATTACGAATTAATGAGAAAAGAAGATAAAAGAGAAAAAAAAATAAAATAGTAATTGAGAAAAACAAAGATGGTGTGGACAAAAGAACGTGCGTGTTCTGCAAAAGAAGCACATGGCATCTTTCTCTTTCACATTCACAGACCAAAACCAAAAGACAGAGACAGACATTGAAACTGCAGACTCATTGTTGGAATTGGATGCATCCTTAAGGCAACTTCTTATCACCTTCACATCATTTAGAGCTCATATTCCTACTTTATTTTTTAAATTTTTTATACAGAAAAATAAATTACTCATCATTTAAATTTAATTGTAATTATCCAATCAAGCTATTAGATGCTTCAAATTTATAATTTCATGAAAAATGAACTTAGACCAATTGGATTGAGTGAAATAATTGATATTTTTTAAAACAAAATCTCCACTTAAATGTTGTGGGTCTTAGAAACCATATTGGGAGAACTATCTTCTATTTAAGATTATCAGTTAGCTGATAATTGAATTTGAATACATTTATTTTAAGAAAATTATAAAATTTTGATGTTATTTTTTTGAAGTCAAATTGGCTGGTCATAATTAATTTAATATATTTTTACTTGTATATAACTATTGTAAAAATATAATAAAAATGTTAGAAATAAATTTCAAATAAAAAATAATGATTAAATCGAGTAGAGATATGAAATAAAAATATAATATATATTTTATGATTTAGAAAATTTTATTTGTGGAAAGTGATATTTGTCATTAACTAAATGAATTCAGTGAACCAGCTTGAGGGGTTATTTTAAGGAATAACCGTTCATAAAATGAATTAACCGTTCCAAAAAGAAAAAGAAAAAGGCATACCACTATACCAGCATTCATTTTATTTTGATATAGCAAAAGTTTCTTGTCTAGTTCAGACAACAGTAGCTACTGTAAATATACTCTGTACATGTATTGTACGGTGACAACATTAGTACTAACTGTATTTAATTAGCTATATATACTATGCTAGAAATAAATTATTTTATATCCTATTATATTATCGTATATTTAATTTAGAGATTTATAATTATCTTTCTTAATATAGATATCTCTTATAAAAATTAAATTTAAGATTTGTCTAATGAAATCTTATACTACTAAATTAACTCTATATTATTTGTAAGCAATAAATTGCTAGAAATTTGTGCTTTTATTTATGTGTGCAAGAAATTTTAAAAGAAAATTAAAGGAAGATTAAGAGCTAAGAACACATTTCATGGTTGATGAACATGCCATATATGAATGTGTTTTGTCTTTTAGAAGGTGTTATTAATTTTATTCTTTAAAAAAATGTGGTAAATTATGTTAGGTTTTAAGAAGCAATACATGTTAAATTATGTGTATAATTTAATATGTAGGTTTAAAGAGTAGTGTGGATTGTCCAAATGACACCAAATATCTCCCTTAACTCTTTTAAGGGAGAGGTTGAGATTACTCTTTGTAAATGGTATAATGGGTTAGTTATGAGTTATGACAAAAAATTGAGTAATATAGATTATATGGGTTAAATTTATGTGTTAAAAAAATTAATGAAATAGAAAAAAAAAATTGTGGCTTAACAAGTTTATCCCACCAACTCACATGAGTTTTGGGTTGAGCTAGGGAAATCCAAATATGAAAATAGGCTAGCCCAACCCAAACTATTTTTCCTCTGCCAATATGAGTCAACTTATATAGTTTGAATTTACCTGTATTCTTTAGTCAATAAGAATTGAAATATATAGTAAAAAATAATATCATATTTTATAAGAATATATGTTCGATTCTCGCTATTATTAGTGAGTGATC
Source organism: Leucaena leucocephala (assembly GCA_037074615.1). Classification (NCBI taxonomy): domain Eukaryota; kingdom Viridiplantae; phylum Streptophyta; class Magnoliopsida; order Fabales; family Fabaceae; genus Leucaena; species Leucaena leucocephala. The sequence goes on along the minus strand of CM073533.1, from coordinate 8,528,214 downwards.
ATTTAGCAGGTGATCTCGTAAGTTTCCTATAAATACTCTCTGAATCTTAAGTTTGTGCATTGGCTTTAGTGAAAAACTGGTGTCGGATCTACCTAAATTTTTTTATCTCAACTAACTAAAATAGTACTCATTCGATCATTAATATAAGAACTAATTAATTTTTTAGATAGATTAAAAAAATAAATAAATTAGTTAATTAGAACTAAGAGCTAGTTGACTAATTTAGATAAAATAAAAAATGTATAATATAAATTCATATTGAGGTTTAAATTTGATTATAGTTAATTGATTTATCTAATTTTTTTAATCTATTTAAAAAAATTAATTAACTTTTATAAAAAAATTAAAGGAGTATATTATTAAAGGGTGGGTCTCAGTGTTGCCATATGACTTAAATTGTCATATGTTTAAATTTTAGAAATACCCTTTCTACGAGGATAAAATTATAAACATATGTCTCTTTTTAAACCTTATTAGTGAGAGCTTCATGTACTCTATCCCCCTTTATTCTATATTATAATCGCCATTCTTAAAAAAATTTAAGAAACCCAAATGCCATTCTTTTAAAATCAAACCATTAATATAATTAGATCAAATAAAGAAATCAGTTATCCCTTGAGTATATTCATAAGTTCAAACTTCATGTATAAATAATTTACATTATTCATAGCATCCACTATAATTAAGTGCGTGATACAGGTCAAATTTAAATATAGTTAAAATAAAGTTCCAGTGAATTAGGTGGACAAAAAAAATTTACATTAATAAATAATGTTATCTCTATTAAGTCCTAATACTTAAATTTGAATTAGTCACGATATTATCTGATTAAAAAAAGATTATTATATCATTGATGTAAACCTCCAAGAAAATCACACATTGGCCTGATGACACGACACAAAACCCTTCTTCATTGAGAAAGGTCACAAGTTTAAACCTATGCTGAGCGTGTGACCTAGTGGTGGTGGTATATTTGTGTCTTCCATTGTCCAGAATTCAGATTAAAAGACAAAAAGATCACACTAAAAACTAATTCTACAAATACCTACAGATGTGGGTTTAAATAGAAGAGATTTTAGCTCCTTAAACATAGAATATCGAATTCAAATATTTGTAAATAAATAAAATACTTTTGAAAGAGTTACACTTAATTACACTCTATAATATTTGAATTTAACCCAATCATATAGTGGTATGAAATAAATTAGGGTCAATGTGTAAGAATGCCCATGAGTTTTTTTTTAAAATACGCCAAACACCATATGTTCTTCAAAGTAGGGGTGTGTATGGGTAGGGCAGCTCCCTGCCCGGTGCCCTGTCTAAAAAATGCATGGGCTGTATTTTGCAGCCTGATACCCGGCCCTGCCCGGTAAAATCTCTAACGATTTTGGGCAGGACATGAGCGGGCTGGGCATGGGCGGGTTAGGCATGCCCAAGTCGTGATGTCATGCTCATGTTGTGAAAAAAATTTGTAATTATGAATTTCTAAAATAATACCATATTCATGTGTCTTTAAGAGTTAAATAATATCTATAATTCACTAAGAATAAGAGAACAAAGATAATAATTAAAATCTTAAGATCTATTGCATATAAAAAATAAGCGTTGAAATCTAAATAGTTTGTAATTATAACTTTATATCAATCTCCCTAATATTGACAAAGATAAAGCATCTAAAAAAATAAAATAAATAATTATAATTTGTAATGTAATCATATGATAATTAACAAAGTTAAAAAAAAAGAAAAAATTAGTAGAGTTATAAATATTAAAAGATACAACTTACCTACTTATATTTCTAAAATTACCTTATAGTCACCAGTAGCTATCATATTCTCCCTTTTAAGATAGAGAAAAAATAAAAAAAATAAAAGAAGGGGTGCTCATGGGCAGGGCAGGGCAGGGCAGCCCCTATACCCGGTGCTGAGCCTGAAAAATACATGGGCTGTATTTTGCAGTCCGATGCCCAACCTGGCCCGGTAAAAATCGGGCTGGGCAGGGCATTTTTCTTGTGGACTGGGCATAGTATAGCGGGCCATGGTCATTATGCACAGCTCTACTTCAAAGGCACAAAAGCACCCATCAATTTTTAAAATTAGAGCAAAAATACCATCACTATTATATTACCTTAACATACGTTACTTTTTTTGCTAGGGCCTATGCTATTAAAAAAAGACAAATGTGCAAAAATACCTATATATTTTTTTTAAATGCGTTCAACATCATAGATACTTTGAATGCGCATAAATATTTATAACTTTTAAAATTGGAAGAAAAATGACACAAATATTAAAATAGACCAACATCCATCTATTACCACATGAAAGTACCAAGATACCCCTCATTTTAAAAAAATCTCCCTCTATCCATCCTCTGCATCTAAAATCAACCAGAAAAAATATACCATAAACAAACAATCTTATATGTAAAATCATCAACAATCAACCAGAAACAATCAAACTTAATAGAATCAAACTAAACAACAATTAAACTTATATCTAAATTTGTCTATTTATGGTAAATTTTAGTTGGAAACTTCACTGTTTCTGCTTGATTTTAGATGGATAAAGGGAGATACCTGTTTTTTGAATGAGGTATAGTTTGATACTTTCATGTGGTAATATACCAATGTTAACCTATTTTAATGTTTACCTTATTTTTGTTTCAATTTTGAAATTTTATAAGTATTTTTACATCTTTAAGGTACCTATCATGTTGGGGTAGTTTTGCAAAAAAATATATGGGTACTTTTACACCTTTACCCTTTTAATTTATTAATAGCATGTGACTCACCAGAAAAAATAAAATCCGTTAAGGCAATCTAATAATAATAGTATTTTTGCTTTGATTTTAAAATTTTATGGATATTTTTATGCTTTTGAAAAACTTACGGTGTTAGATGCACTCTTGAAAAAAGTGCATAAGTATTTTTACACCTTAACCTAAGAAATTGGTTCTAGAACTTGGAGTCCCAAACTACATCAACAAAAGTTTCCAACTTTCAATAGTAAAGAAACCAAGTCTCTTGACAAATTTTTTAAGCAGTCAAGATTAATGAGAAACAACTACATTTCTAGGTATTGGACTCGTACAAGTTAACAAAATGGACAAATGAGAGAATGGCTCTCTACCCTAGCACTTGAAACTAGGGTCCACCTTCAAAAAGTATCTGACAATGCCCTATCATCTGTAGACAAATGGTATAGATTTCTACAAAAGGTTACAGAAGTGTATTAGAATTATCACAACAACAAAAAGAGAATTTAAAATTACATTCTGATGGACGAACGAGCCCAGTGCAGGTCATAAGGCAAAAAAATTATGTCTCAGTATCTGGCAGCAATCTGAGAAGGCGCATCTAACAGACCAGTACATCCATAGTTCAAGCCTGTAGCTTCATCATGCCCCACAGTATCAGAAATTGCCAGAATGATCAAAACTAAGCTTTTTGGCTTATGAACAAACGAATGAAAATGAGAGATATGCTTCAGGTAGCAACCTCAGTTTTCAAAGACACAAGTATTCACTAACATGATGATCCCCTTGCTTTAGCTCACAGGTCATATGATGCTGCATGAGGTCTATCATCTTTAGTTCTATTCTACCAGCACCATAAGTCCCCCTCTTCATACTTCAGGTAGATACATCTGATTCATGAGTCTGATTATCGTTTTGATCATTATTATGGTCCTGTGGCAAATGGTCAGCGCTTTGGCTTGGGATAACCAAAACTGCATGGCTTTGTACAACAGTTGGTTCTTTCTGTTGGATGGTCTCAACATCACGAGGCTGATCAGGTGGATGCACATATGATATACCAAACTTCTGCCCATGAGTTAATCCTGTGCATAAACCCTGCGAAGTTACAATAAGATGTTCAACATTAAAGAGATGGTCCAAAGCGCAGTGAAAAATCCAAAAGCATAAAAAGGCTAGAAAACATCACTTTTCTGCTATGTATGGGTGGTTAATTGTCAATTATAAGTTCATATCAGTATTACTTTAAACCATTGAAGCAAGGAGATGGTTACGAGAAATGGGGAGATGATATATAGTAGGCAAGGATGATGATATCCAAATAATAGGACATTATATTTATGAGAATAGATTCCAAGAATAATGACAAAGGAAGACACAAAGATGAGGCTTATAAAAGAAGGGTAAAAAAAATATGTACTTCCTTTCATTTTGGAAAGCTAGGATCACGGAAGAAGCGAAACCTGGTTAAATTTTGCATCACCAAGCAAAGCAACAACTTGTCTGACTAGTCATTATAAAAAATAAATAGGTCTTGTTTATGACATGCCACTTAAAGCATCTAAGACCCAATTGATTCTTTATGTTTAAAATCCAGGGAAAAAATAGTGACTGATTCTAGCACTAACAAACTGTTTCAACTGTCTCATAATATGCAGAATCAGTAGACTTGTAGAAAAGGAAATTTTGCAGCAGAAGCCAAATCTGAAGTAGATAACTTGATTTCTGAACTTTCAATTATTTTTAACTTGAGCATTTAAAGTTAAATGAAATATTGCAAAACGGAGAAAGGAAGAATTCTACAGGGATGGTAGGACAGAGTACCAAGCACTCACCTTGATCAAACCTGAAATAGACGTTGATTCAAAAGTATTATAATTTGACATATTCTCAGCATGAGTCCCACTTCCATGGATTGTACTGTCATTGGATTCTTGTAGATCATTTTCAACTTCTGAGCTAAAAGACCTTTGTCTTATATCATGCATTCTACAATAAGACCCATAATATAAACAATGTTCCTTCACAAGAGAGATTTGAGGAGTAGCTGGCAGTAAATGGCCTTCAGTGCTGAAGATGTATCTGCTCCAAAGCATAACGGAGAAAACATTTAACTCAGTTTTATTGAAAAAAAGAAATCTGCAAGTCAATCCTAATAAACGAATTAATGAACTTACTTGTATGGCCCGTTTTCCACAATGTTATCAGGACCCACGGCCAAATCAAATAGAAGCCACAGATACTTGACCTAATTGTAATCAAATCATATCAGCATGTTCCTCCAAAAATAAAAATAGAAAAAGGTGAAAACCAAAATTTACTACAGAAATGTTTGGGACGAAAGGAATACACTTTAACAAAAGATGTTATCTTATCAAGGAAGGAAAGAAATAAAATGTGATCGTTCTGTTATGGGAGCATTTCCAATATAATGACAGGTGCACAAAGCAATGTCTTTGCCACAAAATTCTTGAAAGGGGCTAGCACGTGTATCATTGTGTCAACTAATCTTAACTATTCAACAAATGAAAAAAGTTATTATAATTGCCGCAAGTCACAGAGATGATTGTGAACACACCAAACTATTCTCTTTGTTATACGCAAAAATCATTCAAAATAACACTAATGATCTTTCCATCTGACACACATATCAACACAGCAAGTCTCTGCAGGATTCCAAATCCTAATAGAGATATTAATTGGAACGCTGGCCGAAGATCAATCTACGTATCCTTGGTAACTATCGTCAATGAAGCACAACTTAAAGGGGAGATACGCAAACTCATGAAGAATTGAATCTTACCGTCTCAGATAGGAAGAAGCTCTCCATGTGATCTTCCTGATTGTGAGACTCAACATCTGAAATGTGACAATATCCACAAGGGCATCGGGCTCCATACTGTAAACTAGCAACTATGTCCCGTCCAACATCAAGATATCTTCAAAGATACACATAGACAACAATTGAATTTATATGAATAAAATAAAACTGTAGCCGATATTATCAGAAAATAAAATAGTTCATAGAAGTTGAATTCACTCAACCCACTAAATGGACATATAAATTTTTTTTAACACCATCCATTTATTTCTCTTCAGGGATTAGTACTAAGTATTGAACAATGATATTCATCCAATGTCAGCTAAAAGGTTTTTATTGAATTATATTTGCCTGGCAAAAGTCTTTTAACAAAGCCATAGGAAATAATCTTGATACTGCTATTCAAAACTTTCATTCTCACTATTTCCCCCCATCAAAAAATCCATGTCCAGCTAATCATTCTGGACCAAAAATTTGTAATTTCATAAATTTTAATAACTTATATGACTTCAAATGTAAAAAGATGACAAATTTTAATTTTCATAGAACACAAATACTTCACATTGGTCTCCTTATTGTCGATAATCCATTCTGTAAAATCTGCATTTTTTGTTATGTTCAAAGCAACATGAAGAGTGGCTGCCAGGTTCTCATTCTTCATAATTTTTATTTTTCTTAACGACCAGAAATGATTGCAGATAATTGCACGGAACCAATAACAACCACTTACTCTAACATGAATAAATTTATGGAGAAAAGTGAAGTCCAAATGTCGTCATTAAACTACAAACTAAAACTTTTGACCAGGAAAGAAAATTAAGAAACTACAAACTAAAAGCAGTTGAGAGAATACCTAGGATCTCTGGTAGCTTTGTACAGCCAATATGTGCTCTCTATTAACTCTGGCCGCAGAGGGTAGCTTTTCTGCCCATGCTGAAAACAAGGGGATAAAAAAGAACGATTCATAAGTACTGTAAGAAATTTCTGAAACGCTTTTCTATCTGGCACACAAAAGAGAGACACGTCTCTATTAGCAGGAAGATGCAAGCCTCAGGCTAAGCCAAATGTAAATGGTAATAAAGGGATATTGACATCATGGAGACAATGCATTGAAAGTTTATATCAGATGGACCCCTTAACTATTGGGCCAAGACTAACTCACATTGGGTGTTTGGGGCACCAGGGGTGTGTGAGAGAGAGAGAGAGAGAGAGAGAATGGCTGCTGGTTGAGTATATAATGGGGAGTGAGGTTAAATGATAGACCCATTAACTATTTGACCAAGACCAACTCACACTGGGTGTTGTGCGTGTGAGCACCTCAAATACCCAATGTGAGTTATAGTCTGGGCTCAATACATGTCAATCAACATCAAACAGACTACAACATCAAAACCATCCACAGAATCAAGCGACCATATATTTAGATTGCTATATCACTTTGACAAATCCAACTGATTAAATCCATCACAAATGTAACCTAGATGCAAGAAGTCTTAGTATCAAGCTTATTTACTGGATCACAGATAAGTATCGCACAAATTTCAGCATAGAAATTTATTTACTACCAACTGATTTAAGAGCAGCTCACCAATATATAAGAATGCTACTACTGATAAAAATGGAAATCCACGCCAACACTAAACACTCCCACATTGACCAGGTAATAGTATGGAATATACCTGAACACTTAGGGTAGCAAGATTAAAACCCTCTGGTGTAAAACCATATCTTCTCCACACACTAAAGAAGGCAGCATGGGTACGAATTGCAGGATCAATGTCTCCAGCTAAAACCTTGTGAACATGAGCATGCTTCACTAACCATTATGATTTTCATATTAACAAGCTAGGATTCATTGTTTATACTATATAGTATTAGAAATTAATGAAGAAAAACCTGGAGGCCAGGCCAGAATGCCTGCAAACTATTAAATAATGGCCAGACAATAGCAGCAGAATCCATATTCACTTCCACATACCTGCAAAATAAAAGAACAAGGCATAAAACAATCCATATTCACTTCAAGGAGATAGTCACAATCAAAGATCTTTCTAAATCCCTTTAGAATTGGAAACCCTAGTTGCCTAGATAGTCACAATCAAAGATCTTGGTTCAATCCAAGAACCGTAATGAGCGCAGACCCTATGAGTTTATATACTTAGGCCATGGAGTGGGAGTTGTGTTTAATGGTGCCCCAGTGAGCAACCCAACCAGAGAAGACCAGCTAGAAGTGACGGATCCAGAAAAATGAGGAAGTGGGGGAAATTTTTTTACTCAAGATAAATATTAATTATTTTTTAAAAATATAATTTTAAATATTTATTAAATTGCATTATAAGTAAAAATTTATTAGAATTAAATACTAAAGAACAAGGCATAAAACAAAATTATAATGACCTAAAATAAAACATCCTTAATATGAATTAAATTTTTATAGTCATTAAAATTATTTTTCAAGTTTTTTATTGAATATAATTTATTTATCTATTTCGTATAGTAGAGAAACTATCAAAGAAAGTTATTTTCTAACATATTGCTCCCTGCATCCTCAAACTATTGTTACTAAGATTATAACATATATATAGGATTTGAGCTAAAAAAAATACTAGGGGTATAGGTGGAACTTTTTAAGGGGGCAAAGAAAATAGGCTATAACTCAAGTACGTTACTGGCTAGAAGTCTATAACTCAGAAGGTTGAAAGTCGTAAACATGGGAACTCAAATCAATAGGAGCTATGTCAGACAACATGGCCAAGGAGTGTAGTTGAGAAATGTCAAAGGAACCAATCATGGTGAGCATATTGGAAAACACTGGGAGCTGTTCAAATGCTGAGGATGTCATTAACAAGAATATTAATAGCTCAAATTCTTAAGTTGAAGGTTGAATACTTTTGAGTTATGTACAAGCAATTATTTAGTTTTGCCACTATTTGTCATTTGGTCTTTTCCATTTCTCCCTAACCTCAGCCTGAATTTTTAGAAAGTTACATTACAAAAAAGCATGAGTTTCAAAGAATTACAGGAGACAAGTCAACTGTAATTACAGGGGCATGTAAAGCCACAACAATACCAAGGGTCATTGTAAAGGTAATGCATGACAGCAGCATAAGCTTCTTGAAATATATACAAGTACTCCTCATCTCCAAATAATAAATGAGCCTGAGAAAATTCACGAAGGAAGAATTAGAGAACATGATGACCATAGAAAACATCAGCATACAAAATGCAGCTTGTATGGTTCAATAGATTGGCAGAATAAATATACTAATTTTATTTGCTTTAAATAACTACATGATCCTTCATGCATACAATGAAACCAAAATTGTGCAATTAGTTTTATTTGTTTATCTTTTGACAGAGCGAGAAAAAAGATTTTTGTTTGTTTATTTGGATAGAAGGATTCATTTATTAAAGAAGAAATCACAGAATAAGGTTATCACCCTGCCTTCTAAACAGCCCACACCAACCAAGGTAAAGGAAAACATATATGAAAAGGAGAGAATAACATTATCAGAAAAAGAGCCATCTGATCCCTAGAAGTCTAATTATGAAACCCATTTTGTAAAACCATGAGCTCGCACCAATGATGTAAATAAAATATATTAGTACTCTATTACACAAAAAATCCAATCACATTGTGGCTACAAATGATTAAAGGGAATCAAGATGATCACTAGGTAGAAAGGTGAATTACCATGTATAGAAATAAATAATGAGAAATAGAAATCAACCTCAGTGATCCTTTCAATGTTGAATTTTCAATAAAGTTATTAATAAAATGAATATAGTTCAAATATTTGTGAAGAATGTCAGAGATTGAAGGGCATAAATATTTTTACAATGTTCCTCATTTTGTTTTTTTCCTTCTTTTTCTAATCATCCCTCGGATGGTAATCCTTTTTTTTCCCCTTATCTTCGCTAAGCCTCTTCTTTTATCATGAAATAAACAATAAAAATAATTATTCCAGTCACGGCTACTGACCTTCAACAGGTACTCATAGAAAGAATCAATACTGGTTCCTATCCCAGCATCCTGCAAAAATTATAGTGATGGCTGCAGTTTCTGATACTAATAGAAGATCACTATAGCAATGACAAGATGGAAGGTAATATCAAGCAACTGATAGACAATATATAACTAAAATTAACATGATCATCACCTGAACATCAGAGATGTGGTATATAAATATAATTTTCTTGGAACAATATATGATTTTTGTCAAGTCAAATCTATGCAGTACCTTCTGGGTCCATTCACCAGTAAAAACATTAATATGAGCACCAACTAGATTAAGCCTTGAACGTTGTGCCCAAAGTCCGCGCACTGCATTCTTAGTCACTTGTTCAAAAACTGCAAGTCAACAAATGTGCATGTGAAGAACTGCAAGGAATTAACCCACCCCTTCCCTGCCCCCAAAGGATATAGAAATTAATGATAAAAGCAATTATTTGTTTAAACAATTGAATTGGGAACCAGTCAAGTGTCTAGTTCAAAGATGGAGGTTAACCAGAGAAGAAAAAGTGAAGTAAACATTGAAAATAGTTCAAATAAAAGTTACTTTATGAAAATAGTCAAAAGTATGTATACAAAAAGAAATCCCTTATCCCAATCTAATTTTGTGAAGAAGATCATAGAATTTTAAATCTGGTAAATCCTCAGCACAAATTTCATTCTTCCAAAACGGAGGCTTATAGGTGATTGTTAGCAATAACTACCCATCAACCTCAACAAAAAGCAAAGAAACTACGGCCCATATAGCGAAGTTTTGGATGCCCTATGACGTAAATGATTAATAAAAAGTTGATTAACAACGGAATAACTACACTCATTGCTCTATAGCAGAATTCACAACATTAAAGGACAATCTAAAATCAAGAAATTAAATGATGATTCTACACAGGGTATACTTGAAAGAAACCCCAAGCTCAGTACCAGCAAAATGGTAGAAGGAGAATCCTGTTCTATGGCAAATCTCAGCACTGAGAAATCTCAACATTTTGAGCATTTCACAGTATCTGAATGCACTATAAGACAATAACATGGCTCACTGCCACATGGATGAATCATGATTAATTCTAAATAAATTACTCAGTTAATGATATTTCAAGGAGATGCTAGGCCCTTGTGAGCAGAATGAGATACAAAAATTTTACCCAATTATTAATGATATTTCATCGATCTAAACTTATCATTGGTAAATTTATTTTCCAAGTGAATAGTAGGTCATATGCTAAAATAATACTTAGTTCCAACTTTGTGATTAAGTAACGCAGTCAAGCCCTTCCTAGAGACTACTTCAATTGGCAAATATGATCTGAAAAAGAGGAAGAAATGTAAACTTACTGGGATCATTTGTCAAATGGCTCAAAACTCCAAACTCAAGAGTCAATGTCCCACCTCCAGCTGTTGAAGTTATCTAAGTACAAAAGCAATTATTATGAACTCGTCACAAAAAAACAGAAAATAGATTGAATGCATAGAATAACTATGTCAAAGAAAATACTAAGTTTTAACTTACAATCAAATTCTAGTACTAAACTGAGGAAATCCTACATATATTTAGATATGTAAATATTTGTATTATATTGTAGATAGGATTTAAAAGGAATTATTCTTATTCCCTGTATACCTACAATTTCAGCCCATGTTAATTGGCCATCTCTGTATTTATCTCCCCAATTTCACTCAATGAGAAGCATGGAGAAGTATTCTCACTCCCTTCTACATAAACAACGCTCCACAAAATGCCTGTGTTTTCTACACCCTTTTTCTAAGTTAAATGCAATTTAATTATTGGGAACTTAATCAGACCAGTGAGTAGAAAAGATTTTGGACATAAAGGTTACAAGATAAATGGATGAGGCATAGGTAAAGATTTTACCTTGCTTTCATGTTTATCAACTCCATGTAACAAATTTACAGAACCAAATGGAATTCCTGCAATACAACATTGCATGAGATGGTAGGCACGTAATGGACTGGAAAGCTAAACAATGTTATCTATGAAGATATGGTGAAAACTATTAGCAGGTAAGTTTTCATCCATCTAATCAGATAAATGCTGGAGATAACACAAGGACTGATAAGAACAGTTGAACAATACATTTCGCCTTCGACGGTGTAAGAATCTAACATTAACTGTACAGTTATGACTTAGGAAATGTATTGAATAATAATAACTTGAACCTAAAATAAAAATAAACTCTAACTTAAAGTAATAGGAAAAAGAAAATCACTTTATCTAAATACAATTTTTATCTTTTTTATTTAATAATTTTTTTATATTTTCAATTTTAAACCTTATATTTCAGCCAGTTTGTTTAGGCTCTTGGGAAAAGATTAGTTGAGTGTTTTGGTTAAGCTAGGCATCCAAGATAATGTTGTGTCCTTTGATTTTGAAAAACATGTATCCTTTACTTTTATATTCACATGTCGTGTTCTCTGTTAAGGGGTTGTCTAATTCTCCTTTCTTGTTATTCTCATTCACTTTGATTAATTTTTTCTATTAAAAAAATGAGAAGCAACACCTGTAGGAGTGTCAAATGCAGGTAACAACCTCCTGCCAAGATCTTCAGCTAAGTTCAGTAACTGATTGTCATATGATGGAACTCTCATACCCTGCAGCAAATTTGTGTATAGATGATTCACTCACTAACTCCGAATGTTGATTGGAACACTATAATTACAGTGGAATCCCCTAGAGAATTAAAAACCATAAACAAATAACAAGAGAAACGCAACTTGCACCAAAATAACAAGATAAGACTTCATATTTGCACCAATTGCTAGATTAAATACAATCAAAATTTGGAAATCCTCAGCAGCAAATTTAGATTGGCAAGTTCAACAATTGGATGTATAGAATGCTTTCTTGAATGAGCATCATGAAGAAGTTTCAACGGAAATCCTTCCTGGTTTTGGCACTACTAACATCAAGGATAAGGCATGCAAGCTAAACAAGGCCTTGTACAGGCTCAAGTAGTCTCCAAGGACCTATTTCACATTTCACTAAAGCAACTGAGAGCTATAGCTTTGAGTTAGGGCAAGCTGATTGTACAATCTTGTTAACATAGACGGAAACACACACACATGCATGATTATCTATGCTATTCTAGTAATTTTGTGATAAATCAAGTATAAAATGAAGAAATCCATCTAGTTACCTGAAGCTAAACCTACAATGACATATTTCCTTCATTATATAAGAGAATAAACATATATGGATGCATCTAACTGATACCGTAGCATAATCACTGGCAATTAGATGAGCAGAAAGTAAGCCTCCAAGCACCCTAATAGTGGTTTCAAAAACAGAAACTGTTTTATTCTGCAAAAAAAGTATAACCAACCAGGTTCAGATATAAATATATAAAGTATTCATAAGCAAACACGTAAGAGATGTGGCAGCAAAAATCGTAAAAGATAATCAATAATTTTATCATATAAATTGCAAACAAGCCGATACGGATAATATTGAATGAATGCATTGTGAAATATTGATTAGAAATGCATCGTATTCTCAAATGCATCATCAAGTTGTGTTGGCGCGTGATGTGCTTGTGTCACATGTCTAGCATGTTATGTTAATCGACTACTTTCTCTCTCCCACCAAGTATATTTTTTTTATCCATAATTTGCTTTTATTATCATCCCTGATCATCTTGGATTTTGTTTACTATAATTTGGCGGATAGAGTTCCTTTTACTTGGGGTTCAAGTAGGGTTGTCACCACCAATCTTGTACGTATTGGCTGCTACTCTATCCAGTGAATCAATGAGAATTAGGTTTCTCTAAGTTTCTGGTTTTGCACAAGATGCTTTCACCTCCATAATGACATTTTTATTCAAATCTGAGTGGTTATAGTCTTAATGATAGATAATTTAAAGCTATAAAATATGCATTCACAAAAGGAAGAACAAAACCAATTTGTGTGGGAAATACTTCTGTGTGACAGTGAATCATCTAAACCTTGTAGTTAACACATTAAAACCAACTTGGGTGGGAAAGCAAGGACTTGTAACAAATTGCACCGGCAGGAATCAATTACTAAACTACAATAAATGAAATAGAGATCTCGCCAGGTACAGCCTCCTTTTATGTGTTTCTTACTGTTACTCAGAATTATTTATTTGCTATCTGCCATGTGTCATTCTTACATGAGAGGCCACTACCTCCAGGAAGTATAATCAGAGCTTGCTCCAACTATTCATAATCTATAACAAGCATCTCTCTTCACTCACTTAAATGAGCCGATTCTGAAAAGAAAATTTTAGGCAGCTTTCTAGGTAAAAAAGCACAAGATACCAAATCAAGTGCTCGATTCTGGGCATCAAAAGTCAGCCCATGGTAATTTTGATCTGAAACCAAGAATACAAAAAAGAATATACACTTGACATATTCAAAGATTAATTTATAGGTGATTATTGATAAGTCTAAAATGCATCCTATTGATCACAATAGACCTTTGCCTTTAAATAAATAAATGGCAATTTAAAAAAAAATATAAAGCTCCGTGTACATATGTTCAAAGAAGAATGAAAACAAAAATAATGCCCTTCACTCACTATATCAAACCGAAGATTTTTACCAATCCATTCAATTGAACTTGTGAAGCGTTCATGGTCACCAAGTAAAGCCAACGTGTCTAACGAGTCAATCTGTTTTGGACACATTACAGACATCAGGATTGCAGACATATTCTTAATTTCTTATTATAACTCAATATATATGAATTTTTGTTACCAAAGTTAAGGCATAGCCACCAAGAGAATCTTCTCCCCCACATGAAAGAGGTCTCAATTCATCAAGTGGAAAAGCATGGTTCATATATCCATTAAAAGCATGATAAAACATCCCACGGACCTACATTTTCACAAGAAAGAAAAATTCATCAGCTAAAGCAAAGTCATAGCTTCAGCAGCAAATATAATACAACTACCCACTACGTGAAACGGGTTGAAATATAGAAATTCACTCCGAAAGACACTATGGATTATTTTGGTCCAAAGTCACAACAGTACAAGACAACGGAACATCACGTTCACTGTTCAGTACGCATAATCAAACCATGCCCTATGGTTGGAAGGGCAAGGAACTTATTCAAACCAAAGCTGCTTCATAAGAACCTATTATGTAAGCACTGGATCAATGTCCTTCTCCCCTCAATATTATATTACCCAATAAAAAGTTCGGTCAACGTCGCAAACTACTCCAATGTCAAATTGAAATTGACAGATATATCTAAAAAGGAATTCCCACTCTGAATTTCGTTGCATTCCAATAGACAAGGGTCGTAAAACTATAAGATAATGCAGTTTCAATGAATTAGCGCATCAAACCGATGTGTAGCAACTGACTGTAAGCAAGATTCCAATTACCAATCACCAACCAACAAAAGAATTGAACTTTATTCGATATATATGATAAATGAGAAGATCGAAATCACACGAGAAGCCACCTCATCTCGAAGTTCTTTCGCTTCCTCAGGGGTTACGCCATCGGCGAGTGATGTTTGTATGAAACAAACAGAGGCTAATACGAGGTATGAGAAGATCTGAATCAATAGTTGAGCTTTCATGGGTTCCAGCGTCTCTGTTTTCACTCTCTCCGACTCACCGGAGTTGCAATTCAAGAAGATAGCACCATTTTCAGATTTTCTTGCCCCATCTACGTTCTCCCGGCTGCTCGCTTCACTAGACGATGTGCAGTAAAAGAGAGAGAGAGAGAGAGAAAAATTCTAAAAAACAAAAAGAGGAAATCAAAACAAAAATGAAATTATTTGGATAATTGTTATTTATTTGATTCAATTTTTTGTCCATGTATTTATTTTATGTTATAAAGATTATTTAGGAAAACATTTATGCTATGCAGAAAGGGCAAGTCATTAAACCAGTTGCCTCTTATTATTGTTTTGATTCATAAGGGGCTAATTCAGCCGGTCAGGTTTAAAATTACATTTTTTAAATAAATTTATAATTTTACATTTTAATAGTCTTTTTAATGATTGGTACTATGTTTTCTTATCAATATTAACAAGAATAACTTGCCCAATTTGAAGATGATTGAATTTAAAACTAAAGACAAAAACAAAACAATTTGCTAAGTATAACTATCATCTTATCTCGAACGATCATATTATAAGTACTATTAGATATTAAATTTAGGCATTTTTTTAGTAAAAAATTAAATATTAATTATCTATACTGTGAAAAAAATGACAAATTCTATTAAATTTAACCATTGTTAGGATAAAAGAAAGAAATAGTGATATTATCTAAAATATTGTCGCTTGTTGGGCTATTACAAAGGTATCTTCAATGGCGATCATATTTGAAATACTATTAGTTACTAAATGTAGGTATTTTTTCTAATAAAAATTTAAATTTAAATTTGTTAAATTGTGAGTGATTAGTTTCTTTTTGCTAGAGCTAACCTAGTGATTGTAACAATGAATATTGTCAATTATCTTCCTTTTGTATAAAAATATAAATAATAAAACATATTAATTATTGATTCAATGGCTTTGTAACACTGTTGCCAAATCATGGTTTGATCATGTATGCCACCACTCTGAAAAATGTTATTTATTTGAATGATTGAATAATGATCATAATAAGAAAGGAAAATTCAACATATAATAGTTCTATTAAATGGAAAATACTTGATATAATGTTGAGTATTACAACTTGATCTTTTCTAAAAGAAAAAAGAACTTTGCAAAAATAATCTCAACAATACTAATATTGATTAATAGAAATAATTGAATAAAAAGGGGAAAAAATGAAATTCATTGCCATATTATATAAAAAAAAACACTATGTCATGGGTTAAGATCATATTACATGCTCATTTTCTTTGTTATCATTAAAGTTCTTTGTGTACCAAACTAAGCCTTAACTTCCATCCACTCTCCAAAAATCGCAACAAGGTGCCAAATGAATCCTTTATTTCTTTCTTTCTTATGTTTTTATGAAGAAAGGAATCAATTTGGGGTAGGAAACATGATTCTCCATTGGCGCAGCAACGTGAAACCCATTTAAAATTGAATTGGTCATTAAATTGAGGACAGTACTAATTCGGAGATAATTAACTTAACGCTAGTTAAACCAATACATTTTTTTATTTTTCATATAAAATTGTTTCACAAAATAGCATCCAAGTTTTTTGACGAATTTTTAATTAGTTACATTGATTCTTAATTGGTTTGTATTATATTTAGTTGATTATTTGAAAATTATGATGTGACAATATTCATGTTGACAAGTAACTTTAAAATTTTAATATAAAAGTTATTTGATTAATTTTAATTAATTTAAATAGATTAAAAAAACTATATAAATTAGTTCATTATAATATATATATCCTAATATACTATATATAATATTAATTTATACATCAATTTATAAATTAGATAAATTATTTTTAAAGAAAAATGATAAATGAGATAAAATAAATTGAGATATTAGATTTAAGATAAAAAACTTCTTTAACTAAATTTCTATATTTACGACTGTGATGGTATTAGAGATGTGACAAAAAAAAAAATACTGTTGCTATGAGGTGGATGAAACAAAAATAACAATGGTAAGTTGTAATCGTAACAGCAGTTGTATGCAAGCTGCAATCAGGTTCGAGTAGTACAAAACTATCGAGTGCAGAGTGCCTTCCAGGGGTAAAAACTAATCAGCATTGAATTTGATTTACAGGAGACAGGGAAAACTACCATGAAAGCAGCCACCATAAGTGAATCTACAGTGAAGAATTTCTCAATCTAGCCCTAACAAAGGACTTACATATATGATCATCATCATGAGTTAACGCCCAGTAAGTAAAACAGAATCTCAGCTCTTACATTGCAAAATATAACCAACCCTGGAAGACATCATGTATGTATTAAGAATCTCTAATGGATCATGGAATGCTCGGTTACACCCATCATGCCTGCAACAAGAAAATGCATGAAGCATTACAATTACAGTGTGATTGTGTGAGAAAGAGAGAATATCATAGTACCTGTTTGGTTTCTTTGAAACCAAGGTTTTAAAAGCCTTTTTGGGGCAAAACCTTGGTTTGGAGAAATTTCAAAACAAACAGCAATATTTGTTCAAACGGGCTTTTGAACTAAACTATGGTTTAAAACTAAAGTTTCAGATAAGCTGGTCAGAGCAGCTTTTGGAACAGTAAACCACGTTTGAACTAACCAATTACTATATTACCCCTACTTTTTCTTACACCCTCTCTCCTACTTTTTCTTACACCCTCTCTCCTCTCTCCTACTTTTTCTCTATTTTCTTTCTTACACCCTCTCTCCTCTCTCCTCTTATCTCTTATCTCTCCTCATTTAATACTCATACCCTTTTTCGTAATTTATCAATAATAAAACCCCTTCTATAAATAACTATCCAAACACTCATTTATTCAAAACCACTTTTTTTTCATAATCTCTTCTTCAAAAGCCCTTTTCTACAAGCTGTTCAAAAGCCTTTTTTTTCCATAAGCCCGTTTTTAAAATCCTATCCAAACGGGCCCATAAAGTAAAACATCAAATCCAATTGATGGAAATGTAATCAATTTACACAGAATTCATCAGAAGACATCTACTCATTCACTCACGAAGGGCTTTAATACATGACAGATTAACGAGTATCTAAATTGGGCTGTGAATTTTAGCAATTAATGAAGAAAAACTAAAGAAGATAGTCTTATGTGATACAAGGACGAACATGCCTTAGGAAGCAAAGCAATCATAAACCCATAATGTTTATGACCCACTCTGCAACCTCTTGATCATTAAGTGATGTGCATAGTTTGGTTAATCATTGGCTAAAGTGTACCAATGTTGAACCCTTCGTAGATGCTGGGAATTAAAGCACTTCAATTGCAAATCATCAAGACAACCAAAATCACATCTATGTACATTACAGAGGTTTATTTTATTTATTGTAGAGCCATGAAATCCTGTCTATGTCCTAGAACCTTGTCATTCAAGAACTTGCCATAAGATTTTTCCGTCCTGCCCCACTTCACCAAAATAAACAGCTAAGTATAAATAATATGAGAGACAAGAAATCATCTCATCCTTCTCCTTTCAACAAACATACAACAAAAATTATTGATCCCAGCATTCTTCGGAGATTGAGCCGCTTTTCTATTTGTCTGGTTGTTTTTGTGTCGTTTGAGTAGTCTCGTTAAAAGGATCAAGGATGTCTTACCCTCTTCTGTATGTAAATTTCTCCATAATCAGCAAATTTCCCTTTTCTATTTAGGAGAATTACAGAATAACGTAACATATGCAATGTGTGAGAGAAGAAACGCAGGTTGTATGAGAACACTAGAGCATAAGATGCAGAATGAGATGGTGGCAGACAGCAGACAAGAGTATAAGAGAAAGCTAAGGCATGGAATGGCATAATCAGCAATGTTAAATTTTCTTTTTCCTTAACTGAATTAGAGGTCCTAGAATGTCTACTAAGACACTAATTGATTTTAAAGGGGATAATTTCTACGAAACATCCAAGGCAATGTATGTGCAATGAGGAAAAATAAATTAATAAATAAACCAAGAAATATTGCAAGTGATGAACCTGCTTCTTCTTTTTCCTATGTCTTCTTTTCCTCCGAGGTTTGTGAGCATCAGAGTTGGAGCTTAAGTTACTACCATGACCTGTCCCTGATTTTGAGGATCCCCTTACTTTAAAGTCTGAGCTACTTCTGCTATTTGAGGTGTTACTTGAAGTGGAAACCTCACGTCTCTGCATCAATGAATTTTGGCCAGAAGATGACCCAAACCTTTTTTGGGCAGAAAGAGAACTTGACAACTTGTTTGAAGTGCGAGGAGGGGGCATCAAAACTCTAGCAGAAATCTGCCTCTATAAAAAATGGGTGAGCACGATTAAAAAAACAACTCATATATAATGTAGTTGGTGACTATCTGTCAATGATAACTTCCTAAAGCAGTACAACTCTCTTTAATGCATACCTGGTTCTTTTCATCGCTAGACATGCCAGACACTGCTTTGCCAGAAGCACTAGAAGCCTGCTCTCTGAAAGAAAACAAAATCTTAGGTTGCAGATTTTATCGATGCATAGCAGGTTATATGTTCAAAACATCTAAAACATAATATGATTGTCATGACAACATTGCTACTGGATATTTTTCTCTATACCAACAAACAGATGTTAAAAGTTTTATAAAAAGGAATAGTATTCTTACTTCAGTAACATCACATATCATAATCAGAGGTTAATTCAATTATTATTCTCATCCATGTTACCATATCTCACCTAGTGCTTTTATCCGTCCATTCATCATCAGCTTCTGCTTCATCGCTAGAACTTCCACCAAGAAAAAAATCATCCTCACTCAGATCCAAGAGGCCATCATCCTCACTTCCCGTCTCTATTATTGAAGCAAAAAAGAAATGTCATCAAGAAATCCTCTAGTGAAGTCCAATTGACAAGACAATCCTATTTAATTCCTGCAACATTTTCAACTCATTTTTCTATATTATATTGCCAAATAGTTCCCCCCATCCATCAAATATTTTAAATGAGCAGAATATTAATCAATCCACAAAGGAAAAAAACATATATTTTATGTCATTGAACAAAATAATAATAAAACCTTCCAAGTCCTTCCCACTTTCTGCTGCTGCAACCAATCTGGCTTCAATCTGTTTCCGCAACCTATTTCTATTATCAGCCATTTCTGAATCATCACCACCACTAAATAAAGGAACATATTTTTCGGTTTTGGGAAAGTACTGCAGTTTGAATGACAAGAATTTGTTATGGTCAAAATATAACATAAGAAACAGAACAAAGGCATTAATATCCAGTAAGCATCAAAACATAAATCAGCTCCGACTCTTGGAAGATCCACAAAGGTAAAGACCAGAAGTACCGTCCAGCCCTAGCATATTATAATCAACAATAAGGGATAGATACATATTAAAACTTAAATACACACATACCATAACATATTGAAGATCTTCTTTGAGCTTAGAAAGCTGCTCAGCTATCTCTGCACTTTCCGCCTGGGCAGATGAAGTACGCTGTAGTTTCTCTAGACGTCTGATTCTTCTTTCTATTTTCCTTCTCTCTAAAAAATGAAAAGTGAAAAACTACTTCAGTAAGGCAGCAAAAAGATTGTACCCTAACCCAATTGATTTGGCTAAGTAAAAAATCGTCATGCGATATGCCAAGGAAGAAGATTCACCAAAGAATTTTATCTTTCTGCCACGCAAGAACATTTTGCGTTCAGCAGCAAGACGTGTGTGAATCTCCTGCTGCTTTTTAAGCCCTTCTAACTTCTCTTCTTGCGCCCGTCTAACCCCGGGTGGCAAATTCTTCAGAACCACAGCAAATGTAGTTAGGAGCTCGAAAGAAGCAGACAGCAAAAAGTTAGGGAACTAAGATGCACCTAAAATGTACAAGTTCATCCTACATTTAAAGATATAAATGGAAAGAGAGACACACTCTCTTCCCATTCAAAAGATAAGAAATGAGCTTATATGATCATGAGAATAGATTATCCATTTAATTTACATTTAAAATTGAAATATGTATGACAAACAACACTTTCATGGGACTCAATTTATAGCTTTTGAATTCCTAGTTTCGAAATGAAATAAATCATCCGTTTGAGCCCATCCTTTCCAGGGAAAAATATCAAACGAAATGTTTTCAAACCTCACAAAACTTCACCCTCCGGATCCCGGAACAGATTAAAAACAACCCTATAATCTAATAAACCATTATTACCTTCCTGAGCATACGCTCAGTGGATCGAATCTGGTTCTTAAGAGAAACGGCCTTGGGTTTCTTCGCCATGCCCAAGCCCTTGGATCGACGATTGGCCGGCTTGACCCGGCGTTTGCTATAGCCACCATGAGCCATGTTCGTTCTTCAACTGATGAGAGTTCCTGAGGAATACTCGTATTCCCTGAGCTTGATAAAAGAGGAAGGAAGAGAAAAGGGTTTGATAAATGAGGAGCTTCAAGCAAAACGGATTATTCCTCCTCCTCCTATCTCATCTCGTGCGACTTGTGAGGCATTGCAAATTTGCAGAGTCCATTCAGTTGATTCTAGGTTTCCCGATTTTCCTTCTTCTTCGTTCTTTCGTTTTTCTAGCTTCCTCAAACTCTTCACTTAAAAAATAGCTAAATATTATTCTAAAAATTTTCTGACATTGCCGCATACATTAAAAATCACATGAATGAATAATCATTTTGCACTCTTTGGTCAAGAAAAAATAACCATGGCAACTTCTTCCAATTATTATCCACGCTTTGCAACCTGATTTTTCTAATATTATAAAGGGAAAATGATATTTAAGTCTCATGTAAGCAATTGAATGATAAAAAAGTTTCAAAAAATAGCATAATTAATATCAAGTGTCATGGGACCTTATATGAATTTTTTCTAATTGTAAAAATACATAAATATCCCTAAGACATAAATATCGCGATAGTGAGATACGGATACCCGATAGTGGGGTTTACCCCTTTATCGGGGAAATAACAACCCCAGCATATGCAATTAATAACCCCAGTGCCTGAAATAACAACCCCAGCACTTATAACTAACAACCCTATCAACTGCAACTAACAACCCTATTAGCTGCACTTACAACCCCATCAGCTGCACTTATAACCTTTCCACCTAAACTAACAACCCCAGCCTCTACACTAACAACCCTATAAGCTGTAACTTATAACACAGAACCTGCAATAACAACCATAGCGCCTAAAATAACAACTCTAGCACATGCAACTAACAACCCCATTAGGTGTACTAATAACCTCAGCCATGATGATGAGTAAATCCACCTGCAACACACTGTACTGTTCTCTTATTTCATAGCAAAACGTGCCAACACTGTACTATAGAAACTTGAAACTATCTGATAGTGACACAGCTGCTACAGTACAGTATTGGCACGTTTTGCTATGAAATAAGAGAACAGTACACTGTGTTGCAGGTGGATTTACTCATCATCGTGGCTAGGGTTATTAGGACAGCTGATGGGGTTGTTATTACAGGTGCTAGGGTTGTTATTGCAGGTGTTGTGTTATAAGTTGCAGCTGATGGGGTTGTTAGTGTAGGGGCTGGAGTTTTTAGTACAGCTGATGAGGTTGTTAGTTGCAGGGGCTAGGGCTGTTAGTTGCAGGTACTGTGGTTGTTATTTCAAGTGGAGAGGTTGTAAGTGCAGCTGATAGGGTTATTAGTTATAGCTGATGGGGTTATTAGTTACAAGTGTTGGGGTTATTATTTCAGGCGCTGGGGTTGTTAGTTGCAGGTACAGGGGTTATTATTTTCCCGATGGAAGGGTAAACCCCACTCCGTATCTTACTATCGCGGGAGACATTTGCTTAAGGGAAAATTTTAAGGATATTTATGTCTTTTTACAATTAGAAAAAATTCATATGAGATCCCATGGGACTTGACATTAATTATGTCATTTCTGGGGACTTTTTTGTCATTCAATTGTTTACATGTGATTTAAATATCATTTTTCCTATTATAAAATAGGATAAATATGTAAAAATACTTATAAGTTTTTTTAAAAAAATACACCTAGTATAATATATTTTTTTGAAAATATAAAAATATCTATAAATTTTTAAAACCGTAGCAAAAATATCATAATGATTAAAATATGCTGACAAAAGTTATACTTTTTATCCACACTATTAAAAAAA
This sequence comes from Leucaena leucocephala, assembly GCA_037074615.1. Classification (NCBI taxonomy): domain Eukaryota; kingdom Viridiplantae; phylum Streptophyta; class Magnoliopsida; order Fabales; family Fabaceae; genus Leucaena; species Leucaena leucocephala. The sequence continues at coordinate 8,504,933 of CM073533.1, read as the reverse complement.
TAAAAATTTTTAAATTTTTTAATTTCCTAAAGGCCCTTAATCTCTTCCTAAAAGCCGGGATCTCACACACTCCCCTTTTCCTTCCCTCATCTCCCCTCAGTGACGGCGGCATCCTCTCCAATGACGGCGGCGACAATTCTTCACCATCTTTCTTACCTTCTCTCAAAGCTTCTTCTTTTTCAATGACACAAAATTAGAGGTGATGAATTTCAGATCGAAGCTTCTCTTGACTAGTTCGCAAAGCTAGAGGTGCTAAATTCCATATTGAAGTTTCCCTTGATTGGTTCAAGAGTTCTAATAACTGGTTCGTGACGCTAGAAATATTGGGTTCCAGATCCAAGTTTCTTCTTATAAAAAAAAATTGATAAATTAAAATTAAAATTAATTTTTTATTAAAGAGTAATTAAGTTTATTTCACCAAATTCAATAATTATCAGTTATATTATAAAATATATTTTGATATAATTTTTATTCATATAAAAGATCAAAAATGATATTTTAACTAAGTTATCAACCGATCATTAGATTACCATTACTAACAATGGTGTTGGTAAATAATTAAAAAATTAATTGAATTAGAAGATAGTTAGATTGATAAGAGGGACAGCTACTAATCTCCGTAATTTAATATTTGATAATAAAATTTAATAAATAATATTAAAAAAATAAAAGATAGTTGGGTTAAAACATCATATTCATTCATGTGAGGGAAAGCCAGATAATATGAACATTGTAATTGCCAATTAGGGAGTGTTGATGGTGTCTTGGTCACCCTTGTTAGTTGTTCGGTTTCATTTGTGTCCCTTGTTTCTTTCTTTCCTTTCTTAGGTGTCTTGTTACTTTTGTTTTTGCCTTTCACATGGTTTAATTTTGTTTGTAATGGTGACCAGCTTAAATGTACTATGATTATTGGTATTATGAAAAGTGGTAGCAACCTCCATATGTTTCTTTACCCTTTTATTGTGACATGTTTTCTTGGAGTAGCAATTGAAATCACAACAATGGCATTAAAAGAGGCGTGTTTGATGGAAGTCTTTGGACAACCACTTCCTTTTGCTACTTCTTTTAATCATACTGGAGAGAAAATTGATCTATTATCTTCAATCTTTATACAGACAGATAAGTTTACTCCTGACTTAGAATTCAGTTAAGTTGAAGAGAAAGTTAGAATTCAGACAGATAAATTTACTCATGACTTAGAATAGACTAGTATTTTTTAAGTTGAAGAGTGGACGGTTTTTGAAAACTTTAAGTTTATTTGGGATATAAAATTTAATAAAATTATTTTTAAATCTAATATAAAATATATGATGGATAAATTGTTGAATAGATACAATATTAATGCATATAGTTTGTTTTCTTTTTCTTTTTTTGGCAAATCGTGAATATAATGGGCTATAGTTAAAATGCAACTACAACACATTACAAGAGATTATAGGTTTATTTGGATAAAAGTTCAAAAAAATTACTTATAAAAAAAAGATTTTTATACCGTTTTTAAAAATAGGCTTTTAGAGAATATCTTATAAAAAAATAGTTTAGAATAAATAAATATTTGGATAGTTATTATTAAAAAAATTTAATTAAAAAATTATTAGAAAAATTATGATTTTATTAAAAATATGAAAGAAAATAGAAGAAGAGAAAAATGGATAGAAAATGGAGAAGAGAGAAAAAAAATGAGAGATAATATAAAAAAATAAGGGTAAAATAGTAATTGGATAGTCTACAATTTTTAAATAAATATAATTATTTATTTTAAAAATTTTAAACTAAAAAATATAGGTTGGAACCGATTTTAAAACTTTGATTTTCTTCAAATTTGCACTATAATCGTGTTGCTGAATGTTTGGCTACTTCATCCGAATTAAATATATGTCCGCCTGACTTACCAACTTCGGTTGATAAAAACTGTTTGAGATTCAATGCCCGTAATTTGTTTTTAATATTTGGGCAATTGCTCTCATTTATATAAAACATCACAAGATATAGGCTTAGGAGGTTTTGTTTGGTCTTTGTTTTGGATTCTATCACTTTGGCATATAACATTCTATTTATTCTACCATTTTATTCCATTTCATATTTTTTGAATAAACTTTTATTCCATTTCATATTAAACTTCTAAACCCATCTCACTATACTTGATTGAATTGGAAACATTTTTCATAGAAAGCCAAAGAGCCATGTATTCCTTAGCTTATTGCCTTATTCATATACAAAAGCATTTTCTTTTGAACAAATGTTTCTTCAATAAATGCCATTAATTATCATGCTACTCTTCCCATCTAAAATGTGAGAGTTAATAAAAGATATTTATTTTAATTTTAAATATGAGACCTAAATATCTATTTTAATTTATAATAGATTTTAGAATTTAGGGTTTATTTATCAAATTATCTCTATTAATCATACTTATTAAAAAAAATATCATGAGTAGTTTCTAATATAAATAATTATTAAAGAGATATTTTAGGAAGTTAACTTATATTTCTTACCAATAACTAATAATTTAATTAATTTTTTTAAATTAATTATTTAATTAATATATTTAGGATTAAAAAGTTTATATGGAAGCCATTTGAAAATTTCAAAATCACCCCCAACAAAAAAATAGGTTTCTTTTATATATTTATTTTGAGAGTATTATACAGTTTATTTATCTACATGATTTTTTTTTTAATTTTCATTATACCAAAAATTATTATGCAAAATATTTTTTCTGAATAAGGATATAAACTTTATAAAGTTAAAGCTAATTTTTGTCTTACAAAAAAAATGAAGGGAGCGTGAGTCGCTCTTCTTTCTTCTGTTTCTGCGCCATCGTCCCGAACAGAGGAGTGAGGCTGATTCCTGTGATCCTCTTACTGTTCCGATATTGCAGCAGCTCAAGTCTTCATTCTCTTCTTCTGAGAAAAATGTCTCATCTTATCACAAAACCCACTTCCAGATCACTACTTATTAGGCTCCTCTCCCTCAATCCGCTTCCTCGTTCTCTCTGCACATCCACCCTAGAGAGTCGAACCCAGAAGCTCGAACGAATCGCCGGTGAGCTTCTTGACCTCAACAAGCTGGAAAGGTACGACTTTACGATTCTTTGGAGGCTCAAGATGGGTCTTGACAGGTACGGGCCCGCCGTCACAGGGCTCGGTCCGTCGGGTTCTGCTTCAGCCGGAACTGGGTCTGGCTCGGCGGATGCAAAGGCGGCGGTGGAGAAGACGGTGTTTGATATAAAGTTGGAGAAGTATGATGCTGCGGCAAAGATCAAGATTATCAAGGAGGTAAGAAGTTTTACTGATTTGGGATTGAAGGAAGCTAAGGATTTGGTGGAGAAAGTTCCATGTGTTTTAAAGAAAGGAGTGACAAAGGAAGAGGGTGAATCTATTATTGAGAAGCTCAAGGGGGTGGGGGCTTCTGTTGTACTGGAATAATCTCAGTTTTGCTTCTGTAATGTAGCCTTTGTTTCAATTTTTTTTGATAAATAATTATGATATGTTTTGGTCAATGATCAATGAAAAATATATCCTGTTTCCTCAGGTTAGTCGATGTTTTTGTTCAACTAGATTCTCCATGCTAATTGGTATCAAATATTGGACATTTTATTAAATTCCTTCTGACAAGTTTGGTTACTACTTGGGAGACTATAAATATGACCGCATCTTCTAAGTTAAAAATCTACTTCGTGGGTTCTTTAAGTAATTAACTGCTGTGTTACTAATCAAAAACTAGACACTGCAGTTTTTCTCTGAGGTGACCAATTAGGTTGATGTTTCCCATCCGGGTTTTGTGGGGTATTTGGTCAAAATAGGACTCGAGTTCTTGACCAGAGGTTTCTTCTGCCACATGATTTGTTTGTATCCTTTATGGGTTTTAGCTAATTGTTCCTATATGGGATATATCTTATGCTATTTGTAATGACAAATTTATCACTTGGAACATGATGACTACTTAATGTAAGAAGGAAGGCCTGTTAATATGTAGTTTTGCTTGTGCCCTTATGTCACGAATGATGTGAGGTCTACAAGTTAGTGTTATCTATCACCATAAACTTTGGATTTAGTTTATTAATAAACTGAAGAAAAGTAAGTGCTGTATATAGATGATGAGAAATTTCTATTTGCACTTTGCATCTATTTTAAAGTCAAGGTGAGAAGATGGAATAATATAGAGCTCATTGCATCTGTTTTAAAGTCAAGGTGAGAAAATGGAATCATATAGAGCTAATCAAATTTTCTTGAAGACAAATATGGTAGATTGTAAGCCGTTTATCTTGGGCAAATGGAAACATCCTTTCTTGTGTTAATTTATCATAAGGATTCTAGACTTCAGATGATGAGAGGTTGATATCAAGTGAACAGGAATAAGCCATTTGGCTAAGCAACCCAACAAGTGTGGAGGATGTTGTTCAATCCAAATAATCTTGGTTAGAATAATGAAGTGAGTGTATTTCCCTGTGGCTCTGGTGGCTAGAGCTGCTTGGCCTAGGCAGTGTGATTGAAGGGAGGTATTTAAGAAAGGGCCGTGCGGGGGACTGCAAAATGGTTCTGACATCTTGTAAACACCATCAATCTGCTGCTTCCAAGAAGTGGAGATCAAAGAAGTTGAGAAGGAGCTTATTTTTTATGAGTGTCGTCAGAGATAGACTTTTCTGGGATGGTATTAGGGATGGGTTTTATATCGCAAGTCTGAATACCAGATGACGAGGTTCTCTTCGAGAGCTTGGTTTGCTTCTTTGTCAATCATAGAGAATTTGTTTTGAAGGAAAACTCACTCCTTCAAAAGTTTGTCCTATTTGCTTAGAAGGGGTTGAAACTGTAGAATACATGTTACTGCTTTGAGATTGTACACACCATCTCTGGTGTGGAAGATGCTTGATTTTAAAGGATGGATTCTTCAAATGTTTTTAAGATTTGAAGAATGGATGGGTGTGCTGCTATAAATATTCTTCCGCCTTGAGTGAGTTTGAAATGGCTATGGTTGCTATTACCTACTGGCAAATCCAGGTTGTATTTCACTACTTACAAGTTGACAACTCTAACCTTTTTCGGTTTTTCTACATCTCTCCTTGTTGTCCTGATTTCCTTAGTTTCTGGCATAAGAGGAGAGACTGATGATGGTGGAATCAGGCACTGATGATGAGGAATCATGTAATTGAATAGGGTTCAAGTGGTTCAAGCAATGGAGGTGAGCTTGAGGTGGGATCTCTATATTTCCTCACTCTCCCTAGTATGAAATCCACCCATATTCTTCCCCTGAATTGAAGGCTTGATATCATCAAGAAAGGTAATATCAAGGCTTACAAGAGGCGTTTAGAAACAGGATCATATCACTTATAACCTTTTGTGTTGGTAAGTATCCCAAAAAGATACATTTAACAGCATAAGTTTCAAGTTTAGGACTTTGGTTAAGGTGAACAAACGTTGTGCGACCAACAAGAGGAAGTTTGGTGTCAACATGGGATCTAGGTATATACGCTGGAATTTCTTGAGAGGTGAATCCACGGACAATACTGAACTTGCGTTGTATTTATTTTTTTCTCAACTATTCCATTTTCTCGAAGGGCATGAACATAAGTTCTTTTGCGGATGATGCCATGTTCCTGAAGAAACATACTCAAGAGAGTGATTGAAGTTGATGATCTATAAAACTTGAATACTAAAAATGGAATTGGTACCTATCGACCGTGGGTTTAATGGGCGAAAGAGTGAGATATGCGATATGTTCAATCCTTGGGAAGTACCATTTTATTGTAGTTCCAGTCATAATATTTGGAGAGATATCTTAGCTCATTGGTGCTTAGGTTTACGCTTTAAGATAATAGACGGCTAGCTCTACCTGATATTGATATCGTTTAGAAAGAAATGAGATTTTGCCCTTCCTTTACCCTTTAGATCGTAGTTAAGTTTAACCCCTTTCTAAAAATTTTATATATATATATAAAAAATAGAATTGGTTCTTTACCATGGCATAAAAATTTGGGAACACAGATGAAGCCTCATACTTGTCCTTTAAAAGGTAAATCCAACAAAGACGGGCATGGTTTTCTATGGAAGTAATGAACCACTAATTATTGGTACATTTGGGAACATGGGATGGGCCCAAAAGTCACTTTATGGTTGTGAAAGGTTTGATGGGTATATATTCGGTTCTAGCAAAGGAAGTTTGGGGGTAATGAAAAATAGGTGACTCATTCTCTAATTTTTTTAATTGCCTACTTAGTTTATTGGAGTTTATCCTAGCTATATCTAGATTTGATCCATATTATGCTTCTAGCTATAGTGGTTGAGTCTATTAATGGGAATTTTTTGTATACGCCAATGCTCAAACTCGAGACCTTACTTAAATGATACCGAGTTACTTACTACTCGGATTAACCCTCATTGATGACTCATTCTCTCTTGCCATAACATGAAGTTGTTAATGTTTTAGGTAAATGACTTACAATAGGTGAGTGTTTTTTTTGTTCACCCAGTTCATTAGAACTTTGCCCCGATTACATTTAGATCTGACCTGCATCGCGCATTTAGCTATAGTGGGTGAGTCCTCCAACGAGATTTTTTTACATATGACAAGGCTCAAATTTAAGATCTCACTTCAGCAATACTGAACTGCTTACTACTTGGATCAACCCACGTTAGTACAATAGGTGAGTGTTGGTTACTCATTCAAGTGGACTTTGAAATGGTATAATCCCCATACTCCTTTGCACTTCCAATTGTCACACTAGATGATGAGTCTTGAAAAACACAATGGGATTAGAAAGATTTACTACAGTTAGACTATTTAATGTCTGTTTAGTCTAAAAACATCTAAGCATATATCTTAGTAGTAGAAATACTTTTAGTCAAAATTATAGTTTTAGTAATTTGAAACTATAGTTTTAGATAAGCAAGAGCTACTAATTTTTCAAATATTAAGTATAGAAAATGACAATTTTAATCTTCTGAATTTTTGTTATCTTCATGTTTCTCTCTTATCTCTTTATGTAATTATTATATTACCTCATACCATTTTTAAATAATTTACCTATAAAAAAAGTCATCATAATAACAACATCCAAACATTTATCTTTTTTTTAAAAAATCACTTTTTATACAAATATATTCTCCAAAATCATTTTAAAATTAATTTTCTCTAGAGTATATCTTTTGAAAGCTAAACCAAACATGTTCTTTGTTAATTGACTAATTGAAAGTAGATTTGTAATCAAGTTTGGGCAAATAAAGAACATATTCCAAAACAATTTTTTTTTGGTTATAAAAATTTTTAAAAAGGGGTTGAACTCACCTACAATCCAAGAGCACAGCGAAGTATCTCTTCCTATTAGGTGATATTAATGTTAGGTAGGGCGAGCTGTCTATTACTCTCAGGTATAAACCTAGGTACCCATGAGTTATGATGTCTTCTTAAGTGTTGTAATTGAAACTACAATAAAGTGGTACTCCATAGGGATTAAACACACTTCAAATGGTTATATGTCTCACCATTTCGCCAGTTAAATCTACGAATGATGGGTTATTCCAAAACAATTTTTGTTTTTTGTTGCTCACCCGGTTCACTGGAGCTTTGCCCCTACTACATCTGGATCCGACCCATGTCGCGCAACTGGTTATGGTGGGTGAGTCTCCCAACAGGGATTTTTTGTATACGCTAAGACTCAAACTCGATACCTCACTTAAACGATACCGAATCGCTTACTACTCAGACAAATCCCCATTAGTTATTCTGAAACAATTGAATTCGAGATGTGGATACTCCCCCTTTGTAAGGAATTGGAAGACACGCAGCGGAAATTAATTTAAAATTTTTTCCATTCCTTGCCAGGATCTACCGTATGTGTTTAAGTCAAGTGGAAAGAAGTATTACCCTTAGTGTGCCTCAGCGACTTCCACAGCTTTCGGTCACGACGTTCACAGCTTCTCTCTGCGGCTCGTGCTCCCTTTCTGATCACAAGAAGTCGACGACTCAGGTTGGCTTCCTCTACTGGTATCCACACAAATAGCGTTCCAACCACGAACGACGTGCTAGCGTCTCTTGTCCCTCCAGGGCTTTCTCAAGAGTTCGTCCTCTCCGTCTCTATTTCGGCAGTTTCTTATCTGCAAACCTTTTGCAGAGTCCCCTTCGGCCTTTCTATGTTCTATATATTTTTCTGTACAAAACACAGCTCCTAAAATCAGATATATAGGATGCTATGCGTTTTTCTCTGTCAACCGAATTGGATTTTGGAGTTAATCTTATATTAATTCCAAAATTAATACAATATCATATATTGTATAATTTTATAAGAAACTAATTAAATAAATAATATCAAATCTGTCCCACAGATTTAATTATCCATTTATTTAATTTTAAATAAAGATGAGACTGAACTATATTTGATTTATTCTCATAAATCAAATTTGAGATATCCTATCAATTTGAATTTCGAATTTCAAACATGATAGAGATTTAATTTATCCTTATAAATTAAATCTTATAAATATCTCTTATATGAGATATCCTATCAATTTGAATTTTGAATTTCAAACGTGATAGAGATTTAATTTATCCTTATAAATTAAATCTCATATATACATATAATGTATATATATGAATTTATATATATATACGAATATAAATATAAATAAATATATATACATCTATCCTGGATCATTTATTGAATCTGGACATGTCTTAGATTCAATGAATCTGGACATCATAGCTCGTATTGGGCTATTTTGTGTGCGACCCTGTAGGCCCATATGAAGTTGGCAGTGGGCCATTTGCTATACTAGCCCACAAGTCGCAAGCGGTCTCTAGCAAGACATAACGACTACCCAAATCATATGAGGATCGATAAACGATGTAACCTTTTATACAACCATATCATGTCCCTTCTGTCACGCGATATTTTGGTCATGGATGAGGCATGGATAATGTCATCCTCCTATTCCTGACCGTTACTTTCTTGATCCCTGAGTAGTCTGACTATAGAAATGGAACTACCTTTCCATTACAGTATGGCCATACATTTCTCAGACTCACTCATCGAGGGGCCCAGTAATATCTCTCTACGAATGTGAGGGACAAATTCCATCTTGACCATTCACATTCCTCCGCATGAAAAACCACTAAGGCCGAACATAGTCTTTATGATCACTCGGTCAAAAGTGACTTTTGACTAGGTCAAAGCTGAGCGTTTTGTCATGTAGGAATCCATGATGATCTCAGGTCAAAGGGCGTATTGACATGGTTTGTATATGAGAGAAACTTATGACGTTACCCATGCAGTTCTCTCATAGCGGGTCGGTCCAGCACCTTGTACTCTTACATGTGCTTATGACTTTGATTTATATCTCTATACATCTTCAAAGTCATACTGGTCTTATTTCATCTGTGCTCCCGCATAGATGATCGACCATGGACATTTAGGATAATATCATGAATTATCCAAGGATGGTCATCATAATAAACATGCAAATAATATGATAACTCAATTAATAAATTCATAAATCAATAATGTTCATAAGACAATGATTGACCCCTAGGGCACGATTTTCAACACCCTTTTCATACTTTTTATAGGGAACCATAAGCAACTTTGTGATTGGGTTTCGGCTTGGTGACTTTAACAAAAGAACCAAGCACACTTTTACTCCCTCTTGTAGTTTTGTCCCATTATTGCTTTGAGATAATCTTGGCATTACTTCTATAACTAAGCAAAGTAGGAAACTCTCACAATAGAGGTAGCATAACACCAACCACGACGACAAAAGAAAAACACGAATTAGTAAGCCATACAGAGTTTTGAGCGGGCCTAGACTTAGAGAACGGCATCGAATGGCAGAAAAAAGGGGTCGTTGTCAAAAGGTTGATTGTCGTCGAAAAATACTCCACACATGCATGCACATGTGTTGCTACTTCGTGGGCTAAATGCAATGATAAATAAATAAAACTTGCTTCCAATATATTTTAATATTTGATAAATTTAATATGAAATGTTTAATCCAAATAATTCAACTATGTGTTGCTACTGCTTCTTTCCTTATTTTTATAAACTTTTATTGTCCTGTTTTTAACTTTTAATTATAGAAAGGACATCATCATCATCAATCATTCAATCATTATGTTAGAAAAAAAATCAATCAATATCTATGTAAAATATGTAAATTATTAGAGTTATAAAAAAAGGTTAACCCTTCATGGCTAGACCCTAAATGTGCCAGTCTATTTAGGCTTAACTCCTATAGAATAATTGGTTTTGGGCAGAATCATATAATACTTTTTTTTTATATAATTTTTTTTAAAAAAAAAGTTAGGCTCACATACAATTCAAAGGTAGAGTGAAGTCTCCATTCCTCCTAAGCGATGCAAATGTGAGGCAGTGAGCCATCTATTATCCTCAAGTATAAACCTAGGTACTCAGGAGCTAAAATGTCTCTCTAAGTGCCGCGACTAGAACCACAATAAAATAATACTTTCTAGAGATCAAATATGCTTCAAATGATTATATACCTTATAGATATCTTTGAAATAAACCATAGAATACTTTTATTATGAAGTTTTACCTCAGGCGTCTAGATAAATTATGGAATACTTTTATTATGAAGTTTTACCTTTGAAATCATAGGCTTAAGCCTAGCCCACAGGCCATAGGCCCATTTAACTAATAATCGATATTTTCACATTTTTTTAAAGAAATAATGTTACAATAATAAAATTCCTAATTTAAGACATTGATGTTATGCGTGTTTGGTTGAGCTTCATGGTTTAAAAAATTCTTTTTGGCCAAAGTTTAAAAAAAAATTTAAATATCTAAAAAATTTATAATTAAATTATAATTTTAAATTATAGTTTTAGATAAATTTATAAAAATAAATTTTAAGTGGAGAAAATAATTTGAGTTATCCAATAGTTTCTAGTGACCCTTTCTCTCTCCTCTATCGTCTTTTTCTCTCATCGGTCCAGATCTCCCTTGTCATCACCAAAGAGGAAGAGGCATGGTCGCTTTCTACCATCGCATCTCGTCTTCTTCTTATCTATTTGTCATCACATCTTGTCTTCTTTTTTTTCTATTTGCTATCGAATATTGTCTTCTTCTTCTCTATTTTCCATTGCATCTTGTCTTCTTCTACTATTGCTCCTTCGTCACTAGTCCGTGTTTACTTTATCACTGGTTTATCGTCCTTGTTGGTTGTTATCTTCATCGTAGTCCTAGCTTAAGATCTACAGAAGAGGTGATAAAGACGACATATTTGAGGAGTGTCAATGGTGGGAATTTTGAACAACTGTCACAGAATGGGTAGTGCTGTGGCAATTTATGTTGATGTTATTCTTCATAGGCTACTCACATTATGGGCTCCGTTTAGATAAGATTTTGGAAAATTGCTTTTGAAAAAAAAAAGATTTTTAGGTAGCTTTTAGAAAATAATTTCTGGAGAAGAGTTTATAAAAAAAAAGTAGTTTTAAATAAATGAGTGTTTAGATTGTTATTTCTAGAAGTACTTTTATTATTGGAAAATTATGAAAAAGATGAGAGAGGAAATAAGGTGTAAAAGAGAGATGAGAACCTAGGTTTTAAAATATAACTGTTTATTTTAAAAATTTTCTAAACTTAGATTTTGATTAAAACTAAACATACACTATATGGGTGTTTAGAGGTTTTGAGAAATTTTAAAATAGACAGCTATATTTGTTCAAAAGAGTTTTTGGATCAAACTATAGTTTAAAACTAATATTTTAGATAAACTGGTCAGAGTAGCTTATGGAATAGTAAAAGAGCTTATGAACTAACAAATTACTATATTACTCCTAATTTTTCTTACACACTCTCTCACATCTCTTCTACACCCTCTCCCATCTCCCATCTCTCTTCTATACCCTCTCCCATCTCTCATCTCTCATCTCTCCTATATTTAATAATCATACACTTTTTTATAATTTACTAATAATAAAAGTATTTCTAGAAATAACTATCCAAACACTCATTTATTTAATTTTTTTATAAATCCTTATCTAAAAACTTTTTTTTAAAAGCTATTTTTTTATATAATCTATTTTCTAAAATCTTATACAAATGAGCGTGTATATGTTATTTGTGTTTTGGCTTTGTTTTATGTTCCTTTTGCAGGTTTAAGTATGTTGGTTGTTCAGCTGTAGTTTTACTACTCTATTGCTTCAGTATAGGTTGCATTCATGCTTTTGATGGCATGCTCTGCTCCCTGAAACTTTTGAAACCCAAGGTACGACGTGGTGAGTCGTCGGCTGTTTTCGGTGGTTCATGAAGGCGTTTCCCAATGGATCATCCGCGCAGGTTTGTCCAGTCAACACCTCAACTTCTACCTTGGTTCTCTTGTCACAATGTTTTTTTTTTAATAAAACATTGAAGTGAGTTCAATATCAATATACTAAGATTAATGCATGATCTCAAAATTTAAAAAGTATTTAAAAAAAACTTTTGAGATTATCTATTAAATAAACTTTCACAACAATTAAAGAGAATCAAACTTATATCTTAATATAAATTTATTTTTTATTATTTATATTAATTTTTATTGGCTATGATCACAATGTTTGTAGATGAGGGTCATGCATTTATGGCTCTCAATTGTGGGCTTCGGCTCACAATATTTCTGTCGGCTTGTTTATGGTCTCATGTTTGATCCAGTCCAGTAGTTATAGCTTTTATCTTACCTTTTATGTTATTTTTAGGTTTCAGTACTGATCCTGGGCCTCCCAGTTATGTGCCTTATGTAATGCTGTCACCAAACATCATATTCAACCAGTCAACCAAAAGAGTTAATATGAGTGGTAAGCAATTTAATATTATTTAAGTAAAATTTTAAATTTAAACTTTAACGTATGTAGAAAATTTTCATTGGGAGACTTACCTACCATAGCTAAGTGCACGTGCGGATCAAATCTAAATGTAGTCGGGATAAAATTCTGATAAACCATGTGAGTAACAAAAAAAAAATTTCAACCAGTCAAATATCACAAATTTAACCAAATAATTAAACAATAAATCTTAAGGATGATTTAATTGGCAATTTCTCAAAAACACAAGTAACATTTTGATTTACGGCTAAAATCAAACCATGCATAAATAAACTATAAAATATAGATAATCATACTATTTATTTATAAACTGTGAATAATATCATTCATAATGTTATAAATATTTTATGTATATATAGATGTCCATAACTAGTAGTTCTTAGGATTATTTTTTCTCTTAATATCATAAATCTATAACCTCCTAATACAAATAAATAATATTCTCTTATCTTCCTTTTCAATCTTTTATCTTATTATTTATTCTTTTTTTTTAATTTCTTCATTTTTCTCTCATTTTCATAGTAGATCACAAGTTTTTAAGGTATAATTTAACTAAAATTTTATGCTAATACGGACATAACATGCTGATGTGTTATTTTTATGATCTTTATAAGTATTTCTCCACATGCTGCTCCTTTATGTTCTACCTACTATATTTAAGTAAGTAGTATTACCTTCAACTTTTAATATAATATCTACTTAATTAATTTAAATAAATTAAAGAAAATAATTAAACTAGTTATTTATAATAATTATGTTAGTTTTTTTAAAATAATATCTTTAATAATATACATTTGAATTAACTTTGATAAAACCCCCCATGTGCAATTACATAGGAGTCATAGGGGAGAAAATTATAATTTTAAAAGATAAAATAAATTATTATTTTATATTTATGATTAAAATAAACTATTTATCTAACTCTTATATTTATGACAAGATGTAGTAATAACTTAAGCCTTAATGCAATAGCTTATGCACCAATATCTTAAAAAGGGGAATTAAAATGTACTCGAAACTGAATATAATATCGTCTAATAACAAAATTTCTGCATTACAGAACTTATCAACAAGCCTTGGTCCAAATAAACAGACAACTTATTTGAATGATCCTGAGCTACAGGATTAAAAACAAATGATTCACCCTCCATTCTTCAAGGGCTTGATCAACTGAGAGATCCCTAAGATAATCTCTTCTAGGGCTTTATATAAGGTGGTCTGCAGCAACAATGAAGCAGCATGAAGATAAGATTATATATAAGAAGTTTCAGCATTAAAAAACCACAGGCTGTGCTCCTTCAAGCTCAGAAATAACTATCAGTGAGTCTGTCATTTCAAGAAAGAGGGGTTCTGACTTTGGAACTGGGTTAATAACCTGCAAAGTTGACAACTTATATTTAACATGATATTATGAATGCTTTCAAAATAATAATTTGGGAAAATGGGGAAAAGTCCTCAATTGAAATTTTAATTGGTGAGAAGGACTCTAGATTTTTATATTTAAGTCCTTCTCACCAATTAATTCCCAAATGGGGATTTTTCCCAAATTTTTGCTTTTTTTAAGGGTTATCATATTTTAAATGCATACCTTCCTATTATTTTTCACATAACCTATGGCTACTTCTCTCCGTAGATATGCTCTCTCGGAGAGCTCCCAAAATGATGGATTCTCTCCTTCTTTCATGTAGAGTTTGATATCCTGTCATATGAGACAATGGCAAGTAACAGAAGATAAGGTTCAAAAAAATGCCGATAAACTCAGGCTAATTTAAAAGAATAGGGATGAAGGATGGAATTTATCTATGAAAAGGGAAGATATCAAATAACATTTACGTATAAAGAAATGTTCGAAGGACGAAGAGCACCAAGACTGACAAGGCTCAGCAGTCATAATGATTCATGGATATTAAGGCATTGCAAAAGGAGTATATTATTACCTTCACATATATTTCATCACCCTCTGCATTTAGTACGTCTTTCCAAACTTCATTCAGTTCGCTGTTCTCTGCCACTGCTTTGCAATTACAGAAAATAACTTTCTTAGCACACCGTCTAAGAAAATAGACCACATAAAGTAGAGCAAAGTAAAGAAGAGAACAAAGGTTATGACCATGAGCTGTTACAAGGCTCATTAATTCCTCTGCTGCAATATAGGTCAGTGATGGATTAATTCTAGCGATCTGCGGCATTTTATACAGAAGCACCATCAACTCAAAATAGTCCAATTTAAATTTTGAAAATTTGAGCAAACTAAGAAATTTAGAGTATTACTTGTTTCCCCAATTTCGAATCAACAATCTCGGCAACTAGATTATGCACCTGTAAAATAGCAATTTAAATAACCTTAATTCCTGCCAAGCTCATAATTATAACTACCACTCTAGTCCTTATTACAAGTTAATTTTAACAAATTATTGCATACCAAGGAATGATAGTTAAGTCATTAAATATACCTTAAATTGATAAACTTTTCCAAATTTAACCTTATTGTCTCTCTACATTTGCAAATCCTTTTCAACCCTCTCTCATTTCTCTCTCTTTCCAACAAAAATTAAATAAGGGCAAAATTAGAAAACAAACATTAATAACCTATAGGTGGACTTTATTTAGGACCGAAAATATCTTCTACAAGTGGACTTGTAACAAGGACCAAAGTGGTACTGATATTAAATGAATGTTTCCGTGTGATGGGCATATTGATCAACCACCGAAACAGAACAAGTAACAGTAGGTTCTGGGCTTAAGGGTTGTCTTAAGGCCCATTATGTCTGGTAAGATGGTCTGATAGTTTTCTAGGGTTGTTGCCCTGGCTGAGGTTGGATTTGAGTGCTGGCTGTTTTGGGAGAGGCTCTGACCTCTCAAAAGTCAGGGAGGCTCTCTCTGGTTATCGTGTTATTCCTTTTGCTTAGTTACTGTAGCTAGTATTTGGTGATCAATTTTCCCTCATTTCCTCTTCCATACACCATTGAAGAGGCTTGTATTGACCAATCTTAGTTACTCGGAAATAATACAAAACTCAGTTCCATCACCGTGTAATGGGTCTAGAAATTGATATCGTTCAAATTTTAGTTAAACCCTATAATGCAAAGTATATCACCTTAATTCCAAGTTTCTTGCATATGTTTTCTGCTAGTAGGAGAGAATAAGCTGAATTCTTGTCTGCCTTAGATGGATCTGCAGCGAGAATGCCAATAATCAATAGCAGGCTATTATCTTCCACAAAAACTGACATGCCTCATTACCTCCAACAAGCCATCCTCTGTCAGATATGACAGCAACCGAGAAAGAAGTATCTTCATTACCAAGAGATTTCTTGATATCCAGAAGGGTCTGCTTTAAGGTGTCATAGTCCAAAGGATTTCCAATCTACAGAATACGGATGAAGTAAATAATCATAAAACTAGAAAAACCACAAACGGAAAATTCTAATACAACAGTGATAGAATACCCTGTGAGAAATTTTAACATTCTTGAGATTACATGGACCAACAATGTTGCAGGCCCTAATCCTGTCATCTACAGGTGCATCTGATAATATTTCCTGCATATGTTTAAGAAATGAATTTTGAACTTAGAATGAGTGCACAGACAGTCCAGAAAGTAAAAGTCGGAGGTTAACATGCATAATCAAAAACCCTCCACCATTTCCTTTGATATAAATTTTCTGGCGTTCACATTTAGTATCCTTTCAGACCTTCAAGAGAGTGCATTTTAGGGTAATGCTTATATAAAAAATAAATCCCGTTTCCTTACCATTGAAGTTTCAATTCATTGACAGTGTCAAAAAGCATTATAGACAATTGGATTTATAGATGTGGCCATGATGGCAGTAGCAACGAAATGAAAAGCCAGTCAATGGTTAATTTTTCAAGATGTGTGAAGAATCAATTAATTATCAGTTTTTCATAAAATATCTTAGTCCTTAAACTTTTTTCACTGGTACATTAGTTAGTAGTATAAAGCATAATTGTATTACCAATCAGGAATTAAACCTCCTATGCCTGTCAGACTTAAGTTCATATAGAAGTTATATTAAATAACATGTATTTATTAAAGTTCAAATTTCAATACTGGCATTGAAGATTGCATATGGTCATAAATCGAGAAATAGTGCAACACACGACGTAAACACCAATCGAAGAAATCAGTTCATCATATATATAAGATCATACCACAACACTTCCTGGACCAAGATAGTTATCATACTCTTGAACCATTTCTACAACATCAGGGCGCCACCCAAGCAAAAGAATGCACTCTTTCGGTCCCAGATTTTCATCTGATGCCTACAAGATGATCAGTAATAAATTCAAAGATCTTGAACAAATGGCATTCTATGTTACTCAGAACATTTTTCCAACGTAGTTGTCCTACCTTGGAACCTAATCTTTTAGGACGCTTTTCAATGTTAGCTAGTCTCATTTTACTCAATTCTATGGCATGCTCGACATCTTGTTCTTGAATTTCTTGCTCATGAATTCCTTTTTTCTTGTGTGGGTATGCATGTGCCTCCTTTGTATTGCGAAGGGATCCAATCATTAATACCTAAATGAGGCAGGCTTAGTGAAATCAGAGAGTATTCTAGAAAACCTTCTGAATCTAATTGATTTCAAAACCTTAAAGAAACAGAAAAAAAGTTAAGATCATATCTTTTGGATATCAAAGTAATAGCTGAAAATTGCCAGAGAAACTTCAAATCGAAATGGAATATAAATTAGATTTAGTAATGAGCTAGTATACATACTTTATCCGTTTGCTGCAGGATTTCATTATCATTGGGATGGAAGTTTATACTTCCATTCCGATAAAGACCGCAGACAACTGCCTGAAATAAAATGAATGGAGAGATAATTCATGTAAGTAAATTTACCTAAGCAATAAATGATGGAATCCGCCAACAAATTACATTAATTACCTCTTGAAATGTATGTCTTACTTTCCTATAGGTAATTCCTTCTAGCTTAGGTAAGCTGCAAAGATTAAATACATTTTCTGAAAAAAAAGTAATAATAGTTAACTTTCAGGGTGACATATACAATTTGTACGTTAGGTCAATAAAAAAAAACAAATCAGTTTCCAAATCTAGCGTCATCAAAGAGGGAAATGTTTCATTTACCTCACCTTACACTTACCATTAAAAACACTAACATAATTAAATCTAAATGGAAAGATTGGAAAGGAAAGTTTTATTCTGAGAATTTGCATAAAGAAAACCATAGATTTTAATGAAATGGCACAATTGAGTGATTTAGCAGCTATAGGGCACATTATCAGAAGACAATTTGATCCTTTTTGAGTTTTATTATCAATTTAGGTAGAGAATAAACCATATAAAAAGAACTACTACAGAAAAGTTTAAGTGTCAGGTCAACGAAGGAAGGATGACAAATATGATGTGCAAAAAGTATGCAATACTTCGATAATTCAGCAAGTGTCTGTAGATCTTTATAAGCCCCTTCTGCCGAGAGCATTGAACAAATAATTTGGATGCAACATTTTCCACCGGCTCTACTTTCACTCCCGAGATAGATTTTAAGAGCTCACTTGTCATGGAACTTGAAACCTGCATTCGTTAAATAAGACAAATTCTTACTTTCGCGCCCAGCATTTGAATTTTATGTTCTTCATTTCATTTCCAGCTGAATGTATGTAACATACTTCAACTATGGTGGGGACAGAATCCATTTTCGGAATTTGCTGAAGGGCTAAAACAGATAGACAAGCATCTGTGTCAACTTCATACCTAAGAAATTAAGGGTCTGAAATCAATAAACTTCATTAAAGTGAAATTCAGAATATTGATGAAAGACAATAAAGATAGAAGTAATTACGTTGCTAAAATAACCCAAGCTTCCATGTGATCATCCTGAAGTCAGTCATTGGGCAATGTTTTACATTTAACAGATAGAAAACAAGCCACTACTCTGATACAAGGGAGCTTAGCACTAATCCCTTGATTTTGAAAACTGTTCATTCTGAAATATTTTCTTTTTAAGTTTTGCTCAGTTTTAGTACACGGGTATTTTAGCAGTTGTTTTATTACATATTCAAACAGATAGGCAAACTATATTGAGCCGATGTTTCTCATCATTACTCTAGTTCCTTTTTTTGGTTTTTCCTTTCTTTAAGAGGACTCCTGGATCCTCCTGTACTTTAATTATTTCCTTAATCAATATAGTCTTCTATTGAAAAGAAAAAAGAAACCACAAGTAGTATTTGTCAATTGTATAATAAATCCTAACTAAAACCTCCACATTAGGATGAATTTATTAAAGGAGGCCAGGTAAACCCCCTTATCAATTTGCATTTTAAGCAGACAAGCTATTACCTATCCGCTTTTGTTGGCAGTATAATTATTGCACGAGCCTTGTTGGCTGCTGCTCTTTCATATGATTTCGTCAAAGTAAGGCTGCCACTGCAGAGCCACAAAATTTAGATGAGACATAATAGACCTTGAATTGAAAATCATAGTTTACTTTCAATTTTGTTTTTACCAGGACTTCTAATGTAATACATAAAACAACAAAACAAAGGAACAATCAGTGACTCTTAAAATGCAAAATTATACACTGTTAATGAAAATCAATGGAGTAATTGTCTTCATTGCTTTATTTATACTGGAGGAAGGATGCTCTGATTGATAGCTGAAATTTGTGAGAATCAATAGTTCTGACGTGCAAACTGAAGGAACTAAAAGTGCCATTATGCTCAAAAATAAAATGCAGATTAAAAATAACAAATGTAATAGAATAGGCATTCATATTACAAGATTTTACCTCATTAAAAGTAAAGGGGAAGTTGTCATGAATGTTTCCTTTTTAAACAACATGATATAGGAAGATATCCAAGCATTCGTACCTCTTTGTAAGGACGTCAATGTGATTTAAATCTTTCACCAGTGGTTCAGCCATTTTATCAATCTGTTTTCTAGGAAGATCAGACATAAGAAGGATTCTCTGCTTTCTGAATGGGAGCCAATCAGAGTATTAAAACGCCAGCATTTTAAACAGATGTTAGTATAACAACCTTATGTGAACAGCTTACCTAGCTGTAGCAGTGCCTAAGCGGACCGCAAATTCATGATACTTGTTTAGTTGCTTTAATATGAAAGGCAGATGACTATTCATACCACAAATGATGATATGATCAGTCTCCAAAACTTGCATTTGGGCTCCCTCTCTGATTCTTTGCATATTATTCTGCTCTAAAGACTGATAATTAAAAATGTGTACAGAAAATAATTCTTATTGAAAGATACTGCTTTGGACCTTACCCTAAATTGTTCGGTCATTGTACTTAGAAGGCGAGTGTAAAACAATATACCCCATATGGCAAGAATAAATCCAAGAGCACGCTCAACACGTGTTGGTTGCTGCAGTCCACCAAGAAAATTTGTTCTTCACTAATAGTCAAAGCATATAAACATCATAGTCAAATAAAAAAACGAGTATGAACTTTACAAGAATTCCAGCATACCCTTAAATGAGATGATGATGAAATAAGGCATGCCCAGGCTTCCCAGAAGCATTCCTCTAATGAATGTTTTTGACCCCTAAATGATTTAACATGGGCCCAGGTTAGGAAACATGGTTAAGCCCACTTACAGTGTAACTAAACACTTGTTCCCCACAATTTAAGGTTGTCAAATCACCAACGGGGGTTAGTCTGAGTGATAAGCGGCTTAGTATCGCTTAAACAAGATTTTGAGTTCGAGCCTTAGTTTATGCAGAAAATCCCCATTGGGAGACTCACCTACCATAGGCAGGTGCACAACGCGGGTCGGATCCGGATGTAGTTGGGGCAAAGCTCCGGTGAACCGAGTGGGCAACAAAAAAAAAGGGTTGTCAAATCTAAAATTTGGCCCAGACAATGAAAAAAGTTGCCAAGGGTTGCAAGGGTGTTCAGATATATCCTGACATATTGGGGTAATAGGAAGGTGCACTGTATTTTCAATAGGATAAAGAGGCTGGGGAAATGTGGACATTATGCCACCTACACCGATAAATATGAAAATCATGAACAATAAACACACGTCAGATGGTGCATATCAATGATTACCTGAATTTGAAGAAAAGGAGACCGCCAACAAAAACAAATGATGAACATGCTACAAGGAGCACCACAAAGATCCTGAAAGAGTCATGTGGGATAAAGCATATTATATGTATGGTCTCGTCAACACAATTTATCAAAATTGTTCAGATAAAATCAACTCAATCAACAATATAATATCAGAATTACCTAGCAGCCCCTCCCCCCAAAACAGAAAATGAGTAAGGAAAAAAGTTTCATATTTTCCTACCTGAACCCTTGTAATAAAACATTTTTCTTAGACTATTCCTCTTAAGTATCTCTGAATAAATCCATCAAGGTAAATTCTGTTCTGCAGGGGTTGTTTGGAAATAGGGAAAGGAGTGGAAATAGTTACCAAAAAGTCTCTCCATTGTTTGGAAGTTCAATGAAAAAGGAATAGCAAATCACTTTCCTATCTTTAGAAGTTATGATGCAATGGGATGAGATGGATTTGGAAAGTTAAATTTCAAAATATGCAAGAAAACTTTTCTGAAGGAATTAAAAGCAAAGAAAAATCATATGGTAAAGTAAATCATCTTATTAAAAATTGCAAAGGAAATATTCATCCTTAACAAAGTTTAACATTTCTCTTTAACCACATCCACTAAATCCCATAAAAGTACCATGTGTTAGAAAACCTACCCTTCTCTTATTTTTCCCAAGAACTCCTGCAACAAATCACAATTATATTGTACTCATGTTTAATAAAAAAACCAAAAGATTATTCCAAGTCATTTGACAAAACCAGCAATGCAGAAATGCATAACCATAGATCCCAAACATGCCTTTCTTTCACAAAAAAGGTTGGCATTCCACATTCTGCTTAGTATAGATTACGCATAACCAATTTAACATTTGCGATCGAGATTTAACAGAAAACTGTAGATAAACATGTGATCAAGTAACAGAGTGATGAATAAATACAGGCTTACGTGGCAACATTTCTCTCAAGTTGGATGTCGAACAAGTATATCAATCGTGCTAAGCTCCAACCAATATCGTTAAAAGAAGGAAAGGACACATTTAATCGAAGAGGGCTGGGTTTATTCAAGGTATTGGAGGCGCAAGCAAGAGGCAAGCCTGTTGCAGAAAGAGTTTGAAGCATATCTGGAAGTATCACTTGAACGACTTTCAACATCCGGTGAAAAAACATTTGGTGTGTTACTCTTTGGAAGAAGTACAATGACAAAGATTGTATCATGCTATTAGTCCACGGACCCTGCACATATGGCAGATGAGGGCATCAGCAAACACTAACTATCACAAGAAGAATTGATTCTGGTTGAAAGAGATATTTAATAATTTAACATCCGAAATGGGCATATGCATGGGTCTGTCCATGTCACTAAATAGCTTAAATTAATTGGTTAAGATTATCACATTCTTATATACTCTTCCTTCTTTTCAACACTTTTGAATGTGATACCTCTTTCAAGGCTTATCTCCAACACTCCCCAACATATGTAACTAGACTTGGCTCTCTATCTCTCTCCCTAAGTCCAGTTATCATTTTCCTGTACATTCGGGTCTTAGACGTATCAGGACCAGTCCTAATCGTGCCAGAACCTGCCTAGGATGTACCAAGACCCTGTCAAAGCCTGTCCACACTTGCCCGGACTTTGCACGACCCTACCCACACTTGCCTGGACCTTGTTCTTCATTTTCCAATCTCGAATTTTCTAACTTTTACTATTCCATCATTCATTTAGTTGATCTAGCCTTCAATTGTCTAGCCAAATTCTTCCTAAGCTTGAGTTCTTTGAGTCTCAAAGGCCTTAGGCCACAACCTTAACTTTTCTCCATTACTTGGGCTTGTACTCTTGAACCACAGAGACCCCCAGTCCAACAATTTCTTTTTAATAACCTGATAATTCCTAGCTTCAACTTTCATACATGTAATGTGATTCAAATCATAATTGCCTCCTTTTCCTTTTCTGACATATTTTTCTCATAGAGCATCAGATTAAGAAAATGACACTGTACGTCGTTACCAAAACTCTTAACTTCAGTGAATCAAAAGGAAAAAAATAATGCATGTAAGAAGATACTTTTCATACTTTATTTCTTAGCTTGGGAAAACCAGCATTATCCAATTCTATTGATGAGAAAATATAAAAGGCCATTCGATTATTATACGGTACAGACTCACAAGATCACTTGGCTTCAACTTTAGGAATATGCCAAAATTGGCATAAAAAATTTTATGTAAACATCTTATTAAAGAGTTGGTATTACATATAACTTTTAAGACTTTTAACTGCGTATTCCGTAAAGATACTACAAAATTTTGATCCTGGCATGAAGTGAAGGACAAGTTTAGATTGTATTTTCTGATAAGATTATATGCACGTAGTCACACAAAAAATACATACATTTTTCAGGATCTTCCATTCATTGCTGACCTGATTGATATTATTATTTATGTTCTCCATCATATTGAACTTGGCGTCCATACTTTCTGGAACACTAACATTTGTGTTCAAATCAGATTTATTTTCTGATTGGTAAGAGTGAGCCTCCCATCTACCTACAAGGATTCATCATGGATAGTTCAACCTTCAACTTTAGCAGAAAAATAGGAAAGAGATGGTTTAACGTTTAGGTGCCAAAAGCAGTTTAAATCTTTCCACATAATTTATTTCGAAGTGAACAGGAAAGAGCATATCCTGGGGACAAAGAGATTGACCAGAAAAGTCAATTCAATTCCCACCAAAAGATAAGGAGGAGAATAGAATACAAGAGTTGATTAGACAATAAAATTAAGAATCCTAACAGAACAAAGTAAAACCAAGGCAACTTTGACGAAAAGAACAGATGAAAATTTATAACCATGTTGCAATAGTCAACTCCAATGTAACATATCTAAAGATCTACACTCTTGAGTTTTTGAAATCAATGATATGCTGGAAAATATGGTTTAATAATTTTGATGATGAGAAGCATGCATCAGCATTGAAATTCAATCAAGCTGCTCAGTATGCCACCTCCATAAGTGAAGATGATTTCAAGCCATGTGGTGCAAGAGATACCAATATATATAAGGCACCACAAAGATATAGAAGACATAACAGACTGTACTCCAACTATTGGAAATAATTATGTCAGTGGAATAAGAACCGTATTAACAATGATGCAAGCAATTTCAGTAATGAAATTAATTTGTTTACTCAGTTTAAAACTTTCAATCCTGGATGACTGAGAAAGAATACATATTCATGGAGAGGCTTAGCAGTTGACTACGTTCAAGGCCTTCAAGCTCAGTAGCTTTTAGATAAAAACTGAAAAGGAAAATTCAAGCTTCTTTTTTGTTCTTTTCCTTTTCCCTTTGGCACAAGGAGCTCACCTTCACTGTTTTCTTTAAAACAATGTGCATGTAATGTTGAAGATTTCAACAAGCCATATCTGTTGGGCATGAATCTCCTGCACAGGTCTCATTAATGTCAATCTCCTACAGCACCCAAAAAATAAACAAAAAGTCTTCTGAACCATAAAAGTTGTAATATCCTGTCCAACTCCACCTAAGTGACAACCGGTCTATTCATTTAACATCAGCAATAAATGAATTAAAGACAGCTCTATCATTTAGCGATAAATGAGGTAAACCTCTTGTGAGTTCATTTTCATTACTCCTTTAGCGTAGAGCACTCATACCTCTGATATTTATATATTGCAATGCAATCTAATTTATATTTTGTTCAACCAACTGTATGGATAAATGGATTCTAAATTTTATACGAAAATTATTCATCTATCAGTATGCAAATGGCAACAGTACTCTTCCTTTCCATTACAGCTACAAAAAGATATTTAAGACTTTTACTGAGTTTGGAACCACGTTGGAGGGGTTGCAAAACGACATCTTGTTGCTGCTGTCAAAACCACGTTTTAGAACCACTCCAAGTGCTTCCAAACACACTCTGTATGGTTGAGTAGAACTGGGTTTCCTTTCCAGTTGAAAGTTGAAACTAGTTTGACTTTCCCTATAATGAGGGCAAACTTTCTGATTTGAGGCCGTGAGATTAAGTTACTAGGTATTCCTGATCAAAGTAGTCAAGTATGCACCACCAAAAATCTCTTAATCTCTTCCCAGATGTATGCTCCTCCCCATTAAAAAGGCCACATACTAATGATCTAAGCTTGGAAGTTTAAACTTTGAGAAAGTACCTCTTGCTATGAACTGATGATGAGAATTGACGACGGAGTCTTGGAACTCGAGGAGGAGGAAGCCATGGCTGTGTACTGTGCACTTGAGCCAGAGTCATAAGGCCTTCTTCTTCCTTAGTCCCCCACAATGAGAGAGAGAGAGATTAAAATCAGAGCAGGAAAAGCAATCACTGACAAAAATGTATGAGCGAGTCAAGATAGTGACGATGGTGGCGATGATTCTATAATGGGAATTATGATTACAAGGAAGAAAACAAAAAGAAAATAGCACTTGAAAGCGAAAGCGTGGAAGACAGCGAACAACGCAGAAGCGAACAACATCTTGTATGTATGCGCTGTGCTGTGAACAATAACATACTGAATCCTCCTCCTACTACCTCTCTCTGCTTGGACCACCAGTCAACCATTGTACCTTGAGAGTGCGAGTCTCTGAGAACACGACGTACGAGGTAATTAACCATCAATTACCCTTGTCAAATTGCAAAAAAAAAAAACAATTGATCTTTCCTTCTGACGGATTATTATTCAATTGTATCGGTTCCGACCAACTTCACATGATCGGCTAAGAGTAGTGTTTTTGAAAATCAGACTGGTCATTTTAGGAGGAACCAGGTTCTCCATCAATGATTAAGTCTCAAATCAAAAACAGATTCCCAATGCCATCATCTCTCGAATAAGAGTTTTGACGGCTAAGACTTCCTGCCCGGAGTTACAGTCTTGCTTAGCCGCCCGACTATCTAACAAGGAACCGATCCACACTTCCCTCGGCTCACCCATTGAACTGTGGTTGAGTCATTTGTAATTTAAAATTAAGATAAAATTACTGAAATATCCTCCTTGAAAAATTTATTTATTATTTTTTTTGATAAAAAAATTAGGAAAATGTTGAGCTCACCCACGGTATAAGGATAGGGCGAAATCTTTCTTTTTTCTAAGTGATACTAATGTTGAGTAGGGCGAACCGTCTATTACCCTCAGTCATAAACTTAGGTACCTAGAAGTTATGATACATCCTCAAGTATTATGATTAGAACCATAATAAAATAATATCTCTTAAAATTTAAATACACTCTAAATAATTATATATCTTATATTTTTACTATTTGAACTATGACAATGGGTTCCTTGAAAAATTTATTATCAAGTGGTATCTGAGCACCCGCTGCGGAGTTCGCTGCCATTAGACCAATATAAAGTTGGTAGAGTTGCATCTACTATAGGCGCTACGCATATGTTTTTAAATAAATTTCAGGATTTTGTACAATAAATTTTGTAATTAAAGATTTTTTTTTCAACAATTTTTCCTTAAATCAATATTTTATTTCTTATTAATTATTCATATAAAAATATAATACAAATACCATGAAAAATAGCATAGATAATAAAAGAACAATGCCTAGTTAAAATATTAATTAAAAAATTCAAAATAAAAATAGGAAAAATAGAAATTTTTTAATTAAATCGAGCTAAAATATTAAAATTAAAATCCAGGCATACCCTTTTAAAAAAACAAGAAAAATGACAAAAAAAACTATAAAAAATAATAAATGTTAAAATAAAATTTTACGTTAATAATACTATTGTTATAAAAATAAGAAAGTAAGAGAGTAGAAAGAATAACAAGACAAGAATTTGAGATGAGAGAAATGGAATGACAAGAGAGAATTCCTTATATATTTGTATATTCACTTGTCCAAATGCTTTCTATATAACCACTATTTATAGGCTACACCCATTAAAGACTAAACATAAGGTTACAAAATATTAAAGAGGAATAAAATGCCATTAACTATAAGAAACCCCTCTCAAGTCATTCATTGAGGAAGTTATAGTTTTATGGTATAAAGAGAAGAAGGAATCCTAAGAGGAATCCCAAGAGGTATAAGTTTTATGGACATCCACATGTGCAAGAATATTTGTAATACTCCCTCTTGGATGTCCATGACAGATATTATACCTCATTAAAACCTTACTAGGAAAAACCCATTGGGACAAAAATCTAGTGAAGGAAAAAGAGTACACAATATTTATTTAGGTTACCTTATCAAAAAAAAATTTAGGAAAACCCAATGAAAAACAAAATCCTTAAAATGAATAGTACATCAAGTACTTGTTTACTCCCTCTAATGACATTGTCAATTTATGTCTTTGAATCTGCGTATTCCAATACCATACACTAACTTCTCAAATGGCTTAGTTGGTAGTGTCTTGGTAAACAAATCTTAGCTAAACACATTCTCGACTTGCTTCATGAACTGCAATGATTTCTGTATGATTTGATGAGGTAGCTGATAAAGTTTATTTTATCGAACGCTAAGATATAGCTGTACCTCCACAAGTAAATAAATATCCTGTATGAGATCTACCTTTATGTGGATCTGATAAAAATCCTGCATCTGCATAACCAATCAATTGTGATCCGAATTCATTAGAATAAAATAATCCCATATCAATTATCCCTCGAAGGTATCGAAATATATGTTTAACTCCATTCCAATGTCTTCTTGTTGGAGAAGAACTAAATATTGCCAATAAAATCACAGAAAATGCAATATCAGGTCGTGTTGAATTAGCAAGATATATTAGTGCCCCTATAGCACTAAGATATGGTACTTCTGGACCAAGAAGTTCTTCATTTTCCTCTCGAGGACGAAAATGATCTTTTTCTTTAATTAATGATCTCACAACCATTAGAGTAATTAATGGATGTGATTTATCCATATAAAATTGCTTTAATATTTTTTCAATATAAGCTGATTGATGAAGAAACACTCCATTTGTTAAGTGCTCGATTTGTAAACTGAGACAAAACTTTGTTTTTCCAAGATCTTTCATTTCAAATTCTCTCTTTAAACAATCCACTGCTTTTTAAAGCTCTTCAAGAGTTCCAATTATATTCAAGTCATCCACATAGACAGCAATTATAACAAATTCTGATATGTTCCTTTTTATAAAAACACATGGGCTAATTGAGTCATTTTTATAGCCTGCTTTCAACAAATATTCACTTAGACGGTTATACCACATTATTCTAAATTGTTTTAATCCGTATAAAGATTTATGCAAACGAATTGCATAATTTTCTCGAGAATTCTTACATGCTTCAGGCAATTTAAAGCCTTAAGAGATTTTCATATAAATTTCAGTATCTAAAGAACCATATAAGTATGATGTAACAATATCCATTAGACGCATATCAAGTCTTTCATGTACTGCCAGACTGATTAGATATCTGAAAGTAATTGTATCCACTACAGAAGAATATGTTTCCTCATAATCAATGCCAGGTCTTTGCGAAAAGCCTTGTACCACAAGTCGTACTTTATATCTAATAACCTCATTTTTCTCATTTCGTTTTCGCACAAAAACCCATCTATATCCAACTAGTTTAACACCATTTGATATTTGGACTACAGGTCCAAAAACTTCACGTTTTGAAAGTGAATTCAATTCTGCTTGAATTGCGTCTTTCCATTTTGGCCAATCATTTCTATGTCTACATTCTTCAACTGACCTAGATTCAAGATCCTCACTTTGATTAGTTATTTCAATAGCAACATTGTATGAAAAACTATCGTCGACGACTATATTTTCTTGGTCCCACCTTTGTCCCGTATTGACATAACTTATCGAGATCTCTTCATTATTTTCAGGTACCTGGACCTCTTCTGGGGTCTTTTGATTTGTTATGTGCTGGGTATCTCCTATAAGACCAGCTTCCTCAATTTGACCATCTTGATTGTTTACTCTTTTCTTTTTAGGATTTTTATCTTTGGAATCGATTGGTCTACCACACTTCAAACGTGGTTTAGTTTCATTTGCACTTGCTACTTGTCCTGCTGGAACATCAATTCGAATTGGAGTATTTTCAGATGGAATATAAGATTTAATAATTCTCTTGGAGTCAGTAAATGCATCTGGCAGTTGATTTGCAATATTTTGCAAATGAATTATTTTTTGAACTTCAAACTCACATATTTGTGTTCGAGGATCTAAATGAGATAACGATAATACTTTCCATGTGATTTCTTTATCCCGCTGCTTATTATCTCCCTCTAATGTTGGAAAATTTATCTCATCAAAATGACAATCATCGAAATGTGCCGTAAATAAATCTCCTGTTAACGGTTCTAAATACTTGATTATAGAAGGAGATTCATAACTAACATATATTCCTAACCTTCTCTGAGGTCCCATCTTTGTGCGTTGTGGTGGAGTAATTGGGACAAATACCGCACATCTAAAAATTCTAAGATGAGAAATATTTGACTCCTGACCAAAAGCCAATTGTAATGGGGAGAATTTATGATAACTTGTTAGCTTGATGCGTATAATTGTTGATGCATATAAAATTGCATGTCCCCAAGTTGAAATGGGAAGTTTTGTTCTCATAAGTATTGGTCTAGCAATCAATTGGAGGCATTTAATTAATAATTCTGCTAAACCATTTTGAGTGTGGACATGAGCAACATATTTCTCTACTGTTATTCCAGTTGCCATGCAATAATCATTAAACTTTTGCGATGAAAACTCACTCGCATTATCAAGACGAATTGTCTTAATTACATATTCTAGAAATTGTGCTCTTAATCGAATTATTTGAGCAAATAATCTACCAAATACTAAATTATGTGTAGATAACAAGTACACATGTGACCATCTTATAGATGCATCTATTAAAACCATAAAATATCTAAATGGTCCATATGGTGGATGAATAGTTTCACATATATCCCCTTTGATACGTTCTAGAAATGCAGAGGATTCTACCCCAACTTTTGTTAGTGAAGGTCTTGTAATTAGTTTGCCTTGAGAACAAGCAACACATGAAAAATCTTTAAATTGAAGAATCTCCTAGCTCTTTAATGTATGTCCATGTGAATTTTCAATAATCCTTCGCATCATAGTTGATCCGGGATGGCCTAACCGGTCATGCCAAACAATGAATGTATTTGTATCAGTAAACTTCTGGTTTACTGTAGCATTTATTTCAATTATACCAATATTTATATATTACAAACCAGAAGATAATGCAGGTACTTTTTCAAGAACACATTTTTCTCCATGTCTAACAATTGTAATATATAGATATTCAATATTTTTCTCATCTATAGTCTCAATATGATACCCATTTCGGCGGATATCTTTAAAACTTAATAAATTTCTTTGAGACTTAGAGGAATATAAAGTATCATTAATTACAAAATATGTCCCTTTGTAAAATATTATCATTGCTCTTTTGGAGCCTTCAATTAGTTTTGTATTACCCGCTATAGTATTGATGCTTGCACCATTCATTGTCAAATGAGAAAAATATTTTTTATCTTTGAGTATGGTATGTGTTGTAGCACTATCTATGAGACATATATCTTTATCCTTGTGCCCAATAAAAGAGAGAAGAACATCCATATTCTTAAATTTTTCAGAGCAATATTGTGCTGATAACGTGTTATAAAAATAAAAAAGTAAGAGAGTAGAAAGAATAACAAGACAAGAATTTGAGATGAGAGAAATGGAAGGACAAGAGAGAATTCCTTATATACTTGTATATTCACTTGTCTAAATGCCTTCTACATAGCCACTATTTATAGGCCACACCCATTAAAGACTAAACATAAGGTTATAAAAGATTAAAGAGGAATAAAATGCCATTAACCATAAGAAATCCCTCTCAAGTCATTTATTGAGGAAGTTATAGTTTTATGGCATAAAGGGAAGAAGAAATCCTAAGAAGAATCCCAAGAGGTATAAGTTTTATGGATATACACATGTGTAAAAATATTTATAACAACTATATTTATTATTGGTACTATTTTATCTATTGTTAATAATAATCTTACGTTAAAATTTATCATTTTTTAGAATATTTTACTATTATTTTCTTTTCAAAAAAAAATTTAATCGGGCTAAGAAGACTAATTAAGTTTAAGGAATTTTTAATCATATTAAATGACCACATTACCCTTGCTCCTTTTAAAGCCACCTTTTTTCTTCCAAACCCAAAACAACGCTGCAGACTTATAAATTGTTAAATTAAACTTGTAAATTTTTAAATTTATCCTGTGATCAAATAGCAACATAAGTTTATTTCAGTGCAACTTTACTAAAAAAGTTTTTTTAATATCTAATAGGGTGTTTTTCAGCAATTTCCCTTGAAATTAATATATTTTATTTTTATTGATTATTTATATAAAAAATATAATACCAATACAGCGAAAAAGTAGGATACATAATAAAAAGCAATACATTGTTGAAATATTAATTAAAAAGCTCAAAATATCAACACTAAAATAGTAAAAGCAATATATATGGTTAATATTAATAATTAAGATTAATTGTTAATATTGATACTTGACAATTAAGATTAAGCAATATATGATATTAGAAAACCAAACTGAAGAGCATATATCGGATTCTGTTCCTGAAGAAGACGAAAAAGCATATGGGATTACAACCTAACCTTTTATTTTCTTTCTCTTTTATTATTAAGATCTCTCTTATCCCTATCTCTCTAAATAATTATAGAAATATTTTATATTATTATATTTTTTATCATAGAAATATGATTTAAACAAATAATATAAAAAATAAAAAAGATGATACTCAGTTCTTCGATCACACTTAAGGCATGTAAAGTGTTTTTTTTTATGTAAATTTAAATTAAATAAAGATATTAAAAAAAATAAGACACATGATAAAGTGAAATTAAAAAAAATAGTATAAATTAAGCGATATCCCTAATCGATAGTTTAAAGATTAATTCTTTTAACATATAAATATTATTAAAATAAATTGTCTCTCTTAACAAAATATTTTTTATACGTACATTCTGATTTAAATATAGGAATAATGTTTAAATATATCTATCAATTGTGCTAAATTTTACTAGTATGTTGAAAAATTTGAATAAATTGATGCAATTTTTTTAAAAAAAGAATTAGCTGACGAATCCACCATCGTTATTAAAAATTTAAAATATGAACTATTGTTGGCAAAAAAAAATAAAATATAAATTATAAACAAACTTTTTCGAGATAAGCTCCAAATAAAATATATTAGAGCTTCTTTCTTCTATGCATAGAAAAAAAGAAAGAAAGATATATATTAAATAATTAAGTGACGAAGTTAAATTTATTATATGAATATAAATATTAAATAAGAATAAAATTAAGAAATTTTTTAAATTTTAAAATAAAATTAATAAGATTTAAGATTTTTTTAATTATGATTAAATATTTTAAAAATACCTTATTTATAAATAAGATCATTATTGATTACTAATAATTTATCACGATTAGTTTGATGTTAGTTTTAAAATCATGTAGACGAATAGGGCATAATATATGTAAAGAAAAGTTTATTTTTAGTTATTTAACTTTAAATAAAATTTTTATTTTAATTTCTTAATTTTATAAAATATTTTTTAATCCTTTAGTTATTTTTTCTTAATTTATTTAAAAAAATAAAAATGATTGGTATAAAAAGTATTATTTGAGACTAAGGTTAGAAGAATAAAAAGATAATTTATAAAATTAAAAAAAATATTATATAAAATTTAAAAATAAAAATAAAAAATGCACTTATATATCATCTATCTTCACTCGCCGCTTTCTCCTCTTCCAGTTTGTCACTTTTTCTTCTTCCCACCACCAATATTCTCTAGGGTTATCCATTTCGTCCTGACCTGATCTTAAATAATTTAAGATAGATTCATCTTATCTCATAAAGAGTTAAGATATAATATTCTAGAATGGGATAAAGAAGAGAGTTGGGATAGGACGGGTCTCGGCCTAACCCTCGAAATTCTCGTCCCGTCCCAAATATTTTTTTAAAAAAATAAAAAATATTTTTATTTTATTTATTTTTTATAAAAAATAAAAATAGAAAATAGTATTAGTTATATCATATTATTTATTATATGATTGTATTTTTCTCTTCCTTATATGTATTTATTTCTTTACAGATGAAGCAGTAACTTTAGTTGGTGAAGTGAAAAAATTAAAAAAGTAATAGTATTTATAGTATAATTAATGATATTTATTGTTTTAAGTTACTAATCATTATAAAGAGAATTTAATTTATTCTATTATTTTTTGTGTTTTGATTATATGTTACTAATATATAGGATGTACATAAAATATCTAATATTTTATTCTTTTTTTAATTGGGTTCGAGAATTCCCGAACCCGTCCTGACCCATTCCAATCTCGAAAAGAATCGGGATATATTCGGGACGGGATGGGATACAAGACGCATTTTTGCGTCCCGTATCCTATCTCTGAACAGGGTTATTTCAATTCTATCCCATGTCCACCCCTACCATTCTCATAATATGCAAGTGAAAATGGCTGACACGTCAGCTTACACAAGAAATAAATTTGGTGATGTGGTGTGCTTTTATTAGTTAGAGTAAGAATAATATATAAAAATTCTTCTTGATATCTAATATAAGTTATTTGAAGAATTAATAATATTTATTTACTAATTTTATCAATATAATTAATACTTTAATGTGACTCTCTGCAATTTTCTCTTTTCTTCAAAATCTCATGAATAGGATAAAGTTAACAAATTTATTAATTTAAGATAAATTTAATAAATTTATTATCATTTTTTAATTCATGTTAATTAATTGGAAGTGTCATGTGATAAGGACAAGAGAGGATGAGATGATGTCGTCTCGTGACGCACGTGCCCACCCAATTCTCACCAGCTCATCAAAATTGCATCTACCAGACTTCCACTATTTATGCTCCCCCCACACTTGGGAGTGTCACCACTATAAGAAGTTGCTGAAGAAAAGTGTAGTATTTTAAAAAGTAAGTAAAGTGGGAGATGTGGTCCACAACAAGTTTCCACTCTTGTCATTGAAAAGTTTAAGGGTAAGAATTTCGTTTGGTTGCTAGAGAGAGGACTTTTATTCCATTGCAAAGCTTCCACCTTTTCTCTCCTATAACTATATTTGGATTAAATCTAATCTAAATTCTTATATTTTGATGAAATTTTAATTTTGATATATATATATATATATATATATTATCAATTATTATTATTTTTTATCTCTCGTCATGAATATATACAGAAAATAATTAGAATAATATTTATTAAAAAGATAATAATAGAGAATTATCTATAATAATTTAGACAAATAAGGTCATTGGATATACTAATAAGGATGATAAATTAAATAATATAAAATTCTATAAAAGGAATAGAAAAAAAAACTAAAGATGACTCTTAAGGAGGTTGTTAAGTGGGACTTTTTAATTAACAATTTAACTAAAAATTTAATTTTTTATAGAGCAGAATAGCATCGTGTAACATATGTAATCAATTATTCTTAATGAAATAAAGCTTATTGTTGTTATTATTTTCTGTCCCTCTTATTTATTCTTTTCAAAATATTGATCTCTATATTTTTATAAGAATTTAGTTGAACTTAATGATATTAACTTAATTTGTCAATCTTTATATTTAATCAAATTTTAGTTTTAATTTTGGAAGTCTTAGTTGCAAAGGCCAATATCTGATGTTCATTGATTTTTCTACTCAAAGAGGATGTTTTTTCTTTAAACTCTTAGTTACTTAAGTCTTTAAATAATCATTTTAGAAAAATATAACTCAAAAGGCATTCAGTGATAAGGCAAAAAAAAGAAAGAGCATATTTTGATGTTGACAGAAAAGCAGTGCAGATCAAAGGTGACGGAAGAAATCACTTTTGATCAAGGAAAACCAAATTGAGCAGCTGGATTTTGATTCATCAGAAGAAAGCTTGAAATCAATTTTGTGAGGGCAAAATCCATTTTCACATAAGGTAATTTGAAGATCAACTTCCGGTAGATATAATTTTCTCAATTTAAATCCAAATTAGGCAAATGACATGTCATTGGAAAGCTCTTCGAGTGTCAACGATTAGTTGTCCTAATGGCAACACCACCTTCCATACTTGGATGAAGTTTCAGATTCAAAAGCCTTGTATTTTGAAAAATGTAATCAAAATAGTGAGCAATTGGAAACATTTTTCATAAATATTTCAATTTGAAGCACCATATTTCGAAAATCATATCTATTTCATATGAAAATATTTTGTTTTTGAGATGGATATCATTGAAAAGCTTATTGAATATATTTTAAGGTTAAATGGGGATTTTGTCCAAATTTTTTTTATTAAGAGCGCTAGTTGTTTAAAAATTTATTTAAAAATAATGTCATCTTAAAAATGTCTAAAAATAGTAATGTCACCCTCATATTAATAAATATATTAAGTTTAATCGTTAAATTTTATATTTGACTAATTTATGTTGATGATAAGGAAAAAGATAAAGAAAATCCATATGAATTTTTAAAAGATGGATTAGGTATCTGAATATTGAAAAAGACAGATTGGATAGGAGGCTCAATCTGTCTTTTGAAAATTATGGGAAAAAGACTAAAATAGCCCTCATTATAAGAGGATACTATAGTAACAGCAAGGTAGCATCAGTAGACAGTGTTATCAGCGTGAATGACAGAAAAAGCTTATGAAAGATGCCTTTGTTTGAGCTGAAGCTAAGAAGGAGGAAATGTAAATAAATAGTTGACACAAATCTTCTTATTTTATTCCATTGGTAATCAGATATGTTTTATTCATTTTGATGGTTACCTTGGGAGAAAGAGTTTGACAAAACTGTAACATCAAGTAGTTCAAGAAAGAAGCCGGAGAAATTGCAAAGGATAACTTCAGCACACAAGTGAACAATCATTTGGGAAATATAAGTCATTTGCGAAAGAATAAATCATTTGCTTTTCTCTGCTAACATGCAAGTCATGAAACTAATTGGGTCATTTGTTACTCTTATAATGATATTTATAACTTCAGGAATGATTTTCACAACTTTAGTAAAAAAGTTTTATACTCTGTATAAAAAGTTAGGTGTAATTAGTTGGGTTAATTATGATTCCTCTAATAGGATATACAACTTTAGAAATGATATTAAGAATATTAATTTAGACATTTAATACTCTAAGAAAAGTTAAGTGCAATAAGTTGGGTTATTTAATAGTCCAGTAATAATTTTGAAAACTTGAGTTAAGAAATTTAAAACTTTGTAATAAGTAATTGACATTGCTTTCAGGTTTGCAACTCTTGTAATAAAATTTGCAAGTTTAGATATTGTTTTGACAACTTAAACTAAGATATTTACTTAACCGAGAAAAACTGATAACCTCCATTGTATCAACGAATTATGTGTTGTGGTTATCTTGTAAAGTGTTGATGATGATTGTTAGAGACGTAAGATTGCAATAAATGCTTTATTTGTTGCAGGTTAGTGGGCAAGATGACATATAATATTGTCTCAACATCTTCAAAGGAAATTTGTTATTTTTTCCATATAGGTGGGAACTTTGTATATAATGTTAAAGGTGGAGTTAAATATAATGGAGGGGATATGAAGGTAAAATGGATAAAGGAGTGGATGGCAGTTGAAGAATTGAGGGTAATGATAGGTGGATGGTTTGGTGTAGGTTGTAGTGCTCGTGTCATGAAATATACAGTGAAGTTTGATGAGAGAATATTATTAAATTTCAATGATGATAGTGAAGTTTATAATCTGTTTAAGTTTAATGACAGCAGTGCACATGTTTATTTAGCAGCTAAAGTAACTTATAATATACCAGAATAAAGAGATGATCCATATATGTAAGTGAAATTTCTTGTGTTTATTTAT
Organism: Leucaena leucocephala; assembly: GCA_037074615.1. Lineage (NCBI taxonomy): Eukaryota > Viridiplantae > Streptophyta > Magnoliopsida > Fabales > Fabaceae > Leucaena > Leucaena leucocephala. The sequence goes on along the minus strand of CM073533.1, from coordinate 8,468,175 downwards.
GGAAGTTGTTAATTATTTCATTGTGTTAATGTTTTGCAAAACATATTTTCTTGTTGACAGTATTAAGGATTTGTTCGAAGTGTCAGAAGAAATGTGCCCCTCTTTGTGGAGCGAGGGTAACAATTTGGAAATTTTAGTTGAACAAACTACTGGTGGAACTATAACTAATAGGGGTGGTAGAAGACTTAATTTAAGCATACCATATGGAGTACAAAGGTCACAAACATCGATGGCTGCGATGAACTATGTGAAATTGAAGGAAGAGTTTGTTGGAGGAATGCATATTTTTGCAAATGTGGACACATTTAAGAAGGCGTTACATAAGTTTAGTTAGTGGAATTATTATTTATGTAAGTTACAAATTCCACTGAAAAAGTTACACCGGCTATTGCCTTATAAAGGTCAGACACAATTATCAGTTGTATAGAACCAACTATTCGTTTAATCATGTAAAGAAACCATGTCCAGTTCTGTAATGTCTCTCCCTTCACAATTGCTAATGCAAATGGAAACAATTCATCGTCTGTATCGTACGCAGTAGCTGCCTACAACGTCCTCTTGTAGGGTCCACTTAAATTAGTTCTGTCAATATATATGACACGTCTACAACCAGCAATAAACCCTTCTATACAACATCCATAGGTTATGAACACACGCTCAAATGTATTTCCACTAGCCACCCATTCAGCCATAGTATTGTCATCACTTTCCTTCAACCGTTGACATATCTATAGTATTAACATATAAGACTGATAAGGTCTACCATGTATGTCCTTCAATACTTTTTCTTTCGCCATATATGCTTGCTTATATGTCAACTTCACGCCATAATCTCTCTCCAAACTCTTTCTTATTTCATTTGGATACTTGTTTACATGATCCCTCATGTCATCAATTATAATTGCTGATGTCAAGGTAGCACTTCCACCATGTGTCACTTTAAGATTGTCTTGGGTACTATGAACATGGTCGTTTCTAAATTTTGTCACACGTAGGAAATGTGTGATCTTGCTAAGTACTCTGGCAGTAATACGCCACGGACAACCTTCAACCTTACATTTCACGTACATATTATCCTTATAATTTTTTATATATTTACACTCAAACTGATGCGCAATACTAAACTTGTGTAATGCCTTCTTAAATGTGTTCACATTTGCAAAAATCTGCATTCCTTCAACCAACTCTTCTTTCCATTTCACATAGTTTATCGCAGCTATCGATGTTTATGACCTTTGTACTCCATATGGTATGCTTAAATTAAGTCTTCTACCACCCCTATTAGTTATAACTCCACTAGTAGTTTACTCAACTAAAATCTCTAAATTGTTACCCTCGCTTTACAAAGAGGGGCACATTTATTCTGACACTTCGAACAAATCCTTAATACTGTCAACAAGAAAACATGTTTTACAAAATATTAACACAATGAAATAATTAACAACTTCCATAAATAAACACAAGAAATTTCACTTACATATATGGATCATCTCTTTATTCTGGTATATTATCAGTTACTTTAACTGCTAAATAAATATGTGTACTGCTGTTATTAAACTTAAACAGATTATAAACTTTACTATCATCATTGAGATTTAATAATATTCTCTCATCAAATTTCACTGTATATTTCATGACACAAGCACTACCATCTACACCAAACCATCCACTTATCATTACCCTTAATTCTTCAACTATCATCCCCTCCTTTATCCATTTTACCTTCACACCCCCTCCATTATATTTAACTACACCTTTAACATTATATACAAAGTTCCCACCTACATGGAAAAACCAACAAATTTCCTTTAAAGATGTTGAGACAATATTACATGTCATCTTGCCCACTAACCTGCAACAAACAAAGCATTTATTATAATCTTATGTCCCTAACAATCATCATCAACACTTCACAAGATAACCACAACACATAATTCATTGATGCAATAGAAGTTATCGGTTTGTCTACGGTTAAGTAAATATCTTAGTTCAAGTTGTCAAAACAATCATTGAACTTGCAAATTCTATTATAAGAGTTACAAACCTAAAAGCAATATCAATTACTTGTTACAGAGTTTTAAATTTCTTAACTCAAGTTTTCAAAATTATTACTGGACTATTAAATGACCCAACATATTGCACTTAATTTTTCTCAGAGTATTATGTCTAAGTTGATGTTCTTAATATCATTTCTAAAGTTGTATATTCTATTAGAGGAATAATAATTAACCCAAATAATTACACCTACCTTTTTATAAAGAGTATAAAACTTTTTTGCTAAAATTGTGAAAATCATTCCTGAAGTTATAAATATTATTATAAGAATAGTAAATAACCCAATTAGTTTCATGACTTGCATGTTAACCTTACTATGACTATTGAGTCATGAAAAAAGCAAATGATTGTTCTTTCGCAAATGACTTGTATTTTCTAAATGATTGTTCATCTGTATGCTGAAGTTATCCTTTGAAATTTCTCCGACTTCTTTCTTGAACTATTTTACGCTACAGTTTTGTCAAACTCTTTCTCCCAAGGTAATCATCAAAATAAATAAAATATATCTAATTACCAGTAGAGTAAAACAAGAAAATTTCTATCAACTATTTACTTATACTTCCTCATTTTTAGCTTCAGCCTAGATAAAGGCATCTCTCCTAAACTTCTTCTGTCATTCGCGCTGATAACACCGTCTATTGATACTGCCTTAATATTACTATAATATCCTCTTATAATAAGGGCTATTTTAGTCTTTATTCTAGAATTTCTAAAAGATAAATTGAACCTCCTTCTCAATATATTTTTTTCAATATTCAGATATCTAATCTATCTTTTAAAAATTTAGATGGATTTTTTTTTATCTTTTTTTCAAAAAAAAAAATCCCCTCCGTATCATCTTTATCACCCAACCTAAAATCCTCCATTGTTAAAGCTCGCTTGCTTCTAGAACCTCAACCATACACAAATATACAAATAACAACTCAATCAAAATCTGAGGCAACCAGATTTTCTCTATAAACCTCAAATCTCCATGTACCCATCTAACTTCTTTTTTCTCCAATCTCAGCAAGGATGAAGGAGAGCTAATGACGAAACACCAATGAGGTTACCATTGACTTCATCTTCTTTCGCCATCACCTGCCTCGTCCACTTAGATCTCGGCCTGCTACTGTTTCGAGAACCTCTCTTCCTCCTCGCTATCAGTGTGTGAGCGTACCCTTCAATCTGTCGCTATTGTGGGTGTCATAACTCCTCTTCACTTTTCTCTGTTCTATGCATTCTGAGGTGTATGGTAGAAAGACAAAGTTAGGTTTTGGCCAGAAATTGGACATATTCAGATTTAAGGTAAAAGTTGTGGTTCTGGTTTTGTGGCTTCAAGTGTTAAAAAAATGGAGATAATAATTTTGGCAGCCATAGAACCTCCTCCCTAGGTTAATCCATCCATGAAGTACTCCAACTTCCCGTCAACACTGTCACTGAAGATGCAGTAGAGTCTCCCACCGTTTCTCTTCTCTCCTGTTCACACCTTCGGCGGAGATGCAGTGAGCTGCTTGCCTTAATTTAAATCGACCCCTCAATTTTTGCTATTCTTTTGACGAGAAGTGGTGAGTTCGGGGGTTTTTTTTTTTCAGAAGAGGAAGAAGTACGTTTTGAGCAGAGGAAGAAGTAGGGCTGTGCATGATGCCCGGGAGCTCGGTTCGCCCGCCCAAGCCCGAGTCAAAATAGCCCTGCCCAGCCCAAAAAAATTAGCCCGATATATAAATGGGCTATTTCGGGCCGGGCCAAATGTCGGGCCGGGCACCGGGCAAGCTATAATGCCCTGCCCATTTGGCCCGGCCCAATATATTATATATATATATATATATATATATATATTTTTAAAAAAAACTAATTGTTTTGCCCTAAAGGAAGCTGAGATTGCAAGTCGAGCAAGAGTTGTTCTTTGGCCAGTGCTGTGTGTGTTCACTGTGTTGCGGCGTGCACCTCTCCGCCTTCAGCTCCCACCAGGTATAGTCTCATCTTCTTTCTGACACTATCCCTGCATTTCCAGAGCAATATGATTCTGTCAGTTGCCCTCTGAACTTCTCCGACGAGTTTTTCCAATGGGTGAAGAATGCGTGTGGTGTTAACAAGCACGACGCCGGCAGGAAGCTCCCCCGTAGCCGGTGTTACCCTGTTCTGGCTACCTGGCTGTACTCCGCCACAGCACTCGGCAGGGTCGGTGGGATTGGTCATGCATCGAAGGGTCGTAATGCGCATACGACATCGTACGACATGCTGTTGCTGCCGGATGATTCGGAGACTTGTGTGGGTGATATGGGGAAGGCTTTGAAAGTGAAGGGGATTGATCTGGTTCAGCCAAATGAGACTTGTGATGTGGTTTATTGCTATTGTGGTATAAGGCTTCACCCTTTGAGTTGCCCTGAGGCGTTTTCAGTGAACTAAGATGGGAATGTTGTTGAAGATGAAAGTGTGAAAATGCTTGAGAGAAATCGCTTGAGTATTAGCTCCAATGTCGATATTGGTGGGTGTTCTAAGTGCTTACACAGTCTCTATAAGGCAACTGGTTCATTCTCTGTGTCCGTGTATTGATTTCTTGCTCTCAGCTTACTACATTGTGACTTTGAATTTGATGGATCTTGCTTAAAACTGAAGAAGATGAAGAAGCTGATCAGGGTTTTGTCTTCATCTTTTTCATGGTTAGATATCAGGAGAGTTATCTTCCCTGTTGCTTTCTGCAATTGGGCGTAATCCTTGCGCCATTAGAGCTTATGTGGTTTATGAACTTGGACATTATCCTGTTAATGATACAGTCTGTGAGAAAGTTAAACAATTATGATAAATGACTCAAATGCATTAACTTAAAGGTTCTAAGAAATTATAACTATAATCATATTAGTAACTGTTCAACCACCTACTATGTAGTTTGTTAGAGATCATTGTTCTATATGGCTCCTTTATCTAATTTCAAGAACATTAGGGATATTGTTCTTCTTTTGTTTTTTCCCTTTTCAGCATATTTGGGATATGGTACTTTACTACTGGCTAGATGACTAATATATATTTGAAGTGTAAAATTAGCCAAATTTTTATCGTGAAGAACAAGCTTTTGTCCATGCTGGTGTTCTTGTTTCTTAGCCTTCCTAGCTATACATGGTAGCCAGTAGAGCAGCAAACAAAAATTTTCTTTCTTTCTGGAAGTACCTTACAAAAAAAATGGCTGCAAATGACATCTGATTATCTATCTGATTCCTCTGAAATATTCACCTTATTTCCTTAGTCACATATATATTCCCAAGTTAGCACAGATTCAGGAGCATTAGATGACCATGAACACTAAGGCCTCCACATCATCAAGTTTATTTAACACGCAATGATTTGAAATCCTTAAATAATTACATAAAATTTCATTGATCATTGAGATTGCATTTAGTAACATTGTTCACTTTCGTTGAAATGTGCGTGAACTTGAATCTCTATTGATTGTTACCATCTACTTCTACATTGGCTTCAAAAATCTGTCATTTCCCAGAGATTGGGACATTCTGCTGCACCAATTTTATTTCATGGTCACTATGTTGGGGGTAATGGCACAAGTAAAGGATATTTGGGGCATGTGTTTGGGCCTTGAGACAACAAAAACAACTTTATCGTAGCATCGTTTGAATACAATATATAAAGTATCCTATCAACTATAACTGCATTTTGGTAATTTTATGAAAGTAATACAGAGTAAACATTCATGAATACCAGAAACATCTGTTTTGGGATCTGAACAATTGATGATACTTTATTCATCCTATCAACATACAAAAGCAACAATTGATGATACCAGAAACATCCAAATTTCTTCCATATATTCTTGCAGTATGATGAACTTTTGCCTTCCCAGCTGCCTCCCACAAGGTTAATCATTGTTTGGTAAAGCTGGGGCGTTGTTTACATTAGTTTTTCATCATGTGATTGGTTTTTTCTCTTTATAATGAAGATATTGCTGCAGTTCATTGTTATAGCAATAATGGTTTGCATTTCACATGTTTTTGTGTTCTTTGCAATACATATTTGGATGTTCAATTTTAAATAAGATTTGTAGGTTTTTTCTCCTTTTGAAGGGTAGTTTGTCTTAGCAAATAGTTAATCTTAAGTCAGAAATTTCAGGTGTAATTTTCTCCTAGAGAAGGAAAATTCATCTTTATTCCAGTTTATTTTCACCTGTGAGCCATGCACTTTGATATATAAAATGTCTGACTGCTTTGTGATGATTCCTTTTATTTACACATTGTGGAAAACTAATTCTCAAAAATATAAAATTTCCTCCCACATGAGCAGAATATTACTATTTGGGCATGCCCATGCCCAGCCCGATATAGTTAGGGCTTTTATCGGGCAGGGCCGGGCACCGGGCTGTAAAATGCAACCCATGCATTTTCTGGGCAGGGCACCGGGCAGGGGGGCTGCCCTGCCCATGCACACCCCTAGGAAGAAGTAACCAACGATGAGGAGGAAGCAGACATTGAGGTGGCGATGATTTGGATCATGAAGTGACATAAAAAGTACAATGTCAAAGTTCTAGACAAAGAAAATGATCAAAATTAATATATGTTAACATGAGGGCGATATTATTATAATTTAAATATTTTTAAAATAATATTATTGTAAAATTTTTTTAGATAATTAATATTATTGAAAAAAAATTTATAAGACAAAATTACCATTTAATCCTATATTTTAATATGAAAATTTCACTTTAAAAGCATCTATAGTTTATGATATCTTGTAAGAACATTTATCACTAGAAATGTTCTTAAATATTTATATTTTGACTTCAAAATCCATTTCCATCATCATTTCAAAGTCCCCTTAAGCTTGACTTGTTTCTTTGTCAATCATAGAGAATTTGTTTTTTAAAGAAACTCGCTCCTTCAAAAGTTTGTCCTATTTGCTTAGAAGGGTTTTAAACTATAGAACACGTGCTATTGTTATGATATTGTACACACCATCTCTGGTTTCGAAGATGCTTAATTTGAAAGGCTGGATTCTTCAAGTGTTTTAAAGTTTTAAAAATAATCGGGCTGCTGTAAGTGTTCTTCAGCATTAGGGGAGTTTGAAATGGCTATGATTCCTAATCAAGTGGTTGATGATGCATTTAAGGATTTTTTTTTTAATTTTTTAATTAAAAGATAAGTTTATTCATGGAAAATTTTTTGTTAAAAAAAAATCTATTTCAATAATTTCTAACTCTCCAAAGAATTAATCTTTATTTATCGGTTGGAAAATACAACATAAAATCTACCTAAAAAAAACAAAAAGACAATTTCATTAAAGTAAAGCAAAATGTACAAGAACTAGGCTACATTACATGATAAAGAAAATAGAAGAACAAGACGGCCCAATTGAAAGGAAAACGCAAACAAACTGGAAAACCAACATACATAGCAAGCCTAAATCAAAGCCTAACCAATATAACGCCATTATATTGGAAACGAGCCATAGCCCATTCCATGGACCAAAGTCCTTAACACTCCAACTTTTGAAATCTGCCATATAGCCATGCAGAGCAGTTGACGTACTAAACTCCATATTAATGTGCAAAGATCATTGCCACGACGAACCACCAAACCCTTCCACCGATTTACAACATCTAAGCCCTGAGAATTACTGGAAGGCAAAACTTCGAACTTAACTTGCATCTGGGTGCCCCCCCACAGCCAACCAAGAGAAAAAAACCCTCCCTCTTTCTCTATGTTTGTTGTGCCCATTACCTTTTTTAATGGGCACTTAATTCAAGCGATATAAGACAATTTTGCCTTAAAAAGTTTTCAGTCAGAGTGCTGGTTGACTATAAGTTTTTCTTAGAGTAATGTAGCTTAGAAAGTTCACAAAATATATCAATATTATCTTGACCGTTAGTTGATATGGTATACTATATAACATCTACATTATCGTTTATTTTGAGTTAAATTATAAATTTGCTGTGAAAAATTCATTTATTAGTGTCGGGTATCTGAATTTTTTTTTTCAATATCCCTTACTATTATCTAGATTTAATTTGACCGTTAGTTTGATTAAATATAATAAGCAAGTTAGTATACATATTACCCACTTCATGTTTTTTCTCAAGTCATATTTATTAACAAGGAAAAAATTAAAAATAATACATCCCTCCAAACTCTATCGTTATTAAAATATCACTTTCAATATACCATCTCAAAAAATAACATGTTATTTCTAAAATAAAGTATAGTTTATTGAGAGTGATATTGACAAAATTTAGAGAAATGCATTTGTTTTATTTTTCTTTATTTATAAATTTAATATAAAAAAATAAAATGGATAGCACATGAATTTAACAGTTTAGTATATTTTGTTAAACTAACAGTTAAATTAAACTTAAATAACAATTTGAGCAATATTAAACCTAAAAAAAAAATTAGATATATGGTGCTCCCAAGTAAAATTTTTTATGATAAATTTATACATTAACTAAAAATAAATGATGATATGAATATCATATCAACTTATTAATCAACCAATTATTAAATTTAACTTTAATTAATATTCAAAGTTATATCGTTATATTTTATGAACTTTAAGAGCGACATTGCTCCAAAAAAAATTTACAGACAATCAATGCTTCTGGATAAAAACTTCCAAGGTAAAATTTCCCTTAACCCTTATTCAAATTCATAAAATCAACTAAGAGCTAGCAATTCACGCACGTGTGTCCATTATCTTTAAGTGGGTAGTAATAGCTTAAGCTTTAGGGCCAAAAAATGCTGAAGTTTAGGGCAAAAATTTATGCACCAAAATCTTAAAAGAGGGGAATTAAAATATCCTCCACTGAAAAGTGATTGGTTTAACTTATGGGATATGGAAAATAGATTTTGTATAAAAAATAATTTTAAATAAATAAATATTTAAATGATCAAGGTTTATAATAATCCAAACTATATTTTTATCCAAAAATAATTCTCCAAACACACACATGACATTGTTTAACAACAAAATCTCTACATTAGACTAATTAACAAGCCTTGGTCCAAAAACAACAAAACAGACAACACCAAAATACTCAGCGATCTGTAATGTGACCATTATTGAATGATCCTGAGCTACAAGATTAAAATATAACTGATTCAACCTCTATTTTTCTAGGGCTTGATCATTTGAGAGATTCCTAAGATAATCTCTGCTAGGGTTTATACAAGGTGGTCTGCAGCATCAATGAAGCGGCATGAAGATTATATTGAAGCTTCAGAATTAAAAGACCCCAGGCTGTTATCCTTCAAGCTCAGAAATAACTATCAATGAGTCTATCATTTCAAGAGAGAGGGGTTCTGACTTTGGAAGTGGGTTAACAACCTGCAAATATGAAAAAATTATATTTACCATGATTTTAAGGATGGTTCAACAAAAAGGGCAGCCCAATGTACAAGACTCTCACCCGTGACCTCTAGGTCATATAGTAGTAACCTTACCCTGTGCCAAGATAGTTCAACATTTATATTTCTTTGGGTAAGTATGTTTATCATATTTTAAAATACCTTCCTGTTGTTTTTCACATAACCAATGGCTACTTCTCTCCGTAGATATGCTCTCTCCGAGAGCTCCCAAAATGATGGATTCTCTCCTTCTTTCATGTAAAGTTTGATATCCTGCCATATGAAACAATGGCATGTAACAGCTGAAGTGCATACTTATTACAGAAAATTACTCCCCGTTTGACCTTGGCTTTACAATACAAATACAGGATTAAATGCCATGTTCCAATCAATATTAATATCAATATGCAACATAAAACTTATAGCAAGTTTCCCAGTTTACAAATCATAAATAATATGGTTCATTCTTTAAATTCTTTAAGATGTATAGGAGACCCATCTAATTTCAACAAAATATACCGAAGACCATTTGGTCTAGCGGCAGAAAATGTGCCCATGGTGGCAACAGGTTTGGGGTTCGATCCCTAACTTTTCATCAGGCTCTATGCCGACCATCCAAATCCCAGAAAGGAATAAACAATGCCAATAAACTCGGACTAACTTAAAAGAATAGGATCAACGAAAGAATTTCTCTATGACATGGGACAATATCAAACAAAATTTGCATAAAAAGGAACGTTTAAAGGGCGAACAGCGCCAAGACTGAGAAGGCTCAACAGTCATAATGATTCATGGATATAGAGGTATTGCAAAAGGAGTATATTATTACCTTCACATATATTTCGTCACCCTCTTCATTTAGTACGTCTTTCCAAATTTCATTAAGTTCACTGTTCTCCACTACTGCTTTGCAAGTACAAAAAATAACTTTCTGAGCACACTGACTAAGAGAAAAGAACACTAAGTTGAGCATAATAAAGAAGAGAACAAAGGTTATGACCTTGAGCTGTTACAAGGCTCATTAATTCCTCTGCTGGAATATAGCTCAGTGATGGATTAATTCTAGCGATCTGGAGCAATTTATACAGAAGCACCATCAACCCAAAATAGTCCAATCTAAATTTTGAAAATTTGAGGAAACTAGGAAATTTAGAGTATTACTTGTTTCCCCAATTTCGTATCAACAATCTCTGCAACTAGATTATGCACCTGCAAAATAGCAATTTAGATAACCAAGATATTCCTTCCCATCTCATTATTATCACTAATATTAAATAAAGTTTCCGTGTATGTGGTCTAGAAATTGATATCATTCAGATTTTAGTTAATTCCTATAATGTAAAACATATCACCTTAACTCCATGTTTTGTGCAGATATTTTCTGCTGCTAGGAGAGAATAGGCAGAATTCTTGTCTGCCTTAGATGGATCTGCAGAGAAAATGGCCAATAATCAATAACAGGCTATTATCTGCCACAAAAACTGACATGAATCATTACCTCCAACAAGCCATCCTCTGTCAGATATGACAGCAACTGAGAAAGGAATATCTTCATTACCAAGAGATTTCTGGATATCCAGAAGGGTCTGCTCTAAGGTGTCATAGTCCAAAGGATTTCCAATCTACAGAAAATGAATTAAGTAAATAATCATAAAACTAGAAAAACCGCAAAAAGAAATTTCTAATACAACAGTGACTGAATACCTTGTGAGAAATTTTAACATGCTTGAGATTAGATTGACCAACAATGTTGCAGGCCCTCATCCTGTCATTTACTGGTGCATCTGATAATATTTCCTGCATATTGTTTAAGAAATGAATTTTGACCTTAGAAAGACGGCCCAAAAAGTAGAAGTTGGGGTTAACATACACAATCAAAAACCGTCCGCCATTTCCGTTGATATAAATTTTCTAGGGTTCACATTTAGTATCCTTTCAGACCATCAAGAGAGTGCATTTTAGGTTAATGCTTCGATAAAAAATTCAGTCTCATTTCCTTACCATTGAAGATTCATTTTATTGACAGTCTGTGAAAATTTGATGGATTGAAAGTAGAGGGAAAAAATCTCAAAATATTATTAATCCTTTAAATGAATAAGAATACAAATAGGTTTTTATATAGGTAAAAATATAAGCTAATAAGCTAAATCTAGAATCTATCATAATCTTAATATTTCAAATTTATTCTTCTAAGATATAATAATTTAATATTTAAATATGATCTTAAATAATATCTAAACTTAATTTTAGATAATTAATTAAATAACTAATAAAACATAATATTAATTAATTAATAATTAATTTTAAACTAGTGCATTTTATCAATGTCTAAAGGCATTATAGACACTTGGATTAATGGACGTGACCATGATGGCAGTAAGTAGCAACGAAATTAAAAGCCACTCAATTGTCAATTTTCCACGATGAGTGAATAATCAATCAATTATCAATTTTTCATAAAGGATCTTAGCCCTTAAACTTTTTTCACTGGGACATTAGTTAGTAGTATAAAACATATTTGCATTAGCAATAAGGAATTGAAGTTTCTATGCCTGTCAGCCATAAGTTCATATAAAAGTTATATTAAATAACCTGTATTTATTCAAGTTCAAGCTTCAATACTGGCATTGAAAATTGCATATGGTTATAAATCAAGAAATCGTACAACACACTAAGTAACACCAAAGGAAGATATCAGTTCATCATATATATAAGGGCATACCACAATACTTCCTGGACCAAGATAGTTATCATACTCTTGAATCATTTCTACAACATCAGGGCGCCACCCAAGCAAAAGAATGCACTCTTTTGGTCCCAGATTTTCATCTGACGCCTACATGATTATAAGTAATAAATTCAAAGATCTTAAATATGGCATTCAACATTAATCAAAACATTTTTCCAACGTAGTTGTCCTACCTTGGAACCTAATCTTTTAGGACGCTTTTCAATATTATCTAGTCTCATTTTACTCAATTCTATGGCATGCTCGACATCTTGTTCTTTAACTTCTAGGTCATGAATTCCTTTTTTCTTGTGTGGGTATGCCTGTGCTTCCTTTGTATCACGAAGGGATCCAATCATTAATACCTAAATGAGGCAGGCTTGATATCAGAGAGTATTCTAGCAAACCTTCTGAAATTAATTGATTTCAAAACCTTAAAGAAACAGAAAAAAATTAAGATCATATCTTTTTGATATCAAAGTAATACCTGAAAATTGCCAGAGAAACTTCAAATCGAAATGGAATATAAATTAGATTTAGTAATGAGCTAGTATACATACTTTATCAGTTTGCTGAAGGATTTCATTATCATTTGGATGGAAGTTTATCCTTCCATCCCGATAAAGACCGCAGACAACTGCCTGAAATAATATGAATGGAGAGATAATTTATGTAAGCAAATTTACCAAAGCAATAAATGGTGGATGCAGCCAACAAATTACATTAATTACCTCTTGAAATGTATGCCTTACTTTCCTATAGGTCATTCCTTCTAGGTTAGGTAAGCTGCAAAGATTGAATACATTTTCTAAAAAAAAAAAAGTAAAAGTAATAATAGTTAAATTTCAGGGACATATATTAGCACGTTAGGTCAATAAAGAAAATAACAAGTCAGTTTTCAAATCTAGCGTCATCAGATAGGGAAATGTTTCATTTACCTTACCTTACACTAGCCATAACAAACCAACAACATAATTAAAGCCAAATGGAAAGATTGGAAAGGAAAGTTCTATTCAGAGAATTTGCATAAAAAAACACTAAACTTCAATGAAATGGCACAATTGAGTGATTTAGCAGCTATAGTCCACATTATCAGCAGACAAATATGAATTATTTTGATAACTATGATTATGAATTTAGGTAGACAGGAAACCATATATAAAACACTACTGCAGAAAGTTTTTAAGTCAAAGAAGGAAGCTGACAAATATGATATGCAGAAGTTATGCAATACTTTGGTAATTTAGCAAGTGTCTGTAAATCTTTATAAGCCCCTTCTGCCGAGAGCATTGAACAAATAATTTGGATGCAACATTTTCTACCGGCTCTACTTTCACTCCTGAGATAGATTTTAAGAGCGCGCTTGTCTTGGAACTTGAAACCTGCGTTCATTAAGTAAGACAAATTCTTACTTTAGTGCCCAGCATTTGAATTTTATGTTCTAAATTTCACTTCAAGCAGAATGTATGCAACATACTTCAACTACGGTGGGGACAGAATCCATTTTCGGAATTTGTTGAAGGGCTAAAACAGATAGACAAGCATCTGTGTCAACTTCATACCTAAGAAATTAAGGATCTAAAATCAATAACCTTCATTAAAGTGAAATTCAGAATATTGATGAAAGACAACAAAGATAGAAGAAATTACTTCACTACAATAGCCCAAGCTGCCATGTGTCCTGAAGCCACACATTGGGTAGTTTTTTACGTTTAACAGATAGAAAATAAACCACTCCTTGCTGATGCAAGAGATTTTAGCAGCAATTACTTGATTACGAAAACTGTTCATTCTGATTTATTTTCTTAAAGATTCAAGTCAGCTCCTTGCATACATGACTCTTACAAGTACTTGGAAGGTCATTTCCATAGTAGATTTTTTCTATGCTTCATACATAAGTAGCGATGGAACCAGTTTTTGTTCAAGGGAGGATGTTCCGTAAGGGAATTCCTCTTTCATGGACCTCCTTACTAACTTTTCTTGTCTATGACCTCTACTATATCTTAATTCTCTTCAGCTCAAGGTTCCCACTTGATTTTCTTGTCTAGTTGACCTTTCTGTGCTGTTTAGCATGAGTGTTTCAATCTGAGATTTGTGCCTACCTGTTTTATGTGGGACTTGTTTTAAGTTTTGATCAGTTTTAGTTCCCGGGTATTTTAGTAGTAGGTTTATCAAATATTCAAACAGATAGGCAAATGATATTGAGATTACGTTTCTCATCATTACTCTAGTTGCTTTTTCTGGTTTTTCCATTCTTTAAGAGGACTCCTGGATCCTCCTGTTTAATTATTATCTTAATCAATATAGCCTCCTATTGTAAAGAAAAAAGAAACCAGAAGTAGTATTTGTCAATTGTATTATGAAAATAAATTCTGACTAAAACTTCCATAACACCTATAATAGATATTAATAAATTAAAATCCTGACCACTCTGCCGAAAATAATTAGTAATTACAATTAACATAGCTGATGCTTTCAATGCATTTTCAAGAAAAACTATCATACCTCCTTAACACACTAGGATGGATTTATAAAAACAGGCCAGGTAAATTCCATTGAAATTGTCCTGGAACCACCTTATCAATTTGCATTTTAAGCAGACCAGCTATTACCTATCCGCTTTTGTTGAAAGTATAATTACTGCACTAGCCTTGTTGGCTGCTGCTCTTTCATATGATTTCGTCAAAGTAAGGCTGCCACTGCAGAGCCATAAAATTTAGATATGAGCCATAATAGACCTTGAATTGAAAATCATGGTTAATTTTCAATTTTGTTTTTACCAGGATTTTTAATGTAGTAAATAAAAATAACTAACTAATGGAACAATCAATGACTCTTAAAAAATGCGAAATTATAATCCTATGGTCCTATTTATAAGGCACTTTCAATATGTTTCACCACAACCAAGAAAAACTTTACACTGCATTAACTCTGTTTAAAATTTAATAACTTTCCAACTTCATCCCTATCTAATTTATATACTTTAATAAGATATCCAAGAAAATATCAGTCTACAGAACAATAAATCCAGGGTAAAATTGTATATTCATACAATAATTTTAATGAGGTGACTTATATTAAGGACAAAATAAAACTAATGTCTCTCTTCTGTCCTACAAATAGGAGATGAGTGCACTTCTAATAAAAATCAAATGGAGCAACTGTCTTGGTTGCTTTATTTTCACTGGTGGAAGGACGCTCTGATTGATAGTTGGAATTAGTGAGAATCACTAGTTCTCATGGGCAAACTAAAGGAACAAAAAGTGCCATTATGCTCAAAAATAAAATGTAGATTAAAAAATGAAAGGCAAGAAGCATACATATTACAAGATTTTACCTCAATAAAAGGACCGATGAAGTTGTAATGAATGTTTCCTTATTAAACAACATGATATAGGAAGATATCCAAGCATTCATACCTCCTCGTAAGGACGTCAATGTGCTTTAGGTCTTTCACCATTGGTTCAGCTATTTTATCAATCTGTTTTCTAGGAAGATCAGACATAAGAAGGATTCTCTGCTTCCTGAATAGGAGTCAATCAGAGCATTATAAAACCAGCTTGTTAATACAAGTTAGTGCAACAACCTTATGTGAACTGCTTACCTAGCTTTAGCAGTGCCTAAGCGGACCGCAAATTCATGATACTTGTTTAGTTGCTTTAATATGAAAGGCAGATGACTATTCATACCACAAATGATGATATGATCACTCTCCAAAACTTGCACTTGGGCTCCCTTTCTTAGTCTTTGCATGTTATACTGCTCTAAAGATTGATAATTAAAGATGTGTACAGAAAATAATTCTTATTGAATGGTTACTGCGTTGGACCTTACCCTAAATTGTTCAGTCGTTGTGCTTAGAAGGCGAGTGTAAAACAATATACCCCATATGGCAAGAATAAATCCAAGAACACGCTCACCACGTGTTGATTGCTGCAGTCCAGCAAGAAAATATGTTCTTCAGTAATAGTCAATTCATATAAACTGCAGAGGGGGCAACGAACAACAGAGTATGAAATTTACAAGAATTCCAACATACTTCTAAATGAGTTGATGATTCAATAAGGCATGCCCAGGCATCCCAGAAGCATTGCTCTAATGACTGTTTTTGACCCCTGAATGATTTAAAATGGGCCCAGTTTAGGAAACATGGTTAAGCACACTTGCAGTGAAACTAAACACTTGTGCACCCCAATTTATCGATGTCAAATCTAAAATTTGGCCCGAAACAAATGAAAAAGTTGCCAAGGGTTGTAAGAGTGGATATGTCCTGAAATATTGGGCTAACAGAAAGGTACAAAGTATTTTCTATAGGATAAAGAGGGGTAGAGAAATGGGGACATTATGCCACTTACACTGCAAAATATGAAAATCATTAACAATAAACACAATTCAGACATGGACATCAGTGAGTACCTGAATTTGAAAAAAAGGAGACCACCAACAAAAACAAATGATGAACATGCTACAAAGAGTGCCACAAAGATCCTGAAAGAAACCATATAGGATAAAGCATGTTAGAAGTATGGTCCAATTGACACAATTCATCAAATTTGTTCAGATAAACTCAGTTCAATCAGTAATATAAGATCAGAATTACCCAGCCAACACCCCCCCTCCCAAAAAAAAAAAACCCAGAAAATGAGTAAAGAAACAAGTTTCATACTTTCCTACCTGAACCCTTTGTAATAAAACATTTTTCTTTGCCTATTCCTTACACGTATCTCTGAATAAATCCATCGAGGTAAATTCTGTTCTTCAGGGGTTGTTTGACAATTTGGAGGGGAGTGAGATGTGTGGGCTTTGAGTTACCACAAAGTCTCTCTCTTGTTTGGAAGTTTAATGAAAAAGGAGTAGCAAATCACTTCCCTTTCTTTAGAAGTAATAATGCAATGGGATCGGATGGATTTGAAAAGTTAAATTTCCAACACTACCCTTAAACATATAGGCCTTTAATATAAAGAAGAAAAGACAAGTGAGAGGGTAAAAGTTAAATGTAAGAAGGAAAATTAAATCATTCCAAACGCTCAATTGGGAATGATCTGGAAATAGGATCACCAAATCCTTCGAATCAAATCCTTACATTTTAGTGCTGCCAAAGAAATATCTTTTGCTCTAAAATAGTTGAGTTTTATGGTACACTTGAAAATATGCAAGAAAACTTTTCTTAAGGAATTAAACGCAAAAAAAAAAAAAAAATCATATAGTGATGTAGATCATCTTATTAAAAACTGCAAAGGAAATATTTTTCCTCAAAGTTCAACATTTCTCTTTAACCACATACACTAAATCCCATAAAAGCACCATGTGTCAGAAAACCTAACCCTTATTTTATTTTTCCCAAGAACTCTTGCAACAAATCACAATTTTATTATACTCATGTTTAATGAAATAAACCAAAAGACTATTCTAAGTCATCTGTGACATAACCAACAATGCAAAAGTACATAACCATAGATCCCAAACACTACCTATCTTTCACAAAAAAAAAAGTTGATTTTCCACATACTTCTTATTATAGATTAAGCATAATCAATTTAACATTTGCAGTTGAGAGATAGACATATGATCAAGTAACTGAATGATGAAGTGAATATAGGCTTACGTGCAAACATTTCTCTCAAGTTGGATGTCGAACAAGTATACCAATCGTGCTAAGCTCCATTTAATATCGTTTACAGAAGGAAATGACACATTTAATCCAAAAGGGCTGGGTTTATTCAAGGTATTAGAGACACAAGCAAGAGGCAAGCTAGTTGCAGCCAGAGTTTGAAGCATATCTGGAAGTATTGCTTGAAACGCTTTCAACACCCGGTGAAAAAATATTTGATGTGTTATTCTATGTATGAAGTACAATGACAAAGATTGTATCATGCTTTTAGTCCATGGACCCTGCACATGTGGCAGACTGATAGAATCAGCAAACACTGTAGCTATCACAAGCAGAAGATATTCCAATAAGCCAATTCTGTCGTCATATGTACTCATGAATGCAACAGACGGAGCTGTGAACAACTTTTATGAAATTGATCAATAATTTAATATATTGTTAAGAGACAAAAAGAATTGTGGTGAGTAATTAAACAATTTCTTGTAGGAAAAAAATAAAGAAACAGATAAAGAAAGTAAGTATACAGAATCTGAAATACCATTGCTCCACGGACCACAAGTTCTAAGAACATTTTGTCAGATAAGTCAAACTTACCTATTGATTCTGGTTGAGAGAGATAATTATAATATTTTTTTGTGAGTAAAAAAGAAGCGAAACCTGGTCCATCACCACCATCAATTAAGCATCCAAAATGGGCATGTGCATGAGTTTAGCCATTTCACTAAATAGCTTAAATTACTTGGTTAAGATTATCACAAGCTTATGTGCCCTACATTTTTTTAACACGTTTGAATGTGAGACTTCTTTCAAGGCTTATCTCCAACACTCCCCCTCATATGTAACTAGACTTGGCTTTCTCTCTCTCTATCTCTCTGAGTCCAGTTATCATTTCCCAGACATTTGGGTCTTGTTCTTCATTTCCAATCTTGTATTTGTAACTTTCATTTACTATCCCATCATTCATTTAGTTGATTCTGGCATGAAGTGAAGGACAAGTTTAGATTGTACTTTTCTCATAAGATTATATGTACACAGTCTCACAAAAAAATATATACGTTTAGAAGAATCTTCAATTAATTGCTGACCTGCTTGATATTATTAATGTTCTCCATTGTAG
This sequence comes from Leucaena leucocephala, assembly GCA_037074615.1. Lineage (NCBI taxonomy): Eukaryota > Viridiplantae > Streptophyta > Magnoliopsida > Fabales > Fabaceae > Leucaena > Leucaena leucocephala. The sequence continues at coordinate 8,449,339 of CM073533.1, read as the reverse complement.
TGAACTTGCAGTCCATACTTTCTGGAATACTAACATTTGTGTTTGAATCCAATTTATTTTCTGATCGGCAAGAATGAGCCTCCCATCTACCTACAAGGATTCATGATAGATAGTTCAAACTTCAACTTCAGCAGAAAAATAAGAATGAAACAGTTTAACATTAGGTGAAGAGAGCAGTTTAAATCCTTCCACCTAATTTATTTCAAAGTGAACAGGAAAGAACATATCATGGGAACAAAGAGATAGACCAGAAAAGTCAATTCAATTCCCATCAAAAGATAAGGAAGAGAATAGAATACAAGAGTTGATTGGACAATTAAATTAAGAATCCTCAGAGGAACAAAGTAAAGGCAAGGCAATTTTGACAGAAAGAAACAGATGACAATTTATAACCATGTGGCTATAGACAACTCCATTATTATAGCAGCAATAAGAAGACAGGGAAGAAGATTGTGTCTTTATTGCAAGTACATACTCATACAAGAAATGGAAACTAGTAACAGAACAACCAGTGAAGTTTCTAAACCAAATGGCATTTTTTTTTAAAATAACATAATGGAGGAAGCATGAGAAGCTTGTATGCGAGACAAGTGATACATGGGCTTTTGTGATATTTTTCTTGATTTCCCTTTTGCAGGTCATAAACCGGACTACCGAAGTATAAATAGGTAAAAATTTTAGGTTTTTCTATTGCTTGCTAATCAATGATGTACGAACATCATTTACATCAGTTTATCAAAGAAATCAAAAATTATAAATTGGTCTATTTTACTCTACAATCTGTATTGAAGACATGCTTTGTGAAGTTCAGGGCCAAAATGCTTCATGAAGAAAGTAGTGACCAAGAAACTATGTCTTTAGAGCATACAAGTAGAGGACTAAATCATGAAAACTAAGGAAACAGAAACCTATTTGTCAAGTGCAAGTGATACCAATATATCTAAGGCACCGCATAGATAAAGAAGACATAATAGACTATAATCCAATTATTGGAAAGAATTATGGAAGCAGAATAAGAACAGTATTAACATTGATGCAAGCAATTTCAGTAACGAAATTAATATTTTTAGAGTTAATATAAACTTTAGTCCCTCAAGTTTACCCTCATTTTAGTTTTGATATCTCAAGTTTTAAACTATAAATTTTGGTACTTCAAGTTTCTTTTTGTCTAAAACATTAATCCCTATAATTTAATAAAGACCTGGACAATTTTGCCCCTTGAGGGATCAAAACGCATGATTTAAAATGAAAGACTAGAACCAAAATGTGGTCAAATTTGAGGGACCAAAGTTTATATTAACACATTTTTTTACTCATTTTAAAAACTGAAAAGGAAAACTCAAGCTTCTTTTTTGTTCTTTTCCTTTTCCCTTTGCCACATGGAGCTCACCTTCAATGTTTTCTTGAAGACAATGTGCATGTAATGTTGAATATTTGAACAAGCCATATCTGTAGGGCATCAATCTCCTGTAAAAGTCTCATTAATGTTAATCTCCCACGGCATCCAAAAAAACAAATAAAAAGTCTTCTAATCCATAAGAGTTGTAATATTCTGCCCAACCCCACCCAAATAACAACCACCCTATTCATTAACATGTCAACAATAATTAAACTAAAGATAACTCTTATCATTTACAGAACTTGTGGCCTTACGGTTTTAGCTCTTCTACCAAGAAGTAATGAATATCCATAAAGAGAACCTTCGACTATCATAGTCAACATAAATTATCCCTCGTAAACAAATGAACTATCTGTACCAAATTTACTGTTATAAAAATTGGGTGTGTCATAGAAACTAGAAGTCCCACATTGCTTGAGTGAAAGAAGACTCAAGAGTATATATAATAAGTTACAATTGTGGGCTAGTAAATGGGCCTAGAAGAGAGGTGGACTTGCGCGCACGACAATGGGCCATCAATGGGAAATTCAGTTGAAATCCGGCAATTCCCCCTCCCCCTGTGCGCAAGATAGAGCGTGATATTGGGCATCTTTTGAGAAAAATATTTTGGCTTATCCAGAAATATTTTTAATGTGCTTAGACAGAAAGTGTCCAAATACAGTCTAAATGAATTTGAAAGGCTAAACGGTTATGAACGTTGGCATTATGACTGTTGGGAAAGGAACCGTTGCGTCGGAAAGATGCGACCTTACAGTCTGATAGGTATCACGCCGGTCCGGTAGAAAGGTCGTCTCTTACGGACGCAACCGATGTTTCCGTGCTTCTTCATCCATACAGTGATGCAAACTGGATCTCAGATTCAGAAGAGTCAAAATCCACTAGTGGTTATGTGTTTATTCTTGGTGGTAGTACAGTCACATGGAAATCATCCAAGCAAACAATTCTAACTAAATCCTCAAGGGATTCTGAATTTATTGCTATGGAATTGGCTGGAACTGAGGCTGAGTGGTTGAAAAACTTAGTAAATATTCCATTGGGTGACAAGCCCACACCATCAATATCTTTACACTGTGATAACCAATCTGCGATAGCTACGGCTAAAAATAAAACCTTTAATGGTAAAAATAGGCACATTCGATTGAGACACAATATTATAAAGTAGCTGCTCAAAGACGAGGTGATCTCAAACGATTATGTAAAGTCACAAGTAAATCTTGCGGATCCGTTAACAAAACCCCTAGGGAGAAAACAAATTGTTGAGACATCGAGGGGAATAGGACTAAAGCCAGTTTGATAACGACAGCGATGGCAACCCAACCTTTATGATTGGTGATCCCATGAAGAAGGTTCAATGGATAAGAACAAGTCGCTTGTTAATTCTGCTAGCACCAAAATATTATTACTGGTCCTTTCCTATGGTGTACAAGAAAGTGCTAGATTGCATAGAGGAGGATGAGCAAAGGCTCTTAATGATTTTAAATCCCACGGGATGGTGTATTATGTGCAGATACACTTAAAGAAATCACCTATACGAATGAGGAGTGTGGGCCGCTCCTATGAGATTGTGGCGAAATCTCTAGAGCATTCGTTAAAAACCAAGACACGCGCATGGCCGCCTAACGTGTAAAACTGCTCGATAAACAGTGAAAATGTGGAGGTATAATCTGGCTGTTAGTACCTCTGATATACACCCAAGAGGTGCTGGTTCATAGTCCATAGGACCACTGGCATCTCTGTATACCAAGTATTATCAGTCTAGGTCTAATTCATAGTCCAAAGGACCACTAGATACAATGATTATATCCAAGTGTAACTCAGAGAGTGGAGTTTCTTTGACACATGTGGGGGATTGTTGTGAAAATTGGGTGTGTCATAGAAACTAGAAGTTCCACATAGCTTGAGTGAATGAAGGCTCAAGAGTATATATAATAAGTTACAATTGTGGACTAGTAAATGGGTCTAGAAGAGAGGTGGACTCGCGCGCACGACAATGGGCCATCAATGGGAAATTCAGTTGAAATCCAGCAATTCCCCCTCCCCCTACGCGCAAGATAGAGCGTGATATTGGGCACCTTTTGTGAAAAATATTTTGACTTATCCAGAAATATTTTTAATGTGCCTAGACGGAAAGTGTCCAAATCCCTACAGTCTAAATGAATTTGAAAGGCCAAACGGTTATGAACGTTGGCATTATGACTGTTGGGAAAGGAACCATTGCGCCAGAAAGATGCGACCTTACAGTCCGATAGGTATTACACCGGTTCGGTCGAAAGGTCGTCTCTTATGGACGCAACCGATGTTTCTGTGCCTCTTCATCCTTATAAAAGCAGTGCACAAGGATGTTGAAGTATATATATACAGAACAACGCTCGTGCTCTCTTCCCATTTTCTCTCTGAGTTTATCTCTTTCCGCTAGATTCTGTTCCCTTATTTCCACAAGAAGAATCCGTTTAATCCTGGGGAGTACCACTTCATCTTGACGGTTGTCGCGGAATAACTCTTAAGAACAGTGTCCTTAGTCCTTAGACGTGACTCGAATTTGTTGTTCTTTTCCAGGGTTTTGTCGACTACATTTACATCATTAGTTTATACCAAGATCTTCAACAAAACTCTTTATGAGAGTTCATTTGCATTATACCTTTAGGTTCGGGTAGGTATTCAGGTCCGAATTTTGATGGATTAGGCATGGGAATGAGATTAGGAATTGGAATGAAAGTGAGAATGGGATTGGAAGGAAATGAATGCCTTAATTTTATATTATAATCAGCCATAAATTATGAAAAGATATCCTTGCTATTTTAAAAAAAAAAAAAAACACAGCTGTGTCTGTAACTCCCACCCCAATCCTCACTAAGGTACGCACGAGAAGGCTGCTGAAAGCCTGAAATCGGTCCTTAATCGCTCCCATCCTCCATCTCCATCGTGGTTGCTCGTCTCAATATCTCTCTTCGTCGTGGTTCCTCCTCTCTTCCTCTTCCGTCTTCTCCTTCTGATGAAGTTCGCCTGTCTCTCTCTTACTCTGTCGTAGTTGCTCGTCTCGACGGTTTCAGAAGGGTCTGGAGATTGTCCATGTAGTTTGTTTACTTACGGCTGTGAGATTGACGAGATAAACAGCGATGCCGGAGCGTCTGAGCGGCGCATAATTGGAGCCGTCTAAAGCAACGCTTCAACCAAAGCGGTTTCTGAAATTGGGTTTTATGTCATAGTAGTTATAAGGGTCAGGAGATTTAACGATATCCCTCTTCTCTGTTTCCTTGTTCACATTTCCAAAGACAGTTCAAGAGCTTCCTCAGTGACCAATAATCTGTTCGCTCTGCTTTCTGCTCCTTTTATTCATTGTCATCGGATTCTGCTTGGTTGTCCACCATTTTCTGAGGTGTTGCAGTTTGCTCCTTTCAACTGCGTCGTCCTCCAATTCTTCCCCTTCATCTTCCGCACAAGAAGCAGCAGGAGCCTTGAAGGTGGCGTTTTGGCGCCATGAACCGAAGGGTACTTTTGTCTCACAATTTTTGGATCCAAGATAGGATCTCCCAACACATTTAAAAAAAAAAAATTAACTAATTTTTTAATCAAATTAAATTAATCATACACTAATGCATTAAGAATCAAAAGGAATTCCAAACATGTCTAAGGTAATAATGTAATTGAAATTTTCGCATCTAAATCCCAATTCTACATACTCCCGCCAATTCAATAGAAGTCACCGCATATAAAATAACTTGTTCTACAATATAAAGCATTTTCATAATAATTAATACTTAGTTATCAATTTTAATCTTGTAATTAATAATTATTTCAATGATGGTGCTCTTTAGGCATTAAAAAGGCAGATAGAGATGAGAGAAATATTTTGGTCCATAAGAATAAAACTAGGAAAACATTTTAATTTAAAATATAATAAATAAGATAAGTGCTATTTTTTTATTTGTATAAATTATTTAAAGTTACTGGTATTATAGATAATAAGAAGTATATGACACTTTTAACAACTAATTTTTATATATCAAAAAATAATAATTAAATGATTAAATTTGCTATAAATTGATAATTTTTTTAAATTTATTTTTATTTAAATAATATGGATTGGGAGGAGTCTATTTAAAAAACATCAAACCTCAATTAATATTAATAATAAGAGTAAACTAAGAAAAAATACTAATGAGTTATTACTAAAATTTGTTTCTAGAAGATGAGTAGTCCACTACCATTATTTATATATTGCAATGCAATCTAATTTATATTTTGCGCAACCAACTGTAAGGACTTGTGGGGGGAAAAAATTGATCAGCTTTTAAAAAAATTGGCGTTCAAGAATTTAAACTCCAGGAAATTAAAGTACCTCTTGCCATGAAGTGATGATGAGAATTGGCGACGGAATCTTGTTGGAAGAGGACCCCATGGCTGTGCACTGTAAAACTGAGCCGCCAGAGCCATAACGCCTTCTTCTTCTTCTTCTATCCTTAGTTCCCCGCAAAGAGAGAGAGAGATATTGAAACCAGAACACCAGAAGCGATCACTGACAAGAATACGAGTGAAGACGGCGACGATGGTGGTGGAGAGGGGATTCTGTATTGGGAATTATAGCTATGAGTGAGGTAGAGGAAGAAAACAAAAAGGAAATAATAATAATGATAATAATAATAGCACGTGAAAGTGAAAGCATGGAAGACAACGTGGAAACCAACAACATCTTCAGAAGTCCCGACAAGCCGGTATTTATGCGATGTGCTCTGAACACCAAGTTCATACCACGTAACCTGGAGCTTGCGGTTCTCTGATAACACGACGTACAGACCATTCATTATCAATAATATTTACTATACTTATTTAATTAATTAAATTAAATTAATTAATTAATATAACATATTTTTATTAAAATATATTAATTATCTTCTTTAATTTTCTTATTATTTTTTTACTTGATTATTATTAAATAAATATCAATAGAAATAATTTAAAAATATTACAAAATATAAAAATATATTTTTTATAATTAATATTAATATTAACTTTTAAATTAAATCATATAGAAAGAATAAGAAAAATACTCTTAAATATTCCACTACATGGATTCCCACCCATTGCAGAAAGCATTCAGGATGAATTTAGGAAAATCATAATTACTCAAAAAAATCTAATTACAATTAAGGGGCTAACAAAAATAAGTTTAAATATATGAATTGATAATAAATTTATATTATTTTAATCTTTTGAGTAATTAATTAAATTTCTTGTTTATGATATTAAGTAATTTAATTTATATAATATTTTATTAAAAGTTATTTATGACTAATTCATACGTACAAATAAAAATAGTTAAAAATATTAAATATGTTATAAAATTTAAATAACTTTTAATATTATTTTTATTAACTACTCCCTTTAATTATATTCCATCTAGTTTATATTATATGACTCAGTTTAGAATAAAATTTTAATCTTAATTAAAAGAATTCAATGGAGTCATTAATGATTTTTTAAAATTTACCTCTAGTTATAAATAATTAAATAAATGGAGGAGAGAGATATGAAAGAGGTCATATTTTTAAGGGTAGATTAAAGATTTAATGATTTAAATATTATTTTTTGAATTGTCTGATTTAATTGAAAGGCTTTATAATATATACCAGAAAGAGTATGCCATTTTTTACAAATTCATATGTATCAATAAAAAGAGTTAAAAATATTAAATGTATTATAAAATTTAAATAATTTCTAATATTATCCAGAATAATTACACTAAATTCCATTAGCATATTAATTTTTACTCTTTCTTACTACCTTTATTAAATATAGACATGTATGCAAAAAACAATAATATTCCCTAAAACTAAATAAGTATCTTATAAAAAGAACTAAAAGCTACAGTTAGTTGATGTTTTATAAGAATGATTAAAAGGAGTATTAATTTTTATACTCAACTCTACCCTTATTAAATATATAAATATGTATGGAAAAGTATTTAATGTTTTTTGAAGCTATCAAGTGCCTTATAAAAATGATCAAAAATACCTTTTAATTAATCTCTTGTGATAGGAACTAGAAAGAATATATTGTATAAGACACTTTTAATCAGTTCATCAAAGAAGAGGTTATCAAGTAGCTTATAATAAAAATTATTAATTATTAATCTCTTTTAGAATTTGCCTTAAAGTAATAAGGCCATGGAGCAATATTTTGTAAACCAAACCCCTCATTGAGCTGGTTAAATTACTAGTTCCATAGTTGAATCGTGATTAAATAGTTTATAATTAAGTTAAATGAATATATTTATATTCAAATAAAAATATAATATATGTAGTGTGAAGCATTAATAAAAAAAAGCAAATTCGTTATTGAAATATCAATTTAAAAAATATTAAAATTATAAACTTTTGATTCAATATTTTATATAATTAAGAGAAACTAAAATAGTAAAAGCAATATATATAATTAATATTGATAATTAAGATTAATGAGTGATGGGAGATGTGGCAGATGGGTATATCAATAATACAATATTTCCAAGTTCCTATGCCCTAGGAAACATGTGAACAATAAATAGAAAATGTGCAACTTGAAAAGGTATAAAAACTTTTTAAAGCATAGGTCACAAGATTCTGTTTCTCAAGAAGACAAAAAGGCACATGACCTTTCACTTGCTTTCTCTTTCATTAGTACGGATGTCTCTTATCAGAATTTCTCTCTCTCTAAATAATTATAGAAATATTCTTATATTATTATGTTTATTATGATAGAAATATGATTAAAACAACAAATATTAATAAAAAAAATCTATTGATCCATTCACCCTCAATTTTAAAATATGAATTATACAAAAAAACCTCTCCTAGATTGCATACCCAAACACTCCATTTTTAAAATGGTTAAGTTGCACATAATAACTTCAAATATTTTTTCATTGACATTTAATATTATAAATTAATTTTTTATGTATCAACACTCTAAAATATTTTAAGTAAAACTTATTATATTAAAATAATTTTTTGATTATTTGATACTTTTTTAAATTTAAAGTACTTATTGTTATTTAAAAAAAATTATTAACAAAATTATTTTTAAAATATTAGATGTTACTAAAAAATATTTTATAATATTAAATATATTAAATTTTTATTTAAATACCAAATACTATTTAAAAATATATTTCTTATTATTTTCTTTTGTCTATATTATAATATCTAAAATTTGGATGATCGTTATAAGAGCTCAATAGAGTTAAAAATATTTTTCAAATCCACCCCTTGATACAAATAGGGTTATTAATGTTTTCTCCATCTCTTTTAATTTAATCACATTCTTAAATAAAAATAAATTTAAAAAATATTATTTTAAAATGTATTTAATAATTTAACTGTATCATAGATTAATTAAAAGGCTTTTTTAACATATGCAAGAGTAAATATATACGTCTTAAATACCTTAAAAAGGTCACTAGCTTTTAAGTTTTAACTGTACTTTCAACCTTTTAAGTGGAGTCAGCAGTTTGGATATTTATCAAAAAGAAGGGTGAATTGGCACGTAAATCACGTGAAACATAATTAATTATAAAATAATTTTAAAAAATTTAATAATAATATTTTTAAATTATAAAATAATATAATTATTTTTAATTAATATTTTCGAGTCTAATTCTCATAGTTTATAAAATATAAAAATTATTGTAGTGAGTTTTATTATTATATAAATTTTAAACAATTAAAATATTATAACTAATATAATTTAATTTAATTAATTGATGATTTATTTAAAATAATTTAAATTTAAACAAAAACTGTTTATTAGTATTATTTTTTATTATTATTATATTAAATTTCGTTAAAAGATTTATTTTTTTTAAAAGATAAAATAAAATGAGTCATGAATCTATTAAATCTATGTAGTTAAAAGTTTAACAATAATTTATAAAAAAATAAAATAAAAATTAAATAAAAATTTATAAAAATAAATAATTTTAAAAAAATAAATATTTAAATAATTATTATTAATAGATAAAATTTTATTATTAGTAAATTATCATAAAATATATAATTTTATTAAAAATATAAAAAATAAAAAAAATAAAGAAAGAGAAGAGGAGAAAAGATTAAAAAATAAAAAAAATAAAAGAAATATAATAAAAAAATGACAAAGAAAATATAGGAGAGTAGAGTGAGATAGAGAGAGAAAAGAATAAAAAAAAGATAATGAAAAGAAGATATAAGAAAGATAAAAAAAAAGATAAAAAGTAAAAAAAAGAAATGATGTAAAAAATAATTATAAAATAATAATTAAATAATTTATAAATTTTTTTATTATTTTAAATAATTTATATAAAATTTTAATTTTAAATTATAATTTAATTAAAAATTTATTTAAAGAAATATAATTATTTATTTAAAAAATTAAATTAAAATTAAAATTAAAATTAAAATTAAAATTACTTTTAAAATTTAAGTTTAAAGTGAAAACAAACAGTCACTCACATTAAAATCGAGATAAATACTTAGGTAATCGGAACTCTACATACTAATGTTTTGATTTAACGGTGTTACTCATAGGGTAGAGTATTTAACTATTCCTCAAAGGTATTAACGAGTGAGTTAAGCTAATGAGGAGAAGTTTGCTTACATGGACGCTTTATCATCACCTACATCATATCTCCCCGCTAGGTTTTATCTCTTCTCCACCACCGTAACCCTTATGTTGCGAGGAAGAGTGAGCGATGGACATTACCGGAGCTGTTAGGTGCAAGGCGGCGTCGATCGACGGTGACTATATTGAAGGATTGGCGACATGTTGAGGTCTAAAGGCGGTGGTATCGAAGGGCTCTGTGTGGTTGGTTTCTTCCTCTGTTTTCCTCTGTAATACTCGGAAATCGAAGATTCAGCGAGAGATTGTCTTTTTTGTTCCGGCGAGGGCTTGAGAGTAGAGATTATCCTTTGGATTCATTGCAGCTCCAGCGCATTTCTTTCTTCCCTGTTTTCATGGTGGATACAGGGACATCTACAATTCATTGAAGGATGATATAAGTTAACTCCCGCAGTGACGGATTTACGGCGTTGATGATGACTGCTGAGCCGAAAAGGAATGAAACGTGTGTGAATCCAAGTAAAGATAAGGTTAGGGGAGAATGGACTGAATAGAATATAATATATATATATATATATATATATATATATATATATAGGGATAGTGTTGTTGAAGTAGTTTAAAGTATTTTAATACAAAGAAATACCTACTTATTTTACTAAGTTTTAATAGGATGTTAGGGTTATTGATGAATTAAAAGTATTCCAGTCAGCTTTTTTAATTATAGTTAAAAAATAATTAAAAATAATAAATATATATAAAATATATTTTTATTTATAGTAATTAAATAAAAGAGAGTAATAATAAGGAAAATTATAAAACAGAATATAATATATAAAATTAATTTATGATAAAATAGGTAAAAAAATATTCATTATTTAAATAAACACAAAGAGGATAAAAAAGGCAAATCAATTAAAAAATATTATCTTATAATATGGGATGGAGAGAGTATATAGTGATAAGTCATATCAAAGTAAGTTAAGTTAATTTTATAAAAAGATAAACATAATACTAAATTTTTATTATAAAGTATTTTTAACTATTTCCTATATACTAAAAAAAATAAAAGTTGAATTATTAAATTTATTTAAAATTGATAAATTTTTTAATTTTATCTTTTTTTATAAGACAAATTCATTCACAAAATATTTAATAATTAACAACAAGAATAAAATAATAAAAAAGTAATTAATAATGTTATTTGTACCTTATAATAAAGACTAAAAACACTTTATAATTGTTGACTTATAATAAATATTAGACGAAATATATATTAAGAATGACTATTAAATCATTAAATTTATTTTAAATTGATAAATTTTTTTAATTTATTTCTATTTAAATGATGTGAATTTCAAGGAGAGAGCACTATATTTAAAGTAAAATAGAAAATAATAATCAAATTTTCTTGTAGACATAAGGATTATAAATTTCACATAATCGAAGATTGATATCAAGTGAACAAGAATAAGTTATTCGGCTAAGCAACCCAACAAGTGTGGAGCATGAAGTTCAATCCAAATAATCTTGGTTAGAATAATAAAGTTAGTGTATTTCCCTGTTGCTTAGGTGGCTAAAGCTTCTTGGCCTAGGCAGTGCGCTTGAAGATGACAAATTCCTCTTGGAGAGCTTGACTTGCTTCTTCGTCAATCATAAAGAATTTGTTTTGAAGAAAAAATTACTCCAAAAGTTTGCCCTTGGAAGGGGTAGAAACTTTAGAATACATGTTACTGGCCTGATTTGGAAGAATGGTTGATTTTAAAGTATGGAGTCTTCAACAAGGGTTTTTAAGGTTTGAAAAATAGATGGGTGTACTGCCATAAATATAATTATCTATAATTTTTAATATAATATCTATTTAATTAATTTAAAAATATTAAAAAAATTAGTTAAATTAATTTTTTTATAATAATTATGTGTCAATTCTCTAAAATATTCCATTTACTTGTATGTATTTAGATTATCTTTAATAGAAATATCCTTAATATATATAATTATATAGGGATATTTTAAGACAAAAATTATAACTTTTAAAAATAAATTAGACTAAAATATTTTCTTTAAAATTAAAATAAATTAATTATCTAGTTTTTATATTTAGGATAAGAGGGAGTATTTAGCCTTAGGTGAGTTTGAAATGGCTATGGTTGGTATTAGCTACTGGCAAATTCTGGTTGTATTTCACTGCTTAGTTGTCGAACAACACAACTAATCAAGTCGAGTTTTGAGGATAATTTTCATATTGGCAAGTAAGTGCACTAAGAATAGGCCTATAGATTGCATAGAGTTGAATTTCAGATCAGTTGGGTGGCTCCATTGGATGCTGCATTTATAAGCTCTAACTTGATATGGGCATGTAGATTGCATAGAATTCAAAGAATGAATTGCACAATCCTCACTTACAAAAAAGTGTTATTGTTACCAACTATAGTTAAATTTAATAGAATAGACTAGTCTTTCGTAAGATAATAAATTAATATTTGAATCCCCTTTTAAAAAAATATCTACATTTAGTGCTTATAATACCTTAAATAAGATTATTTCTAATAGGATAATACATATACTTAACTAAAAGAAATATTATTTGTTACCAACAGAAGTTAGGTCTAATAGAAGATATTAATCTATCACAATATGACGAACTAAAATTTAAATCCTTATTAATAGAAATGCTCACATTTAAAATCTGATAGCGCCTCAAATAAGATTGCTTCCAATAGAATTATATATGTTTAAAAAAAAAACTAAGGGCTATTAGTTAGAATTGCACTTTCTTATTTAATTTTTTGTAAACTCTAAATAGTACAATCAATGAATTATACTCTTAAAATTTTATAATATCTAATTTAACTAAAAATAGAACTATATCAATATGATTCTATTTTCGATTCATTTGTCTACAAGCTATAATCAATGATCTTACTTAATCTTTAAAAGATTTTGAACCCATAATGATAATTTAGTAATATGATTAACTAATTCTATAATATTTTAAATTTTTAACTATAATAATAATTCATAATAATCATAAATAATTAATCAATTATAACCTATTTTTTCCTACTCCTTCATCTTTAAAATATTTTAAGCCCCATAATAATAATTACTACATAATCCTATTAATTAAATATTTCAAATTTCTCACCATAATAGTAATTAATAATAATAAATAAATAATCAATTATAACATTTTCTTTTTTAACTCGGGGGAGAAATCTCTTGTTTATCTCAAATTGGATGCAAATATATAGAGATAACCCCTTGATATGGTATGTTCCTGATCTTTATATTTCTCTACAGCCTGTTCCTCTGTCATAATCTTTAAGTGAGTAGTAATAATAGCTTATGCCTTAATGCAATAATTTATGCCCCAAAATCTTAAAAGGGGGAATTAAAATGTACTCAAAATCGAATATAACATTGTCTAACAGCAAAATCTCTGCATTATTGAACTTACTAACAAGCATAGGTCCCCCAAAAAAGAAAAAAGACAACCCCCGAATGACTTAGTAATCTATCATGTGACCATTATTGAACTCCTCTAAATCTTGGGTCTTTGAATGATCCTCAGATACATAATGATTAAAAAACGACTGATTCACTCTCTATTCTTCTAGGGCTTGATCAACTGAGTGATTCCTAAGATAACCTCTGCTAGGGCTTGATACAAGGTGGAGGAAACAACGCACCCTACAGTAACAATGAAGCAGCATGAAGATAATATTATATAGAAGTTTCAACATTACATTATCACAGGCTGTTCCCCTTCAAGCTCAGAAATAACAATCAGTGAGTATGTCATTTCAAGAGAGAGGGGTTTATCCTTTGGAATCGGTTTAATAACCTGCAAAGATGAAAAACTATATTTAACATGTTCAAAGTAATTTTTTTAAGGGTATGTTTTATCATATTTGAACAGCATACCTTCCTGTTGTTTTTCACATAACCTATGGCTACTTCTCTGCGTAGATATGCACTCTCAGAGAGATCCGAAAATGATGGATTCTCTCCTTTCATGTAAAGGTTGATATCCTATCATATGAAATAAGGGCAAGTAACATCTAAAGTGCAAAAATTACTCACTGTTGGGCCTTGGCTTCATAACACAGATTAAATGTCATGTTCGAATCAACATAAAAAATTATATTGATATCGATATACAATATAAAATTTATAGCAACTTGCAGAGTTTACAAATCATAAATAATATAGTTCATTCTTTAAATTATGTACAATGTATAGGAGACCCATCTAGTTTTAACAAAATATAATCTTGTAAATGTATTGTGTTAGGAAGATAGGGTTAAAAAAGATGCCGATAAACTCGGACTAATTTAAATGAATAGGGATGGAGGGAATTTCTCTATGAAATGGGACAAATGTCAAATAAAATTTGCATAAAAAATGTTTAAAGGACGAAGAGCACCAAGACTGAGAAGGCTCAGCAGTCATAATGGTTCATGGATATTATGGTATTGCAAAAGGAGTATATTATTACCTTAACATATATTTCATCACCCTCTTCATTTAGTACGTCTTCCCAAATTTCCTTAAGTTCACTGTTCTAGCTACTGCTTTGCAAGTATAGAAAATAAACTACATAAAGTAAAGCATAATAAAGAAGAGAACAAAGGATAAGACCATGAGCTGTTACAAGGTCCTTTAATTCCTCTGCTGCAATATAGGTCAGTGATGGACTGATTCTAGCAATCTGCAGCATTTTATACAGAAGCACCATCAACTCAAAATAGTCCAATCTAGATTTTGAAAGTTTGAGCGAACTAAAAAATTTAGAATATTACTTGTTTCCCCAATTTCGAATCAGCGACCTCTGAAACTAGACTATGCACCTGCAAAATAGCAATTTAAAGAACCAAGTAATTCCTTCTGAGCTCATTATTATAACTACTAACTAATACTACCTCTGGTCCTTAATATAAGATCTATTTAATTAATTTAAGTAGATTAAAGAAACTAGTTAAATTAATTAATTGTAATGATTGTGTGTTGGTTTCCCTAAAATACCCCTTTTAATCATGTGCATTTGAACTACCCTGGATAGAAATTCCCTTAATATGTGTAATCATATAAAGATACTTTGGAAGAGAAATTATAAATTTGGGAGATAAAGTAGATTGGGGTCTTATATTTAAGACTAGAGGGAGTATTAAATAAAGAATGTTTCCGTGTATATGGTCTAGAAATTGATATCATTCAGATTTAAGTCCTATAATGTAAAATATATCACCTTAGCTCCAAGTTGTTTGCAGATATTTTCTGCTAGTAGGAGAGTATAAGCAGAATTCTTGTCTGCCTTAGATGGATCTGCAGAGAGAATAGCCAATAATCAATAGCAGGCTATTATCTTCCAGAAAAACTGACATGTATCATTACCTCCAACAAGCCATCCTCTGTCAGATATGACAGCAACTGACAAAGGAACATCTTCATTACGAAGAGATTTCTGGATATCCAGAAGGGTCAGCTTTAAGGTGTCATAGCACAAAGGATTTCCAATCTACAGAATGTGAATGAAGTATATAATCATAAAACAAGAAAAACCACAAAAAGAAAAATCTAATACAACAGTGACTGGATACCCTGTGAGAAATTCGAACATTCTTGACATCACATTGACCAGTAATGTTGCACGCCCTCATCCTGTCATCTACTGGCACATCCGACAATATTTCCTGCATATTGTTTAAGAAATGAGTGCATAGACAGTCCAGAAAGTCGAAGTCCGGGTTAACATGCACAATCAAAAACCCTCGACCATTTCCTTTGATATAAATTTTCTGGGGTTCACTTTTAGTATTTTTTTCAGACCATCAAGAGAGTGCGTTTTAGGTTAATGCTTCTATAAAAAATAAATCTCATTTCCTCACCATTGAAGTGTCAATTCATTGACAGTGCCAAAAAGCATTATAGACACTTGGATTTATAGATGTGGCCAAGATTGCAGTAGCAACGAAACTAAAAGCCAGTCAATTGTCAGTATTTCAAGATGTGTGAATAATCAATCAGGAACTAAAGCTTCTATGCCTGTCAGACATATGTTCATATAGAAGTTATATTAAATAAACTGTTTTATATTAAAGTTAGCTTCAATACTGGCATTGAAGATTGCATACGGTTTTAAATCAAGTAGTCACGCAACCCACGAAGTAAACACCAATGGAGGTAATCATATAATCATATATATAAGATCATACCACAACGCTTCCTGGACCAAGATAACTATCATACTCTTGAATCATATATATGCAAAGATCTTGAATAAATGGAATTCAACGTTAATCAGAACATTTTTCCAATGTAGTTGTCCTACCTTAGAAGCTGATCTTTCAGGACGCTTTTTAATATTAGCTAGTCTCATTTTACTCAATTCTATAGCATGCTCAACATCTTGTTCTTTAATTGCTTCTTTCTTGTGCGGGTATGTATGTGCCTTCTTTGTATCAGGAAGGGATGCAATCATTAATACCTAAATGAGGGAGGGATGCAATCATTAATACCTAAATGAGGGCGGCTTAGTGACATCAGAGAGTATTCTAGCAAACCTTCTGAAATTAATTGATTTCAAAATATTAAAGAAACAGAAAAAAGTTAAGAGCATATCTTTTTGATATCAAAGTAAAAACTTAAAATTGCAGAGAAACTTCAAATCCAAATGGAATAGACTTAGTTATGAGCTAGTCAACACACTTGATCATTTTGCTGCAGGATTTCATTATCATTTGGATGGAAGTTTATCCTTCCATTCCGATGAACACCGCAGACAACTGCCTGAAATAACATGAATGGAGAGAGAATTTATGTAAGCAAGTTTATATAAGCAATAATTGGCGAATTCTGCCAACAAATTACATCAATTACCTTTTGAAATGTATGTCTAACTTTCCTATAGACCATTCCTTCTAGCTTAGGTAAGCTGCAGAGATTAAATACATTTTCTGAAAAAACCAAAAGTAATAATAGTTAAATTTCAGGGAAATGTAAAATTTGTATGTTAGGTTAATAAAGAAAATAACAAGCCAGTTTCCAAAGAAGGAATGCTGACAAATATGATATGCAGAAACTATGCAATACTTCGATAATTTAGCAGGTGTCTGTAGATCTTAGCAAAGCCCCTTCTGCCGAGAGCATTGAACAAATAATTTAGATGCAACATTTTCTACCGGCTGTACTTTCACTTTCAATCCTGGCATTGATTTTAAGAGCTCACATGTCTTGGAACTAGAAACCTGCATTCATTAAATAAGCAACTTACTTTTGTGAACAGCATTTGAATTTTATATTCATTTCATTTCAACATGACTGTATGCAACTTGCGACATACTTCAACTATGGTGGGGACAGAATCCATGTTCTGAATTTGTTGAAGGCCTAAAACGGATAGAAAAGCTTCTGTGTCAACCTCATACCTAAGAAATTAAGGATCTGAAATCAATAAACTTCATTAAAGTGAAATTCAGAATATTGATGAAAGACAATAAAGATAGAAGTAATTACTCTGCTAAAATAACCCAAGCAGCCATGTGACCATCCTGAAGTCAGTTATTGGGTAATGTTTTTACATTTAACAGATAGAAATGAGATAACTTTGACAAGTTTAAGTACACGCCCATCTGAAAGTTAACACAACAGAAATGGGATAACTTTGACCACCCAACTTGGGCATTTGTTCCTATAGTCTGTCTAAATGTTTTGGAAGTATGGAGGGCAAGCTGTGGTGTACTTGAGATTTTTCTGCTGTTTTTGATATATCTAAGCGATTTAGTTTTTGATAGAGCACAATGGCGTCATATGATCCATATAGCCGACCCCATTTAATAGGATAAGGCTTATTGTTGTTTTGATATATCTAAGCATACCATGAGTGTTTCAATCTGAGATTTGTGCCTACCTGTTTTATGTGGGACTTTTAAGCTTTGGTCAGTTATAGTTCACGGGTATTTTAGTAGTTGATCATCACATAGTCAAACAGATAGGCAAACTATATTGAGCTGATGTTTCTTATCATTACTCTAGTTCCTTTTTCTTGTTTTTCCTTCCTTCAAGAGGAATCCTAATCCTCCCGTTTTTTAATTATTTCCTTAGTCAATATAGTCTCTTCTATTGAAAAGAAAAAAGAAACCACAACTAGTATTTGTCCATTGTAATTGTATTATGAAAATAAATTCTAACAAAAACCTCCATAACATCTATAATAGATGTTAATAAATTAAAATCCTGACCAATGGGCCTAAAATAATTAGTAACTACAATTAACACCGTTGATGCTTTCAATGCATTTTCATGAATAGTATACCTCCTTAACACACTAGGATGGATTTATAAAAGGAGGCCAGGTAAATTCAATTGAAATTTCCCTGGAACCACCTTATCAATTTGCATTTTAAGCATATCAACTATTACCTATTCCCTTTTGTTGGCAGTATAATTATGGCACGAGCCTTGTTGGCTGCTGCTCTTTCATATGATTCCGTCAAACTAAGGCTGCCACTGCAGAGTCATAAAATTTAGATATGAGCCATACTAGACTTTGAATTAAAAATCATGATTCACTTTCAATTTTGTTTTTACCAGGATTTTTCATGTATTACATAAAAAAACTAACCAACGGAACAATCAGTGAGTCTTACAAAATGCAAAATTATAAACCGTTAATGAAAATTAATGGAGCAATTGTCTTGATTGCTTTATTCACTCTGGAGGAAGGATGCTCTGACTCATAGTTGAAATTAGTGAGAATCAATAGTTCTAATGTGAAAAATAAAGGAACTAAAAGTGCCATTATGCTCAAAAATAAAATGCAGATAAAAAAAATGTAAGACAAGAAGCGTACATATTACAAGATTTTACTTAATTAAAAGGAAAGGGGAAATCATGAATGTTTCCATATTAAACAACATAATACAGGAAGATATCCTAGCATTCATACCTCTTTGTAAGGACGTCAGTGTGATTTAAATCTTTCACCATTGGTTCAGCTATTTCATCAATCTTTTTTCTAGGAAGATCAGACATAAGAACAATTCTCTGCTTCCTGAATAGGAGCCAATCAGAGTATTACAAAGTCAACATTTTGAACACAAGTTAGTGCAACAGCCTTATGCGAACTGCTTACCTAGCTGTCGTAGTGCCTAAGCGGACCACAGATTCATGATACCTGTTTAGCTGCTTTAATATGAAAGGCAGATGACTATTCACACCACAAATGATGATATGACGGGTCTCTAAAACTTGCGTTGGGCCCCCTCTCTGATTCTTTGCATGTTAATCTGATCTAAAGACCGATAAGTAAAGATGTGTACAGAAAATAATTCTTATCGAATGCTTACTGCTTTGGACATTACCCTAAATTCTTCGGTCATAGTACTTTGAAGGCGAGAGTAAAACAATATGCCCCCTATGGCAATAACAAATCCAAGAGTACGCTCAGCACCTGTTGCTTGCTGCAGTCCAGCAAGAAAATCTGTTCTTCAGTAATAGTCAGTGCATAAAAATAGAATAGGGGGCAACAAGTCAAATTAAAAACAAAAAACAGAGAGTATGAAATTTACAAGAATTCCAACAACATACACATAAATGAGTTGATGATGAAATAAGGCATGACCAAGCATCCCAGAAGCATTGCTCTAATGACTGTTTATGACCCCTGAATGATTTAACATGGGCCCAGGTTAGTAAGCATGGTTAAGTACACTTGCAATAAAACTAAACACTTGGGCACCACAATTTAAGGTTGTCAAATCTAAAATTTGGCCCAAAAAAATGAAGGGAAAAAATTACCAAGGGTTGTAAGGGTGCTCAGACATGTCCTGACATATTGGACATTGGAGTACACTGTATTTTCTATAGGATAAAGAGGGTGGGGAGATGTGGACATTATGCCACTTACAACGCTAGATATGAAAATCATGAACAATAAACACACTTCAGAAAGTGCATATCAATAATTACCTGAATTTGTAAAACAGGAGACCACCAATAAAAACAAATGATGCACATGCTACAAGGAGTGCCACAAAGATCCTGAAAGAGTTCATATAGGATAAAGCAAATAAGGTGTATGGTTCTATTTTTTGTGCCATCGATATGAGATGTATGGACCAGTTGATACAATTTATCAAAATTGTTCAGATAAATTAAGTTCAGTCAGCAATGTAAGGTCAGAATTACCCAGCCCTCCCCAAAAAACACAAAAGGAGTAAGGAAAAATGTTTCATATTTTCCTACCTGAACGCTTGTAATAAAACATTTTTCCTAGCGTATTCCTTGTAAGTACCTTGGATAAATCAATCGAGGTAAATTATGTTCTTCAGGGATTGTTTGGCAATTTGGAGAGGAGTGGGATGTGTGGGGTTTGAGTCACCACAAAGTCTTTCGATTGTTTGGAAGTTCAATTAAAAAGGAATAGCAAATCACTTCCCTTTCTATAGAAGTTACAATGCTATGGAATGGGATGGATTTGAAAAGTTAATCTCCAACATTACCCTTCTTAAGTATATACTCCTTTAATATAAGGAAGAAAAGACAAGGGAGAGGGTAAAAGTTAAATGTAAGAAAAGAAATATATTTGGCTCTAAAATAGTTGAGATTTCCGATACCCTTGAAAACATGCAAGAAAACTCTTCTGAAGGAAGTGAAAGTAAAGAAAAGTCATCCAGTTATGCAAATCATCTTACTAAAAACGAAGCAAAGGGAATATTCATCCTTAACAAAGTTTAACATTTCTCTTTAACCACATACGCGAAATCTCATAAAAGCGCCATGTGTCAGAAAACCTACCCTTATTTTATTTTTCCCAAGAGCTCTTGCAACAAATCACAATTTTATTGTACTCATGTTTAATAAAATAAACCAAAAGGCTATTCCAAGTCAACTGACATAACTAACAATGCAAAAATGCATAGCCGTAGATCCCAAACACTGCCTTTCTTTAAAAAGAAGTCGGTTTTCAACATGCTGTTTATTATAGATTAAGCATAATCAATTTAAAATTTGCAGTTCAGATTTAACAGAAAACTATAGATAAACATGTGATCAAGTAACTGAATGATGAAGTGAATGTAGGCTTACGTGCCAACATTTCTCTCAAGCTGGACGTCGAACAAGTATACCAATCGTCTTAAGCTCCAATGAATATAGCTAAAAGAAGGAAAGGACACATTTAACGGGAGAGGGCTGAGAGTATTCAAGGTATTAGAGATGCAAGCAAGAGGCAAGCTTGTTGCAGTAAGAGTTTGAAGCATATCTGTAAGTATTGCTTGAACAACTTTCAACATCCGATGAAAAAACATTTGATGTATTACTTTATGTATGATGTACAATGACAAAGATTGTACCATGCTTTTAGTCCATGGACCCTGCACATGAGGCAGACAGAATATCAGCACACACTATAACTATCACAAGCAGAAGATAATACAATAAGCCAATTCTATTTTTTATTTGTTTACAAAAAATTTTAGAAAGGAGTTGGGCTCACCCACGATTCAAAGGTAGGGCGAAATCTCCCTTCCTCCTAGGCGATACCAATGTCGAGCAGGGCAGGCCGTCTATTACCTTTAGGCGTAAACTTAGACACCTAAGAGTTAGGATATCTCCTCAAGCGTCACGATTGGAACCACAATAAAGTAGTACTCTCTAGGAATTGAATATACTCCAAATAATATAATAAGTCAATTCTATTGACATACATACTTACAAATGCAACAGACTGAGCTGTGAACAACTTTTATCAAAGTGATAAATAATATAATATATTTTTTAAGAGACAAATGAATTATGGTGAGAAATTAAACAATTCCTTGTAGGAAAAAATAAATAAACAGATAAACAAAGTATAAAGAATCTGAAATACCATTGCTCCAAGGACCACAAGATTATGTAAGTAGATGTGTTAGTTTAGAATTAATTATTAATTAATTAATATTATATTTTGTTAGTTATTTAATTAATTATCTAAAATTAATTTTAGATATTATTTAGTATCAGATTTAAATATTAAATTATTATATATTAGAAGAATAAATTTGAGATATTAGGATTATAATAGATTATAAGTTTAGCCTATTAACTTATATTTTTGCCTATATAAAAACCTATTTATATTCTCATTCATTAAAAAAAGATTAATAATATTTTGAACATTTATTTTTCCTCTACTTTTAATCCTTCAAATATCCACATGACATAACAATAGGAATATAAAATCTTGGTTAAGGTATTGATGAAAAAAAAAGAAGAAAAATATCAAACTTGAAGAGAAGGCACGCCTTCAAGTGAAGATTAGTTACATATGATAGAAGAGGGTAACTTGGGTCTTTTTCTATAAAATCTCATAGGTTATGGGATTATTTCATCTACTTCAAGTAAAGTTAGATTAGTGTGTAAACCCAAGTGAATTATAATGTAAGAGAATAACTTGAGTCTCTTTCCACAAAATCCCATAAATTATGGGATTAGTTTATATATCTTAAGTGAGTTTAAATTAGTGTGTAAATCTAAGTAAATTACCATAATTATATGAGTAAGTTACTCTATAAAAAAAGAGGATAACTTAAATATCTTCTTATCAAATCTCATATAATCTCATAAGAGAGAGAAGAGTCATAATAGGCTAATAGCGCTTTCTTCTTCCTCCTCGGTTCCCCACAACGAGGGAAAGTGAAGATAATGACGATTATAGATATGAGTGAGGCAGAGGAAGAAAACAGGAAATAATAAATTAAAAACATTTGTTATGAGACCATACTCACTTAAGTTATTAAATTTGTAAGTTGTAGTTAATGAACTTTTAAATTGGGACCAACACATTATTGGTTGAGGATAATTTGCAGAAGAATATAAATTTAAAATCTCAGAAAATATATTTATTAGAAGAAGTAAAAAAATTAAACTCTAAATAAGAATATCTTTGACTAAATAAAAAAAAAAGCTTTTGAATTGGGATAATTTTTTTAAAAATATAATTAATACCCTACTTTATTATTTATAATAAAGATAATATATTTTATTTAAAGATATGTCTTATAATCATGGTATAGAAATTTAATTCAGTTATAGGTTAGATTAATGAATGAATATATAATTAATTAATTTTATTACTAATCCCATCAAGAGTTTTAAATTGAATTAATTAAATTAAATTTTATATATTTTTTTATTATTAAACTTAGAACAATATTATTTTTTAAGTTTAAAAAAATAGAAATATATTATATTTGTGTTTTATTAACTATTTTTGGTTGGATTATATAAGGATTATACATAAATATTTTTATTAAATTATATTATTTAAAAATTTTAATTTAACTCCGGATTAATCCTGATTTAAACCACTCACTTTTAAATTATTTTCCAAACCCTTTAATTATAAGGTATCACTATATATTTCTAAATCTCAAATTTAATTTTTAAAAAAGATATTTATAATAGTATAAATAATTATAAACTTTAAAATTAAATATCTCACAAGAGAATTCCGTAATAATATACAAAAAAAAATTACACCATATTAAAGGCTTTATTTGGTTCAGTTGAGGGGAGGGAAAATTAAGTTAATTTAAGAAAGGGTAGAAAAAGATAGAGAAGCTTAATTAATGATATTTTTTATTTAGTTCAGGAGGGGAGGGGAGTTAATTAGAAATTGATAAATATACTCTTATCTCTTTATTTAAATTTATTTACTCTTTATTTACAATATTCATATCAATTTTTTTTTAATTTATGAATCTTAAATTTTTTATCTCATTTATATATATAATAAAATTAAAAATATTAAAAAATATGATAAAATTTTAACATTATTTCTTATTAATTTTATAATTATTATATATTTTAATATAATATATAAATAATTTATTATGTTATTAAGTTTTAGCAATTAAAAAAAATTAGATGTGAGAAAAATAAAAACAATGGCTTGAGGGTACAATTGGAATATTAAAAATATATAAAGGGCAATTTGATCATAAAGGGATAAAAAAATTTTCTCCCATCTAAAAACCCTCACTTTTGGAGGAAAGGTAAGGGAAGGGAGGGGAGTACTAAATGATAAAAAAAAAATTTCTCCCCTCTTCTCTATTTTTACTTATCAAACACACTTTCTTCTCTTTCCCTCTCCCTTCTAAAACCCCTTAATCAAACAAAGTACAAATTTTCAGTGCCTCACCGATAAACTTAGAGGTGGAAGTAGTGGATATACTTTTACCTCTCCCTGCCTAAACCAAAAGGCCATCATCGTACATTGAGGGTGAGGGTCCCTGCAAACAACGTGCCATTAATTATCGTTGTCAAATGAAAATTTTGATCGTTCCTTCTAACGGAGTACTCCATTTCATTGGTTGACCAACTTCAGTCATTTTTTAAAGTTGGTTGACCAGCTTCAAAGTCAGTTTAAAATGACTCGTCCCACAAATAAATGTTGGCCATAAATTTAAATCTCATAATCTTCTTAATAAATAATATATAAATATCTGTAAAAATATTTTTTAAATATAAAAACATATTATAATTTTAGTGAACTTCTATAATCTAACTCATAACAAAACAAAACGACGGTTCCCACCTCCAAGCTTTCACTTGAAAAATTGAACGAACAGTTTATAATTAATATTTTTGTCAAATATTTTTATAAAAATATAATAAGAATTATGAAAAGTAAAAAATATAATACAAATTACTAAAGAAAATAACATAATTTTATTTATAAGAAGACAATTTATTTCATTATTATTTTTTGGTACGATAAAAGTTTAGATGAGCTAAATTGTAAGGGTTCACAAAGTCAGACATTCTTCCAATATCAATAAATACCAACAAGGTTGTCATATAGACAGTGGGATTAGAACTCACAAATTTATAAGTTATGAGTAAATTCTTTACTAATTTAACTAATATTTATTGGTGTAAGATAATTTATTAAAATAAGGTAAGATGATTGGGCTTAGAAAAATATGATAGATAATAAAAAGATCATGCATAGATGAAATATGAATTTAAAAAATTCAAATTAAAAATATAATTTAAATAAATTATAAAATTTTAATTAATATTTTGTATAATTAAAGCTAAATTTATATATATTGTGTATATGTATGTGTGTAAATAATTTTATGAACGTTTAAAGCTTAATAACAAACCCTCTAAATTTTTAAAGGTATGCAGTTAAAAAATAATTAACTCCTTAAATTTTTTGTGTATATAACTTCTTAGTTACATATAAATAAATTTTTTAAACTTTAAACATTTTTACATATAAATAAAATTTTATTATAATTTTTTAAAAATTATAAAAGTTATTTTTATACTATTTTATAGTTCTGATTATCTCTCATAATATAAATATTTTATCTAAAAATTAAATTTAAAATTTAGAAAGATATAGTAGGCGTTGATATAAAAGCTATTGACATGTGACATTAAATTTAGAAAATTTTGTTTAATTTAGGGTATTTATAATTAATACTTAAGATTAATGGGGGATAAGAGATGGGCCCACCGGCGATATGCCTATGTCAATACTTGCAATGCCTGCGAAATATAAACAAAGGACAATGTGCAATTTGAAATTGTATATTATTATTATTTAATTGAAAAAATGAAAATAAAGAAATGCAAACCACATGTTCTGATGAAGACCAAAAGCATACATGCCCGATGCAAACATATTTCATTTTCTTTCTCTTTCATCGTTACGTATCTCTCTTCTCTCTATCTCTAAATAATTATAGAAATATGTTTTTTTATTATTATATTTGTTATTTAAAAATTAATCTTTTTAAAATTATATATAAATATTTTAATATATTTTAATTAAATTATATTATTTTTAGTCATAATTAAGTTTACTACAATTCAATCATGATCAAACTACTAACTTTTGAATTATTATTTTTATAGGTTCAATAACTAATCCAATTTTAATACCTTAATTTCTTGTATAACAAACACCTTATTTAAGCACACATAAAATTTTTTTAAGTTTTTTCATTGTATTTTTTTACTAACTATTTATTGATTACTGATTATCATTAATTATTCCAATGATATTTTAAATCATGTAAATGTACGGGGCATGATACATTGAAAAGGTCATTGGCTTTTAACTATGGTTTCAACTTGTGTTTTCAGTCAGCTTTTCGTATACTTGTCAAATGAGGAGATACAAAGTGAATAGTTAATATTTATTATAAATATAAAATTTATATTTTTTATATTTATTAATTTATTTTTAAATTATTTTTATTAATATTTTTAATAATAATTAAATAAAAAATAAGAAAGGGAGTTAATAAAGATTATAATAATATTTTAAAAAAAATACTATATACTAACTAATTTAATTAATTTTTTTAATATAATTAACTTAATTAAATATATTATAAGAAATATGACACTAGACTTTACGACTTTATTTATGACTTGTTGTTATAATAAAACACCCCTCTTGTGATTCATGCCCCCAATTAATATTCAATCCTGACCAGCCATCAAAATTATCTATATAATTAGCCAAGCTGACGCGTGGAGTGTGGACATTAAAAGAGGTTGGTGAAAAGTCCGGAGTTTTTTAGGGAAAAAAATTAGTTAACTTAATAGAATTATTAATATTTTTTTAGATCTACCTTTAATTATAAATATTGAAGAGATAGCATTATAAATATAAAAGAGGGATAAAAAGTCATATTTTTAATTAAGCGAAGATAGATTTAAAAATATTTATTATTTTATAATATATTTAATAATATAACTGTTATTTTTTAATTTATGTGATTTAGTTAAGATGCTGATATAATGTAGAGAGAGTAATAGTTTTAATGGATGAATAAATGTAGTAAATAATTATTTAAATAGTTGGGGATTTAATTTTTTTTATTTAAATTAACTTACACATATTTAATGTCTATAACTATTTTATGTTAAGAGTTATTTATAATAACGACAAGTAAGAGTAGTAATCTATAATATATTTAGCTTTTATATATGTGGAAGTATTTTGTTTAATGGATAAATTATGAAAGTGTTTTATTACTTTAGTTTGTTATATTTAACGGAATTTTTATTTTTTTATTACTAAATTAGACTACCATCAATTATTAATGACTATATTTTAGTGTTTTATTATTTTGTTATTTTGTGAATTGTAAATATAAATATATATATATATTCTTAATATTATATTTTATTATTTTTATAATCAAACAATTATATGAGACATGTATATACCAAAATATTATGTTTTGAGTGGTCTTTTTTATTTAAATATTTACTTGTTTATAATTTAATATAAATATTTGTTATTAAATTATATTATTTTAATATGACTAATTTGTCTTCTATCTTACTGGCTAACTCTTAACCCATGCCTCGACCAGTAGCCAGTCTAGGTTTTTTCTTTGGTTGTTTTTTGTTTTTTGTTTACCTACAGTTTGGTTGGTAGAGAAAAGGGACTTTTATTATAATAAACGCTTTAAATATATTTTATTTAAATTTTTTAATTAAAGTCATAGATGATCACATTGAATCTCTCCATTTAAAAAGGGGGGACAACAAAGGCGATTAATATGTGATTTATTTTTCCTAATTATACTCAACCCTAATTTCTTCTTCTTTTTATCTATTTTCTTTCTGAATGCGTTTTTATATTCACTTTAATAACTATTTGAGAAAAACATTCTGCATTTATAAATTTTTTATATTTTATTTTTTCATTTTAGTTATTTTTTATATTAAAAGAATTTTGGTATCATTCACCTATGATGACTTGTTAACAAACATGTGTTACATTAAGTATGGGTATTTTTAAATTTTAAATTTTCGTTAAGAAAATAATTATTTTGAACAAAATGTATCCTCTACTTGATTTAAATTGTTTAAATTTATTTAACAAAATACTTATAGCTAAGTAAAATATAAATGATTCAAATAGACTGCAATTTTTTTTATTTACTTAATATCCCAAAAGTGTTTTATTTTTATTAATCACATGCGTATTTCTATTATAAATAATTATGAGCCCATTTTGATAGGATTTTAGAAATAGGCTTATGAAAAAAATGCCTTTTGAACAGCTTATAGAAAAGGACTTTTGGAGAAGAGTTTATGAAAGAAAAGTGATTTTAAATAAATGAGTGTTTGGATAGTTATTTCCATAAGTACTTTTATTATTGGTAAATTACGAAAAAGGGTATAAATATTAAATGAGAAGAGATAAAAGATAAGAGGATATAGGGTGTAAGAAAAGAAATGAGAGAGGGTGTAAGAAAAGGTATGAGAGAGGAGAGAGAATGTAAGAAAAAGTATGAGTAATATAGTAATTGGTTAGTTCATAAGGTATTTTACTGTTCCATAAGCTACTCTGACTAACTTATTTAAAACCTTAGTTTTAAACCATAATTTAGTCTAAAATCCCGTTTGAACAAATATATCTGTTTTTTTAAAAAATTTTAAAATTTAAGTTTTGAGCTAAACACACACTATGTTAAAAGTAGTGTTGGACATTAAATGTGAATACTTTTTATAGTAAGAATATAAGTATTGATTTATCAGGTTGTGAAAAATTAATCTATTATACTAAATTCAATCTTAATTGGTAATATCCAAAAAAAATTGCAATAGGAAATCACTGTTTAGCTCCTCAAGAACTCAATGTGTTTTCAAGTTCACATCTTTGTCTGTGTGTGTGTATACAAAATTAAAAAATAGAATTAGAGTTGATCGTATTGTTTAGGAAAAAAATTAATTTCATAGTCTTATAGTTTGTCTGAGTTTTGAATTAGATCCTTACATTTTTTTTTTCTTTTTTATCATGTTGTTTAAATTTACCCCATTAGCTTTGTTCTAAGGTGAAAAAGAAAAAGATGCTCATATGTTTTTAAGAAAATACACATAAATCCAACAGTGCATTAGACTATAAATCCCAAGTTGAAATAAAATATGAGTACCGACTTGTAATTTAATCAAATTGAAAATTGCAATTTAAAAACCCAAAGCCACCAATTCTTTCGTATTATATTGAACTTAAAATTTTGGATAAAGTAATATATAGTATTATAATGTTATTTCTCAATTGCATCTAACACTTTAATTTTATTTGAAATATAATTTTACTTTTAAAATATTTTTTAAATACAATTTTGCCTTTGTTATTAACTCCCAAAAATTCTATTTAAATTAATATGCATTCATCAGCACTCTACAATTATTTTTAGTAATACTTAATATTTTAAAGTAAATTTTTTATGCAATTTTACCTTAAAAATGGAAATTGAGTACTAAAAATATGGAAATTTTGAAATAAATTAAATTTATTCATAATATAATTTTTTATTTATATTATTTATCAAATATATTTAAGTAATTAATAAAAATTATATTTTAAAAAGATTTTATAAAAATCACAACTCAAACTATAAGCATTGAAAAATTGCTAATAAAAGAATGAATCTAAGGAACACACAGTACGAGCATGTTTGAAAACCCCTAAATCATAATTTATCATAATTTGAAAAGCACTTACATTAAACTTTTGTCACATACTTATCTATTATTTTCAAAAAGTTAACCCAAACGCTCTCTAAAGCTCTCCTCATCATAAGATCCACAACTTCATAGCAAAGAGAATCTCGTATATCATATATATGTGCTTTTATAAAGAGAATGACATAAACATTAACATTTAGATCTAAAAAGTGGACATAAAACGTAGGTCCCACGCATTATCTAAAGTAGGACCTATTTTATCTGTTTATCTCCTTATTCACTTTCAAGTGCACTATGACTTTTTTTTCCCCCTATCCTCCACATGCACATTTATTCCTATGAATATAGAAGGTTATGAGGAATCTAGTGGATTCACCTTGCTGATGCCAATGGAGAACCTATGGTATCATCTGAGGTATCAAAACCTGAATCTTCACTCTTACTCAAAGCATAAACAATCTCCACCATACTTGGCCTCTTCGTTGGATTCTTATGCAAGCAAGCAAGGGCAATATTAAGCACACCCATGAGACTCTCCATTGAACACGTCTCTCTCAAAAGAGAACTATCCAACCACTCCCTCAGTCTCTTGCTCTTCTCTTGCTCACTACCCACTTCAAAAACTCTTGCCACGCTCGTCCCCAAGGTATTCCCTCTATTGTCAACGGCTTCTTTGCCCGTGATTAGTTCGAGCAGGACTACCCCAAAGGCGAACACATCCATCTTGGTTGAAACTACGCCATCAGCTAGATATTCAGGAGCTATGTAACCTTGGGTTCCCACAATGTGCATTGTGATGGCATTCATTCCGGACTTTGCAAGTCCGAAATTAGCTATCTTGGCTCTCATGTTGGCATCTAAGAGGATGTTGCTACTCTTGATGTCTTTGTGCACAACCCTTGGCCTCGTGTGCTCATGGATGTATTGCATGCCGTTGGCTACATCGATGGCAACGTGTAGTCTCATCTTCCAGTTCAACCGTTCAGTCCGGTCTTCGTGTAGCCATGAGTAGAGGGATCCGTTTTCAACATATTCATAGACTAGATAGCAGTTTGCTTCGTCGTTATCAATGCAAAAGCCCTCTAACTTCACCAAATTCCCATGGTTCACCTTCATTGTATATAAAAAGGATTGCGCATTGTTAGTCATTTACTTGGAAAGAATGAAAAAGTCGTGTATCAAAGTAAAAGAAGCCTATAATTACTAATGCTATTATTTTATTATGAGCCTTATCATTTGCTGAAATTATTAGCTAAGAGCTGTCATATAGGATCATAAAAGGAACGAACCGGAGGCGGTTTTTGTCTCTTTGCCTTTAAGCTAACCTAACCCCCTGCTTTATCAGAAAAGTAAAAAACACAAATTAAGAAAACCTTAATCTAATCGAATAAGACAAAGTTGGAAAGACCTTCTTCATTATGCCATTAAATTAAATACTTAACACTCTTTCCTAATCTTATCCAAGCATATTTTTAAACGATCTAAAAGGGTATAACTTGAAACCATATTACTTTGAAAACGATGCCCTGTTTTAGATATTCACATGAATCCAATAGACTAAAACCATGTGTAACAAGGGAAAATTTTGTCATTTTCTGACCCTGCCCTATTTCTATATCAATCAGATTAGTTTTTGTTTTGTACGAAGTAACATAGGAATTATTAAAAATTTGGTATATAAGGGAATCCACAGGTTTATTCCCTTGATTTAGTGGAGCACTGGAGCACACCTGAAGTAAAGGAGAGGAGGAGAGTGACATAACAAAAAAAAAATATATTACCATATTATGTCATCTGAAACCTTGTAAATGATAAACAAACCACTCCGTTGACCCCTTTATGAGACAAGTCATTTCACTTGATCATTTCAAATTTCTAGATATAACTTCCTAATTTTTATGTCTTGTAGTTGATAAACACCAATGAAGAGATCTTTTTCGATTAGGGATTAGCCTAAATTCAATTTAAATTGCTTCCTAACATCAAATGCCATATGGTTTATCAGTAAACAAATGTTGATAAATAATGCCACTTTTTATATATTTATATTTTATATTGAAATTGATTCCAAATAGTTAGTTTTAGTAAGAGACCTTCTCCACCTTTTATCAACCTATATCTTCTATGAATGCATAATTTTTCCATGTGTATCATATTTTTACTAGAAATTGTATTTGTCTGCCTTACAAATTTTTAAATGTATTTTTAACATGATTTTTTTATAAACAATAATGCCTCATATAGCAAGTGGCTTCTTATAAATTTATTAAAAAAAATATATAACATGGAGTAATTTTGTAAGATTAAAACTTTGATTTTAGTTTTTTTTTATCCTAAACTTTCTGTTTTTTATATTATTTATTTATTGGATATTATTATCAACTATATTTTAGATTTATAGTTATCCCTTTTAATATAAATATTTTTTTAATAATTAAATTTAAAATTTAAAAAATTAATTTTATATTAATCCTAGTCTTCCTACTTTTTTTTCCCATTAAACATAAAAAACTTTAATTACTGACACTAAAATTGATTCATATTAGAACCTAATAACGAACAAATAATTATTTATATTTTTTTTCATCAACAAAAAATAACTACTGAATGTAACATGCAACTAAATTGGAAAATTAATTACCGTTACCTTTTGTAAGATCTTGAGCTCCTCGTAAGCATTCCACTTCATCTTCTTGATCGCATAAACCTCTCCCCCAATGGTTCCTTTATACACACACCCAAGAATCAAGCAGCTCTGATCAAACCCATTTGTAGCTTCTTTCAGTTCTTCATACCCAAAAACCCTATACTTATCCAAACAATCTGACACATTCGCCATCAATTTCGCCTCCTCTTCCCTCGATCCCTTCGTCTCCTTCACAAAGCTCTGCTTCTTCTGCTTCTCTTCATCTCCGACCACCGTCGCCGATCTCTTTTTGAACAGAGCCTCTCTGTAAACCCACAGCCCCAAAACCAGAATCAACAGTAACCCGACAATACCTAACCCAATCGCCAATCCTCTAACTGTTACAGGTGTTGCAGCAGGGGACGAAGCCGGCGGCGCCGAAGTGTTAACCGGAAGCTGTTTCAGCACCGGCAACCGTGACACCGGAACGAAGATAGTATCAAATTCTCGGAAATTTTTACGGTTGGCATTAATTATTGACTGCGGTTTCGATCCAAAAAAGGTGGCAATCGAGGATACGGTATCATTAGGTTGAACCACGTAGGAAATCAGGATGTTCTCTCCGTTTCGCGATTGCAGGGTGTTAGGGCACTTACAGAACACGGGGAACACGGCGTGAACACCGATCATCAAATCCTCCGGGATGAGGGTAGGGTTCACGACTATAGTGGATTGGTAGGTCGTGAGGTTCCTGTAGGTAAACGTGGAGACTAGGTAGAATGTGTCTCCTTGCTTGATGGTGTAGGAGAGATTCGCGTAAGAGATGGCACCGAAGCTTGAGTTGACGGAGTTGCAGGAGCAAGATAAGGGAATGAAGAGGGATTGATTTGGGGCTAAAGTTGAATTAGGAGTAGAAATGTTGCTCGGATCTGCAATCATGGGGCGACTAACAGAGAAGAGGTCACCAATGGCGGCGAGGTCGAGGAAATTAGGAGCCGAAGCTTGGTAGAAGGCGTAGGTTTGGCAGGGGTAGCCGGAGCCGGCGGTCTGGGTGGCGGAGCACGCATAGCCGGTGGTGTTGGGTGTTATGTCTTTCTGAGCTTGTGAAGGATGAAGAAGATGGAGGAGGAAGAAGAAGAAGAGAAGAGAAACGTTGTGGGGTATGGAGTTTCTCATGATTTTCTTTTCTCTTTGGTTCTCCTTGGTTTTGTGGTTTTCTGGTTCTCGAGGTTGAGGGGCTTATATGGAGGAGGAGATGAAAGTGCAGAAAAATGGAGTCACAGAACCGTCGTCAAGATTTTAGCCAACGTCGTTGTCATTGTCAGGTCAAGAAACTTCAATTCTGACTAACTTGTTTGATGGTGCGAATAGTTACAGTATTCATATGAACTGAGTGGTGGCATTGGAGTGGACAATGAATGGGAAAAAACTTGTGGGGGAGATTATGACAGAGTTCGTAAAACGCTTGTGTTAAGGCTGATATTTTATCATTCTGTTTTAGCCTCAGTTTATCTGTATTGACAAGTTAACTTATCAACCTATTTTTTTTAATAAAATATTAATATTATTATTTATTTTATTTAAATATTATTTTAAATATTTTTATTATTAAATATTAATAAAAATAATTATTTATTTATTAATATGTGTTAATATATTATAATTTATTAATATTATGTTAATATTTATTTAGATTTATAGGTATAAAATTTAAATTTTTTTTATAAAAATAAGAATTTTTAAAAATATAACATTAACATTTTTTTATTATACTAATATAATATTAAAAAAAATTTATTAATATTTTAAAAATTTAGAAATAATTTTTTAAAAATATTAAAAATTTAAAAAAAAAGGGTAGACTACAGGCTCTAGCTAGCAATTTTAGGATAGGTTGCACATCTCATCCCCTCAATAGATTAGCCCATTTTTAACATGTCAACCTATTTTTACCTCTAATTATGGCCAAGCTCTACATTCTATCATGCTTTGTAATTTGCCAATAACACTAAATATTGGTAAATAAATTTTAAAAAAAAAGTTATTTATGAAATTAAAAAGTTATAGATTCATATTACTTGTAACTTTTTGCCCATGTGATAAAAAAAGTTATGGATAATAAAATCAATCCGAATTATTGCATTTCACTTTAATTTTTATTATAAATTATTTATAACTTATTTTTATGTTAACTAATATATTATCTCCTAAGTATAACATGATCTCTTTCAAATAATAATATGTAATATTATATTTTTTATATTTTTAATATATAATATATTTAATTAATTTAATTGAATTAAAAAATTAATTAAATTAATTAATATGACATGTTATTTTCTAAAGTATTATGTTTCCTTAATTCTCTCAATCTCTCTCTTATTTAATTATTATTAAAAAGTATAAATAGAGATAATTTAAAAAAATAATTTATTTAAAAAATAATTTATATATTTAAAATTAATATTTTAACTCTCTAATTAAATTATGTATCAAGAATTAAAAGAATATTATATACAAATTTATAAATTAGATAAATTAATTTAAATAAAAATAATAAATATAAAATATAAAATATATTAAAATTTTATATATAAAATTAAATTCAATATTTTACCTAATTTTAAGAGGATAGAAAATGATATTAAATAAAAGATGATATTAAATAAAATAAAAATTTTAATTTTATCTTTATTAAAAAAAATTTATATTTATAAATTATTCTCATATTTTTTTATTCTTTCTTTATTTTCAATAGTAACTAAAGGGGGAGTGGTACTGTCCCGTAGGTAATTACTGTTGTGATGTGACTACTGACTACTCCTGATCTAGTGGCTTAAATCTTCGGAGATGGTGGGCCCATAAGAGTGACACATTTAATTAAATATTATATTAAAGCTCAATATATTACTTATATTTAAAAGAAAAGAGTTAAATTAATTATAATAATAAATATGAGTTACTTTTTTAAAATATTTATTTTAATTATTTTTATTGAAATGTTTAATACGTGTAATTAATATATATAATTTTAAAAAAATTATAAATTGGTAAAATCAAGTGGATTAAGATATCGAAATAAACACACTAATTAATTCTTTAGAACATTTTGTTAGGGATAGAAAATTATGAAATTGAAGATATTGTTATTTGCTAAAGGGTCAAATTAATTAATTAAATTATTGGTGGAATAGTCACACTGACGTCCATTTTGGTTTTGGGCAAATGGGTGGAAAGTGGGAACAATAAATTCAAGCAAAGGAACAGGATATATTACTTTAAAAATATTAGTTGGAAGATGTCTATCAAATTCTCATATTATATTTAGATTTATATTGCATCTCATTCCCTTAACGGTGGTTTGAAACTTGGATTGAGTGAAAATGAATTTAATATCACTTTCTATTTAAATCCGACAGTGGTTAAATTTAGATTAAAATAGTATTAATTAATATCAAATAATCATTAAAAAATCCATGCATGTGTGCCCTTAATGACGAGAAAACTTTATTCCATCATTTTTGAAAATCTGATCTAGGTGACGAGAATGCCGTGAGATGAAAGGATGTAGTGGGAAGTCAAGTTGACCAGCTGGCTCTGACATGTCAAGATTCGCAAGAATGATGGTTTGAACGTGCTGGAGAGGTCACATGGGAAAATATCT
This sequence comes from Leucaena leucocephala, assembly GCA_037074615.1. Classification (NCBI taxonomy): domain Eukaryota; kingdom Viridiplantae; phylum Streptophyta; class Magnoliopsida; order Fabales; family Fabaceae; genus Leucaena; species Leucaena leucocephala. The sequence continues at coordinate 8,413,579 of CM073533.1, read as the reverse complement.
AACTGTAGAGAAAAAGATGGCCAGAATTGGTATCATAGTTATCCTGTTTTCAACTGTGTAAAATTAAAAACAACCTTAGCGAAAATGGTGAATTCTTGACATGGTGATAAATCAAATTTTAAATTTTTATTAAAAAAATTATTTATATATAATATTTGATAGTATCTCAAATATAATTATCTATAACAAAAAGATATATATTTTTAGCAAAAAAAAAAGATTTAATAAATTGTGAATTAATATGATAAGTTATTTTATCCCTTAAAAAAGAGAATACAAATTTAAATACTAAAAAGTATATTTGTTAAAAGAGATAAAAAAATTGTATGTTCAACGTTTCTAAAGAGGTATCTTTGGTTAAATTAAAAAAATATTTAAAATTGAAAGAAAGCCTCATAGTGGAGAAATAAATTCAGTCATCATGATAACTTTCAGAAGAAAAATTGAAACTTTGAGCATTAACTTGTAGAACGCACTAAGGACGACCTTGACTAATGCCTGTCTCATTCCAATTCATATATCTTAACTACTATTGGTGACTCTGTCAGCTGCATTCCATTATCATCTATCAATTATTACAAAGATATTTGGAAAAATAACATTCACTAAAAGAATTCATAATTTGTGTTAGTGACAAGGTCACAAATAAAATAATAATAGTTTTTTGGAAGTTGAAACATAAATTTCACCCACAAAACTAATTGTGTGAGCTAAATGTGTCAAAATGCAGATCATTCATAATAATTAGATATCGTCATACTCAAACAAAAATAGTTTTTTCAATGTGAACATTTTTCATTTACAAAGTTTGAGTCCATAAAATAATATAAACCCTTTTTACTGGACTAACCATCATTAATTATTGTTTTGTTGTTTACTAGTGGTGATGAGATGGTTTGAACTTTGAATGTAAGATTCTTTTTTGGGAACTACTTAGTCCTCCTCAACAATGAATGCATTGATTTCAAGATTCTGCCTATTTCTACCTATTGCTTCAAACCATCTCTTAGAAAAAACAATGTCAATCTATGCAAAAATATAATTAAGCTGATCAGCTTTTCATGGAATTCAACCAAAATCAGGAGAAAACTAAAGAGGTTCCATTACTTGCATGTGCAAATCTCTATTGATTTTTAGGACCAAAAAAGAGAAGTCCATATTAAATTTGACACTTGGAATTTAGAATATTTTGACTGGGTTTTCTAAGTACTAAGGCTTTGTTTGGTTAGAGAATTTTTGAGGGAAAGGGAAAGGAGAGGAAAGTGTGTTTGGCTAAAAAATATAGAGGGGAAAGGATGGAAGATTTTTTGTCCTTATGTGCTTCCTTCCCCTTCCTTACCTTCCCTCTAAAAGTAGGGGGTTTTTGGAGGAGAGAGAAATTTTTTACTATTTTTTTATCAAATTGCTCTCAAACATTTTTTAATATTCCAAGTATACCCTCAAATCTTTTTTTTTTCAATTTTTCTCACAGTTAATTTTTTCTTTAATTACATAATAATTATAATAAAACTTAATAAGCATAATAAATTATTTATATATTATATTAAAATATATAATAATTATAAAATTAATAAGAAACAATGTTAAAATTTTATCATATTTTTTAATTTTATTATATATATAAATGAGATAAAAAAATTTAAGATTCATAAATTAAAAAATAATAATTTTGATATAAATATTATAAATAAAGAGTAAATAAATTTAAATAAAGAGATAATAGTATATTTGTTAACTTTTAATTAACTCTCCCCTTTTGAACCAAACAAAAAACATCATTCATTAACCTCCCTTACTTTTCCTTACCCTCCCTTAAATTAACCTCCCTTCCCCTAGAGTGAACCAAACAAAGCCTAAAGAATTAATAATACAACAAAACAAAAACACTATACAGACAGAAAACAAGGCCGGGGGACAGAAAACCCCTAGTCAAAACAGTAACAGACTCATGGGAAAAGAGAAGTGAAAACAAAACAACAAATTTAGTATGGCTTTCATACTTTATAACTTAAGAATAATCAACTTAAAACAGTTATCTTGTCATTATATCATCCTTCTTAACAGTAAAGTCCCACAGGTCCCCATATTTCTCATTGAAATCCCATATGTCCATGGTATTATAGTCATTGATCAACTTGTCTCTAGCTCCCCTTTCCATATTGTATATCTCAGGTTCAAAGTGGTGGGGTTTATCAGGCTTATCCATCTCAATGATGCAAAATATTGCTGTGAATAAACCTGTTGCAATGTATAAGTACTCCCCCTGAAAGACACGTGATGAAATATGATTATTTCTAAATTCTAAGCAAAGTAAATTGCAAAATTACTTGTTATTCCCAGGCAGAGTAGCCTTTTGATTCGGCTATATAAGACTATCAAGTGTCTGATCAAATTTAAATTTTAAAATTACCGGAACATGGAAGAGAATCCCAGCAACAATGGCTGGAGGGTAAAGCCATGAAATAAGCCCTGCAAAGAAATGGAAACAAAAGTTTATGGCCGAACATGTTATGTTAGGATTTTCAAATGGACAAAATCTTGGGTGTGGTTCTTAGGTGTTTGTTGTTGATGAGTTGTTTAATAAAGTAATGATATATAAACGAACTGTTTTTTAAGGAACTTCACCTAAATATTTGTCATATTGCAAATTGTAAAAAACTGAACGCACCTTGAAATCCTGTGGGGGGTTCTGCTGCTGCTATCTCTTCAGCAAGTAAACCCCAAAATGTTCCTGAAATGAGCCCTTAGTAGTTAGCAACTTAGCCATCAAAAGTTGCCTTCAATCAGGAACAACCAAGTCTTTCTCCACCCTAAAGAATAATGGAAGCTGCTCGTTTCCTTAATTCAGGAGCAATTTTTGAATAATGTATTATAATCATGTCATGTTCGTCACTAATATTAACCATGCCATTTTCAACTGTCATTAACACTGATTTCTGCTCTACCCCAGAATCAATCAGTCTTCCAAACCCTTGCCATTTTTGGTCTTCTCAGTGCTTGACTTAACTATCCTTTAAAATATTTGCTTTCATCCTTAACTAATAAGATCTTTCCATGATAAATTTCCACGAATTGGTCCTGATTATTGAAACACCAATCTATCTTTAATTGGTGCTGATGCATTACAGGAAAAAAAAAACACGACTGAAGGAAGATTCAGTATAACTCAGTCAGACCCATATCAAAGTCCAACTGGGATCTCAAGGTTTTGGTTGAAGAGAAACTTCATAGAACTGAATACTATAAATCAGTTCAATTTTCATTTATATATGTTCTGTCTTTCTAGGGGATGTTAATATGCGTAAATAATTACCAATAGTAGTAAATTTGAATACATTGTTTGCTTTTCTTGTTTTGCTCCTCTTTCCATCAAAATATTACAACTGGAATACCCAAACACTTAAAAATATCAAATGTTAGAATCAACTGTCATAAAACTAAGTATCCTCCGTGACCATCAACCATATTCATCAGCAGGAAGCATCAGGTCAAATGATCATGGTGCTCAAGCTCATAAGTCATTTTAAAGCGACACAACTCTCTAACATGAATATCACAGTATGTAAAACATGTGTACATAACTTATCCCAAGTTCTTTATAACATCAAAGAAGAAGGGTAAAAACATCGAAGCACATGAATATTTAGTGGATTAGCCAACCATAGAGTAAACATTACACACACAAAAAAACTCACATACCTTTTTTATCTCCTTCGAAAAAAGTATGGTGCCCATCATACTCTCCGTACTTGAAATCTTCCTGAAATCCACAATACAAATCAAAATCAAACCCAAACAAGGTAATTCCCAAATTGCAGCAAGCACTCACAATTTACTATTCCCAATGTATAGAGAAAAGTTGTGGATTATAACATACAGGGCTAATGCTGTTTGTTTCCCAACGATCTGGGGGATCTTCATTGATATCGGGTTCAATATCAGCGAAACCAGTAGCATGCAACCTCGTCGACGACGAGGGGCTGCTTCGAGATCTCAAAACTTGTTGCAATTCGAGTGGTGCAGGAACTGATACAGAACTAGGGTTGAAGTAAGAGGAAGTGAATTTGGGAATTGAATTGGCAGAGAGGACTGAGAGTGAAGAACGAAGCGCCATGCTCGTTCGTTAATTATCTTCTTTCGGTTATCCGTTATGATGGGGCTTTAAAGTGCTCGCGGCTCGCTCCCTCTTCGTAATACACTTTCGATGTACAATTGTGGACGCGTGGCATCTCATGGTTCATTACCGCAATTTTATTATTAGATTTATCTATAAATATCATACTCTATTAATAACTAATTAGTTTCGATCACAATTTTTAAAATAGTAAAGATTAATTGTTGGGAATCAATTTTTTTTAAAAAAATATTAAAATTAGAAAATAAAATTAAGTATTTACCCTTATATATGTCTTAATTTATTATTATTTTTTAAATTTTGAATTTAACTTTTCATAAAAAAAAATCTAGAACAATCTCACTTCAAGAACTAAATTACCAATAATTTTATCTGTGAGCAATATCATAGAATAATATGTAAATATAGTATATTATTATATAAAAGGAGCTTATTAGTAATTAAATGTTTCATATTAAATTCCCTAATACTTTTCTCCTTTTATAGTACTAAATATAGGAACTTTTTATTAATAAGATAATTTAAGAAAACAACACATATTTTTATAAAGGACCATACTTAGTTTAAGTTGATTAGATTAAGTATGTCCATGAGCCCAACCATATTCTACCACCTATGTTATTTTGCCCTGTAAGCATTTAATCCCACAATCCCATTTAACCTCACAATGAGTTCTTCTGATAGGATATTTAGAAAAATGACGATTCAATTTTCATTTTATGTCAATTTTCAATTGCTTGTGGTCCAATAAACAACATGAATTTAAACCCTCTCTGTTAAATTAAAAATATCTTTAAAAGCCTATAATCTCCGAGGTCGAACATCCTCAAAAGCCTTTCCCATGAATGATTTGAGTGGAGAGAGATTCGGCTCTTCGCCTTTTATTTGAGTATATAAATTTTTTAAGAGAAAAATTTTTTTTTCCCTCATAAAATTTATTTTCCCTTCAAAATTAAGAAAATTTAGAGGAGAGAAATAATATTTTATTTTATATTATTAATATATTTATAATTTTTTTAATACCATAATATTACTTATATATTATATTTTATTAAAAATATTTCATAAAATAATATAAAGTAAATTTGTATATATAAAAATATTTTTCTCTCTCTTTTTTTTAAACTAAATAAGATAATATAAAAATTTTCCTCCTTCTTTCTTTAAATATTAATCTAAATAAAATAATAATAAAATTTTTTATCTTTTCTATTTTTTTATCCTCTATTAAAATATTTTCTATCTTCTTATTTCCATTGAGCCAAACACGCTTTTATTATCGACAACAATAGAGCTGGGAAAGCGGGCTGGCCCGCCAAAAATAGGCCAACCCGCTTTAGGGGCGGGCTGGGACGGCTGGCATTTTGCCAGCCCGAACCCGCAGCCCACCCCTCTTTTTTTTTTTAATATTTTTAAAAAATTATTTTTAAACTTTTAGAATACTAATACAAAATTTCTAATATTATATTAGTATAATTAAAATATAGTTAATATTATATTCTTAAAAATTTTTACTTTTTATAAAAAATATCAAATTTTATAACTATAAATCTAAATAAATATTAACATAATATTAATCAATTATAATATGTCAACACATATTAACAAATAGATAATTATCTTTACTAGTATTCAATACTAAAAGTATTCAAAGTAATATTTGGATAAAATAAATAATAATATTAAAAATTTTAAAAAAAAAGCGGGCTGGCGTTGAAAATGGGCCCGAGCAAAACGGGCTAATATTTTACCAACCCGAATCCACCCCATTTTAACAGAAAAGAGCTAGATCCGTTTTCCCCTAGACAACAATACAATACCAAAGGCAATAATCAAGACGCCTATCATTCTTACCATCAATGTACCCCTCGAAGATGAAGCCTTGAATCTGCCCCACACAAACTTGGAAGCATGGAGCCTATCAAATAGGCCAATCCTACTCTCACCCGAAGAAGTTTGTCATATGAAGTATCGACATCCTTGGCCATCGTTGCTCTTCATCGATTGCCATTACCTTAAAGTTTTGCGTTTTATTTTTTAAATTTTTTTTTTGGTATAAGTCTTTTTTTAAAATATTTTTCTAGACATCAAAAGAACTAACAGCATGGTTAAGTGGGATTATGGGATTAAATGTTGACAAGGCAAAATAACACAAGTGGCAAAACATGATGGGGCCCATGGTTATACTTGACCTAAATATTGTATTTTTATAAATAACTGCCTCATACACTAACAGCCTAAAATACAAACATGATTGAGTTTTTATACCATTATGTTACAACTTACCATGCCATTAATTATAAATAATATTTTATTTATTTTTTTATATAAAATTTAGTTGACTAATTTAAATAAATAAAAAAAGATAAATTAATTATAATAAATATAACAATATCTTTCTAAAATACTCATATATAATATTAGATTATATAATTTATAAATTAAATAAATTAATTTAAAAATAATAATAAATATTATATATAAAATAAATTAAATTTTTATATTTAAAATTAAGTCTAATATTTTTTAAATAACTATTGAAAAGAGTTAGTAACTTTTTAAGAGATTTATTATAAAATTATAAATCTATAATTTATATTATAAATTAAGTCTTATATTTAAAATTATAAAAAATATACTTTTTTAAAATTTGGCGCAAGGGAAGTATTATTGTTGTGAAAATAAAGTGCGACTTCCACAAACTAAAATTTAGAAGTTAAGGTGCACACGTGGATCTAATTTCTTGCTCAATGCGCGTTTAATTCTTCTATACGCACAAAATATTTCCTCCTTTTACTTAATTCAGCTGGACTCATTTCTGCAGTGTGTGAGTTCTCTTCCTCTCTCACTCTTCCTCACTTCCATAGATTCATTCTATTCGCCGAATTCCCGTTTGTGCGAATAAATCGTATATTCATTTTCCTTTGACTCATCATTGGATTGCAGAGGAATTTGGGGGTTTTTAGGCAACCAGTGATGGATGCAACGATCGAGGAAGAATATGCTTTCCAGTCTAACTTACTTCAAGAATTCACACATATCCCCAGCATTGACAAAGCATGGATTTTTAACTCAGATAGCTGTAAGCATTCTTTATCATATACTCTTTGTATTAATCATGATAGTTTGATTGGTGATGATATTTCTATAATATTTTTTCCCCCAGCATTGAGCTCTCAGGGAATGTTTTGTATTAGCCAGCCAAATCTTGTGGAAAACAAGAGAAGGAAGTTCATTCTATCCTCTACCATATTCAAGGAAAGTGATAGTTCTGTAAATTTTCAATGGGCTCCATTTCCCATAGAGATGTCTGGGGTTTCTATAATTGCTCAATCCCCTTCTGGGTCAAAACTTCTAGTGGTTCGAAATCCTGAGAATGAAGGACCTTCTCACTTTGAAATTTGGAGTTCATCTCACATGGAGAAGGAGTTTCATATCTCCCAATCAGTGCATGGTTCTGTTTATACTGATGGATGGTATGCTGTGGAATGTGACTGTATTTCATGTTGTTACTCTCTTATGCTATTCATTGTTAAAATTGTAGTCTATTTAAATGCATCACTGTTAGTTGGTTGATTTGAACCATTTAGTTTTGAAGTTGTTAAGGTAAAGCAATAGCTTCTGCATCGATTTTACAAACGCTTGTTGTAACACTCAAGCATGAAAGATCATTTTTCTATGCCATAGGTTTGAGGGAATCTCTTGGAACTTGGATGAAACTTGTATAGCATATATAGCGGAAGAGCCCGCTCCTGTAAAACCCGCATTCAATGGTATGGGCTACAAGAAAGGGACTTTTTCAGACAAGGATTGTGGTAGCTGGAAAGGTCAAGGGGATTGGGAAGATGGTTGGGGAGAAACTTATGCTGGAAAGCGGCAACCTGCACTTTTTGTCATCAACATCAATAGGTTTATCATCTTTCATATGCATGCCAAAATAATATGGGATGATTTCTATGAAAATCTAAATTTAATTAGTGTTTTTACAGCGGAGAGGTACAGGCGGTCAAAGGAATTGACAACTCTTTGAGTGTTGGCCAAGTTGTGTGGGCTCCTTCTACTCAAGTCTCAGAGGAATATCTGGTTTTTGTCGGATGGCCAACTAAAACAAGAAAACTTGGTATGAAGTATTGTTCTAACAGAGCCTCTGCATTATATGCTGTTAAAGCACCATATCATGAGTCAAAAACTTCCAAAACAGAACCCCTGTAAGTTACTTTTCACAGATCTTCTTGACCCCATGGTTTAAATGTGATAGGAAGTTAATATTTTTCGTTAATTTGTTGAGTTTTTACTAAATCATGAAAGTAATGCTGCAGACATAGCAACACTGGGGAGATGCATGCTCTTAACCTAACTCAAAGCATAAGCAGTGCTCTCTTTCCACGATTCAGGTAAGCTGGTGGAGTCAGATACTTATCTTTAGGATTTGTTGCCCAATACACCTAGGTTTAAAATTCAATTTTGCTTTCCTTGTATTTTAGCATCACGCTGCAAGAAGCTATACTAGTTGTTACATAATGTTAGTATATCAACCGCTTTTCCATAATCCTAGCTGGTGTTCATGAATTTCCTACCAGCCCAGATGGAAAGTTCCTTGTGTTTTTATCTGCAAGAAGTTCTGTAGATTCTGGAGTACATCTTGCTACAAATTCACTTCATAGAATTGATTGGCCAACTGATGGGAAAATACACCAATTTGTAAAAGTTTTTGATATTGTAAGTTCTTCATATGTTACCTTTTAAATTTAAATGTGATTAGCTTGATCCCATAGTGCTTTGTCATGTTATATGGCCTTTGAGATTTCAGTCTGTTCTCATAACTTATGTACATGATCTCTTCAGGTCTTCAGGTCATGTGTGGTTTACTTACACTTTCTCTTATTTGATAAAGTGAAGGATATATTCTCCATAACTACATTTTGATATTTAACTGAAAACTTACGAAACAGTTTTATTCTGTATAGTTCCTTTGCAATAGTTGTTGCAGTCCCTTATAGTACCTTTTCTAAATCGGTTTTGAAGATTCCAGTTGTGACGTGTGCTGAGGATGGTTGCTTTCCGGGGCTTTACTGTACAACTATCCATAGTAACCCATGGCTTTCTGATGGGTATACTATGATCCTATCATCCATCTGGCACAGCAGTCAAGTTTTACTTTCAGTGAATGTGTTGAGGTAGATATAATACTACCTCCGATCATAACTACAAGAGCAAGTTGACTTTTTTAGATAGATTAAGGAAATCAAATAAATCAGTTAATTATAACTAATATAAGAGTTAGTTGACTAATTTGGGTAGATTGAAAAGTATATGAATTTATCTTGAGGGGTTGGATTTAGTTATAATTAACTTATTTATTTTATTTCCTTAATGCGCCCAAAAAAATAAACTAACTCTTATATTAAGGATTGGAAGGAGTAGTAGAAATGCATCTTTATTCATTTATGCAAGGTTTGTTTACTCATACTTTCATCATATTATAGTGGCACAGTATTACGTATATCTCCTGGAGACTCAAATTTCTCATGGAATCTTCTTATGCTGGATGAGAACAATATAGTTGCTGGTAATAACTATTCTAAGTTTCTTAATCTGGCCAACTGAAGAAGAGAAATACTTCTCCAATCCTTAATATAAGACTTACTTTGTAGTGCAAAGGTCTTATCTTAAGGACTGAAGGAGAACCTAATATCCTTTTAATTTGTTTCATTTTTTTGCAGTTTCCAGTAGTCCAGTAGATGTTCCCCAAATCAAGTATGGAATGTTCATTGAGAAGGCAGCTGAAAGTAGTACATGGAGTTGGTTATCAATATCAAGTCCCATATTTAGATGCTCTGACAAGGTTTCTTTTATTTTCTTTAGGAATACCATTATGTATCATCTTCAGAAATAAAAACTATGCTTAATGTTTTAGAAATGACTTATTGGAGTTTGGATTTAGGTTGTATCTTTGTTGTCATCTCTCCAGTTCGGTATAATAAAGATCCCAGTCAAGGATGCTGTTGATAGCCTAGCAAAGGGTATTTAAGTTACTTTGGTCACACTTGGATATCTAATCCAAGTGCGATGAGTTAATGAGATTTTTTTATTTCTCTTAATTAATGCCATTTGCTTCTCAAAAATGGATAGAATAATTAACTTTGATGTCATATAAATTGATTTGGAAAATTATTCTATGTACACATTTTTTTGCATGAGGATATGAGCCATCCATAAATAGGGGGGGCTAATTTATTTTATGACACTATTTGATTTAAGAGTAGCCAAGTCTTGAGGAACATATTTTTAGATTTTTTTTCCTTTTGGTTTAATTAATCAAATGGGGTGACGTACAATAAAAATTGCAAGAGAAAATAGCATCAGAAAACGACTTAATTGTGACACCATGATTGAAAGCTTGTGCTGAATTAAATTGATCAACATTGTCTACTTGCTTGATGCATTGATTTCTGCTCATTTTGGCATCTATGAACTTCTGGAACAAGTCTAATGTACTCCTCCGATCCTTAATATAAGATTTAATTGGAGAGTTGATTTTAGTCATAAATATAATATCTATTTTCTATATTTATCAACTTTTTCCCAAATTACCCCTATTGATTTCCCTCAACAATTTTCAAGAGAGGGAGGGAGGGAGTTAAGGAAGATGATTATGGTGTTTTAGAAAAAATACATCATATTAACTAATATTACTAATTTCCTTAATCTAATCAAATTAGTTAAATAGGTCCTATATTAAGGATTAGAGGAGTATATTTTATTTACGTATATGGAGCTTACTCAAATTTCAGCTTAAGTATTTGATTTTCATATCTGACTAATTTCAATTCCAGGAGCTAGTCAACCCTATGAAGCCATTTTTGTGTCATATAAAACCAAGAAGAATGATGCATGTGATCCATTAATTGTGATCCTTCATGGAGGGCCACATGATGTCTCAGTGTCAACGTTTTCAAATTCTTGGGCTTTTCTATCTTCAGTTGGATTCAGCTTACTGATTATAAATTACAGGTAAGCTCTAAATATCCATGAATTTCAAGTATTAATGAGTGTCAGGCAAGTTTGATGTGCCCTTTCAACGTCATGTTGGTTGCAGTAGAATTTTATGATCCAGACAGATGGATTCAATGATAGCCTCAATAGGGACTTTAATTGTATAAAATATCACTTGGTTAAATTCTTGAAAATTTATTATATGTTGCTACTTATCAGTTAAGAGCTCCGTTTTCTCTTTTGTAGAACAAAGAAATTTTAGCTTGTATCATGTTAACCTTTCAAAAGTTCACCCCCTTTGTGAGACATCTCAGAAAGAGATTCCATGATACAATGTGTTTGTAAAATGTGATGGAAAATGAAACTTCCTTGCCGTTTTAAAGATGAATCTTTTGTTCATTCCTTTGCACAGTTCTCTTCACGTTTAATAGCTCAATCCACCTTCATGAAAAAACAAGTATACTCACAACATAAAGATTTTCTGGAGATGAAAATAAAAGTTGATGAAGTATGTCTATTACTGATATTTTTGAAGGCTTCTTACATGATATCATTTCTCAGAGGTTCATTAGGATTCGGTGAAGAAGCATTACAATCTCTGCCAGGCAAAGTTGGGTCTCAGGTATTTAGTTATCTATTTCTATTTATTCAAGTTGATAATACTATCTGAAGGGACCTATAATTTTAAGTTGGTTCCATAATTATACTGTGACTTTTCTGGTGGGTTTCTTATCATCATTTTTTGCTTTTTAATCCGCAGGATGTCAATGATGTTCTCTCTGCCATAGATCATGTCATCAACTTGGGTCTTGCGAATCCATCTAAGATTACAGTCACAGGTCTTTCACATGGTGGCTTTCTGACAACTCACTTGATTGGCCAGGTGCAATAAATCCACTTACTGTGACAAGCGATGCTTCTATATTTCCGTGTAACTGTTTTTCTATGCCAGTTGATAGTAATGTGTGATTATGTGAACCTTGGATTTCTGCCATTCGCCTCTTCACCAATATTGTTATTCTAGCGGTTATTATACATAGTAATATGCATCTAGGGGTTTTGAAGCCAAAAGCTAGTGAAATCTGCAATTGGGTTAGGCAGATGTCTGGATCAGACCATAGGCCAGCTCCCGGTTGGACGGTCAAACCAGCCAGTTTGGTTTGGTTCTGACAACCCTAGTTTCAAGCATAAGGTATGGTGGGCTGTGTCTTGCTTGCACTTCAAGTCAAAACCACTTCAATGAGTCTAGGTATTATAAATTACTCCTCGGTTCTTTAATATAGAACCTGATTGGGGAGTTGATCTTATTTCTAAATATAAGATATATTTCTTATATTTATCAATTTTTTCCCAAATTACCCTCTATTGATACTCCCTAGATAATAATCAAGTAAGGGAGGGAGTTAAGGAAGATGATTAAAATGTTTTAGAAAAAATATGTCATATTAACTAAATTAATTTCCTTAATCTAATTAAATTAGTTAAATAGGTTATATATTAAGGACTGGAGGAATATTATAGAAGCTATTGATGGGCCCTTATTTAAGAGTTTAAGCTTTTGAATTGGACTGGTCCTTGATATGATAGATAGAATGGTTAGACTTCCTATAAATAAGATTCACAAAATAACAATGTTGGCTTAACAAGGGAAGTTGTTTCAAGTTAAAAACAAACTCAGGCATTTATAACCTTTTTGCCTTTTGTGTGCTTGTTTTGAATTGTTTCAGGCACCGGAGAAGTTTGTCGCTGCAGCAGCTATCAATCCGGTTTGTAACCTTGCACTGATGATTGGTACGACTGATATCCCCGATTGGTGCTATGTTGAGGCCCATGGAACCAGTGCAAGAAATAATTTTATTAAAGCACCGTCAGCAGAAGATTTGACTATCTTTCATAGCAAGTCTCCTATTTCACACGTCTCAAAGGTCCTTTGTTAAATTATGCTCTAGATTCAATTCCTCTCAAGGGAAATATAAATTCACTGGACTGTTGCTAAGTTGTCTCCTTTTGAATAAGCTACATGGACTGCTTTGTGGAGAAAAAATCCTATTTCCATCTGTCACACAAGTAAACTTTTATTTGTCTTTCATTTACTGCTTTATTTAATTTAGTTCCTCAATCATTATAAAACTTGCAATGTTGCATCATATGAGAGTAACTATGTAGCTCTTGTATGTTGCATGGAGTCTAAGAAATAAGTTACATGTCTTATGAAAACTGTGGTTTGTTGAAGTTTTTGTATTATATATAGATAATTTTCACATAACCTAGAAATAGCCTTTTTGCTTGCAGCATATCCTCTGACTCCACTTAGTGGAAAACTCGTGCACCAGGCTACCCTTTTTTATATATATAATTTTCACAAAAAAACAGTCAGAATGTAGTAAGAACTATCTTTGGAAGTGCCTAGTAACGTTGTGGGAAGCTTATCAAGAAATATCCTAATACATACATTGGATTTCTGGCATCTAAACTTGTTCTCTGAACATTTTTGCAGGTGAAAACACCAACGCTTTTCCTATTAGGGGCCGAAGATCTCCGTGTTCCAATTCCTGATGGATTGCAAGTAAGTTACATAAGAGCTTCAACGACAATTGACTCTTGATTTTGATGTGACTGCAATGGTTGCCTCAACTGAACATTAGATTTACAAAATGTTCCTTTCTTGTTCCACAAATCAATTGGCATTTAATGTTACTCCTCCAGTTCTTAATATAAGATATATTTTATAGTACAAATTATACTACAAACTAAATCTTATATTAAGGACAGGAGGAATATCACTTTAGTCCCTTAGGACATATTTATTAAGTTTTATAGCTTATGTGCCAATTTGTGACTATGCCTCATTCTAAAGAGGTAAAATGTACTTTTCGCTATAAGGGGGACGGTGAATGATCTTCTACTGACATTTTGAACCCATCCCAATCTTCCCTCCTATACATTTCAAGTTCCCTTGATTTAGAATTTGGCGAAAATATACATTTAGTCCTCTAACTTTATACAATATTTCATTTTGGTCCAGTAATTTTATGACATATTTTTCATTCTTTTAACCCTAACACTATTAGTCTCTATGATTTGTTGTGCCAATCACTGTTATTCTTAAAAATTAAATGTAATATATTAGCATTTGACAATGTTTTGTCAACATTTAAATTTCAATGTCAACAACTTTTATTAACAGTATTAGAGTTAGAGGACTAAAAAACACCATAAAACTAAGGGACCAACATGAACGTTGTGTTAAGTTAAAGGACTAAATGTGCATTTTTGTTTAAAAAAATTATGAAAATTGAAAGAACTACCAGTTGACCGTTTTTCCCTTTTCCTTCTTATTCTAGTCCCTTATGGTATCCTTGATAGAAAGGAATTTCCTTTCCACCAGCTCTGTGCAATGTTTATCATATGGTCTTAGCTTCTATTTTTCTTTAAAAGGGAGAACCAATAATCATTTTTCATGCGCAATTTATTTTTTGGCAGTATGCTCGAGCTTTGAAGGAGAAAGGAGTTGAGGTTAAAATCATTATGTTTCCTAATGATGTTCATGCTCTTAAAAGGTAGATAAATCCCACATAAACTAACCTCTGTCATGCTACTGCATAGGATCATGATCATAATCTATTTTCTTTTAGATGGAAATCAAAATCATAATCTTTTATCTGATGTTTTAGCTTTTCTTTACAGACCACAATCTGAGTTCGAATGCTTCCTTAACATTGGTGTGTGGTTCAAGAAGTTCTGCAAATGAAAAGGCATTGAGCATATTCAAGTATTGCAAAGGCTCCTGAGGGTATTGACTATAGCTGTTCACATGTTATCTTGATCTCTGTATATAGTTAAGGAAATAAGCGTACCTTTGAATCCGACGGAGTAGTTTTTTTAATGATCCTCGTGCGGAACACGAGTCGTTCAAGTGACACATCGAATGCATTGATGGAGAAAACTGTTTCCTTTCTGTTTGGTAGTTTATGTACGTGGTAACACCTTCAACCCAGGTACACACGCTTTAAAAAAAGAGTTTGTACTATGTGTAAACCATTCCCACCATTTTTCAAATAAAATGGGTATATCACATGTTCTCACCAATACTTTTCTTATTTACTATTTGTGCCTCACTGGAAATAAGCTTGGGTTTATGTGTCAAACATGGACCAGTAGACTTTTTATGCGTATATTGTTTTAAACAAAATGGTTAATGTGCCTAAACCCTAAAGTTTAGATTTTAAAAAGGTTTTATTGTCTAAATTTTTGTTTAACAAAATTTTAAAATAAATAGTTATATTTGTCTAAAAGAACTTACGGATGAAACTATAATTTTGAATAAATTTTTAGAAATAGTTTCTAAAAGTTTATTAACTACCTAATTACTATTTTATTTTTATTTTTTATAGCATTTTCTATTCTCTTTTCTCTTTCCTTTTTTCTTTCTTTGTGCCAACGTCTCTTCTCTATCGCCATTTTTGTCCGACAAGAAGAAAAAATGAGACGAGATGACAGTCATCATCATCAGAAAAGGAAGTAGAAGTTGTTGGGAGATGTTCTGAAGTCGTTGGCCGCTGGTCATTGATGGTAAGAAAGAAGAAGTAGACGTCATTGGTTGTCGATGGGAAGAAAGAAATAGACGTTTTTAGTTTTTGTTGCTATAGATTTGAGACAGTGGAAGTTGTAGAGGTAGGGAGACTGGACGACTCAAGATGATGAATAATAGTAACAAAATTATCTTATATATTTTTTGATAATTTACCAATAACAAAAATCTTTTTTGTAATAATTATCTAAATATTTATTTATTCAGAATTATTTTTTTTATAAACTCTTCTGGAGAAGAGTTTATACAAAAATTGTTCAAAATTTATTTTTTTCTACAAGTCATATTTTAAAAGCCTATCTAAATAGGCTTAATATAATGTTTATTATTTGTAATTTATCATATTTTAGTTTTGTTCTTTATAATTTTTAACTATAGGTTTCAATCTTCAAAAATATTTTGTAAAAATTTAAAGCTTTTAACTGATAATTTTTAAATAATAAATAGGCTAAATAGCAACCCACCCTCCAAATTTTTAAGAAGTCCAGTTTCTATGCAAATGTATTTGTAGGCTCAATTTTTATTGGGAAGTATTAAAGCATTGCAATTTCTGACCTTGTTGACGGTTCCGCGACGTTGAGGTTAGTAAATATGTTTTAACCATTTTCTTGCTAGAGGGTATAAACAAAAGTTAGTTTAGTAAACAAATAATTAATTCATAACTTATCAAATTTTGAGCTAAAATACCGTTCTTAAAATAAGAACTTTAGCTACGAGAGTTTAAAGTTGTATTTTTAAAAAAATCACAAATATAGACGAGTTTTAAAAATTAAATATTAATAAATATATAATATATTTAGATAAAAATTTATAAAAAAATTTATTAAAAAAAATTTATACAACTGAATAAACGAGTATTTTGATAGTTATTATTAAAAAAATTATAATTAAAAAATTAAAAATTAAAAATAGTAAAAAAAAAATAAAAAATAATATAAGAAAAAATAAAAATTAAATAAAAATTAAATAATTTATAAATTTTTTATTATTTTAAAAATTAGTTTTAATAATTTATCTAAAATTTTAATTTTAAATTATAATTTAATTTAAAAATATTTTTAAATAAATATTTATTTATTTTAATTTTTTTAATTAAAATTTAAATAAAGAACTCTTTTAAAATAATTTAGCACATAATTTTCACACTTTATTTTTAAACTTTTTAACAAAAGTAAACTATTATTTTGAAAAATACATAGATCTGATTCTCCAATTAAATTGAACCGTCCAATTTTGGTACTCATCACCGGAAACTCAGTCCGAAGATAAGATGAGAAAGAAGGTACTAAGTCGCTGCGTTCCATCGGAGACTTATAATCGAACAAGTGAGATCTGTTTCTCGCTATGTTCTTCGAAAACTAGAAGATACGAAGATCAGAGTGAGTGAGAGAAACAGGGAGTATCTGAAATGAGATTAACAGGCTTTGGCAGGGAAGAGAGAACAATGGAGGCTTGATACTAGCACCATTTCTACGCCTTTTAATATGGCTAACTCTGAGTAATATATTCTGTATGTCAATTTTGTGAACTATCCTTGATTCTAGCAGAGAGTAATATATACTTTATAGCCTCGGAACTTGAGAAGGAAGACAAACTTATCAAGGAATCAAAAAATACCGGCAAGGTAGAACTTTCGAACAAACCAGAGCTCGGGTTCCATCTCCTTATCGTCTTCTTCATCCCACGCTTTTCAAAGAGAAATCAGCAAGGGAAGGATTTGATTGATAAAAACAAAAAGTACAAGGACCTAATCAAGAACTTCATGGAAGTATGAGGACGTGTAGATAATATCTACATGGCAGTGAGGATACACGTCAGCACCACCAGGAACTGTTGTATAAGCGTGCCTTCACTACTATTCCCTTCTCCTTCTCCTTCTCCTGTATCTCATCGCTCCCTTCCTTTCAAACGCATTTCTTCGCTCACGTGAGTCTCTTCTCTCTCTCTCTCTCTCAATCTTCACTTGATTGTTGCGGATTCTACTTTAATCTTTACTCAAATAATATTTTCAGTTTCATTTCAACTTTGAATTGATATATTGATTGCCGATAATAGTGTCATACGCATGTATATGCACTTTATTTGTCTTTCAGCATCTCACTGAATGGCTGTAGGCTTTTTTTTTTTAGTGTCTGGTGATGGGTATTAGTTCCGGAAAGGAATTCCTGTGTTTCGGGCTACGCTAAAATCGCTGATTCATCCTTGCGGAGAATAGAAATTGATTATTATAGGAGTGTGTCATTTCACAGAGCCAAATGCGCTTTGGTCCGGTCACTTGAGTGTTTTATTTTTGGCGACAGGATAAAGCATAAGAGCGTTAGAAATATGATTTTATACTCAATATCGGCATCAACGAACTAAACATTGCAATACTTACGATTAAATTGTAAGAGTTTTTTAGCGCAAATTGAGAAGAATTCTACTATTTTTGAACTGGATTAGTTGTATAATTTTGATGAACTAATCTCATTTAGTTCAATCCAAAGATCTAAAGAGTATTTTTATTTGATTAATGTGTCACAAAATTATGAAGAAAACTATATGCGCAACTTGTGCATTGCACGGAGCTTGAAGAACAAGCCATCCTGTTGATAACTTATGAAGAAAGTGGTTCGAACAATGTGTGTACGCCACTTGCTTCAGTTATCCTTGCTTTTGTGTTGTTGTTATTTCTTCATTCACAAATTGTTCAGCGCAATATTGCTTCTTTTATTTATGTTATCTTTGATGATTTTCATTCATAAATTCTTTTATTTATGTTTTCAAGTTTAACCGATCTTTTTATTACCTTTTTTAGTTGTTTGATTATTTTGAAATGCATGTTCTTACTTTGCCCTTCCTTCATTATGATATGAGAATCTATTGTGTATCGTCTTTTTTTCTGCCAAGGCCTAGATGTGGATTGTGGAGTAGCCATAACACACACACACACATGCAAAGTTTAAGTGATAACCTTCTCTTATGTTTATTGATATCAAATTTGTGGTCATGTAATTTCAGTAAAAGATTTCTGGTAGTTTTGGCAATGGATGGTTCAAAAGCTGGTGCCCCTAAGGAAATGCCACTGGGTTTAGATGATATGACTGAGGAGGAATATGCTCTTCAGTCTAAGTTACTTCTAGAATTCAATAGTATCTCCAATATTGACAATGCATGGATTTTTAATTCTGACAGCGGTAAGTGCACTACTTTTGACATTTTTTTTCCTTTTGTCAGCCTTTGTATCATTTAAGTTAGTTTTATTGCTATTGATGTTTCTGTATACTTATATATTGGCCACAGCACTGGCCTCTCAGGGAATGTTTTGTATTAGCCAACCAAATCTTCTGGCAAACAAGAGAAAGAAGTTCATACTATCCTCTACAATATTTAAGGAAAGTAGCAGCCCTGTAAAATTTCATTGGGCTCCATTTCCCATAGAGATGTCTGGAGCATCTAAAGTTGTTCCATCACCTTCTGGCTCAAAACTTCTGTTAGTTCGAAATCCTGAGAATGAAGGTCCTTCTCACCTTGAAATATGGAATTCATCTCACTTGGAAAAGGAATTCCATATACCCCAGTCAGTGCATGGCTCAGTATATACGGATGGATGGTAAATTCTCATATGTGCTTATTTTTATTTTCAGATATTCTACATTGTTCACAGTCAAACAAATACCATTTTTTTAACTGTAGGGGAAAAAAAGCAATATCCTCTGCACAGAGGCAATAATTTAGGAGGTTCTTTCTTACAAAGTCAAAAGTTTCATGTCTTCTTCTATGATATAGGTTTGAGGGAATCTCTTGGAACTTGGATGAAACTTGTATAGCATATGTAGCTGAAGAGCCGTCCCCTGCAAAGCCCACTTTCAATGATCAGGGCTACATGAAAGGTGTTTTGACAGACAAGGACAGTGGTAGCTGGAAATGTCAAGGGGATTGGGAGGAGAACTGGGGAGAAACATATTCAGGAAAGAGGCAACCTGCACTTTTTGTTATAAGCGTCAAAAGGTTATACATCATATATATTGATTCAAATAATAATTTGATTTATGCTTTTTTTAATAATAAACCTAACTGAAATAATGTTTGTATAGTGGAGAAGTACAACCTGTCAAAGGAATCGACAAATCTTTGAGTGTTGGACAAGTTGTGTGGGCCCCATCAACTGAAGGCTCAGCACAATATTTAGTATTTGTCGGATGGTCATTTGAGACAAGAAAACTTGGTATGAAGTACTGTTATAACAGACCTTGTGCATTATATGCTGTTAGAGGCCCCCACCATGAGTCAAATGATAATGAAACAGAGATTCAGTGAGTCTCCTTAGTTTAAATTCCTTTTTTGAACTGGATAATTGTTGTTACATTTTGTTATGCTACTAAATTGTGACTTTATATTGATGCAGCTTAACTGAAGATTTCCAGGCGCTAAACCTAACCCGGACTTTAAATAGTGCTTTCCTTCCACGGTTCGGGTAAGCTTGTAAAATCAAATAATTTGTAGAATTCTTACCATTCTTTATTTGTTAGACTTGATGCCTCTGTTTCATATTCTTGATAAAGAAGAGTTTTTTCTTGGAAAATGGAACATTTTTGTACACTTTTATCTGTTTGTGTTTTATGCAAAATATAAATCAATGACATGATATCAAAGATAACTAATGATGGCAAGATAGCATAAATATATTATAAAATTGGATTTTAATTTTGAGGAGTAACTTCTTATGTTTGAATTCCCTTCAAAAGACTTCAAGGTCTATGGCATCAATAAGTGAAGAATATATGTGATATATTCTGGTAGCTACTTTTTTTTTTTAAGAAAACAAAAAAGAAAACGTAGATTAACTTTTCTTCATTTAGATATATAACCCACAGAAATGGCTATCCCATTGAAGCTTCCGCTATGCATGGGATCTGGGGAGGGTTGGACCTACTTTGAGTCTTTTAATATCCAGCCTTACCTTGCATTTTGGCAAGAGGCTGTTTCCTTCGTATGAACTCGTGACCACAGTTCACATGGCAACAACTTTACAGTCATACCAAAGCTCTCTCTCTATATATATCTGATTAGCCATGCTAATTGTTTTTTAAAAAAAAAATCCCGGGGGAGATAAGTGACCAAAATGTTACAGTACCTTGTCAGTTTACATTCCATTTTACATGGAATTTGGTCATTTTTTTTGTAGAAGTTAAAGCAATTAATTATCATGATAATTTTATGAACTTTATCGTGTGCTGACTACTATGCATGAATGTTATACCAGCCCAGATGGGAAGTTCCTTGTGTTTTTATCTGCAAAAAGTTCTGTGGATTCTGGAGCCCACTCTGCAACAAATTCACTTCATAGAATTGATTGGCCCACTGATGTGAAGAAGTACAAATCTGTAGAAGTTCATGATGTGGTAAGCAGTCCATTTGTGACTGTTGTAATCTGAATGGGATTATTTCAATTGGAACTTTTATGATATTGTAGCCCATGAGTTGTTAATTTGCTCATATCCAATATCAATATATATCAGTAAATATAAGATAAAATTGATGATAAAATGCAATATTCACAAGTTGTGAATGCACAGAGAGCCCACCTAGTTAGTCATAAAATTTAGCTTCTTGGACTTTATATTCTGGCTAACTCAAGCAATTAAGGAATGCTCATATAAGTTGAAACCTAGGGCATGTTCTGTGCTCTACTCTGTTTTGGTTTCATACGTAATATTCTGATGATAGAATGCGACTTGAATTTAAACAAAATGACAAAGTTCTTCTCTTTTAAGGGTTGATTTTTGGTTTGGCCATAAAATCTTACGTACTGATATCATCAGTCCTTGATAAGATTTTGGGTTTCTTGTGTCAGTTTGATAAGGTTGTTTGCAGTGTTCAACTCTCAAGGAACCAGACCTTTAAGAAATGTTTTAAAACCTAGATTACTAGTTGAATTGAAAAGATTTTTCGTTTGCTTGGACATTGTTCTGGTAATAAGGTGCCCTTGTTTCAGAGCAAATTAATTAGACAGGTATGTGTTAGGGTAACCTCTCCTACTTACTCTCTGTACAAGAATCTCATAAGGAAAGCAGAATAGAAGCCAAGAGAATCTCTGAATAATTTTCTTTATTTTCCTCTCTGCTTAATCATGAGTAAGCTAGAGATATATATAGATGCAGAATTACAATAAAAGAAATTAAATCTCCCTAAATCATAGGGAAACATACCCATAACCACAGAATAAGAGAATGATTGATTAACTCAACTGACTCCCCACTAATATAGTGGAATAAATGAAATAATTAATAATTAAATAAATAATTAACTATTAGGACTTAGTCATAGAACCCTATCAATATTCTTCTGCTTGGATGTTGTTCAATGTAATATAATTCACTCTACTTCTTTGGAAAATTAGCTAAGAAATGCTACAACGTGTTGATAAAGGATTTTCATAGTTATGCTGGAAGCTATGCTATAGGAGAAAATACATTAGTTGAGACACTAATTTAGTTTCATTTTCATAATTAAATTTAGATTCCAGTTTCAAGTAACCAGCTGGTTTCCCATAAGAATGAACAAGTTTTTTATCTACAAAATGGTTTATACAAGGATGATTTGCACTATATTTAGCCCCACTCAGTATCAGTAAAAAGATCAAGGGCCCAAATCAGTACTTAGTTCCAACTCTCCTACACAGTACACAGTAAGTTTTCAATTATACTTTACTTTTTGATAAATAATTGTGGTTCTCTTTCGTCAATTTTGAAGATTCCTGTTGTGATGTGTGATGAGAATGATGGCTTCCCTGGGCTTTACTGTTCAACTGTCCTTTCTAATCCTTGGCTTTCTGATGGGTGCACTATGATTTTACCGTCTATTTGGCATAGCTGTCAAGTTTTACTTTCAGTGAATGTGTTGAGGTAACTATTACCATAGAAATGCATTTTTGTTTCCTTTCTGCAAATCTTCATACAACTTTTTATGATCAGTTCCATCTATTTTCATTATATAGTGGAGAAGTATCACGTATCACCCCTGCTGACTCAAATTTCTCATGGAGCCTTCTTGCATTAGATGGGAACAATGTTGTTTCTGGTAACATCAAAAGTTTAGCTTTACTTTTATTTTCATTTTCTTAACCTTCCTGTTGAATTAGAGAAAAACTGGTCACTTCAATTTTGTTCAACTTCATCCAGTTTTGAGTAGTCCGGTAGATGTTCCTGAAATCAGTTATGGAACCATTATTGAGAAGGAAAATAATGCTAAAGCATGGAGTTGGTCAAATGTATCAAGTCCCATATTCAGATGCTCTGACAAGGTTTGTGTAATTTCCTTTTGGAATTATATTAATTACTTTTGCAGATAAATAATATATGATATCCTAAAATGTGTATATTTGAGTTTACAGGTCAGGTCTTTGATGTCCTCTCTTCAGTTCAGTGTAATGAAAATCCCCGTGAAAGTTGCTTCTGATAACCTAACCAAAGGTGATTGTTCACTCGGTTATCTCGATTAGCATTAGATAAGAACTCTCTTATTACTACACTTGTGATTTTAGGGTCACCACAAATAGATTGAGTGAAGAAGTGATTGCATCTTGTGGCATTGAATGCACACACATATTTGTAAAAATCCAAGAAAGTTATGTTCAATGGGGATGTGAGGCTACTTAGTTTGGTTTATAAACTTTATGTTGGTTCATTTGAACGCTCTGCTTAAGAGTTACTGCACTTGCAAGAGAAAACAGTTAACATTGAGAAACTTGATAGATAACTAGTTTTGTCTTCAATGAGGAAATCATTTATAAGTTAGAAGATCTTGTTCATATCTGCAATAAATTTGATGGTTCGGCGGAGTACTTATAGAGCAATCTAACATATAATCTTATTTACTTTCTTTTTTATTATAGAATGTGAGATTGCACTGAAATTTTGCAGGAGGAATACTTTTCACATTTGCATTCATTTTTTACTTCAATTTCAGGTTCTAGGAAGCCTGTTGAAGCTATATTTGTGTCATCAAAAACTAAGAATAATGAACCATGTGATCCACTAATTGCAATCCTTCATGGGGGGCCCCACTCTGTCTCACTGTCAAGTTTTTCAAAGTCGTTGGCTTTCTTATCTTCTCTTGGATATAGCTTGTTGATTGTAAATTACAGGTAAATGAAATTCTCTTGGCATTCTAACATTAATCATGGCCAGAAATTTCAAACATAACCAGTTTGATGTTTTTATCATAATTTATATTCTTTAATCACTTTGATCAAAGAGGTGGATTCTCATTGTCTCAGTGATGATAGACCTTGAGTTAGTGCCCTGGATGATCGCACATGGCATAATGTCTTGGATATTAAATTATAGTTGAAGAAATGTCTAGTACCAGTCCTTTTGCAGGCTTCTTACTTAATACCGTTTTTCAGAGGTTCAATAGGATTTGGCGAGGAAGCATTACAATCTCTTCCTGGAAAAGCTGGTTCTCAGGTACCTATTGCTCACTTATTTCCTGAAAGCATGGACACCAACAGGAACACAGGGCATGATGTGGAAGATATTACAATTAATTAGAATTCATTAGGCTTCATTAGGCTTGATTTCAGGGAGTTATTAGGAGAGATTATAGGGATCACATCCTTAAATGTATTCCATGATTCATTCTGATTATTACCCAGATTATGCGCACTGTGTAAATGCTCATATGTGTATATATATGTATCTGCAGAATAGAGAAATATACAAGTAAGAAATTACATTCACTCTCTTCTCCTTGTGGCAATTACTTTCAGTCTGTGATCCAATATGGTATCAGAGCCAGACTCGGGCTCCCACATCCTTTCCTCCGCCGAAGTCGACTCCACCGTGAATGATGGCGTGCTGCGTCTCCCAGTGAAAGTTGCCGGCGTTGAAGGTTCCACAGTGATCATTGTTCCTGAAAGACTCACAGGTGATAATTACTTGGAATGGGCTCAATCCATGTACCTTGCTCTCGATGGCCGTGACCGACTCGAGATAATACAGAATGATTCTCCGATCACCGACGATGCTAACACACGCCGACGGTGGAAGACGGAGAATTCCCTAGTAGCTTCGTGGCTTCTTAATGCGATGGTTCCAACTGTCCGTCGAAGCTTCATGTTCATTCCCTCCGCCAAGGAAATTTGGCAAGCTGTGAAAGAGGCATATGGCAAGCGTCCGACAGCCTCACTCGTCTTCGACCTCAGAGCTCGATTGTGGACAGTAAGGCAAGAGAACCGACCCTTGAATATATACTACCTGGAAAAGAAGACTCTGTGGCAGGAATTGGACCAGCTGAAGCATCACGTATGGCGACACCCTGAGGACGCCGCGACCTACCGACGAGATTTGGAGGAAGAGAGGCTCTTTGAGTTTCTCGTTGGCCTAAACCCAATATATGAAGACTTGCGCTGCCGACTCCTTGGGCGGACCCCTCTTCCATCGGTCTCTGAAGCGTTCGCCCTCCTCCGTGACGAAGAAGCTCGTCGACGTGTGATGATGCCCGCCATTGACACCTCTCGAGTCGCGACTGCTGGCGAGATGGGATCTGCACTTGCTGCCCGCGCAAATGACTCTCGGCGAGACCGCCCCATATGCGAGCACTGCAAAAAACAAGGCCATACCCGTGACAAATGCTGGGAGCTCCATGGGAAGCCCCCAGATTGGAAGCCTAGGTCAAGACGGCGAGCTGGACATGTTGCTGAGGTTCAAGACAGCCCAAATGATTTGGGCCCAGCTTCTGATGCAGTAAGGAATGTTCTTCCTCTCGGCCCAGGAACGTCTCCTCAGATGGGTTACGTTAATCCAAGCCCAATGAATGGAAATGTTTTTTCTCTCGGCCCAGGAACCTCTTCTCAAATGGGCTGCATTAATACAGGCCCAATAAATGGCAGTTCTTCAGCCCAGGACCCACTTACAATTATTTTAGAGCGTCTCACTGCACTTGAAAGTCAATCTCGTAAGCAGTCAGTTGCCACTATTGTACAACGAGGTAATTCCTATAAGGCCCTTGCTACCCTTAAAGGTAAGACCACATACTCCTGTTGGATAGTAGACTCAGGTGCTTCCGACCACATGACAAATGAGTTCTCTCTTTTTTCTACATATACTCCTGCGCAATCATCACTTACTGTTAAAATAGCAGATGCCTCAGATTCTTTAGTTGTTGGTAGTGGCACTATCAAAGTTTCCCCAACTCTGACGTTACATAATGTCCTGCATGTTCCAAACCTAAAATGTAACTTACTATCAATTAGTCAACTGACTAGGGATGAACGGTGTCATGCTAATTTCTTTGCCACTCATTGTATTTTTCAGGATCTGCTCACGGGGACGACGATTGGTGTTGCTAAGAAGCTCGATGGACTCTACTACCTGGATGACTGTCATAGTCCTGTATCCCCTTCATGCAATAAAGTGTCTCTCCCTAAAGCAAATGAGTTTGAATTGTGGCACAAGAGATTAGGACATCCAAACTTTCAATATATGTGCAAGATGTTTCCTTCAATTTGCTATAATAAAACGTCAGATTTTTTATGTGACTCCTGTGAACTTGCCAAACATCGTCGCACCCATTTCCAGAGTATCCCATATCGCCCATCTAAACCATTCTCTCTTATTCATAGTGATTTGTGGGGTCCATCTCGAATCTCCAACCGCACCCAATCCAAATGGTTTATGACCCTCATTGATGACCATACCCGAGTTACTTGGGTTTTCCTCTTGAAAGATAAAACCGAGGTATACCAAACCTTCGTTGATTTCTACAACATGGTCCGTACCCAATTTGATACAACAATTCAGACTCTCCATACTGACAATGGCACTGAATACTTTAACCACCCACTCTCTGAGTTCCTTAAACAACATGGGATCACTCACAAAAGTTCCTGTCCATATAGCCCCCAACAGAATGGTATTGCTGAACGTAAAAACCGACATATCCTAGAAACAGCTAGGGCTCTTCTCTTTAGCAATAATGTCCCAACCTTCTACTGGTCTGATGCTATCCTCATGGCCACCTTTCTAATTAACCGAATGCCATGTAAACCCCTGTCATTTCAGGCCCCTCTCCATGTTCTCCAAAGTCACTTCAATCTACCTTATCTGGAAAACACTCTTCCTCTCAGGGTTTTTGGGTGTACCGCATTTGTTCATCTCCATCGTACCTCTAAACTTGACCCCAAGGCTACCAAATGTATCTACCTTGGACCTACTGGTACTCACAAAGGGTATAAATGCTTTGATCCCATCACTAAACGTCTTTATATCACGTGTGATGTCACGTTTCATGAAACCATTCCCTTCTATACCTCATCTTCAGTTCAGGGGGAGATTTGGAGTGAACCTCAGAAACCTCAAACTGAACCTGAACCTGAACCCCAACCACTGTGTCTTCACCAAGAACCTGATAGGATCTATACCCTTGACATACCAGTACAAGAAAACACCATAGAAGATGAGGGATACAAGAGTTTAGGGGGAGACACTAACAAATGGGGACAAGTCTACACTCGTAGAAACATGACAGGGGATGCTCCTCGAGTGAATGATGCACACCAAGAGTCTGAACAAAATGCAGGTCCTGAACCACCACAAGAGAAGTATGATGATCTTGATCTTCCTATAGCTATAAGAAGACAACGCAGGTCATGTACCAGATATCCCATAGAGAAGTTTGTTTCGTATCAGGCTTTATCTTCTGAACATCACGTGTTTGTTTCTCACCTTGATCAACTTAAGATACCAGGAAATATAAATGAGGCCCTCGCAAGCCCTGAATGGAGGAATGCCGTGATGACAGAAATGAAGGCACTAGAGGAAAATGACACATGGGAAGTAGGAGAATTACCAAAGGGCAAGAAAGCAGTGGGATGCAAATGGGTCTTCACCCCTAAATACCTTGCAGATGGAAGCCTTGACAAATATAAAGCCAGACTGGTAGCTAAAGGTTTTTCCCAAGTCTATGGTATGGATTACACTGAGACATTTGCCCCAGTAGCAAAGTTAAATACCATTAGAATCCTACTATCACTCGCTGCTAATCTGGATTGGCCATTACACCAAATGGATGTCAAGAACGCATTCTTAAATGGGGAGTTGAAAGAGGAAGTTTACATGAAGATGCCTCCAGGATTTCCCGAAAAGAAGAAAGGACAGGTGTGTAAACTGAAAAAATCGCTGTATGGTCTGAAACAGTCTCCCCGAGCATGGTTTGAGAGATTCACCAAAGTACTGAAAGGACAAGGCTATACACAGGGACAGAGTGATCATACTTTATTCTTCAGACACGTGAATGGGAACCTTGTAGTATTGGCAGTATATGTGGATGACATCATTCTCACAGGTGACAACCCAACAGAAATTGAAAGGATTAAAGAGGCCCTTAATCGAGAATTTCAAGTGAAAGATCTAGGGAAGATGAAATATTTCTTGGGCATGGAAGTAGCCAGATCTGCGAAGGGAATCAGTATCTCACAAAAGAAATATATCCTGGATCTCCTAGAAGAAACAGGTATGATGGGTTGCAGGCCCAGTGATACTCCTATTCGGGTTGATAAGATTAGAGATGATGAAGACTTAGGAAAGGAGGTAGATATGGGAAGATATCAACGAATGGTAGGAAAGTTGATTTATCTATCACATACTAGGCCAGATATTGCTTATGCCGTCAGTGTGGTAAGTCAACATTCCCATCATCCCAAACAAAAGCACCTGAATGAAGTTTACAGAATTCTCAGATATCTGAAAGGTTCCCCTGGTCTGGGACTCCTATTCAAAAAATCCGACAAAAGAAATGTGGAAATGCTCACAGATGCCGATTGGGCAGGAGATCAAGATGATAGAAGATCAACCTCAGGCTATGTCACCTATGTGTGGGGGAATTTGGTCACATGGCGCAGTAAAAAGCAGAGTGTGGTTGCTAGAAGTAGTGCTGAAGCCGAGTTCCGAGCTATAGCCCTTGGGATATGTGAAGGTCTCTGGGTAAAACGAGTTCTGGAAGAGTTAGGAATGCAAATGGAACTACCCATCAAGCTCCATTCCGACAACATGGCAGCAATCAGTATGTCACACAATCTAGTTCAGCATGACAGAACAAAGCATGTCGAGATAGACAGACATTTTATAAGGGAAAATATCGACACTGGAACAATGGAACTCAAGCACATCCCCACTAGAGAACAGACAGCGGATATTCTCACCAAGGGTCTGACTCGCGATAAATTTGAGTATCTAATTCGCAAGTTGGACATGATAAATATCTATGCTCCAACTTGAGGGGGAGTGTGGAAGATATTACAATTAATTAGAATTCATTAGGCTTCATTAGGCTTGATTTCAGGGAGTTATTAGGAGAGATTATAGGGATCACATCCTTAAATGTATTCCATGATTCATTCTGATTATTACCCAGATTATGCGCACTGTGTAAATGCTCATATGTGTATATATATGTATCTGCAGAATAGAGAAATATACAAGTAAGAAATTACATTCACTCTCTTCTCCTTGTGGCAATTACTTTCAGTCTGTGATCCAATACATGAAACTGATACTAACACCACAATATGATAGTCTAAATATGCAATTTAAGGTGTCATGTATAGTCTAACACAAGTATTTGATGTGTGTTGGGCATGGGCACATCTCCCTCTTTAAATTGTTATTGCTTCATAGTTTTATGACTTTTTGGTTGGCCACTAACGTGTTCATCATGTATAGGATGTTGATGATGTAATCACTGCCATAGATCATGTCATTAACTTGGGACTTGCCAGTCCATCAAAGATCGCAGTGCTGGGTGGTTCACATGGTGGCTTTCTGACAACCCACCTTATTGGCCAGGTGCAATATAATTAATGACCCTACGTACTGTGACTTCTGATCCATACATTTTTCTATAGAATTTTCCTTCTGATTCTTTTATTTTCTTAAAAAAATTGTAATTCCAGTCTGCTACGAACTTTGACCCTTGGATTTGATTTTCAAGTATATCTTGATCCGTAGTTGAGTTTCCATGCTGAAACTTAGACTGCCATGAAAGTATTAGTTCAGTGTTTAGTGCTGCTTACTCAATCTTAGTAGCAGTGCTATTCTTCTTGTTATTAAAATGTTGGCTTTGATACCCTTATTAGTCCCTTTAATAAAAAAGCAGGCAATGTAACTCTGATTTTCTAAAAAGATCTAATTTTGGCCGGGTCACATCTCCATCCATACAGTCTGCTGACTTGAAAGCTAAATCCAAGTGACTTAATGGTTCCATATGAATAATGTCTAAATCAGCAGATTTTAGAATTTGATGTTAGATTTTGGATGGATAATGTGAAAAAAAGGGAACAAAGGGGATAAAAACAAAACTTCTATGAAACTGCAGGACCACAAGTGTATTTAAGGTTGTAAATTACTTTTTCTGTTGATAATTACTAGAGGTAGGGATTTGTTTACTCTAAAGTGATTGGCTGGTGTTACAAAAATTATTAATATCAAGAATTGCTTGAACATTATTAATGATCAAAAAGGGTGTAAGGAATTCCTGTCGAGAATCACACAAATATTAGCATTAACAGTGAAGGTAATTTTTTGCCTAACAAAACGTTGTCTTCAGCTGTTAAAAAAAACAAAGAAAAGGTCTTCCGCAATATTATGTCTAACATAGACAATGACTTTTGATTGTTACTATTTTATTTTATCTTCCTAATTGCTATAGGCACCAGAGAAGTTTGTTGCGGCGGCTGCAAGAAACCCTGTTTGTAACCTTTCATTGATGGTTGGTACAAGTGATATTCCTGAGTGGTGCTATGTGGAGTCATATGGAATAGCTGGCAGAGATAGGTATACAGAAGCACCTTCAGCGGAGGAACTCACTCTATTTTACAGCAAGTCTCCAATTTCACATCTCTCAAAGGTTTGTTAGTCAAAATCAGCATTTTGATTATTAAATTACGTTAGTAATGCTCCAATTTTGAAGCGTGTTCGGACAGAAAAGTGAAAAGATTGGTGTAGTTCCTTGTGTGCTTACTATTTGATTCTTCAACACACATGTAAACCTTTATTTAATTTAGGGCCAGTTTATTTAAAATTAAGAAAAAAAGTGAGTTTAGTTAATTTTAAACAAACTGACCTTAATCATGTAGTGTTATGAAAAAACATTGCATGTCATGTCTTTGTATAAAAATCTGATAAGAAACAACAAAAACTCTACCTTTTGTCTCTTGATAATCATGTCTAAGAGTAACTTGGGCTAATTTTTTTTTTTTAGCAAACGGCATTAACTAATATGTTTTCTACTTGCAATGAGGCTTCTATAGTTTACAACATCTTCTTTCTTATCTTTCTTCTTCTTCACTTTATCTCCTTTCTGGCATTACAGATTGTTTTCTGATTACTTATGCAGGTAAACACACCAACGCTTTTCCTATTAGGTGCTCAAGATCTTCGTGTTCCAGTTTCAAATGGAATGCAAGTAAGTACTTCTATTCTACTCTCAATCCATGTGCTTTATCAATTACTTACACTAATGGTATTTCACTGAAACCTCTCCCTCCATTTCTATACTTTTGAAGGACTAACATGCCAAAATCAATTATGAACCCAAAACCACGATTATCTTATAAACTATCAAACACCCTGTACAAGCCAAAATCAAATATGAACCCAAAACTATGCTTATTTCATAAGCTATCAAACACCCCTTATACATGCCCAAATCAATTATCAACCAAAAACCATGTTTATCTCATAAGCTACTATTATCTGCTTTTCAACTAGAACAACAACAACAAGCCTTATCCCATTAAATGGGGTCGACTACATGGATCATACGACGCCATTGTGCTCTATCGAAAACTAAATCCTTAGATAGGTTATTGACTAGGAGATCCCGTTCAATGACCTCTTTGAACGTTCTCTTTGGCCTTCCTCTACCCTTTTTAATCGGTGTCCATACTATTTGATCCACCCTCTTCACCAGCGCATCCCTTGGCCTTCTTTGTACGTGTCCAAACCACCTAAGACGGTTCTCTACCATTTTCTCTTCAATAGGTGCTACTCCAACTCTTCCCTGTATATGTTCATTACGAATCTTATCTTTTCTTGTATACCCACACATCCATCTCAGCATCCTCATCTCAACTACTCCAACTTTATGCTCTTGCTATTATTTTAAAACCCAGCATTCACTTCCATAAAGCATTGCTGGTCTTATAGCAGTGCGATAAAACTTTCCTTTTACTTTATTTGGTACTTTCCGATCGCATATAACCCCAGTAGCCTTTCTCCATTTAAACCACCCGGCCTGAATTCTATGATTAACATCCTCCAAAATTTCACATGTCCTTCTGTATCATTGATCCCAAATATTTGAACTTATCGATTTATGGAATAACTTGATTTCCCAATCTGACCTCCAAGTTACTTCTAACTTGTCCCTTATCAAAATTACAATGCTATATTTAGTCTTACTTCTACTCAGACAAAAACCCTTCGACTCTAAAGTACTTCTCCATAACTCAAGTTTGAAATTAATCTCTTC
Organism: Leucaena leucocephala; assembly: GCA_037074615.1. Taxonomy (NCBI): domain Eukaryota; kingdom Viridiplantae; phylum Streptophyta; class Magnoliopsida; order Fabales; family Fabaceae; genus Leucaena; species Leucaena leucocephala. The sequence continues at coordinate 8,381,345 of CM073533.1, read as the reverse complement.
TCTTGACTCCGCTACAAGAACTATATCGTCTGCAAAAAGTATGCACTTAGGTATTTTTTCTTGAATAGGCTTAGTTAAAACATCCACTACTAGATTAAATAAATAAGGACTCAAGGCTGATTCCTGATGTAGATTAATCCTTATGGGGAAATCCTTTGTTTCGCCCCCAGACGTTCTTACAGTAGTTGTTACCCCCTCATACATATCTTTTATTGCCTTAATATATGCCATACGTACACCTTTCTTTTCCAAAACTTTCCAAAGAACTTCTCTTGGCACTCGATCATATGTTTTTTCTAAGTCAATAAATACCATATGCAAGTCTCTTCTTTTAATCCGGTACCTCTCCATTAACCCCCTTAATAAATAAATCGCCTCTATTGTAGACCTACTTAGCATGAAACCACATTGATTCTTAGTAATATCAGTCTCTAATCTCAACCTGTGTTCAATTACCTTTTCCCACAACTTTATAGTGTGACTCATAAGCTTTATCCCCCTGTAGTTTGCACAATTTTGAATATCCACTTTATTTTTGTAAATAGGAACTAAAGTACTTTTCCTCCATTCATCCGGCATTTTCTTAGAACTTAATATCACATTAAAAAGTTTAGCAAGCCACACCACCCCCATTTCACCTAAACACTTCCAAACTTCAATAGGAATACCATCAGGTCCAACAGCTTTACCGTTTTCTTAAGCGCCTCTTTAACCTCGCCAACATGGATCCTACAATAAAATGTCAAATTTGGTTCAACTTCTCCTGTTAAATCCTTTAGCTCATAACTCGACCCTCCTCCCTCGTCATTAAACAATTTGTAAAAATATGTCTCCCACCTTTCTTTAATATCACTATCTGCAACCAAAATATTGCCTTCTTCATCTTTAATACATCGTACTTGATCCAAATCCCTCGATTTCCTTTCCCTATCTCTTGCAATCTTATAAATCTTTCGTCCTCCCGACTTTGTCCCTAACTCTTTATAAAATTCCTCAAACGCCTTACAACGAGCTGCACTCACTGCCTTCTTAGTTTCCTTCTTAGCTAAACGATATTTTTCCCAATTTTCGGTATTATTACATAAGTGTGTAGGTTTAAAACAGTTTCTCTTGGACTTAACTTTCGCTTGTACGTCCTCATTCCACCACTAAGTCTCTTTATCTTGTCGACCAAAACCTTTAGATTCTCCCAAAATTACTTTAGCAACCGCTCGGACCTTCTCAGCCATTTCCTTCCACATGATATTAGCATTTTCCTGTGCCTCCCAAATCATTTCATTTAACATAGTTCTCTTAAAAGTCTCTCTCTTCTCCCCCTTTAGCTGCCACCACTTGACTCTTGTGTTTAAAACCTGTCGCCGCTTTTCCTTCCTACACTTAATACGCACGTCAAGGACCATTAACCTATGCTGAGTTGTCACTCCATCCCCTGGAATCTCTTTACAATTTGTACAAAGTCTTCTAGCATGACTCCTTACCAAAAGAAATCAATCTGTGACATGTGGACCCCACTCTTGTATGTGATCAAGTGCTCCTCCCGCTTCTTAAAGCACGTGTTGACAATCTTAAGGTTGTAAACTAAAGAAAACTCAAGGATAGATTGCCTTTCATTATTAATTTCTCCAAAACCAAAACCACCATGAGTCCCTGCATATTGCCCTGCTTCCTTACCAACATGACCATTAAGGTCCCCACCAATAAAAATCTTTTCAGTAAGTGGTATGCTCTGGATCAACCCCTCCAAATCTTCCCAAAATTTTTCCTTAAAATGTGTTTCTGTTCCCACTTGAGGTGCATAAGCACTAATAACGTTGATTGTATCCCTACCAACAATTATTCTTAAAGATATAATTCTGTCATCAATCCTTTTAACATCCACCACATTCGTCTTCCACTCTTTATCCACAATGATATTAACACCATTCCTCGTACCTGTTTTACCTGTGTACCAAAATTTGAACTCATTGAATTCCCGAGATTTTTCTCCAACCCATTTGGTTTCCTAAAGGCACAAAATGTTAATCTTTCAACTAGAAATTCCTAAAAAATTATCCAAACACCCTATTTTTAATTCAATTATGTTTATACTACTAAATCCATTTTATAAGCTTTGTTTTACCCATCGCTAATCTAAATACACCCAAAGCATGTGAGGGCTGCTTATAAGAAACATGGTTGATGGTCTCATAATTGATTTTAATCAAAATATGAATGTGTAACGGTTGCTGAACTTTTGAGGACTAAGGCAATATATACGCGTAATGGTTACAATTATGGACGGCTAATTTTAGAATGAATCCAAGGATTGAAGAGTAAAACGCATATATTTTTGGGTCCTATCTTTATATTACTCTTGGAAAAAAAGAAAGAAAGAAAAGAGGTAGGACTCTGCAAGTAAATTGAAAATCCTTATTATAATTCACTAATTAATTACTCCCATGCAAGGAAAAACTTTTAATGAAACCCCTTCCCTTTTCTTGCATCATGCATTGCCCTTCATCAAAACATGCCTTGAGCTTATTGCTTTCTTATTCAAATTGTATGATATGATAAAAACTTATGTATTCATTGTAGTATGCAAGGGCCCTAAAGGCCAAAGGAGTTGACATCAAAATAATAGTGTTTCCCAATGATGATCATTCAATTGACAGGTACATAAATCCCTCCATATACCCTTTTCCTTTCATGAAAATTTATAATATGACAATCTTGTTTAACATTTTTGCAGGCCACAATCTGACTTCGAAAGCTTCATTAATATTGGGGTGTGGTTCAAGAAGTATTGTAAATGAGCAAGCGTTTCTAAATGCCTCCCTGAATTTAGCCATTGTTTTTCTTGATCTTGCATCATGAATATTGGAATACAAACTCTCTTAACTTTTTCTGCATTTTTATTTTTTCCTTCAGATTCTTCCCCCCTTTTTCTTTGTCATCATTATTCTCAAGGTATTGAAAACTGGGCTATACCAGCCGACACTTGGATCGTAAAACAAATTCCCTTCAGAGAATGGGGTGAACCTTATTAAAAGGAAAAAAAAAGGGTCAAAAAATTGATGAAACTACAAAAACCAGGAATTAAATATGTTCAAGATCAGTTAAAAATAATAATACTCCTCTCTTTAATATTAAAGTGAACTAATTTGGATGAATCAAATAAATCATATAATTATAAATAATGTAATATAATTTTTTTAAAATATCTATATAATATTAGATTATATTCTCTATAGTTTTCATATAAGGAACGATTTCTCTTGTAGAGGTAGTCTTAAACATAAAAAATAAATTCTTTTTATATGAAATTTTAAATTAATTTTTTTTATTTTTATCCTCATTAAATATGTGCCTCTATGTTATCTCTTTTGTAGTAAATGTTTACTCATTAATCATAATATCTCATGTACTTTCTTTATAAATAAGGGTATAATTAAAAAGAAAAATTTATATATATTTATTATTTTTAACTAATATTTTAAACAGCGTGATTTTAGCAATTGTTCATTATAAAAAATACTAAAATGAGATATATCACTCTATAAGTTGGATAAATTAACTTAAAGAAAATAATAAATATGGCCAGCCGATCATGAAGGGACATCACGACTATATCTTTCTGGTAACTAATATTGGGGCTGTATATGATCCTGATCAGTGATCAGTATATTTTTATAGGATTTTACTTGTATAAAGTTCGTTTTTTCTATTTTTGTCAAATTCACTGATCACATTTTGTCATGCGTACTATTTTTATGTGTGAATTGAAGTTAATTGAAGATGTTATAAAAATATGACACGGGATAAATTAATATTGGAGAATTTGATAAAATTAATATAATGAAATTAATCTAAATTTTCTCCATTTTTATATTCCGCATCCTTATATGCTTTTTTTGGGTGATACTAGCGGCGGCAAATCTATTAGTAAACAGGAGGCTGCTATCGCGCAGTGTTCCTTTCTTATAAAGAGAAAGTTGGTGGAAAGAAGCGAAAGAGAGCATGCCTCAGGAAAGTCTTGGTTGGCTTAAGTAGAAAATGTGCTTTATATATATATATATATATATATATATATATATATAGAAAAGGAGAAAATGTGTTGGCATACCATGTCTGGACCTAATGAAAGAGTCCATAGAATGCTATGCCTTCCCCCTCAGGGGAAGGGATTGGAACGGACAAGGCCTCTACTCGATTCCTCCTTAGGTTAGGAATTGCGGCCTTAGAACGAGCTGTCCGATGGGGGCCTAGAACTCCATATTTGTTCTCTTCGTACTAAATATTAGGTATACTAAAATAAAATGAGAACTAATCGAAATTAGTTTGAATGGTAAGCGATTTAGTATTATTTAAACGAAGTTTTAGGTTTAAATTTTGGTGTATACAGAAAATTTTCGTTGGGAGACTCACCCACTATAGCCAGGTGAACGAAGCGGGTCGAATCCAGATGTAATCGGAGGAAAATTCCGGTAAATTGGGTTGATAACAAAAAAAAATAATAAAATAAAATGATATCTTATATTTAATATCAAAATTAATTCTCTAATACCTATCGTCTATAAGTTTAGCTGATGAAAGGGTAAGACATACGAATATTTAGAGTATATTTAATTCTTAGAGAGTACTACTTTATTGTGATTCTAATCGCGATGCTTGGGGAGATATCATAGCTACTAGATATTTAAGCTTATAATTGAGATTAATTGACAACTCGCTCTACTTAATATTAATGTCGCCTAGAAATAAAAGAGATTTTGTTATACCTTTAAATCGTGGATAAAATTAATTCCTTTATAAAATAATTTGTATAAAAAAACTAATTCAATGATTAGCTACTACATCTAAGATAGAAGGAGTAATAACTGATTTTGCCATTGCCATGTCTCTTAAATAGTGGATAGTGCCCTCTAGTTTTTAAGGAAGTTTTTTTTGTGTATAAATTTTTAAAAAATGGTTGGGTTCACCTACGTTCTAAGTATAGGGTAAAATCTCTTTTCCTCCTAGACGATACTAATGTCAGATAGCACGAGTTATATATCACTCTCAAATATGAATATAGATATCTAAAAATTAGGTTATTTTATAACTACCTTCAGTTACCAAATTACCAGTTACTATCAAATCATGCAATTTCTTTTTCTTTTTTCTTTATAACTCAAACAAGTCAATTTGAAAATACAAATTCATTGGATCAAGCCCAATTAACTTCATATGTTATGGGTCCCCGATTACATAAATGATGATCCAGCCCAATTGCACAATTAACTTTATTGATTTTTTGTTTTATTTCACTTATACAAACCGGATGAAGTCTAACAAAAGATATTAGTCATTTATAATACCTATTAGGAGAAGTATTACATTTAATGTCAGACAATCTCTCTAGAATTGTCTATAATAGTATATGTACTTAAAAAAGAAAAAAATATATATAACTCCTTCCATTCTAAAATATTTGTCATATTATAATATATAGTGCACAAATAACTTGTCAATTTCTTCCTAAAATTTTGTAATACAAAAAAAATATGTAAATTAAGATTTATAGCTAATATCTGTACTACAGGATTAATTATGAAATGCTATGGAAGATTGCATAAATCATAAAGTAAATAAAGATGTGAATAATTATGATTGATGCTAAAATAAAAATAAAGATATGAAATGACACGTATGCTGTCTCATGTCCACCTACTAGAAATTGTAACAAATAAGCATATCCTATTATCAAACTTCTCAACTTGGAGATTCTTTTTTCTGTTAATTTTCTTTTCTTAAATCTAATAAGGCCTAACTTGTCGGTTAAAAGAGATGTGAAAAGGGCTAAAAAGATTTTAAAACAAAATTATGAAACCATGACATCTTATCATTTAATTTCTTAGCCTTAAGGATTATATAAAAAAGTTGACGTAGGCCAAAAAAATAAAAGATAAAAAAGTTTACTATAAAATTAATAATAGTAAAGAAGCACTTTAAAACCCAAAATTATTATTTTTTTTTACAATCGTAAAAATAAATTACCATTATTTTCTTTAAAATTATAATGTATATATACCCCTTAAATTATAGTTAATATAATATTTCTATAAGAAATTATAGTTAAAAATCTTTAAGAAATTAATTTTTAATATCACTGATAATTAGTTTTATAATGTTAAGTCTTTAATTGTTATATGTTTCTTAACTCATAATTATTCAATTAGTAATAGTCAAAGCGATATTTTTGTAATCAACATCTGTGGATTAAAGCTTCATCACACATTTTCACTTTTTTAGTTCTATCTTTCTCTACAACACGCCATCATATGCAGATTTTTTATTTATTATTTTTTTCAGTTCAGATGCTTCTTCATATGACAAAAAAAGAATTTCGAAAAACCTTCCACAAAACTACACTTGGAAAGCTAAAATTTACAAATAATTAATTATTTATTTTAAATGTTATATAAACCAATTATAATTATTCTCTATCGAAAGCAACATTCACCATCACCGCCTTTAAATAAATATATATATATATATATATAATTTTGCTATTATTGGGATATGTGTTTTTTCATAAATAATACTTCCTAAAGCTATTAGGCACCCCATTAGAACTAAAGATCAGCCATTAAATTTGTTTGAAAATAAAAAATAAAAAATTACTCATATTTAAAAATTAACACCATAAATTACATCTTGAAAAGTAAAAAAAAAATAATGAATATTGCATCAAAGTTTAAATAGGGATGATCTTAAAAAAAATATAATTAATACTTTACTCAGTAACTTATAATAAGGACCATGAGGGAGTACCAAATTAATAAATAATGTTGTTTATATAATATTCTGAGAGAAATACCAGTGATATATAATTATATACTTTAAAAATCTTAATTTAAAAATCCATTGGTAATCAATTCTATAAATATTTAAAGTCTTACGTATCAACTTGGTTAATCTTTTACTTGTAATAATTCAATTGGTGTTGTATACAACATGTCTTCGTTAAAAGAGATATCACTTTTCACTTTCCCCTACTTGCACGTTGAGTCTCTAGAATATGCTTTTTTCTTCTTGTTGTTTCTATTCTACCCGCATTTTTCAGATTTCCCCCCCTCTATCATATCATAACAATAAAAATGTTTTTTTTTAATATACCAATTAATCAGAATAAACCCAATTTATGTGTAGCAAGTTGAGGTTCGGGATGAGCTGTAACATGCTTATTATATATGTATGTCTAGTCTCAAAGTTAAATTAAGAGTAATAAAAATATTTATTTCAAATTAACAAATTAATTTCAAGAAATAAAATTAGATTATCGTGTTACTTAAATAATAAATGGGCAAAAAAAATCTATAGTTGCGTTGTCATTATCGATGTTATATTAAAACCAGTTTAAGGCCAACCGACTTCCTTACTAAACTACGTATCCAACCGACTTCCGTTGAATTTTCCCAACATGCTCTCTTCATCTCATAGTTTTCAGCCAATCAGAGAGAGACACCTATTTTTTTTCCTAAACAGATTATGGAATACTATTGGCAACCTGAACTTTGTCATGAATAGATGACCTTCTTATAAACAAGCTTTGAAGCTTTATGATAATGAATATCCTAAACTCTTATATTTATATATTTAATAGGTAAAGAAAGATCACGAGTGCTATTAGGCTATGTAGTGAGTTAACTCATCCATTTTCACCAAACGAGTTACGAGAGAGAATAATTGATTTGAATGATGTTATGTTAAGAGAATAATTGATTTGAACGAGGAGGTGTTTATTGTTCCTTTCTCCCTTTGCTTTTCATATTTTTCGTGGCTATCATATTAACTACTTTCTCATTCTATCGTTTTCCTAAGACATGGAAAGATTATACGATGCTTTTCAATGAGAGAGTTAGACAACTGAACTCGAAAACCTTTGAAAAGGGTACTTTTCATGTTCCATGGGACGATGTTGCATTCTCCTTTAATTTCTTTTACTTCAAATGCTATGCTCTACGATAATATATATATTTAAGCTTTTCAGCTCAACTCGATTCAAATCTATATTAGTCATTGCTATTATATCTAACATAGTTTGTCAAAAAAAACTTAAGCCCAAGTATCCTCAACCGTATGAAAAGTCAAATCTATTAAAATATGTGAAGCTTATGAGTTTACCTCATTCAATTCACCAACTAGTGAGTGAGTTTATTTAAAATTATGGTATTAAAACTTAAACTACATCATCTAAATAGACTAATGAACCGATGAACTAATAGTCTAGTTGATTTTTTTCGGTAAAAATTAAATGGTATCCTATAATTAGTAATTTAAAGATTAATTTTTTTAAAATATAGATATCATTGAAATAAGTTTTATCTCTCATAATAAAAAAAATTTTACATGCACGACCTTTGATAGAAAATTTTTTAACATAGCTTTGTTTTAGTAAAGTCAAACGAATTCAGCTCATCTAACTTGTTCCATGAGTTCGATGGAATATTGGCTTATGTAATCCATTATAATTTCTTTAAGAAAAAAATTGAATATAAAAAATTGCCTCCCTCATTAATTACTATTACATTTTGTATTTAATATAAAATTTACTTAATTAATTTAGTTAAATTAAAAAATTAATTTAATTAATTCTAATTATTATATATTAATTTTTTTAAAATAAATTATTTAGTTATATATATATATATATTTGAACTACATTCGATAGAAATCAATTTAATATGGACAACTGATCATATAGATATTTTTAAAAAAAATATAATTTAAAAAATAAAATAGATTATAATCTTTTATTCAAGATTAAAATAGTGTAAAAAGAGATAAAATGGGAGGGAATATCCCAAGAATATACTCCTATATACAATTCAATTGTTTCTCTTGTACTATCGTAAGTGGTCAATTTGGGGTAAGCCTAATATCTTGTCTTTGACTCAATACTCTGCCCAATTAGCTACGAAATGCTTGCATATAAACTCAAGTTGTACACTTAAATTGCCTTGAGGTTGACAGTTTTGGCCCAAGAGCAAATGCCTCTCTTGCGCCGTTTTATTTTGATCACACGAAATTAAATTAATTAATATTTGATTAAGATTTGAGACGAATTTTAGGGTTAAAATATGTTTCAATTGAGTCAATGTAAGGTAACCCTAATCTATGTCTTGTCTCAATTTTGTCACATGATAAATATACAAATTTCTTTATTAATATTTATATTCAAACTTAATTTGAAAAAAAAAATATGAGAGAATATAATTTTTAAGTTTTGAACTTTCTCTTAACTATTTATTGAGTTTCTAAATTTCAATTTAAAACAAATAAAATTTCATAGTTTATTGAATTAAAAAATTATGAAAATTCAATTATTTTGAATAAAAAAAACTATAATGATTCTTTTTGTTATAATCAAGATTTTAAATCAAAGTTTAAAAATTAAATTAATAATTCAAAAAATATGAACTAAAAGTTATATTTTTATTTAAAAATAATTATTTAAAATAAATAATTTGGTTATTTATAATTTTTTAAATTTAATACCAATTTTAGAACTGAAAAATATATTGCAGATTTGTAGTGCAGTACACATTGACATTCTCTATATAAATTAATGGTAGTTAATATAAATTATTTTTATCTCTAATTTTAAATATAAAAATAGAATATTTATTTTAATCTTAAATATAAAATATAAATTTATTTTTTTAAAATTTGTAATTGTTTTTAATATATCCTTATTAATAGTATATAGTTAAAACGATTCTATCAAGAAATACTTAAAATACACATAACTATAAATAATATTTTTAAAAAATTAATATATATTTATTATAAATAATTAAATTAATTAATTTACTTAATATTTTTAAATTTTAAATTAATTATTTAGCTATCAAGGACACACAACAGTATATTCATACAGAATTTCATAATTAAAGTCAACAATTTGGTGCCAAATTTCTTATTAATTCTTCTAAGGTAATTAATAATATGGTCTGTAATTTAAAAAAAAAAAAAAAAAAAAACTGGTGTCTTTTACCTCATAGCCGACTTAGTCATATCAGATCAAACTATCAAAGTACGCATAGTGACGTCAAGTAAACTTACAAGCACCCTACAAGTGGACATCCCCATTATTGTCTCAAGAGCTGGCAGGCCTATTAGCCCTGTGACCAATTCTGGCCCATCAAAATATCTCCACCCCAAATCGGACGGATGCTAATTACTCTTTAATCTTTATTTCTATATTTCTTTTTAAGAAACATTAATCATTACTTTCAAATGAGTAATAATCCTCCTTTCCTATCATTAAAAAATATTCACTATACACCTAATAATTCCCAAAGACGTTGCTGAACCTGTGGGATTTCGGCACGCTTCTTTATGGCGACCTTTAGTTATCTACGTGTTAACCAGTTTGGTCTGAGTTTCTAGAATTTTCTTTATTTGATTAAGAGTATCTTTAAATTATTTTATGTCTAATTCTTTTTAATATTTTAAATATATTGTTTCTTAAATTTGTTCTATGGCAGGGCTCATGGTGTGTTATTGTTGTTTTATGTGGCATGGCTAATTATGAGATTATTCTTCTATTCTTTCAAACAAAACAATTATGACATTATTTATTTTTAGAAAAAATAAGAAAAAAAAGAAAGAAAATTCAGTCTTTGCCATTATGTGTGTATAATATATTTTGCTATACTCTATTATTTGTTATGCCTTTAATATATTTTTTTTCATATTACTAAATTTGAGCATTATCATACTCCATTCAAAGTTAACTCTCTTAAGCAAAAATTGTCTACATCCAAACGAATTTTAACTCGAACCTTATACTTAGATATTTAGAGTCTTTTCCAAATAGTTCTGGAACCTCTTATGAAAGAAAATTGAAGTCAGATCCTTTTGCATTTCTCTTCCTCTGGTGCATGAATGATTAAAGGGGAATGTATATAATAGATACAAAGAATTTAAGATCTAAGTACCTAATAACGAAGAAGATACTGAAATTTTTTCTGGAAAACCAATCATTAAATCATTCTCATGTACAAACACAAACAAAACTAATAAAATCATTCAAAACCCAAAAGATCTGAACTGAAACCCCACACAAATACCCCTAAATTTTGATACTTCTACCCGTCATTGTTATATGAGAATTTTCATCGTTCTATTTATAAGAAACAACAACCTATTATTTGGATGGATTATATAATACCTACAAATCAAATTGCAAGGAAAAAAAAAGCCCCTATCTTGAAGCAACCTTCGTCATCATCACCATCAGAGCCTGCAATTCCAATTTCTTCATCATCTGGATTTCTTCTTCTTATTAGCCTTTGTTGCAGATCCATCATTTGAGAAGAAAATTCACAGGCTCGCATCAAATCTTCCTTTCTTCATCATCAGGTTGACAAGTAGAAGCTTAATTAACTAGCTAACTAGAGACGCACACATATATAGATATAATATTCACAGGGATTCATTGTGCCATGAAAGAACAACATCTTGAAGCCCAGATTTCCAGTGTCCCCAGTGAAGTTCGTCAAATTCAAACCCACCATTTATCACTTTCACTGTCACCATTAACAACTCAGGAACTACCTCAAACACCTCCACCACAAGAACCACTTTTCCTTTCCCGAATCCAATAGCTCCGTTCTTACCTATCTCAACTTTGAATCCTAAAATTCCTCCTACTTCCTTCACTTTCTCTTCCACTACTTTCAGGGAAGCATTCGTTGTGAATCTCTTTTCTCTCCTATTATCCGACGTCGTTTCAAACAACCCCGTCAGGTCCAAACCTGAAGACATGGAGATTATGTCGAATGCGTTCACGCCCGAACCTGTTCTTTCCAGCTTTTGATACGATTTCGCGGTGGGACCCGACTCGAATAAGCTCTCGTCGGGTTGGGGCTTTAGCGATTTCTTGAACCACGAGTTTTGGTAGAGAGATTCTAGACTCATCCGATTCTTGGGGTTCGGTTCGAGTAGTCGGTTAATCACGAACCGGGCCGGTTTGGATATCCACTCCGGGAACTGGTAATCGCGCCGGCTGATCTTCTTGCACATCTCAGGGATGTTGGCGTCGGAGAACGGGAGGTAGCCGGCGAGCAGTACGTAGAGTATAAGCCCACAAGACCACGCGTCGGCTTTCGAGCCGTCGTATCCGCGCCGGAAGAGGATCTCCGGCGCGGTATAAGCCGGCGTGCCACAAGCCGTGTGGAGCAAACCGTTTTTAAGCTGTTCCGGTAAGGCGGAGAGTCCGAAATCGGAGACCTTCAGATTACCTTCCTGGTCCAAAAGAAGATTCTGAGGCTTCACATCACGGTGTGCGACACCGTTTTTGTGGCAGAAACAGAGGGCGGAAACTAATTGCTGGAAGTACCGCCGCGCCACCGGTTCCGTCAACCGGCCTTTACGCGAGATCTTCGAGAATAACTCCCCGCCGGCAGCGAACTCCACAATCAGGTAGATCTTCGTCTTCGTAGCCAAAACCTCATGGATTTTAAGAACATGCGCATGGTCGTGAAGCCGTCGCATTGCATCAACCTCACGAACAATCCGAGGCTCCATGGCGGCATCGGTTTTCGACTTGTCGATGATCTTGACGGCGACGATGGAGCCATCACTTAAGGATCGAGCCTGGTAAACCTTGGCGAAGCTGCCACGACCTAGAAGACGGATCAACTGGTACTTTCCGAGGATGGTGACGGCGGAGGAGGAGGGAGAGGGTGAGGCCGGAGGTGCCGGGAGTGTAGGCGGCGGCTGAGGGACGCCTGGTTCCATGGCTGAGTGGGTTGACGAGAGAAGAGAGGGCAAAAAGGAAGGAGCAACCCACAGAGTATCACGGGACAAAATGTACGGGTGAGGAGCGTGGGGTTTATATAGCGATTTTCCGGTGGCATATAGGGACCAGTTGGCTTCCACTTGAATTTTGTTAAAAGCAATGGGTTTTTATTCTGCAGCCTTACCAAATCCCGAAATTGTCCTTTCTCTTTTACTTATGCCGTGCCTGTCCCGGTGTCCCCTACCAGCTCATCTTCAATTCATCACTGAATTCCGCAATTTTTCCTTTTCCAGCAGGTTTACAATTCATCACTAAAAAACCTACATCATATTAAAATTATATTTTTCTTACATTTGTACAGATTTATAAAATTACATTTTTTAAAATCAAAGGATTTCAACCTTACGGTTATGCCTATTATTTACCCTACCTTGCCACTTGAATTAGTCTCACTATCAAATTAGTGAAATTACACTTTTTTTCCTAAATTTTTTTACTAATTTTATTTTTTTTTTATTTTCAAAATATGCAGGGATTTTTTTATAAATGTATATATGAAAACTTGCTTAATTTTTTAAAAATAATTATTAAGCCGTGTCGTTTCACATTGATTACACTAAAATAATGAATCCTAAAGTTTATAGTTTGTAAATTATGAGACTTAATTAATAAATATTTATTTACTTTTAAGGAATATTTAAGTTTATATTATATTTGATATTTCTCCAATTTTAAATATAAAATTTAATTTAATATTATAATTTGTACTAAAAATTATGTATTATATTTAGGATAAAAACAATAATAGCATATTAGTTTAATTGTAAGCAAATTTTAAAATAATTATACAATTATTTGCTCTATATTTAAAATATTTTGGATCCTTTAAATTAACTTTGTTCTTAGGTTTTATAAAGTCGGCAAACTTTTTACTGTTCCTTTTCTAACACTTGTCCTTCCAGTATAGAACCCGTTCATGGTATTTAAAATTTGATAATATAACAACTAATGTTTTAATTTTATTTTTATATATTTTTAATATCTTAATTTTAGTTATATTATAATTTTACTCATAATATTTTTAATTTAGTATAATTTTATCCATAATATTTTTAATTTAATATAATTTTATATATAATATTTTTAATTTGACGTAATTCTTAATATTTAAAAAATAAACTTATATATAAAAGTATAATAAATTAAAAAAATTATAGATAAAATTATACCAAATTAAAAAGATTATAAGTAAAATTATACCACAAATAAAATTAAAATATTAGATGTATATAAGGAATAATATCAATATATTAAGTTCTATATCACACTTTCATGATTTTCCATAAATTTTAGCCATTGAGTTATTTATATTTTTATTAGGTTTTAAATTATTTTCTATTAAGAAATAAGATCTGAAATTAAAATATTTTTGAATTATAAACCTCAAAAAAAGTATTTTCAAACATGGTTTTAACTTTTTTTGTTTTAATTAATTAATGTGGGAATCTTATAGCAGGTGAATCACCTGACTTCAGTTAATTAGGTTAAAGTGTCCAAAACATGTATCTAGCAAAGATTTCTTGTTGAAGAGTACGTTAAAAAGAAGAATCTAAACTTGGAATCTTCCACATTTTTTTTATAGAAACAAGTGTAAATACTTGTAACTTGTAACCACTGAATTTTCTTCTCTGTTTTTTTTTTACGGGTAACTAGAACTAATTGTAAGTTAATTTGCTCTTGAGCGGGGAAAACAATACATGAGGACGTATTAGAGGCATGGTTCATGCCACTAATAAGAAATAAGTTATTTTTATTTTATTTAATAATAATAATATTCATGACTTTTGAATAGCATAACGTATGGTAAGTTTTATATTTAATATTATAAATTAATTTTATATTAAAAATAGAAGGGAATAATAATACTTCTTCTAATTTTAAATATAAGAGTTATATATGAAATCTACTTTAATCCTAAATATAATATCATAATTATCTTTATCTTCTAAAATTATAATTTTATTTTTGTAATATTCATATATGATTGTATATATTAATGAGTCTTATATCAATGACAATTTAAATGTACATGATTAAATAGTATATTTTAAAAAAAATAAATATATAATTATTATTAAATATTTTTTAATCTATTTAAATTAATTAAATATATCTTCTATTAAAGACATAAGATAGTAATACTTTTATTTTTATATATTACAAATCAATATTATTAGGGAAGTCTCATAAATCATAACATAATAAATTAATCTTTGAATTTCTATTCAAAAAATATCTCTATTTAATGTCTATGCTAGGAATAATATCACATTGGTAGTCCTAATTAAAGGGGATTTGGTATCTTAAATATAATAACTTAAATTTAAATTTCTATAAATATATAAAATATCAAAAAAAATTTAATTGAGTATAATAATATTTAAATTTATTAATCAAATACTTAGAGAGAGAGGGAGGGAGAGGGAAGGGGGCAAGGTCAGCTGAAAAAAGAGAGGTGACATCCAAAGAGGTACAATTGGTATAAAGAGAGGGTGATAAGAAGAGTTAAATATTTGAAGATATTTTTTTAAATTAAGCGTAATTGGTGGACTTCCCCAATGCTAGTTGGTCATTTAAAAAAGATTCACAAAGCAAACTCAAAGGAAACAAATAGGACCAAAAGTGGAACACAAGCAAAAGAGTAAAGACAATGCGGACTTAAGATAATATTTAATAAATCATTTTTAAATATGATTAATTAAATACTACAATAATTAATCCCCTTGGTTGCTTAAACAAATTGTAGAGGGTTAGAATTTTAATTATATATGGTTTGCAGATTAAAGCAAATCTAGCCGATAAAAAAATGTACTCTTTTTTTTTTTACCTCTAATATCTCTCCAGACAAGCTATTTATCTTATTCTTAATATAAAATTTAATTAGAGAATTAATATTAATAATAAATATAAAATATATTTTTTATACTTATCAATTTTTTTATAAATTATCTCTATTGATACTCTCTCAATAATAATTAATTAAGAGAGGGAGGGAGGGAGGGAGTTAAACAAAATAATTTAGATTATATTATTTTTTAAAAATATATTATATTAATTAATTTAATTAATTTATTTAATATAATTAAATTAATTAAATATATATTTATATCAAGAACTGAAGGTGTACTCATTATACTCTGAAAAAATAGTTTTAGTCTCCATTTCCAACGAAGTTATTAAAAAAGAAAACTAATAGAAAGAAAGACACCAAAATTCTCCCAAAATATGTAAATCCCAATCCATAATTTAGAAATGATAAAATTATTGTGATAGAGGATTAAATTTTGTAATTAAATTATCTAGATGTTCTTACTTTGAAAAAATGACATGGCAACAACAATTTAATAATTAATAACAAATAATAGGTATTGACAAATAATTTAAGTGAAATTTTCTATTAATAACAATTATAACATTAATCTTACAAGTAACAAATATTTTTTATTTAATCAAGGTGTCACCAAGTCACTATGAGTAGACTAATCTTCTTTAAAATTTATAGTATAAATAATTTTTATTTATTTTAATATATATATTTAACGACTAAAAAAATGACAACTAATTTTACTAGAGGACAATTAGGTCATTTCACCAAAACTTGATTTCTGAACAAACTCTGAAAACTTTATATGATTTAAACCATTTTGGAACCTAATAATCATATGAATTCATTTGCTTTAATAAGTAGTGACACCACCAAACTTAAACAATAATATCCCAGACACCTTCCTCATCACACTTACCTATATTGCTCAACGCTGGTTTTGCTTTGATTTTGCTTTTTGTTATTTTCTGCGAAGCTGCTTTATGTCAACAAATTTTATAATTTAATATTTAATATATGTTTAAAATATTTACACTATAATAATTAATTGAAATTTATAAGACTTCACATGTGATTTTTAGTTATAAAAATATTTCAAATTTCTGTGACTAGCCTCCACCCTCCAACTTCGACGGACCTTTCCACAAGCGTGTGACATTCTGGAATCACAAGATATACAATCATGCATTGTTCAGTGCCAATTATTATTAATTAATAATTGATTAATTAATAAAACCCTGATCACCAATATTAAGAGTAATTCAAACAGGATGACGTCAAGCATTCATAATTTCTTGTTAATTATATTAAAACAAGTTTGACGTAATATTCCTATCAGATGCAGAGTCTCTAGAGGGGGACAATTTTTACCGGCGGCGCACACAGTTTTTTTTTTTTTTTTTAACTAAAGCAAGCACACGCAAAGTTAAAAGTATAGATTTTTTTTGTAAAACTGGGTAGAATTCTCTTATTTAAGTGAAGTATTCTTTATTTTGTGTTTTTTAAATAAAAATTTATTGTATTTCTTGACTTTCTTCCGTTCCAACTTATAAAATATTTGTTAAAAAAATAATATATATATATATATACACATTTATTCCTCTAATTTTATTTATATAAGAGAGAGAGAGAAAATTTTGTAATTATATTTATAAATTATATTATTAAAATTTTTATATAAGTATATAATTTTATCTTTTATTTATAATTATAATAATTTTATTTTTATTTGATATAATATAATGTTGAGTATTAAAAAATTCTAATTCTTTTGGATAAAAAGAAAGATTTTTTTTTTAAATAATCTGAGTATTGTGAATTTTAGGTGAACGACATTGACATAACATAAATTCATTAAAGCTGGGAGGTCAAACTCAGGGGAGTCAGAAGGGAGGACGCCGGAGTTGGCAAGTCTTTTCAATAAAGGATGAGGGTATTTTGGTAAATGAGTAAGAGCCCAGAGAAAAAAAGTGAAGAAAAAGACAAGAAGAGGGGGATTCCGTGGAAGAGGGAAGCCACTAGAATCAAAGAAGCGTGTGTGGCTACGCCAGCTGTCATAAGGTGGGGCAGGTAGAAGCCATAGGAGGAGGCGGGGATGCGTGAACCTCTTACTCAGTGAACCGTGTCCTACGAGGTTTCTCTCTCCCCCCTCTAAAACAAAACAAGATTATTGGTAGACCAAAAAGCCAAGTTACAGGATCTCAAGCAGAATATACCATAGAAATACTAGTACTATATCGTATTATTAATATTAAAGTTATTTAATTAATTTAAATAATTTAATTAAATTAGTTATTCGTTATAATTATATATTAATTTTTTAAAATATATTATTTAATTATATATATTTTAAACTATCATTAATAAAAATTCTCTTAATATATATATAATTATATATAAATATGTTAAAGAAAATATTATAACCATAGATATATAATTGATTAGAGTTTTATATTTATAATTAAAATTAAATTATCATCTAATTTTTATATTTATGATTGGAGGAAGGACTTACATACTCTTAAATGTCACCTCATATGTATTCTAACTAATTAAAATATAATATTGTATCTAATTTAAATTTTAGTTGTCACTTTCTATTTTTTTTTTGGAAGGAGAAAAGGTCTTGAAAATTATAATAATAAATATAAATAAATTATTAACAATAAATAACATAAATAATATATTTTGATCAGTGTATATAAGATAATATTTTGGGAATATATAAATATTTTTTCTTTCTTTTTTATTTTAAATAAGGGAGAACACTAGTGACAATAACCGTTGAAACAATGACAATTAATTTTAACAAAACTTATTTTTATATTGATAAGTGTTATTAGCTGGTTGCTAAAATATCAATAAAACCAACAGTTTTAATAAAGTAGAGACCCCTAAGTGCATTTAGGTAACTTTGCTACAAAAGCCGAAGACCCTACAGCAGGCAGAATAACCGTTGAGCCAACTGATATAAAATAACTATCCAAGTGAATTAATTTACTACATTAGACGCGTAATTCACCGGCGGAGTTGAAGTGAGTTGCATCATTTTAGATGAACAATTTAGGAACTTTACACTTTGAAACATCAAATTGAAAGGGAATGTTTGGAAACTTTACTATATTAGAGACAGACAAAATTTTAGCGCACTTTGAAAGATCAAATTACACACTTTGTTAGGAATTATAGTTATATAAAAAAATTAATATTATTTCTTGAAAATATTTTTAATTATATAATTAAAGCTTAATCGCATAAAATTTCTATAAACTTTGTTTCTGTTACATATAATATTCATAATCTTTACAAAGTTTAAATTGAATATCTTAATATTTAATATCTTAATTATCAATCTATTATCATTAAAATTATTGTTAAAATTGACAATTTTTATTATGTCATAATTTTTATATTTTTTTATTATATGCCATGTCATTTAAAAATAACACTTAATAATTTATATATAATCTTAAGTAATTTATATTTTTTATTTAAAAATACATTGTCAAAAAAATATTTTAAATGTTTCTTTAAATATTTTATATTTTTATATATTTCATTTTAAGTATTTAAAGAATATTTAAAATTACATACCGTTAAGTGTTATTTAAATATTTTATATTTTTAACATATTTTATTTTAAGTATTTAAAAATTTTGAAATTATATATAAAATATCTAATGTTATTTTTTAAATGACATAATATATAATAAAAATATAAAAATTGTGACATAATAAAAATTGTTAATTTTAATAATATTATTTTAACAATTAAAATATAAAATATTATAATTTTTAATTTAAATTTTTAAATATTACGAAGATGATGTGTGACATCAAAGTTTATAGTAGCTTTTTTATATTTTAGCCTATAATTAATGTCTACTAAAATTTTAAAATGATAACTAAATATGTTTTGAACCGTTTTGGAGGGAAAAATCTTCTTGCAAGCAATGAGCAATTCCAGCGAGCCTTTTGGTTGGCACTTGGTTGGCTTAATTGAGGAGGGAAAACACAAATGCTAGGAAAAGCTGGCCATCAAGTAAATTTCGAATAGCTTAAGGGCAATTCCGACCCATCCTGTTGGATATGACTAATTGCTTAAGGTACTAAAAATCGAAACATTGATTAAACCGATTAAAATAATGTTTCAATAATAAGAGGTATGACAATAGTTAAATTTTAATAAATCCAATAATAATTAAAATAATATACTTTATTTAAAATATACAAAAACATTCAATTGTAACTCTAAAAAAATAATATCTAAATAAAAAATATTAATCTTTAAATAAATAAAAAATTTGTGTACAAATTACACATAACCAAATAAATTATAGTTATTAAAGTATAGACATGATAAGTTATTATTTGTTTAACTTAAAATAATCTTATTTTATGCTTATTAAAATAAATAAAAACTCTAATTCAATGTATTTGTCTAAAATTATTAATATAATCGGTTAAGAAACTAGTTTATTGGGTTGACCAAGTAGTTTGGGTTAGGTTTAATACCAATTATTAATTTTATTATTACTTTTATAATTAGAAGGATGTAATTAAGTTTGATCATATATGGGCATGCATTATATATAAAGGGGGTGTATTTATATAATATATGAGGAAAAAATAGTCATTTTGTCAATTTGGTAGAAAATATTGGCAACACAGGTTAAAAAAATATTTAAAAACAATGGTAAAAACCATAACTTTCTACAATTATGAAAGCTAGAGACTTCTATCCCTTATGCAATGGATGGGAGTTCGTTCCTAATAACCCTTACGCATGAAATAAATTTAGTTAAAATAAATTACTTTTTACTCTATTTTAAAAGGAAATTAATTTTTTTACATAGGAAAAATATCAATTTCGTATTTTGGGAATACTTTATCATCAATTATTGTAATAATTGGAATGGTTTTTTTTTGGGGGGGGGATGAGAAAAATTGGCGATGGTGAAATGATGAAGTAGGAAGGGACGTGAATGAGCGTAGCGCATGTCGTTTGATGCGTTTTAATGGGACAGTTTTGTCGTTTAAAGGAGACGCGTGGCAGGGGTTTGGCCGTTAACCCCAAAAGTCATTCGCCTCTTCGTACCCGTCTCTTAATTATTCGTTGGTACCCGACAAAAACGCCCCTCTCAGAAAATGGCAGCTCGGACTCTTTTCAACTTGTTTTATACAACTATTTTTTCTAGAGATGGAAAATAATTATCAATTTACTTTTTTGGCCCTAGACAAGAGTATAACATGTACTAACAAATGCTGACGTTAATTCTACTAAAATCTGAAGAGCGTTAGCGTGTAAGTATAAAATCTTAATTTTGAATTTAAGTGTTGATGCACAAAAATATCTTTAAAAAAATATTCTTAATTATATTTAGTCATGCTTGAATATGATTTAGTTGAGATAATTATATTAAAAAATATATGCTGATACAATATAAAAATCTTAACAAATATTAGAGTAAGTGTATTCAGTATCTTAGGATATTTTTTTAAAATATATTTAATATTTTAAAAATTTTGTTATACATTATTTTTTTTTCTTGTCAAATATTTTGTTATACACATTAAAATATTTTTTAAATATGTTCAATAATTAGAGTATTTTTTTATACATATAACATTTTAAAATATTTTTTTAGATATATCTGCTATTTTAAAATACTTTTTGATATATCCAATACCAAGCACAAAAATATTTTATAGTACTAGATACACATAAAAATACTTCAAAGTATTTAATACACCATAAAATACTATAAAATGTTAGATGTATTTGAGAAAATATATCAAGGTATTGGATACACCCTAACCTTATATATTAATATTATTTATGATTTATGAATAATATAGATTATTTCTTAAATTCTGTACAATAAAATACATACTAGTTTAATATTTATTAAATACATGTTTCATTCTCAACTCTGGTAAATATATTAAATTTAATTATGAAATGCACTGTCATTTCTTCATACCTTAAAGGGTGATTTGTATCGATTATCATCGACAAAGGATACTCTTAATTTCATGAAAAAGATTTTCCCATGTATTAATTAATATTTGATTTTTTTTATTTTTTAACAAACTTGCTTCTGGAATCAGCAAATAAAAATGTTCTAGGCCTCGAGCTACTCGTGCTAATTTAATTAACTTAGTTTATTAAAAACATTTTTATTATTAATAAATATTATTAAGTGGAATAATAGAAAGTAATAGTAATTGACAAGGAATTTCTGAGTTTGGCTATTCTCAGACGGCATAGACTCACAACATAGCTTCTTTGCAAATTGGTATAGGTAGGTATGGAAATAGATAGGCATGTTAAGTTTAGCCTAGGGTAAGTTTATTAAGTGATAATTTAGTTTGAATTTGGCCTATAGCTTATTATATATTATTTTTTTGCCTAAATTTAGTCTAGCCTGAAACCTATTTAAAAAGTTTGATTTTTTTAATTATACTGACAGACTACCTAACATACTTTTATAACAGGCTTTTATAACAGGCCCCTAAAAGGCATGTTAAAATAAAATGCAAGAATAAAATGTATAATAATACGTGTTAGTTTAATAGTTTGACTCTTATATTGTGTTTAATATGCGGTAGGTTCAACACCCATTTATTATACTTTAATATTAAATATATTTTAAATAATAGGCTTAGGCCGCCTGATAGGCTTAACAGGTTTCGTAAGAAACCTGAGCCTGACCTCTTAAAAAGAATAGACCTGAACTTGTGTATTTTTTTAAATAGATCAGGTCAGATTAGGCCTAATATAGGCCAGGCCAAAGACCCCTGACAAATCTCCTGATCTGTTTTTATCCTTAAATATACGTATGTAACGTATCTCTAAAATAATAAATTATTAATATATTCTATAATATTATATTTTTATTTAACGCCTATGAATCTCGTTGTTCATCTTAAATTATTAATTATTAATCAATTGCCTCCATTTTCTTAGATGAATGCCATATTCGTATGCACGATCCTGGACAATATTAATAATATAATTAACACGCGTTTGTGAGGACAAATTTAATTACTAAAAGATATATTAAAATATAAGATATTAAACAAGATGATGTAAAAACCGTTAAAACTTAAAAGTGATAATAATTAAAAAAGTATAAATTAGTTATAAACTATTTAACTAATTTAATTAGATTATAAGAGTCAATTAAATTAGTTAATATATTATATTTTTTATAAAATATCTTAATCAATTTTTTTAATTATCATTATCATTTTTTACTTAATTGTTGTTAAAAGAATATCAATATAGATAATTAAAAAAATTTGATAAAAATAATAAATATATCTTATTTTTATAGTTGATATTAATTCTTTAATTAAATTTTATATTAAATATTAAAAAATTAGTATATTATAAATATAGATCACCAAATAGAGCCATCATCTTTTTCCTAGAACAAATTAAGCTAGCACATATAAAAGTTTTTACAAATTAAATTATATATCAACTAGCTCATTGTATATGTGGACATATTGATTGATCAAATTTATATCATCAAGATAAGAGATTACTTTTCATTATCTCATCAATTGGACCAATTTTAATTGACTAAATTTTTAAGTTTTTATCATAATCAGAGTCAAAAGAAAATAATTTCCAATGCTTATCAATATCTTTATATAGTAAAACTTATACCAAGCCACATTATCTATATAAACTAATACTTTCAAAAAGGTAAGTTTCTGGTGGAAAATTATCAAAAATAAATTAACTTTTTAACATAAATTTTAGATATTATCTAATTCTTAATATATGATCTAATTGAAGAAATAATATTAGTTTAAATATAAGATTTATTTTTATATTTATATTTTTTTAAATTATCACTATTGATATTATCTACAGTAATCAAATAAAAAATTAAGAAAATAATTGAGAAAAATTAATATAATATTTTTAAAAAATATAATATTAATTAAATTAAATTAAATTATTTAAATATATATTATATTAAGTATCGACAAGTATCATTCATAAACTGACTTGAAAAGTCATCCCTAATGGAAAAAAAGTCATCCCTACACTAATAATAATGCGAGTTTCTGTTGGAAAAGCACTATCTCATTTCCAATATAATTTATTTATCATACAAAAATGTGTTTATAGGTCAATTAATCAGTATACTATTCATTAATTAAAGATGAGTGCAAATCTTTAAAGATGAGAACTTATCAGCTGAACTTTTCACCATATGGGTTTTAAGAATAATTAATTTGTTCTCGCCAAGAAGAAGATATACACAAAGATTAAATCCTTAATATAATGCTAATCTCAATCCTAATTAAAGATTATGAATAGTTGACCTTTTGGGGTTGTATTTATATATATAAGGTTTTCTGCACGTTACTTCAATCTTTTTTTTTTCCGGTGCCTCCTAATAATTGGCCAAATTTTCAAAATAAATATTATTAATGAATAGAAAAATATTCACAAACACATATGCGTATAAAGTATCAGCCTTTGAAATTTGAATGAACTATTCTCCACATGGTACATGATTCAAAGCTTGGAGATTATTATGCAAGCAAGAGAATCTCACTAGCCTAATTATCAATTTAAATTAAAGTTGTTAAAATAATACAACTATGCATTGAGGGAAAAAAAAGCAAATAAATGTCTGCTTGTTATTTTCTTTCATACCATCCTTATATTAAGTTTTTTGTATTTATTATGTTAAATTCTCTAATCATATTTTACTGTACTATTTATTTATGCGATTTAACTTAAATGAAAATATTAAAAAAATGATATATAGCAAAGTTATATTAAGAAATTTGACAAGTAAGGAGTTTGATATAACTTTTCTCATTTTCTTAATTCACCTTCTGCTTTTAATTGTTTATTTGTTTTGTTATATGGCATATAAATATATTTATAATTATTATTATTATTAAATATTCAACACGTTCATATGACTCCACTCATTTAATTTTAATTGATTGATGAATTAAGTTGCCTTAATATTCAAAACAAACGTGATGATGTCTAGTAAGTTCAAGAAGGCTCCATTTGAAGGCGAAAAATATTAAAATATTATTTTAATATTTCTATTTTTTTATTTTTATTATTTTATTAGTATTCAATAATGATAACGATGAACCAATCAAATATCAATGGAAGTCTAAAAGATGACATGAATATTAAAAGGACATAAAATAACATTATCTTTTGAAAATATTACTTTATTTTTTTATAAAAAGCATTGCCTTATATTGCTATTCTGTAAGAAAAGTTTAAACTATTCGAATATTTACTGATACTGTTATACATCCTCATCAAATGCTAACTTTTTCAGAATATCTCTAGCAAAAATGTGGTTGAAAAATAAGGATGTTCTTAAATAAACTTTTTAGACTTCTTTTATATTATGGCAGCTCTATATATATATATATATATATGTGAAAATATTATATTTAAAAAAACAAAAAAAAAACGACACAATCAAAGGAGGGTGGAGTCTAAACGCAAGAGACTAACAATATTCCACACAATAAAGTCTCAAAAACACACGC
The DNA here is from genome assembly GCA_037074615.1 of Leucaena leucocephala. NCBI lineage: Eukaryota > Viridiplantae > Streptophyta > Magnoliopsida > Fabales > Fabaceae > Leucaena > Leucaena leucocephala. The sequence goes on along the minus strand of CM073533.1, from coordinate 8,356,137 downwards.
ATGGAAATATTAAGTTGAAAGAACAGTTGATTGTTCTTGAAAGTAAAGCTTCATCGATCACTAACTTTTTTCAACAAAAGGATAAGCCATAAACTTCAGTCTATAAGATGACTTCAACCTTATCAGCGATAATATATATATATATATATATATATATATATATATATATATATATATATGTATATGTATATATGTATTTATGCATGACGATTATCGATTTCTAGATTATTGCATATATTTATTAAATTAAATTAATGTACGTCGAGCTTATCCTCAGAATATATATGATCGTTAATTAGTCCCAAAGAAAAAAATAATATGATTTTCCTGTAATGAAATAGACAAGTTAAAATCTATAGCACCATTGGTTGTAAGGTCAAAATCAGTCAATTTGATTATAATAAGAAAATCTCACTCACATGAATATTTATAATATCTCAAGGGCTTTATATATATATATATATATATATATATATTATATGATAATATAATTTAATATTGTACGTAAGAGTATCTTTAATTAATTAATTCGGTTTCTAATATTGTGATTTTTAAAGCTCTCTTAACTAATCTCAACTTTCTTTAGGTTGTTTGTACGTACTCGTTGCTTTGTTTTAATTAATTAAAGAGAAATTTTAAAGGTAGAATTAATTAGAATAATATGCACGAGAGCTGCTTGAACGGTGAAGTGGCCACATATTTATTTAATAATTTATTCACCAATAGCCAAAAGTTAATTATTATAAAAAAATACTCACCTGACTGTTTTATAAAAAAAAAATTGACTGAGAATTAAAACCTTATTAATTAAAAAATCACATTGGAATAAATCTCAATTAAATTTTATAATACTCAAATATGATATAATAAGATTGGATATGAGATAATTATATAAAAAATTATCAAGGTATCTTTGGGGAACCAAGTAATTGATGGATAAACGTCGGTGTTGCTGGAACTTGGAATGCAGAGGAAATATTTGAAATTTAATAAAATTAAAAAAAAAGATTTAGAGTTAAATTAATATATACCTCATATAGATCAATTTTTGAGGTATAAATATTTACATTATTACTATATATAATATTTACAATAGTGCATCAGTTCTTATCTTGCCAGCTGTTGTTGTTATTATTGTCAGGGTTACTATTGTCCCAACGTTATATACTCATCTTCTTGTCTTTCTATTGAAATTATAAAAATATCTCATTTTTTTCAAAAAATATCTTTAGTCATCATTATCAAATATAAAAATATATACATAAAATCATATTTATAAGTCATAATCCATTATGATATGGTGATAATTCTTTCCTCATATTTCATGAATAAAAAATATGTATATTTTTTTCTAAAAATATATAAAATGCTTTATTATATTTTAGTCAAATTTTATTTTTTTTAATTGACACTCTCCATTTTTTTATACACTAATTGATACCCCACATTAATCCAAAGACAATATTGTTGATAAGTTAGAAAAAATGTGTAATTTCATAAAGAAAACCAATGAAAATGTGTAATTTTTTATTCCATAAGTTACTTCAATTCTTGCTTTTAAGGGAAGTTAGGGGATTAACTTAACAGGAAATTAATTTTTTTAGTGAACCAAGCAAAATTAATTGAGAAAATTGAATTCTTTTACTGAAAATTTTATTAGTGAGAAGAATTTAAATTTTTTTAACATATAGAGTATCCGAACTCTACAAATTTTATACTAACAGAATATCGATATTCAGATTAAGGTCCTTATCATCAATAAACTTTTTTAATGAGAATTTTTCCCCATTTGTCCCAAAATAATTTCACTATGATACTCACTCTCAACCAACCAAGTGACTACTTAATTCTTATTACATGAATGCTTCAATATGCATATAGGATAATTAATCATATTTTGGTAAAACAATTAAAATTAAATTAATATATATGAGAAAAAAATTGAATAATAAAAAATGAATGACGATGAATTTCTTAACTTCAATATTGTGGGGTATGTGTGAAAAATTCAATATATAAACGCACACAATGACACAAATATATACTTTCTTAAGAATAATGAATGAGATGTACAAGTGTAATTTCCACAAAATTTATAAAAAAGTGTAATTTATATTTTTTTAGAAACTATATAATATCACATATTATTAACTAATTTAGATTTAAGTATTGGTTGGAGATACTGCCTTGACATATTTAGTTCAAAGGTGACAACTTCTTTCTATCTGGCCTCATTTCAATGGCCAATATATATTAGTTGTAATTTATTATCATTAGCATGATATATATATATATATATATATATATAAATTGACAAGTCATGGAAAACAACAAATCTTGGCTTACTTTGGTAATCTTAATTTGATCGGACATTACATTGAATAACTTTATATTCTTTATAGCAAATGGGACCAATTAAGCACTAAACTAGAAAAAATGGATATATGATTAATATAAGGTGACATTATTTTCATTCCAATCGCACTCATCAATGTCCCTATTGTGCTTAAAATAATTGAAGTTTGGTAACGTTGTTCAAAATCATGGCTACTATATACTCTTATTTAGTGATGAGTCAAAATGATTAATACTTTTGATTAAGACTTTCCCTTCTCTCGTGGCCGTTAATATTCCTATTATTTATTTTTTTAATGATGTTTCTAGAGATTTGTTATTATTTTTGTAAAGTATATATACTTAATTTTATAATATAATTATGAACTAAATTATTAAGTCGAGTTTAGTTTTTGTAATTGTTATCATTTTTTGAAAAACCAAAAGATGTAGACATAATTCGTTTTTTAAGTGAGAATTCAAACATTAAATTAAGCCGAGATTTTATATAGGACACGTACTAGTTTTTGTTTGTGTTTTTACATAGGAATGAAGCTCTGTGACAAAACTATGGTTCTTGAATAATTTCGTTAACTTGATATCATATTAATTTCAAAGAGTTTGTACATTATTATTATTTGATAACTATTTTTTTTTACAAATCTATGATAAAGGATGATATTTTAGAGGAGGAATTCACTACTGAATAAGAAAATTAATCTTTCAATACCTATAGTTTTATATGATTTTATTTATATTTTTATAATTTTTTTATCAAATTTTTATAGTTTTATCTAATTTTAATCAGATCTCTGTAGTTTTTTTATAAAATATTTATAGTTTTATTTGATTTTTAAATAGATCCCTGTAAGTTTAGGTGACTAATAAAAAAATTATATAGACATGATTAAAAATCAAATAAAATTCTAAAAATTAGATAAAAATAATTAAAACAAATAATATTATTCAGAAAATATTTCATTAAAAAAATTTAGTGATGTTACGTTTATAATTATTTCAAAAGAGAGAGACATGGCATTAATGATAGAATAGGAAGATATTTAAGAATGGCTTGAGCATGAAGATTTGATCCTGGAAGGCTTATTCTTTCAAGTTATTAGATGTTTTACATTTTTTGACAACAATTTAAATATCCGCAATATGATTATATAATAATCAAATTACATATTTAAACTTTTTCCACAACAATATTTAATTAAAACGAGTTGCGACTCACACTTTTGAACTCAGCCAAATGACAATTAATCTTATTAACCGCCCTAAATATATTTATTTTTTATTATCATATTATCAAATATCTCTCCTTTTTATTTGGGATTTAAAATTTCAGAGACAAATAACAATACTTAAGAAGCATATAATTAATATACGCACGTGAGTTTTTCTTAAAGAGATAATTAATATACTACTATCCGCATGGAATATAAGTGAGTGGTAAAATTTCACATTATCATTGTCTTTTCATTCTTAGTCCAAAAAAATTAACTAAGAATTTAAGTAAAAAAAATGTAAAAGTGCATTCAAATCCACATTTCAAAGGGTGAGATAAACGTGTTCCTTAAGAAAAATTAGTGTAGTCAAAACATCATCATAACAAGTATTAATAGGGACGCAATCATATGTAGACAAATATAATCAAACAAATTTGAGCATGACGTTAAATAAATATAGGGATATACACAGGATATATCAGATTAGGCATGCGGCCCTCAAACGAGAACAAAGACTCATAGTCAACTAATAAAATTGATACACATAATAGATGATCGAATCACTTAAATATGATATATTAGGTTTAAACTAGACAATGTGTATAGAGAATACTTTGTTCGAAGAGATAAAATTTATTTTAATAATCTTTATACCTTAAAATGATTAGTATTTGGTTATTAGTTAGAAGATATCACCTTATCAGTAAAAATTTAAAAATCTCATAGCCGTTGGCATTGATGATAGAGTAGGAATATTGAGAACGTCTTTTTTATGAAGACTTCATCCGCTAAACCTATCGTTGGACGGTATTGTACTCTTCATCAAAAAGAGATAGCCAATATTATCAAAATCACCTAAATTGATTCAAAATCTCAATAGAGCCGGTATTTTTAAGAATCACTTAAAATTTGTTAAAATAAGAGAAAAAAAGTAAAATAAAAAAAATCAAATAGATTACCGATTCGATGACTTAGTCTTCCTCCTCATCTGGGGCTTGGTATTGGCATGACTGGTTAGATTACTTTTAAACTGATAAACTTTGAATTTGCATTTTTGTTAGTTCAATGGCCATACTCAATTATCAAAGAACTGATATTTATCATTTTCATATTATTATATAAAAGATATTTACCTAACTATATTTTTATTTTTATTATTTTATCTACAAAACAAACTTATAGTGAGTTTTAATACAAGAGACTATGACCGTTTAATAAATACAGTCCTGAGTAAATACAGAAAAAACCTCCTAATTAGATCCAAAAATAGTTAAATTTAATTCAATAATATCGAATAGATATGTGTATACACGCACGTTTCCCCTTATGAATACTTAATGGATGTGCACGGGAAAATTTTGGTAGAATAATAGATACTTTTCAAGACAATATATGGATCAATCAAATATGGTAAAGTAATCTTGATTTTTTTCTACTTTGATTAAGACCCTAATAAAGTCACTTTGTATGCACGTTATTTCTCAAGGTTTCTAAAATGTATCCCAAATAGTATTATTTTTTAGGGTTAAGGTCCAATTTTATCTCAAAAATATTCATATAGGAGTTATTGGTATTCAATATTTTTTTTGAATCAATATCGCTTTTAAAGTGTTAAAAAAAGATGCCATGTGTAGCTCCTAGCTATTAACATTAATTTTTTAATAGTTAGAATAATTTTGTCATTTTTTATATATCTAAAGCAATATTAATAAAAAAATTCCAGATATCTAAAATTTCTGCATGAAAATTTCCGAGGCAAAATCGAATAGTAAACCATTCTTTTAATAAGGAATGCCTTTACCATTTAAAATTGAGGAAATTACCACACAATCCCATATAAATAATTTAAGTACTGAAAAATCTCCTGAGGTTTTAATATACCTTGATCTGTTGTTATTTTTAATAATTAAATTACTTAGTTGGAATGCACAATATTCCTCTTTTAAAAATGTTAAGAGTGTTTATATAGAATTATCATTATCAACTAAAGGAATCACTTTGATTTGATTGCTCATAATTTGATTTGATAATCCTTTTTAAATGTGAATCACGTTCGACCTAATATACATTACGTCTACTTCTTCATATCAGATATTTTTTTTGTCTGATTACTTGTCCAAGAGAAGCCATCATGATAATTCAAAACCAAATCAGATAAGAATGTGATTTTAATTATATTATTTGAACTAAAATAGTCAATAAACCATATAAGTAAAATTACTGTTTATTTTGAACTTTACTCAAATAGAAAAAAGATTTGAAAAAAAAAAAGTTAACCAAACCGTAATTTTACTTGCCTATTTTTCACATATAGTGGATCCATGCGACTTGAAAACCATCTCTATATATGGACTTACTTGAAAATGAATCCCGTAAAAAGAAAAGAATATTCGAATGAAAGCCCTCAAGATTTAGTTAATTGAATTTAATATATTATTGATGAAAAATTAATAAGATGGACTAACTTGGAAAATTTATAAGTTTTAAAGATCCAATAACAAATTCTGTAAAGTTACAAAGAATAATTAAAATTAGGAGTAAAAAAAATTATAAAATAAGTCAAAAGTATAATATTTTTTTCATAACAAGTCCTACATATCAGTAATGCTTGATTCAAATGGTTGAATAGTTGATTTTTTTTTTTAAAGTAAAATATTGGATTCAAGTTGTAGAGAAAATTTTTGTGAAAAGAACTTAATTTTACTCAACTCTTTGGAATCTTAAGGGTTTTTTGGAAATTTATTGGTGAAAAACCCAAGTACTATATATGTAATCATAGGTGTAATAAAAATAAAAAAATCAATTAATCTCTTATTATATGAAAATATTGTTATTTTTTCATTTTAATCATATTATGTACAAGAAATTTAGGAGCACAAGATTAGGTTTCTTACGTTTGAATGGCAAAATTCCCTTTTCAAATAAGCAAACCGTACATCTCAATATGGTCTTTTAAGGCTTTGTAATAACAATGGAACAAAAAATTGTGGAATTATTTTTCCAAAAACACGTTGTAATATTTGTTATTTTGCGGATCAAACGTATAACCAAAGAAAAATGTTTTAAGTTTCAACAACCAAAAACATGAGATAGGTGTCTTTCCCTCTCTCCCCCCCTCTCTCTATATATGTGCAACATGGAAGAAGATATTGAAGATTTTTTTGACTAACGTTTGCTTAATTAATAATGGAATGGGGAGGGGACAAGGAATATGTGGATAGGAAAATTTAGGAAGGATTTTTCAAATTCGATGTGTCAGTTCCTTACAGTGAAATGACCTTGTTCTCCTTCCCATTGGATTGAGACCTAAAAACGACTTCAGCTTCAAAGAGTTGATCGGGCAGAATGAATTTACTATTTTTAAATAAGATCTTGAATTTATGTCTTATATTTTATTCAATGAATGAAAAAATTACTTTAGAAAGCTATACTTTTCATTATTTGAAGTAACACGCCAATATAAAATATTTATTACGAAAATTAAGTGACTTTAATTTCTATATTATTTCTTGAATGACGTAAAACTAATGCTATATTATAATTATAGTTAGTGCTACTACGTTAGAAAACTAATGCTGTGGTAGAAAGGTTAACGGATAGATTTGTCTCTAAATCATTTTGTGAGGAGCACTTGTTATCCTTATTAAGATATAAAAAAAAAAAGAAATAATTTAAGTGATTTTAATAGAAAGATAATAATAATATATAGATTTTTAATTCTAATATCAAAATTTAATAATTTTAAATTATTCATTAGAGTAATGTTGCTCTTCAATTATCAAAATCATTGTAATGTCTCCCTTCCTTCAGCTAAGGGACATTGACGTTATTCATATATGTTCAAATTGATTTTAGGTTAAAGATCATTTTTTTTATCCTTAAAATATTCATGAAAGAGTAATTAGCATTGTAAAGTTTAATAATGTGGATACTATAAACAAGATGCCGCATGTTTCGATGGAAAAAGGAGGACACCAATTGTTTCACAGGATTGAACTTTAGAGCATTGTTAGTTACTCTTCCATAAATAAATCTAAGGGGAAAATGTTCTTTAACCTAAAGTCGATTTAGAGTTTATATGGTATATGATAATGTCTGTTACTCAAAGGTCGACTTTAGAATGATTTTGATACTGAGAGTGGATATTTACTCTAATAAATATTTCAGGATAACTAGTATTTTTTGAGAAATAATTCAGAAAAAAATTTGTCTTCGGCCTGTTTCTAGAGAACCAATGTTATATTCTTTCGTGAATAAAATATAACTAATACAAATATCTATGATCAAATGACAAAAATAATAATAATAAATGGATTAAATTATTTTATCGTTGTCATTTAATTATACATACTTTGTAACACATAATTGAATTGACCTGGTACCCAAATATATAAAAACTGTGTCACCCACTTAATTAGGGCATATGTTTTAGCTTCTTGTGTCATGCATGATTACAACTCTTTCACTATAGTCCAACAAGACATTATTTGATTAATATAATTATTTAAAACAACTTGCTAATTACCTAATTAACTAATAGTGTCACAACAAGGTGAAATGTCTATTTTGTTGGAAGTTGATTAAGGACCGTTAGATTTAGCTTATGAATAATAGATTTTAAAAAATAATTTTTAAAAGAAAAATAATTATGAAGAAATAATTGTTTAGATAATTATTACAATAATTATTTATTTATAGGTAAATTATCAGAAAGTATATAGGATAAAATGATAGAAAAAAATAAGAATAAAATAGTCATTATAAAACCTAAAAATATTTTTTTCACTCAAAAGCTAGTTCCATAAGTTTATCTTAAACTATAGTCTTCCATAAAATTATGGTTTAATCCATAAATTCTTCTAGATATTTAATATCTGTTTATCTAATTTTTAACTTAAATTATAGTTTGATTCAATTTTTTTTTAAATTATAATTTTAGAGAAATCAAACAAACCCTAATTTAAGTAATAACACATCAAGAGGATAGAAAAATATCTTCTTTCAAATAAAAGGGGGTTGATGCATAAAAAATTAGAAATTAATTAGGAGAAAGTTACAATGTTGGGGTCGGGATGTGATGTGAGGTGTGTGTGGAATGTGACATTTTTGGCACGATCGATGGATTCTTTTGTTGAGTTGGACCAATTAAATGGGTTTATTTGATGGCACTTACCATTAAGAATAGAGAATAAGATTCATTATTATTGTAAATTATTATGTTTCTTTATTTGGACAACAACGGCATCAATTTGTAGTGGAAGTTCTATTCAGCAAAAGCCAAGTAACCAAAAGGTGCTTTAGTGAGAAGTCACATTAACCTTCACTAACCAAAATGAGTAATTTTTTTTCATTTAAAGGAATAAGTACAAATAATCTATAATTATAAGTAAAATTAAACTTATGACTTCCCGTTTACAAATTAACTTAATTATATATAATCAAACCACAAGGTCATTGACTCAAAAAAAGCACATTCTTTGTGTGTGAATAGTTTTTAAGGGGAAATCAATGAAAAGATTTTATTTAAAAATTTTATTAGCCAATAGGATATAAGTCAAGTACTGGTACTCTTTTATTTGAGGAGAAATAAAAAAGGATATAAAAATTTCGAGTGAATATTGGAGTGGGAGAGTTAGAGTTAAAAAGATGCTTCCTCGCTTCTTTCTCACGTTCAAAATCATGCACAACGCTTTCATCTTGTCGAGGTTTCTCTCATATAAAACTATGCATGAGATTTTCATCTGGCAAGGCAGGCTTCTAAGTGATAAAAGAAAGAAGATGTTTATATAAAACAAAAATTTAGTTAGGCTCTAAAAATTCTTTTTTGAATCCCTAATCCTAATATGACATTCGAAAATAACTTATATAAACTTTTTCACCCTAAAAATAAAAAAAAAATTAAGAATAATATTTGAATGCACTTTTTATTATGTATTAACTAATATTTTTTTTACTAATTATATCAATCTTTACTTGTAGTGAGCATGATATTTAGTTAAAACAAGGCATGCTTATCTATTCTTATTATGAATTTGTGAAATGATTTACATTGTTTATGATCTTAAACTATGAAGCTTACTGTAAATTTCATTTTAGATGATGTATCGATGTTTTAATGTAACTATGTTTTCTTAATATATTTTTAAAAGGAATCATAACTAAGCATTTATTCATTAAGCTATTTTGGATTAAATTTAATATGATCTCTTGATTTTTCTTTTTGTTAAGTTTTAAACTTAGTGGCTGCTTTATTTATATTTGAGATTTCTGGAACAAATAAATGGCCTTTCCATAGAGATAGAGCCCCCAAAGAGACTGCAATGATTGCTTTATTTTATCTTCAATGGAACCATATATATATATATATATGTATATATACATATATACATATATATATCTATATATATATATAAGCGCACACTTATATTGAGTACAAGACAACTTAATGGTATTCTTAATTAGATCAACATTGGCAGAATTCAGTAAGGAATATATATAGAGAGAGACATGATTGCTGGGAAAATATTTATTTCTAATTTTTATTAAAAAATAAAATATATAAATTTAATATTCAATTTAGTTAAACTTGTGGAAACATCCACTTAAAAATTAATGAAAAAATCAGGGGCCGCTTTTGGTATTAGAAAAATTATGAGACGAAGTGAAATTTTATAAACAGTAAGTGATTTATTTCTATTTTTGATCCAAGAATATCAATATAATCAAACAGTTTAAACATTTGATTATTATACTTATCTGAAAAATTAATGTCGACATATAGAAAAATAAAAAGTTTAAAAAAATGTAAGTTACACACAAATTTCCTAAAAAGGATAATTTTGCAAACCTTGAGTGAATAAGCCCAAAACAATCAAGGTGGGTTTTTATGTTTTGGGCTTGGATCATCCCTTTCCCCATTAGCCTTTCAAATTTAGACCCTTTAAAATCCGTTAAAATCTTGGCCCAAAAGTAACTAACGTAGATAAAGGAGAGGCCTTGGCTAATAAATCAGTTTTTAATCATAAGGCATAGCGCAGTTGATACTTAGTTAGATCTTTTAAGCATATAGTTAGGGGTTCAATCATGATGGATGATGTGTATAGAGAGAGTTTCATGGCTAGCACTAAAGTCCCTTCAAGAAGCCTATAGTATGAGGGGATTAGTCATTATTGCTGATAGTGGATACACCATGCTTACCTAAAATATTTTTTTTTTTGAACACTTAAGGATTACTATGTAACTTGTTGCTTATCTTTGGACAAGCTTCAGGCCTCTCTATCCGGGCTCTTGCTTGCAAGAAGGTGTCTAGAGATTTCTCTCATTCGTCGGAGCAAGAAAAATATGCCATACTTTTAATACTTATTTTGAATTCTAAGTTGTTTCTTATAAGTAGACCCTGAGTAGTATATTCTATTTCTTTGAGTTTTAAGCATTAAAATTTTTAATTTAGATTAATATGCGTGTGTGTGTGTGTGTGTCTCGGTGTATTTGAATTCCAATTTACGTTTTGTATGCCGTACTGCCCCCCCCCCCCCCTTAAACTTTTATAGATGAACTTTTAGATATTTGGATCCTCAATTTGGCCCAATCAACAACGATTCAAATGACAGTTTTGGGCCATCTCTTAACATGGCCTGGCCCAAGTTGTTTCGCAGACGTGGCACTCCCGGGCTCTGCTTCGTGTCTCTGGTCTCATCCCTGGGATCCTCTTTCACCGGTTTTGTTGCTCAATCGATTTCGCTTTGCTGCTTCGCTTCGCTTCGCTTCAGAGACCCGTTTTCTTCTTCACTCCGCTAAACCCCCAAATTCTGCCCCGAATCCGTCTGCCTCTCTAAGCTCTTCGGCCTTCGCATCGAACTTCGCTGCTGCTCGTGACCTCGTCTGCTTGCCGTCGCAGTCGTTCTCCTCAGCTAACATTTTCTGGTATTCTGGCTTTTTCTTCCAATTTGGTTTGAAATTTTGTATCGAATGAGTTGTGCTGTTTTATATATTTGGAATTGAATTCTGCGATACCGTCATCTTGATAATAGGCAGATAGTCTAAGCAAGAACTTTAGATAATATTGGACCTTAATCATATTTTGGCCTATAGCTACAATTATTACTATGATTATACCGTGATAATGCTGTTATGTGGTCCTCTTTTATATTCTTTCTACAAGTTTGCCATGTTGAGGTTGTAATTTATCATTGCTTTTGGTGCTGTTATGGTCTTCATTTATTAATTTCAATAATTTCTAGCCTTTTGTTTTGAGTTGTTCCGGAGTTCTTGAACTGATTTCTCAGAGCAATTTTAGGTTTTCTTAAAGAAGAGTGCCTTAAATGTCACAGGGTTCCCTGGCAGCAGCTTTGTTTTGCTAGATTTGTTGATAATTATTGGATTAGATTTTTATTCAGCCTTGTGAAGTTTCTTGGCTCTATTAAGCATAACAATTTTGAGTTGATTTGGAGATCCAAGTCTTATAAGGGCAACTTGTTTATTTGGACTTGATAAACACAATAAGATTTATTTGCATTAATTGTGTTTAAGTGCCGGGATCCAAAGAAAAGCTTTCTTTATTTAAATTACTTTTTTTTCATGGTCAAATATGAATACTTTACACTGCATTATATTATTTTAATTATGATTGGTTTGACTTGGGTTGACTAAGGTCTGGACTCACTATTTTGATCGGTTTAATGACCGGTCCTAGTACCTTGATTTGCATATTGTGGAGGGTTTTAGGTTTGAGTTTTACGCCCCTTTTTCTTCTCTGGTGATTTCTGACAGAAGATGATTTTTCCATTTTCCAGTTCTATCTTCCACCAAGATGTCTTCGCTAGGCACATCAAAGGGAATCCTGGAAATTGCTAAGTTTGGGGTATACGTGACTGTTCCCATCGTTCTTATGTACGCTTTTGCCAACAATTCGAAGAACCTCCAGAGATTCATGGGCAACGTAATTTTCTTCTATCATTCCTTTGAAAAAATGGTCAATTTTATATGTAGCTTATGGATTTTCACTGTTTATATCTCTCTTGATAGGCAAATGTAGGTGTTTTTGAGATTAAATACTCTTGCTTACTGTTTATAGTACAAAGCCCCTCATTCAGCTGATTCTCTTTTATGGAAATTATTAAAACTGGTTTTTTTATGGTAATGTGGTCTTTTAGACCTAAATCCTCTTGGGTGGGGTAAAGGAAAGAAACGTATTTCTGGGATGTTCTGCTTTGCATTTTAATGAAGATACAAGCTTCACTTAACTAGGCGAGCTGCTTTTGGTTCTGGGGGAATAAGAGTGATGTTAATTATAATGCTTAATTTGTCACAAATGTTTCCTTGTTACCTTCACGGAGGGGTCCTGAAAACCGATATGTATGGTTTTTTGAATATTTGAGTAGACAGATACATTGTGAATTGATTCAGTTTTACTTGATTGAATCTTCTTTATTCTTTTGGAGCTTTGAAGGTTCATGACTATGAACGTATCTTTGGATTTAAATCGCTTTCCTTTCTCTCATCTCTTTTGAATGTTTTTAATTTGTGTGCCAATGAGTCATGAGGTATGATCTTTCCCAGCCATCTACATCAATGCTGATCCGATATACTCTGATGTTTTTCTTCAACACAGTTGCACCATGCATTGTATGTTGTAACCGGTTTGTTATGAAGAATCATCTGGCTTTGCCAGTGGACGATTGAGTTAAGCTCTGGATAATGCTTTGTTGATTCTTTGATAATTAGTTGTGACGTCACTGAAGCTGGTTAAAAGTTTATAGCTTACTTAATAATATTTAGTTGAAATATCTATAGCAGCAGGTTATTTACTTCACTCAAACCATTGATGCTAATCTTTCTATAAGAGTGCATACTATCTGTGGACTTCCAAAAAAGATCAAAATGTTCCATTAGGCATTTTTATTTTTATTTCAACAAGTAGAATCTTTACTACCTATATTTTTATATTTAAGGTTAAATTAAACCCTTGTCTAGTTCTTATATTTAGGACCGAAGGTAGTATCTTACTAACCTATCAGTGTGTGAAAGATGGGTTTGATTGAAAACTTTGAAATATTACATCCCTGTTAAATGAATGCCATGGCCTACATGTTTTTTATGAGGAGCATAACTAAGAGCATTATGAATTTGCATGATATGAAAAAGTCTTATTGGTGGCTGTGAATTCCTGTTCTGAGGATGGCTGGGTTTCTTCTTTCAATAGTTTTGTTTACAATTGCTTCTTTTGATGTGACAGCGGTCTTATATTGAATATCCGCCGGAGGCACCAAGGCCTCCATCACCCGAGGAGCTCAGGGAGATGGCACGGGAGATGGCTCGGAAATCAAACAATCGGTGATGCTTCCTTGGATTGGAGTTGCCGCAGTGGTTGTGTACTCCTATATCTGTTTATACTGTTTGGTATGCTATGTACAATGATAATCTAAATAAAGATAGAATGTATTTGGAAAATGAGTTCTGTTAGGGCTGTTTGGTACCAAGAACAGAGATGAAAAGGAGGGATCGGTTCATGTTGTTTTTTTTATGTTGAATAAAAGTTTAAGTGAGTTAGGTTCTGGAAGTTCATTAGGGTCATGATATATCTCTAAACTCAAAAAATATTTATAGAGATATTTACAGTTATATATTGCTTATCAATAAGAATTTTATATTAGTAGTCGGATTTGAACTCAATTTTATGGATTATGAGTTAACCTTTTATTAAACCTTATGGGTTATCTTCTTGTTATTATAACACTGGCCTTTTAATATTAGTCTTTCAAGGGGTATACGAGTGTTATTTTCTTATTCATTTTATTCACTCTTTAGAAATATTGTAATTTATTAGGGGAAGCCCGGCATGTGATAATCTGAACCTACACCCAACTTAGTTGCTCCTCAAAGGGATAAGTTATCACTATGGTAAGATTTGTACTATCTAACTTCAATTTTAATGGTTTAGATGTAAAAATTTTAACTAATGATTTTTAAATAATAAATTCATCTTTTGAAAAACTGAATATTATCTTTATTTTAAATATTGTACATAATAAATTTCTTTTTCAAAAAAAAAATCTAGACTGTACATGTTTGGTGGGAGACTCAATCCTTGTAAACTCAATTCACTGATGAAGACAAAGCATAGATGGCCCCAATTGCGACCAAATGTAATTCTCACGAGTTAGGCGGAAGAAAGTGGTGATGGTATCATTGGAACATTTCTCTGTGGAGGTTTAGCGTAAATAACAATTCTCATGAATTATAAAAATTCTCAATTAGATCTGCGAAGAGGTCTTGTTTCGGAGATTTATTGATTGAGTCTGTTGAATGTTTTGTTCGTGGTTCACAAATATGAATCCCTTAAGCACAAGCTCTTTCTTTGTTCTATGCCTTGGGGATATGATCACTACATTTCCAGGTTTTGAAAGAATGGTGCATTGACATGCGGATAAGTATACACAGATGGATGATTAAGATCTAACAAAGATTGACATTTTGCTTCTTCTAATTTTAAATATAAGAGTTAAATATAAAATTTATTTTAGTCTTAATTTTAATACCTTTATTCACTCTATTTCTCAAAATATATGATTATATATATTAAAAAAGTTTCTATTAATAGGGTAATTTAAATATATATGATTAAATATGGTAATTTAGAAAAATTAATACAGAACAATTATAAATAACTAATTTAATTAATTTTTTTAATTTATATAAATTAGTTAAATATGTCAAAGATTAAATATAGTAATTCATAAGCTAACTGTAATGCTTGCTTTCAAAACCATTACCAACTAGTGATACCCCATGCCCATAGCTATATTTTAAAGGATTACTGAGGTCCTAAAGAAATATAAAATACTAGTGACATGTGAGCAATATAAACTCTATTTTTTTTTATACTGCAACTTGTTCTTGTATAGTTCTTAGTTACTATTTGACTTTTGGGTAATTTTTTTTTTGTTATAAGAATTTTTAGACAAGAATTAGATTCACTTACGATTTAAATGTAGAATAAATTTTTTTTTTTTTAAATAATATCAATGTCAAGTATGATAAACTATCGATTATCTTTAAACATAAATTTAAGTATCTAATAACTAATAACTAGATCAAGATCTGAATTGTGGAGAAAAACATATCATATGGGAAGGGTCTATATGTACTACAACAATCTCTTTGCAACTCCAATTGTCACTAATGCAAAATAAGCTATGAGCCTATAACCTACAAGCATATTATCCTATTTGCTCTACAGGAAGAAACTATGCTACTGGACACAATCCTTTAGAACAACGGTACGTGTAGAAGTTGACGGATAAGTATTTGATACAAATTATTGAAAAGATATTTTATAAAATTAAAATCTTATATTGTTCTAATTATTAATATAATATTTAATTAATTTAATTAAATTAAAAAAATTAGTTAAATTATTTAATATGATATATTTTTTTAAAATTATATAATCATTTTTTTAACTTTATTTTTTTTCTTCTCTTATTTAAATATCAATATTATTAATTTAAGAAAAATTTAATAAATACAAAAATATTTTTTATATTTATGATTAAAATTAATTTTTTAATTAAATATTATATTTGTATTTTTGACCAAAAAAAATTAACCTTTTAAAAAAGTGAACTATTTAAATAAATTGATAATTTTTATGTGAGTAAAACTGTCGACGCGAAGGACACATTTATGAAGCACTTAATATTATAAAAGAAAAAGGTCAAGCGACCACGACAAATTAACTGTCTCCGGCGATTGGCACAACGAACAGGGCAAAGCAAAAACGAATCAACACCGACGAAAAGTTTGACTTTGGTGGAGAAGAAAGTCTGCTTCACTGATCGGCCTCTCCCACATTTCACTTTCCTGGAAAATTTTCATCCTTTTCCAAACAATGAATGTGCGTAATTTTCATGGGCCTCACAAAACCGTGTATATGTTGACAACTCGAAAGTTGGACTCTTGGGCATTGCGTCTTTCCTGGAAATTTCCCGGAAAAACATTGACTTGACTCATCCAAGTCTTCTTCTTTCTCCCCACTGGTCTTGTAATCTACTCACTTTGCACGTCAGGAAGGTGCTGCTTCTTCTGAGATGGAGATGATAGAGGTAAGCTTGTTTAACAGAGACTTTGAATCGACAATAGCCGTCTATTCTAAGTCTTGGAATTGAATTTTTGGCTGTTAAAGGCGTGGAATTTACGTTTTTTCTTTCATTGCTTGCCCTAATTTATAAGAACTTTAGAGAACCCAGAAAAAATAATCAATGCTGAGACTAAATTGTTCTTGCTTTTACTCTTTCTCTGAGAATGCTAGAGGTCCTGCTTAAAAATAATGCTGTAGTTAATTTCTCTACTGCTCTGCACTACTTCGCATTTTGTTTTGAAGGTTGTTTTAATTATGTTTGTTCTTTGATCTTTCAATCATCTCTTGGTTTTTAACTTTATGTTTATTCCTCAACCTTGTATTTTCCGTTTCCTGTTTTCTAATATACTTCAAAAGTGGGAATCTATATCTATGGGCGTGTTTGAGTAGACATGAAAAATCACTTTTGGTCTATGAAACCATGGTTTTGAGAGAGAAAAACAGCTTATCTTTTTGCGAAAGTACTCCTACATTGAAAATCTTGTTTTTCCAAAAGTCCAAAATTTCTGCTTTTTTCGGAAGCTATCCTTCACTAAAATCACTTTTCTCTAAAACCTAATCCAAATGCCCCCTATATGTAGGTTAACATTGTGTAAAAACAGAAAGAAGAAAAGGAAATTGATGCTCCCTAATTTAAGTGATATAATTAAGCTAGCGAGTAGTAATTATGATTTGCAATTCATAGTCTGCTGTCGGAGTTACTAAGACTTGAAACTACTGTTATTACAACATGAGTTGCAACTTGTATAAACTTTACTAGATGAAGGGCCCGTTTGGATAGGATTTTAAAAACGGGCTTATGAAAAAAAAGGGCTTTTGAACAGATTATAGAAAAGGGCTTTTGGAGAAGAGATTATGAAAAAAAAGTGGTTTTAAATAAATGAGTGTTTGGATAGTTATTTATAGAAGGGGTTTTATTATTGGTAAATTACGAAAAAGGGTATGGGTATTAAATGAGGAGAGATAAGAGATAAGAGATAAGAGGAGAGAGGAGAGAGGGTGTAAGAAAGAAAATAGAGAAAAAGTAGGAGAGAGGAGAGAGGGTGTAAGAAAAAGTAGGAGAGATGGTGTAAGAAAAAGTAGGGGTAATATAGTAATTGGTTAGTTCAAACGTGGTTTACTGTTCCAGAAGCTACTCTGACCAGCTTATCTGAAACCTTGGTTTTAAACTATAATTTAGTTCAAAAGCCCGTTTGAACAAATATGACTGTTTGTTTTAAAATTTCTCCAAACCTAGGTTTTGAGCCAAACCTTAGTTTAAAACCAAGGTTTGGCACCCTCCCAAACAGGCACGAAGTTTCAGTTGAAGATAACAGTTGTGTTATTAGAATTTTTCCAGTTGCTTGCTGCATTATGTAACCTAAACCTCAAAACTACAGTTTAAAGTCATAAAACTATGTTTGGTACGTAAGTTTAGCCATGATCTTTATAGCATAAGGATTGTTCTTCTTTGTTTAACTGATGATGCTCCTTTACTTTTTCTGTTAAAAAAAATCCAAAAGGAAAGAAAATTATATTTTCCATTTTCCCAAACAAAGGATCAGTACTTACAGTTTTTCATCTTTCAGTAAAATAGTTTAAAATGAGCTTCTGCATTATATTTTTCTCGCTCTATAAGAGGACTAACATGGAAAAATTTCATTGCAGCTAGAAAGAGACGCACATTGAGGATTTATAGTTTCAGCTTCCCACAAATTAATAGGGTCCAATTTACACAGTTCTGGTAGAAAGGATTCAGTATAGACGTGTTTAACAATGGTAGGATTGGAACTCATACCAGTGGGTACGATTCTGGCTGTGCTGACGAATCAGATTTTAAAAACAGCCAATGCAGCTGCTGAAGTTCTTGTTGAAAAAGAATCTTTTAAGGTTCTTTCACGACACTTGTACGATATTGAACCAGTGCTAAAGGAATTACAGCTTCAGGAATTGAATGAGTCTCAAGCTGCAAGAATTGCTCTGGAGTCTCTTGAAGAAGACGTGAAGAGGGCAAATAAAGTGGTTGAGAAGTACAGGAACCGTGGTCGTTTTTACTTGCTGCTTAATTGCAGGCACATAGTTCATGAAGTTGGAGAAGTCACAAGAAGCATTGGAAAGTCCCTGGCTGTCCTATCACTTGCAAATACTGAAGTCTTATCACGAATTTCAGATCAGGTAGATAGATTACAAAATGAGATGCAAAGGGTGGAGTTCGAGGCATCACATTCTCAACTTCAAATAGTGGAGAGGTTGGACCAGGGCCTTAGGGAGCAGAAACTAGATCAGGCTTTCGCGAATGACATGCTCGAAGAAATCGCAAGGGCGGTTGGCGTGCCAGTAGAGCCCTCGGAGATAAGCAAAGAGCTGGCCAGCATTAGGAAAGAAAAAGAAGAAGCCGCTGACAGGAAAGAAAGAGCCGAGGTCTTCTTCTTGGAGCAGGTCATCGAGTTACTATCCCGAGCTGATGCTGCAAGAGATTATGAAGAAGTTAAGAAACAATACTATGAAAGACTTCAGGTGATAGAAAGATACAATTCAAGGGAAAAATATATAGAGCCACTTAATTCTTTCCTTTGCTGTATAAACAGAACCGTTATGGTAGATCCAGTAAGCCTTGGCACCGGTACTACTTGTGAGAGATACGCCATTGAGGCTTGGTTTGACAGTGGCATGAGGACTGATCCGGAAACTAAAGAAGTACTCGAAGATACTAAGTTGAGATCCAATGTTCCACTTAGACAATCCATAGAGGAGTGGAGAGAACTTAATTACTGCCTTACAATCAGGTCTATCAGGGACAACCTTTTATCGAATTCTAACTTATCCATGCTAGAATCGTTGGGACAAGTTCAGGATCTCATAAGAGACAATTCTATAAACAAGGATTGGGTTTCTATAGGAGGGCTTACCGACATTATTATCTCTATCCTTGGGAACACTGATAATGGAGAGGTGAAGATCAACATTTTGAGTACTTTGAATGATGCAGTAGAAGGTCACGTGAGAAACAAGGCAAGAAAACTTTGATATTCATTTGAACTGGAAATATGATTTTATAGTTCTTTTGCTTGATTTAATTTACCACTTCGCTTTCTTGTCAATTTAAAATTTATGAATTAAAAATTTGTTGCCCAGTTTGTTTGAACAATTTCATCAACATTGATATTCATGTGAACTGGGAATATGATTTTATAGTTCTTTTGCTTGATTTAATTTACCACTTCGCTTTCTTGACAATTTAAAATTTATGAATTAAAAATTTGTTGCCCAGTTTGTTTGAACAATTTCATCAACATTGTACCTATTTTGTACGCATTTCACATACTATTTTTACCTTTGGGATATATATCTGTTCCTGAGTTCTTTATTGCTATTCCTATAGTGAATATCAGTGTTCTAAAATTTTCACCTGCATACAATTATATAGGAAAAAGTATCAGAATCTCAAGGATGGGATCACATTATTAGCTGCTTGGGCAGCTACTCTAGAATTTCAAAAGCTGCAATTAACTTGCTGTATGAGTTACTGCAAGATCGAACCGGTTGGAATGTGTCTCTCTGTAGAAAACTGTCCCAGCATCACGGTGCAATTTCTTCCCTTGTTACCCTTCGAAAGGGTCCAGAAGAGGAGTCAGCTGAGATTGCAGAAAAGATTCTGATGGAGCTTTTCGACATAGATGAAGTCAACATTTCTAGTGCTGCCAAGTTTGGCTGGTATAAACCGCTTGTCGATCATATGGTTCAAGGTAAGAAATTGTTTGTTAAATATAAAATAACACAAATTAAAGGATTGACCTGTATCTTTGAATGTAGTTTATCATAATTCTTCTGCAGTGTCCATTTTGGGTGGTAGGGGAATTATTATGAGGCCCCAAGGAAGAGATTTAATTACTAAAAAGTCCCAAACAACATAAACTTGTTGTCAATTACTAAACTAGAACTTGTCATTATTAGCTTCTCACTTGTTGTTGGGACTTTTGGACAATTAAGTCTCTTGCTTGGGACCTCATTGTAAGTCCCCCTATTTTCTTTTCCCTCTTTTGATTCGTACTCTACTCCTTAAAGTTGTGCCTAGTTCATTGATTCAAGTTATTTCTCTGTCTGTCTTCTCAGGAGTAGAATCTTCAAGAATATCAATGGCGAAAACCATTGTGAATATGGAGCTGAGTGATTCAAATTTGTACCTCCTTGGGGAAGAAGGAGTTATACCTCCTTTGCTTGAAATGCTGACTGGCAATGTTGAAGTAAAAGAAATCTCGTTATCTGCACTGGTTAAACTATCGGGTTCTCGTGCCAACAAAAGGATTATAGCTGCATTGGGGGGAGTTCCTATTATTCTAGAACAAATGTTCTCTCCTTCTATGAAAACTCTAATTACCATCAAATGTTCTGAGATCCTGGAGAAGCTTTCTGCTGCTGATGATGGAATTGATTTCTTTGTTGACAGAGAAGGGAAACAACTTGAGTTAGATTCTATTATTGCCAAATTACTTGCTCTTCAGCAGAGTCCCAACTTAGCTCACAATATCCGCAAGCCTTCTTTGCGTGCACTTCTCGGAATTTGCAAGTTTGAAACCGGTTTAGTCAAGAAGGCTGTCCTGGCTGCCAGTGGTGTATCTCTAATCCTTCCCCTTCTTGATGACTCTGATTCGGAAATCAGAAAGACTGCCATAAACCTTCTCTTCCTTTTCTCCCAGCATGAACCAGAGGGAGTGGTTGAATACCTCTTCAGGCCAAGGAGGCTGGAGGCTTTAGTGGGATTTCTAGAGATTGATGACAATGACGTGCAGATGGCGGCTGCTGGTTTGCTAGCGAACTTACCGAAATCCGAGAAAGAGCTCACTATGAAGCTGATTGAATTGGGTGGACTTGATGCAATCATATGCATTCTGAAAACTGGAACAATGGAAGCAAAAGAAAATGCTCTCAGTGCACTCTTCAGGTTCACAGATCCGACAAACATCGAGTCACAGCGTGATTTGGTTAAGCGTGGAATATATCCTTTGCTCGTGAATTTTCTCAACACTGGTTCGATAACAGCAAAGGCTAGAGCAGCAGCATTCATTGGAGATCTTTCTACGAGCACACCAACGCTCACACTCGCAGCCAAATCAACTGGCTGCTGCTGGTGTTTTAGATCATCAAGAGTTCCTTTATGCCCAGCACATGGTACTGTATGCAGTGTGAGCAACACATTTTGTCTCTTGGAAGCACAAGCATTGCCTGGTTTAGTAAATCTCTTACGCGGGGAGGTTGATGTAACTGCTTATGAAGCAATACAGACACTTTCAACATTGGTTTTGGAAGACTATCCTCAAAGGGGAGCTCGAGTTTTGCACGAATTGAATGCTATAAAACCGCTTCTGGATATTCTGACATGGGGGTCTGATTCTCTCAAGGCTGAGGCTCTAGGACTCTTGGAGAAGGTCTTTGTATCAAAGGAAATGGTGGAATTCCATGGCGCAATAGCTCGATCGCGTCTGGTTGGTTTAACCAGGATGAATATATATGGAGATGGCCATCTCAGAAGAAAAGCTGCTAAGGTATTATCATTGATCGAACGGTATTCGAGGTCATCATCTGCTGCTGTTTCAGGAGTTCTTGAGTGAAATTTTAGGCCTCAGGCAAATATGGCTTCATCTTAGTACTTGCATGCTTTCGTTGATTCATTTGTTAATTGTTAATAAATATAGTTATATACTTCTTGTTCAGCTTCCATATGATCTCGAACAATTCTACGGTCTAAGTTCCTCTTGTAATTTAAATCAATTCTTTGAGTTGATTGTGATAACCCTAAATGTTATCTGAAGTGTGCCATAGATTCTTGTATGAGATTTAATCCTTTGATGATACCATGTTTAGTAAGGGAATCAGAGCTAGCTGTCATGAGACAAATGATCTCTTTCTTGGAAAATTCGGTTTAGAACTGAGTTCACTACAACCTTTGTACGGTGTTAGACAATCTCTTTGTATTAGTCTTATCCCTATATTCCAATGGGCTGTTTCTAAGATTTAAACTTTTAAATTACATCACATTAACTTTACTATTACTCTAAAGCTTAATCTCAACAAATTGATACGAACAAAGTAATGGTTTTACCGTAGGATTAGCCCTTAAATTCAAGGTATTATTTCACGATTTGTAAGTTTTATTGTTACAGAATTGATAGAGTGACAGATTTAGACAATATTACAAGTCAAATACTTGAATCTTTGTGAGCCAGTTGTACTAATAATTTCAAATTAAATCCAAGGTTAGTTTAACCATTGGTTAATTGTCCAACTTTTTAATTAAAACCATGGGTTTTAACTCTGTTATTTGTGCCAAATTTGACTGCTTCTAAGATAAACAAATTCATAGGTCCTTTGGGACTAAAAGGGAGATTGGTTAATTATAAATCATCCTGTATGGATCACCCAAAAAAAACCATATGATGTGAATTCGTTAAATTTTTAAAATGCGCATAAAGATTAAAGAGAGATGTAATATGTGAAATTTTAATAGTTATTTATGTTATCCATTCTATTTTTTTTTAGTATATAAATTTTTGGAAAAGAGTTGGATTCACTTACGATCTAAGGGTAGAGTGAAATCTCTCTTCCTCTTAGGTGATGCTAATATCAGACATGACAAGTCGTCTATTATTCTCAGACATAAATCTAGATACCTAGAAGTTAGGATGTCTCCCTAAGTGTCGCGACTTGAATTATAATAAAGTAGTACTTTTTAAAGATTGAGTACTCTTTAAATAATTATATATTTTATTTTTTTATCAGTTAAACTTATAGATTATCCATTATAAATATACCCTGCAAAAGTTCTAATGAATTCAAATCCAAGAACTTGTCCTTTTTGTTGGACTTGGAGCGGTAAGGGCCTAAAAAATGAACTATCCAAAGATGATGTAGAAAGGCCCTAAGTAGGGAAGGTAAAAAGGGGGAGAAAAAATAACTTTTAATAGAGATAAAGAATAATTGTGATTTTGGCAGCTTAAACGGAGATACTAAGTTTAAGTCGATATGAATAGAAAAATATTTTTATAAAAGTTATCTCAATTAAATTTGATAATATTTAAATTTAATCTAATCGTATATAGTGATATAAAAAATTATTGTTTAGCATATAAATGACACATGATATGAAATATTTTCACATATACCTTTATTTAATCATTTTCCCTCAACTCATAATAAATGATTTTACCATATCCTAAAACATTTAATTGGAAAGTAGATTTTGAAGAGAAGGAAAATAATTTACATATATTAATTTTTTTTAGTTTTTATAATTTTCCTGTCTAGATATTATATTTAGAAATAGATAAAGTATTTAATTTTTTTCTCTTTATACGTGTAATACAAATGCATAAATTTCAATTATTTTTTAATCAAATAAAGTGAAAGAAAAGGAGGGAGTATAAAAAAAAAAGTGGAAGATTACTAATTATTTCTAATGATCCTAAATCTAACGTTATTTCTCAGTTTCTCACCAAAGAAAGCGAGCTAACATGCATGCAATTATATGATTACTCCAATATGTCAAAGAAGTCACATCAAAAGCGAAAGAGTGATAAGGCATGCATTACCTTGATTTGTCGAAGGAAAAGTATGAGAATTAGATGGTCCAAAACACACTTTCTTGATGGAACCTTTATTATTAGAATATGCATATATATATATATATATATATATATATATATATATAAGTCATAAACATGAGACCAAGCATTACTGTGATTTATAAATGGGTAATACTCAGAGTAACAGTAAATTATTGTCATATAATTTAAAAATTAAGAATTTAAATAAATTTTCTACTTATAGTATAAGAATATATATATATATATATATATATATATATTTTAGACTTTATATAATACAAGCCTTGTGTATTGGGTCTTTTTTATATAAATGATTGTATTTTTCTTATGAATTAAAAATTATATAAAAATTATATCAATAAGATATAATAAAAATATAATTAAATTACAAGGAAAAAAAATAAAAATTTCTTATTTCCTAATAAAATTTTATTATTCTCCATATAAAATATATTTTATTTCTCATCATTGACATGAATAATAAGAACTCTCGTGATTTAAGTAAATTGTTGAATGTTTGATTTACAATCTTTGTCCTCATAGAATAAATCTAATTGAAAGATGTTTATTATTTTCCTTCAATATTTTAAAAGAGATTATTTTTTTTTGCTAAACTTCTCTCACAAATTTTATTTAGGAAATATAACTTAGCATGATTGCTTAGTGCATGGGTCAACTGCAACTCTTTGGATTTATTTAGAATAATTTTTTATTTTTATTAAAAAAATTCAGACCGTCAAAGTTGATTGAAAAATATAACTTAAAATGAGTCATTTTCCCATATGAATTGGAAATATTGGCAATCTTACATACTACACAATCAACACTAATATCAATTAATAAATATAATTATCAATACTTTAATACTAATATATATATATGTAGATAATATAAAATTATTTATAAGCACCTCTATAACTTTTTTATTTTTCTAATTATAAGGTGAAACTTTATCTAACTCTTGCATACTTATTTTTAGGAGACTTTGTCATATGCATTTGTTACACTTAATTAATTTATTTAAAATTTTTAATTAGTTAAATAATTTTTATATTAAATATAAAATGAGTCTCTTGTTCGTATTCTAGTACTTAGTTGTCATTTAATAGGAAAAGGTACGTGTAAGCAGTATGTGTAGTGTTGTAATTGTTACGTAATGGACTTTTCTCGAGGTTTGAGAAGTGCCGACAAATAACAACAAAGTAAAAATCAAGTAAACGTGTCTCCTATATTGTTTCATTTTCTACTTTATGGTCCCATTCAAGGGATGTACGTCCTTTTAACTTGCCTCACATCAATATTAATGGTCACACTACTTAATTATTTTTAAGAAAATTTAATTCGTCAGTCTTTATAACTAGTTTCATCTTTTTATAATTTTTTATTAAGTCATTATAATTTTTCTAATTATAGGTATTAATTTCTATATTTATAATATGTTAATTAGAATTTATATAGATAATTAAGTGATATGTAAATTGTTATAAAATCATATCAAATAAAAAGTGGTTATCTAATAATAAAATGATGGAATAAAATATATTTATTACCAATATAAAAATAAAAAATTATTATATTCATAACCTTCTTACATTTATATATATAATCTATAATTTGTAACTTGATTGAGTTTAAATTTACTTAGATTTGTGTGATAAAATTAATCTACAAATTTTGATGTTAAGCAAGGGAAAAGAATGGGAGAAGAGAGAGAAAAAGAGAAGATAGGAAAAATAGGATTCTATTATGCATGCTAAGTGAAGGTAAGGCATCAACTATTAGCGATGTTTCTCTTACAAATTATAATTATAAGAACCTTATAAAAAAAATACACAAAATTGGTTAAAAATGAGATAAAATTACAATGGGTTTAGATATTAATTTTTCCTTAATTTAATCAATTATTTAAGTTTGAACATCCACCATCAATCTTGTCAACAATATATTTTGGTTTATCGATTACATTTGCCTTTTCATTTGCCAAAGTGGAGGAGATTAGTTATTAGATTAACTCATAAATATGAAATGAAACACAAGTTTATATGATCTTAAGTCAGCCTAATTTATAGTTGTGCACGCAAACTAAGAAAACTTCTTTAGCCATTCTCATTGTGTTTTGACTTTATAATGAGTTGCTTGTTATACTTTCATTTGTGAAGTCAATATCTTATTTTGTTAACTTAAATGAATAGGTTTAGCGATTTAATTGAGCAAACAGTATTATATGGTTAGGTTTGTTGCTATATGTTTAGGTTAAATCTCTTGTGATCAATCCTTTAATATTGAAATTAATAAATCAAGTTGAAAGTACCAATACAATGGGAACTAATTCACGGGTTTGATCCCCCATCAGGGTAGGTTTTTAATACCATGCATAAAACTCACTATTTTTTTCATTTAATTAAGGGATAATCCCTTTTGAATTTACAGTTTAAAGAGTTTTCACCTCTTTTAACAAGTATGTTTTATAGGATTTGAACTTTTGTTCTTCTCTTTAGAGGATGAAGCCGCTTATTATCTCAATTAACAGTTTGTTAATATAAAATCTACCAATTTATGAGTTTGAATTAATGATTGATGTTGGTAAGATTTTCAAAATACAAGATCTTCTATTCTTTAAGCAACTTTACCTTAAGATTTTGCCATATAGTAGGCCATTAAGGACAAGTTTGCAATTAAATAGTCAAAGTAATATTAAAATATAATTTTGAGTGAGATCTTCTAATAATTAGGCACTAAGAAATAACATAATTAAGGATAGAAGGAAGGCATGCAAAAGCAAAAATAAATCAAAGCTATAATCCCGTACGTGCACATATATTTGCTTCCACGAAACCTAATAATTTAAATCAATATAAAATTTCAAGTCTTGTGCTTAATTTACAGCTTTCTTTTGATCATAGTCCTTAAAATTCATGCTTTCTTCTCGTTTTCATGTTGGGAAGTTTAACGCATTTTCATATATGCAGAGTTCAAATTTATTCAATTATTAATTTAATTAATTACTAAGTAGCGATATCTGAATCAAACGCACACGTCTCTAAAGAGTTAATTAATATAATATATAGCCCCAGTCCATAAATAACTATTTTTATTCAATTTTTTTTCTCATTTTTATGATTTATATGGGAAGAAATGAATGCCACCTACAACATAAGCCATAAATTAATTAATATGCAAATTTTCATGTGATATTATTTGTTGTTGAAATAAGGTTCTTCAAAGAAAAACACTTGATAAGATAATTCATCAAATATTTTTAATGATACCAAGATTGCAATATTTATCAATTGATTGATTATATAAAAAATATAAAGATAAATAACATATATAAATCAACTAATTGGTCATTAATTAATTTTTTTTAAAAAATATATTTGTTACAATTTACTATACTCGAATCAGATTTAGTATTTTATTAGTACTCTTTGACACTCCTTTTAGGCCTCTATATAAGTTATATTCTTTAAATAAGGCATGTCATATATACGAGTTTTTTTGTTTTTTTTACTTGAAATTTTAATATGTCTTTCCATTTTTCACCTCCATTAAATACATGACTATATATTAATTATCACACCTATTTTCTCTCAATTATTCTCCCTATAAATGAGGGTGTAAGTGGGAAAAAATAAATCTCTTACATATTTATTATTTTTTACTAATATTTTGATTTACAATATGTGGTTAGTTATAACTTATACCTACACTCTAATTCCTATTATAAGTCACTTGTAAGAGAAATTTTTTATCATAAAATAAGTCATTTGGAGAGGTATCAATGAATATTTTCTAATTATACTCCTATTTAATTTTTCATTTAAAAAAAAAGAGAAAGAGGATATAGAGGTGAGAATGATTTGTAAATATATACTCCTCTTATCCTATTTATTAATTACTTTCAATAAGTTTCACCAAAATTAAGAAAAATCTGCTTAAACTTTATTAATTTTAGCTTAAAATTTAATAACTTTTTAACTTTACTCCTATTTAATATCTATTATACTCCATGAGAACAAAATTTATAAAATACTAAATAAAAGATAAAATTGTATATTTATACAAAAAAATATAATGATGCGACTTTTAAATATAATAAAAAAAATATATTCTCTCCATATCCTATAAATAATACCTGAGGAGTATTTGCAAAGAGAGAATACTATTAAGAGCAAATTTAAAAAAAATTATTAATTCAAGACATATTTAGTAATTACTCAAATTCAATTTCTTAATATGTGAGAATGAGTTAATTACAAATTGTCTATAATACAGACTAGAATGGTATAAGGGACCTAAGGGAGTATAAGTAAAATTGAAAAAAAATATTTTTGAAATAAAATTAATGAGTCAAGATAGTCAACCACAGTTTATTGGAATTGGATAAGAGTTTATTGAGAAGCGGTTATTTATTGGATGGGGAGAGTGTGAAAGCAAGGAAAGATATGAGATGCATGGGTGGCGGGTGTTTGGTGGGAAGTTTCGGCATTCATATCACTTTAATTTGCTCATCATTTTGGCCTTCCACTTGCCATCTTCATTTAATTACTCCCTCCATTTGCATATTTATTTAGTTATCCAGTTTTGCATCATCCCCTTCTTCCTCCATGAAACTGAGATCGATGTCGACTCTATAGGGTCTTAGATAACTCGTGAATTAACTTTATGTATGGTTTATAAATAATAAAAAATATCATCTTTTATAAAAATATATATACATATATTAAGTGTGTGTGTGTTGATTGGCATGCATCATTTAGATTTAATTTTGGGACTTTAATTCATTACTTTTCTATAAGGAAAAAGCAATTGAATGCTTTTTAAAAAAAATAAAAAAAAATATTAATGGCTTATAATTTACATTCCTTATATTTCAATGCAAGAATTTTATTATCCGAAGTAAAATCTTAAGTTTTCTTTAGTAATTAAAAAATTAGACCAAATTGACTGGTTAAACAAGAATCAGCCAGATATGATATCCTATGAGACTAATCGTGATTAAATATGATAGATTTAATTGTGCACATTAATTTAAATATATATTATTTAAATTATATTAATTTATTCATTATCAATTCAATCACAATTCGATTTTAGTCATTTTCCTTATTAATTAATGACCTTTGAAGTATTTGTCATTATTTTTCCCGCTAATCATAGACACTGTCACATGTATTAAATGTGTGATTGGAGGCTACAATTTCTTAGTCCAATTTTGTTAAAAAAAAGAGTCTATTTCGAGGAGTATTCACACTTCAAAGGTTTCCACAAATAAAGTTCCTCTCTATATATACACATGAGTTATTTAACATGAAAAATTAAAATGGTAACCAAAATACATACCATATCATGTGTTGAATATTCAAACTTAATGAGTTGAATGCAGTTTTAGTTGAGGAAAAGTTTTTACACTATTTTTTTTCTATTTATAAAACTCAAAATCTTATTAGGGAAACATTTATTAAGGTCTTGTTTCATTCTGTTCTGCTTTTATATTTTTAGAATATTTTCGTAAAATTGTTTTTTTTTAAAAAGTTAGAAAGAAAAATCTTTAGATAATTTTTCTAAAATATTACATTTCTAAACAAAAGGAATAAAAATTTGTTTAGAACAATTATTCTTAAAATCTTAAAATCAACTTGGAAAAAGGAGAGATAGAGTGCAGTGACAACAAATAAAAAGACATTGCAAAAGTTGTTTTGAGTTTTAAGTTTTATTATCCCCAAAAATTAGTTGCAATAAAATTCTCAACCAATTCCTTCGTGTGGAGAGCGTATTAATTAATTATTAGGTTTTTTTTTGTATAAAATTTTTTAGAAAGGGATTAGATTCACCTATGATCTAAAAGTAGGACAAAATTTTTCTTTCTTCTAGACTAACTAATATTAAACAGGACAAGCTGTTAATTATCTTCAGGTGCTCAAGAGTTAGGATATCTCTCCAAACACCGTAACTAGAATTATAACAAAATGATAATATATAATAATTAAACATGCTCTAAATAGCATATAATTTACCTTTTTACTAGCTAAACTTATGAATAATAGATACTAGGGCTTGTTTTTAAGTTGTTATTGGATTGTTTCAAGCCAGCACTCAACTGTTTTTTTTAGAAAGTGATTAGGTTCACCTATAATTTAAAAGTATGACAAAATTTCCCTTTCTTCTAGACTAACTAATATTAAGCAGGACAAGCTATTAATTGTAGGTTGCATTACATTCTTTTTTTCCACAAATGCCCTTATTAATTGTATTATTGTAGAAAGAGATTACTCTCTTTGATGTATTTTATAGGATATTTTTAATTAATTTATACATACCAATAAAACAATTAAAAATATTAAATTTGTTATAAAATTAAAGTAATTTATAATATTATTTATATTAACTACATTAAATTCTAGTATCATAATATTAATTTTTACTCTCTCTCATTACTTTACTCATTTAGTCTTTTTTATAAGCATCAACTACTTAAATCCCATGGATTAAAACGTTAGTTCAAACTAGTTAAAAACAATAAACGTGTCAAAAATATAATTTATTTTTTATATATATCCTTATTTATGAGGATGATGGATGAGAGAGAGCATGGGAAGAAAAAATATGAGAGAGAATGGGTAGAAAAAATATATAAGAGAAACAAGTAATTAATTTGGGATAAAGATAAAAAAATACATTAAATAGAAACACATAATTAATTTGGAATAAAGATGAAAAAAATATATTAAATCTTTAGACAAATATAAATTTTTACTTACATATAGGATTACTCCTATAAGAAAGAATGTTGTTTATAAAAAGATTGGAAGGAGTATTAAAATATGGGTATATATAAAAATAATATTTAATAATTATTGACATTATCAAAATGTCTTATTAAAATGATTAAAAATACCTTTTAAAAGACTTCGTTCACAGCGATAATTTATAGAGATTAAATCATATTTTTTATAATTAATTAATTTATTTTATTTAAATTAATTAACTCTTATTAAAGAATATAAGATATATAAGGATAGCATAAGTTTAGCATATTCTAATTAAAAAACTCAGACTGAAAACGTAGGTTGACCGTAAGGTATTCCAAATGCATGCAATGCAGAGATAGTAGTCTAAAGCTGGAAATTTGCCATATGTCGGTCACCAAAGTTACCAAACAGCACCAACATCTCATATGGATCCAAAAAGGGTGTTCTATTTAATCAAATCTAACATGCATCTATGTGCTTATATCTAAATTTTAAAAATCCAAATAATAAATAAATAAATTGAGGTGCATTTAAATTATATCCTCTCCTTTTTTATTTTTAATTTATTCTTCTTATATTCAACAAAGTATTAATATAGAAATAAATAAGAGTTATCAACAAATAAAGAGTTCTTTTGGCCCCAAAACAACAAATAAAGAGTGAAAATATAGAATAAGCCGTAGTATTAATGGTTAATACTAATAGGTACTCTGCGGTTCTGTGTATTTATATTGATATTAGTATTAATATTATTTATATAACAAAATCTAAGTAATAAATAATACTCATTTTGAACTCCATCTAATCTATAAGACCATCACAACATAAGTGCACAGTCGCTCCAATTCTTTTAATAACCTCTTGTTAGCCCGTCCTCTAGTTAATATATAATTTAATTATGAAATTGATCTCAATCTTAAATATAAGATACTTTTATTATATTTATTATTTTTTTTAAATTATCCCTATTGGCACCCTCTCAATAATAATTAAATAAGAGAGAGAGAGTTAATGAAGATGATTATAATATTTTAGAAAAAATATCTCAAATTAACTAACTTTATTAATCTAATTAGATTAATTAAATATGTTATATATTAAAGATCTAATGATTATATTCCCCCCCCCCCACAAAGCTAAGCACAATTAATATGTAATTATGTCCTTTAAATATAATATTTTATATTTAAAGTTTCTAGCTATAATATTTTAGTGAAGTTCTCCAATTATATATAGCGCGCCTGGTGTCCTATCTTTTTCATGTGAGTATAGGACGCATAGCTATATATATTATTGGAGAATTTCATATAATAATTATAAGAAACTTGACTCTATAATTAGAACAAATACTTTATAAAAACTAATCAATATTTTTTATAAATAATTTAATTAATTTTTTTTATAGGGGTAAAATACAACCTAAAGTATGGATTGATGTTGAATAAAGATTCCCTTGTTTCTTGTTTTCTGTAACATAGCCAATGGTGTTGTGTGACAACACGCAGACGCTGCAATTAAAAAGTTCGTTGGGGTAGTTGCATCCACTTCCCTCCCCTCCCTCCCTTTAAATCCCCTCTTTCCCTCTCTCCCGCATTCATCATCTTCCTCATTCTCTCCCCTCTCTCTCTCTCTCTCATATTCATCTCATCTTCCACAGTGCTACTAATCGTATTCTTCAACCTTCTTCCCAATCCACAAATTAAATTTTTCATTCTTTAACTTCCTCCAATCACCAACCATGGCCGATCCTCAGCTTAATCGTCACCACAATAATTCTCCTTCTTCTTCTTCCATTTCCGTCGAACCACCACCAGCTACCGCTGGAACCGCCGCGGCCGGCTCTAAGCTTCCCAACTTCCTCCTCTCCGTCCGCCTCAAGTACGTCAAGCTCGGCTACCACATCCTCATCTCCAACGCCATGTACCTCATCCTCATCCCTATCCTCGCAGCCGCCTCTGCGCATCTCTCCACCGTCTCCTTCGACGACCTCCTCCAGCTCTGGGAGAATCTCAAGTACAATCTCGTCTCTGTCACTCTCTGCTCCAGCCTCATCGTCTTCCTCGTCACTCTCTACTTCATGAGCCGCCCGCGAGCCGTCTACCTCGTCGATTTCAACTGTTACAAGCCCGAAGCGGAGAGGATTTGCACCAGGGAGATCTTCATGGAGAGATCTAGTCTCACAGGTTCATTTACAGAGGAGAATTTAAGGTTTCAGAAGAAGATTCTGGAGAGATCAGGATTAGGGCAGAAGACGTACTTGCCGTCGGCAGTTATGAGTGTTCCGCCGAATCCGTGTATGGCGGCGGCGAGGAAGGAGGCGGAGGAGGTGATGTTCGGAGCTATCGATGGTCTTCTGAAGAAGACGGGTGTGAAAGCGAAGGATATCGGAATTTTGGTGGTGAATTGTAGTTTGTTTAACCCTACGCCTTCTTTGTCAGCCATGATCGTGAATCATTATAAGCTCAGAAGCAATGTTATGAGCTTTAATCTTGGTGGTATGGGTTGCAGTGCTGGGCTCATCTCCATCGATCTTGCAAAACAGCTCTTACAGGTAAATTTTCATTTCTCAAACTTTTAATCTTCTTCATATTTTAAATTATCGTCTTCAACCGTTTTTTAATGCAATAATCCTGAAAACAATCGTTTTTCTTTTTTTTTTTTGGGAATTTTTTTTCGCTTGTGCCGTATTTTTCTGCTGATTATTTAAGTTAGATCAATATATAGTTAGATTTTTCTGGTGTTTAAATATGTCTGAATTTTACCTATATAAGGCATAAATTCAAAGATAGTTTTAATGAATGTGACTTGACATTGTAATTGAGAGTTACGATGTTATATCAGTACTAATATCTTCAATATTAATTAATACTAACGTATAAATTCAATGAAATAGAGTGTAGCATTAATTACCTACCAAGAATTGTACTGTCTATGTATAATATTTTTTGTTGTTGTAAAAAACACTAATAAGTTTACTATTGATATCATTAATATTATTAGTATGAGTCTTGCATGTTACGATTTCTAGTATGAGTTTATACATGTGACACTTAATAAGTATTAGTATTAATATTAATATTGATATTAATAAACAAGTTATATTAGTTGTCACTCATGAAAACATGGCTTATAAGGTTTTTATATTATAGATAGATATAGATTTTGATAGATAAAAAAATAATTAAGGGTATTTTCAAATGAATAAGGAATGAGTAAGATGTAATATGAGAAAGTAAAATACCAAATGGTTACATACTGTGACAGCTCTGTGGGAGATATAAAAAAATAAATTTGTGAAAATAAAAAAAAAATCTTTATAAGAATTACTCTTAATTAAATTGGATAATACTTTAATTTAATTTAGACAAACAGATATATATAAAAATATCAACAACAAAAAATATCAAATGGTTGTGATGAGGTCAGTGGATGGGGCCCACAGGATCTGTGTAAAAGACAGTTGGCCACAAGTGGTGGGTGTGAGCCCAGAGAGGACGTGGAGATGCCAGTCCAGCTAGCCAATATTCAAAGCCCAGGTTGCTGGCAGTTTGGTTAGGTTAGCCACCCCAATTAATACCCCTTCCCACAAGCAGTCAAATTTCCCCTCAATATTATTTATTATTATTATCTAATTAATATTTATTCTTATTTACTATTTTCACATAAAATATCAACATTCTTTTCATGATTTCTCTATTTTTCCTGTTTTATAATATTTATTGTTATGAGTACTTAACCTAATATAATGTGGACTCTTTCATGTCGTGTGCCTTAAAGAGAGCTGCTTTGAATTTTGTCTTAAATTGAGTCTGTTCATTAAACGGAAATTATTTATATTTATGTTCATCAAATAATATTAGTAATATGTTCATAATTTTTTCCTGTATTTGCTTGCTGGCTAAATGCATTTAAAATTGAGTTTAATGATGTGGGAAGAAATCTACGCCAGAGATTGTTATATATATATATATATATAAAGCATAGGGGAACCTTGGAAATTATCTTTATTTATTTATTATATACATGTATTAAATATGACAATACATTTGGAACAGCTTTAAATTGCTTATAATAAATGTTTTAAATATCATATTTTTGAGAGATGCTAAGATATTAAAATCGAAAAATTATATAAAGAAGGGAAGAAAAAAGCTAATGTTTGCCAATATTGAATTTATGATACAGGTGCATCCCAACTCGTATGCGCTGGTAGTGAGCATGGAGAACATCACTCTCAACTGGTACTTCGGCAACAACCGCTCTATGTTGGTCTCTAACTGCCTCTTCCGTATGGGCGGCGCCGCCATTCTCCTCTCCAACCGATCCTCCGACCGCCGTCGTGCCAAGTATCAGCTCGTCCATACCGTCCGCACCCACAAGGGTTCTGACGATCGCTCCTATGGCTGCGTCTTCCAAGAAGAAGACGACACTCAGCGCATTGGTGTCTCCCTCTCTAAAGACCTCATGGCCGTCGCTGGCGAGGCCCTCAAGACCAATATCACCACCCTCGGTCCTCTCGTCCTCCCCATGTCCGAACAACTCCTCTTCTTCGCCACACTCGTAGCCAGAAAAGTCTTCAAGATGAACAAAATCAAACCCTACATTCCAGACTTCAAGCTCGCTTTTGAGCACTTTTGCATTCATGCAGGAGGCAGGGCAGTTCTGGACGAGCTCGAGAAGAATCTAGAACTTTCTGAGTGGCACATGGAACCTTCTAGAATGACACTTTACAGATTTGGCAACACTTCTAGTAGCTCTTTGTGGTACGAACTTGCTTACACAGAAGCTAAAGGGAGGATCAAGAAAGGTGATCGGACATGGCAGATTGCATTCGGATCAGGTTTCAAGTGTAACAGTGCAGTGTGGCGTGCGTTGAGGGCCGTTGATCCTAAGAAAGAGAAGAATCCATGGATGGATGAGATCCATGAGTTCCCAGTTGAAGTTCCTAGGGTGGCAGCCATTAATAATAATGGCTCATCATGAGTTACAGAAATAAATTTAAGCTGATGAAATCTTGTTTCTCTCTATTTATTTATTTAAAAGGGGAGATGAAAATGATGATGATGATGTTAGGTAGGGAGTGAAAAAGAGAAGATTTAATTTACTCCCAAATTTAGTTGTGTTGGATGGTTAATTTATTGAAAGTTAATTGGGCTTTAGGGGTGTGTTATGATGTTTCAATTGAACATGATTATTCTTCATAAGAATTTAATTGTAGATTCGATTTTAATTGATATGTCGTCCATGTTGTTTCTCTAATTAATGTGCATATAAAAATAATAATATATTTTCTTGTCATGCATTAAAAATAGAGTAATCTAGAACACATATTCCAACAAAGACAAATGGATAAAATTCAACAATTAATTATTGCATTTAGGTAGAAGTTGGAACTGCTTCCTAAAAAAAGTATCAAATTCAAACTTTATAAATAAAAAAGTTATATTAAAAGTTTTTTTTTATGACTGGATCTTGATTTCGTTCAAATCCATATAAATGAGAATTATCAAATATTAGATGGATTGTTTAATTATAAATATAGATGGGGGGACTTTAGCCAAAAAGAAATATATGAGAAAATAAAATAAAATTAGTTAAAAATATCTATTTAAAAATTTTATTGATTAAAGATACCTAGTATAATGGATATTTAACAGGTGTAATTTCTTCAACTATATACATAATCTTCAAAATAGAAATTATTTGTATAGATGAAGATATATTGCATACATAACTGATAAAGAGTTGAACCTACTGAATAATTCGTTCAAATTCTGCCTTATAAGCAATAAAATTTATTAAATTAGTTGTTTCAAGTTATAGTTGTATGCTGATAAGAATTCAATGAAACGTATTGATGACTAGTTTTTTTTTTTAATTTTTTATCATGACTAGGTTTCACGTTGCATGCTTATTTAGATGACAACTAATTAGATATGTAATAAAAGAAAAATATTGTGATTAATTGTGGGGGAAAGTCAATTTATTTAATAGCGTGTCAAAAGAGGTGGATTAATTCAGTCAACTAAGCTTACTTAAAACTTAAACGTAAGCATGTATTTGTCTAGGACACATCCTTATTTAATTCATATTGTGGGTCAAAATTGGCATATTATATTAATTAAGCCAAGCAAGTTTACTTAAATCATAATCACTACTGACGGATTAGACTAAACAATTTGAATGACATATGCATTATTAATTAATTAATATCTTAATCTACCCAAAATTAGTAGGCATCCATAATTTCTCAATTATTGGTGGGATCAAGAGGACTCGTTAAACTTTCCTACTTTACATTTATTATTGCATATTCAAGGGGTAAAGTTAGGTGGTTGATTAGATTTATATGGATGGACTTGGCAACCATATTGGTTTGATTTGAATACAATATCATTTTGTTCCCTTTCAGAATTGGTCTAAAATCAGCATATTCTCTAATGGTTCCCAATATCTTACTTAATCATATAATATATTCCTCTCATCTAAATCTAAACATAAGTGACTTAATTCGTATATATCAATAAAAATAGTTAAAACGAGTTATTTCCAATACTACACTTACTCAATTTGGTAGGTTAATGAGATGATGGGAGATAAGTTTTATCGTCGAAAGGGAAACAACTCGTATCATTAGCTAAAACCCCTAAATGATTGCTCAATAATAAATATTATTAATTTAATACAAATTTAATAAGTTAATTATCTTTTTTATTTGTGTGAATTAGTTGAAAATGTCACATAATAAAGATCAAATGGAGTATTAACTGTCACTCCACTCCCTATTTGTAACTAACATTTAACTAATTCTCAAAAGCTAAAAAATGATAGTTAAGTTATTATATATGTTTTAAATTGATAAAAAAATTAAGTTTTCCATTATAAAAAATTTTCTCCCTCCCTCCATATCTACAAATCATTCTCATCCTTCTCTCCTCTTTCTCTTCCCAACTAGAATTATTGGGGGGAAAATAGCGAACAGTTATTAATAATACTCTAATTGACTTATATTTGGGATCAACAATTTCTTTTACAAGTGATCTGTAATAAAGATCGGAGTGGTACACTATTCTTATTAAACATGAACATATATAAAAAAAATATTTATTACCATTTAAAATTATCAAATGCCTTATAAAAAGAATAAGAACACTTTTTAAAAAAATATCCTATATATGGGATAAGAGAGAATAGTTTGTTAG
Organism: Leucaena leucocephala; assembly: GCA_037074615.1. Classification (NCBI taxonomy): domain Eukaryota; kingdom Viridiplantae; phylum Streptophyta; class Magnoliopsida; order Fabales; family Fabaceae; genus Leucaena; species Leucaena leucocephala. Next base: position 8,317,899 of record CM073533.1, on the reverse strand, counting down.
ATTATCCTTTATCAATTTCTCTCTATTTTTTTTTTTTGAACAAATTCTGGCTCTTAATATAAAGTCTTCTTTCTTAGCTAATTTGTAGAAACCAAAACATATACACCCTCCACTCCCATATATAATACATCTTCTAGAAGGTGTTCCAATAAATAGGAATATTATAAAAAAATTAATATATTAACAGGGTTAAATCTAATAAAAAAGATTAGTCTATCATAACCTGACGAACCAATCGAATCCGTTTATATTAGCGGTGAACAACTATTATTTTAAATTATTATTATTCTTATAAGTGACACTGATCATAAGTAACCTTGGTTAATTGTAATTTTTGTTTGAATAACTTTTTTAATAAGTGATTTTGAGAATTTTGATTATGTTTAAATTTTTTTATTAAAATCATATAATTACTGAAAAGGGTATAGATTTAATAAAGTTTTTTACATTTTTAAAATTATATTTCTCTAATTTTTAATATAAACTTAGTTTATAATATAAATTTTCTTATAAACTAAGTTTTATATTTAAAATTAAAAGAATAATTATTAAATATAATTTAATAAATTATATGAATATTTAAATATAATCTTATTCCAAACGCATAAGCAACCCCTGTCACTTATGCTAAGAGTGCAGATCTAAAATTAAGATCGATCGAGATTTTAAAAAAAATTACCCAAATATATTAAACAGGTTTCATAATTATTATTATTTTTTAAGGATCAAACAGATTTATTTGAACTCTCCCACCTTCAAACCGCCAAACAGACTTGACTTGAGATGTTGTTGTTGTTATTGTTGTTATTATTATGAAGGGCCATTTTTCTAAACAGGTAGCAGTTGTTAGATAGCCTTCCAGCTCAAACCATAATGGAAGCAACAGTAGACGTAAATGCTTACGCGCTTCAAGAAATACATTCACTCATTCATTATTATTATTATTATTATTATTATTATTATTATTATTATTAAGTATACTAAGATGCATACCTTGGGAAAGTAAATTAAATATTATTAACTATCCATCACCAGATACATTGAATGGGACAACGTATATACAGAATACATGTACCATGCTTTGACTTTGTAGTGTATCCTATATAATATGTGTGCGTGACAAAAAGTTAAGAGACTTGAAGTCAACATTGATTATTTATCAAAATAAAAGACTATAAAATTAGATATAAAGTCAGGGAAGATTAATTTCCAACTCCCTATAATTTCACCTTATTTTTAAAGTATATGTATGTATTTTCTCATCTTTTCTTCCCAACATATTTATTTATTTTATCAAGTTATTAGTGTTATCTATTTTTTAATTGAGTCCCAATAGACGATTTAATGCACGAGATTTCTATTAGGTAAGATTTAAAGAGGGATATACGCAACCTTAATCCTATACATAAAGAAGTTGTTTCCATAATTTAAACACTTGGTCTCCATATTACATGATAATAACATTGCTGCTGTACTAAGACTCATATTTTGTTTGTTAATAATATTTTGATTTTAGACATATTTAACTCGTATTCGGCTTCATGTTTTGTTATTGTGTGGTTTTATATAATTAAAGTATCACATTTAGTATAAGGGTCAGAACTCAGAATTGTAGTTCAACATAACGTTGGCATAGAAGCAGCTATTATAAATTTTAATACTTTTTAATTATATTATCACTATATTCAAGATCAATTTCTCCCAACAGAATTTACTTATTATCACTATAATCAAGCTCTTGTTTCACTGTCTTTTAGGAACACTTGAGAGTTTGCGGGGGCATTACTGTAAATTTTAGACACATTATCACAAATGTTTAGTTCTATCATCATAAATATGGGGATATTACCAATAATATCTTAACTGAAATGACAAAAATCAACTAGTATTAAGCAACAATATTTGAGCATTAAGTACTCGTCTACATACATCTGACTAATTTCATAGTACATGACAATATATGGTTCCTAATGATATAATTATCCTTCTAAACAACTTTAAAAAAAAGTTTTCAGCGTTTAGGCAACTCTTGCACTCAGTGATGATTAATTTTACACAAAGGGCAAAGAAAAATTTTACATTTAGAAACAAAACATGTAAGCCAGAGCCATATTATCTCAGATCAACAATTGACACTGTTCAAAGTTTACATACCCCAAATGCCCACGAGCTGATGCTATTTTGTTGCTTGGTCTGGAAGTTAGTTCGTAGAGTATCCTCGCAAATGTATCAGAATATCTGCCATCTGTGAAGAGAACCTCTGCGAAAGCATTCTCATAGGCAAACAACAAAGTTCTGTTTTGAGGCTCAGAAACTAGGCTCCCCAATATCATGGCGGCTTTCCGGCAAAACTTCCGGAACAGGATGTGGTGTCTTTATCACTTTAAGCAACCGATCTGTGGCCCTGCATTAACAGATTCTTTACTAGTTAATTGAAAAATTTCTTTATGGCAGTTTAAAAACAGATTGCATCAACATCATTTTTATCTTTCCACAGAACCACAGATTCTTATCATATGTTTAAATGGTGTGAAAAGTAGGGGGAGAGAAAACTAGAGAAAGAACAGGAAGGAAAACAGATTTTCCCTTGTTTGGATAGCAAGCAAAAATAAGAAGGAAAGAAAAGTGGAGGAGAAAAATAGGCATGAAGCATACATGTTTTTCCCCCTTAAGTTTTCCGTCAATAAGTGGAAAGAAAACATGTTTTTCAAAATTGCAACTTTTCTTTTCTCTCGGTTTTCTCTTGATTATCCTAAGATATAAAAGGAATATAATCACCCAAAGTCCTAGACCATAGACATGTTGTCACTTTTTACATCGGAACTTGTCATTGCATGCTACTCACTTGTTATAGGACTTTTAGGTGATTACATTCCTTCCTTAGGATTTCAGTGATTTTCCCAAAATATTTTCGCTCTACTTTTCTCTTCCCTCCATTTTCTTCTTTCTTCCATTTTATCTCCTCATCCAAACAAAGCATTAAGGAAAAACAAAAAGGGAAGAAAGAGATCACCATCTCTCACTTGCAATCTTCAACCTGCAGTCCATATTGATCTCAGCAAGATTATAGAGTGCACCTACAGCAGCTGCTTGCGCATCTAATGCTGGTTGGCTGATGAGATTGACTAAGTGTTCGTGAATCTGTTGCGATCGATAAGTGTCCATTATATTTTGGGTCGCATACGAGATAATAACATGATAGGTCATTAACATTGAAGAATATTTAACCTGTGGAAAGAAAGGAAGCAGGAAAGGCTCATTGTCAGGATTAATGATCAAACGCCCAAGCAATTCAGCAGCAACACAATGCCAGGCTTTGACCGCAGATTCCAACATACCCATGATGGCTTGGACGGCACGTTTCTCTCTGTCAGAAATAATGATTTTATCAATCAGAATTATGATAGCGTGCAAAAAACAACAGTACAAAAGTGGTTAAATCACTCACGATACTTTGATAAATGATGGCTTGGATGAGCTAAATATTCGAAGGTCTAATAGTGGAGCCAAGTTAACAATTGTCTCTTAGCGCATTTGTGACAAGTTCTTCATCCTCTATCAACATCATGAAAAGTTCACAATATAATTGGAAGTTTTTATAAAAAATTTATAATAAAGCCCTAAACAGAGGCATCACAAGTGAAGTTTTCACATTAGTCCCATGATATTGCAAGTTACTTTTTTCCTATTTTGGGTAGTTTTTTCTTTTTAAAATCTGAACTGTACATCATAAAATGATTTAAAATCACAGAACTTTGGCACCCAATAAGCTGAAAAAAACTAAAAACTACTTTATCTTGCAGTCCTCAGCCTTTTTTACTTCAGTGAAAAATTAGAAGATGAATGGATTACAAGTTTACAGTGTCTAGGATCATTATCATAAGAAAGGCCTCTGGTAAACAAAAGAAGCTAACACCACGGAAGTGCAAATTGTCTCTGAATTTGGTTTACTTTTCAAAGATATCATAATCTATCACATCGATATCCATCTGACCAAGTACAAATTAGGATATCCGAAATTTTTAAATATTGCACCTCAACAAAAAAATAAGCAGCTTGAACAACGAAGATATTAGTTGAAGCATAAAAGCATAATAGTATTATTGAAAAGTGAAAACAAGCAGCTAAGCTTCAATCAGAAATAATACTCACCTATTATATAATCTTCTATGCATTGGAAGACTGATTCCAAACAATGCCGATGTTGGGCCATGATAACTTCATTGTCTGGCATAAAAGAGAAGTTCCTGATGATGTTTGAAGCGGCAACAGCACAATATTGTTTTTCTGCTCTCCCTTCGTCATCTAAATTAAACAGAGAGTCTTCCTCAAACCACAACTCTGAAAGACGAGATTTTGTCATGTCATTCTGCTGTCTTGATTCTGTACCACTAGGACCAGATGCTTGGCTGCATTAAGAGCACTATCCTGCATTCAGATTACTTGTCTTTTTTTTTCCTGCCCCACAGAGCATGTTATAAAATGAAAAACAGGGAACTCAAACCCAATAAGACATAAAAGTACAAAAAAGATTACCCTAGTGTACCATTTGAACCCAGTGTCTCATACTCATTCCCAAATCCAGTTACAATTGAATTCGCTCCTAATGATCTGACTCTTCGTGTCTTAATTAGTTCCTTTGGAAGTGCAATGTCACGCCAATTACCTATCTGTTTCAACATATGACAAGAAAATGAATCAACATTAGTCATAGAATAAATATAAAGGTATGACAACCATGATAATAAATATAGGAAGTTCAATAAGTCTTCCTTTTTACCAAAAAATGCCTTTAAACAGTTTTATGAAACAAAATCAATACAAGCACTAGGATATATTTTAAGGAAATAAACAAGATAGGCAGTACATACAACTTGGAGAAGTGCATCAAGCAAACCAGGAATTTTTGCAAGGGCAGTTGCATCTTTGCGCATATCATCCCTCTCCTTGAAAGAGAGAAGTGTAAGAGTATTCAATGCCCAGGTCAGCTCACTCTTCAGACAACTTTGAAGAGCCAGAACAATTCTTTTATTGTTTTGGTCTAAAGAAGAAGAAGAAATAAAATGGAGAGAAACAACATAAGTTAATGTAATAACTTCCAAAACTAACAAAAGAAACTTATCAAGGAACAACCTTTGAGAAATAACTAAGCATCTACAAATGTGGAATTGTGGTCATCCTGCAATTGAATAGCTGTGATAAAAACAGTTTTTTTTTTAATTTCTATTATGAATAAGTAAAACATATTCCTTCCGAATTTCATTATCATTTTTCCAGCCTTTTTCCAGAAAAAAACAAAGGAAGAAAGAGGGAAAAAGAAAAGTAGTCCTCTTCTTTCCTAGTGGCTCATCAAGTAGTTGATCAACCACTTGCTTGTTAAAATAGAATGTCTAAATTGAGCTCCTTAATCTTTATGTATAGGTTTCATCAATACAAAGAGATTATTGTGTGTCAAATTCTTGCTCATTTATGTCAATCATCCTCTTATTAATAAAGTCCTGACAATTTAATAACATGGGTATCGAAGCAATTGAAGATAATTGTCAAGTAATTTCACAAAGCCAACACTTTGAGGAAAATAACAATCATGTTGGCATTTTGACCAGATAAATTATACATTTAATAACAATAGCGATTTCCAAAGCTAGAAGACAATATGGTGGTAGCAGATGGCCTATCAAAATCCACAAGTACTGTTTTATTGCAAGTACATTCCTCCACTTTTTCTGCTAAAATAATGAGATAAAAGGACAATTGTTGATTGCCCTAAGATTTTTTAGCCCTGTTTATCAACCTAAACTTTCTTAAAAACCCTGATGCATTTCACAAAAAAGAATGATTATCGAGTGCCTTAAGATTTTCTAGCCCTGTTTATTACCCTGAACTTTCTTCACAGCCTATCAGCATTTCAATAACCTTATATGATGCTGCCAGTTCAGATTCTTGCTAAAAATAAATTCTAAGAGGTTTTGTGAGCAATTAGATTTAGATTGTTTAGGAAAATTCTTAGGCTTCTAACTCTTTCAATATTGGCATATATTGATTTTAAGGGTTTAAAGTTGATTTTCAGGCCAACACAGTTAAATTTGGATCATTCTCGAGTTATAATGAGTTAGGTTTTAAATACAGGCTTATCTTTTCATATATACTATTTCTTTTGTTAGTTCATTGTTGCCATTCTGAATTCTATGGAACATATTTTATATCTGTATGCAATATGCACTGTGTATGTAACGAGCACAACACTAAGAGCCATTGTGCTAAAAGCACATTAAATTTGTATACTATAGACAGGCATACCTTCCTGCATCCAGAGGTTTTAGTCAGTTTACGAACTTGCCCAAACATGCTTTATAACAAGGTTTACTAATGGAAATAACATCTACTATTAGTCCTTAGGAAACTAAAAAGGCATCAGAGAAGGTGTTTTCCTCTCATCATGATATGAAACATTGGAGAACTATCACATAAGTTAACTCATGAGGTAGGAGAGCCCAAGTTCCGATAAGAAGAATTGCATACAATGCAAATAGGGTCATAACTCATAACACAGCACAATTTCTTTAATGAGTGCAGAAATTCACGCCCTTCGTTCTATAAATATTAAAGCAAAAGGCACATCAAGTAGTATCGAGATATATAAGCTAAAATGAAAGGGGGGGGGGAAGTCTAGCAATAGCAAGAAACTACCTCTTCCTTTTCAGTTCATAAATCTTACATTTTGGAACGGTATCGAATAGGGTTGGAACGAGAAAAAACACAAAAACGAGGGAAAAGCTATGCAATTTAGTAAACTCACCGGCGAAGGAGCTATGGACGTGGAGGGATGGACCGAGCATAGTCGACGGACCAACCGCAGCAGCTGCGGCGGCGGCGGCACTGGTGCTGCTGCTACCAAAAGGGCGGCCTCTTTTGGCCGGTGGCGCCGACGAGCTGCTGCCGGCTCCACCTGACTTACTCTGATCTCTCTTCTGCATTAATATCTCCCTCCCTCGCTCGCCCTCCCTCTAGCGTTCTGCGATGGACTGTTTTTGGTCAATTTTTTTTGTCAATAGCTTCGTCCCTTACTCGCTTTCAAAGTTTAGTTTTTTTTAGTTTGTTTTTATAAAAAAATTAGATAGATTCAAATCTAGAGTATAGCCCTCACATTTAAGAAATATTTATAAAAAAATTTAAAATCACTTATTATAAAAAAATTTAAAATAATAAAAATTAAATTTATATTTTTATAAGATATACGTTATTTCATTATCATATGTGATAATTATAATTTTTTTATTATAAATTTTTTTAAAAAAATAATTAAATTTATCCATGATGTAAGGGTAAAACGAAATCTCTTCTAAATAATATTAATATTAGAGAAGATAAATTATCTATTATTATTAAATAAAAATTTAGATATATAAAAATTATAATATCCCACCAAACCCCTATTGGATGTCACAAATAAAATTTGTTTTTTCTATCAAATTGGATTACGTTGGTTGTTTTGTTTTGATACAAGGTTACATTTTTTTTAATTTAGGGTTTAAGCCTCCGGGCTATTAGCAGACTACCCTAATCTTTCCCCTCCTAAATTGGGTTACTTTTTTAATCTTTGCCCATTACTTTGAAGTACTTTAGGCCCAACAAATAGTATTTTTTAATATATTTTGTCCCAGAGGCCCAAATAGTTTAGGCAGGGCATCTGTGAAGTCTTGTAAAATATTTATATATATAATTTAGCTTATAAATTATATGCAGAAAATTTCTGTTATAAAACTCATCTACTATAGTTAAGTATATGATGCAAGTCAGAGAAAAATTTTAATAAACCGGGTGAACAACTAAAAAAAATACTTATATATATAATTTAGCTATTAACTAAAGGATGTGAACTCAACAAATACATACATATATATATTTATAATTTATCATTATAACATTTTCAAAATTATATGTCCTATTTTTAAAATAAATTTTTTCAAAACTTATATATATTATTTGAGCTATTCATTTATTTAAAAATTGGGTAATATAAAATTCATGAAGGCATTAATGCCTCTGATACTTTGATGTGTATGCATATTCATGGTAATGCATGTTCCTAGACGTTGTACGAGTAAAGGGAAGTATTTTTATATCTTTCTTTATGGTGGACGGAAAGAAGTATTTTAATCTGTCACATGTGACATGATTATATTTGGACTAATCTTCCTTAAAAGTGCCAAAATAAAAAATAATAATAATAATAAAAGCTAACGTCTACATACTGCATGAAAGTCCTAATTCCTAAACATAGTTTACTTATTCATGATTTATAAATAATATAATTTATTAATTTTTTTTATATTATTCTCTTCTCGGTTGCAAATACTAGAATTAATTGATGAATCTATTTTAATTTTAAATAAGAGACTCATTTTATTGTATATCTTAAATTTATATTTTTTTTTAAAATTATTTTTATTGACTGAGCATGTTAAAAGTGTTTTCACTTTCCATCAATTGGGTAATTTCTTTTGTAATTATAAGCTAGTGAAGGTAGTATTTTAAAAACAATAATACATATTAATTTATAAATGACTAATTTAATTATTTTTTTAATATTTATAAATTAGGTATTTAATTATTTCATTTGCATTTTGGATGGGATGAAGTGTTATATAGAGAAATCTCAATTTTTTAAATTTTCTATATTTCATTTAGACATATGCTAAAGACAAGTAAATCAAAGAGCTATGTTTGGATGAGAGAAAAGTTAAAAAAAATATTAGAGGGAATATTAAGAAGAATTTTTTGTTTTTAAAATGGCAAAAAAATTTACTATTTTTAAGAGTTTTTTTCCTAATATTATTGCCTCTATAATTTTCTTCCCATCCGGTTAAGAAAAATAAAAAGAAGATTAGAAGGTTTTAATCTAATTAACTGGAAAAAGTTATAAATAAGTCTCAAATAAAAAGTTTAATTTATTTCCTCAATTTAATTTTCAAACCACATTTTGTTTTTTTTTTGCCAATTTAAAACCAAACTTCTGCATTTAGTATTTACACACAAATAATTAAAACTTGTAGGTAAGAATCTATTTAGTTGGAACCTACATATAATTATCCATTTTTCCACCTTTATTTGGCCAAAAAAATTGGTTATTACGTTTTTTTTTTTATCATTTTAGCTAACAGTTTATTGGTGTATTTATTCTTTATATTTAATCTTCATCTTTTCAAGTTCACGATTTAAAATTATTTGAATTTGATCCATATGCTTAAAATAAAATTTATAAAATGTTATTAATATGCATATATGTAACATCTAAATTTCTTAAAATGAAAATTGAGTAAAAACATGGATGTCAATATCAATATAACTACAAAAAATTGTAAAAGAAAAAACACACAAATATAGGGAGAATTGTGCATTTGTAAAAATATTTGATAATTGTGACCAAGAAGAGCAATAGTGGGAGTGGATTACTGATAGATGCATGACCCACATGGAATCCCGTGGCTCAGTCTCACACCAATAAACTCATAACACAACAACTCTCTCTCCAATCTGTCGTTTGATATATGGCCCACCCCACCACCGCCCACCGCCCTCCTAGCTCCTAACTGTACCTCCTTCAGTCAACCGTCGGTCAGACAGTTTTTCTTTATTAAAGGGTGAGGCGGTAACGGTAACACATTCTTGACTATGTGCCATGTTTGGTTTGTCCCCAAATTCAAAGAAAATTTAAGTTTTAAAAAAAAATTAAAATAAATAATTATATTTGTTTAAAAGAATTTTTAGATCAAACTATAATTTAAAATTAAAATTTCAGATAATATGATCAGAGTAGTCTATAGAATAGTAAAAGAATTTATGAATTAACTAATTACTATATTACTCTTATTTTTTCGCACACCCTCTCTATTTTCTCTTCTCTCTTTTCTGTTTTACACCATCTCTCCTCTCTTATATCTCATGTACATTATCTCTTATCTCTCATCCCTCATCCCTTCTACACTATCTCTTCTCTCTCATATCTCTTCTACACCTTATCTCCTCTCTCATTTCTCTTATATTTAATAATCATACTATTTTTCGTAATTTATCAATAATAAATGTATTTTTAAAAATAATTATTCAAACACTCATTTATTTAAAACTATTTTTTTAAAATCTCTTCTCTAAAAGCCCTCTTCTGAAAGCGCTACCCAAAAGCCCTTTTTTCTAAAATTTTATTCAAAAGGGCCTTATAAATGTATGGAATATATAACTTTATTTATTGTATAATTAATATGTTACTAGATTATAAGATTATTTATATAAATTTTTTATTATAAGTTAAAGGATTATTGTCCAAATTTTTTATCAAAGACATAGGTTATGGGCCTCTTTGAATTAAGTCAAAACCTAAGTTTTAAATTTAGGTTTGAGCAAAATTTAAGTTTTGAGAAATTTTAAAATAAACAGCTATATTTGTTCAAATGGGTTTTTGGATTAAACCATGGTTTAAAACTAAGGTTTTAGATAAGTTGATCATAGTAGCTTATGAAATAGTAAAAGAGCTTATGAACTAATCAATTACTATATTATCCCTATTTTTTCTTACATCCTCTCTCATTTCTTTTCTTATACTCTCTCCTCTTATGTCTTATATCTCCTCATTTAATACTCATATCCTTTTTCATAATTTACTAATAATAAAAGTACTTCTAGAAATAACTATCTAAACACTAATTTATTTAAAACCACTCTTTTTTTATAAACTCATCTCCAAAATCCCTTTACTATAAGTTGTCCAAAAACTCTTTTTTTTTAAAAGTCTATTTTTAAAATCTTATCCAAACGAATCTATAACTTGGATGTTAATATTGACTTGACTATTAAAAATATTAATATTAATTTTTTTAATACATAAAGTAATTTTGTCTCTTTTTAAAATTTTTTAAGATAATATTGATATAAGAAAATTTTTTAGGATAGAATTAAACCTTAATCCTAATTTTTTAATGGTTATGAGAATTTTATTTCTTTTTATATTTATAACTAAAATATATTTAAGACACTATTACATTTAGAAAGAGAGTTTTATTATAGAATAATTACAATACACATTATTATAATATGTATCATAAAAAAATTAATACATATTTATTATAAATAATTAAAATTTTAATATTTATAAATTAATTATTTGACCCTTATATTAAAAAAATAAAAATAATAATAAGTAGAATAAAAAGTGTAATTTCATTTTCATCCCCCTCCATTTCAGAGGACATGAGTAGTTATGAATAGTGTAGCTCCCCATAAATCATGTATTCTCTCCCTTTTTTATACTAAATGTGACAAGTAGTTAAAAAATTTATTTTTTTTCCCAACCCCCGCTCTAATTATTATCAATACCAATCACAATATATATATATATATATATATATATAAGGCACTATCATTTGTAAAAACTATTCAAATCACGTGTATATGACTAAATATATCTATGTGATGCTATAAAATTGATATAAAGTTGTCATTGCAGTGGAAAACATATAATCCACATCCCACAAAATTTAGTTGTTACATATAAAAATAGCCTGGTTAAATTAATATATAGTTGATTCAACAGTATAAAATTTGATTAATTTTTTTAAAATTTTAAATTCAAATTTTAAAAATATATATATATTAAGAGAGACAATCATAAACTATAAAAATTAATTAATCAACTATATGATAATGGGATGTAAACAATATTATATATTGACTAATAGTACAATAGAAATGGCTGGTTAACTATAACACATTTTATCAAATTCCTATAATTCTGTCAGGTAAAACAGCGGAATTGATTGGGGATGTTAAATTTTGAGGAACAAGGGAATATGATATTTTACTTATTAATGTTTTCACCAATGATATCATTTTTAAATTTAAAAGATGATATGAGCCGTAGAAGGGGAAAACATGACCCCTTATGGAGCACAGGTGGATCCACTTCAACAGCTGTGAATCATCATTGTTCAATTTGATGTGTGTCATGGATCAGGTGGTTAGGCTGAGACCTCATGATTTGATGAGTTTTAAATTTTACTCAATACAATAATTGCCCAAATTACCTTTTCATTCCCATCACTTTGTGTCAATTTCATTCTCAATCTCACAACTTCATTCTATGTAAATCTTATCATATACTCCTTCTAATCTCATTATATTATAGGGCAAATCTTACTACTACACTAAATTTCAAAAGAAAGTGATTAAATCACTAATTTATTTTAAAATTAAATAATTCTTTTATTTTACCCATATTTAAATGACAAAATTTTATATTTGTATTACATTTTCTTTCATTGTCATGGCTTTAAATAAAGATGATATTAAAAAAAAACTTAATCAATACCCTATAAAATGACTTGTAATAAAGACGATCCTTATCTTCTAGACTATGACTTATAATAAAAATAGGAAGAAATATCTTTATAATTTTTTTAAAAATATTTTTGAAGTTAAGTTGGTTATAATTTCTTCTATCTTACTGTTAATTTCTTCAAATTTTAAATTATGTATAGCTAATTTTTTTAAGATCATGTTAGTATTGATTAATATTAATTAATATTAGAAAATTCTCCTTAGACATGTCCATAAAAATATTCAAATTTAAAAGAAGCACTTAGTCAGAAAAAATATTACCTCCGCTATTTGATATAAGCCATGGTTAATTAATTACCTTATAGATATTAAAAAATTATTAAAGTTGGTATAATTATTCTTCAAATTTTCCCTACACAGGGCTTATCTTTTAACATAAATGTTTTAGCCAAATCTTCTCACATAAATTTAATTATCTCTCTCTTATTGATTAATGAGTGATATTGAAAAAAATTATTTAAAAAATGCATACAATCTGCCATATGACTTATATTTTGTACCAATGCAACTTTCACTTACATTCAAAACTAGAGGCTTAAGTAATAAACTAACAGAAAATTAAACATGTATATAAATAAATAGTACAATAATAATAAATGATTTTATTTTTTATTTACTATATTAATTGATTAATTTGATGTGTCTGTTACCAGGAAAAACTAAAACTTAACTTTTTTTTTAATAATCCTTTAGACTATTCAGTTTTTTAGTTATATTATCATATATTTAAATAATTAATTAATTCATATCAATTTATGATATAGTAAAATAATGATTGCTAGAAAAAGAGTAAAACTTTATACAAACCAGTTTTAATGTCATGATTTAATTGATGGTGGTTAAAAAAGTTTTAATCAATAAACAACTGAAAAAGGTAGTTAATTTGATTCAATCAAGCAGCAATTTAATGTCAATAATAATAATAATGAGTCAGAAAAAGACATGAAGTTGGCCTTGCCTTTGTCTTGCCCATGTCCCTTCCTCCTTCACTTTTCCATAAAAACACCAAAAATCAAAAGAGGGAAAAAGTCTCAACAGTGATGGCAAAACAAATGCCCCTCATCAAGGAACACAAATTTGAAACATCACTATGTCTTCATCATTAGCATGTGGGTTGTCTTTGTGCCCAGTTGTTGCTTTTAGTAATTTTTTCCTTTTCATGTTTTTTTGGGGTGTTTGATTGGTGTTTTGGATTTTTTTTTTAAATTGTTATTTTTCTTTTAGATTTGTCCAAAGAGTAAATTATATTTCAATTAACTTTTTCAAACTTAAATTCAGACAAAAGTCAATTATATATAATATGATTTATATTTGAATAGATATTTATAAAAAATTATTTTAATAATATATTAAAAAGTCAATTTTATAATATTTAAATAAGAAAAATAGTTAATAGGGGATTTGGAATGGAGAGAAGGGGAAGAGATGGGAGGGAAAAAGTTTTACTCATTTTTTCTTATTTAGTATGATATATTTTTTTGAAAAATTTTCGTTCCCCTCTCCTCCTAACATTCACCTTCAAAATGAGGGAGATTTTAGAGAAAAATTAAATTTGTTTACCTTATATTAATTATTATATTTATAACATTTTTTTAATATATTCAAAACATATATTCTGTATCACATAATTATTTATATAAAATATTTTCTCTCTCATTCTTTATTAAACAAAATAATATAATATTAAAATCCTTCACCTCCTCTCTATAATTAATCCAAATAGGGTAGTATAAAAATATTTCCCTTCTCTCCAATAAAATCTCTCCCATTCCCTATACCTCCATCGAGTTAAATATACCCTTACATATTTTGTTTGAGCTTATATGTGTGTGAGTTGATGATAGGTTAAGAGGCTGAAACTGAATTGTTTTTTTATATACCAAGGTGATAATATAGATCAATCCATTTAACTTGTGAATTATTTCATTTAATCTGAATTGAATGAGCTAGGCGTATTTACCGGTATTCATAAGACTTTTTTAAGTAAAGTCTTAATGGTGGGGTTAATTGTCTCACATCCACCATATTTAATTAGTTTTGACATTTCTAAAGTTTTGGTAAAATTAAAGGGGGGGAAAACTGCCACACTCACACATTAAAAGTGTGTACTTGTCAGGTTAGGCCATTATTTTTCAATCAATCTAATTATCCCATCCTCTTTCTCAACTCCCCTTCACCTTTTCCTTCAAAACTTCTGGGCGGAAAAAGGGGGGGTGGGGGGAAGTTAAATTATATAAAAATCCCCTTTAACTTTAAACAATATATAAATAATTTTTTAATTTTAATAACATACATGCACGAATTTTTTAATTTATGTCAATTATCAACAAATTATTAGTTAAAATTATAAATGACATCATCCTATAAAAAATATATAAATTCAAATCCCATAAAATGCACTTATTAGAAGAAACTGTTTATATTTTAAGCCTAAAAAAATTATACATGTCAATAACTCTAACTATTGATTATATACTCCCTTTAATTTTATGTTTTATGAATAAAAAGATAAAACCTTTTAAATTTTTATGGATAGGCAGTTAATAAATTGAAATCTAACTTGGTGTGGATAAGTAATGTATAAAATTAATTTTATCATAGTTAACTACATGAATATAAAAATTTAGAAGAGGATTAATTGTAAAGTTTAAAAGTTATAGATGCCATATTTATATATTTTAAAGTTTATGGAGAAATATATATAATTTAGGGGTGAAAAGGGCCCACCCATGTATTTGCATTAATTGCCTGTGTTTGCTAGGTGATCAACTTTTTTACCACTATTTTTCACTAATGATCCAAGATTATATTAGTGCATGATCTAATTTAATCAGAAACAAATATCTTACATGCAACGGTCAACGGCATCATGGGCCCACTACCCAAAAATTTTGTACATGTTCTGATCATTTAGGGTCACGTTGGTATGAATAATTTGGAGGGAGGAGAACTCCCTTTATTTGATTAATTTAAAATATTTAAAAAAATTATTCCTTTCTTTTTTAATTTTATTTTCTCTTTAAAATTGAGAGAATTTAAAATAGAGATATATTTTTATTATTTTATAATATTAATATATTTATAATTTATTTTAATATCTCAATATTATCTCAATATTATATTTTAATAAAATAGTCTATAAAATAATATAAAATAAATTTATTTATATAAAAATATTTTTCTCCTTTTCTTTTTTAAACTAAATAAGATAATATGAAAATTCCTTCTCTCCCCCTCCTCTCTTTATATTAATCTAAATAAAATAATAAAAAATATTTCATCTTTTTTTTTCATTTTTTTATTAAAATCTTCCCCTTCTCTTTTATTTTTCTGTTGAGCCAAATAAATCCTTAGTTTATTGCTTTTGTTTTTCGTTTGCCCTTTGTGGGTACAACAGATACAATCATGCTGGATCATATACCTCCTGCTTCACCCTTCTTTAATTTGCTAAAAAAAATGCGAGCGATATGCTTGTTAAGAAAATTAAGACTAAATTATATAAAACCAGTAGCATCTTTTAACAATATACAAATAATCTTTAATATTTAAAAAATAATAATAAACATTTTTCAACTTTAAAGTTTATGTGAATAACCCTCAATTTTCAATTATATATTCTCTTAAATTATTGTTGTGTTTAGATAATTCTCTCAAACTTTGAATTATGCATCGATAACAATGAACAAAATTAGTCACAGGAGAGTTATATTGTTTTTTTTAAATGAGGTAAAATGATATTAATAAATAAAAAATTACATTACAAATAACTAAAATAAGGTTATATGTAACAATGGTACATCATATAAAATTTAGGGGGTTTTGTGCGATTTATCTAAAAACGTACTTATGCACTCATTCATGAGATTTGTAAATGGTTATGTTGTATTTAATGCCTTAGAGTTTTTTTTTTGTATCACATAGTAATTTAAAACAATTTATAGTATAATTTTTTTAAAATATTTTTTAATAGCAATCGATATCATCAAGTAATTTTTAGCACAATTTTATCTTTAAAATATTTTATTAGTAGTAATAACTTTCTTAAATTATTTTTCCTCTTTTATTATTTTCTATTGATATTAAAACTATAAAAATTTATATTTTTCCTATTATATTTTTATACTTTCTCATATACTATTCTTTCCATTTAAATAAAGAAATAAGGTCAGCACTTCACCCTTTCAACATCGGTTTATGTTAGTTATACAAATACACAATAATTTAGTAAATGTGTATGCACATCTTTGAGCTTTTTTGTATCTAAATATATTAATTTAATAAAACTTCAATAGTTCAATATATATATACATATATATGTTCAATCAATGTTAAAGTGTTGATAATGAAATGAAGGAATACAGAAAACAGGATTGAAAGAAGGAGGTCCCGCCTGAGTTGGCAATGATAAATTGTTTCACGTGCTCACTTTCATCTTTCATTGTGTGTGGCAATAAAAATTAAAATAAATAATAAAAAATATATTCATATATTATAAAAATATGAATTTAATTATTGTTATCATTATAATAATTTTTTTAGTATATAATATTATATATTTTTTATAAATATTCTCTAAATCTAAAAATTATATTTTAATTTTGAAAGATGATTGGTATTAAATTTATCTAAATTTTTTTATATATATATAAAAAAAAATCTTTCACGAGTCTTGGTGGTTGTTGGTTGGTTGGTTGGTTAGTGGGACGTAAGACGACATAGATTCTTTTTGTTTTCTCTTCCCTCAAAATATCTTCTTAATTTGAAAAAGAAAAAAAAGTTACTCGTATGTTTGATATGTCCACAAGAATCTTCAATATCGATATAACTAATATATATATGTGTGTGTGTGTGTGTGTATCCTGAATATTCTTAAATCTAGCAATAAAGTGGCTCCCTCGAGATACTATAATACCCGAGCCCCACATAACCTAATTTTAAGAATATCAAATGAAGTATATAGGATGAAAATAAATACAAAAATATAGTGTTTTATACGTGGAAAAAAAATCCTCCACAAATGAAATGTGCGTAGGTAAAAAAAATGTGGAATAAAAAAAACAGGAGAAACACCTCTTTAAGTAACGTTTAGAAAGAGAGATTGCTCAAAATTTTGGATCGTAAGTGACTTTAAATAATAATTTTTTTTGGCAATTTCCCCTATTTAAGTATTAGTAGAAGACTTTTTGCCCAAAAAGATAAAGAGAATTGGAGAAGATTGAGAATAAGTAAAGAGAAAAGAACAAAAATCCCTATTCTCCAAAAATTACTAAAGAGTGGCGAGTAGGTTGGGACAAATTTGTAATTTCACCTCCTATTTTTTGAGGTGTGCATGGGTTGGGTAACCCCTGTTTACTGTCCTACTAAAAAAAATATAGGTTATATTTTATACCTTATTCCCTGCCTAACTTGATAAAAATTTTAATTATTTTGGATTGAGTATAGGTAGATTGGGTATACCCAAGTCTTGATTCCATACTCATATTATAAAAAAAAATATATAATTATAAACTTTTAAAATAATATCATATTCATATGTCTTCAAGAGTTAAATAATATCTATAATCCACTAAGAATAAAGCAACAAAAAGATAATTATTAAAGTATTAAAATTCATAGCATATAAAGAAATCTAAGTAGTTTTGTAAATTTAACTTTACATCAATCTTCCCAATATTAACAATGATGAATCATTTAAAAAGATAAAATAAATAATTATAATTTATAATATAATTATATGATGATTAGCAAAGTTAAAAAAAATCAATAAAATTATAAATATTAAAAGATATAAATTACCTACTTAACTATTCATACTGCTAAAATGACTATTTAATTATTAGTAATTATCATATTTTTTCTTTTAAGTGTATCTAAAGGGGGGGAAAAAAAAAGAAAACGTGCTCATACACTAGGTAGGAAGGGGCAACTCTCTATTGGGTGTTTAGCCTAAAAAAATATGAGTTATATTTTATAATTTAATATATAATTTTATTCTATATTTATTAAACTGAGTAAAATTTTTTATTACGGATTTAGGTAAATATATTAAACTATAAGCTATATACATATCCCTAATTCCTTCAACACCGTCACAATTTCATGAAGGCTTTGCTTTGCCTGAAGAAATTATTAAAGGAAGTTACTCTTTTTTTTTTCTCTAGTGATAAAGGAAGTTTCTCCTTTATCCCAAACAAACTTATACCAAAATTTGGAGGGTCAATACATTATTGTTTATCTATATTTTTAATTTATCAAATTTTTTAATTTAAAATATTAATATCTATATTTTAATAAAAAGTTAGAATATTTTATCTTTTAAATGACTCAAATTTAAAATTATAAAGATTAAAATTAAAATAAAAATAAATTATAAAAAACAAATATTATATTAACTAAATTTTTAATAACTATTTTTTTAAAATAATAAATTTATTTTTGTATTAATAAAAAAAATTAAATAACGTTACAACACATCAAATATTTTAGATAATAAATTATAAAAATAAATATATAATTTATTATGTATATACTGAAACTTTTTAAATAAATTATTATATTACAGTAGTACTATTTTATTATAATTTTAATTATAATATTTAGAGATATATTATAGTTTTTAAGTATATAAAATTAGTTTTAAAAATAATTAATAATTTATCTTATTTAATATTAATATTATTTTAAAAAAAGAAAAATATGAGTTGATCTATTTTTTTTAAAAAAAAATTCTAAACATTCTATTCAGACAACAAAAACTCACAACCCCATTAGATTTTTTTTTATGGTAATTATATTTAAAAGTGATTGATTATTATTTATGACCTAGCTCCGGTAACAAAAACAAAAAACAATTGGTCATTAAAGTTTAAAAAATAAAAATAAAATAAATTTCATGACATCATATTAATATTATATTATACATCATAGTACAACGGTGAAAATATCTATCCTCTATTACTGCTTCTCCTTTCTCTCCCCATAAAAATATCTTTCATTCATCCCCACTCCACCTCCGCCGCCGCCGCCGCCGTCTCCGATTCATCCTCCCCCTCCTCCGCTGCTCCGATACATCTCAAGAGAACTGAGACTTGACAAATCAATACCATGAAAATCTTGAATAAAATTACAAAGCCAACCAGAATTTTTTTAAATCTAGTCCATAGCATTAGGACCCGCACAAGCTTTCAACACTGGACTCCAAATCCATTGCACCAAGAACTTCCTTCCATTTCTTCCGTTCAAATTGAACGTTCTTCCCTTACCGTCCTTCATCACTTGCCCAATGTACCCTCCGCCGCCTCCGGTACCGTACAAACCCTCACACAAATCCCCGATCTCCGTCGGAGCCGTTGGGTCCTCACCGGCGTACCAAGCATTCACCAACGGATTTGACGATAGCTCAGCCAATTCATGCCCAATCACGCTGATCATCCCGTCGACGCCGACATCACTGTTCGGGGCCTTCAACGCTCCAGGTCCCCCGCCGGCCATGTACCCAGGGATTGCAAACGGGTACGCACAGACCTCCGGACATTGCTTGCCGGAATTCCCGACCCAAGCGTACGGAAGGGTGTATCCAACCACGGAAGGGAAAGTAAAGTAGTGGAACCCACACACAGCACGGCAGAAATCCTGCATCGTAACATCCTGAGAAGTTAAAATAAGGTAAATCCCCTTCCGGTGATCGACAGGGAACGGAGCAGATCGGACGGCGGAAGCGATAACTTCCTGAACCGATAACCGAGTGAGCTGATTCCCATGAGAGTACTTCACATCGGAATACTCCCCAGCAATGGTGATAGTCCGGGAGATGTTAGCACCTGTCTGGTCAGTATAAAGCGAGACGGTCCGCCACCAGTCAGCGACGGAAGGCGACGGCGCGTTAGGAGTGGAAATAGACAAGAGGAAATCCTTGATAAGAAGCTTCTGAGGCTGAGCCCATTTGCCGTACCAAATCAGGTAAACATTAATAGGAGAAGAAAGAACCGGACCCATGTGGTACCGGAGGTTGACGAGGTCGGAGGATCCCTCGTAGCGCTTGGAGGAAGAGAGGGTACGGGGAGGGAGCTTGGGGTTGAACTTGGAGTACTGAGCATTTGTGTTTAGAGTTTGAAACTGGGGGTCAGATGCAAGGAGAGGATGTAAATAAGAGAGAAGGAGGAGGAAGAAGAATTGGGGCAATGAGAAGGACATGGTGAGAGGTTGAGACGGCGGAGGAGTGGGGGAGGAGTGGAGGGGGTGAGGGGGTATATAAATGAGGAAGGGGATGGGGGAGGGAGTGAGAGCGAGGGAATTGGCTGGATACAGCTGCCATATTGGGTTTGTGGGGGGGCGCTTTATCTGAGAGGGAAGGAGGATAGAGAAACATGGATTTTTTTTAACAGAATTCCTACGTAAAAGAAATTACTACTAAAAAATTTTATAAAAAAATTATTATTAAAAAGTCTCTGTTATCATTTTTCTCATTAAATTTGATATCATATTACATAATTTATTATTTATATCAATTAACTTGCTATATCTTCAATTATTATTTATATTACATTAAATTATTATCAATTATTTCTAATTATTGTTTATACTGTATTAAGTTATTATTGTATATTTAATAACTTATTATTTATGTATAATAGTAATTTAATTATACAAACCGAATTTTTTATTTTAAATTTTTAAAACTATTTAATTATTTAATAATTTCATATAACTTTTTAATAATAAGTTATTTTTCATTGTAACTAATCCTCCCTGCCTTTCTCTCCCTTTCGAAACCTAGGGGAAATATGATTTTTCGAAATCTATATATCCTCTTTTTTTAATTTTTTAAAACGGATTAGACTCTATGAAATTTCTTTAACTCCTATGAAATCAGTATATCTTTTCTTTTTTTAACCCTTTCGTTTCGTTACGTGTCACTTGCTTTTGTTCTTCTTCTTTTTTTGATGCAAGTGTCTCTTGCTATTTTAATTTTACTCTCTCTCTCTCCCCCCCCTCTTTCTTGGTCTGCTTTTTTTTCACTTTTATTATATTCCATTAAAAAATTGCTGGGCCGAGACCCAATAAAAGGAAGAGTGGGCAGAAAAATAAATTCGGTTGAGTCGGGCCACTGGTTTGAGATTTGCCTTTTATTACCTGTGAAATTCTCTCATAAGTAGCCGCTACTATTTCAAATTAAAGAGAATTAAGTTTAATAGAAAGAATTTAAAAATATCTCAAATATAATTACATGTAATAAAAAATTAATATATTTAGTCAAAATAAAATAAGTGCGAACTCTAACATCTTGAAATTACAAGCAAAATCGAATCGATTTTTCATGAATGAATGGATGTCATATATTTAAATCACTCCTCATATATATATATATATACAAATCACTAACTTATGAAAATAAAACAAGAATTGATTGAAGGCATTTACTTTTATTTAATCAATTCACAAGAATAACATCACTGGCTGCTGGTAAAAGCTTACACAAGTTAAAATTGCCGTGAAGTGAATTGATTCTCTTTTTTCAAATTAAAACGGGAATTTTAGTTGATAATTGGCATTTAATGTGATTCCCTTTTTGTCCCTGACATTTGTAAAAAATTACAATGTGGGAAATGATTCTTTTGTTGTGACATTTGGTATATATATCAAACTTTTCCTGCCAATGAAATTAATTCTCTTTTATACAATCTGGTAATAACGTAACTCCCATTGCAACAAGCTCCACACATTCTAGCTTCCAGGAGACTGCTGAATATGGAAATTGATCAGATGGAGGGAAGGATACTTGTAAATCCCTTCATTGGTCAATTAATTGATCATAACTCTTCTAATTTAATCTATATGTATTTCAGAAATTTTCAAATTAAAATAAAATTTTAAGGTTCTAAATTATTCAATTAAAAATTCTCCTCCATTGAAAAGTAAATCAGCATTCATAAGCTACATTTTTGTATACAAAAAAAAATTACGTGGTTTTGGCACTGATTCTCTACTAATACCATAGCACGGACTTAGGGCTCCGATAGTACGTATAAAATTATCTATTAAAAAAGTCCTCATAAAGATAAAAAAAATTGAACTTATATAGAATATAAACATATTCTTTATTATCTAATGTTAACATAAACTACATGTTCTTGCTCTGCGCTCATCCCAATACACTTCATTGCAGTACCAAAGGCCCATTTTGACCATTTTGAGCTTCTAAAAAATCAGATTGATGTAGATCAAGGCCTTTTCATTATTTCTCTGGGCCCCTTTTTACTAGTTAGGCCATGTGAGAAATCCAAGAGATAATAGATGTGGGTAGGGACGTGGTGTTTAGGACTCCCTGAAAAGACTAGTATCTTATAATATTTATGATTTTCTATTTCGTATACAACGCTTGAAAACTAATTTAAAGAAAATAAGTGTCAGAGTTTATGATGTTTATTGAGGTGAAAAATTATAAGAACTAAGTTATCTCCATTTAAATAACATACTAAACATTGATTTGTTTGGAGTCAAGAAACTATGGGAACTATGCTATTTTATGTTTTAAATTTAGGGTCTGAACTAATAATTGAGAAAAATTCATAGATAAAAAGTTATATTCTTCTTATCCTTAATATAAGACCTGATTGAAGAGTTGATATTTGTTATAAATATAATACATATTTTATATATTTATCTATATTTTTTAAAATTACTATTATTGATAATCCTTCAATAATAATAAAATAAAATAGGGTGAAAAGGAGTTAAAGAAGATGACTAAGATATTTTAAAAATATCGTATTAAATAATTTAACTAATTTTTAAAATATAAATAAATTAAATAAATATATATTATATTAGAGATGGGAGGAAGATTATTTATAAAAGGCTCTGTTTCAAAAAGTCCATATGAGCCTGTTCTATTGAGTCCATGAACCAAAACTGGTCCTTGGGCTTCAATCATAATGGTAAAACAAACTTATTGATCCATGAACATTAACCCTACTTGTGTTTCTCGAGCCATTGCTTAAACATCAATAACGGTTTGTCTAAATAATAAGTGGTTCAATATTATTTAAACGATATCTCGAATTTGGACCTTGACATATATAAAAAAATTTTATTATAAGACTCACCCACTATAGCCAAGTGCACGGTACAGGTCAGATCCGAATGTAGTCAGAATAAAGTTATGGTGAACCAGGTATGCAACCAAAAAAAATAAACCCCTCTCTAGAAAACAAATTAAGTATACAGATACATTGTCAAGAGACATGTTAAAGAGTATTTGAAATATAATCCTCTTATAAAATAATAGTTTTATTTTAGACATTTAACTCTCTCTTCTTAGAATGAGATACAACTACTCAATCTGCTGCCAAATTGGGTGTTACGATGTTGGGGGTTTAGTGTGTTTCAAAAGAAAAGAAGTTCCCCCTATTATTTTTTTATATATTTTTTTTAAAAATGAGTTAGATTCACTTATAATCAAAGGATAGGGTGAGATTTCATTTTCTTATAAGCGATACTAATATAAATAGGGCGAGTTACCTATTACTCTCAAACGTAAATATATATACTTAAGAGTTAGGATATCTCTCCAAATATCGCAACTAAAATTATAATAAAATAATATTTTTTAAATATCAAATATATTTTAAATAATTATATATTTTATCTTTTATCAATTGAATTGGTAAATTTTCCATTATTCAAGGAAGCTTCCGTGTATGTATGCTAAAGACGTGGATGTGGGCTAATGAGAAGGCTAAGAAAAGAAATAGGCTCACATGCCCTAAAAAAATTCATGGTTGAAATTTGCCAATTTCTCCCCCTAGCATGTCTTAAAACACCATCATTACCAGATCATTGTCCTGTTTATTATCGTATGTGCCAGAATAAGTCGCAAGGAAAATACCATCATATATGACTCGTACCACATTTTTACAAACGTTTCCCTAACATTCATCTCAGAACTCAATAGAGTCAACACCTCCTTCAGAGTAAGTTAGGTCACCTCTCCAAACCCTTCCCCAACCATGTTTTTCTGTATGGCTCAATGGTTGACAAATCAATGAAATTAATATGACTTTAAGGTTTTTGTGGATGAAAAAAAAATCACATTAGAAAGCTAAATCCTTAATTAAAATTTACTACAATATTTGATTCTAATCCCCAAAGTATTATATACCAAATAATTATATTAAAAAAGGTTCTTTATTTTTTTCCCCACAGCACGAAAAGTAAAGTTAAACATAAGGCTCAATTGTTCCCACATGACATTATTTTCCAAGGTGATTTAGCTTTAAGCAAAAATGGATAGTGATTTAGCCTGACATGCCTTCTGATTCTCCAAAAATCTCTCTTCATTCATATCTCAGTATTGTAATAGCATGTGAGTTAAATTTGGCATAGTATGGTTGGAGACTATATTATATCAAGACGTTTATATATATATATATATATATATATATATATATATATTGTTATAATTATTTTTAGAAAGGGGTTAGCCTCACACACAATCTAAAAGTAATGTAAAATTTCCCTTCTTCTTAAGCGATACCTATATTGGGTAGGGCGAGCCGTCTATTACCCTCAAGCGTAACCTAGGCATATATGAATTATAATGTTTTTTCAAATATTATGACTGAAACTATAATAAAATATTATTATTTATATATTAAATATGTTTTAAATGATCGTATGTCTTATACTTTCGCTAGTTGAACACACGTATAATAAGTAAAACATTTATATTTAAATTTAAAATATATTGTTGGCAGTATCGGAAATCTAAAAATTATGAAGATAATCAGTCAAAAGGTGCTATTCCTAATAGGTTACCTCAACTACGTCCCTATTTTATTTTTAATAATGCACAAATCATAATGCTTTAGCTCTATCCATCTACTTATCTGTATATTAAATCCAATATTTATTATGGATATATAAATCACCTCTGTCTTGTCCTTTTCTTAAGTAAAATTAAAATATTCTTTAGTACGGGGGTTGGGCTATTGTTGTTCTATATTTATCAGGGATCTAGGGATGTTTAGGTTTTAAGTTCAATTATTGGAAAAGATATTTTATAAAATTATGATAATTGGTAAAAAATTAAATTAATATTATAAAAAATAAGAATATTTTATTTTTAAACTATTTTTTTATTATTTATAAGTAATTGGGAGAACACTTCTGGGGACAGAAGGTACAATGCTCTCATATACTTAATAGTTGAATTTCATTTTAATCACATAGAATATATAATTTTCAAAAAATCCTACCATATTTTGGAAACTAAACTTTAGAATATTAAATTAATAAAAAAAATTCAAATGATTTACCTAATGCTATAATGTTCATTGAACATATATGAAAAAATAATCAAAATTAAATAATCAAAATTGGCCATGCTTATTTATGCAAACCTGAAATTTTCAACCATAAAATTTTATGGCTGATTCCATTGCTATCACTCAAGAATAACGCTTGAGAAAAATGAAAAAACAAAATTAAAGGGTTAATAATTATTATTATATTTATTGAATGAATAGAAATGAAAAATGGGGACCTACCAGAAATGCATGAAATGATGAAATTATTTATTTCATTAAATTTGTTGGTCCATAAACATGCTAATTATTATTTTAAAGGACTGGCTCTACTGAACTTCACAAATCACTTTCAATTAATAAAATCATATTAATTATTAGTTGGCGAAAAAAATAATATTAATACTTATCATAATTTTCATGTCAAAGTTAGTGGATCGTGTCTCACTTTAAAAAATTAATCTTTCCTTGTAAATTCAACCTATCTAGAACTTTCTGTTCAGCCCAGTTCATTGTTGAAATTGACAAATTAGTTCAAGTGATTAAATCCTATGAGTTTTACAAATCATCTTTAAATAATAATATTAATCATCATCATTATTTGAAAAATAATATAATTGTGTCTCCCTCAAAGCCTAATCTTCTCTTGTAAATTCAACATTTATAGTACCTTTTTTTCAAAGTCAATTAATTTTTCTGAATATTTTAATTTCAAGGAGTGCAAATCTAAGGATTAAAATATAATGTTTCATTGAACATAGATCCTAAAAACTTAATTTCTGTAATTTATTTATTGATTAAATTAAATTAAATTATATTATATTATATTATGAGATAATAATGATACAAACTAAAGGAGGTGATTGGAGGATGATTGATGAGGTTCACCAAGTGACAATTTAAAGCCTTAGCCACATAGAGATTAAATAATTATTTTTTTAATATAATAATTATTTTTCAATGCTCTTTGTGTTTGTGTGACTCTTCAAGCTTTTTATATCTCAAAACAAATCTGAGTGGCCACATAACATGACTTCTACTTTGGCATATTCCCAGATATTCCTTCTTCTTAACCTCTAATGGAACTAGTTTTCTTTAAATAAAAAAAATATGTAACATATAAATTTTAGGCAAAATTTTATTAAGACCATATTCAAATAATAATACCAAATAACCATAAAAATAAAAAATTATATTATTTTTCATAAAGAGATTACTTATACCCTCTAAATTTATAAATAAGTGTTGAATTGAATTTGATTATTTTTAAAAATATAAATTAATTTATCATGCTAAAACTTCATTTTATTTTTTGAATAAAGCTGGATATATTTCACAACAAAATCCAGGCAGTAGAGAACTACAAATCAACACTATCCACCTCCTCTCTACTAAAAGGGGTGATAAAAAGATTTAAAATAAAACATTTAATGAAGAGTTGTCAATTGCCTTATAATCATATTAGTTATTTGGTAAGCCGAAGGTTGTAGGCTCGATTTCATTTATAATTTTATATTCTAAGTGTCTACTTATCTAATTAAAAAATAAATTACTCTATAGCTAATGTAGCGAAAAAATTAATTGAGTAAATAAATATTTTTGTAAATATCACATTAAATATTTATGAAATTTTGTAATATTGCTTATATCTGGTGACAAAAGTTTATTTCATTTTGTTGCAAAAGATGCACTTATGATATTAAAGGGGGCTAGATCTGCTGGGAGGAGTTTATTTCTCATAATGTAGAGAAACAAAGTTTAAATTCCTACTAGAAAATATGTCATATATTTAGTATCTAATACTACCTTGATCTTAATTATATCCAATCGGATGATATCTCTGTATATAAAAAAAATTATTTGTGATGACTTCAAATTTTAATCTTTAAGATCATTAAATGATAGTGTTGCCAATTTCATGTCTCTTTCTGGTGAATTTTATTGAAGAAAAGTTGCAGTTGATGATTAAATGGCAAACAGAGTGAAAGGCAAAGCAGTGAAAAGAGCCAAAATGGAAGGCACTAATTAATACTGTCACACAGGCCCTTGTTTGTGATTCAGAAACTCACATGGTAAGGCATAAATTCCCTCTCTCACAAACACACCCCAATGAAAGAAGTGGGGGGGGGGGGGATAATCCTTTTGAATATTTCTGACCTACTTGACTTTCTGAAAATTTCATTTAATTGAATTAACATCATCTTCTATTCTTGTTTCTAGGATTCCTGCAACTATCTCTGAGACAAAACACAAAAAACAAGCATTACATGCATAAGCTCCCTTATTAGTTAGTCTCTCCCTTTAAAAATTGAGCACTTTTTTTTAATAAAGATACCCTACCAAATCTATATTATAAAACATTCGCCAGAATCAAGTAGCTAAGCCATTAAATTTATTTGAAAGTAGATTTTTTTATTTTTGAATTTATATTGTCTTTAATCAAGCTTTCCTCCTCTATTTTTGAAATTTTTTTTTATTTTTGTTATACTTCATCATTACTTGTTGTAAAATACACTTTTGGTCTATTATTGTAGAGTATGGAAACTGGTCCTATTACTTTGATTAAGTTAACATTGTTATTCAATATTTTAAGGTTAGGTCATTGAACCTTTTTCTCTTACTTGTATTCTTTTCATGGAAAAAAAATTAATGTTATGTTTTTTAATTATTAAAGCGTCTTTAATCATACCAATATACATTGGTCCAAGTGGAAGGGAGAAATGCCTTTGACTAATTAAACACAATGTCTTGAGTTTAAGTTTATATAAATATAAAAAAACATTTTTAAAAAATTTACTTTAAATTAAGTTTGGCAAGACTTAAATATGACATAATCAGATAATTGTAGGATACAAAAAGCATTTCTAATCAATCTGGACCATAAAAGAAAAGAAAATTGGTCTAGACCCAAAAAGATTTACTCATTTTGAATTGGGTAATTTTGTTTAGGTTTAATTTTTTTATATAAAAAAAATTTAGGTAGATTCGGTATTAATCTTCTACTAAAATTAGGGTACAACTATAAAGTTTAAAGAACGTTTACAAGAAACTTACAATATCACCTACTAAAATAAACTCTAATAATAATAGTAGAAATTGAACTCACATCCTTATGAGATATAAATATATTATTTATTATATGTGTCAACTCTTATTTATAAATTTAAATTTTGGATCTCATATTTAATTTTTATCATAATGGACTTATTGAACTGAACAAACTTTTCAACGTTTTGAAAGGCCGAAAAAACAAGGAGTTTTTATAGAAATGGAACCCAATGCTTCCAAACTTTTTTGCATTTATATTTTAGAACTTGGCATTTTGTTGCCATTCCAGGACTTAGTTTATTTATTAATTTTCATTATAAACTATTTATATTTTGAATTCATTGTTATGCGTTTATAAGAAAATAATTCCAACAAAGCTCAATATAACCACAACTTGGACATTATTTAATCATTGAACATTCAATTCCTTTATTGAAAACCTTTAAAAAATTAAATTAAAAACTATAATATTTCATGTTTTAATTATCATACCCTTATTGTTAATATTATGTTAAAGTTAACAATTTTTATTATATCATTTTTTATATATTTTTATTATATAGTACGTAATTCAAAAAATAATATTTAGCACTTGACATATAATTTTAATTTTTAATATTTAAAATAAAATATTTAAATAACACTTACACTTGACAAGTAATTTAAAATATTTTTTAAATACTTAAAAAAAATATTTATAATAAGAATATGAGGAAGTAAATGACACATAGTCGCAAATTGCATAAACCATTGAAAGTAAATTAGGGATTTAATATGATGATGGGTAAATTATTAAATAAAATTTATTCTAACATAAATTTAGTCACAATTTGTATAAACCGCTAAAAAATGTACCCGTTCATGTAATTAAGATAAAATAAAAGGAAAATTAAAGTATTTTACTCTAAAATTTATGGCCCGTCAATAGGAAGTATTAATTATTGGTATATGGAGTATAGCATTATTAACAGTGTAATAACAAAAACAAAATTAGAAATAGAAAACTAAGTTGTAGAAAAGCCAAAGCAAGGTAACTGAGAAATTAAAGGAAAACAACATCTCGCTATCTTTTCTTTTTCAGTCTTTGAATGCACAAAGAAAAGAAAGCAACATTTTACCCAATGCAATTGGTAATTGGTTTTTTCCAATTAAGGTTTTCGACATAAAACTATTCACTTCTTTTGTCTTAGGCCTTTTGGTCATCTTTATTGGAACATGTGTTGGTTCCACCTTGTCTCCAATTTGTTTCTCAAAAAACTAATTATTTATTAAAAAATTATGTGGAGGCATTATATTTATTATTTGTTTTTAAGAAAACTAAACAAATATTTGTTTTCAAAATTGAACCACACCAAAGAGTTCAACTATCTATCCAAGTTGAGTCTTACATCTAATTTAAGATTTTGGGGGAAAATATAGTTTAAAATAATTGAAAAATTAAATTTCATGTGAACCAACTCAAAAATTACCAAAGATTAATCAAATTTTTAAAATTACAATTGAATTTACACTTGATAAATGAAATTAAATTAATTAGTGGTCCATACAATTTCAGTAATAATCATCAATCACTTTCTTTATTTATCATCAATTTTTTTGGGTACAGTATTTATCATCAATTTTTTTTAAAAACCATGCGGTATTCTTTAACCGATAGTATAGAGACTAATCCTCTCAAGGCATAGAGATTAATAAATTGAGTTTTACCTATCTCAATAATTTTTTTTCATACAAACAGTGTAATTCGAATCTAAAATATCACATTTAAAGAATCTAACTATTTATCAATTTAATCAAATTTTATTAGTTATTTGTCATAAATTTTGTCCCACCCTGAGTTACCCACAATGGCATTAATTTATTAGTCAATGGGTTGCATCTTAAATGGGCTGTGGCCCAAAATTGAAAAATGGGGCCCAGTAACAAAATTATTGACCCTACAAGACCTAGAATGATGGTCAGTCATAGTTATTAATCATGTGATTAGACCTTGATTTGGATACTAATTTACTGGTTAACACACTTGGTAAAATCCTCCTTTATATATTTTTAAATAATTTTGAATTGTATTATTCATGGTTTATGAATAGCAACATTTCTTGGTACATTATATATTGATTTTGATTATATATTTGTTATTGAAATTTGTAACAATTATTTTCAATAAAATTTATTATTTTTTAATTAAATATTATATTATATTTTTAGTTGAAAATGATTAGGTAATTTTCTTGCAACTTATGGAAGTGATAATAACTTGTATATTTTTTAAATATTATATTTAATTTCTAACCTTGTGCAAAATCTCTAGTCAGCATATAAGAATATGAACTACTCTTCCGATCATTAAGAATACAATAAGTATTTTTTTTAATGTTAATAGTTGATACTGAGTTGTATACTCCTTTTTCATGTGAAAATTGATAGCTCAAAAATATTGCACCAATGAAAGCTTAAGATACCAATTGCTCTTATAAGAAAACTTTCACACAAAAACTTGCTCTTTAACTTTAGGACAAATATATAAAAATACCCATGAAATTTTACTTAAGAGGTGCCCAACACTATCTAGTTCTTTTACCTGCAAAAGTAACTATAATATTATAAAATAAATATAAATTTATTTAATTGACCTTTAGATAAGTAATTTTTAACTAAAAATATTGATATGAATGTATATATGATATAATTATTAGTTAATATTATCTATTGTCTATAATCTATTAATTAATATTAATTTATTATTTTAATTATAATTGTTTAATGGATGGCTATACGTTATTATAGAGCGATATTACACAATTCTTTAAACTTTAATTGAAAACTAATTATATTAATTGCACATGAAAAAAACTTCTAGAGGAAATGAGGGAGAGGGACTTTACAGTGAATAACAAAAACCATAGGGCATAGATAACAAAAATATGAGAAATGAATCACACGGAAATTTTTATAAAAGAAAAATAAAATTCCATGTATAAGCCATTTGGTAGGTGGGTCTACTCGTACATTTGTGGGGAACATCCTTCCCCATTTGTGATCGTTATGGCTCCCATTTTATTTTAAAAAAATAATATTAACTTTTGATATAAAATAATATTTAATTTGATATTGAATTATTATAAAAAAAATTCTGTAATAGGTATATGTGGACATGATATACCCGTACGAATTTTCCAAACATAATAAGATTAAACGCGTGCATTTGTGCAAGTGTTTTGAGGTGTTAGATGTAAATTAAATAAATAAATAAATATAATAGGTAATTATGCAAGGGATCAAATTTCAAAGCTGACTAGAATTTTGATGGGGACATAATTGCCAGGCCCCATGTCCAACAACTTATTGTCACCCACACGCAAACGCGTTAATAGGCCATCCTTTAAAAAAAAGGAAAAATTGACCTCTCCGCTCATCAGGTAACTTTAATACCGATTATTCGTAAATTTAACTGATAAAAAAATAAAATATATAATTATTTAAAATATATTTAAAATTTAAAAAATATTATTTTATTGTCATTCTAATTACGATATTTGGGGAGATATTCTATCTCTTGAGTGCCTAGGTTTACGTTTGAGAGTAATAAACAACTCGCTTTACCCGATATTGGTATCGTCTAGGAGGAAGGGAGATTTCGCCCTGCCTTTAGATCATGGGTGAGTCTAATCTCTTTTTAAAAATTTTTTTATAAAAAAAAACTTCAAGACCCATCGTCCGTATGATAATCTAGAAAGTATTTAATTTAAAAATATTATTTTATTATAATTTTAATTATAATATTTAAAAAAATATTATAATTTTTAAATATTTAAATTTATGTTAAAAAGTTATTAGCTAATTTATTGTACTTGATATTGATATTTTTTTAAAAAAAAAAGAGAAATAAGATCATAGATAAATTTAATATTTTTTTAAAAAAAATTGTATTAAAAAAAATTCTTCTAAAAACCTTTACCAAAAAAGAAAACTTCTTGCAGAAACTTTGTTCCTCTTCTTTCCTTATTTTTGGTTTCTCTGTATAAACTGGCAAAAATTGAACTTTAACTAAATAGTTAAAAAATATAGTTAAATACGAACAGTGTTATGCCTCATTGTTTGGAAATTTTATCTTTTTTATTTTTTATATGCTTTCTTCAACTACAATATCAATGTTGTTTCTTTACATTTCTTTCTTAGTTTTCTCCAGCATTTTATTTTCCCTCTATCCTATTGTAACTTGTGAATCTTTACCTCTTTAATTATTTTTTTTATCTTTTTCAAAAAAATTGCATCTTGAGAAGCGAAAGCATAATATGGCACCAAACTTTAAATAGGGACAACTATTTTTAAAAAATATCACATATTAATTAATTTAATTAAATTTTTTAATTAAATAAAATTAAATATATTATATATTAATGATAAAAGAAATATTTTGTTTAGTGATTTATAATAAGAACCAATCATTCATTTTAGAAAGTACCACTAGCATCAAAAGGAGTATCCAATTATATCTATTAATTACACTTGAATCACACGAATATAAAATGTTTCAACTATTTTCTTTTATTTTTCTTAGATTCGATATAACCAATTTATATTTTAATATTCTCAAATTTAATTAGTGGCATAATGACGCCAATATGATTTTTAACAGTTTTTTTTATGTTTATATAGTGCGTGTTTCATAACCCTCTCAAACCACAATTTTAAAAAAAAAATTGGTCAAAACTTTAATTTATAAAAATTTTAAAATAAATAGTTATATTTGTCCAAAAGAGTTTATAGATCAAACAATAACTTAAAATTATAATTTTAGACAAGTTATTAGGAATATCTTTTAAAATAGTAAAAGAACTTATTGACTATTCAACTATTATTTTACTTCTATTTTTTTTCACACACTCTTTACTCCTTTCCCCTCTCATTATACTTTTTCTTCTCTTATCTCTAATACAATTACAATCGTATTAATGTCTCTATCGTTGTCGCTATTTTCTCCCTCTGTTATTAGGTCGTTGCTGTCATTAGTCTTCTTCCTCCATCACTGATGAACATAATTTCCTCCTTTGTCAATGGTCATCATCCTCCATCGCTAATTGTCGCCCTTCATCTTCTTCTGTGGGTAGTAGAAGAGAAAATACGAGAGAGAGAAAATAAATTATTTATTTTTTATAAAATTAAATAATTTATGATAATTTATCAATACTAAAAATAATTTTGATAATAGTTATTTAAATATTTATTTAATTAAAATTATTGTTTTTCATATAAATTCTTTTCTAATTTTTTTTCAAAAACTATAAAAAACTATTTTTTATATATCAATTTTTTTAAAAATCTATCTAAATATATATAATATGTTGAGTTGAAGACTCAGGTTGGTATAATTTTAAAAAGTTTAAATAGTTGAATTAAATAATATCTTACACTTAATGTTATCTTCGAACACATTAATTTTGGATAATGAGGGAATTGTTGTGTACATAGTGTGACAATATTGTTTATTTTTAATAAGCATAAGTATATTATATTATTTAATTAAGAATCTCGTCTAATTATAGAGTCCGTTAAATAATTTTTCTCTTGCACGCAACTTCCCTGTACTCACGATAATCTTATTTAAACCAAAAAAAAAAATACATTTTATTCAAAAATATTGAGCAATAATTCTCAAGGACCATGTACGATTTTTTAAGCAACGTTACAACTTGGAAGCTACCTATCTTTCATTTCTTTAATAATTAGCATTTTGTTTTTGACTCCATACTTGCAATCCAATATTATTTGCATCATTACATTTTTTTTGTCAATAAATAATTTTTTGGTCAAACGATAAAAATTTTAATACGTATAAATTTTGGTTATGTTATTAAGACATTGTTTGGTTAGGATTTTTAAAAAAAGGAAGGGATGCAAATGTGTTTAGTTAAAAAAAAATTGAAAAGTGTAGAGGTTTAAAATTTTATTATTTTATGCTCCTCTCTCCTCATACTCCTCTCCTTTAAAATTGGGAGTTTTTTATGGGGTGAAATTTTTTGTTATATTCTTAACAAAAATATTAATAATATATTTTTCTTATTTGAATGTTATCTCTCTTAACTTAAAATTATTTATCTATTGCATATAAATTTTTTTATCATATATAAATTATATAATAAGTTTTTTAATATTCATATTTTAAAAAATAATAATTTTGATGTAATTATTGTAAAAGAATATAAAAAAAATTAAATAAAAATATAAGAATATATTTATTAATTTATAATTAATTTTCCTCCCCACCCCTTTAAGTCAAACAAGAAATCTTCCCTCTCACACTATATTCTACTTTTCAATCAAATAAAACTTAAGTCTTACTTATCATGCTTTATTTCAATTGAACTAAACAATGGCTAAGTAATATTGTTGCTTAAATCTTTTACGTTTAAAGAATTATCTGAAATTAGGTTTTACAAGGCAATGAACAACATATGATATGAGAAATAAATCTCATTGTTAATTGTTTGCAAATTAGAACAAATGATTATAAATCAATCGCTATCATTTATATAATATATTTTTAAGAAAAAGGAGAAAAGAAATATAGGAATATGGGTCCTAGTATGCCTTTTAGGGGGGAAAACAGGTTTAAAAAAGATTCGACACGTGTCAATTAAAACACCGGTAATAAGAAAAGGCCATAAGAAAAAGAGAGATGTCACATCACTATTGGATAAGGAATTTTTAACTCTCACTCCCTCATTGTTGTTGTCCCCCTCTTCTCTCGGTTTTAGTAAAACAAAAAAAAAAATCGTGATTTACTTATTTCTATTTATAATAATATTTTAGCTCTAATTTTTAATATAATAATTTAGAGAGTTTTATTTAATTATAAATATAAAATTATAATATATTATTTATATAATATTTATTATGTTTTAAAATAATTTTTATATATTATAAATTGATTTATAATACTCACCTATTAAAATCTCATTTATAATATATGTAATTAAATTTTATATTAATGATATGATAGGTATTATATAATATATAAAATTATTTTAGAAAGATCATGTTATATTTTTTATAATTAATTATTTTTTAAAATTAATTAAATAATTTTTGTATTAAATATATTGTGAAAAATTTTAATAACTTATTTAAAATATTTATTATTATTTTTTAATTTTTCAACTCACGAAGTTCTATATTAATACTAGGTAGTCAAATTTCATTAATTGTCTGTGTGCCTAAATTACTGTTTACCCGAGGCAGAAAGAGTACTTTTGAAAAAAATATTAGGTGTTTTTAATATATTTACTATATTTAACCCTAATTCTAATTCTGTATACATATTTGATTTTATGATAAAAAATGAGAGAGGATTTTTTTCTTCATTTAATTTTGGGAGCCTATCGTGGATCAGGTACATTTCTCTGCATTTGTGCCGGATCCCATGACCTAAGTTTTAATTATTTTAATGATTTCAAGAAAGAAAGTTGGATCCAACGGGCAGGAATGGAGATTCTCCACTCCCTTTACCATGGGGATGCGCACACTCTGTCCTACCACTTTTTAGTTTGCAGCAATGAGTATTGCGTATTTAATTGATGAGTACTCATTCGTTTTCGTGTGGACTAGGCAATGTCTCCCCCAAAATTCAAAATCTGCCTCTCCCAAGCAACCTTTTTTCTCATCTCACGTAAAATAAAGTTAAATAGCTTTTTCTTTATCTTTTTTAATATAAAATTAAATAAATAAAATTACTGAAAAAATACTTGTTACAAAAATTATTATGGGAAAGTATTTAAGATCCAAATTTTTTACAAAAATTTTCTTTAATCACACCATAATATATTTTTAACTATATATAATATATTTTTAATTGTGGTTAAATTTCTTCTATTTTATATATAATTAAGAAATTATATATAAAAAGAGAAAAATTATATCGACAAAAAAAAATGTTGCACATCTGTTATTAAATAAATTTTAGACATCTTGAAACAATAAATTTTTCAACAATTTTCTCATTAAATAATGAGCCCGGACATTGTGTTAAGTCAAGATAAGAATTTTGCTATTTATTTATAATTTATAATTTGTGTAATAATGTGATATTTTATAAATTTAAAAATGTGTAGGTGATAAATTACTAATAAGATGCATTATTTTAAAAATCAAGAATAATGTAAGATTTTTCCCTTCTGAGCACCCCAGTATATAATATATCCGCCTAATTAAAAATTAAATTCTTAAACGTACTATTTTTCCTAGGCTTTGGTTTCTATTTTTAGTTTTTCCAAAAATTATATCAAATGTTGTTGTGTTTATATTTTATTTTTTTATATATAAAATTTAAATTATATAATTTTAACTAAATAAAATAGTATATAAATTTCAATGCAGTATTCTAGTTAATGACATTAAATTATATGAAGATATGTTCTAAAATAAAATTGTGAATAATAAAAATATTAAGCCATTATATATAAATAATATGTAGCTCATTAATTTTTTAAATTAATTTATGTAACTTTTGAACTACTACGTGTACATCAAATCTCAAATAAATCTTAATGAACCATACAATATATAAATTTTATAAAATATTTTAATATATATTAATTTTTATTTTCAAAAATCTGGCAATTTATAAAGACTTCTAATTTATTTTTACAATTGTTCGTAATATTTTTGAAAGACATTGATATTTTAAAAGAGAAATATAAGAACATTAGAATTTTTATAATGCATGAACTAGTAATTTCATAAAAGGCTACACTTCCCTAAAATTTTGAAAGCAAAATAATAATGAATTCTAAGGAACATGATTGAATTAACCAAACATCTCTTTTGTGTAACCCAAAAATAATTCCGAGTGGATATATAAAAATACATAATATTGGTAGTATTAAATATAAATAATTGTCACTTGTCAGAGCTATAAGATAGAGATAGGAGAGGTGGGACCCACAATTTTTCTTGTATTAGTTCTGACAGCTCTCTGTTTGGTCCCACCTACTTTTAATATTTTTATTATTATTTTATATATTAATTAATATGCGTAATGGATTACGAATGGCCCACATTAATGATTGTGAATAATTTATGTGTCCGTATATTTTAGTTTACGGTTGTATAAAATGTATATGTTAGAAAAAATAGCGTAAGAAAATTTAGTATTAATTTGAATGTATTAAATAAACAGCTATAAATATTTAAAATAATTTTTAAATTAAATTATAATTTTAGATAAATTTTTAGATAAAAAAATATATTTATGATGTGTAATGATCATTTTATTTTTATTTATTTTTATATTTTACATAATTATCATTTAATATTATTTTTTCTAATAATTTATTAATTATAAAAATTATTTTAATAATAATAATTTAATTATTTATTTATAATTATTTTTTTCTATAAATTATTATCTAAAATTATTTTTAATTATTTTTTTATAAGTTCTTCTTCATAAATTAAATCAAATGGGTTTAATCAAATCAATATAAAATATAAAATTTATGATAAATTATACTGTTTCTAAATTATAAATAAAATGAGATTTTTTATTTTATTTTATGTAATACTATGTGATGCTCATGAAATTAAATATAAAAAATGTATAAAAGATACTTTTGAAGGAGGAATCCCTCATTTGCCCCACAATAATCTGACATGTTCATATAATGTTAAAAATAGCATAGTGAATAATAATGTTTTTGTGTGCATAAAATCAAAAGCTCCTGAGGACCCATTGCTAATTTTAAAAAAAATCAACCAAATTATCAACATATACCACAAAATAAGAAATTATGCATGGCTTTTGATATCTAAATCCATTTCAAGTATAGGGTGTGTTTGATATGAGGAAAATAGAGTAGAGGAGAGGAGGAGAAATTTTAATGAGATCAATTAAAATAAATGAATAAATGGGGTTATGAGATTTTAATAAATAAAAGATATAAGATAAATGAGCAAAAAAATAATTAAAAGATTTTAACACCACTTTTTCATTTTTTTTAAATTCAACTCATAAAAAAAATTACCTACTTCTTCTCTCTATTTTCCTCTTACCAAACAAGTCTTTAGTTGTCCGTTATCAAAATTTTTTTGTCAAAAAAGAATTTTTAAGTGAGTTGGGTAAAAGAGTCGAAGGTGAACATAAATTTTACAGTTTAACAGAGCTTGCAAATTTTTGTTAATATATATCACCCTAGATATTTTACTTCTAGATATACTCTCCTAATCTCCATCTCTGGTCAACTCAAGTTATTTTCAAAACTTTGTTGACTTAAAAAGGATACATGGAACGTAAAATCTCATCTCTTTGATTGAATTAGCCAACTGGACGAACATAATATTTTTTTTATTAAAAATAATAAAATTTTAAAAAAGGAAATTCCAGGATAAACTAGTTGCTATTTATTACGAACTTCAAACCCGGACACATACATTTCTAAAACTGCTGTCTAATACAAAGTTGACAACCATGCGCCACTTTTTTTAAGCCTTGTGAAACAAATCTCTCCTGTTTTGGTGATGAAATAGAACATACCCAGTTCATCTGTGAATATTCTTTAACTGAATGCAATAGATCTTCAAGAGTTGAAGGTAAGGTAAAGTAAA
Organism: Leucaena leucocephala; assembly: GCA_037074615.1. Classification (NCBI taxonomy): domain Eukaryota; kingdom Viridiplantae; phylum Streptophyta; class Magnoliopsida; order Fabales; family Fabaceae; genus Leucaena; species Leucaena leucocephala. The sequence continues at coordinate 8,278,552 of CM073533.1, read as the reverse complement.
TCCTAATATTATTTTTTAGTAGTATTTTGTATCATGATGTTATTTTCTTAATGTGTTTATTAGATGAATAAATAAATTACTATATCTATTTTTTAATATAATATCTACTTAATTAATTTTAATAAATTAAAAAAAATTAATCAATTTAATTATTTATAATGATTATATGTTAATTTTCTTAAAATAATTTATTTAATCATGTATATTTAATTTACCTTTCATATAACTCATCTCAATTTGTGTAATTATATATAGATACGCTAGATGGTATTATAATTTTAAGAGACAATATATTGAGACTTTATATTTAAAGTAAATTAATACTATTTATTTAGCTATAAAATTTAAGATTAGAGAAGTATAAATTGTAAATATAATAGTTTAAGTATAAAAAAGGTATGGAGAAATTCTATGTGACAGGAAGGGCGGCCACCCCTCTGCCTTTTCTTTAGTTTTGCCCTTGAATACATCTGATATTATTTTTTAATTATTTCTAACATTTTAATTTTATTTATAATTTAAGATATTAGATATAACTAAAAAATAATATTATGATATTAGATTTTATTATACCCTTCAAAATATATTGGGCACTATTGAAAAAAAAGTTGCATAATAAATTTTAAATAATTTTAGGTGATATAAATTTTAATAAATATTTTATCTATAATTTCTTTTGTCACAAAAAAATTTAAGTAGATTCGCTATCAGTCTCCCACAATAAGATTAAACCATATTTATAAAGTTCAGAGAGTGTTTATAAAGAAATTATAAGATTACTTATCAAATTAATCTTTATAACAGTAGTAGTAGAAATTAAAATCATATCTTTATAAAATATAAATATATTATTTATTATATATGCTAATTTTTATTCGTTTTTCCTCATATAATATTTATTTATATAAACTTCCAAAATTGGTGCACAGTGGGTTGTTGGGCCAAGATGGTCAAAATCATACTTCACTATTTTCAACCTTCTCAACCGCCATCTTTATCATTTTAAATATAAAAAAATGCCCCCGTAGTATATGAGTCGAGCACTACATACTATTATTTAATATTTATTGAATTCTTAAATAATATTATTTTATTATAATTTTAACGAAATAATCTAATTAATAAATATTTAAATTTATTTTTAAGAATAATAAATAATTTATTTTATTTGATATTAATATTATTTAAAAAAAATAGGATTTTATCTTATTCTTATATTATGAGTGGTTCTAATTTTTTTAATTTTTTTAAAATAAATATATAAAAATACATAAAATTACATTTATTGACGGAAAATTTATATTTTATAGAAAAAATAAAAATAAGGTCACACGCCCACTAATACTCACAGACTTTGAGTTTTTCTTTAAAAAAAAAAAACTGGGGCGTGAATTTCATGAAGAAGTCCCACGTGGTTTACTATGATTTTTTACTGACTGGGGTTAAAAAAAAATGAAAGACGTAATATTTACTGACTGTGACTCTGCTCTGATACGTCTGATACAGGTAAAAATATATATAATCGGCATATTCCCTCCCACTTCTCTGTTTTTTTTTTTCAGGCTTTGGTAAGATAAAGTTTGATTGGAGATTTTCACCTTTCACTTTTGTTTTAACTTTTTTCAGCACTTTTTAAAGTTCTCATTTCTCAAAAACATATCCAACATGTTTGTTTTCTTATTTATTTTATTATTATTAATTTTCTTTTTCTTGGGTTTTGCTGCTCATGCTTGCCTCCTCCTCACGGTGTTCTAGATTCCACGAGCGTTGCTTCCTGCCGGCGGCGGGGCACCACTTCTACGGTTCTCCCCCACTTACGCCCTGCCCTATAAAACAACTCAAAGTGATAATTATAAAATTAGGAAGCTGTTAAAATAAAATATGAATTTGAATTATTTGTAAATAAATTTTTATTCTTGAAAATTGACAATAATTCTGATTAATTTTTAATTTATACCATTATTGTTCATTTAAGTATTAGTTGTATTTTATATTCATGTTTAATTGTATAAAATTAGATCATATGCTAATATTCTTCTTAAACTTCATGTTATAGATCATTTTCCTCATTTTTAAACTTTATAATAAATTTCAAGGTTAATATAATATAATATTTAATTCTTTAAATTTATTATCATTTTAATTTTAATCCCTTAAATTTTAAATCATGAGTTGTAATCTCTCAAAATTTTTTGTCTAAAATATTAATTTCTATAATTTAATAAATATATAGATTATTTTATCTTTTAAATGATTAAAGATTATATTAATTTTAAATTATCCTAAACCTTTACATTTATATAGATCACTTCTTTATTAATAGTTTAAAGGATTATATGCTTATAACCCACAGTCTTGCACAAAAATAAATTTTAATGGAATATATAGTTGATAGTTGGGATTGTCCACTAGCTAATTATTTAAAAGTTTAGTTGATTTATTAAATTTTAAATGTTAAGAAAATTATCTGCATAGGGTACAAGGAAGTTTTGGATGGATCAAGGTGCAGGAAGTGGGGTGTAATTTTAGCTATTATAAAATTGTATATAAATTATACAATATATTAAATTAAATTAATTAATATAATTCATGTTAATAATATATACTGTTTATCTAGTTAAACTTAAAAAAAATAAAAAGATTATTTATAAATGACTGAACACCCTTTAATGAAAATTAATAAAAAAAATTGTCAATTACTCCGATGTCCACTCAGGTACTCTCGATGCAGTCTCAAGACAGCAACCTTCCACCTAATTTTACACATCCCATCAAATAAATAAATCCATGACACAGTTGTTGACCTATTAAATATGATTTTTATTTATAAAAATGATTTGAAAACTAATATATGTTTGGTATAGTAAAGATAAAAATAAAAAAATAGAAGTAAAAATATATTTTTTTATTTTATATAGAAGTTATTTCTTTTTTTAATATTTTAAATTATTTTAGTTTTATAAAAATAGTTAACAATTAAAATAATAGAAGTTGAAATGATTTTTTTAGATAATTTAACCTATTATAAAATTTTTAAATAATTTTAAATTAAATTATAAAAATAAATATTTTGAATAAATTTATTTTAATTTATAAAAAAATATAGATGTATCTAATATTTATTTTTATAATATTAAATAAATTTTTAAAATAAATTTTTATCATAATTTTATTCACTTCTAATAAAAAACTTTTTCATCAACCATAGTGAAACTGACATTTGGGGAACGGAGAAAAAAGTTTTATGCCTTTTCTTTCTCTAGTTTCTGAAGGATTTATTTTAAAAAGAAAAAATAAAATAAAATTGACCATTATAAGTTTTCAAAATTTGTACATAATTTTTTTTCCTTGCCTTTCTATTTTATTACATTGATCTTATAGCTGCTTCTTACAAAGCCTCTCCCTACATCCTTTAAATATCTCAAAACAAAAATAATAAAAATAAAATAAAAATAAAAGGGGGAGGGAGAGAGAGATTTATCAGGAATTTCTCTCATTATATTTTTTTTAATTAAGGATTAGGGAGGAAGAAAAAGAAAAGAAAAGTACGAAGTCCAAAATTTTACTTCGAAGGTTTCTCTTTGAGGAGAGAGGCTAATCCGGTAACGACCTTTGTTCCTTTCTCAATACTCTTCGGTTTGATCGCCGGTAGCTGCCACGACGGCGACGCCGTAACGACCACCGCTGGCTTGGTTGTCTCGTCGACGACATTAGCCTCCGGCTCCGGATCCGGCAGAGAGCTTTTCTCACCGAATATCAACTCCAACTCACCACAATCATCCTCCATCGTCGCGGAGTCGTCGTCGCCGATCACGCTCCCCTTCTTCGAGGTCTGCGATTCCGAAACGACGTCGGATGGGACGGAAGAGGACGATGGGGGTTGCTTGGTCCTAGTATATGGAGAAGACAGCCACTTGGCTTGCATATACTCCGCCTTCCTCCACGGCGGAAAGGGCATCCCTTTCTTCTTAAGGCTCTGCTTCGCCGCCTCCGATATGATCGATATGATCTGACTAAGGCGATCTGATTTTCCGACGAAAATGTGAGGCAGTAACTGAAGGATGCTTCTATAAGTACCCGTCGATCGAGCGATCTCGAACTCTGATCGGAAATCGATGTCTATGAACAACCTCTCAGATTCAACAATGACATCGATGTACTCATATTCACCTGAAAATCAATCAAAGAGGAAATTTCTATTTCTTAATTTCTGTTTCCAATTGAAATTTAAAAATAAAAAATGTCAGAGAAGTTTGAGGAAGAAACGGTACCAGCTGGGCAAGATGGGGTTTTGTCCCATTTGGATTTACAGAGGGAACAATCATAGCTAAGCAAAGAAAGGCCTTCTACAACGATCTTTCTCAAATCATCTTTATGCTTATGGACCTTATTGTTCTCAACGATCTTCGCAGTGTCAGCTAACAGGTTCCTCTCGGCAACACTAGCGCATAAAATCAAACTCTGGAAGAAAGGAGAAAGGAAAAGGAAAAAATAATTTCAGCTTTAGTAATTTTTTGCTTTGGTTGGTTTCTAGGAAAGTGACAGAAAATCTGAAATCGCGAAAATTTCGGTACTATCTAGGCATCAGATTTTGCGATTCATCTCAAAACCGTAAGGAAGAAGCAGGATGAGTTTAGCGACATTTACCTTCAGCATGTCGCCGGCATCACTGAATGATCCGCCGGTGTTTGATTCACCGAACGTACCGAACAAGTCGAATTCCTCGTCGGAACTGTCATTACCGTTCCCGTTGAAACAATTGCAGCGATTGCGACCGCATTTCTGTGCCGGTGGCTGTTTCTCGTTAATTTCCTCCATGAAATTCTGCACCATTTTATCCAAGCAAACTGAGCTGGGCTCGAACTCCGATCCTCCTCCATCTTTCTGATTCAGAGCTTCACCGCCGATGGATTTCTCCGCCGATGAAGTTTTCAAAACGCTTGGAGACTGCCGATCGAACACGAACAGCCTCCTGAGTCGCGACTTCAACACTGGTTTCGCTACATCGTTTCTTACAGCTACATCCTTCAGTTTCTGGGAATCGACAGGAATATCAATCGGCTGTATTTTCATCGGAGGCATGGCCGAGAAAATTTTGAAGAAAATGATCTAAAAACCTGGTTTCCTTTCTACCTCTCTCTTTCACAACCTCGTAATTACACTAAACCGTACCACTCTGCGTCAACTCCGCTCCATTTTCAGAGCTGAATGAACTTCACTTGCTCAAAAAAAGGTCAAGTATGTAAAGCGACAAAGTCAGACAGATTCAGAAAATGTACATCGAAATTAAAAGACCCATATCTCTTTCCAAGGAAGAAGAACAAGAACTTGCTGGAACACTAAAGCAAATCCAAGCAGTAACCCAGTCAAACAACCATTCATCCCCTAAAACTCTGGTCAGCTAAAAGACAACCACTCACAGAATCTACTCGCTTTTTCATCGATCAACAAACAGAAAAGCAAAAAAATTAAATCTACCAAAACTAATGTACGACACGACGAGAAACCCAGATACCGATACTTTTCTCAAGACAAACAGAAGAAGCGTCGAATCACTTCTAAACAAAGCGAGAAAGGAAGGAGATCGCTATTATAAGGCCCGGGTTTTCGTGAAAAACATGACGGCGATGATGGGAAAGACGAGCATTGTTCATCGACAACAAAGACAGGTTCGCCGGAATATTCATCTCTCCGGCGGGCTGAGGATCGCCGGCGATACGGTGGACGGAGGTAATGTGGGGAAGGCCAAACAAAGAAAGCTTGTGAGGGACCCTTCTTTGTGTTTTGGCGTGGAGCGATCAGGATTAGGTGATAGTGTGAGGGTGAGCTTGCGTTTTTATAGTGCGAGGAGCCTCATGCTGACTGAGACGGACACCGCCACGTGTGAGACCACGTGGCATTGAGCATTGGGGAACGCAGGTGGTTTGTGTGACCGCGAATGCACCGAAGTAAACACGCTAGTGCATCGATCTATGACGCGTGTCCGAAATGATAATCGTGCGGTGAAAATTTATTCTTATTGTTGAAATGACCATAGAACCCTTGGCACTTGTTTGGAATAACGGGTAGACGCCCCGCCCAATCAGGATTATCGAAAACTGCCCACAAATGCAGAGTAATTGTGTGAGTGTGTATATGTGTGCATTGCATGCGTTTGTGTTTTCTAGAATAAAATAATTAATTTTTTTAGATTTAGTTAACTCTTGTGATAATTCAAAACTCATTGGGATTTTTTTTCCAATGCTCAATTATTTTTTATTTATCATTTGATAAGTTAGTGTGACTTCAAATCTCATCTAATGACATACTTGGCATAAAGAAAATGTGTCCAAAAAGAAAAAAAAAAAGAGAAAAACAAAGAAAAAATATCTTAGAAAGCCTACTTCAGTCAAATATGTAAAGAAGCTCTCAACAAGAAAGCTAGGAAAACATCACTTCCTCAGGAAATTTTAATATCCATGAGAAAAATAATCTTGCAGACTAGTTATTTATTAGTGTTAAAGGCTATTTGTATCATTTACTTATTTTATTTTTTTATTTTTTATCTTCAATTAGTTTTTTTTTCTTTTCATACCAAACATACAATTTGGCTTTATGAATTGCCTATTCTATTTCCAATTCCCCTTTTCATTCCTTAAAAAAAACTATTTCCAGGGTACTGAAATAATGTAATTTTCCTTATGATTGTAAGGGAACTTTACATAGTTTTATAATTTTTCAATCCATAATTCCTTTGGATTTTGTTTTCACCTCAATTTATTTTAATTTGTGATTAGTTCATTTTGATTTTTTTATACATCTCAATTTAATTTTATCTCTCAGTTATTCATTCATTTAAATTTTGATTCATTCATTTGGATTTATTTTCTCTGTATCTCAATTTATTATTAAATGTCATTTAGTGATTCATTTATTTGGATTTATTTTCTCTATATCTTAATTTATTATATGTTGTTTAGTTATTCATTCATTTAGATTTCTTTTCTATGCATATCAACTTATTTTTATTTATCGTTTATCAATTAATTCTTGCGAATTTCTTTTTAGAAAAATTAATATGTAAATCCATAATTTTTTTTATAATTCCATATTGCTTACCTCAATTTCGAATTGGGTTCATGTAGTTTACCTAATTCAAAATTGATGTAAGATATAAGAATAAGTGCATTAAATTTTCTTTTATTTTAATTTGATCAAACGTATAATTTATTTTAAGACTTAGAACTTAAAGTATTTTCATCTTTTTTTTGAAAAATATATTTTTTAATATTTAAATTTATATTCTCTTTGATAAAATTGATTATCACCTCAATCAACAATGTAAGATTTCCTTTATTTTAGAATACAATACAAATACCCTCCAAATTTTGCTAAAATTATTAGTTCTTTCTTTCTACTTCATAACCTTTATTTTTTTTAGATTTACCCACTGGTATCTAATGCTACTAATAATCTACTAGTCCAGTTCATATAAATAATTCAAAACCTTTATTTTAATATTAATTTTTAACATTGTTAATATTCTTTTTTTATTTTTAAAATACCATTTTGTTAATGGAAATTTATATTAAAAATTTTAAAATTATTTTCTATCAAAATCTAATACAAAGTTAACATTAAAAATATCACATAAGTGTTAAACAATTTTAAAAAATTTAGTGTAATAATATTGAAATAAATGCAAAAAATATCAAATTAAAAATTAATAAACTTTAGGATAAAATAAAAAATAATTTAAACTGAAAGTTAAAATTTTGAAAAAAAACAGAGTTTTGAAAAATATAAGTATTAATATTTATAATATTTATGTCACGAAAAGATACCTTGGTGAAAAAACTGTTAAATTTAGTAATTAGAGATAAATTATTGATTGAGTGAATAAAGATAAAATCATGAATAAGGAAATTCCGTAAACAATTTCTTTCTTTTCTTTTTTTTGGGTGGTCCATGTAAACTTTTAGGAAAGAGAGGAGGTTTCTATAATTAAAATAAAATATAAAGATAGCTTCAATATTTTACTCTTAACTTTATTTATTTATTTATTGTTTGGGAATAACTACTTCAAATTTTGTTTTTCTGTGATATCATTTTTGGATTTCTTTTCTGTTTATATCAATTTGAATTTTTGTTTGTTTCGTGACGACAACACACTTCGATTTATTTTCTCTCTATTTTAATTTATTTTTGTTTGTCGTTTTTATAACTCGTTTCAATTTTTTTTTTTCAATCTCAATTTACTTTTATATATTTATTTTTTAACAAGCTAAGCCTACGCGACCAAAAATCAATTGATTAACAATACTGAAAGAGTATTCTAAACTACTAACTACTAACTGATTGGTATGAAAGATTGAGAAGGACAATAAGAAGAGAGAGAAAAAATTAAGTTGAATTTTAAAAAAAATAAGAAAAATAGGGTTAAAAATTTTTAATTAAATTTTCGTACTTTTTTATCTTATATCTTATCTTTAATTTTATAACCCAACTTTTTCAATTTTTTAAATCTAACTCTGATTAGATGAATGCAAAATTTCTAGGCATTTAATTAATTAGTCTCACTAAAGTCAAGCATAATTTAACTATATGAGGCCGTAAAGTATACTCCTCTCCTACAAGTAAATCAATGTAACTGAATCTTAATATTCTTCTTGCAAAGCAAAGATAGAACGACGGATCAATCCCAAAACCAATGAACGCAAATCCACACATAGCAGAACTTATAATAATCAAGTAATACAGAATATGAATAATGTAATCAATTCATAACATAGTATAGAAGTAAAAAAGCGTCGCATGCTTATTCATAATCAATGCTATATTATAAATCTAAAACTCAGAATTAGCTATACATGTGTTTTGAATATATCAACAAAACTATAGAATACAGGCGATGAGAAGGGTATATCAGATAATATATTTTGATTAATAATATATCTAAAAATTTAATTATATTAATAAAATATGATGATATTGTATAATTTATATAGTCAATTTTACAGTAGATTGTCATAAGTCTTATATTAGAAGAAATACCTTAAAAGAGGACCCTTGTAACTTCTTTTATACTCTAAACTCTGACAACTATTTTTCGCAGTACAATTATCTCAAGGACTTATGCAACCGTCAACTAATTAGAGAAGATCACTTGTTGAGGATTTTGACTATAAGGTTTTGACCTACAAGAGACTGAGTCAAGTGCCTAGTGAAATGTCATAATATTGAGCTGCCAGTTGGGATATTAGCTCTTAAGAGAGTAGCTTGTCATGAGTCTCACAGTATAAGATTTACCTTAAAGAAAACCCTAGCTTTTAGGATATAGTTCTTATGGAACCATTATTAGACATCCCCTCGACTCCATAGTATATTAAAAACTTTAGTTTGGAGATGATAATTAAGCAAAACGTATCATTTTCAATGAAAAATCATATATTTTCTCCCTGTTGCCCACATATACTCGTCTTCAAATAATTAATCAGTAAGAGGATCCTCTTGTTCAAACATTATTATAATCAGGAATATTTTTTATCTTCAAAATTTTCAATCCTAAAAATGAAAAAATAATACTGTGAGGAGGTAGATTTGTTTAATCCCACCTACGTAGTAGAATGGTTCAATATCAAGATATCCTCAATATCATGTGCCAAACACCACGATTTTGCTCATTTTCTACCCAATACCAATCCCACACCCCAAAGCTTATGTACCAAACTTAGCATTAAAACACATTATCAAACACAACACGGAGTTCTTGATATATGATAAAGTATTTTATTAAATTATATTTATTGTATTTAGTATATAATATATTTAATTATATTAAAAAAGTTAGTTATTATAATATATTTTTTTATAAAATACTATAATATTTTTTTAATTCCCTCACATTCTCTCTTAATTATTGTAGAGGGAATATCAATAAGAATAATTTTAAAAAAAATAATTAATATAATAAATAAATTTTATATTTATTATCGATATTAACTTTTTAATTTTAGTTTATATTAAAGATGAGAGAAATATTTATTTTTTGATTTAAACAAAAATCTAATGTCTATTTATTTCGAGAACCTGTATAATAGCGACTCTTATCAATAAGTACTAATTAGTTTATAGTGGTAATTTACATCATTTTCAAGGATAATTATTTTTTAACCCTAGAATAACTAGTGGAGACAAAAATTCTAGTTACATACGTGTGAATTTTGAAACAATAGATAGGTAATATCAAAAGATTCTTCCACCTAAAATACATATTTTAATTACTTTTTATTATGTTTTACACATAAATTAATCGTAAAGAGTATATACTTAAACATCATTCCAAGTCTAAGTACATTTACTTCAAAAGGTGACAAAGAATCATACCATTAGGGTGGATTCAATTAATATGTGTTTTCACTCTAATCTCCTAAAAATATCTCAACCATGTGTTTTTACTTGTTACCATTTGCCAGACTAATGGCGATTGATCGAGTGGATGGTGATGAATTTTTCCTTTTTATTTTTTAAAATTTGAATATTATATGTAGATAAATAATTATATTATCAGAGCTTATTCAATTAACCAGAACAAGAATACTTAAATCTAACGCGGTAATATTATTAGATATAAGATAAATAAATAAAAATATTTCATCCATATATTTTTATTTGTTATCATGTCATTTTCTATACAATATTATAGATTAATTAATAATGATACATCGAGTTGAAGGCAATCAATTTCCTTTTAAGAAAGGTTGAGGGCTATAGGTAGATGAAAAAAATCACATTAAGAGAGGTTAAAAAATAGATAATTTCATAAAATAATGTATCAGAATACCACACAATTCATAACTTAGGGTTAATGGACAAAGAAAAATAGTAAAGTAACTCACTTTGATTGGCCATTTATATTTGAAGGCTTTATTCAAATTCGCCACTGAATTATTGAAATAAGATAATCTAATTGGTTGATGCTGACTGATGTTCTAATCTAGATTATAATGAAATTAATAAAAAAAAGTCTGTGATAAAACTAACCACTCAATATATTATTTGTTTTGGTGAAAATATTTTTTGGCTATTTAAAATAATAGATTAAATAGATCAATCCCCAAAACCGGACATGTGGGATGGGATAATTTTTATTTATTAAGAGCCATTCTTATGTTCTAGATTGATCGTTGATGTTGAAATTCTGTACAGATAAGTGACTTTAATAATAAATATTATTATATAAGTATAATTAGTATATTGTATAATAATAACCCCTAAGATTATTCATGAGTGAAGAGGTAATTATATGATGACAATGGTGAAATGGCACCCTGTTTTATAGTACATGAAAAGGACAAAATAAATCACAAAAAATTGTAGTTAAGGAATTTGAATTACATATTTATGTTAAATAAAAAATTAAAATTATTTTAAAGTATTTCAAGATTAAAATTTCCAATTTAAAGTATAGAAATATATATTTTTGTATATTTTATTTTAATTAAAATTTAAAAAATCTTTAGCATAAAGATCATTGATTTAGAATATTTAATTGTATTTTTATTTTATTTTATAGCCACATAAAGGAAAAATGATGATGCTGAGAGAGAGAGAGAGAGAATAAAAAACAAATAAAGACTAGGTCAGATCATCCATTATGATATACCATTATTTTTTAAAAATTAATATACATTCTCACATAAACAATTTAATTATTAAAAAAATCTTATAACTAATGAGCAATATACCAATAATGGCGTCCAGTGTTAAAAAAAAATAATGGTTTGTAACTTATTGATAACTTAAAAAATTTTGTAGTGAGTACATTTTTTACGAGGAACTGTATATTAATTTTTCTGATTTGTTTTCTTTTGGTCACAAATTGTCCAGCAATGCGTTATCACTTGAATTCATTATTCAGATAAATACTTAATAGTAAACTTGTCTTTCTAGTTGATTTAATTTAATTTTTAAATTTGATATGATATTTTTAGGCCAACCAATATCTAAATTTTACCAAAATTTAAAAGGTTATATAATATATAATATTTTGATCTTATTAATTATATATATAAGTATCATAATCTTATTTATAATATAATTTTATTTATAATTTTTTTACTTTAATATAATTTTATACGTAATTTCATTTTTCAACTAATTTCAATTTCTTTTGAGAAATATGTTCGACACGCATATAGATGTATAAGAGAGCTTGAAACAATCAAACGATAGGTAAAAAGAAAAGGTTAAAACTAAAAGTTAAAAAGAAAATTAATAAGAAAAAGGAATTGAATGAATTGAAAAGTCTTGAATTGTACGCAAGTCTGTCTGTGAATAGATGGACCCCACAATGCTCCATATTTTGATATGTTCGTACCAGACAATCTGCAATAATGTCAATAATCATCATATATATATGTTTTACTTATGAAGATTGAGTTCATAATTAATCATCTCATGTTTTGTGATCATTCTAATTGACTTGATCGATCTAGGAGATGAATAATCTCCTGGTTTCTTATATATATATATATGTGTGTATTTAAAAAAAAAACAATTTCTAACTTAAGATGTATAGATTGAAAGCGTAGTATAGAAATTTTATTAACAAAAAAAGAAAAAAAAAACTTTTATAGTAGCTTGTATCTAGAAGAACTCTCACCATGAAGGTTACAAAAAAAATTGAAATTCCATCATGAATATAACATAACATGTTTCCCAATGCAAATCAAGAAATACTCATAAAATATTGTTATCAGCCCTATAACTACCAGTATCTATCACAACTACCTCATAGTTTATAAATTTAAAAAAATTGAGATATTTATTTCTTATATAATTTATTTATATATTAATTAAGATAATTAATAAATATTTTTTAGTATGATCTATAGTCATTGAACTTAATCTAAAGTAAATAATTGTTTTAGTCTATTTAAAATTAATTTTCTAATGGTAAAAATTAAAAATTCATTTAATTGTGAGATTAGTTTTTGAATCCAGAGCGAAACATAAATCTCAACTCTTTTTTAAAGGTTTTTCACTGATGACGGTAGAAAACAAGTTATTATTACTGTGCCTAATTATCAACTGGAAGAACTTGTTATTTATCTGACAATATTCTCTTTTAACATGTATCTTATTCGATCACAATTCTTCTCAGATCAATCAAGTTAATGGTAAGAGGTAACTCTAAATCTTTTACTGTATCTCATATATATTTTATATTCATATATATTATAATTTGAACTGATTATATTGTATTTAAGATATATTTTTACCCATGAGTTAATCATTAGGTAAAAATACTTAATGACGTATCAGTAGGAGATCAAATGAAGTACTATAACGTGAAATTACTAAGAAAATTGCACTCATTTCCCCCATAAACTAATTTTTTAGATGGATTCTTCCTTTAAGTTCATGTGCATAACAATTTGATTTGAATCTTGATTCATCAGAATAAGTTGAGCTAGATGAGTTGGCCGTAATTGACTAAAAACCTTAATATCTCTTAAATAGAGTTATGGATTTTTGACCAAGCTTGCTCTCATAATGTCCCCAGGATTTCATTTTTTTTTCCTTTAGATTATTTTCCTTTGTTTAATCTTGTAATGTAGAGTAGTCTTTACTGTTTGATGCAGAACTGGGAAGGGGAACGGGGGAGAGAGCCAGAGAGAGAGAGAGATTCAGAGAAGAAGAAGAGAGAAACTCAAAGTGGAAAGGCAAGATAATTCTTATTCAATCATTCAAAAGTATACAAAATGAGATGTATTGATGTTATTTATGGCGTCAACTCTAAAATGATAAAATAGTCAAAATCAAAATAAATAGCCGTAAATTAAAATAAAAGGTGTAATTGAGCATTAAACAAGAACGATTCTACGTTAAACGAAATAGTCATCAAATCGTTTTGGAATCTTCTTCTTCTGTTTTTTTATTCCCATCACTGTTTTCTTCTATTATAAAAAAAAAAGTCAAAAGTCCACATTCTATAGATAAAACTAAACCCATTGAGAAATAGCTACTCCTATTTCCAATATATATATATATAGTTTAGGCTCCAAGCATTCCACTTTCTTTCAATTCGTCCTTTTGTTTTAGGAAAGGGAAAGCAAAAATCATATAACAATATAAACTAAAAATAGATTTTTTTTATACTATTTACTATATCATATTATGAGGTATTAGAGTTTATGACTGTCTTTTTTTATCATAACTGTCTCATCTAAGATAAATCAAATAAAAAATAGTTACTTAATGGTGTCGTCGTAGCTAAAATATTTTGAAAATAACTCGACATGTCCATATAGGTATTTTTATTAAATTAGTTAGTAGTTAATTTATCAAACTTAATAAACTAAACACTTTTGATTTAAATATTTCTTCTGTATATTTTTCATACTATAAATCTTATAAACATGAATCCCTCTCTATTTATCAAGTATCTTCCCTTTCTCTTTTTGGTAGTTTATTCATTTCATCTTCATTTTGTATCAACTCAAGTACATGCAGTACTGTGAAGTTCATAATGACAATGATTTTAATCAAAAAATTGAAAAATAAAAGTAATTGAAAATTTATTAAATATAGTTGGATCGAGCATAAAGAACTCAATTTTTTGAGAGATTTAATCACAACCTAAATGTCTAATGTGATTTCTATGCTTTATCTCTAATAAAATCCATCTGATTGTGTGATAATCATATATATATATATATATATATATATATTGTGAAGTGCTACAACGTCTCAGATCATTTTTACTTTACAAAATGTATCATTTAAACTTATAAATGTAATGTTTAGATTTGATGTAAATATAGAGCAAATGAAAATGCATTAGACACTTAGATTTTCAGTTCGAACCTTGAAGATGTAATAATTAAATTAGAACATTATTTGTCCTTTATATAGGCCAATAGATGCTAGAACAGGATAATCTGATAGTATCAAATATCATATGACTATAAGAGAAATTGAAGTTTAGATTGTCCCAAAAAAAAAAATAACTAAACAATTCAACATGTCTCGAGTTGAAGATCATGTTGTCATCTCTTGTCTAAAAAAGTTGGTATATATGTTAACTTGATCTAACAAAGGAAAGGGGATTGATTCAGTGAATACAAATTATTAATAAAAATGGTATGCTTAGTTGGTTTGGGTGGTTTGACATTTTTTTCTTTAAATAGCAAAGTCTCAACTTTAAGTTTCGTATAAAAAAATTGTTGTTAAGAGATCTTTAAAACATTTAATTAAATATTTTTCAATTCATATTATTAAAAAATATAGTATAAAGTTTGTTTGGATTAGAGGTGGGAAGAATAAATTTTTAAAAAAATTATTTATAATTATAATTTTGAGAATAAATTTTGTTAAGTTGGTATGAATGACTTATAACAAAACCATAACTTTGGGCTAAAAGTAGATTTTTGACATTTTAATAGGTGTTTGATTGTTTTTAAAGAAAACCATGATTTTGCCAGCAATAATTGATTTTGGATGAAATCCAAACATAGTTAATTAATAACCATTGATTTCTAATAGGATATTATCAAAATCTGTTCAAGAAAGATGAACACATGAAAGGTACATCAAGAATTAAGCCTCTTGTTTCTTCCCAGCTGGTTGAGCATTATGGTTTTAAATAATTGACCTAAAATAACATTATTATTATTATTATTATTCATTAGAAGCTATAATTTGTATACTTTGTCTTGGGAAAGCAAAACAAAATCACTTATCAAAAGGGATGACTTTTCTTAAAACACTGGATTGGAAACCTGTATAGCTGTATTATATGCATTTAGAAAATTGTTTATTATTTTAAAAAAAATTACACGTATTTTTTTGTTCTTTTATGTATGATTAAGGTGCCAAAAAGCCGAAGGGGTTTTGCAATCAGTGAGACATAATCATGGCCAGTGGATTAGGTTAATGTCACTAAATACTTAGGGTTTATTTTTTCAATGTTTTAGCTTTAACCATGGATGGCACTTTAATGATCTTCTTTTGATGATGTCTCTAATGAAATTATTAGAATTTTTTTCCTTTTAAAAAATTAAAGAAAAATATATATACCCATCATTCTCACTTTAAATCTTTTGGGAACATGGGCTAGTTATTAGCTTTTTAAATATTCAAATGCTATAATTTTATTAGGGTTTTGCTTTTTGTTGTGTGACTTGAGGAAAAGTTTCAATCTTTGAGTAGTTTAATAAATTCATTTTAGGGGGTCCTACCTCCAAAATTTGCAAATATTAATTATATCTTCAATTTTTTTCCCACTCAAGTACTGAATGAAGCCCTATTCCAATAAAGCCATTTTGAAGGACAATCACTTTCTTTTCATCAACTTTACCATATCTAATTACCAGATTAAGAGGAGAAACAGGATAAAGAAGTTTGCAGCTAATTATTAATTAAGCTATAAAGGATCTTGGCATATAAATTTTAATGTGATTAGTCATGGATTTTAATTTTTTTATCACCAAGGTTAGTTTAATTGAGTGAAATGAACTTAATATATCTTTAATTGATATGATCTCAAGAGCCTACTCCCATTTATAGACCAACATATATAACTTGAATATGGATCGGCTGGTAGTAATATGCACATAATCTTTTTCAATAAAACAAATCAAGAATTTCAATTATTGTCAATAAGATGCTTTATTTAAAAAGTAATTTTCTTGTCTTAGACACCATATTTGATAAATTTGTGCTGTATTTTCTTGTTGCTACATGATAGATTTGAGCTATTCAAATTAAATATGGATAGTCCATATGTTTTTTATAAAATAATAATAATTTTTAACTATTTTTTACAATAGTAATTAAGTAGTATTATATATATAATTTGAATAATAAATAGCAGCACGTACGGCTAGTTCTCTATTCACTTGTTGCATAGTGGAACTAGAGTTTGAATTTAACGTGTCAAATTGTCAATCTTGGATTTATGATTAAGGATTAATTTAGGATCTGTAGGTTACTTAACACGATAAGTTTAGGAGAGAATCTTTGATTGTTTATTTAATTCATAATCTTTGATTAACTTTTACATTAACTGGATATCCTTTTGTTTGGGATACACACGGGCGCGCGCCCACGGGATTACACAAAGCATTTAGCTTTATGCAAACACAGATAATATGAGTTTAGTTAGTTGACCTGATATATATTTTATTTTTATTATGAAAAGTTAAATAATTAATTTATAAAAAATTAATTAATTAATTAATTAATATTATAAACTACGTTCTTAATGAAAAACTTCTTAATATATATTAACATGAAGAGTTTATAAAAAAAATATAAATTAAAGAGATAAAGTGAATTGAAATTTTATAGTTAGACAAAAAAAATCTATTAATTTTTACATTTATGATTGAAAAAATGTAGCTAAATAAACAAAAATATATGGCAAGTCAACTAATTCATATGAATGTGATTGATCCAAAGTTTAAGCGATTGAAACCTTGAAAATTTTGATTCCTTTAATGAAACAATAGATAGAATTATAGTCAACTTTGATTAAAATTCTTTAAAATTATGTATTGTTAATGTGACAATCACGTCTCATTGATTCAGCAATAATGTCTGGTAATAGTAACATATCATTTATATGTCAATGATATTTAATAATAATAGAGACTTTAATCAAACTTAAAACACAATTCTAGATATTGATTTCTTAGTGAAAAAACTATAAAAATCTCGATTAACCTGAGCACAATTCTAGTGATTAAAAACTACGTTTTTCTTTAAAATTAAGATAATCATTTTGTAAGAAAATATATTTTAATTTATCTAAAGTATTCTTTTCAATACCTCTTACTAAAAATATATTTAATATTTGTGATTAATAGAGATAATTTAATTATAAATTATAAATTTTAAAGATAAAATAAATTGAGATATTATATTTAATATCAAACTAGTTCTTATATGTACAGTATACATGCTGAATCCAATCTTGGCCAAACTAGGAAGAAATTAAAAATAAAGTGAAGATGTCTTAAGGTTTTATTGTTATGGAAGAAAACAAATCCGGTTGAGATGTGGAAGAAATTTAAAAGATAGAAATAATAATTAACTTATCTGGAAGACAAAAAAAAAAAAATAGAGACAACATTTTAAAAAGAAGTCAAAAAAAGGTTTCCTAAACATCAACTGTTTGAGTCAACTTCATGTTGGGAGTTTTTGTGGTTAATTTTTGGATTTACTTCACCATCAAATTTTTTATTTTTTCCTTTGAATTTTATTTTTTATAAATATATTATTAACTTTTGCCTAAGTCATTTTGTACATAAACGAGATCAATATTAACTTCATATTTGTTTTATTTTGATTGGCCTAGATGGATCTTGATCCTTGATTTTGGAACCTAATTTAGATTTAAAAATGCTCAAATTTAGCTTAGTCAACAATAATAAAGAAGATTTATCAATCAATAACGTAGGATATATTTTAATTTCACAATAGAAAAATAAGTACATGGAAAATATCTCTTGCCATATTAGTAGATGAGAAACTATATTCCTCCAAATATTTTGAGCTAATTAAACAATGGGAAAAACAAACAAAAAAAAATTAGATGAATAGAGACAGATTGAGGATTCTTTTGACTAACATGAAGGACAATGATAGAAATAGAAAGTTTTGGATCACTAATCAAGAAATCCTTTAAAAGGAATGTAAATTACTCAATATACTATTTAACAATTTAATTGTTATAAGTTATTAAATTAAATAATTAAATATAATTTTTTTTATCTTAAACTTAAATTTAACCGACTGACTTAAGAACTATTCAAGAGATATATTTTAATTATTTAATTGTTTAAAATATTATTAGAATATCTGATTTAATCCTTACTTAAATCCAATAATTATAGCCCACAACTAAATCTCACACACACACACACACACACACACACACACACACACACACATATATATATATATATATTTGTAGAAACTTTTAAATCAAAAATAAATATTTATACTATGGAATATGCCACCGAAAATTCGAAGGCCTCAATGCATACAACCAAATAATAATGATGAAAAGTGAAAACATGTTTGAGTGACCACCGCAAAAAAAAGAAGAAAGACAGGTAACATACTATGCAACTACTTTACCAAAATTAATAAAAAAAAGGTTATTGTCACTACCTTCTTATCCTTTTCCTTTTCCTCTAATCTTCCTCTTGGTTGGCCTACCTCACCATCATAATTATTCTTATTTCTTGTTTATTTTCTAATTTTCCATAAATAAAGTATTTCATTTTTACTTCTTTCATTTGAAATAAATAAAAAATAGTATTATTATTTTCATGTTTAGTAGATGTTATCCTTAGATTTTATTTAATTACACTATGACGTTAGAGGTCAAGAAGTTTAAAATAAGGGGTATTATTCTGTATTTATAAATAATTTATTTTTTTTATAAATTTTGTTTTATATATTAAATATTTGTTTATTGATATTGATTATTAATCTAAATGAGAATTATGATCCTCTCTTGCAACAAAATAAATGTACTTGGGTTCTCTTCTTTAGCAATTAATCTATATCTGTTTATATTTAATATGTATGATTTAAATTTATTTTATTATTTTTATATTAATTCATTATTTTTATAACTTCAGCATATATTTATAAGATTATTCATATTATAGACTCTACTTCTTTTAAGGAAAAATACATATTAAAATTTAAACAATATACAAGTGCGCAATCAATACAGCTCAAAATATTTGTCTCAGTTTGTTTTGCCCATTATTTTTTTATTTGACCGAATTTTTAATCAAATAATTATAATTGGCTAGAACTTGATAATTTTAATCTATAAGATAGTTCTACTTGTCAATTAAATTTTTCGGGTCAACTATATCCTAAAAAAATTCAAATAAAAATATTTATATTTAACATATTAAAGTAAAAAATTAATTTATTTTCCCGAATAATTTTTTTTGCGAAATTTATATTTGAATCCTTAAAAAATTCGATAATAATTTTAAAACTTAATCTCTTTAAAATAAAAATCGATAACTTAATGTTTTGAGTTGCACCTTTTCATTTTTATTTGATGAAATCTCATTTTTTTTTCTAAAATGAAATTTTTGTGGTGATGATATGGACATGACCTTCATAGTAAAATCTTGTGATAAAAATATGGGAGTTTCTATTTGTTTGTATCAAATACAAACAAAAGTGGTTGTAATTGGAAGCAGTAATAATTTGTTGAGTTTATATAAAATAAATATAAAGAAATAAATGAATTGAGAATGATGAGTGATAATGACATAAAGTAATTTGATATTGAAAACCCTTCATAGGAAATGATGGCTCTTTCTTGTTCCCTCTTCACCAATACCACTTTAGATTGCTGTGGGTGAGATTCTTGGTTCTTTGTTTTTTTTTATTAAAAAAAAATCTAAAGTGTAGTTCTATTTATAATAAATTTATTATCCTATTTCCTTTGTTTAAAAAAAATTCAATTTAGTTTTGTAAATAAATAATAATAATAGTTGGATTTAGTAATCTATTAAATAATTTAATTTTTATTAAACAAAGCTGATAATTTGACACTAATAGTTAATGCTACCAGAAGTCCAGAACACTAGGTATTCACTCTTATAGATATGAGGTTTAGGTTAATTGGGATATAATAGTGCAATAAATTAATAATTAAACTGTTCCATCAGGAGATGGGAGACAAAATATATGTATAAATTAAAGATTTTTTTTATTTTTCTAAAGTTATAAATCCTTTAATAATAAATATGCACAAAAAATATTCTAATATAATTTCTAAATTTCTTGTTCGTTTATATTTTTTTAAAATAAACACGAGTATATAGATTAATTAAAAATATTACTAAAAACATAAATATTCCAATTAAACTATAAATTAACTTATACTACATAAAATAACTTCTTTATCCGAGATATATATATATATATATATTAAAATAGAAATTTAATCATTTTTATAATTATGTTACATTCAATACTATCTATTAATTCACACTTGAATATTATGGAGTCAAAATGAAAAAAAAAAATCTGGTCAATTAAATTTTTCAATCCACACACATAAAGCTTTATTAGAAAGAAATAAGACTCGTCCATAATTTAATTTAAGATAAATATAATTTTTTTTAAATAATATTAATATTGATTAAAATAAGTTATTAACTACCTTTAAATATAAATTTAAATATTAAAAAATTAAAATATTTTTTTAAATATTACTATTAAAATTATAATAAGATAATAATTTACGTAAATGAACAAGAGACACTCCAAAATCACAAGCGTTATATTCACAAAAGTTGAATTAGTCTTGTTTGATGATGAATTAGTGGGGCAATGATTAAATCAGTGGGGCCCATATACGATGATGAGGTGAGATTTTAGCTATTTTTATAAGAAAAATTCTTTTATATACCCACACAGACATGTATTATATATATATATATATATATAACTAGCCTTTTGAAGCAGGTAAAAGAATAATAAACCTCAGCAATTGTTCTCACTTTTGATGATCTCATGTAGCAGTTGGATGATCATTTGTGGATTTTAGATACTAAACCCCTATAAGGATTAATTTGTTGTGGTTTTAAATTTATTATATTACTTTTATGTTTTATAATGTTAAAGAGTACATAAAAAGTCGCTAAATTAATTTGACAGTTTATTTTTTAATCGAGTTCCCCTCATTTCTTGATAAAATAAAAGTACCATTCTGTCCGCTATTAAAATAAAATATAATGGTATATTTGGTAGAGTGAAAATAGAAGAAAAAAAAAATAAAAGTGGTGTTGAATTCTTTTATTTATTTATTTAGAATGATAGGAGTTATTTCTATTTTTATTTTTATTTTTAATATTTTAAGTCATTTTAATTCTATTAAAAGAGTTGAGAGTTGAGATGGTAGAAGTAGAAATAAAATTATTTTAGAAGATTTTACTCAAATTATAAAATTTTTAAATATTTTTAACTATTTTTAAATTATAAAAAAATATTTTATATTATTATACTTTTATCAAAAAAAAAAAAATCTATCCTACTAACATACTCTAAAGGATTTGAACTTGAAGTTCATCACATTTTCAGTGTGTTTGAAACTACAAAAATACGGTTTTTAAAGAGTTTTTGAGCCAAAATTTTAGTTTGGGAAAATTTTAAAACAAACAACTATATTTATTTAAATAGATTTTTGGACTAAACTATAGTTTAAAATCAATGTTTCAGATAAGTTGGTCTGAGTAGCTTATAGAACAGTAAAAGAGCTTATGAACTAACCAATTACTATATTATCTCTACTTTTTTTTACACCATCTCCCCTACTTTTTCTCTCTTTTCTTTCTTACATTCTCTCTCATCTCTCATCTTTCCTCAGTTAATAATCATACCCTTTTTCATAATTTATCAATAACAAAAGTACTTTTGGAAATAACTATCCAAACACTCATTTATTCAAAACTATTTTTTTCCCATAAACTCTTCTCCAAAAATCATTTTCTATAAGTTGTTCAAAAGCCCATTTTTTATAAGTTTATTTTTAAAATTCTATCCAAACGGGCCCTTTATTTTTTTGTGGAGGAGGTGAAGTCACACCCAAAAAAAATTATTTAATAGAAACTCTACAAAAATGATGTTTTATTAATTCCACATTCTCCAGAATCTACAACACCAATCTTTGCTATATGATTTTTTTTCATTTTATATAATTACTTTTTTTTATAAAAATAACAATGAAGGTCTTTTGACTTGAAAACTCTGATAAAAATACAAATTATAAAAATTGCCCCGCCACTAAATTTATACTCATATGATTAGTCTTAGCATCATTGAGATTAGCCAAGACTTAATGTGGCTTCTAGTTCTAATCACGGTTGGTATTGGAAAAATAATTACTCCCTCCAAGTCCATATATGAGAAATTTTTAGAAATAACTTGTTTTTATTTATAAAAGAGATTAATAGCATGTCTAAAATTTTTAATATTATTTTTATTTTTTTCATTAATTATTAGTTAAGTAGTTTTCTCGTGTTAATTATTCAATCACTCATTTTTCACTCTATAAATAAGGTTATTTTCTTTGGAAAATAATTTATATTTCCTTTTATTCTTAATATAAAAGTTAATTTATTTTTTTAATAAATTAAATTAGTTAATTATAATCAAATTCAACCTCTCAATATAAATTTATATTATATACTTTTTAATCTACTTAAATTAGTCAACTAATTATTCTATTTGTTATAATCAACTGCTTTATTTTATTTTTTTAATCAATTTAAAAATTTAATTAATTTTTATAATTAAGACCAGAGATATTATATTTATATATTTATTGCTTTAAATTAATTTTAACTAATTTTTTATCTATATAATTTAGTTATTTTATTTTATAAAAAGGACTGAGGGAGTACTAATTTAAGAACCAATGGACATGTTACCTAGCAGAAGACATAAGTTGATGTGCTCTCTTTTATTTAACTTTCTATTTTTTCATTAAAAAGAATAATGGCATTTGAAGCATAAGTTGATTCTTTGAGGGTCAGGATAATGGGAAAAGAACAAAAAGTAGCAGAGCAGTTGAAGACAAAGATGTCTTCAAATTCTTAAAGTAAAAAAAAAAAAAAGAAAGAAAGAAAAAGAAAAAAAATTAAAGTAAACAAAAGGGGTTAGGGAAGTCTGAATCTAGAGTTTTTTTTTCAGCTCCATAAATAAGGGTTAAACGGTAATTTTATTCAGGATGTTTTTCTTCTAGAACACTAGTTATCTGAAATTATTTTTTATCTAAAATAAAGGTTGATCATTAGTTGGAATTTTTTGGGTCGGACCTATTGGGTTAAATTGAAGGGGCATTACTATCCAAGCTTCTCTATGTATTCGGGCTGACCCACTCGAATTTTTTTTATAAGAATTTTTTTTAAAAAAAAATTAGGTTAATTTAAAGATAGTATAAAATATCTATTTCTCTTAAGCGATATTAATATCAGGAAGAACGAGTCATTAATTATCTTCAGATATAAATCTAGATATTTAGAAATTATGATACTTCCTTAAATATCGTAATTGAAACTACAATAAAATGATACTCTTCAAGAATCGACCATATTCTAAGTAGTCATATGTATCGCTCATTTACTAACTAAACTAAAGCTATGGATTTTAAATAATGTGTGTGTATTTTATAGACTTCTTTGTTTATAATGTGTAAAATTTTAAATAAATCCCACCGATTATAATCTAATAATGATACAAGACGCTATAAATTTCTATATTTTACAATTATTTATTAATATAAAATATAAAATTATACTAACATTAGTTTAGTCGAGTTCCCTTAAGTAAGATTAAAAGATATTAAATCTAAAGTTAAAAAAAATAGGTTAAAAAATTTAACACATTTCAACAATACTTAAGTTTGATTTGTTTTTCCCCTTGCTACATAACTCATACAGCCGTTATACCCTCCACAAAAGAGTTCCAATTTCGAATTCGCAACCTCACTACTTAAATTTGACTTGATAGTAGAATATATTAAATATTTATATAAAAATAAAAAAAGAAGTCATATTATTTATTTTCTATATTTCTAATTATAAGACTCTATGGGTATCCCTAGTTATAAGATCCATTACCTGTAATTAAAAGATTTTTTTTTTTAAAAAAATGTCCCTAATAAATGAAGACATTTAATTAAAATTCAAATAATAATGACACTTAATTGAAGGCAAAACAGAAAAGAATAAACAAATTTTTACCCATCAACTAAATCTTTCTACCCAACAAAAAATGGCGCTTTTAGGGGTGGATTGGAAGAGAGAGCAAGGAAAAGCATTAATTTGTGGAAAGAGTGAGATTTTGTACAAAATCTTTTTTTTTAATTAAAGTAAAAAAAAAATCTGAGTTAGTAACTTCATTTATGGCTTCATTTAATATCACAAGCAGGCCTATATACTTAGCTACATTACCATTTGTATCTTAATTAATTAGGCTTCTTATTTTCTACCCTTTTTACCTATTTTGATTTGAAACCTGCTTTTTTCTTTTTGGCTATTTCAACTTTGAAGCGAGATAAACAGCATCTTTGCTTCTTGTTTTGGATTTCCACTTGTGATTCTCAAAAGCCACTATTTAGAGAACAATGTTTTCAGTGGGAATGTTGATGATTAGGTTTGAAGTTTAATTTAATGCACAAGTGATGACACTATGTCCTCATCTCCATTTTTGTGTTCACTTGTGTC
Organism: Leucaena leucocephala; assembly: GCA_037074615.1. Classification (NCBI taxonomy): domain Eukaryota; kingdom Viridiplantae; phylum Streptophyta; class Magnoliopsida; order Fabales; family Fabaceae; genus Leucaena; species Leucaena leucocephala. The sequence continues at coordinate 8,253,293 of CM073533.1, read as the reverse complement.
ACTATCGATCCATTCATTCGCCATTTATTATTATTTATTTATTTATTAATCTGACTCCTTTTTATATAATAAAAATAATTGAAAAAATTAGTTAAAAATCACAATTATGTAAAAAAGTATAAATTATTTTTGGGTTAAGATTCGTTTAGTATTCATTTTAGTACGTTAAATGTTTAAGGTCCTAAAATATTTTGTGGTTCAATTTTAACCTTAAATTTTTTTAAGAGCAATTTTACCTTTAAAATATTTTTTTAAGAGTAATTTTAACCTCACTCTTAACTCCTAAAAGTTCTTTTAAATAAAGATGTATAAAATATCTTTATGTAATAGATTTTTTAGGAGTTAATAAATAAAAAAAATAAAATTTATTTTAATAATTTCTATATCTTATGAAGATTAGTATTTAACTATCAGTTATAAGATATCATATGAGCTTTAAAAAAATTATTTATAAAAAATATAATTTAACAATAAAATTAAATTATAAAATATTTTAGAATATTGAACCTATATAATAAAATGATATTATTGTTAAAAGAGTGAAAAAGGGAAATATTATTGCAACTTTGAAGACTAGCTGTTATCTAAATGAACTAATGAAGAGTCATGAGTGATCTTGAGGAAAAGTTACAACCATCAACCCTAAGTTTTATCTTCAGCCAATAGTTATATTTCTCATAATCTAAAAATATTAAAAATGCTTCTATTGTAATTAAAAAACTTTAACCATAAAAAATTAATAAAATAGGTAGGGGTTTGATGCAAGAATAAAGAGCAATAACTCTCATGGTGCAAACAAAGATCAGATGTCAGACTGAAGAACATCAATGCCTTCCTTTTTTTATCACTTCATAAAATATGTGTGTGTGAGAGAGAGAGAGAGAGTCTTCATTTCTTTTATTTAATAATTTCTCCCTCTCTTTTTCTTTTCTTAATCAAGATTTTTGTGAGATTCTCAATTTCTTACTATAAAATATTATCCTTAATCTTAATTATAAAAATTTTAAATTAAAAAATTTAAATAAATTATTTAATGATAGTATATAATATATGATCTCTTTAAAATAAATAGTTTTTAAATTAAATAAATTAGTTTAATAAAAAATAAATATAAATATTTTAAAATATAAATATAAATTATTTTTTTTAAAAAAGTTAATAGAATCTTATAATTAGAATCGAAAATAATTCTCATACTTATTTGGGGACATTGCCAAAAAATTTTTCTATTTACATTAATGACCAAAGTATATAAAATTTGTTAAAAGACACAAGTTATTGAATGAGTGCAATTTATTTTTTTGTTAAGAACAACACATTTTTAGTTATGTATAAATATTTTTTATTTTACCCTAAAAATAAGATGTATTCAAATAGTCTTTAATGGTTACAATTCTTCTATTATATGTAATTATCTTTAATTATATATAAAAATTTTCTATTTTATATATGATTGAAGATAAATTGTATTAGTATAAAACTTAGGTTTTTAAACAAATATAAATAGATACATTTGAGGAATACATATTTCGATGGATGACTTTTCAGAATTTTTCTTATTTTTAGTAGGATTTGATGTGACTAACTCTAGAATTTCAAATCCCTTGTAACCTTTGGAATGTTACAATAATCTTGTTAATCTTGATTGTTCTCAGGAGATGCTTACACAATAATATATAGACATAAATTATTATTAAATGTAATATGTAACAGTTACCCCAAAATTATTTTTATAAACAAAAAATCAAAACTGAGAGTAAAATAGGAACAAAATAATGACAGAAATCAAATTATTTTTAACATCTTGCTCATCAGTATGCTTTGTTCATTTGTATTCTTATGTTTTTTCTTTTGTAATATACGTAATCTAAAGACAAAAAGGTTAATGGATGATGATAAATCTTTGTTAAAGAGTATCAGTCTTTATTTATTTTTTAGAAAGAAGTATTTTTTTGTTGCAAAATTTTTTAGAAAGGGATTATGCTCACCTAGGATATAAGATTATGACGAAATCTCCATTCCTTCTAAACGATACTAATGTCGAGTAAGGTGAACCGTTTATTATCCTCATGCGTAAACCTAAGTATCGAAGAGCTATGATACTTTCCTAAGTACTATGACTAGAATTATAATAAAATGATACTCCCTAAATATCAAATATAAGTATTTTGACAATGCCAAAATTGTCTGATTGTCATGGTTTTTGATCCATTCACCTAATTTTTCTGAACCAACCAAATTAAAAAATCGACTATATTCATTTTTCTCTAAGAAGACAAAAGGCACTAAGGAACAAAACTAGAAAATAGAATAACAATTAATGTAAGTTGATCCGAGTAATAAATGATTCGGTATCGTTTAAATAAGGTCTCGAGTTTGAGCCTTAGCGTATATAAAAAATTTCTATTGGGAGACACACCCACCATAGTTAGGTGTGCGACACAAGTCGAATCTGGATATAGTCGGAGTAAAACTCTGGTGAACTAGGTGGATAAAAAAAACAAGAAGAAAATAGAATAACAAAAGCTATTCAAAATATAGCTAAGAATAGATCAGTGGCTTTAACTTCAAATTTTTAAGCCAATGAGATAGTATTTTCAATTCTCACTATGTTGCGAGAGCTCCTTTAATATACAATTTCATAAATCCTTTTTAAACATTCTTTGAGTTCTAGGGCTATATTCTAACTTTTATAGGAGATCCGTGTTAACTTTATCTAAATTTTTTATAATAAAAAAAAACTTCAAATTGTTAATGGGACGGCACAAGCCTAAAATACCTTTTCGTCCATAAGGATCTTTCGAGTGTCCTCTTGGGTGTAACAAAGTTATAATGGTGCCAAATAAAGGATATAATCCCTACAATCCCTTGGAATATCATATGCACAAAATCCTAAAGAAATTCCAAAGCCAATGGCTATATGACATAGTAACATAAAAGCTAATGAGAGATTATATGTTTAATCCCCATTTAGAACCTACAACTGCCAATACTTGCTCCTTTAATTAAAAAAAAAGAAGAGCAGAAACAAATTCCTAGGCTCTCAATTGTTGGCATGAGAGATAGGAGGCTACTCATTCTTTTTGTTTTTTTCCCTGCTAATGGATAGTCATATATATCATTTTATTAGAGTCAGTTTTATTCTAAACATGACAATAACAAACCTTTTTTTTTACTAAATATTACATAAATCACATGAAGTTATTGTTCTCTATTAGCTATCAAATTTTTGAATGGATACTTAACTAAAAGATTTATCTAAAAAACTTTATAAAATATTCTCTTTATTTTTTCTCTATCCTTTTCAGAGGAGACACTGTCACAAGCACCACCTCTCTAATAGGGATTTAAATCTTAAATTTGCTATGTTGCAAATGATTAACTTTTATTAGACTCAATCCCTATCAACTTGGGATGTTCAAGTGGCTCAGTAGGCCAAAAGGCCCGATATGACCTGATCAATTTAGGCCCAGCCAACTTGAGAAAAAATTGCAAACAAGCCAGGAACTAGCACGTTAGCAACCAGTCAAGTTATTTGACATCACCAACGGGGTTGGTCCGAGTAGTAAGCGGATCAGTATCGCTTAAACGAGGTCTCGAGTTCGAGCCTTGGCGTATGTATAAAATCCCCGTTGGGAGACTCACCCACCATAGCCAGGTGCGCGACGCGGGTCGGATCCGAATGTAGTCGGGGCAAAGCTCTAGTGAACCGGGTGGGCAATTAGAAGAAAAAAAAGTTATTTGACATCCTTCTATCATCCAATCATTTAGCAACTTTATATATCCTGCATTTTACACAACTTTAACACAAACAATCCTACCGAAATGTGAGTTGCGAACCACTAGGCCTGTTCCAGAGAATATTAACATTTTACGATTTGTTAGAAATGTTTGAAATGAGGATCCAACTCCGCCTACACATGTAGCCGGTCCCAAGTTCAGGTAAAGGAGGAGAATTGTGTTAGACCCTAACAGCCAACGTAAAACTTGTCGAATCTTATAAACATGGACATATGAAAAAATTGTGCTAATACTAGGTCGTTGCCTGTAAGTAACGTGTTGTATGGCTCGAGTACAGTGAAAAGTGAGCAAGGGCCGCTGCATCGTCACCCAGATGTAGTGTTAAATGAGTAAGGGCTACCGCTCTCTTATGGACGGAGGCGGCTAAAGAAGTTAGTTCAGGAGAGAAAGATCAGATTTGGTACTTGGAATATTGGAACTATGACCGAAAAAGCGTGGGAGGTGGTGGGCGAAATGGTAAAGTGAAAAATTAACATCTTATGCATTCAGGAAACTAAATGGGTTGGAGAAAAATCTTGAAAAATCAATGAGTTTAAATTTTGGTACACAGGTAAAAATAGGTACGAGGAATTGTGTTAGTATCATTGTGGATAAAGAGTGGAAGACGAATGTGATGGATGTTAAAAGGATTGATGACAGAATTATATCTTTAAGAATAATTATTGATAGGGATACAATCAACGTTATTAGTGCTTATGCACCTCAAGTGGGAACAGAAACACATCTTAAGAAAAAATTTTGGGAAGATTTGAAGGGGCTAATTCAAAGCATACCACTTACTGAAAAAAATTTTATTGGTGGGGACCTTAATGGTCATGTTGGTAAAGAAGCAGGGCAATATACAGGACCTCATGGTGGTTTTAGTTTTGGAAAAATTAATAATGAAGGGCAATCTATCCTTGAGTTTTCTTTAGTTTACAAGCTTAAGATTGTCAACACGTGCTTTAAGAAGCGGGAGGAGCACTTGATCACAAACAAGAGTGGGGTCCACAGGTCACAGATTGATTTCTTTTTGGTAAAGAATTATGACAGAAGACTTTGTACAAATTGTAAAGTGATTCCAGGGGACGGAGTGACAACCCAGCATAGGTTAATAGTCATTGACGTGCGTATTAAGTATAGGAAGGAAAAGCGGCGACAGGTTTTAAACACAAGAGTCAAGTGGTGGCAGCTAAAGGGGGAGAAGAGAGAAACTTTTAAGAGAACTATGTTAAATGAAAGGATTTGGGAGGCGTAGAAAAATGCTAATATCATATGGAAGAAAATGGCTGAGAAGGTCCGAGCGGTTGCTAAAGTAATTTTGGGAGAATCTAAAGGTTTTGGTCGACAAGATAAAGAGACTTGGTGGTGGAATGAGGACGTACAAGCGAAAGTTAAGTCCAAGAGAAACTGTTTCAAAGCTATACACTTATGTAATAATATCGAAAATTGGGAAAATTATAGTTTAGCTAAGAAGGAAACTAAGAAGGCGGTGAGTGCAGCTCGTTTTAAGGCATTTGAGGAATTTTATAAAGAGTTAGAGACAAAGTCAGAAAAATGAAAGATTTATAAGATTGCAAAAGACGGGGAAAGGAAATCGAGGGATTTAGATCAAGTACGATGTATTAAAGATGAAGAAGGCAATATTTTGGTTGCAGATAGTAATATTAAAGAACGTGGGAGACCTATTTTTACAAATTGTTTAATGACGAGGGAGGAGGGTCGAGTTATGAGCTAGATGATTTAACAGGAAAAGTTGAATCAAATTTGGCATTTTACAGTAGGACCCGTGTTGGTCAGGTTAAAGAGGGGCTTAAGAAAATGGAAAATGGTAAAGCTGTTGGACCTGATGGTATTCCTATTGAAGTTTGAAAGTGTTTAGGTGAAATAGGGGTGGTGTGGCTTGCTAAACTTTTTAATGTGATCTTAAGTTTTAAGAAAATGCCAGATGAATCGAGGAAAAGTACTTTAGTTCATATTTACTAAAATAAAGAGGATATTCAAAATTGTGCAAACTACAAGGGGATAAACCTTATGAGTCACACTATGAAGCTGTGGGAAAAGGTAATTGAACACAGGTTGAGATTAGAGATTGATATTACTGAGAATCAGTGTGGTTTCATGCCAAGTAGGTCTACAATAGAGGCGATTTATTTATTAAGGAGGTTAATGGAAATGTACCAGACTAAAAGAAGAGACTTACATATGGTATTCATTGACTTAGAAAAAGCATATGATCGAGTGCCAAGAGAGATGCTTTGGAAAGCTTTAAAAAAGAAAGGTGTACGTATGGCATATATCAAGGCAATAAAAGATATGTATGAGGGGTAGCAACTACTGTAAGAACGTCTGGGGGCAAAACAAATGATTTTCCCACAAGGATTGGTCTACATCAGGGATCAGCCTTGAGTCCTTATTTATTTAATCTAATAGTGGATGTTCTAACTAAGCCTATTCAAGAAAAAATCCCTAAGTGCATGCTTTTTGCAGACGATATAGTTCTTGTGGCGGAGTCAAGAGAAGAGATTAATTTTAAACTTGAGTTATGGAGAAGTACTTTAGAGTCGAAGGGTTTTCGTCTGAGTAGAAGTAAGACTGAATATATGTATTATAATTTTGATAAGAGACAAGTTAGAAGTAACTTGGAGGTCAGATTGGGAAATCAAGTTATTCCACAAATAGATAAATTCAAATATTTGGGATCAATGATACAGAAGGACGGTGAAATTTTGGAGGATGTTAATTATAGAATTCAGGTCGGGTGGTTTAAATGGAGAAAGGCTACTGCAGTTATATGTGATCGGAAAGTATCAAATAAAGTAAAAGAAAAGTTTTATCGCACTACTATAAGACCAGCAATGCTTTATGGAAGTGAATGCTAGGTTTTAAAAGGACAACAAGAGCATAAAGTTGGGATAGCTGAGATGAGGATGCTGAGATGGATGTATGGGCATATAAGAAAAGATAAGATTCGTACTAAACATATACGGGAAAGAGTTGGAGTGACACCTATTGAAGAGAAAATAGTAGAGAACCATCTTAGGTGGTTTGAACACGTACAAAGAAAGCCAATGGATGCGTCGGTGAAGAGGGTGGACCAAATAGTATGGACACTGGTTAAAAAGAGTAGAGGAAAGCTAAAGAGAACGCTCAAAAAAGTCATTGAACGGGATCTCCTGGTCAATAACCTATTTAAAGATTTAGTTTTTGATAGAGTACAATGGTGTCGTATGATCCATGTAGCCGACCCCATTTAATGGGATAAGGCTTGTTGTTGTTTGAAATGAGGATCCTCAACTACCTTAAAACAGTAACACCAGCATGTTGTTCCCAACTAATATCTGAACTGTCTAATCTGATTCAAAAAGTAACCTCGGTTTCGTCTAATAAGAGTAATAACAGAACCTGGGGTTAGTACATCTTACGTTAACAGAAGGCTCACAATTGTCAATGACAAAAGTTCTTCAATTACCCACTTTACCCGAAATGCCCAGTCCAGCAGCTAAAAATTCACTGATGAAACAAGCATATATATATAGAATATATTTAACTAGGCTTCACATAGCAGAATCTTTTATTGGAATACAAAAAGAAAAGCTTATTTTAACACAAAATAATTATACAACATAACAGAAACAAAAGCTAGATTTGCAAGCAAAAGAAAATGAAAGCAGAAACTACATCTGACCTTCCAAGGATAAAGTTTACCACTAAAGTATCTCACCCTAACAAAAAGAAAAATCACATGCCGATGGCTTTGTGCAGAAATAATAAACAACCTCTATGGGCAAAAGAGTACTACACGATTTTAGTTGCAACTCTGAAGGCACAAAAGGTGTAACATGAAAGAGCTTAGCTCCTGATTAAACTTTTCTCTGCTCCATTGTAGCACAGTATGCAAACTTTGAACTTGCTTTCAGCAGAAATGAAACATATTTCTCAAGGGACATTCATTACTTGTATGGACTGCAACATGTCGGAAACAGCAATAACAAGGTCACCTGATTTGATCAAATTTCTGGCCTTGAGCAACGAGAAGGTTTTATTGAGGTTGCTGTCCATGTCATCGGAGAAACTAAGGCAAAACGGTAGGAGGCCCCACTGGAGGTTCAGACGCCTCCGCACTGATGGAGTGGTAGTGAAAGCAAATATGGGGCAGTCTGGACGGCATCGTGACAGCAGAGATGCCATGTGCCCTGTCTTTGTGTAAACAAAAAGTGCATCTACTTCTAAATTATTGGCTGCAAAAGAATAAAAACTCAAATAAAGATACAAGACTAAACAACTTTCAGCAATTCAAAAGAGCTTTTCGCTTTCATAATCATGAAAGGTTCCTCCAATCCTGAAACATAGAAAATGAGTGAAGCAGGTGTCTAACTGGTTCCTTAACAATTACTTAGTGTTTCAAAAAGGAAAACATTGAAATATGAACAGAAAATCCATATTAAATAAACTCAGGAACATAGCAATTGGAACATTTCATCACCTCATCCCTGCATTTCGTAAACGTATTTGGCAAGAGAAAAAACAACACTAGTATTAATAATACTTGCATACAACCAATCTGTGAACGAAGTAGAAAATTAACCAAAGCAAGCAAAAAGTGTAGACATGAGAACTGCTTACCCATTTTAGCAGCAGCAATACAGATCTCTTCAGATATATTTTCTGAAAAAGAATGCCCAATTGATGGAAGTATCGTAACTTCGTGATGTTTTTGTTCCCTCCACCACCTCTCAATCCTCAAACTGACACTCCTTAAAACACTTAGGGCCTTGTCAGGGTATTGGCCCATGGCTGATTCACCAGAAAGCATTAAAGCATCAGCTCTCTGCCTGACTGCTTCTGAAACATCAGCTACTTCAGCTCTCGTAGGTGTAGGGTATTCAATCATGGACTCAAGCAGCTGAGAGGCAACAATGACTGGCTTATTCAGCTGCCTGCAAACTTGAACAATTCTCTGCTGGGCAGATGGAACCTGTTCCAAGGGTATCTGTGCGCCCAGATCTCCTCTTGCCACCATAGCCCCATCTGATGCTTGAATAATCTCCTCCAAGTTCTTCAATGAGTCAATACTTTCTATCTTGGCAATGACAGCAATATCACTGCATCACCACATAACAATAGCATGGCCAAGATTAGCATAAGCTAATAATTTCAATGAACCTAACATTCATGGTAGTAATAAACCAATGGCATGCAGTTTCGACTCAGCAGTTCTACTTTTACAACAATTACAGTCACCACATGACCAATACCATAAAAGCAATAGCAATTCAGCTATCATAAGTATAAGTAAAATGTATAATAATATAAACTTTCCACAATACATACCTATCACGAGATCGTGCAGCAATATAGCTTTTAAGATGATTAATAACTTCAGCCGACTTGACAAAGGATATGGCAATGAAATCGACACCCTCAGCAATACCAAAATCAATGTCCAACCAATCCTGCATGTCAATCAGTTTTAGAATCAGATAAATGAAAAAGTAAATCAACCAAGGTAGATAATTTTCCAAAAAAAGGAAAATTGAGCACCATACCACCAATAATCCAAAGTCCAAACAAAACCCATTCAAGGACAAAGACCCCAGAACATGTATAAAAGAAATATTAATGGATTTTACCACGCATTCATCAAGCTCCACAATGATTGATTAATGATTAATCACATGCCTTAAAATATGTAAACTTCCATCTCCTGGAATTGACTCTTCTATAAATTTGAATATAGGTTAGGAAGACAATTGTCAAAATGTTTGCCCAAGGCATAAATTGGATACTTGATGAGAAGTAGTAATGTGCGACGGAGGAAGGTTGTAAATTCATCCTTGGTACCACAGTTTGGAATCACTGCTACAAACAGGTGCCTTAATTGTCGTATATGATGGGTAAAGCATGATATATCAGAATGTGTGCTCAATTTTTTATTGGGGAAAAAGCTAATGCAAACAAATGAATAAGTTTAATTAGACGATTTTATTTGTAGTAGTGGTTGATATAGCTGAACAGAGAAAATGCTATTTATATACTCAACCTTCAAGGGGAGTGTCAGATAAACAGAAAATGCTAACTAGATATTGATTCTAATTTATAGGCCTTTCATTGATGTGGCCTTTATTGCTAACACAAACTTCAAATCACTCCACATATTTGACCACAAAAACATAACATTTAAATGAAGCAAAATATTTGCAGGGGAGAACATAAAAGAATTGCCAACCTTTGAAGAAATAGTGGGGAGCATGGCATTCCTCTCTCGGACTAGACTCCCATTTCTCCAAAATGTCAGATTGGCCCTTGGGAGCATTAATCCAGGATCAGTACAAAGACACTTAACATCCGGGCCAATCTTTTCAATTACTTCAAACCTAACCATTCCTCCATCTACTAGGAGTTCATCCCCCACTTGGACGTCTGTGCCATCTCAGATCATGGTTCAAAGCAATTTAACAATATAATACAAAGTTAGCAAGAAAACTAGCGACATTGTGACTAAAATGAAAAGCTAAATGTTTCATTAGATGTTTCATGAAGATTAACCTTCAGTAAAACCATCATAATTTACATTGATGGTGTGTTCTGGAAGAGTTGAATCAAAGGCTCTAACACTGAAAGTCCAAATGTCACCATCCTGCACAAGATTATTGAACCACATTGAGCTTCACAATGGAAAAATTAATATTTGTTAATACAAGCTCATAAATTAATCAAACATCAGTGTAAAATGTACAGGCCCAAATCACTGTCATCAATTTTCTTATGGTTTTTTGATCAATCAGTATGACTAAAACGAATTTAAGCACATATATCCCTTATTGTGACCATTGTATATGATCAGAATTCCAAATGAGAGCACAACAACAAAAAGAAAGGAAAACAAATGCACATGCTCCACATCAGATAGATTGAATATAGAATTATAGGAAGCCTTAGCAATGAGCGAATGGCAGAGCAAAGGACGAGGTGATGCCGGTGGCAATAAAGGAGATGGAAGAGAGCAGGATAAGGGTGTTGGATCTGGTTTGGCACCAGTGACTATCGTTTTTGGTAGTAGATATTCCAATCAAGAGGGTGGTGCAGGATATGCATCTCGGCATTGGCCTATTCCCTCTTCATATAAAGACAAGCTGCTTTCACTGGGATGTGCTGGGTATCCGGTAATGCATGATGAAGAAAAGGACATTGTTTATGAAGATGAATGGGGTCACTCCAGAGGATGAGAGGAAGGAGGACTGGAAGAGGAGGACTATGAGGAGAAGGATAACCAGGTGAAGATCTACGGAAGAGCACACATTTTGGTGCAAACCATGGATTAATTCATTGATCATCAAGTTGCTAGGGACGCAGTTTCCAAAACAGAGTCTCAAGGCTAGAGTTAAGCGGATATGGAAATGACAGTAACCCAAGCGTATTACCCCTCTAAATAATGGGTACTTCATAGCTTCTTTCACTATTAAAGAGAATAGATATTATGCTTTTCAAGAGGGGCCGTGGCTGATCAATGCAACGTTGGCATCCCAACTTCAACCTTTCGAAGGCAATAGTATATGAAATATTCCTGAGGTACAAATATATGACATTCGCGAAAGAACCTTCTCATAAATCTGTATTGAGCTCCCCAAACAAAAAAGAACGTGTGGCTTTCTAATTTAGAATAAAAACAAAAATGCGCCAATTATAATTGTCTTCAACTTCAAATATCATATGAACAGCCAACCAACACAAATAATGCTATAACTGTATTGCAGGGTGCAACAGAGCTACTGTTCCCACCGATTCTAGTATATATCTTAAATAGCATGCCAGATGCAAATGACTTTCTTAAAAGCAAACCTAGACACTAAGTGAAAAATCCTTGGTTTCATCCCAGAAATCTCCATTCTTACACAATACTGTCTTATATGCATTATCACCCATCATAATGAAGTACACAGTGCATAAACCAAGACACTGAACAATGCAGTGCTATTGCATAGAAAATGGTATCGTTTTTAATCCAGTTAACTTCGAAACCACAAAGGTCCAAGGCATGTGAATCAGAAATTTGAAAGCGCCATAGATAGAACAAATAGCAAACAAAAAGCATTCAATCACAGGATTAAGGACCGAAGGCAGTAATAGAATTTCGAATTAAAACCACCTCTGCTTTGGCTGAGGAAGAACCACCAAGATCACCCATATGGATTTCACTGCCCTCTGTGTCCATCATAATCGCCACAGCAAAACCCTTCTCCTCGTTGAGCCTACGCACGCGGTCGATCACCATTTTATGCCACTCCCGCGTACCATGACACATGTTGAGTCGCGCCACATTCATCCCTCCCACTGCAAGAGCCTCAAGCTGCTCGAACCCACAGGTCGCCGGTCCAATAGTGCAGATAAGCTTGGTCCGCCTCGTGCTGCGGAACCCATTCTCCTTAAGCTCAGCCTCAGTCACCGCATCGACCTCAATCGAGCTCAAATCGGAGACCAACCCCTGAGTCGGAGTGACCACAAACCCAGCTCCAGCTCCATTATCAGACAACAACGCATGGGAAGACGACAAAGAAGGATCGAGATCCAAACCTGACGAGGCCCGAACAGATAGATTCGAATTTAAGGTCACCGGAAACCGAGAATTCAAGCTCCTGGGCAATGAAAGTTTCGAAATTGAATGGTGAGTGTTGCTGGGAAATGCACTGCAATTCAGGGTCCGAGTGAATGGTAAAGTGAGGAGGTGAAGGGACTGAGACATGGTGATATGAAGAGAGACGGAGGAGAGATGAAGGTTGAGATTTTGGACACCAATTGGTGAAGATGAGGCTTCGACTTTGAGATGGGAAATGACAGAAGCAAAGAGGAGGGGGGCGGAGAGAACGAAGAAGGAGGAAGTGTGAGTGAAAGCGTGAAGTAAGATTAGAGCTTCGAAAATGTCGCCCTGTCTGGGGAATAGGGAAGACACAGACAAGAAACGCCTGATTGGAAAACGGCTAAACGAATAAAAACGAAGGTTTAAGATCACCCAACGGGGACCAGATTGCAACGTTGGAGACTTCAGCAAGTGTTTTTTGAAATTCAGTATATTCCAATTATTTGATATTTTTATTGATTTGATGAATCCTGAATATTCCTTATTACTTAGTTTGGTTAATTAAATTAATTATTTATTAAAAATATATGTTAATTATTTTAAAATATCTTTTCTAATTATTTGTATGAAAAATACTTCTTTAATAATATTAAATTATACAAGGTAAACGTGTTAAATAAATTTTGTTAGGTAAAAACTAAAAGTAATGTAGTGAAACTAAACAGGCACTTATTAAAAGGAAAATTTTAAGAAAAAAACCCATGAATTTAGCATCAGCATATATTGATGTGTACTTGGACTAAACTAAACTCATTTAGTAACTCCTTAGAGGGGGCATTTGTAATTTTGTATGATAGATATATATTTGGCATTTTTAAATCATCAATATAAAATTAGAAATATGAGAATGGTATAAATTATGTAGATAAGACCGCTTACTTTATTAACTAATAGCATGTCAATGTATTTTTAGTTTTTTTAAAGATATTTTGATTATTTAAATAAATATTAAATAATTTTCTCATATACATTCATGTTTAATATAGTAGTAAGATTGGAGTAGAAATTAGTATAATATTAAAGTTTACTATAATTAATAAGGATAATATTAGAAATTATTTCAATTTTATGACAAATATGATATTTTTAATTATTTTTATGATTATTATTTAAACTATCGGTTAAGAAATATCACATAATTTTTACTAAAAAAACATAATATATTTTAACTTGGATATTCTTGATTCAGGTAAAATAAGTTATAATAAAAAAATATAAATTATACAAGTCAACCTATAAATTAAAATGGGTTAAATGGTAACCCATAAGTTAAATGGTCTGGGCACAAGTTTGCATTTGCATCCCACAGATATATTCATTTGCACTACTCAAATAGGGGGCATTCCCACAAAAAGAAAAAGAAAAATAAAAAAATGTTTTTGACAATGATATTAAAATAATAAATTATCAAGTATAGGATTACCAAACTAAACGCTTGATTCAATTGGTAAGAGATCTCAAATTAATTGGAGCACTTGGTAGGAGACCTTTGCTGCCCTTACCGGCTCGATCTAAATTAGTTTAAATCCCATTAAATAAAACTACTAATTACAAACATTATCTTACCTAATTATATTTTGTCCCATTTTGTCCTCGCATCATCAAAGTGGGAATGCAATACAAGTCATATTGGCTAGCTTTAGTTGTAGTAAAAGGGTCTCTCCGATAAAATTCAACCTTTTTGTGACACTGGGCAAATCCACTATGTAGCTTTATTTATTTATTTTATGAACAACCCTTCAGAAGTGAATTCTTTTTATAGATGCTCACAGATAATTATCAGAGAAGAAGACACTCATTGTATTTTAGCTTAATTAAATCTGAATGTAATTATATTTTCATGCTAAGTATATTTTTGTAAAATGGAAATTTCGAATTATTAATTACAGATATGCCATTTTGTATGTACAACAAAGTATCATAAACATGTATCCACATTCTAGTTTTCTTATTCTCACACACAAACACAGAGATATATGTGATTTTTCTTTTTTTTTAAGGGACGATTTTTATGTCAAAATATTTATTTCAAACATCAAATTGTGATCCATATATTAATATTGTACTGGTCATCTAACTTTTTGGTGCTAGCATTTGAACTTAGAACTCAAAATTCTCTATACTTTAGAAAAAAATTAGTCTCAATTATCAACTAAAAATACTATTTAGACTCCAAAAAAATTTGAGAGTTGGGCTAGTGGAATGACTAGTTCATAATTAATATTTAATTTTTTATTAAAAAAATACTCATATTTAATATATAATAATATCTCGAATATAATTATTTTTAATAAGAGAATATATTATTTAGAGAAAAAAATTCTTGTTCAAAATAATGGTACTCCATGTGTATAAAATTTATAGAATAAAGGTATTTTATATGGATAAAAATTTATCGAGTTATTTTTATTAATAAAAGTTGTAAGGCGAGACTTTTTCCAATTTTTTCTTTTTAATATATTAGCTCTTTTCCGGGCATTAAATTCATTTTATGAAAAATAAGTAGAGAGAGAGAGTAGAAGGAGGAGGAAGAAGAAGAAGCATAATATTCACTTTCCTTGTTCAACAATCAACAATAAAAAAGCCTGTGAGATCTATAATTAAGAGCATATTTGGATTAGTTTTTAGAAAATATATTTTAGAAAGAATAAATTTTAGAGAATAAATTTTAGAAAGAATATATTTTAAAAATAGAAATATGTGGATGATTAATAATATAATCACTTTTTATATTGATAAATTATCAAAAATAATATAATTTGATTAAAAGTAAGAGAGATAAGAGAGAGTAGAGAAAAAAGAGGAAAGAATATAGAGAAGATAGGAGATATGGTGGAGAAGAAATATGAAAGAGGAAGAAGATATGAAAAAAAGTAAGGTAAGATAGTAATTGGATAGTCCATAAACTTTTTTACTGTTCTAAAAACTAATTTCAATAACTTATTCAAAACTATTATTTTAAACTATAATTTTAGTCAAGATTAATTTTAGATAAATATGACTATTTATTTAAAATTTTATCAAATTAAGATTTTATTTAATTTTTTTTAAATTATGATGCCAAATATATACTAAAACCAAATTCAAGTAGGATGGCTCATTCAACAAATCCAATACCATGTCAATAATCCCAAGGTTGTGATGCTTCGCAGGCAGATTATATTTAAATTGTAAGTATACATTTGTTCAAATGGAAACATTTAATTCTGGTAAAAAAAATGGCAAATTCGGCACTGGGAAAAAAACTTTGATAATTTAATTACTTACATGTGTAGTAAACTATTCTGAATTGACATTTTAAAAGGACGCCGTATATTTTGACCAAGTTCTTGGATATTATTGTCAAAGGCAAGAAACATTTTCAGTAAATATAAAAAAATAATAATTTGTCATAAAATTGTGGGATTCTCTCCCTCAGATGAAAAGAAATATATCTTTTTTATTAGTTACAATTATGTATTGCTACCAATAATACGAATTGGTCTTTTAAATATAAAGTTTTACATTTAAGCTATATGATATAGTTAAATAATTATATAAAAAATAAAATTATATATTGCTATTAATTAATTAATTAATTGCCTCGTCAAGTATCCAATATCTAATTATCTATTATTTAATCTATAACATAACTTGCTCTAGTATCTATTATCTGATCTAACATAATTTACTTATTTTAAATTTAAGTAAAGTAATAATTATTTAATTTTTGTTGTTGTTGAAAACCATACAAATTCCGAACTTTTCATTCTCTTTCCCAAATGCATATAAGATTCAAAGTCTGGACTCATTCTCAAAAATCTATATACACTCACGCTTTAAGCATAAACGAGGACGATACCCATTTCCTCTTCGGACTCCATCATCCTTCGTCTCCAAATCCTATTATCCCCGTCAGAGCGGCACCGTTGCTTGGCTTGTTGGCGATCTTATTGCTCCAGCCTCCTTCGATCACAGGTTTGCTACCTTTTGATCTCTTTCCATCTTTCAAATAATATTCATACAATTCTACGGATCTCAAATACTTTTAACCGAATTTTTTTTTGTCTCTATTGGGGTTTCTATAATTCGAATCCCCGCAATTTAGTATTTTCCTATACACAAAAATACTCTATATTTTCGCAATCTCCCCAGGTTCAATTTGTCTTTGGTGTCATTTTTCATGGACGCGATTTTATGGATCCTAAAATTTGGCGTTGAAACGACGCAATTTGTTTTTTTTATTTGGATTTGGGGTTGATATCAGGTTTGTATTTGTTCTATTTGATTCTAATAAATGTGTTTTGGGGATTAATTTTTTGACGTTGTTCCAGTTGAACAAGGATGGGAGCATTGATATCCAAGTTTTGGTTCATGTTATTCCCTGCCCAGGAGTATAAGATTGTGGTTGTTGGGTTGGATAATGCTGGGAAGACGACAACCCTTTATAAATTACATCTGGGTGAGGTCGTCACTACGAACCCTACCGTAGGGAGCAACGTCGAAGAACTCGTCTACAAGAATATAAGATTCGAGGTTTGTTAAACTTTTTCTAAATGATTTTTAATATTTTGATCTCGCTTTATTGGTTTGTGATGTGAATTGACATTGATAGTTGTGTTTTCCTCTACTCTTTATAATTAGTAAGTGAGACTTGAGTAAAGTAAAGGATAATGATAAACCAAAACACGTATAGTGGGAATCGTTTGCATCTTGTTTACGAGAAGAATTGCCTCCAGTTAATTGGCTTACTTTCCTAATTCCTGGAAGAAAAAAGTGTGTTAAGGCAATATGTCTCCATATTTTTATATTTTATCTTGGGCCCTGATTCAATTAGCTAGGTTCCTTTCCTTATATGTAATTCATATGTAAGGAACCTTTTTTTAACAAAAGTCTTGCTAAAGTGAAGGTTCCATATACTTGCTTCATCCGTTCTTAATTAGTCGATGGTGATACTCTTCCCTAAATTATCTTAATATCTGTGTTGTCTACATTTGTAGTGCTTTAGTTGAATTTGAGTAGACTCTTCTATTGGGTAGCCATTGTCCAGACATGCTTAACAACTACGTACAAAGTTCCTTTTCAAATTAATTCTGTTTATTCAGCCCCCACTTCGATCAGGTTGATGCACTAGGAAAATACAAGTGATATGTACTATATAAATAAGTCATTTAAGTAGTTAAATCATTTATTATTAGAATTAGTATTAGATATTATGATATATGTTATAATAATTAGATATTATAATATATATTGTGATATGTTAGGATTATATATTATGATATATTAGGATTAAATATTTAATTAGGATTAGGATTACTTATCACTTATAAATAAAAGTGATCATCAGTCTTATTCTCTTATATTTTTGAATATGAAGTCGTGAGTTAGTGTGACAATTCCAGTTTCTCTTCTATTCTCTCCTTCCCTACAAATTATCTACCAACAAGTATGAAGTGATATGCCTTTGATTGGTCAAAGTCACTGTTTTATCTATTTGAATTGGAATGACAGTATCATCCCTTACACTTGCATAACTGGGATAATTATTTTTATGATTTTGGATGTTTGTTGGACACTCTTCCTAGTTACATTTTACCACTACTACAGCTTGTGGCATATTATTTTGTATGAATCAAAATGATACTTTTTGGAAGCTTAGCTTAACTTTCATAAGTTCAGTGTGAATGTTATGCGTTATGTATATTTCTTTTGTTCTTATTTACCCTAGATAAGATTTTATTTTTGTATAAAGAAATATTTTTTATTAGGAGAAAAATGATACAGACATACACTAATGGTGGACAAGTGCTCCTTCCAAAACAAGAAAAAGAGACTTGGCTCTAAAGAACTTTTTATTTCCTTTGTAAATCCACTAGGGGACACCCTACCCTCTCCCCCCCGTTTTTCCCAGTTTCCAGCCTCGTTGTGCATGCATATGAATACTCTTTTTTTTGGCCATCAATGTCAGATTTCCTCTATTAACAGTAAAATTACGCTTTGTATGATTTTGAATACTTCAAAATCTTCATCTTCTCCAATTAAATTTTGAGGGGTAATGTACTCTGAACCATAGCAAAATCTTGATCTTAAACAGCCTCAAGTGACTGGATTTCAGGGCTATATATATATATATATATGCTGTTTTTACTTTGTTGTCCAATAAACTTATAACCTTGATTGTCTTCAACAATTTTCAGGACTAATGTAGATCATAGAAAGTAGGTCTGGTGAAATCATGATCGCAAATGGCCTGAAATGACCTTATTTCGTTGCCTAAAATCTGCCGTTTTCACATTGATTAGAGATTTTGAAAGCTTTATAATCATGATTGTTTTCGACAACTTTTTGAGAGATTAGGATACTGAATCTTGTTTCAAAAAGGGCTTGACCAAATTTCATGATTGAAAACGCCTCATTTTGCACCGTTCCAATTTTTAAGCTTCATAATCTTTGATTATATTTTTGGCAATTTTTTGAGAGCTAATATGTATCAAATCATAGGAAGTACTACTGTGGCTAAATCTTGCTAAGAGATGGCCTCAAATGACCATATTTCATGGCAGAAAAATTGGCCACTTTACACAGGGCACAAGTCACCCATTGCTGAATCAACAAACATCATCCCTGAAGCTGTGTGTAATCCCACACTTCAACCAAAGCGATTTGCCACCTGGTTTGAATTAGAATATAAAGTCTTCCTCACCTTTTTCAGAGTCAATCTTTGAGAAGAAAAATGGTGAAACGTGGAGGGATTGGAGTAGGAAGGGTGAAATGCCTAAAAAGTTGTCGTTTGCCATTGAAGGATGACAAATTCTATGTTTTTACACGAAGTGGCCTGTTCTAGCTGATGCAAATAAGCTCCACTAGGGGTTTTCATGAAAATGTTCATATAATGTTTGAGTCAAGCTGAGCAAAGGGGTTCTTTATTTTTTGGTCCTCTGTTTTCTTTTTATGATGAGTTGTATGTGCTATTCTGCCTATTCATGTATTGAATGTTTGCGTTGGCTGAAATATTACTCAATTCAATATGTAATCCGTTGCAGGTCTGGGATCTTGGTGGGCAAGAAAGATTGCGGACATCATGGGCGACATATTATCGTGGAACTCATGCTGTAATTGCGGTGATAGACAGCAGTGATAGAGCCAGGATCTCCATCATGAAAGATGAACTTTTCAGGTTGCTGGGGCATGAAGATTTGCAGCAGTCTGTTATTCTTGTATTTGCAAACAAACAAGACCTCAAGGATGCTATGACCCCTGCTGAGATCACTGATGCCCTATCTCTACACAGCATCAAGAATCATGATTGGCACATACAAGCCTGTAGTGCCCTCACTGGTGATGGGCTATACGATGGTCTCGGGTGGATTGCCAGCCGGGTCACCGGGAAAGCACCTTCATGATTAAACTAACTGAACAGGTTGAGCTTCATTTTTCAGGTACTCATGATTCTGATGAGTGACAAAACTCTCTATCATTTATACGTTGAAGTAAACACTTGAATGGCAAGGCCATGCATATTTGTAGATTGTTTATTTCAGTTGTGTACCATTTATTGACCTGCAATGGAGAATATCATTTACCAGATGTATTCCCTCTTTTTAAAAAGGGCTTTTTTGAATGGGAGAAATTGAAATCTCTCCTCATCCCATCCATTTTTAATATTTTCTTTAAGTACATAGCCATCATTTTACATCTTCAGAACTTATTGTTTAATTATTATTATTATTATTTTCATTTCCTTCTCCCATTCTAAGCACTACAGAATTCCTTACACTACCATTGACAAAAAAAGGTAAACTACCAAGAGACTTGATCCAACTAGAAGGGATTTGACCATTTAAATATGAGATATCGAATTTAAGTATATGTGAATACAAAAAAATACCTTTGGGAGGACCATATCTAATTACGTTTTACAATGCTTAAATTTGACTCAATCAAATAACAACTTAAAAAAAAAATCAGCATAACTAAGTGTCACTATATGATCAACCCCTACACAATTAGGGCTCGTTTGGTTCAACTCCATTGCACATATGCGATAGTTTGGTTGGACTTAATGATGGTAATAGATATTACAATGGTAAAGAAGATTGCACATTTTTTGGTAATGCGCATTCATAGGGGGGGGCCTATGAATACTCATTGCACCTCTCAATTCTTTATAAAATTCCAATTTTAACCTTAATAACACAAGACAAGATTTGCCCTCAAATTATTCATCATAAAAAATTTTGTAATCAGGTCCAATCGTGCAATCAGATCATTATCATAAAAATTTTGCAATCAAATCATAAAAAATCTTGCAATAAAATCTTAAAAAAACAATTTGGTAGCCTGTTCTTTCTTCCCCAATCACCACCATCTTTAAACAAGCTGCCACCGAGGAGAAAACCATTAGAATCTGAATCTAATCTGAAAAATATGGGAAAGAGGAGAAGGATAAAATATTTTTATTCATTAGTTTTTAGCTCTATCAATACTTTTGGAAATGAGATCAAAATCCATGTCAAAGAAACCCGCTGCAATATATGAAACACCAAAGTCTTTTGTTTTTTTTTTGCTTACCCAGTTCACCGGAGCTTTATTCCGACTACATCTGGATCTGACTCGCGTCGCGTACCTGGCTATAGTGGGTAAGTCTCCTAATGGAAATTTTCTACATATGCCAAGGCTCAAACTCGAGACCTCGCTTAAACGATACCGAACCGTTTACTACTCAGACCAACCTCTTTTGGTCTAAATTCTATTATTTCCACTAAATCTGGTTTTTTGAGTTTCTTCTCCAGTACACCTTTCCACTCTCATAGCCCAGAAATCCACTAGCCTCTGTATACTTGGCGCTATTTAGGTACAAGCCGAAGTTGTCCAGCGTGAATTTCCTATAGATTTCAATCAGCAAAAGATCATGAATCCAAATACAAAGACAAAAACATCTCTCTGTTTTGTTTTTTAACCCCTGAATTCCTTCCATTTACGATGAAATATAATTACACATTACAAAGAAAACCCAGTAGAAGAAAAAACCGATTTTAGAGTAATTTGTTGATTGCAACATTGGACTAACCTTACCGAGAAGCCTCTAACACGGAGCAATGCGCCAGATATAACCAAGGGCGATGGATAGAACTATTGGCGGTGATATTTTCCAGACAATCCCAGTGAGGTCGGACGACGACTATGGGAGGTAGTACTATGAGATGGCTCTCAGCAATTTTTCTGAGATTATATCAAGGGTAAAATAGACTTTTTGTTATATATTAATTTAAAATAATTATTAAAAAATAACCAATTGCACCTTACTAAAAACAAAAACCCAACACTAGCCAGGTAATTAATATTGCATTGCACACTACAATAGGGTTGAACGAAACGGGCTCTTAAGCTTTCCTCTCAAACATCAAAACCATGTGTTTGCTTTAATTGTCATCTGCACAAGGAAGCATTCCATGAACACTATCCAAAGACAATATTGTTTCAAAACTGTCAAGACTTTCCAGGCCAATCTGGGGAAAAAAGAAAAAGTAAAACAAGAAAAAAAAACGAAGAAAAAGAAAAGGAATGTAAAGCTGCCACAATCTGCTGCTGGTTGAAGCCAATGTCCAATAAAGACTATAATGATTGCAATCATCAATAATCTTCAGAGAATCCAGCATCTGCAACCTTTAGAATCTGGAGGGCCTTCAAACCATCGATCCCATATGGGATTTATGGGGCCAATTGTTCTGTTAAATGATGAAAATATAAAGCTTATAAGAGAAAAAAGATAAAATATAACAGGAGATTAAGGAGTTAAGAGACTTTACGCTGGGAGTAAGGGATCAGGTCTTTTTTCCACGGTATTAAGCATTCTGACAAAAGAAAGCACCAAATGGCATGAATTAGAATCACAAATACGTATTAGACTAACAATTCTTAGACACTATATATGCTAAACGGGTTAAGTTCCAATTTTGCCCTAGAAGTTTTGGCGAATCAGTTGTAGTTATCTCGAAGTTTTTTTTGGATTAATTTCACCCTAGAAGTGTTAAAAATGTCAATGGTCAATATTAGTTATTTAATGGTTATGGTGACTTTGCTTCTTTTTTAGTACTTTTAGGGCAATATTCATGGAAAACTTCCAGATCCCCACAAATTCTATGTGAAATCTTCTAGGACAAAATTTGACCTTAGCCCTATACTACACTAACAATCTGGCATCTGCAATTTAAAAACTAGTTGCACATTAGGCCCTTAAGGTGTCCATGAGACCGTGACCGTTTTGACAGACAAAAAAGACCAAAGTACATTGATTTTAATTTTAGGGACTAATTTGTGTACTTACAAGTTTCTAAGAATAAAAATAAAATAAGCCTAACAATGCAGGGACCCAATTGCTATTTAGCCCAGATAGGTTCTTGTTTTGCTTTCAAGCTTACTCTTTGCATGAGGTAGATGCCTTGTCCATCTTTTCAAGCTGCTCAAGCTCTTCCTGCATTCAATTTATACACTGATTAAACACTCACATATGAAGTGACAAAGAACCACTATCAACCTACTCATGAAAAGCACACCGAATAGTGGCCTAGATGCCTTAAATTCCAGGAACATTAGACACAGTTTGAAAATCACACAAGAAAAATACCAAAAAGCAATAGAAGTGGAAATATGAAAACAACAAACAATGAAGTCCAAGAATGCAATTGAACTGACCAGCATACAAAACCAAAGTTTTCTATGTTATTTAGAAACTCATTCCTTTAATACAAGTACGCTCTAACGAGATTTCATTTATGATAATCGCCATATCTGATATTGCATAAAGATTTTTTTTTTCTTTTTGTGTTGGTTGGGGTGGGTGGGGGGCGCATAAAACTTTCCAATGATAAGCCTTCAGTCGTTATGACTGTCACGGGAAACATTGCCATTCAAAACGATCAATACAGTCAGCACTTTCAATGAGGATGTTCCAGACAGGAACACAAAACATGACCATCATAATGAATGGAACCATCTCAAGTAGGTGCAGAATTCACATTCAAAAAGAATTGCAAACAAAATGAGAGAAGATTCTGACATCTGATAGTATAATGGACAAGTATAAGCACATACCAAGGAACAGTTTGTTTTAACTAATCAAACAAAATGGAACAGAAAGGATCACAGTAGTTGTCATCGAGGAATGGGATAGACTATTAAAAAGAATACTATTAATTGTCCTCTCCCCACCCCCCAGGGTATAATGAAGTCTAAGCTTTTGGAACAGTGTTGCTTCTTTGACCTGATCAAGTGAAAGAGAATAGAATACAAAAAAGATGTAAGAAACTGTTTAATCCCTTGCTTAAATACATGGACACATGGGAGAGGGTGGGGTAACACATCGTCTTTTGCCAAATTTCTTCAAGGTTGAAGCTTGAATGGAACATATGCCCAAAATACCATGTACTGAAATTTACCGAGGAGAATGAAGGGACAAATCCTGACTTTTTGGACAGAGACTCTGAGAACATATGTACTATCAATCCCAAAAGCTTAAGTTGATAGGCGAGGAGAAGGCTCAAGAAAGAACTTCACTATTCCTAGCATTCCTATCCATCAAAACAAGCAGAGTATACGTTAGTCGTTGACAGGTTACAAAATGTTCCAAATGAGGTCGCCAACTGAAATAGCTTACATTGTTTTCTCGTTCTGCCGTCTAAAAATATACAATTGACAAGGGAATTTTGCAACTTCTCTGAAAACTAAGTAGTCAATGCTCAATTTCTAACTACGCAACAATCTTTTTGACGTTAGATATGCCTTGAAATTCTAACCTTAAGAACGCACAGGTTGAATTATAAAATAACAATAATAAAATGAAAATTTTGAGGCACATCTAATTCTAAGGAAGCTTAACATCTTGAGTCATCAAGCTCGCCAATAGAATCTTCCAAAGAAAGAGTTCAGTTTATGCTAATAACTGTTAAACAGAATTAAAAGATAAAAAGAACAAATAACATATAGTACATAACTGATTGAACATAAGGACTAGACTAGATGTAAAGTGTAAGACTCACAAAGGATCACCTATTTTATAAAGTGCAAGACTAGATATAACTTTTTTAAAAAAGCAAACATGAATCCCCCCTTCCCCATCCCCACAAAAACACTTGACCTCCATAATTCATGGTTAGCAAGCCCCTGCAGTAAAGTTGTACAACAATATGCAACTCCATCTTTGTATAATGATGACTACACCCAGGAAGGGTTCTATTTTACACAGTTATGATCATGCATCAATTCCACAGTTCTACAACCTTTACTGCATCCAGACTTCTACTAGGCAGCCTAATTTCCAGACAAGATGTTGATCTTTGTTCAATATTATGATCACCTAATTGATTATTGTTTCCATCATTTTTGTTTTAATGTTTAAATAATCATGATTCCCACAAATACTTTATAGATATAAATAACAAGCTGCTTGGTGGAATCAACATGGAAGTAAATCAATAATTCCACCAATCAGCTTAGGGGACCTATGTAAGATTAAATAATTATTAACAGCAAATGGATCACTGTCAGAAAAAGAGTTACAAGGGTCATCGTGTGTGCATGTAGCATTATGTATGACATCAATATGGCCAGGCAAACGAATAATCCATACAAACAAAGAAACTAATTTAGTTGTAACAGAGGATGAATATTAGAAATTTTTTATGTAGCTTCCATTTCTGAAGTTTCCATGAGACCTGTGAGCACAAAGCTGCAGCGCAGAGTAGATATCAACTATGAATGTTTTATCACTTTTCTTGTTTAGATACAAACAGTATGGGAGAACTAAATACTTCACTTGAGCTGCTGACAAAGGTCAGAAAGCAAACATCTATAAAAAAACCTATGTAGAGTTCTTCCTATCAGGTAGCGATATACAATTCAATGTGTTTCCAGTTTCTCCAAGTAAGAGATTCCAAACGCTTGAATTACAAGCAATTAAATGTTAATTCCCTCTTAAGTCCTTCCTTCACACTGACTTATGAAAGCAAACAATATGCTTTTTCAACTAACTGATAGAGGAATCAGTAAGTACTAAAGGCTATATTTGTATATATATTTCCCTATCATCCTAGCATTATCAATTTGAAACTTGAACCATCCTAATTCTCTTTCATTTTGAAAAGGAGAGAGAGAAAATTGAGTTCTTCAAATTGGAGTAGATGCCCTGTGTCAGAGGAAGAAGAACAAATGAATTAATTTGTGCCAAGTGCAAACTCATGTAAGCTAAATATTGAGGATGGCTCAATCTTGTTTTATATTTTGGCCTCGTTATCATAGAGTGTGTAGCACCACACCACCATGCGTTGCACGCACCACAATGCACCATACGAATTTGTAATGCCACAAATGTTAAATCAAAGCTAGTAATTGTTTTGAGCTCTAGGGATACTTTTGATGATCAATGGAGTTTTTGGCATCTTCCTGGGGGAAAACTTAAAAAATTGAGCTTTCTAAGACACAAGTCTCAACTGTTGAGAAGATAAATATAAAGGCAAACCATATTAAACGAATGTACAATTGCATCACTCAAATTATTAAGCTCCTGATACTGTAGACCTCTACTCCAATGCTTTTTCCTTCCTTCACAAGACAAGATTTCCAGCTGTATTCCATTTGTTCACTAAATATAATCAATAATCCAAATCTTATTAATTGACAAAAACCTTCAGGCGGGGGACTATGACTGACAAAGCTACATGGACAACAATAGCATGCCTAACAAAGAAAATG
Source organism: Leucaena leucocephala (assembly GCA_037074615.1). Taxonomy (NCBI): domain Eukaryota; kingdom Viridiplantae; phylum Streptophyta; class Magnoliopsida; order Fabales; family Fabaceae; genus Leucaena; species Leucaena leucocephala. Next base: position 8,227,144 of record CM073533.1, on the reverse strand, counting down.
AAAAAAGGCATCTGCCATCTCTATATTAACTCCCCAAATCATCTTCGTTTGCTAAATCCATAAACCATACTCATAAGTTCAGCTGACAGAACATTAACAATGCCCAGCTATAAACTGCACTAGACAAAAGCTAACAGATAGAACAAATGAGGAAAACCCTATATTAGTCCCTGATAGATATACTTAAACTTCAATTTCTTCCTCCAAAACTTATTTATTTCAATTTAGTCTCCCAATCATTAAAATGCTTTCAACGTCGCCATAGTATTTCATATATATCCAACAATTAACATCAAGCCTAGTACATTGCTAGATTAGAGATTAAGGGTTTACCTAAAGCTGTTAACTCAAACCTCAGGCCATTCCATGTCTAAAATTCGTTAGGTTTGGCATTGATTATGGATGAAAATGTGAAAGGCATCGTTAAAAGAATTTTACTCCTTGAGGGATCAAATTAAAAAAATATGCTCTGTTGATGATAAAATTGAAGCTGCAGCTATCTGTACCAAACCAGCATTTTTCTCCAGACTAAACTGTTATGTTAACCCCATCATATGCAACTTGATCAATTTCACCGCTAATATAGAGCAATAAGTCGACTTTAATTTAAACTTTCCAATCAATTTCACAAAAAGAATAAGAAAACGCACCCGATCAGATAGTGAGAATTGTAACAACAAAATCACACATGGATACAAACTAAAGAACAACAATCACATCAATAAACAGAACTTCAAAATTGGATGATGAAGTAAGTACCTCTAAGAACCTTGCTTCTTGCTCCAGTCGTTTCACTTCCGCTTGTATCCTATGCTTTCCTCTGGTATCCGTAGATGACAAAAAATGAACCCGGGGGTTAATCGGGCTCGCGGATTCGGACCCACTAGATTGCATCTCTGTAAGAAGCCTATGGCACACTTAAACTTCAAAAGCCTATGACGACACACACAGAGTATACTGAAAAGAGGTCTGATTCACAGTAAAAAAATTCATCTTTTAGCAAAAACAGGAGGACCCAGAAATCTTCATGGACCCCATGATGAAGTCTGGCATAAAAGGCAGAGAGAGATCTATGTATCCATGCTTGTACAGAAAACTGAAGGGCAGAGAGAGAAAGAAGAATTTTGGGAGGATATAGATGGAAGAAGGTCCAATTTTGTTGTATTGTGTGTTGGGGCGTTTCAACGTTCGCTGGGGTGGAATATGGTGAAAAGAAGACCTTTTTAAGCGAAAGGAAAAACTTTCGTTGAAGTTGTCGTTGGGTTGTGTTGGTCGAAAGCAGGTTTTCTTTTGTGTTTCTCATTTTCTGGCTTTTTTGTCTCTCTCTCTTCTTTTGGCTCTTCCCCCCCCTCCCCTCACGCTCACGCTGACTCTCTCTCCTCCTTTTCCGAGTTGGCGCGGTGTGGCTCACGCCATTTCTTAGTTTAAATATTATGAAGATTTGACCCCACTCGTTTTTCAAAAGAATGTAAACGCATGCTCCTAAAATTCAATCTAAAAGCCAATGATTTTTTAACCTGCAAACAAAGGTTGCTGAATTGGTAAAAAGTTAATTTATAATAAGTTTAAATTGACAATATGAGTATTTTATTGATAAATCATATATAAAGATGCAAGTAAATTTTTAAGTTTGGAGATATATATTGATTCTAGTAAATATTTATGTGTATTTAGTTTTTTTAAAATCTAAATTTAGATAAAATTTAAGTTTAAAAGTAAATAATTATATTTGTTTAAAAAGATTTTTAGATTAAATTATTGTTTAAAACTAAAGTTTCAGATAAATTAGTCAGAGTAACTTATAAACAGTAAAAGAGTTTATAGACTAACCAATTACTATATTATCCTTACTTTTCTTACACCCTTTTTTTTCTTATTTTTTTTCTACATCATCTCCCCTCTCTCCTTTCTTTTATACACTATCTCTTATCTCTCATTTCTTTTCTACACTATCTCTCATATCTTTTCTACACCTTCTTTCCTCTTTCATCTTTTATCTCCCTTCTCTTATATATTTAATAATCATACCATTTTTTGTAATTTACCAATAATAAAAGTATTTTTAAAAATAACTATCCAAACACTCATTTATTTAAAAACACTTTTTTTCATAAACTCTTTTCCAAAAGAAAAATTTAAACTGTCCAAAAGCCTTTTTTTTTTATAAACCATTTTCTAAACTCTTATCCAAATAGGTCCTATATCTAAAATGATCTTTAAATAGAATGTTATAGTTCCATTTTACTTATAACATTAAATAGTCAGTGCTTGCTATTTTATTAAAAAAATAATTTAAATAGGTGAGTCAAAATAATAAATTAGTAAATTATACTCTGACCAATTCAATTAAGAGTTTTATAGGTTAATTGAATTAGATTTTATATTTTTTTATTAAGCTTAAAATAACAACATCTTAAGTTAAAATAATAGAAAATTTGCCCTACGCTAAATTTGTTCATTAGTAGCTCTGTCTATTTGATTATATGTGATATGTATACATAAATATTTTATTTATTTATATATTAATGTCACTTTATTTAAATATTATCTTGTTAGACTTATATATCAATAATTTTATATCTTAAATAAGTTATATTATTTGAATTATGATCAGGTTGATCCGACTTCAATTATACTTAGACCACTAGTCTTTTGAACCATTGTCTCTCCATAGATTTAATTATTAGTCCAGTTTTTAGTATATAGTGTAAATGTAAACTATTTCTTCTCTTTTAGTGAAAAAAGTGGATCTATGTACAAAATTTTAAAAGATGACCTTAACTTCTTATAAATAGTATAAAAATATTTTATATTAAATACTGATTGATGATATTAATATTAACTAAATTTGAGTGTCTTATATATTGTAAAAGTATAAAAAATGAGTTGCACAATAATGTGATTTTTGTACACTTATATATGTTGGTACTGATATATTGACAAGTTATATTTATTAATTTTAAAATATAACTTAATTAAAAGTTTTCACATGCAACCTATGGCGATTTTGAAATTCTTTGAATTAAAAAAGCAAGCAGTTGAAAACAACAGTAAAATTTGTGAATGATTTAACTTTTATATTATGTAATGATGATGGTTGCAAGGGAAGTTTCATTAAAAAAAATCTTAACTTAAAAAAATTAAACCAACAAGAGAAGTTTTAGATATTTTGAGTGGATATATTTAAAATTTTTAATAGTTATATTAGAGCAACCAGATTTTACTTTTGAAAGTGAATTAAAAGTGTCTAAAAGAGTTAGTGGCAAATATTAAAAAAATTACATAGTGAAATTTGATTGGACAATAGTACATTTATACAAGCTATAAGTACTAAAGGTTATTACATTTTAAATTTCTTGAATGAAATCTTAGTTTTGTACATGAAAAAAAAAATATTTTAGTTTTATCCAATTTAAAATCCAAGAATATGTGAATTTGGATTATTTTGGGATTCAGAGTAGTAGATGATTATTAAAAGGTAACAAAAATATTATTATAATAACATGTTTTCAAGTTGTAAATATTAAACAACTTAAAATTACATATATATATATATATATATATATATATTTCTCTTAATTTTCTCCAATTATAATTCGCGTTTTGGAAATGAAAGTACCTCTTGTTTACATATTAAGAAGTAGAGGTGTGTATAGTAGGGCTATGCAGAACAATTTCTTATATGGTGCCTTATAAAAAAAATATAAATTATATTTTATATTTTAATATTCAACCCTATTTGATAAAAGGTATAAATATTTTGAGTTAGGTATGAGTGGAATTGTATGTCCAAATTATGATGACATGCTCATATTGTAAAAAAAATTTATAATTATAAATTTTTAAAATAATATCATATTCATATATCTTCAAGAGTTAAATAATATATATAATTTATTAAGAATAAGACAACAACAAAATAGTAATTAAAATCTTAAAATCTATTTCATATAAAAAAAAGACATGAAGCTTAAGTAAAATATAATTGTAATTTTGTATCAATCTCTTTAAAGTTGATAAAGATGAAGAATCTAGAAAAAAATATAACGATTAGCCAAATTTTTAAAAAATAAAAAAATAAATCAATTTAGTTATAAATTTTGAAGGATACAATTACCTATTTAACTACTCATATTTATAAAATTATCTTTAAAGTCACTAATAACCATAATATTTATTCTATGTAAAATATTATAATTTATAAATTTTAATATATAAAAATAGTAACCAATCAGGCAAGGTCAAATGAGTAGGGTAATAGTCCCTTTCCAATATCCAGCCTTACCCAAATATTAGCCCTATCCAAAATTACCTATTTTCTATTGGGTTATTTTTTACCGGATTGGGCAGGTTATTTTTTATGTTGGCTCATATGAGTTCATCAGGCCATAGTCTTCTTGCATACCCCTATCAAGAAGAATATAATATACTAATTTGAACCTCAAATTAATTTCCATTATAAAATATAAAAATGAAATTTTTGCAATGTATATCAAATGTCAAAACAGTTGTGATTTTTTGAATAGAAAATAATTAGTGTGATTTCGGAAAAATTAATGTGATATATTTTAAGAAATTTAAGATTATTTGAACATTAAATGTAATATATTTAGTCTTTATTCCTTATATCCAAATTAATGTCCAAGTGATTATGATAAATGATTAATGCAATTCATCAACGCTCTCGAAAACGTTACCCAAGATGGAAAAGTTGTCCCCTCTTTGTTCACCAAGACAAACTTGACCAAGTCCCGTCTCATGAGCAGCCCTACTTTACATAACAACAAACAAACAAAATAGAACATGTCTCATGATAAGCCACAAATAATCTAATATAACTAAAATAACATTTAATGAATAACAACTCCTTTGGACATAATCAACCATCTTCTCCAATGCAGGCAGCATATTTGGATAAGAAGACCATGTTGAACAAAAAGGCATTGGCCACAAGTCTCATACATAACATATAATTGAGCTGTTGGGGATACAACTGGAAATCCCAATTTTGGTTAAACATATTTTCTTCATGAAGTTACTCATTTTTTCTTTTTATTATTTTTTAAAAATATATTCACACAAACACACACACCCACACCCACAAACAAAAATTCATATCTCATTTTTAAACATTCTATTTCTGAATGTAATGTTAGCAATGATGGGACTTATAATAACATGATTTGTATAACTTCTATATTGATGTTTTCCTCACTAATTAAGGGTGATTTTTTTTTTTGCAAATATATTTGTTTTTGTGATTGAGTTTCTTGTGTATTTTTTTTAACGTTTAACATGCTGTCTTGATATGAGTGTATTTTGGGATGAATAGGCTAGGGTCAGATTGTTCTGGCATCAGAAAAAGATATTCAAGAAAATTATTTCAGCAAATGACTCTGCCCCAAAATCTTGTATATATTACAAGATGCCTTCCCCATGCTATTCAAAGGAGAGGTGATAACTTCGTAGGCATATGAAATAATATAAAAGTTAGAAAATAATATGAGAAAAGAAATATGCAATATTGATAAGGATCCTAAGTCCACTGAGTTATAGAGAATTTTTAGGAAAGGGAAAGAATTTGAACATCCAACGGACGCGTGACAGCCGTGACTCTCTGAGAGGATTTACATCGCAAAAATAAATAAGGATGTGAAATAATAAATACAGTATCCAAATGGGAAGAATCTTCTTAACTGTTTCTGAAAATCCTTCCTAGCTGTTAATGGCCTTATAATATTCTACTGCATGAAAGCTTTTTTATAAGTAGAAATAGACTATCATAGATTCGATCTCTCTTGTCATCTGAGACTATTATTGCATGTTTATCTAATTCCCAAACAAAATTTCTAGCCAACAGTGAGTAGCAGCTTCCTTCCCAAAAAAGCCAACGGGTATGCAATATTTTAAACTTCTCTCACAAACATAGGATTGAGTTTAGCAAATGAAGTTAGTCCATTATAATATCATGAAACAATGTTAAAATATCCATTAGGTGAGATGCCCATATTTAGTACCAAATAATACATCAAATATAATTACTTCCAATATAAAAATACCTTTGTCTATAAAAAAGCACCGAACAAAAATAACCTAAATAGAGTTTTCATTGTTCCCAAAATAAAGTACACACAGAGATACAGTGATACAAAGTGAGCCTAAAGTAAAATAAAGTTTCAGTCTACAGAGAAAGTTTATAGGAAAATAAAATGAGCAATCACAAGGTATAAAAGCTCTAATATTCCATTTGCACGCTGTTAGTTCAAGAAGTCAGATGAAAGCCACACTTGCATTACAAAACCAATATCTTCATCCCAGTCCATAAGAAGAATAGATCCTAATAATTGTCCTAAACCAGAAGAAAACATATATCTATATATAGATCCTCCAATTCTGTGATTCCCCACTCAACCCTATTCAGGAAACCCATTGGAATCCGATCCTTTATCTTCTTGCATTATCTAGAGGATGTAGTAGCTACGTGAGGCGGATTAAAGTTAACCAATAAATGTGATAACATCATTGGGGTCGGAAGAAAAACAATATCAGTAACTAATGCAGGAATAGTTGAAGGTCTTTCAAGTCCACAAGATAAGATGTATGGAAAAAACATAAAAAACTAACATATAGAAAGACTATAATCCATCTTTAGTACAGCCCAAAACTTGCCACTTTCACATGACAGACAAAAAGGAACTCAAAACATGAATGCATTCACCATCAATTGAAATCTATATATATAAGAAGCAAATTTTATAAAGACGCAATTGATGTTAAGGCTAATTAACAGCTCACAGGACCACGCAAGAGAAAATCCAACACCCAAGGATGCGCCTGATGGGGAATGTATGGCTGTATCTATCCCAATGAGGTTTCCAGAATCATCTAAGAGTGGCCCTCCACGGTTACCATGATCAATCGCAGCATGTGTCTGCATAACATCTTGAATTGGACAACCAGGAGGGCAAAAGTAATATCTCAGATGAATCCACTACTGAGAAATGAGAATTAACGCATTAGTAGCCCCATCAATACAAAAAGAGGGATAAAAGGATTAGCAAAAGTAAAAGCACATTATATCTGAAACTTGAAGAATATTTCCCATATGATATGCCTTGGTCAAAAACTTTTGAGAGAAGAGTAAAGGGTATGGTTGTTTGAAGCATCTTCAAGTTAAAGGGATAAGAAGCATACATATCCGGAATCAAACAAGCTCCACGCAAAAGTCTCTAGTTTTAATTATGCTCCCATCATTTTCTCTGCTGTCGGGCTAAACCTTTTTGTAAAAATTTTTAAGTAATTATTCGCAAGTAGAGAGAGAATGCTTGCCTTGCATTAGGTTGATAGCCTATGTTCCTGATTCCAAACACCCTTCAGTTTCATATGGAAGAAGAAAAATCAACATAGAATGCCATTGTGAGAAAGAAAGTATTTTAAAATTGTCAAATATAAAAAAATATGAAGACATGAGAAACAAACTATTCTATAATTGAGGGGGAAAAGGATGTATAGGAAGGCGTAGAGCAGCCATAAGCTTTCAAGTTAAAATGCTTTTAATTTAGTCACATCCCTGATATATTTACAACAGACAAGCATCCCTTTGAAACAAGCAATATCAGCTTATTTTGACCAGTGTAGCAGACTGAAATTATCTTCAAAGCTAGCTCTTTTAGGAGTAACAATATAAGGGAACACAGAGTTACTTGAATTTTCATAATGTATCTTGCTATGACAAGGTAATGCCAATCTAAGTAGAGATTCCATTTCAGATCATAAGTGACAAATTATATAGATACTTCGAAGTTTAAATATGACAAAGAAGTATGCAAGTTTTACCAACTTAGAACTTACAATTAGGGATGGAAACAGACCAGGTGGCCTGTCAGGGGCCTCTGGCCTGGCCTGCATTAGGCCTGGCCTGTTTAGAAAAATACACAGGCTCAGGCCTGTTTGAAAGCCTGTTTTTCTTAAGAGGTCAGGCCCAGGCCTCTTACGAAGCCTTTTAGGCCTATTAGTCAAAATTTATTTAATATTAAAGTGTAATAAATAGGTGTTAAACCTACCACATATTAAACACAATACAAGAGTTAAACCATTAAACTAACATGTATTATTATACATTTTATTCTTAAATTTTATTTTAACAGGCCTGTTATGAGAGCCTATTACGAAGGCCTGTTATGAAGACCTGTTAGATAGCCTATTAGTATAATTAAAAAAATCATGCTTTTTAAACAGGCTTCAGGCCAGGTCAGGCATTTATACAGGCCAAGCTTATACAGGCCAGGCTTATACAAAAAAAAAGCTTATAACAGGCCAGGCTCAGGCCAAATTGATACTTAACAGGCCTAGCCTAACCTGACCTGTTTCCTTCCCTACCTACAAGGTTGAAACTTGCATGAGAGAAACTCCCTCAAACATCTGACCCAAAATTATCAATGACAAAATAAAAGAGAAAGAGAACCATGAACAGTTTTTAAGTGATTGACGCAGACACTTTGCACAGAAGCATATAGACAAAAGGCCATATTCTTCCCAACAATAACTCGCAACTTCTAATACAATTGAATTGAATCAATAATCAATAAAAATTCAAAACCTGGTGAAAAATTGATGAAAGAGAGAGAAGGTGAGATGATCAATAACAACGCCGATGCCACAAGTGAGATTTATAAGAGAGAATAACCATTAAAAGATTTGAAATTTCAAATAAGGAGCTGTCCAGTTCATCATTTATAAATAAGATGACTACTTATAACAATATGTATATATATTGGATTTGAGTTATAAAAACAGAGTTCTTTTCTTTTTCCTTTTTGCATATGTTTTCAGAATTGAACGGCAGAAAGTGTTAATCAACTAGCTCTTTAAACTGTGAAATTGTAACAACAACAACATTTTTACTTTTCCCAGTAAAATCATTGATATACTTTGCTAATGATGGGCTTTTTTGGAGAGAACATTTCTTTTAAATACTCTTATCCGTCAAGCTTCTAGCTCTAGAAAACAGGAGCCTAAAATATTGAAGTAACTAGTTTTATGATCTGTCACGACAAACTCAATTCCTTTCTTGGCTATCATTTGAGATAAAAGAGTCATGAATAAATTATAAAAACTAAGAGCAAATATGAACAATGCCAAAAATGTAAGTGGCACCAATTAATAAACTGTTCCTAAGGCCTACAATTTTATAGATGCTATATATAGAGATGCAATGAGGTATGACGTTGAGTTAAAATGGTAAATGGTGCATATTATAAGTCTGAGTTGAAGTAGAAAGGAAATGAGAAGATCTCAAAAGTGATTAAAAAATAACAAAATAGATTATCAGAAGAAGAACTAAGTACATTCTACATCAGAGCACAATTCATTTTATATCCCTGGCAGTATTGAAGCTCTCGCATACAACTACTTTTTTTTCCAGCAACCCAGTAAAGCTGCAGCGAGTAAAGGGAATAAATGTAGAATGTGGAGTTATAAATCCTTCACCAGTAATCCCCACATGAGCATTTACCATCCTTGAAATGATGAAACCTTTTGTTATCTCTGACAATTAATTCTCTTCCAACAATCCTGGACATGATCTTGATGGCATTATGACAGTCACCACATACACGGAGATTCTTTATAATTCTAAGAGGTGTTCTTGGAGGTGTGCTAATAAGACCATAGGCAATTGCTAGACGCTCACTGTGGTAGAGCAGGGCTTGTTCTTTTGCTTCTTGATCAATGTCATGAAGAACGTATCTTGTATCAGGAACATATCCAGCTTCTTTCATTGCACTCAACGCTTTTAGCTTCTCATCATCCTTGTAAAGTGTAGGATTTTTATACTCAATAATTCTGTTCTTTCCATCTAGCATGCTAATTGCAGTTCGCTTCTTTGGTGGTGGGGTAGGGATTTTATTGGCTACGACCTTTGATGGGTCAAGACTAACTATCAACTCCTCAGCTTGGTCTTCAAGATCAATATCTCCATGTGTTCGAGCATAATCCCTCAGCCTCTCCCAAACGGCCACTGTGGGCTCAAATGGCAACTTCTCTATATATTCCTCAGCTTCCTTAAGATACCCAGATTGACCTAGAACATCTAGAAGCCCCATATAATGCTCCATCCCTGGTTCAATTCCATGTTTACTTTTCATGGATTCAAAATGAAGGTAGCCATCCTCCACAGCTTCTGAACTAGCACAAGCTGATAACACTGCTAAGAAAGTCTCTGAAGTAGGTTCCAAGGCCTGCTCTTTCATCTGCTCGAACAATTGCAAGCCTTCATCTCCCACAGTATTATTTGCGTACCCATAAATCATCAAGTGCCAAGATTCCATATTTTTACTGGCCATGTGATCAAACACTCTGCGGGCATCAGTCATACTTTTGCACTTCCCATACATCTCAAGCACCTTATTATTCAAGTTGAGATCACTCCTAAATGTAGACTGCAAAAAGTAATCATGGACCTTCTTTGCATCCTCAAGATATTTTGAATTACCACACAAATGAAACAGAGTATCAAAACAGTTAGCATCCGCTTTCACCCCTTTATCCATCACTTCAACAGCTTCCTTAACCTTCCCCTCTTGGCACAATCGGGTCAAATCAATAATAGACGGAGGCGGAGAAGACGGGGGTTGGCTTTCAATGGTTTGCCCTTGATTAGGAACCTGATTGCCCAACTGATTAGGACTTCGAAAATGAGGAACCGATTGACTGACATTTCCACTTTGAGGGTACCCTTGGGTCCGACTGTTAAACTCGTTGTGGCTTCCAGTTTGTGGGTATCCCTGGTTTTGATTGTTCCATCGATTAGGTCGAGTGTTTGGCTGAAAATTAGGGTTCTGATGGCTCACCTGATTAGGTCCTGGATATTGAGGATAGCTCTGATTCGGAGGATTCCATTGATTAGGGTTTCCTTCCGGAGCATATCGCCGCCCTGAATCAGGATACTCCCTATTCTGAGGAATCTGACTCTGATTAGGAGGATATCGATCTGGGACATTCTGAACGAGATTAACTTGAAAGTTGGGATTCCCTTGTGGAACGTAACCCTGGTTTTGGGCATGCGGGTTCGATTGTTCATAGCTCCTACCTTGAGGACTACCTTGCCATCGCGGGTCCCACTGGTTTGGGTCTCTGTGATCCCGAAAAGCTGTAGGATCGGATGGTGATTGATGAGGATGAGTTCTCTGATACTCATTTGGGATGGCAGAAGTGCTCAGAGCTTTACCCATGATTTGATTATAATAATTGCTGTAGATGGAACAGGAAGGTTGTATGTCATAGCGTACCTTGAGGAAGGAAGAAAGCATTGTGCTTCGTGCACGTTGAATCACCGTGAACGACGCCATATCCGAGTTAAGTGAGCGAAACGTAACCAAAACCCTCTCACTCGCGATAAACCCTCGCACGCAGTGAGCCAAAGATGAGAGAAGGAGGATGAGAATAAAGATCCGCTGCAGTGTCAGAAAACGAAGATTCCTGAAGTCTGTAAATATCAGCCGTTTGATTATACTAATGACCCAGATGATGCCACTTCGCTACATTCGCCTCAATCTGATTAACTGACAAGGACAGAAGTGTGATATCCGGAAACTTAAATAAAATTTAAATATATTAAACTTCAAAAGAAGTTAAAAAAATGCAAATATTTTTATATTAGTTGAGAAAAATTATTCTTAATATTAATCGGATAAAACTTATATGGAAGGATATTTAAACTATAATAATCCAAAGATTGAAGCTTTATTAAATCATAAGAAAATTAATTAATATCAAAGTTTAAAAATTATAATTTTTTTTGTTTTTCCCCAAAATCTTTTGGTTTAGTTGCTTCAATTAAATTAAAATTCAGAAGTTCTGCAAAATTAATTAATATCAAATTTGTTTAAAAATTATAATTTTTTTTTTGTTTTTCCCCAAAATCTTTTAGTTTAGTTGCTTCAAAGAAATTAAAATTCAGAAGTTCTGCTGAATCAGCAAGGCGCAAGTGTTCAAGTTCTACAAGTTCAATAACAGCATGAATATAGAAAGCAAGCTTACAGTTTCTTCGGCATAATAAAGGTTTTATGGCAATGATTCCAGTTGGTCCTCTCTTCATTCAGAGAATGAAAAATTGAAAATAGAAAAGGGACTCAGAATTCAGAACTTCATCATTGATCTGCATAGCTCCTCTATCCGTTTTTTATTTTGTTATTTCAGAAAACTTAAGTTTTAAAGGTTGAGAAAAATTGAACGCGAAGTGGCGAAGAAAACCAAAAGGGGGAAAATGCTTACGGAGGAGGCCGAGGGAAGAGGGATGACGGACGGCGAGGCCAAGAGAGGATGGGCGAGGCCGCTGATGGAGGAGGTTGAGCGCCTGAGCCTGACTAAGAGGATGAGAACGAGAAAGAGCCAATCGAGAGACGCGTCTGTAACTATGAAAGTGAAGGAATGGAATAATGGGTTGGGTGGGAAAGGAATTAGGAATTTAGGTTTACTTGTGTGCGGATCAGAATTTGAGGGCGTGTTTAGTATATGGAAAGTGGAGAGGCGGAAGTAGATGGAAGCTATCTCAACATCCACTTTTTAACATTTTTTGATCTATTTCAATTTCATACAAAAATTGAAAAATAAAATGATAAAAATATAAATAAAATATTTTAAATTATAAAATTTTAAATAAATTTAAATTTTTTTAAATTATAAAAAATATTTTAAATTATTTTATTTTAAATTATATAAAAATATACATCAATTTTATGTTCATTTACATCTTTTATTTTACTTTTTTTTTTATCTCTAAAAAAAACTCTTATATCCTCTAAAGTATACCGTCAAAGAAAGAAAGAAAACGGGTTAAACAATCCCAGCCCATGGGCCAATGGTGTGAGTTCTGGCGGGTCAACAAAATGCAAAAGTAAGCCTGCCAAACTTGGTGAGTTGGGTTTGTAATCCCAACAGTATTATAGTCTCATCAAAGCTATCGCTCGCGACGACCAGAGCCCATCATTGACACTGTGCTCTATATATATCACTTTATTTTACTCATTCAACTAATAAAGAAATAAGATATACAATAATTTGAAATATATTTAATCCTTAGAGAGTATCACTTTATTGTGGTTCTAGTTGTGGCGCTTATAGAGGTATCCTAACTCTTAGGTGCCTAGGTTTACGCCTGAGGGTAATAAACAGCTCACCCTACCTAATATTGGTATTGTCTAGGAGGAAGGGAGGTTCTGCCCTACCTTTAAATCTTGGGTGAGCTCAATCTCTTTCTAAAAAATTTTATACCAAAAAACAAATCACTTTATTTCACCAACAGGAGTTGATCCAAGTGATAAGCGATTTGATATCGTTTAAATGAGGTTTTGAATTTGACCATTGCGTATGCAGAAAATTCTCGTTAAAAGACTCACCCACCATAGCTTGGTATACGATACGAGTCAGATCCAGATATAGTTAAGATAAAATTCTGATAAACTGGATAGACAACTAAAAAAAATATCACTTTATTTCCAACCAATATATATTATTTTGTATCATACAACTAAGAAGCATTAATGTTTCAATAATTATTATATTTTTTGTGAATTGAGAGATCATGGATTCAAGTTTTGGTGGTTAAAGAAATTCTTTGAAGCCAACTATAAATATATATATCATATTATTTTAAATATAAAATTTATTTTTTATATTTATTAATTTTTTAAAATTATTTTATATTTGACCTTCTTAATTGTTTTAATTGATATTCTCTCAGTAATAATTAAATAAAAATTAAAAATTAAAAAATATATTATTAATATATTTTTTTAAAAATATTATATTAATTAATTAATTTAATGTAATAAAGGATTATTATGTTGGTAAATTAAAGATATATGCAGATATAGTTGGAGTGAACCATGCAAGTATGACACGTGTAGCTGAGAAGCATTAAACTCTGAAATACTTTCTGCGCTGTACCTTCTTCTTGCCTTGCATGTGTCCCCTCTTAATATATATATATATATATATGTACCTTCTTCTTGCCTTGCACATAATAGATATACATTCAGGTATCCACACGCATGTTTGTACGCTTGCGCTGGTAAATATATTTATATGCGTGTAATATATATACAATGATTCTGGTACTAATCTTCTATTCCAAGTTCCAAAAGCGAAAATGGCTTCAATTCCTTCATCCTTCTCCTCTTCGTTTCTCAAGCGAATGGTAACCCCAAACTCCGTCGTCATCACTTCAAAACCTCCTTCCTTCTTTCCCAATCCGCCGATAAAACTCCTGCCTTCACCGGTGGCTCTGTCTCCGGCCGCCCGTGACCCACCGCCGAAGATTCCTTCCGTGCCAAGAACTGAGCCTCCGTCTTTTCCCGAAGAGATGCCGGTTGGTCCAAGCCGGGATCCGGCGGAAACGGACCCCGGAGTGCCGTCTGAGATAATCGTGGATCCTCCTCCAAGTAATCCTGTGCCAAATGATCCGAATCCGACGCCAAAGCAAGATGGTCCAAAGCCTCCGCTGTCACCGCCCGGGTCTGATATCCCTATGCCACCGCGGCCGCCGGATGTTGCCCCCCCACGACCACCTGGACCAGAGATCATTCCACCGCCTTCGACCCCACCCGATATTTCACCGCCTCCGACCCCTGCAGGGCCTCAAATAATAGTGTAGGGAAGCGTATTTATAAATTTTCCAGCTTTGTATCAAACATTGTTGTTGTTTTCTAGTTCTAATGATTGTAGATTTCAAATTCCCAACGACAATTTGCTCTTAACTTTCTTGTTTCCTTGAAAAAAAACGAGTAGGAAGAAAAAACAAAAGTAGCAAAATGAATTACATTTTGTTTCAGCAACACAAGAGATGGGTGGGTTTGGATTATTGGCAACTGGTCGTATCCTAAATTTAATTCCATTGTTATTGTGAGATAGCAAGGGCTCTTTTTAGTAGATATTTTGTTAGTCTCTATAAATTTTTTTAAAATTTTTAAATTATTTCTTAATTTTAATAACAAAATGGGTATCAAATCACTTAATTTTTTTTATAAAAAAGACCCAAGTCGTTCTGATTCAAAACCAATGTATACTAATATTGATAATTCCTGTACATTTAGATTTACAAAATCTGATTTTAGTGATTCATGGATTTGTCTTTTCGGATAGTAAAGGTAACTTTGTTGAACTGACCACTTTCTTGTAATAAAATCAGTTGTCACCTTCCAGCCCATCCTTTTGACGAATTTTTTGATTTGTTAGTAGATGACCCACACTAACATATAGGGATACAGATTGATTTTTAAAAAATATTTATTGAAAAAAAGTTTGGATAACTTTTTAAAAAATATAGTATAAAAAAGAATTTATAAAAAAATAATTTTAAATAAATGAATATTTAGATAATTGTTATTAAAAAGATTTTTATGATTAATAAATTATCAAAATAAGTATAAGATAGAAAAATATTAATTATCTATCAGTATGATAATATTCATTGATATTATTTATTGTTATTATTCGCCTTCTTCTTTCCTCTTCAATCGCATTAAATTATATTCTTCTTTCCTCTACTAGCAATGAAGAACGAGTATAGGGTGGACAATAATGTTTCACGGCAACATATTATTCCATAGCGAGATAATGACTAATGGCACCTTCTTCCACCAGAAGATGTGACAACCTTATTCCTCATTTCTTTCTTTCGACTAGCATAAGGCAATAGATTTCTCCTCTACCCTAGTGAACATATGCATAGAGAGAAAAGATGAAAGAATGAAGATGAGAGAGTAGAAAAAAATAGAAATAAAATAGTAATTAGATAATCTATAAATTCTTTTGCTGTTTTAGAAGTTACTTCCAGTAGTTTATAAAAAATTATGATTTGACCCAAAAATCTTTTTTAATAAATATAGCTATTTATTTCCATTCTCTTTAAATTGACCTAATACAGTAATTGGAAGTGTCACAAATTTTTTAACTTTTAAATACATTATTTAAAAAGAAAATTTAAAAACTTTTAATTATATGATGAAAAATAAAACCTCAAATTAAGAATTTAAAATAACAATGACAAAGAGATTTAGATTCAAAGAAGCCATGCTAAGGGGAGATAATTATGAAATAAAAGTTTAAAATTTAAATTATAAATTAAAAATAAAAAATATATTCCATCAAATTATAAATGTATTTAAAATTTTAATAAGGTTGAGATAAGGCGCCAAATTAAGGTTTTAGTCTAAAAGGGTTTAGAATCATTTAACTTTGTAATATAAATGAGTTCCCAAATTAATTTTTACCTTTCTCAATAAAACCTTTTTCTATAAATCCAATTTAGTTTAAACTCAAAACATTATGTTTAATAAGTACATCTATCTACTAGTTATTAGAGGTATATATGGGTAAAATTGGGTTGGGCAGTCCTACTCTACTCAAAAAAAGTATGGACTATATTTTGTAGCATAATGTCTAACCCTCCCCAATAAAAACCTTAACAATTTTAGACTGAATATAGGTGAGCTGGGCATACCCAACTTATAATGACATGCTCATTTTATAAAAAAAATTTGTAATTAGGAATTTATAAAAAATATCATATTCATATATTTTCAAGAATTAAATAATATCTATAATTTACTAAGAATAATGTAATAAAGATAATAATTAAAGTTTTAAGATCCATTGCATATAAAAAATAAGCATTAAAGTATAAGTAGTTTGTAATTACAACTTTGCATCAATCTCTTAAATATTAACAGATAAAGCATCTAAAAAAATAAAATAAATATTATAATTTATAATATAATTATATGATAATTAACAAAGTTAAAAAAAGAAAAAAATAATATATTAAAAGATACAACTTACCTACTTAACTATTCATATTTCAAAAATAACCATCTCATCACTAGTAGCCATCATATTTTCCCTTCTAAATGTAGCATACTAACATATAGGGAAAAAATAAGAAAAATAAAAGAAGTGGTACTAATGGGCAAGTAGGGCAGGCCCCATGCCTAGTGCCCAGTCTAAAAAATATATAGGTTATATTTTATAACCTAATACTCAGTCCTGCCCTATGCTTATTAGGTTGGGTAAGATATTTTTATTACGAACTTGAGTAGACATATTAGGATGTGGGTTTTATATACAGTCCTAGCTGGGAAAAATTTAGTTGGTTGAAATCTATTATTTATCAAAAGCATGATTATGGTCGTTGGCTTAGTTTTTTTAGATTAATGGAATTTACTCCCTTTTTATAATAATCAAATATGCTATTTGTTTTTCTAAAAACATAATTTAGGATAAGCATATGACTAAGTTAGCCAATTTTGATTATTTGAATGGAAATTAGAAACAGCTTTTCAGGAGAAAATTATTGCTATTGATTATTGCTAATTGTTCAATATTTTAAAAATTGAAATTACTTGTATGATTGCATAATTTATTCAATTATTTAATTTATATAATTTTAATATTTATACATTGATCTTTGTATGATAATAATAAGTATTTTTAAAATTGCCCATGTGCCATTTATTCCATGTGATTGCAAAATGACACCACTTCAACAACGTACACAATATTATGTTTGTGGTGATTAATATTAGAAAAAAAATCAACTATTAACTCTTCCAAGTCCTTAAGAATAATTTGATGCAATTCAATCCATTATTTTTTTTTTAACTTTTTTTAAAAAAATTATCAGTCATTTGTGAGTAAGCTCAACACAACTCAGCCATCCTACCTGTAAAAAGAATAGTGCCCAAGTCCGAACCACACGGAATATATATAATTTTTTTTAAAATATTCTTTCAATATTTAATATATAATTTAATTTAGAGTTAAATTTAATTTTAAATATAAAATATATTTTTTATATTTATTATTTTTTAAAAGTTATCATTATTAATATTTTTTCAATAATAATCAAATAAAAAATTAAATTAAAAATAATTAAAATATTTTTTTAAAAATATATTATATTAATTTAATCGAATTATTTAATTTAATAAAAAATAGATTAATTTTTTTACAAGAGAAGCTAATGGGCATTAAATTAAAATAAATTAATTTACAAGGGATTAAATTACAAATATTTCTTATCTATAAGAGCTCTTAAATAAAAAAGACATAAATATAGTAGTTATGTCGTCTTTAATTTATTATTTATTAAAATATTTATCAATTAATTTTAATCTCTAGATATATATTATATTTTTAACTATCATTCTTGATATCTTTATATCCTCCCTAACTCATTCGGCCACTTTCACTCACGTCGTGTCTCCTCCCTTCACCCGAGACTCCACCCTTCTCATCGTCTCCTTCATCCATCTCTATAGCCGAATCTTCATCTCCAGATTTTTGCACTCATGCCAATTTCCAATCACCATCTCATTGACTCCACAAATCCATCTCCAAGCATACTTTTTGATCCCTCGTCCGTAAATTGAATTCTCCACACATTGACGATTCAATTCATTAATATATATCTCTTCCAAATCCAAATTCAACCTACCAATCTATCTTTGGTTTTGTGGAGAGGAATTCCTCTCCAGCAGTGGCTGCATCCATTCATTCTTCATCGCTTTATTACAGAAATGATGAATAGAATTTGTCTGCTGAGTAAATAATTTTTTAGACAACAAGACAAAGGGGAAAACTGAACTGGATCATTTGAATGGATCATTCATGTCTATTAGAAGCATATTTTAGAGATTTAGGGTGTCTGATGTGCATTGTTTGCTGCACCCTCTGTTTCGCTTTAAATTTGGGGTACTTCATAAATATTTTTTCTTGGTTCTTTTCATCCTCAAGTTTTACATAAAATGACGAGGTTTTTATTTTTTTTTTATAATTTTTTTAATGATTTAATACTCTAAATATAAAAATATGACAATTATAAAAAATAATACATTATCTAATAAAAAATATAAAAATTATGATATAGTAATTGTTACTTGTGGTGACAATTTTAATGATAGAATGATTGATTACCAAAATATAAAATATTAAAATTATTAATTTAGATTTTTAAATGTTAATAACATTATATGCAACTTATAGAAAGTTTAAATAGTTTTTGTGTATTAACCCATTAAATAAAAAAGACAAGTAAAGTCAAGGTGGTTTAAAACTGCTTTTGCGTAACACTGTTTTGAGGGACAACGTGTTTGTTTATCAGCATCTGTGAACATTGATTTTGAACTCAGAACCGTGTTTTGAGGCCTTCCACGGGGCACCTAAATATACGCCAAAAAATCTCAAGTAAAATCTTAAATTACGGCCACGAAAAAATGAACCTCTAAAATTGTTTCTCGTCGCTGCCGCTACCTGCCTTCACGTTCACGTACACTTTTCTTGCTACCTCCCTTCACGGACACGAAAATGTCGTTCACAGTTCCCACTATTTACTTTCTTTTTTGAAAGCTCTTTACAAAAAGAAAATATGTTAAACAATAAGTCCTTTAATAATTTAATATTTGCAATTTTAACCCTCCTCGCTACATCTATAAGTGCAAAACTCATTCACCGCCATTTTCTCGGGGATTCTGACACACTCACTTCACTCGCTGTTCACTCCTAGAGGTCCAAGAACCATTCATGCATAATGATCGGGACCTATCTCGGATCCTGCTCCCTGAGACTTCCCGTTCTCGAATTCAACCACGTGCTTCTTGTTCCTCAAGAACCGCAGGCGTCTGTAATTGGAAACAATAGACCGAGAAACAGAGGAGGAGGAGCCCTAAGAGCGGCCAATTCCGATGGCGGAGGCTCGTATCTTGATATGTGGAAGAAGGCTGTGGATAAGGAGAGAAAGGATCTTGAGTTTCAGAGGATTGTTGAGAGTAGTTCTCGAAGGGATAATAATGAAGGTGGTGAAAAGCCGAGCTTTGAGGAATTGGAGAGGAAGAGTCAGGAGTTTCAAAAGATTCTTGAAGTTCCGAAGGAAGAAAGGGATAGAATTCAGAGAATGCAGGTGATTGATCGGGCAGCTGCGGCCATCGCGGCGGCCAGAGCAGTTCTTCAGGAGAGTAATGTCTCCAACCCGGAGAGCGAGTCAGATGCTTCCGTCGGTGGAGAATCAAAGAGTTTGGGCGGTGAATCAATGGGGGAAAGTCAAGAAGGTAACAACATGTTCCCAATGTTTTCTTT
Organism: Leucaena leucocephala; assembly: GCA_037074615.1. Taxonomy (NCBI): domain Eukaryota; kingdom Viridiplantae; phylum Streptophyta; class Magnoliopsida; order Fabales; family Fabaceae; genus Leucaena; species Leucaena leucocephala. The sequence goes on along the minus strand of CM073533.1, from coordinate 8,207,014 downwards.
ATTGGAAGCTTTGTCATTCGGTTCTTTTCTTTGATGTGTTGCCTTTTCATGTAGCATTTTAGGGTTTTCCAATTGCTTATGGTTTCTGTTATTTGATTATTGATTGTTATTTATTGTTGTTATCAGCCTTTCGTTTCATACATAATAAATTATACAATTTAATTCATTATTAAATATTTGAAATTTAAAATAATCAGGAATGAAGAACGGAATTACATATCAGCCACAATCAGAAAGTCCGAGAAAGGGAATTCCAGGTCCTGATTTTTGGTCCTGGACACCTCCTCCAGACGGTAATGTTCCTTCAAATGATGTCATGAGCTTGCAGGCAGCTACAAAATCTTCAGCCGTTTCTCCCAATACTATTATGGAGAAGGAAAAATCTCTGCAATTTCTTACAATTCCATTTGAAAGACCACCTTCTCAAAGCAAATCTAGTTCTACTCTTCCCCCATTTCAGTCTTCGCTAGTGGAGGAAAAACAAGAAGCCTCCTCCAGGTCCAATGTAGAACTGCCTTCCTTGGAAGAGGAACTGAGACGAGATGCACTGTTTGCGGATCATGCAGCAGAAGCTGTTAATGCCCTCAATGCTGTGGATAAATCATCACCTAGTGGAGTGAATCCGGATGGATCAAGATGGTGGAAGGAGACAGGAATCGAGCGAAGACCTGATGGTGTGATTTGCAAGTGGACAATGAATAGAGGTGTTAGTGCTGACCAAGCCACCGAATGGCAAGAAACGTTCTGGGAAGCTTCTGATGTGTTTGGCTACAAGGAACTTGGTTCTGAGAAATCAGGTCGTGATGCATTTGGAAATGTTTGGCGGGAATTTTGGAGAGAATCAATGCGGCAGGTTAGAAAAAAGGGACACACTTATGATGTTATTAATGTGCTTTTTAATTACATGCATCATTTAGTTTATTAATTAGTGGTTTCCATCCTCATACATTGAAGTGTACAAGTGGGCACTGTTTCCATCCATCAATTGGAGTATCATTCTGCACCTGAAGCCTGATCATTGTAATATCTGGGTCTAGCAACTGGAGCAGGCTACCATTTAAATTTGCACGGGAATTTCTGCTGCCCCATCTGAGTTGCTATTCTATGTTCATGTTTGTTTGCTCGTTTCTGTTTCATTTTATAAAATTTTATTTGTTAAGAATATGTTTTGCAATAACTAGTAGCTTCTATCTGAATAATCGTGCATTCACTTTTGGATGAAGCATAGAATATTAATGCTTACTCTTACTGAGTAAGAATTTTGCTTGCAGGAAGATGGGCTTCTGCATATTGAGAAAACAGCAGACAAATGGGGAAAAAATGGTAAAGGTGAGGAGTGGCAAGAAAACTGGTGGGAGCACTATGGTGCGGGTGGTCAAGCAGAAAAATGGGCGCACAAGTGGTGTAGTATTGACACAAACACACCCCTTGAACCTGGGCATGCTCATGTTTGGCATGAAAGGTACGTCTACCTGTCTTTAATACACTGGACTTACACTTATCTGATCTCTGTCAAAATAATTAATCTTTTTTGCATTTATACATATAACTTATAAGGAATTTACTTTCCTTTTCATTCCAGAACAGCTCATGGACGCTAATATTTTGGTCCTCAGATGTAGTAGTTATTAACAGATTCATTTAGCTTCAATTCCTAAAAATTAGTTAGTTAATGCCCAAGTAACTCTTTGAAAATAACAAACCTGCTATATATATATTAATCTTCATATCAAGTAACCTAAATATGTTGCAAGAATTAAAACACAATGAGTTTATGGTCTTAGGAGTTAAAGCTAAATAATCCACAAACAATTGGAGGACCTAATTATTAGTCTACTCTAGTTACGAATGAGTGACATTGATAATTTTTTTAGCCTAATTCTTGGCCTTCCTGTTCTCTTGGCTTATTTTGTGCTGTGCCTTTGGCAGGTGGGGCGAAACCTATGATGGGAAGGGTGGCAGCACGAAGTATACGGACAAGTGGGCTGAGCGGTCGGTGGATGGCGGATGGGAGAAATGGGGAGACAAATGGGATGAAAATTTTGATCTAAATGCCAACGGCATCAAGCAAGGAGAGACATGGTGGGAAGGTAAAGACGGACAGCGATGGAACCGAACTTGGGGCGAGCAACACAATGGTTCTAGGTGGGTTCACAAGTATGGGAGGAGCAGCTGTGGGCAACACTGGGATACACACGTTCAGGAAGATACTTGGTATGAGAGATTCCCGCATTATGGTTTTTATCATTGCTTTGAAAACTCAGTTCAACTCAGAGAAGTTCCAAATCCTCCTGAGATGCAGCAAGAAGAGTCTTGAGGTTCCTCTCTGCCATTTTTCTGATCATGGTTTTGTTACTGGCAAAATATATTCATGCAGGCCACGGTGTCCTGAGAGAATAGTGTTCAGATTTGTATAGTATAGTATGATCATGCCAATGTTTTTCTGTAAGTGGTGGAAGGAAATGTTACTTGTGTTTTTTAAAACCTTGATAGAATTTTTTAATACACGTTTGCAGATTTGTCTCGGTTTATCATTCATTGAAGAAGTTGCATCACTCAAAAGAATGTAGTATCTCTCGTTCTTGATATATCGTGATATAGATATAGTTGAATTTTATGTTAATGAAAGTAAATAAATTAATTAATTATGATTAAATTTAATTTTATAAAATAAATTTATATTATATATTCTTTAATCTATCTAAATTAATCAATTATCTTTTATACTCTTTTTATTTTAAGAGTTAGTTAATTTTTTTAGATAGATTAAAAAAACTAAATAAATTAATTAATTATGATAAAATTTAATATCTCAAGATGAATTTTATTATGTATTCTTTAACTTATCTAAATTAGTCTATTAGTTTTTATATTAGTTATAATTAACTGATTTATTTAATTTTATTAATCTAATTTAAAAAAGTCACATAACTCTTATATTAAGGAACGGAAGTTGTATTCATCCGATCTTAATTATAAGAATAAGTTGATTTTTTTAGATATATCAAGTAAATTAAATAAATTAATTAATTATGATCAAATTTAACCTCTCAAGATTAATTTATATTATATATTTTTCAATATATCCAAATTAATCAATTAGTTTTTATATTAATTATAATTAATTGATTTATTTAATTTTATAGATTTATATAAAAAAATTAAATGACTCTTATAATTAGGATTGAAGATAATATTAAATATAATTTACTTATTTATTTAATTTTTGTAATTTATTTAAAAAATTAACTAACCTTTATATTAATAATTAATGAAACTAGTGAAAACTTCATGTTCAAGTGAATGATTTTTAATTATGTGTGCGGGTGATTAGTTTTTCTGGATTAAGGACAAGGGTGTTGATTTTTACATGGGAAGGTTCACGATTTTGTCTGTATTTGGGATCCAATTTTAAAAATAAATTATAGATTTAAACTATAATTTTATGAGATATGGGTCAAACAAAATTTTTTTTAAAAAAAAATTAATTTTAGAATACAAACCATAGTTTGAGTCTAAAATTATAGTTTGTGAATAATTGTTCTCATTGGATATTTTTGGTGCCCCCACTGCCACAACAGTACTTTATTGGTGGGTTTATTAATTAATAATTTAAATTTTATTAATTTAAAAAAGGAAAACAAATAAAATTTAATTTAATTTCTTTTTTTTAAAATTTTGAAAAAAAGATAAATTTGTCAATAAAAAATACTATCTTCCATATTTTTCGATAGTTATCTAGATTGATTCTCTAATAAATTTTTCAGTGGAAAAAAATTAAAATTCAGATAAATATTGTAAATTTTTACCTTACTCAAATACATATGTATATATATTATTTTGTAATCATTTAAATAAAAAAAATTAAAATTAAATTTATTCTTTATGTAATTATCATATTAGTTTATGTTCCTTTTAGTAAATTGTCTATGGAAAAGTTATTCTGCTACTAATCATCTAAACATCTCTAATTTTTAAAATTATTTTTTTCTCAGAATATATTCTTCCCAAAATCTATTCTCTAAAATCTATTCTTCCTAAAATTTATTATTTAAAAATTAATCCAAACACTACATTTCATAAGCAATCATTTTCCTGATATCATTACTATGTTTGTTCTGCCAAATAAAAACAAAAAAAAATCGAGAGGTGAAGACAAACGAAAAGGTGTAAAAAATGAAGGATGACCTCTCAAAACGGTGTCGTTTGATTCGATTGTAACGATTCGTTAGGAGTTGAACGGATGAATCACTAATCTGCACGAATGTGGTTCATGTTCACTTGTTCAGCGCAATAGCGCCAAGTTCTGTGTCGTCTTCTGCAGTGGCATTTTCGAAATTATTCGCTCAAACGAGCGAACCTCTTGTTTGTTTCATACAGCGTCGGCCCAATTTCGTTGTTTTCCGAAAGAGAGCATCGACGACGAGAAGCTTGTGTCAATCTCAGCTATCAACTCATCAGAGCACACCCACCAGAATGTTCAACTCCTCCTTCACATAGTGTTAGTATTTCAGTAGTTTTCTTCTTCTCAATAAGAATTCATCCATGGCTTCTTTAATGCTCAATGGACCTAAAACCCCCATCTTCATCGGTAGTAGCATAACCCCATCTGGGTTAGGTTCTCAGAGTCTTAATTTTCGCAAGCGACCTTTCGCCGAGAAGGGTTTAGTGTCTCGTGATAACAACTATAGATTCAGGAATTTGACCCCCAGATGCAGCATTTCAGCCTCAAGGCCAGGTTCTCAACCTAGGTTTATACAACACAAAACGGAGGCGTTTTGGTTCTACAGGTTTTTGTCTATTGTGTATGATCATATTATTAACCCTGGACATTGGACAGAAGAGATGAGAGACGAAGCACTTGAGCCTGCTGATTTGTATGATCGTAATATGAGAGTGGTTGATGTTGGAGGAGGGACTGGGTTCACAACTCTTGGGATAGTTAAGCATGTTCATGCTAAGAATGTTACTATTCTTGATCAGTCTCCTCACCAGTTGGCCAAGGCCAAGCAGAAGGAACCCCTCAAAGAATGCAGGATCATTGAGGGCGATGCCGAAGATCTTCCTTTCCCAACTGATTATGCTGACAGATATGTTTCTGCTGGAAGGTAATAATGTCTCTGTTATTAGTCTTTGCTTTTGCAGGTTAGTGTCTTGCTGTGCTGAATTTGAGGTCTGAACTAGGTGAAACTATTCTACCTTCTAAAATTTGTGTATGAACTTCATGTGACAAAACTAATTTTCAGACTAATATTCAACTTTAAGGTATGGGTGTGGCTTGAAGTGAAAATATTGCAATTAGTTTAGGGGAAAGGTAGAACAGTATTCAAAAGTGAGCTGCAGTTTTGATGATAGTTCTTTTGTATGATTGTGGATACCTAATGGGGATTTTGATTATAAGATTGGTGAATATCTATAAGTCTTATATAATGATTAGAAAGGAAAGAAAACCCTTAGTCTGCACATTGACTGGTTAACACAATCTACAAATTGGAGTCTTTCTATATTTCCTGGATAGCTCTCACCCTTAATTTATTGTTATGACTTGTGATTGTGTTCATCAGTATTGAATACTGGCCTGACCCACAACGTGGCATTAAGGAAGCATACAGAGTGCTGAAAATAGGAGGCAAGGCGTGTATTATTGGTCCTGTATACCCAACCTTCTGGTTGTCTAAATTTTTTGCAGATGCGTGGATGCTCTTCCCCAAAGAGGAAGAGTATATTGAATGGTTTCAGAAGGCTGGCTTCAAGGATGTAAAGCTGAAAAGAATTGGTCCAAAATGGTATCGTGGCGTACGTCGACATGGTCTAATCATGGGTTGTTCTGTGACTGGTGTGAAGCCTTTTACTGGGGACTCTCCCCTAAAGGTAATTTGCTTTCATTCTTCACCCTTCTACTTTTATTTGATGAAGCATTAGTCCCAGAAGCTTAAAAGTGTGCTTTTTGTCTAATTTGAGTACATTATTAGATGCTGAATCTAAAACCCTTCTTTTGACATCTTATATTGTTATGCTTGACGGTAGGATTAGCATCTCATGCATATGCTCAAGAGTTATCTTAAAATGGATGCAGTGCTTATTGTGGATTTCGGAGCTGAATTTCTTTTTTTGTAAAAAAAAAGATGGTAGGTTTAAAACCGTATTGGAAGGAAGAAAGTTACAAAATGCTTCAGGCGTAGACTTTTCAGATATGCTTGTTCATTAGTGGAAAGAGTCTTGCAAAGTAAAAGGACTTAGTTGCTTTTCGAATAAGAACCAACAAAACAGGACTTGGTTGCTTTTGCATTAGCCAGTAACCAGAATAGCTTCCTTTAAGTAGCTTCCTTTAAGTTTAGTGGTTGATATTTTTTTTCAAGAAATACCTTCTTGCAGTTTTCCAAGGTAATTATGTGTGACTTTTTAAATGGGTGTTAATTAGGACAAATATGGAAACTTATTCAATTTTAAGACCTTTTTATTTAGGCAACTAAATTTCCTTAGTTGGGTAAGGTAGTTAAAACTTAAAAGTGACTTATATTTATGACTAAAGGAAATAAACTTCTATTGTGGATCACCGCTGGTTCTGCAAACTTGATGAGGAAGACATTGTGAGCCTTAGTGGCTAAATCTGGATAAATAAAAATTAAAAAAAAAAAAGACAGACAATGAACAGAGGGAACAATTCAATGTTTTAGGCAACGCAAACCTGACGTATAGATTTCTGGCAATTTTCAATGGAAGGTACATTCTTACTTTGAGGCCAATTGCTTGTGCCCATTAGTAGTTCCGATGGTCTGACCCTGTTTTTTCAATAAAGTCACCTTGTCATCTATCAAACACAATAGAATTGCTTTCCTCCACCTTTTCCTTTCCTTCAAAGAAATTTCTAATCACTCCATGATGCTACAAATAACATGTAAATATTTGTAGCATGAATGTTAGTACAACATATAATGTATTTTTTTTTGTATATGCAGCTTGGGCCTAAGGCAGAAGATGTAAAGAAGCCCGTAAATCCATTTGTGTTTCTTTCTCGGTTCATTCTTGGTGCACTTGCAGCCACTTACTATGTGTTAGTGCCAATTTACATGTGGATCAAGGACAAAATTGTTCCAAGGGGCATGCCCATTTAATTTTGATTTATCACAAAACTGGGGTAGGATTGTCAATTTGTCATGTTAGTGTGCGTTTGGAGTCACTTTTGAGAGTGACAAAAGTTAATGTGGCATTGGAATAATCTCAACTTGATTCCAAACGCAGCATTATCCCTTATGCACTTCTCTCTAAAATGACTGTTTGTGACTTTGTGATGATTCAAATACAAATCTTTGCTCGTTCTTCAGTCTTGTCTTAATATTAGAGTATTGCATGCCACTAGTTATTTTCCTAATTCACTCACAAAGCATGATGTATTAGGCCTCAGAAATTTTGCCTGAACGTTTCTACAATGCCTTGTTCATTATTATTCTCTGCATTTTTCTTTCACACATTTCTTTTTCATTTCTTTCTCTTTTTTTTTTCTGGATGACTCTTACAATACAGATAATATATTGAAACCAAGTGTAACTTAGTAGTTACCTCGCTTAGTCCTTTAATCAAGTGGTGGAGGTTCGAATCCCATATTTAGGCATGGAAAGCATCCCATGGCCAACCATTTACTCTTAAGTGAAAGACTCGAGGCTAAGGGATTAGACATTATTATCAATGGTAGATACTCTGATCTATATTAAAAAAAACCATTGAAACCTTTGGGTTTATGGTTTAAACTGAGAAATAAGACTAATAATGGGAAGTGATGAAATTTGAAGACATTTCTGAAGAGTAGAGAAAAGGGGCAATGGTTAAGCAAGGAAAATGATCGTAACTGTTAAGTTAGAAAATCTACATTTCTTTTAAATCCAGTTAAGTATTGGCATAGACTTTTTTCTTGAGTTAACCTGTCAGAAAATTTTTATTAAACAACTCGGAACCTAATCTAATAACAATATTAGTAAACAAATATTTCATTAAATTATATTCTATAATAGACAATAAAAAAATTTATTTTATTAAATGAGATCGGTTATATAGATATAAGTAAAAATGAAAAAGAGATGGCTCTCCAAATGATAGGATTATGTGTGTTTTTTATTAAAAATGACAGAGATGGCTTTTAGACAAATGCTTGTTAATAAAATTATACAAAAGTAATTTTATCTCACTAGATAAGTAACTAGAATTGATCACCATAGGATATTATATATCCTATAAAAATTAAATCCTTTAATAAATTATTGACTAAGAGTTATTGTTAAATAGAATTATAAAAAATGTATAAAAATTATGGAACTATTCCTCATGAAAAACCTTATACCATATAATCCTCTTCTTTTCTCACGTGCCATCCATATCATGCTACATAACTTTGCCTTGAGCACATTAAGGACTTTATTTTATTTGGAAATAAGTTTTTTATTTGTCACAAAAATTATTTTATGTTACATAACATTCTTTAAAGGTCAACTTTATTAAGCAATTAATAGCTAAATATTTTTAATTTTTTTTAAAAAAAGTAATTTACAATCATTAAAGCGGACAATATTTGCAATTACCCTCCTTTATGCTAAATACATGTCACTTCTAATTATGTGAGAAAAAACGAAGGAGGGAGTGATAAGGCCAGAGGGCACCAAAAAAGGAAAGGGCTAAATTCATTAAAGAGGAAAGGAGGCTAGTTGAAGGCCCAAAGGAGAGGACACTTGTTGGGAGCCCGTGGATGGGAAGAGGCCATTTCTAAACTTGTGGTGCCCTCTGGCCTCATCAAACCCTCCTTTATTTTTCTCAGATAATTAGAAGGGACATGTATTTAGCATAAAGGAGGGTAATTGCAAATATTGTTCACTTTAATGAATTTTGAAAAAAAAAAAGTTGATATCTTAACTTCCATTTTTAACTCCACTTTCATTTTAAGATCCCATTTTTAAGATCCAAAAAAATATCATTTAAATTCTAAAATGCTAAAAAGAGAATACTGATATATAAAATGATAAATTGGTCATAAGTTTTAATATGAGATTTCAATATTTGTGGTAAAAATATGAAATTACCCTTGAGTTATGGGAAAGATGAAATAATCAATTTTATTATTAAAATAGTTAAAATCATTATACATATTAATTTTATTATTAATATGATCAAGATCTCATAATCTAATACAATTAATTAAACCACTAACTTATTAAAAGAATAATCAATGCTATTATCAAAATGATTAAAATTATCACACGTATTTGTCAATTTTCTTTACTAATATCATATCATATAATTAATTGTGGTTGGTCCAAGTGGTAAACGGTTCGATATCGCTTAAATGAGTTTTCGAGTTTGAGTCTTAGTGTATGTAGAAAATTCCTATTTGAAGATTTAACTATCATAATTAGATGCACAATATGAGTCAAATTTAAATATAGTCGAGATAAAATTCTGAGTGAGCTAACAACAACAAAATTATCACATCATATATTTGTCAGCATGTTGTTGCCAAAGTGCCCTCTTTTCTGCTGGGCCACATCACCACACGCATGCATGACGCTGCTCATGTCAAGTGTGGGAACTTTTCCAAACCGTGAAAACTTGGATGACCGACTCACTGGGCATCAGATGCATCTCTGAATGTGTGACGAATTATAAAATCGATTGTTTCGGCCAAACAAAAAGAGAAAGAAAAGGACGTTTGACGAATTATGTTTGGTGGTGGATGATTGTTTTTAAGTACAAAAAAAAAACTCTTGATTTTTCTTATGCTGGTTACGATTTGTGGTTTTAGCTGTCATATTTTCATTACTCTCGAGCCGTATTTGGATTTTTTAGTAGAAGCATTTTACCCAAAGTTGATGAGTGCTGCTGCGCTTCATATGAATATGCAGGCGTATTCATGTTTGTGCACTGTCGGCTACAACCCTCACTCCTAAAAGCTCATTGGATCTGTATTTTCTAATTTCTAGAGCGTTTCAAGCGATGTGTGTGGACCCCACATACCACCCACTTCATTACTTCAGTTGAATTCTCTAACTCACATGCCATTCTCCTCTAATTTCCTCTTAACAAGCTCCACTATTTCATTTACTTACTGTTTTCCCTCTTCCAACAAGAAATTTTTCTCACTGGGTGGCAAAAAGAGTTAAAAAAAGAGAGATTATAATTACATAATTATTTATAATTATTATAAATTATTATTATGATTATAAATTTAAAATAATATAAAATTAGTTAATAGAATTATTGATTAATTACTTTCATGACTTTTTAAAGATAAAAGTGGCTAGAGAACAAGAAGAAATATATTATAACTAATTATTTATTATTATTATAAATTAATATTATAGTTAAAAATTTAAAATATTATAGAATCAATTAATAAAGTTATTAATTAATTATCACAATATAACTCAAAATCTTCTAAAAATTAAATGGAATTATCGGTTGCGATTTAAAAATAAAATAATTGAAAGTCTAGAGTTTAGAAATGGCACTAACGGCAGGGTTATGGAATTATTGAACCGTTAATATCTGCTTATCAAGCGACCCATCGCCAAACTGAATCCCATGTCACATCGTATGGAAATGGCATATATATATATATATTAATATAAGCTTAGCATTAGTAGATGGAATTAAAGAAGGTAGTGGATGAATGAAGCAGCAGTAATAGGGGCTCACATGGAGAATGAAAGGTTCAAAACTTATCACAGGCTCCTTATTATGGTAGAGATACCACTCATAGTCATCAAAACCACAATTCTATTGTTAAAAATCCAATCTTCTAGCGATTGGGGCGTTTGGATCCAGAGCCAATGCCTTTGCCAGTAGCATTGGAGTTGTCATTCTTCGAGGATGAGCCATTGCTGCCGCCGCCACTGCCACTGCCGCCGCCGTTGTTACCTTTGTCCATACTGCTCACACAAGACGATTCAACAAAACGGTCTAATTTCATTACTCTTCCGTGGCCAACAAAATGTTCAATTAATCAGTAAAAAGAAGCAAACGCTTAGAAGAAGAAGCTCTTACTTAGTGGGGGTAGGTGGAGGTGTTCTGCCGTAGCCAATGCTTGGCTTCTTGGTGCTTCCCTTTGATGCATTCTTTCCATTGTTGTTACCATTACAAGAAGAATTTGAAGAATCCATTCCTGGATTACCATTTAACCCACTTCTTCATTACTTTTCATATATAATAATCATGAACAATTAAATGATGAATGTAACCATAGCATACCCAGACACACACACACACTTTGAGAGTATTTATTTGATTAACAAATATTAAAGACATCGGTCAATTTCCCACCACGCAGGCAAGTCTCTTTCTGCCATGAACACAACTACTATTGCTGTTGTGGTTACAATACTACTATTAATGGAAAATAAAAAGTATCATTAAGGCCAAAATATCACCAAAAACTCTTTCATCAACCATCATCCTCTAAATGAAAGGTGGTTTTTCATAAAAAAAAAAAAAACAAATCAAAACAGTCTAATTTCATTACTCTTCCATGGCCAACAAAACGAGGAATCAATAAGAAAACAAAGCAAGAATCAAACCAGCATCAAATCAGCAAAGCCAACAAAACGAGGAATCAATAAGAAAACAGAGCAAGAATCAAACCAGCATCAAATCAGGAAAAAGAAGCAAACGATTAGAGGATTGAATAAACAAACCACCTGATTTTTGCAGGCAACAACAGAATCTTGATAAGAAAAGAAATCTGGCCGCCGGAGGCCAATGAAGAAGATTAATGAAGCCCCAGCATACGACGGAGCGGCGAATGATCACGGCATGACGCGAACAACACCATGGGCAGTTTTTGGTTCAAACAGAGGGTCGTTTCAAATTCGTGAATTGATGGGTACAACAAAAGAGATCTATGGAAAGGAAATGAGAGGATCTGAACGGAAAACCGCCAACGGAGGCCAAGATGGAAGTCGAAGGCCTGGGGATGCTGTTGGAGTCCCATAAGGCGCCGGTTCCGGAGGTAAGTGAGAAACAGAGCCACGGGTACGACATGGAAAACAATTGCAATAAAGTTGAAACACCACATATATGACTGGGCTGCAGAGGGGCCAAGACGGTCTCGCGGTGGATTCCGATGTCAAAAACAGAGTAGAAACAAGAAATCCCGAATATATGGTCAAGAATGGAAGAAGCAGTTTGGTCACATATCAGGAAAAAAATACGATACAGAGATGATATATGAGTATATATACCTGCAGGGGAAGCCTCGCCGGCCGACGATTTCTTCTGAGCTTTGTAATGTGTATAAAACCAAAGATCGAAGCTCTGAACTATGAAGAGTTCAGAGATGACTAGCTAATATATGAATACTTGTACAGATAGGAACGGCAACTCTCTGCGCTTTTCATGACGACCCCACCCCTATTTATACGAGGGACAACAATTTCGGGAATACCCGTATTTATGTAAGGTACCACAATTTCTTGAATAGGCCATTTACTAGATTTTTTTCCTTTAAGGATATGCCTCTTGCATTACTACAGTCCACCTGTCGTATTTTTTAGGAAAAAAAAATATATTTATAACATATTTAATGAATCGAAATAATGTTAACTACAGTCCACCTGTCACTTAAAGGTATATTTGGGAAAAATTTTATATTGATAACATATTTAATGAATCCAAATAGTGTTAAGTTGTTGACTACATTCCTTAATTTCTGAAAAACTAATCATTATTTTTATCCTTTCCTTATAAGAGTTTAGTATAAAAAATTAATTAAATTAATTATTTATAAAAAAAATATGTGAAATCTGTTATTTTTTAGTTAGTGGATACAAAATTAGAAGGTGGATAATAGCCTATTCTAACAACAGACATGGGGGGTTTGATATTTTCATTATTATGAACTTGATATGGTAGGAAAATAAGAGAATAATTATAGAAATATAACAAATAAATTATATACCTTATAGACATAGTCATGCTATATTCAGTTTGCAATTTTAGAATTAATTAGCATGACTCTCTCTTTCAAAAATGTCACAAACAATCAACTGCGGAAATCATCCCAATTTGGGCTCATGGGTTATAGATATACACTCTTTTTCCCCAAAAAATGACTACTAATACCCATCAAATATATATATATAGATAGCATTAATTATAATTGAGAAAAAAAATAATAAAGGTTAGAAAAATAATTTGCTTAAAACACAATAAACCAATTATCTGGCAGAAATGACCCACCCTCCACCCTCTTCTTTGTTTTTTGTGCAGTTCCCAAGGAGCCCTCCCTTCGTTAATCTCATCTCCTTCACGCTAACGGACCCACGCACCGCCCACTTTAATTTGATTCTCTCCCTATCCTTCCAATCCCCCCTTTCCTTTCCTTCGATTCATGGCTCTCCTCTTCGGGGAAATACTTACACCACCTCCGATGAAATGAAATTTTATCTAATTAAAATATAAAAATTTATTCTATTCTAATTTTAATTGATTCATCATTCATCTAAAATAATTAATATTCTTTTATTTTTTTAAAATTAAAATATTTATTTTTTTAAAAAATAAAAGATAACATAAATTTCTTCAAATGAGTTATTATTTAAATTATTATATTTTAATATTATAATATAGTACTATTATAGTATATAAGTATTTATCTTCCTTAATTTTATGAGCTCAAACTTCATTAACTTATTGATAGATTTAAACATCTAGTTAAATGTTTTGTTATTAGCATTGTGTATAAATAAAGTTTTATAGTCAAAAAAGTCATTCGTGAAGCCTACTGTACACAAGGATTAATCAGTACTTCTAATAATAGATATCTTAAATTTACCTAAAAAAATTATTTCTTTCATTATTTATGTTGTTACTACTTAATCTTACTCTTGAGAACATTTATCAACATTATATGCTCTTTGTGTTTTTCTTGTATAGAAAACCATGTTTAATTATTAATGTCAATTTATCTTTTTATAAAAAAAAAAAGTATAAATCACTTCAATTATCTCATCAAAATCAAGGAGTGAATGATAAGATCAGAGTGAGTAGATTAAGAAATGGCATGAACTAATCATACATTAATTTGCTCATTATATATGAGATGCTTCATTAATTATTAATCATTAATCTTGCCCAGAGTCAAAGTTGAAGTGTTAGTGATGATTAGCGCCTGAGTCATTGAGTGAGCGTGTGCACGTGGGGGTGGGGGTCGTTTGTTGAGGAATCGAATTACGCTCAACATTAAAAACCGACATGTCAAATCGTCAAACTTCTTCCTTTTGTCAAAGTCGACACGTCATACTATAAATGGTACGTGCATTTTTTAAAAATCCAGGACAGTCGCGGAATCAGGAATTTGGAATTAGAAGCGAAGAGAAATTGTAATAAGTTTTTAATTATATAAAGAAATAAATTATAATATTATAAATATAATAGTTCATTACAAACGATAATAATAAAAAAAATATTTTTAAAAAATAATGATTATTAAAATAGGATAATTTCAAACAATAGATCAAATATTATTACCTATAAATTAAACATTATAAACATAATAATTTTTTCCTGTCATTTTATCTTAATATTTCGACAATCAAAAATCAAAATAGAATATAAATAATTAATTTTTTATTATTTTATCTTACAATTTATTTTTACTAAAATTTTATAACTTTATTTATCCATCCCCCCTCTCTCATTCCCACATATCATATAAAACAGACAGGCCATTAATAAGAGGCCTGCTGGGTGGGGGGGCGGTGGTCCCGAGCATGTTTTGGAAAAGTGGGGTTCAGTGATCAAAGTTGAAACTTGAGACTTCTCTGTCCGATCCTACATGACAGAACTTTATGATTGGTGAGAAACGTTTCATATAATGTTTGGAAAGAAAGATCTTGTGCGACCCGAGTCTTGTCTTTTAAGGAAATTCTCTATGGTACATTTTAGGGGAGATCTCATAACATCATGGGATTAAGAACTACATATTTACTACACATGCCAATCTTAACGTTTCACATCATGTGATTTGAAAAATACACATTTACCACACATGCCAGCCTTTAACGGTTTTTTTTTTATATATAATTTCTAATATAAAATATGTTTTATAATAAAAATTGTACTTTAAAATTAATTTTATATTAAAAATTGGAGGAGTAATAAAATTAAGAAGCAAAGAAGGTTAAAAGGAGGACCAACGTAAATTTCTGTTTTCCTTGAACAAAAATGGTCACATTAGTCATTAAGCCACATCAATTAAAATTAATCAACACTTAGTAAATCAGAAAAAAACAAAAAGAAAGGATCTTCACTCTGCTCCATCACATCACGCACCCTCAACCGGCCCCCTTACCCAGCTCACATCACATAATGTTGAAATTCCATATATGACCTTACCTTACTTGACTTTTGAAGCCCTCTCATGAGCCAAAAAGTCATCATCCATCAAAGCAGGAGGAGACGATGCAATTTGAAGATGATAATGAATGAAGCAGTAATGTGCATCCATGGAGAATAAAATTATCAGATGTTCATCATAATATAAAGGAATACATACAAACTCGACACATTTCTTCTGATTGCAAATTCTACTCTAAAGACAACACCGGCTAGTTCGGATCAACTTATGCAAGTTTTATATTGGGAAATTATTTTGTGAGTCATAAAATCTCTTTAAAAAAAAATTAATCTAAGTACATTCACCTCTTATTATATAGGTGGAGTTTGAATGCATAACCGAGGCTTTTGCCAATGGCATTGGTGTCCTTGCAGCTGCCCTACTTTAAGGAGGATGAGCCATTCGAGAAATTGCCATTGTTCCTGCTGCTCCTACTACTGGCAAAAGTAGACACGGAACCATACCCAATGTGATCTCCTATGTTTCCCTTGGAATCCATCCTGCATTAATTACCCTATTAGAAGCTGCTCTATTTCTTTGGTTCATAACACAAAAGGAATGTGTAGTGTATGAGCAATTCATAAATGTGTAGTTTGGATACTTAAACAGAGGCTTACAGGGACTCCTCTGACCTGTCCGGAAGATCCGAACCCGACCTCCCACTCGGACCCGTACATATGGTTGCAAATTGCACATTATAATAAGCTAAACAAGTGAGATTAATGAGCTTAATTCATTTAGATTAGTATATATCGCTTCAGGGGAACACTATAAACATCTCCTAGCAGCTAATGCTCACATAGTCAATCGTGTGTGTTGTGTGTGAAGGTGATAAAGCACAACTAGCCCTATGGACGGACACCTAAGTGTTGCTTCTTTTGTTTTTCCCCCTTTTAATCAGAAATTCAAAAATAAATATTGAGGTAATCCGAATAGCATAAATAAAATATAGGAGCAAATAATGTTTAAAAATGGGTGTGTATAAAAGATATTCCCTCCAATCTTAAATATAAGAGTTGGATAAAAAATTTATTATAATTTTATCTCTTTAAAAGATATTCCCTCCAATCTTAAATATAAGATATTCCCTACAATTCATTTTATCTCTTTAAATTATAATTTATCTACTAAAATATCTATATATGATTATATATATTAAAAAAATTATTATAAATAATTCTAATATACATTATTAAAGGGGATATTTTAAAACAATTAAACACATAATCATTATAATTAATATAATTAATATTTTTAATATATTTAAATTAGTTAAATAAATTTTATTTGAAAGATAAGAGGTAGTAGTGAATAAATGGAAACAATTGTTTATATATACACACACATAGTGTATTGTTTTCTTTTTCTGGAATTATGAACCATACTGTTGGTACAAAGCGATCTTAAAAGGCTGCAGTTTTCCCATACTAAGCACTGTTGTTAAAATCGTGTTTTAACTCCTAAAATCGTTCTGATTTACGATTTCACCTCCTCTATTCCTGTTGAATCGGTGGCAAACTCGAAAAATTGAAAAATGGAATTTTTTTTTGCAATAGTAATATTAATAAAAAATAATTTTAAAAAATAGATAAATATATAAAATAAATCTTATATTTAATATTAAAATTAAATTTTTTAATTAAGTTATATATGAATAACAGAATAAATATTAAATATTTTTTATATTTATGAGAGAATATATAAATTAATATGATATTAAAGTCCATTCTAATAAATAAAAATAAGTTAAATTTTATGATAAATTTAATACTTTTAATATTTTTTATTAGTATGTATTTATATTTAAAACCATAGACACTCCTAACATGTTTAATCCAAACCAAAAAAAACTTTTAAACTTTATTAACTTTAACTTAAAGTTTAACAAATATCTAATTTTGCCCATATATTTAATTAAGTATACACTATATCTTATTATAATAAAGTCAACACAATAATAAATGAAAAATAAAATAAAAAAATTAATTATATAATTTATAAGTAAGAAAAAAATCTTCTCTAGCATAGGAGTGACTCGGTCACGCATCTCTCTCTCTTCAACCCAAGTATGTTGTAAACACAACACCTACCGAGTGAATTTAAAGGTCTTTAGTATTGTTATTATATAAATAAAAACTTTTATAATTTGATGCCAAATAATCTAAGACTGCAGTAATTAAAAAAAATCAGTTTAGAAAATAATTTGTTCACTTCAGTTTTGAATTATTTAAATAAAGTGTTAATAATTTAAATTTATTTCTATTATTTAATATTTATAAGTATAGTTTTATAATATGTTAGATCTCAACCGTATAAAATTAAATCTAAGGGTAAAAAAAGTTTAAAAAAAAAAGAAAAGGAAAGAAAGGAAAACTAGTGGGAGGAGGAAAAGGCAAGAGAAGAGAAGTCACGTGGCATATAATTAAATATCACATGGTGATATATTATAGAAATAAGATAGAGATACAACTGGAAAAGCAATTCTCGCAGACACTCCAACCCTGGAGTTCTCTCTTAAGCGACGCTAGAAATAAGTAAGAACCACATACACTTGTAACATGCATATATCTCTAAATGCAGGAATGAAAGCACATACCATACTTAAAAAGAAGACATCACAGAGAATATTAAAGAGAGACGCATTGGAGATATAACTCCGTAGAGTTTAATGCTTCGGAGGACGTTTGGATGCAGAGCCCTGATTTTTGCCAACGGCATTGAGATCCTTGGAGGAGGATGAGCCCTTTGATGCATTGCCATTGTTGTTGTTGTTATCATCGGAGGTATTCCACGTAGAACCGTATCCAATGTAACTTCCTATGACGTTATCTTTTCCCTTCGAGCTCATCCTGCATTTGCCATATCACAAGCTGCTCAAATGCTCATAATGATTCACTGGTTAGCAAAATTAATAAGCCAGCTATTACCCAAAACGAAACATTTAATAAACCAGCCTCCCAGATGAAATTTCAAACACCGAAAGGCAAACAGCACGTGGTGGCAGTGCTGGGGTTGAAGGCGTTGAGGAGGAGGAGGAGGAGGACGGTGGTGGGGCCGACAACGACGACGCGTGGTGGCGTTTCAGTTCTCTGCCGTTCACTCATTTCCTGAATCTCACCGCCTCTTACATCGACATTTCTTCCTCTTCTCTCTCATCAATTGGATTCAACCAGTTCACCATGAGACGATGAGAACAGCGAATATCATATACGCCGAAGTAAACAATTATAGATTGAACAGACAAACAAACCAATTAATTTTCCGGGCAACAACAGAAGAAAGCGGGGCGACGGAGGGCAATGAATCCCTGGCCGAAGATGGCGCCGTGACGATGCCGCGATAATGATCTTGGTTCGTTAATGGATGGGAAATCGCTGCGAGGTGGTCAAAAATTGCAAGGAGATAAAGAATTATTGGAGCAGCGCTAGAGCTTCGACTGCCCAGCGACCAAGACGGTGGAGGAAGTTAAGCAACAGAATCGTAAAAAGAAAAGAACAGAGGAGGATGACGACGAATTGCCGGGGAATCCGACAAGGCGGCGCCAGTGATAAGAAAAGCAAAAGATTATAGGATTGAATAAACAAATCACCTAATTTTTGCAGGCAACAACAGAATGGTGATAAGAAAAGAAATCGGGCCGCCTGAAGCCAATGAAGAAGATTAATGAAGCCCCAGCAGATGACGTAGCAGCGTATATGTGCGGCGAATGATCACGGCATGGCGTGAACCACAGCATGGGCAGTTTTTGGTTCAAACAGAGGGTCGTTTCAAATTCGTGACTTAATGGGTACAACAAAGGTGTTTACAGCAAAAGAGATCTATGGAAAGGATGTGAGAGAATCTGAACGGAAAACCGCCAACGGAGGCCAAGATGGAAGTCAAAGGCCTGGGGATGATGTTGGAGTCCCATAAGGCGCCGGTTCCGGAGGTCAAAAACAGAGCCACAGCTACGACATGGAAAACAATTGCAATAAAGCAAATGAAGAAGATTAATGAAGCCCCAGCCTAAGACGGAGCAGCGAAATGATGGCGGTATGGCGTGAACCACACCATGGGCAGTTTTTGGTTCAAACAGAGGGTAGTTTCAAATGCGTGACTTGATGGGTACAACAAAGGTGTTTATAGACAAAAGAGATCTATGGAAAGGAAATGAGAGAATCTGAACGGAAGACCGCCAACGGAGGCCAAGATGGAAGTCTAAGGCCCGGGGATGGTCAGAAACAGAGCCACTGCTACGACATGGAAAACAATTGCAATGAAATTGAAACACAACATATATGGCTTGGAAATTGAACACCAGAATCGGAAAAGGAAAAGAACAGGGGATCGTAAATTTCATGCTACCCATTTCCCCCACCGCGGCTGTCCTCTGTGCACCTCACGACTAGCTCACTCAACCCGAGTTGGTAAACAATTGCAAGGAGCTTGCCAGGTACAACAGACAATAAGACTGGGCTACAGAGCGGCCAAGACGGTGGCAGTGGATTCCGATATCAAAAACAGAGTAGAAACACGAAAAATTCCGAATATATGAAGAAAAATGGAAGAAGCAGCTTTGTTACATAGCAGAAAACGATACAACACAGAGATGATATATGAGTATATATACCTGCAGGGGAAGCGATGCCGGCCGACGATTGCTTCTGTGCTTTGTAATGTGTATAACCAAAGATTTAAGCTCTCAGATATGAAGAATTCAGATATGGGTAGAATGGAAACTACTTAGACAGAGAGGAACGCAGTGGTCCCTGCTGCGACCTGAACGTCCACCTAGGCCCCACTTGCTTCTGCTGTCCGCTTGGCGCTTGTGACCCCGAACCTCCCCGCTGCTGAGAAAATTAGTAAAAAAAAACAAAAGTAGTAGTAATTTACAATTTTTAACAATTTAATTAAAAAATCATTTGGTCATTGGTGCTTCGTGATCAGCCAGCAAAGGTAAGAACGCATCCCTTATGACAGCTAAGAAAACACAAACACAACGCTTCTTTCAAATTCATTGCAAACTTTGGCAGAGAAATCTTTCATTTTCGTTTTTGATAGGCAGGTAATTAAAATAATTAATATAATATATATATTTTTAAAATATCTTAATCATATTTTTTAACTTCATTCATCTCACTCTTATTTAATTATTATTAAAAAAATATCAATAAAAATAATTTAAAAAATTATAAATATATAAAAATAAATTTTATATTTAGAATTAATATTAATTCTTTAATTATATTATATATTAAGTACTAAAAGATTATCTTTGTAACTTTCATATTTTTGTCATACTAAAGGATACATGAGTTCTTTAATATAAGATTTATGTAATTAATTTGATTATATTAAAGAAATAAATTAAATTAGTTATTATGGTATATTTTTTTAAAATACCCTAATTATCATTCTTAATTCCTTCCTCCCTCCGTTACTTGATTCTAACATAGAAAATATATATTATATTTATAATTAAAGTTAACTTTTTAGTTAGGTTATATATTGAGGTGTTGTTTGGTATGATAGATTTGGAGGGGACGGAAAAATGTTATGAGTTGGATTTAAAAAAATTAAAAAATTAGGGTTATAAAATTTTAATAAAGAGAAAATGTAAGATAAAAGAGTGAGAAAAATTAATTAAAAACTCTTAACACTATTTCTCTAATTCTTTTTTAATCTAATTCATAAAAAGTTTTCTTCCCTTCCAAATTCCTCTTATCAAAGTGTCCCTAAAGATGGAGGAGTATATTTAGAGAAATCTCTTCTTTAGTTCTCTTTTTAAAGCATACTGGATATTATAATTTTAATACAAGAATTTCTAAATGTGACGTAATTTTTTTAAACTACTTATATGTACTATTAGTTTATAAATTAACTAAAATTATTATTGATAAAAAAATTTAATATTTGTAATTATATATAAATATTTTTAAAAAGAATATAATTTTAAGAGAGAAGGTATAGATTAAAATTTATATAGAGTAGATGTCTCTATCTAGTAATAGTATATTTTCCCTTTCGATCTCCCCCTTTTTCTCCTCCAGTTTTATAATACATCACATCACCCTCAAACCACCCATCCCATATGACTCCGAGGCTATTTCTCTAACCGTAGTGGTGGTGCCCATTACTGTAATAAGATTGTCAATATTGAGCGCCCCATCACCCAAACTCCTACATCACATCATATGTAAATGACATGTATTAAACTATAATCTTACCCCTATTCTTCTTTTCCGAAATAGTTTAGTAGATGCAATTGAAGGAGATGGTGAATGCCGGAAGCAGTAGTAATAAATAGGTGCATACATAGAAAAAGAAAGGTCCGAAATTTATTACATGCTTACTTATAATGATAGAAAGAAAGAATTAAAACACGATTATCTTCTTGCATTTTCCTCTTCTAGCGTTTGGGGCGTTTGGAGCCATAGCCAATGCTTTTGCCGGTGGCATTCGGGTCCTTGGAGGTGCCGTTTGAGGAGGATGAGCCATCAGAGGAAAGTACCAGATTCAACAAACTCAGTATAATTTCATTACTCTTCCATGGCCAACAAAATGAGGGATCAATCAGAAATGAGAGCAAGAATCAAACCACAAAAACCGACATTCCACATTAACACCTACAAGCAAAACGATTATAGATTATAGATTTTGTTTGCACATGAGCGCTTTCACTTTAAGTCAGCTTTGCAGACGAATTCATTGAAAAAGGTCAGCTACGCAGATGGCCTCTTTCTGCTTCCTGGTCACATGACACGACGCCTTGTCTGTTAACGAAACTACTACCAGATTGAACAAAACAATCGGAAAAATAAGCCGATGACGACGACCGCGAGCGGCTGACAGGGACGAGTTTCCCCCAACGAATGATGCTTCCCCCTCATTAACTGAATGTTTCTTCTCCAATCCTCGCCTTGCCTCCCGGCGGTGGGTATCCCTTCACGTACAGGTCGAACTCCGGCATGACGATGGCTTTTCTCAAACCGGTCCGGTTCTCCGACTCATACTCTGAATCGTCCTCGTCCGGTCGAAGAACTCCGCTAACGCTTCCACCATTCCCGAGTCGAGCATGGTGGATTATCCCGCTTTCTTTTTCAAGATAAAAAAACACAGTAGAAAAATCTGACAACACATACACCCACAAGATGCAGCAATCGCATCTCAACTCCGATGAATTATCCCCCTTTCTTTTTCAGATAAAAAATACGGTAGAAAAATCAAGATCAAGATATATCGAACCTGAATTTACTTGGTCGGTTTTTTTCCCTAAAAACGTGTCCGAAACATCACCGATTAAAAAAGAAAACTTACTTATACAAGAATGATGGTGGCGGCGGGGAACATGGCCAACGGAGGACAAGGTTGAAGTCGCCGACAATGTCGGAGTCGAACAAGGTTCCGGTTCCGGAATGGAGGACAAGATTGAGATCCTCTAAAACGACGGTACCGAAACGGCTGTAGCACCGAAATGGTTCGTATAAAACGGGTTTTGCTAAGTTCAGAAAAAAATTTGAGCTCTCATTCTATGAAGAATTTTAGAAGCCTGACACATGGATGGCCAAAGGAATGTTAACTTTTTCAGAAACTCTGCACAGAACAGAGCAGAACAGAACGGCAGCCGGAGCCGCTGCTATGGAGAGGCGAACACGGTGGCAGTTATAAAAAATTAGTTAGAATAACTTTTATAACAATAAAAAAATTTAAAATTATAATTTTAAATAAATTAGTTAAAGTAATTTTTATAATAATAAAAAAATTTATGAATTATTCAATTATTATTTTATTTTATTTTTTTTACACTATCTTTCCCTTTCTTTTCTCATATCTTTTCAATTATCTCTCATTCCTCTTCTATCTTTTTTACCCCCTCTCATCTCTCATATTTTTAATAAAATGATACATTTTTTAATAATTTTTTTAATTATAAAAGTTATTTTTAATAATAATTATCTAAACATTTATTTATCTATAACTATTTTTTTTATAAATTTTTTTCTAAAATTTATTTAAATTTTTTTTTATAAATATTTTTCTAAAATCTTGTCCAACTACACATATAAAAAAGGATTAATTATTGTTTTTTGGGAGAATGAATTTAAAAAAAAAAAAAGGATATCTTTTAGTCAGGAGCTATAGTATATGACTTGAAAACTACCAACACATAAAGCCCCAAGTGGTGATGCCAACACATGGACCCCTCCTTTTGAACTCCAAGATTGGATCACTCAGTGCAATTATATCAACACGTGAATTAATTATTCTCTACATATTGATCATATTTTTTTTTGATGTAGAACCCACAACACTTTCTTCAGAGAAAATGTGAGAGGTCACGCGAGATCAAAGCTCTGAGCTTTTACTAATGATCCTATATATATAACCAACTCACATATTTCTTTTTTAAAAAAATAAGAATTAGTAATTAATTAAATCTACTCTCTCTTAATTTTAATTATAAAAATTAATTGATTTTTAAGCTAAATTATAAGAGAACATTTATTAGTAATTAATAAATTTTAAGGCAGGCGTCGTGCTCAAGGATTGATCCGCCAGTGTGTTTGTATTTCTGGGTCCACCTTCACAGTCCAATCTCGAGCGATCAATTCTGTCGCTTCTAGAAAAACCGCAGCATCGGCATGAGCACTGCCAACCTGCTCATGATGTGACCGCCTTTTTTAATTATTTTAATGTTATATACTTTTATATTTTATTTTAACTAAGGGTAATTTAAAACTTTTTCATATTTTATTAACTTTTTTTTTTTTTTTTGCCAACAACAAGTAATTTATATATAAAAAAGACTATTCTTTATACATAATTAATTTAATTAATTTTAAAATTAAATAATTAATTTATATATTTTAAAAAATTATTTAAATTAATAAATATATCTTGAAAGATAAATTATAAACTTAAAAAGTAAAGTATATTTATATATTTATATTTAGAATCAAATATCTCAGAGTTATTCATTTTTAAATTATAACAACAATTAAATTAAGAAGCTTCTCAAATTAGTGGTAATTATTTTTTTGCAAACAGTCAACTTTAAAACAAGTTCACACTCCTTTCAAATATTTTTTTTCCATATAAAGATGGATCGAGGATAAGCGAATCCAAAAATAGATTCAGTCGATGACACTTTTGACTGGACTCCATGTCTGTCAGCACTCAGCAACAAGGCTTTGATAAAATTCTGATTTCAAAACGGCTGGCTCTTTGGAAGTATTTTATCTTACTCTTTTAATAAATTAGATATAACATTTATTTTAATTTTAAATATATTATTACAATTTATTTTACTTTTTAAAATTATAATCTTCATATTAAAATTATTTTTTAAAAATAATTTAAATACATATAATTACAGATGATATTTTATACAAATCAACATATAATCATTTTATATAATTTTTTAATTAAATTTTTTATTCTATATAAATTAATTAAATATATATTATATTAAAAAATTGATATATTATTATGAAAAATTGGGGTGTTAATCATCTGTTGCGGAGATCAATATTATTCTTTTGCTCCTAAATGTATGAGTTATTTATCTAATTTTATTATATTAAAAAAATTAATAAAATTAATTAATATAATATATATTTTATAAAATAATTTAATCATATTCTTTAATTATTTTTCTCTCTTTCTTATTTTGTTATTATTGATAAAATATTAATAGGGATAATTTAAAAAAAATAAAAAAATATATCTCATATTAGAGATAAAAATTAATTTCTCATATATTAATGACTATAAAAATATAAGAGATATGATATATTCATATTGAGATATTGAAATTCAATATTACAATTTGGTACTTATTTTTTTAATATAATATCGCTGTTCCAAAAAGCATAGAGAAATGCTTCGAATATTCTTCGACACTCTCAATTCACACTTGAGATTGAAAGTTGAAAGTTGAAACTTGAGAAAGTCCACCGGGCTTACCTATCCAACCCTACATGAGAAAACTTTCATGACTTGCGACAAAAGTTTCGTACTTTCATTAGAGCATGGTTAGAATATATATATATACACACACACACATACGCATTTCTCTAGTCTAATTTAATTAGAGAATTAATATTAATTATAAATATAAAATATATTTATATTCTATCAATAATAATAAAATAAAATAAAATAATGGGAGTTAAAAAAAATAATTAGAGTATTTTTTAAAAAATATATCATATAATTAATCTAATATTTTTAATCTAATTAAATTTATTAAATATATTTTATATTAAAAAATAAGAATATATATATATATATATATATATATATATATATATATATAGACACACACACACTGAGTAAGTTTTGGTAAGATTTTGTTGGACCACCTCATGTTTGTCATTTTAGGTAAGATCTCATCATGTGATTTGAAGAAAAAAATACCCATCTAATTTTTAATATAAAATTTAATTTATAATAAAAATTATATTATAAAATTAAATTTTATATTAACAACTATTTATAACATGTAGAAAATAAACCACTAAAGAAAATATATTATTTCCACAATAAAAAAAAACAAATCCCTTTTCTCTTTCTTTCTTAATTAATTCTCCACCTTCCCTTTGCAGATGAAATGATATAGAAATCAAGAAGCAAAGCATGGAGGTCCAAAGGAAGACCAGGTGCACCATCCAAAGTGAATTTCTGTTCTCATTAAACAAAAAGGGGCGCATTAGTCATTACTCATTAGGCCACATCAATTAAAATTAATTAACAACAGTTTATACTCTGTATTGATAACATGGCTAATCTTGGAATGGATGGTCAATAACACTGTTTTTTTTTATATATATCTTACCCTTAGAATATTATAATCAACGTGAATTTCTATTTTTAAAAAACTTTCATTTATTTCCTTATTTTCTTTGTTGTTTCAAACTTTGGTTAAGAAATGAAAAGTTACATTCATTTCATTCGAAGAAAAGGTCAGGGTCTTATAAGATAGGTTCTTCAAGTTTTACAAAAAAGTTACTCATAAATATCAGATAAAAAAATTAAATAAAACAAATGCTACATCATTCATATTTCTAGATTGAACTTAACAATGTATATTTATAAATCAAAATTTTATAATTACATATATAATTATTTTTCTCTGGAATCTCTCTCTCTATATATATTTTTTTTGTCCGTAGAAGTTATCTGGATTTTTTCAACGTTTTAGTCTTGTTCTGTTTCTATAGCCCCACTATTTTGTTACTCATAAATTTTAATATAAAAACTATTTAATTAATTTAAATATATTAAAAAATTAAATAAAATACTGTATTATAAGAAAGTGACAAATCTTCTTAAAATACTCATTTTATAGTATTAAATGGGATATAAATTTATAAGTAATAAATTATATTTAAGACTTATATAAATTTAAGTACATTATTTAAGATAAAATAATAAATATTAGAGATAAAATAGATTAAAATTTTATATTTAAAATTAAAATTAATCTTTTAACTAGTTTATATAATTAAAATCGAATGAGTTTTATTTAAATAATAAATCTCAAGTATTTTAAATATAAGAATAAATTAAAAGAATATATATATATATATATATCACTTATAAATTGAAAGCAATTACACCTAGATAATGTTAATATATATCAATATAAGATCTCTTAACATCATTCTTAAGTGATGCTTTGGGAAGCAGAAAATTATATGATAAAAATGGCTTTCATGCGAGTCTCATCGTGTTATACACTTACACCCCCTCCCGACATATAGATTAATAAATGTTTAATTAATTAATACCAAAATACTCTAATTTAATTATTCCATTTAAAAAAGGGAGTGAGATATAAGATGAATAGAAAAAAAATATAGGTGACACGTTTTTTGTATTTGTTATAATTTAGTCAATATAATATTTTTTTTAAAATACTCTAATATTTTTTAACTTTATCCTTTTCCCTCTCTTATTTAATTTTTATTTAAGGGATATTAATAGAGATAATTTAAAAAAAAATTGATAAATATAAAAAATAAGTTTTATATTTAATATTAAGATCAATTTTACAATTATGTCATATATTAACGATTGAAAGAATAATTTTATATTAACTATAAGTATCCTTCTATTGAAAGCAATCATATTCAAGGCACTAACATGAATTAAATATAAACACTTCTCTGAACAAAAATTAAAATCCTAATTTATCATTTTATGAGAAATTAGTCCTTCTGCTTAACCTAAAACCCTTGGAAGTTCGGAATTGATAGTTGATGGCATAAATCTAATCTTCCAAAAACTATCCCACCTTTTTTTAATGACAATGTATTGTATTGGACCAACCAATCTCCAAGGGCCCAGATTAATGATATAGTTTATAGAGCATGGGGATGGACAGGTGATTAGAAGGATATGGGCCTGAAGTAGAATTGGGCTGTGAATTTAATTAGTTTGGATGACCATTGGGCCCCATATAGCCCAGTTATCTCTCCAATGTAAATGGTTATAAACAAACTATAGTGCATGGCATTAATTTTTATTTGTATATATGGAGTACTATTTTATTATAATTTTAGTTATAGAGTTTAAAGATATTTTAAAAGATAAAAATATTTTTTTCATATCATTAGACTATAAAGTTATTTGCTGCATAATATTAATACGTATCAAAAGATTTATGTGATCTATATTTTTAAAAAGAAAAAATTACCCACCGATGTAAGAAAAGTAAATATAGATATATTTTTAAAAAAATATTTTTATAAATCTAATTTTACAATTTATATTTATAAATCAAACATTCATGTTTGTAATTCGAGTCAAGTTATACAAGATGTTCAGATCATATGAGATGTTCATATGGAATGAGTCATGGGGCTTCCAAAAAGTCAAGAAAGTGACAAACTTGTTGAAATTTATTGAGTGAAAAAAGAAGAAGCAACAAATGGGGACAAATTTTCCATATTCATTATTCAACATTGTCATATTTATGAAAATCAATAAAGCACTCGGTCGGGACAACATATTAATTATCGTGTTTGAGCATTATGTATTATTATTAGTTGGCCCAAAAAAGGGTCATTTTGTACTATTATGTTATCAATTAATTTGGGATAATATTTATTATCAAAAAATAAAATTGGTATAATATTTATATTGTATTGACTTTTGTCTTTATTATTCACAGAGATGTTTGAAGTAAAATCAAAACGATTTTTAATCAAGAGCTACTCAATTGAGTAGGTTGTTTGATTAATATAAAATTAATAACGAAATATTTTCTTTCCAAGCGATAATAAACAATGTTTTATGTCAAAAATAACGTGATAATAGCCTTTTATAGTCTGTTTTATCCAATGTAGGACTTATTTTCAATCACCTTCATCTTCTTGGCCATGAGGTTCAAGAACCCAGCGAATTCTATGGTTCCATTGCCGTCTGCATCGACCTCGCTGATCATATCTTGAAGCTCTTCTTCCGTTGGATTCTGATCCAACGACCGAATCACCGTCGCCAGTTCTTCCACTGTGATGCAACCTGTTCATAAACATTCCAAAGAGAAAAGTTTAGTTAGATCTCATGACAAGATGTAGTTGTAAATCATGACAACATAATATGAAATAATTTAAAATCGCATTTACGAATTCTTGGCAATATAATTGAGTTTTTAAAATGTAAAGTATAAATTATAGAAGGTCAATGATATATTAATTTCTATAATTTATAACTGTATACTTTTCCTTTATTTTATATATAATTGATTATTTTATTTTAAAAAAAAAAACATACGAGCCTGGGAACAAACCATACTAATGGAGGGACAAATTTTCCTTTCCAGCTATTATTTACAACTGAATTCCTATTGTTTACATTACAATGATAAATTACCGACTTTGCCCCATCTTCATGAAAATATTACGTGCTCCACTTTGAAAATGGAGGAGTATATTCTAAATCTTGTTTACTTTGTTCAAATTGTATAAATATTTCATTTATTTAAAATATATCTAATTTTTTATATAAAAATAAATTTTATATATTGTTAATAAAATTATAAATAAATAGTTTTATTCTAGTAGATAAGGGATTAGAATTGATTATATAAATTGTTCGATATCATTTATCTTATAAAAACTAAATTTTTTTGATAAATTATTTCTTAAGAGTTACTTTTTAATAAAATTATAAAAAATATGTAAAAATTTATGCTACATGACATTCTTTATGTAAATACATGTCACTTCTAATCATGTGAGAAAAATCAAAGGAAGGAATGATAAGGCCGGAGGACACCAAAAAACGTAAAGGGTTAAATTCGTTAAAGAGGAAAAGGAGGCTCGTTGGAGGCCGAAACAGAGGCCACTTGTTGGGAGCCCGTGGATGTAAAGAGGCCACGTCTATCATATAACTAGCCATGATTCACTGTTTCTGCCTCCAACTAGCCTTCCTTTTTAATTGCCCCTACCCACCAATAAACAATTGATTTTTTAATTTAAGTGTTGAAAATTGTAAGTTCTTTTTTTTTTTCTTTTGAAAATATATACTATTTGGAGTTTAAAATCCAATTCATGTCTCTGTCATTAATTTATTAATATTAATAAAAATAATTTAAAAAATTAATATTTTTTTCTATTTTTAATTCTACTTTCATTTTAAGATCCTAATTTTAAGATCTAAAAAAATAGCATTTAAATTCTTAAATACTAAAAGTAAAATATTAATATATAAAATGATAAATCGATCACAAATATTAATATATTTATGATAAAAATATGAAATTTCCGTTGAGTTGTGGAAAAAGATGAAATAATTAATCTCATTAATAAAATAGTTAAAATTACTAAACGTGTTATTAATTTTATTATTAATATAGTCAATATCTCATAATATGATTTAATTAATTGAACTATTAACTTGTTAAAAGGAGTAATCAATTATGTTATCAAAATAGTTAAAATTATCACACTTATTAATCAATTTTATTATTAATATAATCAATACCATATAACTTAATCTAATTATTGGAACGATTAACTTATTATATTTAGTTATGATTGGATTACATTAAGTCAGTGTATAATCATGGCATGCTTGTATTTAGATTAAGATTATGTCATTGTATATCTTATAGTTATTTTTCAATATGTAATATAAGAGTTAGTTATTTTTAATTCACCAACCATTTATACTGATATTATAATTTTATATTGTTTTTTTAAATATTTTTCTAATTTTTAATATATAATTTATTTAATTGATAAAATTAAAAAATAAGTTAATTAATATAATTTATTAGAATTGTTTGATCGAAACTATGTAAATATTCCATGTCATTTAGAATACTTTTAAATGAAGTTTGTAAATTATTATAACTATAAATAAAATTTGAAAGAGTTGTATAAATCATTGTTGTCCCTTTGGATTCCGAGAAGAAAACAAAATGGAAAAATCTTCACTCCCGCAAGATACTATTTTGTATCACATCGTATATTTGTCAGCATGTTGTTGCCAAAGTGCCCTCTTTTCTGCATGATAGTCTTTTCTTTTCATTCTCTTTTTGTTTGGCCGAAACAATCAATTTTATAATTCGTCACACATCACCACACGCTTGCATGACGCTGCTCATCCTGTTAAACGCTAAAAATATATAATTATTTTAAACGATTTTAATCTCATAATATTTGAGAAATCATCTTAATTTTTAAATATTTAAATTTATATTTAAGAATAATTGAAACTTTACTATATTTAATATTAATATTATTTAAAAATAATAATATTTTATTTTATTTTTAGATCAAGATAAATTTTTGTATAACAAAAAACAAAAGTGTGGGAATTTTTTTCAAACGGTGAAAACTTTGATGACTGACTCTGGGCATCAGATGCATCTCTGAATGTGTGACGAATTATAAAATCGATTGTTTCGGCCAAACAAAAAGAGAAAGAAAAGAACGTTTGACGAATTATGTTTGGTGGTGGATGATTGTTTTTAAGTAAAAAAGAAATCTTGATTTTTCTTATGCTGGTTACGATATGTGGTTTTAGTTGTCATATTTTCATTACTTTTGTGTCATATTTAGATTTTTGAATAGAAGCTTTTTACCCAAAGTTGATGAGTGTTGCTGGGCTTCATGTGAACATGAAGTCGTTCCGATTTACTATTTCACCTCCTCTATTCGCGTTGTTGAATCGGTGGCAAACTCGAAAAATTGAAAAACCGAAAAAAATTATTGCAAAAGTAATATTATTAAAAATAATTTAAAAAATAGATAAATATATAAAATAAATCTTATATTTATGATTAATATTAATTTTTAATTATTTAATATATTAAGTACTGGATTAATATTAAATATTTTTATATATGCTCATATCTAATAGGAGTTGTGAGAAAATATAAAAATTAATATGATATTAGAGTTTATTGTAATTAATAAAAAATATTAAAAATAAGTTAAATTTTATGAAAATTTTAATATTTTTAATAATTTTTATTGATATGTACTTATATTTAAGATTAAAACACTTTGAGCATGTTTAATCCTAAGCCAAAAGACTTTTATACCTCATTAACTTTAACTTAAAGTTTAATAATTATCCAATTTTACTCATATATTTAATTCAATATACACTATATCTCATAATAACAAAATTAATATAATAATAAATAAAAGATAGAATTATATATCTAAATAAAAAAATAAATTATAAGTAGGGAAAAAAAATCTTCTCTAGCAGAGGAGGGACTCGGTCACGCATCTCGCTCTTGTCAACCTAAGTATGTTGTAAACACAACATCTACCGAGTGAATTTCAAGGTCTTTAGTATTGTCATTATATAAATAAAAACTTATATAATTTGACGCCAAGTAATCTAAGACTGCAGTAATAAAAAAATTCAGTTTAGAAAATATTTTGTTCACTTCAGTTTTGAATTATTTAAATAAAGTGTTAATAATTTAAATTTAATTTCTGTTATTTAATATTATAATTATAGTCTTACAATATGTTAGATCTCAACCTTTTAAAATTAAATCTAAGGGTAAAAAAAAGTTTTAAAAAGAAAACAAAACAAAACAAAACTAGTGGGAGGAGGAAAAGGCAAGAGAAGAGAAGCCACGTGGCATATAATTAAATATCACATGGTCATATATGATAGAAATAAGATAGAGATACAGCTGGAAAAGTAATTCTCGCAGACACTCCAACCTTGGAGTTTTCTCTTAAACGACACTAGAAACAAGTAAGAACCACGTACACTTGTAACATGCATATATCTCTTAATGCAGGAATGAAAGCACGTACCATACTTTAAAAGAAGACATCACAGAGAATATTAAAGAGAGACACATTGGAGATATAACTCCGTAGAGTTTAAGGCTTAGGAGGACGTTTGGATGCATAGCCCTGATTTTTGCCAACGGCATTGAGATCCTTGGAGGTGCCCTTGGGGGAGGATGAGCCCTTTGATGGATTGCCCTTAGAGGAGGATGAGCCCTTTGATGCATTGCCATTGTCGTCGTCGTCGTCGTCATCGGAGGTATTCCATGTAGAACCGTATCCAACGTAACTTCCTATGACGTTTTCTTTTCCCTTCGAGCTCATCCTGCATTTGCCATATCACAAGCTGCTCAAATTCTCATAATGATTCACTGGTTAGCAAAATTAATAAGCCAGCTATTACCCAAAACAAAAAAAAATTAATAAGCCCGCCTCCCAGATGAATTTTCAAACACCGAAAAGCAAACAACAGCGCGTGGTGGCGGTGTTGGGGTTGAAGGCGTTGAGGAGGAGGAGGAGGAGGACGGTGGTGGGGCCGACAACGACGACGCGTGGTGGCGTTTCAGTTCTCTGCCGTTCACTCATTTCCCGTTGCCTGAATCTCACCGCCTCTTACATCGACATCTGCTAATCCTCATTTTCTTCCTCGTCTCTCTCATCAATTGGATTCAACCAGTTCACCATGAGACGATGAGAACAGCGAATATCATATACGCCGAAGTAAACAATTATAATTGAACAGACAAACAAACCAACTAATTTTCCTGGCAACAACAGAAGAAGGCGGGGCGACGGAGGCCAATGAATCCCTGGCCGAAGACGGTGCCGTGACGATGCCCCGATAATGATCTTGGTTCGTTAATGGATGAGAAATGACTGCGAGATGGTAAAAAATTGCAAGGAGATAAAGAAATTATTGGAGCAGCGACTAGACGGTGGCGGAAGTTAAACAACATAATCGCAAAAAGAAAAGAACAGAGGAGGAGGACGACGAATCGCCGGGGAATCCGACACGGCGGCGTCAGTGATAGGAAAATCAAACGATTATAGGATTGAATAAACAAACCCCCTAATTTTTGCAGACAACAACAGAATCGTGATAAGAAAAGAAATCGTGCCGCCTGAAGCCAATGAAGAAGATTAATAAAACCCCAGCATAAGAAGGAGTCGAACAAGGTTCCGGTTCCGGTTCCGGAACGGAGGACAAGATTGAGATCCTCTAAAACGACCGTACCGGGACAGTTGTACCAAAGGAATCTTAAATTTTTCAGAAACTCTGAACAGAACAGAAAGGCACTGCTATGGAGAGGCGAACATGGTGGCGGTTATAAAAAAAAAAAAAAAAACAGAGCAAGCAATCCCAAATGTATGAAGAAGAATGGAAGGTTACATGGCAGAAAACGAAACGACGCAGAGATTATATTTGAGGATATGTACCTGCAGGGGAAGCGACGATGACAGCTGACGATTTCTTCTGAGATTTGTAATGCGTATAACCAAAGATGCAAGGTCTCAAGTATGAAGAATTTCAGAGTTGTGTGATATGAATATTTATAGAGAGGAACTGCTTATTTTTATGCAGAATTTAAGAAAAGAGTGAAGTCTCTGTTTTTTTTTTTATGCGATTCTAATATCGGATTCCCTAAAATTTAAACACATTCTGATATTATATCTCACCCCTTCTGAACCCACGAAATCTCACCCCTTCGTGATGTGAACCCACGAAAACGATGGGTGGAACTGCATATTTGAAATGCCGATCTCACCCTTCGTGCTGTGAACCCACGAAAACGATGGGTGGAACTGCATATTTGAAATGCCGATCTTATACCAAAAAAGGCTTGAATGGTCGTCAACCGTCAGCAAGGAAAAGTAAGAACACATACAGAAAAAACACGTGCCCACTCGTACGACTCTAGAAAAAAAAAAAACTAAAAACCACTCACCATGTATATATAATAATTAAAAAAAATATTTAGTATAATAAGCATTTAATTAGATGGGGATCTTAAGTCAACACTAAAGTTTCTTTAAGAAATATACAGTGAAATGATTAGTCACTACTCCGTAAATATTGAATACTAAGTTTACCATAAAAAAATTAAAGATCTCTAAGATTTAAATTTTTGTTTCCTTCTTATAAATATAAAATTATTTACTATTTCAATTAATGATTTATTAGTAACAATATTTGCCACTGAGCTACTTTTTCCCTTTACAATACTTTCCGTTTTTGTTATCTTTTAATTCTTGAATCATTTATATATATAATAATTGAAAAATTAAGAGAAAATATATTTGGAAAAAGAAAAAAAGATGAAATGAATTATATTCCATTCAAAACCGAAAAAATCTTCTATGTAAGAAAACCGAACGAAGAATTACAATAAGGGGTATAGCGCTACAAGAAAATTCATATTCAAGTAAAATAGACTATTTTAGAACATGTTAAATTTTTTTCTAATATCTTAGTAATTAGTATATTAAGACGTTAAAAAGGTATTATTCCACGAAAATAAAGAACCTTATTATCATTTGTTTATAATTAAAAGAAGAAATTGAATTAAAAAGTTGTTTTGTAGATATACAATATTTTTATATTTCTAAATAAAAATTAGTAAAAGATAATACTAAATAACAATAATATGAATTTAATAAATATTATATATATATATATATATTCAATTTTGGCTATAAAAGATATTTTTTTATTATGTTTTGATGTTTCATTATTTATATCAAATGATTTTACTTCAATATCCGCCAAATAAAAGAAAAGTTTTTTTTAACGAAATAGTACTTCGCATATAAAAATTAAACAACAAAAATGCGAGAAGAAAAAGTGTTGAGCATGGTCCTTGCATCATGCTCAGCAATTTTTAGCTGATGGATCCCAATTACCATCAATTTTTCAAAGTCCACGCAATATCGCTTTGGAAATGTAAAGAGCAAATGGACAAAAATGGTTTGAAAACGGCACCGTTTAAGCAGCGCACAGGCCGCAAAGAGAAGTCAGGCCCACGTGCATGTCTACATCACCAAGCATCACCATCAGATAATTCATTTGCCATTATATTCATTTATAGGAATATAATGGATTCGTAATTCTTCGTCATAATTTTATTATTTTATTCAGTTGCTAAAATATAAAAAATTAATTCAAAATATTTTTAAAAATATTTGACGTTATTGTTGCTATAATAGTATATTGGATATATAAAATATAGATAATATTCTTTCTATCATCAATAATTTTTTATACATAATTTCAGTTAAAACTAATTTTAAATAGTGTAAAATTATACTCATTAACTTATTTAAAATCTTACAACCATAAATACATTCAGTAATGATGAGGTTTTTGAAGAATCACAATTTTCTTGTAGTCATATATTTCTTTTAAGTTGTTCTAAAGAATAAATGGATATTTGACAGGTAAATCAATTTTTAATCTTTTCATCTAGGTGATAGCAGAGATAGATCATGGCTTTATCTTTATCTTTGTTGAATTGCTTATTGCCTTCTTTAATAGTGTTTTCTAAACCCATAGCATCTAAATGGATTTTTACATCTAGTATTTATAATAGATAATTCTTTCCATTAATATTAAGAGTTACAAACTCAAGTTTTATAAGATTTGATATGATGATACTATCATAAAAGTGTAACAAAAATTAAATGAAAAACAAGATTAAAAAAAGTTGAATAATTAGTAAATAATTCAATATAAAAGTAATATGGAAACTCACCTTCCGATAATAAACTTTATAATAATGTCAATTTATAGAGTAGACGTACTGATAACATATTGTAAAACTAATAACAAGATTAAGATGTGAGAAAAAATGAAGAAAAAAAATGTGAGAATTATATTATATTTTTTCACTTGCTTTACAATATAAATCACATGTTCTATTTATAGGTATAATCTTACATATGTGTTACATTCAAATTTCAATAATAAATAGTGGGTAATAAAATTCATGAATAATCTAGTGTAAATTATAAGTTTAATGTAATAGTAGATGAAGAAGAGAGTAATAGCAGTTACTTAGTAAAGTTAAAGAGAAAGAGAAAGATAAATATCTATATTCTAATATTTATAACAAATATGATAGTGTTGCGAATATTATTGTACATGTGGATGTCTATTCTACCTCTTGGGATTCCTTTTAAGATTCCTTCTTGCCTTTATGCCAAAAATCTATAACTTCCTCAATGAATGACTTGAGAGGGGTTTCTTATGGTTAATGGCATTTTATTCCTCTTTAATCTTTTATAACCTTATGTTTAGTCTTTAATGGGTGTGTCCTATAAATAGTAGCTATGTAGAAGGCATTTGCACAAGTGAATATACAAGCACATGAAGAATTCTCTCTTGTCCTTCCATTTCTCTCATCTCTAAATATTGTCTTGTTATTCTTTCTACTATCTCACTTTCTTATTTTTATAACACGTTATCAGCAATTGCTCTGAAAAATTTAAGGTATGAATTCCTCATTAATTCATATACTATTATGTTCAATTATGTACAAAGGATATTAATATTCTCTTTATCTAATTATTATATATGTTTTATTTTCTATTATCATCTTACTTAATTATTATAGGCAAATATTATTTTTATATATTTGTTATATATTTTACCGTTATTTATTATTCTTTCCTATCTATTTTAATTTTTGTTGTTAGATATGTGTGTGCGGGTTATCTTTATTCTTATATAAAATATTATGTTATTCTAATTTTTCTTCTTCTTTTGATATATTGATACAATATTATGATCGATCCTCTATTTATATATATTTACATATATGTGTTATTTACATTTTTCCTTCTCCCTATATATTATTTATATTTCTAATTCCCCCTTCCTATATATTTATTAATTTATATTTCAATTGATTTATCTATCTTCTTTATATTATTAGCATTATTATATATTTATTACAGTTATATAATATTCATTTATTTATATTACGAAAAACTTATACTATGTTATTATTTATATATTTAATTTATGTTATTTCTATTTTAGTATTATTTCTCTATATTATTTATATTGTTTCTATTATTTTATTTTCTTATGTGTTATTTATATTGTTTCCATTATTTTATTTTCTTATGTGTTACTATTATTTTTTTTGTTTCTTTATTTATACCATTTATATTTTGTTATTTTTATTGGATTTATATTTATGTTTAATATATATATTGTTTATTTGATTTATGTTTTTATTATCATATTTTTTAATTAATTTTATCAGAATTCTAATTATTATTATTATTTTAGTTTGATTCATGGCTAATCTGACGAAACTCGAGTTTACTACTCTTGATATCTCGGGAAAAAATTATCTGTCTTGGGTTTTAGATGCTAAAATCCATTTAGATGCCAAAGGTCTAGGGAATGCTATTTTACCTAGAAATGAAGCAAGCAGTCAATACAAGGCTAAGGCCATAATTTTTCTTCGCCACCATTTATATGAAGGGCTAAAAGCTAAATACCTAACGGTGAAAGATCCGTTAAAATTGTGGAGTAATTTAAAAGAACGATATGATCATTAAAAGACGATAATATTGCCCAAAGCTCGTTATGAATGGTTGCATTTGAGGCTGCAAGATTTTAAATCTGTATCTGAATATAATTCAGCTGTTTTTAAAATAAGTTCTCAACTGAAGTTGTGTGGTGAGAAAATAATAGATGAGGACTTATTAGAAAAAACTTTTTCAACCTTTCATGCTTCAAATGTGCTCCTGCAGTAGCAATACGATGAAAAAGGTTTTAAAATGTATTCTGAACTAATCTCATGTCTTCTTGTGGCTGAACAAAATAATGGGTTGTTAATGAAAAATTATGAGATCCGTCCCACTGGATCAGCTCCATTCCCTGAAGCGAATGTGACTGAACGCATTGATCTTCATGCCCATGGTCGCGGTCGCGGTCGTGGTCGTGGCCGTGGTAGGGGATGTGGCAATTACCGTCATCATGGTGGTGGAAGTAATTATAATCCAAATACCCATCAAA
Source organism: Leucaena leucocephala (assembly GCA_037074615.1). NCBI lineage: Eukaryota > Viridiplantae > Streptophyta > Magnoliopsida > Fabales > Fabaceae > Leucaena > Leucaena leucocephala. The sequence goes on along the minus strand of CM073533.1, from coordinate 8,168,358 downwards.
AGAAGAAATATAATGAAGGGCAGAAAAAAGACAAGGTTGGTCCCTCAAAAACTGTGAAAAATTTATGTTATAGGTGTGGTATGAAAGGGCATTGGTCGCGTACCTGTCGTACGCCTGAGCATCTGGCAAAGCTTTATCAAACCTCCATAAAAAGGAATTCAAAGAACATGGAAGCAAATATGACTTTCCAAGATGATGATGTTGAGGCAAATTTTGCATACAAGAATGATGATACCAATGAGTTATATGATGACCTTGATGCTATGGCACACTTAGAAGTGGCTGATTTCTTTGAGAATCATGATTAGAGAAACAAATTTAGTCTATATTTTATCTATATTTCATCTTAATTTAGTTATGCTTTATGCTTTATTTATGTTTACTTTTATTTTCTTCTTTTAAGAGTATTATTGCTAATAATATATTTTGATACATTTATTTTCTTTTGATGAAGAATATGGATATCCCTCTCCCTTTTATTGGGCACGAGAATGAAGATATATGTCTCATAGATAGTGCTACAACACATACCATACTCAAAGATAAAAAATATTTTTCTCATTTGACAATGAATGGTGCAAGCATCAATACTATAGCGGGTAATACAAAACTAATTGAAGGATCTGGAAGAGCAATGATAATATTACCCAAAGGGACAAATTTTGTAATTAATGATGCTTTATATTCCTCTAAGTCTCAAAGAAATTTGTTAAGTTTTAAAGATATCCGCCGAAATGGGTATCATACTGAGACTATAGATGAGAAAAATATTGAATATTTATATATTACAATTGTTAGACATGAAGAAAAATGTGTTCTTGAAAAAGTACTTGCCTTATCTTCTAGTTTGTACTATACAAATATTGGTATAATTGAAACAAATGCTACAGTAAACCAGAAGTTTACTGATAAAAATACATTTATTATTTGGTATGACCAGTTAGGCCATCCCGGATCAACTATGATGCGAAGGATTATTGAAAATTCACATGGACATCCATTGAAGAGCCAAGAGATTCTTCAATTTAAAATTTTTTTATGTGTTGCTTGTTCTCAAGGCAAACTAATTACAAGACCTTCATTAACAAAAGTTGGGGTAGAATTCCCTGTATTTCTATAACGTATCCAAGGAGATATATATGGACCTATTCATCCATCATGTGGACCATTTAGATATTTTATGGTTTTAATAGATGCATCTACAAGATGGTCACATGTGTATTTGTTATCTACACGTAATTTAGTATTTGCTAGATTACTTGCTCAAATAATTCGATTAAGAGCACAATTTCCAGAATATGCAATTAAAACAATTCGTCTTAATAATGCGAGTGAGTTTTCATCGCAAAAGTTTAATGATTATTGCATGGCAACTGGAATAACAGTGAAAAAATCTGTTGCTCATGTCCACACTCAAAATGGTTTAGCATAATCATTAATTAAACGCCTCCAATTGATTGCTAGACCAATACTCATGAGAACAAAACTTCCCATTTCAGCTTGGGGACATGCAATTTTACATGCATCAACAATTATACGCATCAGACCAACAAGTTATCATAAATTCTCCTTCATTACAATTGGTTTTTGGTCAGGAGCCAAATATTTCTCATCTTAGAATTTTTGGATGTGCAGTATTTGTCCCAATTGCTCCACCACAACGCACAAAGATGGGACCTTAGAGAAGGTTAGGGATATATGTTGGTTATAAATCTCCTTCCATAATCAAGTATTTAGAACTGTTAACGGGAGATTTATTTACGGCACATTTCGATGATTGTCATTTTGATGAAACAAATTTTTCAACATTAGGGGAGATAATAAGCAGCTGGATAAAGAAATCACATGGAAAACATTATCGTTGTCTCATTTAGATCCTCGGACACAAATATGTGAGCTTGAAGTTCAAAAAATAATTCATTTGCAAAATATTGCAAATCAATTGCCAGATGCATTTACTGACCATAAGAGAATTCTTAAATCTCATATTCCAGCTAAAAATACTCCAATTCGAATTGATGTCCCAGCAGGACAAGTAGTAAGTGCAAATGAAAGTAAACCACGTTTGAAGCGTGGTAGACCAATCGGTTCCAAAGATAAAAATCCTAGAAAGAAAAGAGTAAAACAATCAAGATGGTCAAATTGAGGAGGCTGATCTTATAGGAGATACCCAGGACATAACAAATCACAAGACCCCAGAAGAGGTCCAGGTACCTGAAAATAATGAAGAGATCTCGATAAGTTATGTCACTACGGGAAAAAGGTGGAACCGAGAAAATATAGTCGTCGACGATATGTTTTCATACAATGTTGCTATTAAAATAACTAATCAAAGTGAGGATCTTGAACCTAGGTCAGTTGAAGAATGTAGACATAGAAATGATTGGCCAAAATGGAAAGACGCAATTCAAGCAGAATTGAATTCACTTTCAAAACGTGAAGTTTTTGGACCTGTAGTCCAAATACCAAATGGTGTTAAACCAGTTGGGTATAGATGGGTTTTTGTGCAAAAACGAAATGAGAAAAATGAGATTGTTAGATATAAAGTACGACTTGTGGCACAAGGTTTTTCGCAAAGACCTGGCATTGATTATGAAGAAACATATTCTCCTGTGGTGGATACAATTACTTTAAGATATCTAATTAGTCTGGCAGTGCATGAAAGACTTGATATGCGTCTAATGGATGTTGTTACAGCATACTTATATGGTTCTTTAGATACTAAAATTTATATGAAAATTCCTGAAGGATTTAAATTGCCTGAAGCATGTAAGAATCCTCTAAAAAATTATGCAATTCGTTTGCATAAATCCTTATACGGATTAAAATAATCTGGAAGAATGTGGTATAACTGTCTAAGTGAATATTTGTTGAAAGCAGACTATAAAAATGACCCAATTAACCCATGTGTTTTTATAAAAAGGAATATATCAGAATTTGTTATAATTGCTGTCTATGTGGATGACTTGAATATAATTGGAACTCCTGAAGAGCTTCAAAAAGCAATAGATTGTTTAAAGAGAGAATTTGAAATGAAAGATTTTGAAAAAAATAAAGTTTTGTCTCAGTTTACAAATCAAACACTTAACAAATGGACTTTTTCATCATCAATCAGCTTATATTGAAAAAAATTAAAGAAATTTTATATGGATAAAGTACATCCATTAACTACTCCAATGGTTGTGAGATTTCTAGTTAAAGAAAAAGATCCTTTTTGCCCTCAAGAGGAAAATGAAGAACTTCTTGGTCCAGAAATACCATATCTTAGTGCTATATGGGCACTAATATATCTTGCTAATTCGACACGACCTGATATTGCATTTGCTGTGAGTTTATTGGCAAGATTTAGTTCTTCTCCAACAAGAAGATATTGGAATGGAATTAAACATATATTTCGATACTTTCGAGGAACAATTGATATGGGATTATTTTATTCTAATGAATTCGGATCACAATTGATTGGTTATGCAGATGCAGGATTTTTAGCAGATCCACATAAAGGTATATCTCAGACAGGATATTTATTTACTTGTGGGGGTACAGCTATATCTTGGCGTTCGATAAAGCAAACTTTATCAGCTACCTCATCAAATCATGCAGAAATAATTGCAGTTCATGAGGCAAGTCGAGAATGTGTTTGGCTAAGGTTAGTGATCCAACATATCCAAAGAATGAGTGGTCTACTTCCAGAACAAGAGATTCCAACAGTATTATATGAAGATAATACAGCATGCATAACTCAATTGAAAGGAGGATATATGAAAGGAGATAGAACAAAGCATATTTCTCCAAAATTCTTTTTCACTCATGATCTTATGAAGAATGGTGATATAGATGTTCAGCAAATTCGATCATGTGATAACCTTGCAGATTTGTTTACCAAGATACTACCAACTAAGCCATTTGAGAAGTTAGTGTATGGTATTAGAATGCGCAGATTCAAAGACATAAATTGACAACGTCATCAGGGGGAGTAAACAGGTACTTGATGTACTCTTCATTTTAAGGATTTTGTTTTTCACTGGGTTTTCCTGAAAAGGTTTTTGAGAAGGCAACCTAAATAAATATTGTGTACTCTTTTTCCTTCACTAGGTTTTTGTTCCAATGGATTTTTCCTAGTAAGGTTTTAATGAGGCACAATATCTGTCACGGACATCCAAGGGGGAGGTTGCAAATATTATTGTACATGTGGATGTCCATTCTATCTCTTGGGATTCCTTCTTGCCTTTATGCCATAAACCTATAACTTCCTCAATGAATGACTTGAGAGGGGTTTCTTATGGTTAATAGTATTTTATTCCCCTTTAATCTTTTGTAACCTTATGTTTAGTCTTTAATGGATGTGTCCTATAAATAGTGGCTATGTAGAAGGCATTTGCACAAGTGAATATACAAGTACATGAAGAATTCTCTCTTGTCCTTCCATTTCTCTCATCTCTAAATCTTGTCTTGTTATTCTTTCTACTATCTCACTTTCTTATTTTTATAACAGATAGTGAAAAACTTGCCATTTTTTCCCCATAAGTGCTTATTTCATGACTTGCGAGAAAAGCTTCATACTTTCATTAGAGCATGGTTGGAATATACACACACACATTTCTCTAGTCTAATTTAATTAGAGAGTTAATATTAGTCATAAATATAAAATATATTTATATCTTATCAACAATAATAAAATATGATAAAAAAATAAAAATTAAAAAAGATAATTAGAGTATTTTTTAAAAAAATATATCATATAACTAATCTAATTAATATTTTTAATCTAATTAAATTTATTAAATATATTTTATATTAAATAGCAATATATATATACACACACGCACGTGTGTGAAAGGCCATACTGAGTAAGTTTTGGTAAGATTATGTTGGACCACCTCATGTTTGTCATTTTAGGTAAGATCTCATCATGTGATTCGAAAAAAAAATCCTCATCTAATTTTTAATATAAAAATTATATTATAAAATTAAATTTTATATTAACGACTATTTATAACATGTCGAAAATAAACCAATAAAGAAAATATATTATTTTCTCAACGGAAAAACAAATCCTTTTTCTCTTTCTTTCTTAATTAATTTTCCGCCTTCCCTTTGCAGATGAAATGATATAGAAATCAAGAAGCAAAGCATTGAGGGCCAAAGGAAGACCAGGTGCACCATCCAACGTGAATTTCTGTTCTCATTAGACAAAAAGGGGCACATTAGTCACTACTCATGAGGCCACATCAATTAAAATTAATTAACAACAGTTGATACTGTATTTGATAACACGGCTAATCTTAGAATGGATGGTCAATAACACTGTTTTTTTTACATCTTACCCTTAGAATATTATAATCAACATGAATTTCTATTTTTTTAAAAAGTTTCATTTATTTACTTATTTTCTTTGCTGTTTCAAACTTTGGTTAAGAAATGAAAAGTTACATTCATTTCATTCGAAGAAAAGGTCAGGGTCTTATAAGTTCTTCAAGTCTTACAAAAAAGTTACTCATAAATATTATATAACAAAAATTAAATCCAAAAAAATCCTACATCATTCATATTTCTAGATTGAATTTAACAATTTATATTTATAAATCAAAATTTTATAATTACATATATAATTATTTTTCTCTGTAATCTCTCTATATTTATTTATTTTTTTACGTAGAAGTTATCTGGATTTTTCAACGTTTTAGTCTTGTTCTGTTTCTATAGCCCCCACTATTTTGTTACTCATCAATTTTAATATAAAAACTATTTAATTAATTTAAATATAAAGTTTAATATAAAACTATTTAATTAATTTAAATATATTAAAAAATTAAATAAAATACTGTATTATAAGAAAGTGACAAATCTTCTTAAAATACTCATTTTATAGTATTAAATGGGATATAAATTTATAAGTAATAAATTATATTTAAGACTTATATAAATTTAGGTACATTATTTAAGAGAAAATAATAAATATTAGAGATAAAATAGATTAAAATTTTATATTTAAAATTAAAATTAATCTTTTAACTAGTTTATATAATTAAAATCGGATGAGTTTTAGTTAAATAATAGATCTCAAGTATTTTAAATATAAGAATAAATTAAAAGAATATATATATATCACTTATAAATTGAAAGCAATTACACCTAGATAATGTTAATATATATCAATATAAGATCTCTTAACATCATTCTTAAGTGACGCTTTGGGAAGCAGAAAATTATATGATAAAAATGGCTTTCATGCCAGTCTCATCGTGTTATACACTTACACCCCCTCCCGACATATAGATTAAGAAATGTTTAATTAATTAATAACAAAATACTCTAATTTAATTATTCCATTTAAAAAAAAGGGAGTGAGATATAAGATGAATAGAAAAAATATATAGGTGATACGTTTTTTTGTATTTGTTATAATTTAGTTAATATGATATTTTTTTAAAAAAATACTCTAATATTTTTTTTAACTTTATCCCTTCCCTCTCTTATTTGATTTTTATTTAAGGGGTATTAATAGATATAGTTTAAAAAAATGATAAATATAGAAAATAAATCTTATATTTAAAACCAAAATCAATTTCACAATTATATCATATATTAAGGATCGAAGGAGTAGAATTTTATACTAACTATCAATATTCTCCTATTGAAAGCAATTATATTTAAGGCACTAACATAAATTAAATATAAATACTTCTTTTAACAAAAATTAAAATTTTAATTTATCAAGAAATTAGTCCTTCTGCTTAGGGTATGTTTAGATTAGTTTTTAGAGAATAGATTTTGGAGAATAGATCTTTGGAAGAATAAATTTTGAAAATAGAGATATTTGGATGATTAGTAGTATAATCACTTTTTATATTGATAAATTACCAAAAAGGGTATAATTTGATTAAAGTATGAGAGATGAGAGAGGGTAGAGAATAAATAGGAGAGATAAAAAAGTATAGAGGAGATAGGGTGAAGAAGATAGATAAGAGAGGAGAGAGAGTATAAGAAAAAGTAGGGGTAAGATAGTAATTATATAGACCATAAGCTCTTTTACTGTTCTAAAATTTATTTTCAATAGCTTATTTAAAATCATGATTTTGACCAAAATCAATTCTAGATAAAAATATCTATTTATTTTAAATTTTTATAAATTAAAGTTTTAACTAAAATTAATTTTCTAACCATACAACTAAACAGGCACTCAACCTAAAGCCCTTGGAAGTTCGAAATTGACAGTTGATGGCATAAATCTAATCTTCCAAAAACTATCCCACCTTTTTTTAATGACAATGTATTGTATTGACCAACCAGTCTCCAAGGGCCCAGATTAATGATATAGTTTATGGAGCATGGGGATGGAAAGGTGATTAGAAGGATATGGGCCTTAAGTAGAATTGGGCTGTGAATTTAATTAGTTTGGATGACCATTGGGCCCCATATAGCCCAGTTATCACTCCAATGTAGATGGTTATAAACAAACTATAGTGATGGCATTAATTTTTATTTTTATATATGGAGTACTATTTTATTGTAAATTTAATCATAGAGTTTAGGGATTTTTTAAAAGATAAAGAAAGATAAAAATATTTTTTTTTCATAGCACTAGACTATAAAGTCAGCATAATGTTAATACGTATCACTAGACTAGACAAATTTTTCATATTTATTATTCAACATTGTCATATTTATGAAAATCAATAAAGCACTCGGTCGGGACAACATATTAATTATTGTGTTTGAACAATTATGTATTATTATTAGTTGGCCAAAAAAGGGACATTATGTACTATTATATTATCAATTAATTTGGGATAATATTTATTATTATCAAAAAAATTGGTATAATATTTATATTGTATTGACTTTTGTCCTTATTATTCATAGAGATGTTTGAAGTCAAATCAAAACGATTTTTAATCAAGAGCGACTCAATTGAGTAGGTTGTTTGATTAATATAAAAACAATAACGAATTTTTTTCTTTCCAATCGATAATGAATAATGTTTTATGTCAAAAATAACGTGATAATAGTCACAATCCCTTTTTATAATGATATAATTAATTAATTAATTAATTAATTAATTATTAAGAAGTTGACCAGTCAAATGATGATAGTGAAGTGACTCTAAATGCTGGGTCAATTCATTCACATAATGGGCTACAAGTAAAATACAACAAACAATAGTAGGAATAATACATTTTAAGGGCAATGAAGCATATGGGAATAAGAAATATAATTTGGAAATTAAATAGTTGAGAATGGGACTTTTCAACCAATGGTAGTCATCATCTTGGCAAATTCATCGAAATTAACCTGGCCATCACCATCTAAATCAGCCTCTTTTATCATTTGATCCACTTCCTCATCTGTTAATTTCTCTCCTAGGTTTATCATTACATGCCTCAGCTGCACCAAAACAACACACACCATATAATTTTAGATACAATTTTTTTTTAAAAAAATTCATGCATAAGTTCCTTGAATGAAAATTAAAATAATAAGTAAATTACACCAATCTCCTTGAACTTCACTGAAATTGTACAAATATGTCATCTATTTTAAAAATAGAAAAAATTAATCAGTTGGTCTTACCTCTTATAATCTTCATTAAGTTAAGACTCAATAATTAAATGTTAAATTGTCAATTTAATTAGTACTTGATTAGATAATATCTATTATTTAAAAAATAATATAACTCTTTAGGGATTATTACAGTTGAGCTATAAAATTTAGATACAATAAATTAAATATTTAAAATATAAATAATTGAGTTATATATAATTAAAGTTAAATTTTAAAAATTAAATAATAATAATAATAGTGTTAAAATTATAAAGACTAAATATTTTTTCTATTAACAAATGAATAAACTATATTTAGAAATAAATCATAAACAGGTTTCTTAAAACTTAAGATATTATCTAAGAAATAAAAGCTTTGAAAATACAAAAAACCTATTATATCGATAATAACGTGCCATTAAAAATTTGAAAAAGAGCTGTAAACGTGTGTGGAGAGAGAAGAGTAAGATTCTCTTGAGCTCTCCAAGGTCAAACCTCAGAATTTTCTGTTCCAAAAAGCTAAATATTCAGTGCATGCAGAAACGTACGAAGTACTGTCCTAGATGTGCATTTATATAAATATTATATGAAGATTCGGACCTATATCTATATATCTGTATATATATATATATATATGAAATTTGAGCAAAAAGTGAAGATATTCTTATCATAAATAACTAGTTCTTGAGAACCCCGCAAAACCCATTTTGTTTATATATTCTCCGATTTTCTCTGGAGAGAGAGAGAGAGAGAAGAAGAAGAAGGGCTCTCTCTCTCTCTGAGTTGTAAGCACATACTAGAAAATAGAAATTAAAAGCGCATACGGAAGTCAGTTAACGAGCTGGCATTAAATTAAAGAAATAAAATTATGACTAAAAATATAGATAAATAAGAAATATATATTATTACATACCTCACTTGCTGATATATAGCCATTTTGATCTTTGTCAAAAACCTGGAACGCTTCTTTCAGTTCTTCCTCTGCATCAGTTTCCTATACAGAGCACGGAAATCTTTGCTAAGAATGATATATATACAGAGATAATTTTCTGTTTTATCCAATGTAGGACTTGTTTTCACTCACCTTCATCTTCTTGGCCATGAGGTCCAAGAACTCAGCGAATTCTATGGTTCCATTGCCGTCTGCATCGACCTCGCTGATCATATCTTGAAGCTCTTCTTCCGTTGGATTCTGATCCAACGACCGAATCACCGTCGCCAGTTCTTCCACTGTGATGCAACCTGTTCATAAACATTCCAAACATCATTATTTATCTGTTTCAAATCACAGAAAACCGAACCAGAAGAAAAGATGCAGAGAAGAAAAACAGAGACTCGTGTTTAAAGCTTTGTTTCTCTTACCATCTCCATCTTTATCGAAAAAGCAAAACGCTTCTTTGAACTCAACAATCTGTTCGTCGCTCAGAATTTCTGCCATATCTCAATGATTTCTCCTTCAAACTTCAACCAAACACTACTGTTGCAGAGAGAGAGAGAGAGGTACAGAGAGAGAGAGAAGTTTGTTGAGTCTAGCTCAATCTTAGCTGGGCTATATGTAGAACTTCAACGAGGGTCTGTGTTCTGAATTTTATTATTTTTCTTAAAAAAAATGGAAGAGTCAAATTAAAAAGACGACTTTACTTGGTATGATATTTCTGGCTTTATTATGTGAAAAGAATCACAGAGAGGGGGAGTATTGAATCTTGATCTCAATCTAATCTCCTACGAATGAACACAACAGCAAAAAAAAGGATAGAGATTTAAATGTTGAACTGGTCATACTTTAATTTATTAATAATAATTAAAAAATGGAGAAACATCGCTTAGAAATAAAATGTACATAAAAAAAAAAAAAAGACAGCTGGGAAGGTTTGGAGTTTAGGAGACAGAGCATTTAATTGAAAAGGGGGAGTTGAATAGTATATATGGGCAGGTGTGAAGTGGAGAGACCTTATGTTTTTTTTTTCTTCAAAAAAATATTATTTTGAGTAATAAATAAATTATTTTTAATTCATAATTTCAGTCACAGTCTTGCTTGAAGACCAAGAAGCAGGGTTTAATCCAGATGTTGTACCCCTTAAAAATATTTAAACAAGATAAATATTGCAATGCATGAAGAAATTTATTTATTACTACTATTTATTATATTAATTTTTGAAATGTGTATATCCCCATAAGCTATTATAAAATAATATTTATTATATTACTTTTTTTGGACCCGGATAGAGAAGTGACGAGAGGGGTAAAAAAAGGAAAGAAAAGAAAATAATTGTCCATATAATTTTGTTTTATTTTCTGTCCTAATAGTATTAGGGAGGATATTCTCACATGTATATTTATCTCAAATAGTAATTTGTATTATATTATATATATATATATATATATATATATAAGATTTAGAAATTTAAGATTCAGAATTAGAACTAGATAATCGACACATGCACCATCGGAGTCAAGAGGACTTTTTTGTGTAATTTTTAAATATTCCTGAGTAAATCATTTTTTTGCCACCACTGATTAAAGCATTTAATGACTACATGACATGTAAATATTATTTAAATTTAATTATTTTATAAAGTTTTATTGCCTGAATTATTTCATAATCATATACGTAAAACGGGAAAACATCTCATACACATTGCCCATCATTTCTATTATTTCCACGCTTTTTTAAGTTAAGATTTCATATCCAAGTTTTGTTTTTTTTAAAAAAAAATCCTTGTTATTTATTATTAATTTTATTTTTTGCCTTTGTTTGTAAATTGGAAGTTACTATTGCAGGATATTTACTGCGTTTATATGATCCCACTTTTACTAGTTGAAGGCTAATAGTAATAGAGCTTCTAACAACTATTCAATACCAATATGTTGTAGAAAATTTATTTGATTCTTATTTTTATACTTTCTCCAATTTAATATTTAAGAATTAGATAATTAATTTATAAAAAATAATTAAATTAATTATTTATAAAAAAAATTATGTTGGTTCAGTAATAAAATTAAACTACACATGATTCTGTGAGAGAGGGTGATAATTGATAAGTAGATTTTAGTAATTTTATTATTATTATTTTAGTTTATTATTTTGCTGATGGAAACATAATATGATGATTAAAAGTTTGATAATTATTTTAAGATGAGAGGTTGTAACGAATTTAAGTATATAGATGCGGTAAATACTGATTTCCGCTGTAGTTCTAATAAACTCAATTTTAATTAGTTAGAGTTTAATCATAATTTCAAAGATTAGGGTGTTAGATGACTTGATCCCAAAACGTTGAAGAAAATTGTAGTAAGAAAATTATAAGAAAAGAAAAATAATTAAAAAATATTAATATAATTTTTAGTTTCTTAATTTTTTATAAATTTAATCTCTTAAATTTTAAACTGTTAGTTTTGACTCTTTAAAGTTAAAATTATTCAATTTTTTTTTATTAAATTGTGGGGATAAATATTCTAAATAGAAAAAAAATGAAAAGATTAAAATTATTTGATAGATAAAATTATAATAAAAATAAATTTAAAAGAAATGGGACCAGAGTGATTTGACACCTCAAGATTGAAGAGTGTGTTTGGGTTTGAGAAATTTAAAAGAAGGAAGTTTGGCAATACGCGTAAGAAGAAGAATGAAGTTTGGTAATACGCGTAGGAATTGTTTTCTTTTGTTTTAGTACAATTTTTTTTTTTAAAAAAATAGATTTATCTATTATTTTTAAATATAAATTAAAATATTTTTTAAATATTATAATTTAAATTATAATAAAATAATATTTTTTTAATAATTAAATATATTTTAAATAATTACTATATAGGAATTGTTAGCCTGTCTTATAAGTTTTAATTTGTTGGTCTTTTTCTTTGTTTGTGGTGTGGAAGAAGACTCTTCTATTAGAAGTAGTCAACAATCCTTTCTTAATCAAACCCCCTTTTATTTTTCTTCCTTCCCTTTTTCTTATGATATAACAAAGTCACGGGATAAATTTTTTTTACTACGATTAAAAATATACTAATTTCATTTCATAAATGATCATATCCAATATAAAATCTAATTACTAATGGTGATTAGCTGGAGTAATTAAAAGAGAATCAACGATGATATGCTCTTTAATTAATATTTAGATCACGGATTGGGGAGTGAAACTTTAGGATAAAAACAATTCGTAATAAAAAAGTAAAAACGCGCCTTCAATCTTTTAATTTTATATAAAATCTCAGCTTAGACTCTTAATACGATTAAGTACCTTTTTAGTTATATAATTCTAATGCCATTAATTTCATTAGCAAAATATTGATAAAATAGTCTCCTATATTGATATATTAAATTAAATTACTACTAATGATATTAGAATTGGACGATTGAAAATATATTTTTATAAAATTGAGGAATAACTTAAAATTTTATATATACATATCACTTTATCAAAATAATTATTTTAATCGTGGCCACCCATTTACGATTAAGTGGAGGCCCTACGATCAGGGAATTATTCATTGATACTAGATGTGTATACAACAATTTATATAAAAATAATTATTTTAATGTAATATATTTTTTATTCTACACTTATTTTTTAAAGTTCTTAATTACATTGTCATTTATTTTGACTTTATGAAACAACAATTCATTATAATAAGTTAGTATTGAAGTAGATATGAGTTCCAATATCCCAGGTATATATATATTTACCCATTTAAACGGCCTAATTCATATTTGTATAATTTAAATAAATAAGAAATTTAGACTTTACAATATTAAATCATCTTTGAACCAATAATATCCTCCTTTTAATTTGCTCATAATGGCTCTTTTCATGTTTTGAAATCAAGTGTACATAGTTTTTAGAGAAACTACTAAAAATTTCTTATACCTACTCTATTAATTTTAATTATAAGAATTAGTTAAAAATTTATTTTAATAAAAATATAATATATTAATTTACTTTATCTATTATTTTTATAATTTTTTATATTAATTTATAAGCTGATATATAATTTAATATTATATATAGATATATTAAGAGAATCATATCACATTTAATATAATTAACTAATTTATTTAATTTTTTAACTAATTTAAATTAATTAAATGACTCTTATTTTAAAGATGAGAGGGGTATTATTTATTTAAACATTATAAGAACACTAAATTAAATGCAACTTTATTAATATTAATAAGCTATTAATTGATGTAGTAAATGACTATATTATTATAAAGAGTATAACATAAATTTAAATTTTGTGAAGTATTAGGAGGGTAAAGGCCATTATACTTAAGTCTCCAAAGAGGAAAGATGTTATTCACTAAATCAAAAATATAACCTTATTAATATAATTCTTTTATTCATAAATTTTGAACAATCTACATTATTTAAAGTAGATCAAGTCCTTTCCACCCAACATAGTCATTAATTTTTCTACACAATATGAGAATAATTGCAAATTAACTTCTACGTCTCTATTTTTGTTTATCAAATGTCTCAAAATTGTCAATTCAATTACGTTTTCATAATCCAATTTTTAAGATTAAGTGATTAGCTAGACATGTTTTCTTGTATTTTACTCTACCACTAAAACATAAGCTGCATTATATTATTAAAGATTTTCCAATATCACAACTCATTATATATATATATATGTATATATAAATCGACACAGGTTGCTTCCTCAAAACTTTATAATTAAATATTACAATTATTATTTAAAAAATTTGGTAAATAATTATATGGTTACTTGTAATAAGTTTAGCCCAAAAAGTGGACAAATAAACTTGCAATTGAACAAGATTAGGTATTGACTCGAACGATTAGTTGAGAATAGTGATATTGACTAGCTAGTTTGGAGTCCTAATTAACAATTAAGTAGCTAACAAAGGGATGATATTTTTAGGATTATGTTAATAATAAATTGAATTTCAAACAACCATTTTAACCGTTGTATACGAATCATCACAGAATGTTATCAATAAAAATAAAATATATATAATTCATATATACTTTTTAATAATTGTCAATCTTTGTCTTTTTTTCACGTGCCATTAAGATTTTTATTTTTTTTATAAGCACTTGAATAGAGAAATATATAAAAATAAGACTCAATGAAAGTTCCACTTATTTATATGAGTTGGAAATAGTAAATTAAAAAAAGTACACTATTTATAATTTAAAAACAATATAGCTTATAAGAAAAATAATGACACTTTATAACCCTGAAATTTAAAAATGTTAGTTGAGGACCTTTGGTGCTTTGCTGCCATTTTTTAAAAGGACAACTAACAAAAAATGTCTCTATCCATATACAAAATGAAAATATTGAAAAGCTAAGTTAGAAATCCCATAATCTTCAATTGAATAATTTTAATTTCAAGTTTTTTTGTGCTTTAAAAACTCTAAAAGTTGGCAGCTAAGTTAGAAAAATAATATATATACAAGTAAAAAATGATAGAAAAATTGAAGTAAAAAAGTTACTTAATTGAAAATAATTCTAATTGAATTCTCTAATATTTCCAAGCTAGTTTATGGGATTTATTTAGTTTTTATTTTTTATATATTTATTTAATAATATCTAGCACTATTGGAATATATTCAATTATGGAACTCCTTTGAAGAGTCACAAAGACTCAAATTTAATACATTGTATTTAAACGGTCATACCCCTCCTATTAAGATCAACGCATTTTATTGGTTTGCTTTTCTAGATCTGTCAACATGGATGTAAACCAAGAGTATTTTTGTCAATTATTCCTATAATTATATTTATAAATAATTTTTTTATATTTATAAATCATATTATTAAATATTTTATATAAATATATAATTTTATCTTTCATCTATTATCACACAAATTATTATTTTCTTAAAATATATATATATATATATTAAATAGGAAAAAATTAAAATGATATTAAATTTTGAAATTAAATTAATAAAATTTAAAGTTTTTTATTATGGTAAAACATGTTGAAGTGAAAACAAACAGTAATAGAATATTTTTTTAAAAATATTAGAAAGAGAAGTAAAGTTTTTAATTAACATTTTAAAAATTACATAATACTAATAAAATATCTTTATTCTCTTTTACTTATTATCAAATTTCAAACTTCATTTTGCCCAATTTTGCCAAATAATACTAGTTGCTACACACAGTCTGAAAACCCCATAATTGATTATTTGATACTAAAAATGGGACTGAAAGTGACAACCGCGTAGACAGCAAAGCACATTAATGTCTTATGACTTCTTTGTCCGTTTTATGATTTTATCGCGCATGGTTGTTAAAACAGGATTGCACTGGCCGGTCTGATTAGAAATCTGGTCTGAGAATCTATAAGAACTTGGATAAAAGCGATCCTGTGAACTAGCAGGTTGGATGCAGTGAAATGGCTAATCATTTATAATCTGATTAATTAATATTTAAATTTTTACTAAAAAAATAATTATATTTAATATTTAATAGTATTTTAAATAAAAATAACTATAATAAAAAAATATATATTTATGTTTAACAAAATAGTGAAGGAATGAAAAACTTTTTAGAATAAGTTTTCGTTTTCTTTTACTTCTTCTTCCGATCATAAATATAAGAGTTAGATTGAGATTTTAATTTAATCCTAAATATAAGATTGAAATCCACCTCATCTCATAAAATTATAATTTTTCTTTAAAATATTACTATATGATTGCACATATTAAAATATTTCTATTAATTATAATTTAAATGTATAAAATTAAATGGAGTATTTTAAGAAAATTAATATATAATTATTATAAATAACTAATTTATTTATTTATTTAAATTAATTAAATAGATGTTATATTAGCGAGGAGAGATAGTAATAAAAATTAACAACTCAAAATTATGTTATAACAATTTTGAATAATTTCATCTTAATTCTTAGACCCATTTTTTTCATTTTATATATTCGTTGTTTATTATAGAAGAAGAAGAAAAAACTACAACGCAGTGATATGATATTACTTAATATTTGTTGTATATGTTTTTGTTCTTTCTAAGAATTGTTAAGTGGTAACTTTAGTTGACAGATAATTAAGATTAGGAAGACTAAACAGAAACTTTTACGAGTCTTAAAAACACATTAAACACATGTGCGTTGAATTATGGTAAGGGAAATTTCAAAAGTATTAGCTAGTAATTAATTTTGAAAGATGGTCTTAATTCTAGAAGGATGCGAATATTAATATACATTTTTCCACATGCAAAAACCTAACCAATAATTAAGATATTGCTATACGTAATTATGGGTTGATGATTAATCCACACCAACTCGATTAGACTTCAAATCTAAAGATTGCATTCACTAATTAAAATAAAGTGTTTTTTATTTGGAGAAGCAAAACCATTTCCTATTCATTCTCTTGCCATAAAATCCAAATTATTATTATTTTAAATACAGTTATATAATTCATAATTATGTTTTTTTTTCTAAAAAAAATGTTTTTACAAACGCATAACGATTATTGATAAAAATAAAAAAACGCAGTAACAAAAGAATAATAAATTTATAACAATAGACTAAAATAAATAAATCTCATGTTCCACCTAACCAAGTACATATATATATATATATATATATATATATATATGATAACATCCTATCCAATCCAATGCTCAATTATTTGACAATATATTTTCCATTATTAGATGCAAATTATATACTCTCACATGAGTTTTAGTTTTTTAAAATTGTTTATGGCATTTCAAATCCGACACAATCATTTTAAGTTTGCATCCCATGTTTGTGGAAAGATTCATAGAATGACAAAAAAGCAAACTATTCTATAAACTTGTTGCCTATTAATTGTTGATAAATAAAATTTAGAGACGATTCTATAATTTTTTTTCTTTCAATTGAGTAAATTCTGTTAAAATTATTTAAATTTTTATTCTTAAAATGCATACCTTTATTCAAATAAAAGATTGTACATTAACATTTTTTCGGCTAAAACAAAATTTAATTTTTCATTTTTTTCACATGTGCATATGTACATGACTCAAATGAAAAATAATTATAATTATGATAGTATAGTTAAATATCATGACTTTGCCAGCACCTTGGTAGTAGAGTTGGGAAAACGTGGGTTGATATCATTTTCTAAAGAAATAGGACGGATTTGGGTTGGCTTATTTTTAAACGTGTCAACCTTTTTTTAAATAAATTATTAATATTATTATTTATTTTATCTAAATATTATTTTAAATATTTTTATTATTGAATATTAGTAAAAATAATTATTTATTTATTAATATGTATTGACATATTATAATTGATTAATATTATATTAATGTTTATTTAGATTTATAGTTATAAAATTTGATATTTTTTTATAAAAAATATGAATTTTTAAGAGTATAACATTAACAATTTTTTAATTATATTAATATAATATTAAAAAAATTATTAATATTTTAAAAATTTAGAAATAATTTTTTAATAATATTAAAAATTAAAAAAAAATAGTGGGCCGCAGGTTAATCTGCCTCTAACAAGTTGATCCATTTTTGGCAGATAAGCTAATTTTTCTATCTCTACTTGATAGTGCAAATGAGACATAGGCCATCTTAGGGTTCGATTCTTACATGCAAGTAGCATGTTTGCCAATAAAAAAAACAACATAACTTTTATTTTTAAAAAAAATTATAGTTATAATAGAATCTTAAGAAGATATTAAAGTGTGTAATTTGAAAATTAAAAATATATAATCTCAATTAATATAAAATTTTCAAAGGATTTAATATTAAGTTAATTAGGGAAATCACATGCATGAGTTACCAAGCAACTTGAAAATAAACGGGGACATGGATAGCTTTTCTTGAAGCATCCTGAAAAATAATGTACGTGTTGATCAATCTACAAAATTTTTCAAGGGTGTGAGACCAAATTGGATTATTTAATAAAGGTAATTAAAAACAGTATAAATTAACATGATGTAATTAAAAATCACTTTAATTTTGTGATAAAGTTAATGCTTTAAATTGTGTTTATTTGTTCATGTGAATTATTAAGAGATGTCTTATGATAAAGATAGGGAATAATTAATTAACTTATGGTATTAAAGAAATTCAAATAAAAACAGTTTAAAGCATTAGATTTATTACAAAATTCAAATAATTTTTAATATTATTTTTACTAACTACTCTAAACAAGTATTATGTTAATCTATACCCTCTAACACTACCCTTATTCAATATGGGTATATATGAAAAAAGTTTAATGCTCATTAAAACTATTAAAATGTCTTATAAAAAAAAAATAAAAAATACTTCTTAGAAGTATCTTATAAAAGGGATAGAAAGGGGTAGGTCCTATCTCATATTAATCTGATCTTTAATATAAGTACATTTAATTAATTAAGGAGGTATTAATGGATGTTTTACAATTTTATTCCTATTAAATATAATAAAAAATAAATTGATTCCAGCCAGAATATGTGGCTCTCATTTTTTAATAAGGATATTTAAAAAAAAATCAATTTAAGACATGCTAAATAATTTAACTAACATTAATTAGTTAAAATAGAATTATATATTAATTCATAAGTGTAATTTTTTTTAATAAGAAGCCAAATTTGTTAAACTAGATAAAATGATACATAAAAAGAAGGCCTCCCAATCCCATTACATAAAATAAGGCATATAACTGGGAGGGCCAAGATCAGTATTGAAACCTAAAATTAAAATAAAAGATAAAAGCTACAAACTACTAAACTAGGTCGAACAAGATTAGTATTAATTATGTGGTCACGCATAGGCAATAATTAATTATTGGGAAGCATTAATGAAGTAGCCACTATATATATATATATATATATATATATATATATATATATGTTAGAATTACAGCTATTCTACGTTGCATCCATAACTACAGGTTAGCAGATTTGCTCTAATTATTAGTAGTACAACGTCAACGAAGGTACTCGTACCATAGATTCAATGAACATAAATTAATTATATTTTTTCAGTTATATCCTTAATTAAATGAGACACGAAGTCCTATTACTTATAAATTAAAAGGATTTATTTCTTTTCTTTAAAAAAATCTAGACAAGTCCAATTAATGTTTGTTTTACCTTCTTTAGACTTTCACTTTTCTTAAATTAAATATATATAAATACATATATATTTATATTAGAGAAAATTAGATTAAAAATATTATCAAATATTTAATATAGATATTTCTCATAGTGAGAATTTGAACATTAACTCACCGCATTATAGGTGGCTAGTTCTTGCTACTAGATCCAACACCCCTGGGTAGGACTTTTATTTTTTTTAATAAAATTTAAACAGTATCCCTCAACTAATAGTTATATATTATTGAAGTGAATTTTTTTTATCCTAATAAAACCTTTTTCATATATAACATTTAGTTTGAATTTACAATATTATATTTAAGAGATCCATTTATCTTTCACTCTGCAAATTTTTGGGCCAACGGCTGTACTCCTATTCAGATGAACAGATGTCATTATTGACTGGGCTTTGTAAGGCCCAACTGTATGTTCGCCTAATATTTCTTAAGGCCCATATCCTCTGTACAATCTAAATATTATTGAAATTTTATATAAAAATATATAAATAAATTTAACTTGTTAAAACTTAATCTGTACAAATTATAATTGTAGCATGAACTAAATAAGTGGAAGAGTTGTCTTTAGTTTAAGAAAATTAATTTAGTTAGTTAATATGTTATAATTCTTTTTAAAATATTTTAATTATCATCTTTGACTCCCTCTCTAACTTAATTATTAATAAAGAAGTATCAATAAAGGTAATTTAAAAATATATTGATAAATATGATAAATAAATTTTATATTTATAATTAATATTAACTCATCAATTAAATTATATATTAAATACTGGATGAGTACCAAATATTAGTTATGATATATGAGAATTATAATTTTGGTAAACAAAAAAAATCAGTGTTAAAAAATCATGGCAAAAATAATCAATGTGAAGATATCCTGCGTCAAGCCAATTTAAAAGGTTCAAGAACAAAAAATTCCAGTATACACGATAAAAACATCATCCAAAATAACAACTAATTAGAAATTAATTTTAATTTTAAATATAAAATTTATTTTTTATATTTATCAAAAAATAAATAAATGACTACTATTTATACTTTCTCAATAATAATTAAATAAGAGTATGAGATAGTTAAAAAAGATAATTAGAATATTTTAAATAATAAAATATCATATTAAATAATTTTTAAATTTAATTAAATTAATTAAACATGTTATATATTAAAGATGGGAGAAGGAGTAATAAAAATTTAGCATTACAAAATATGGTATATAAACAAGTAAAAAATTTTAAAAGCACTTTTTTTTGGTAAAAATCGCCCTGTGAATATCCTTGCTTTGAAACAAAACAATTAAAATTAAGCTCGTACAACTAGAATGTGTATTATTCATATAGGGGATCTTTCAATTAAGAAGATCCATCGACCTGAGATGAAGAGAAAGAAAGGCTTATCTATTTTATTTAGTTATGCAATTAAACTAATAATTTATTATTAGAGCATATAGTAACAACTATTTCATCTGGCATACGTGTTTTTGATGTTCCAATCGATTTATATCTTTCATTAATGGAAATTTTTTGATGTAATGAGTAATAGTTTTAGTTGTTTGCTCTTCAAGAATTATTGTTTAGGTAGTTCATACCATCTATACATAATATTTTGATCTAAGATTTCAATTCTTCCATATTTTTGTAGTATCATATTGTTCCATAAGGACCAAAATATGGAAGAAACATGTGTTTCTACGACTCTACCACCCAATCAATTCTATTTCACTTAATCCCTTCCCTATTTCATGATCACATATCTTTCCGGCTAAGGAATAGGAAACTCCTCTTTTGTTACATGAATCCTATTTTCATTTCATATGGGAAAAGCTATTTTTTTCTCAACAATATCTTTGTCATTTGATCTAATAGCGTTCCGTTAGATAGGAACATATTTGATAAATATTGATAACTCTCAGATAGAGTATTAGAACGAAAAAATCTATTAGTAATGAATTATTGGCTCTAAGCCATCTCTAGCGATAAATTAACAATTCAAAATGCTTTTCTTATGTATTACTGATAAACCAGCATTTAGACATAAATGTAGAAGGATATGTTTGGGAAGTAAGAAACCCCCTTGACATCTCTTCATTTGTAAAGAAATCTCGATGGGAAAATAGAGACAAAAGGCTTATCTTTGAATAGGAAAAAGAGTGGATCTAGAGGGTTCCAAATGAATTGGCTTATTCAAAAAAAGCCTTATTCTTTGGAAGATCTATCTCGTGTCTGGTATTGCACGATTCCACTTGCAAGAATTCTTAATCTTTCTCTTGAAGCTCATCCTCTTCATCATAAATGATCTGCTTACCCTAAAATGACCAATAGGAAAATCCCAATTCATTGGGCCTTTCGACACAATCAAATAGAAGGCCCCAAGGGTGCCATATTCTAGGAGTCCAAACTATGTGATTGAATAAATCCTCCTCTATTTGTTATGGGTCGAGGACTCCTTCCTTTTCTTCAAACTCTGATTCATATTTTTGGTTGAGAAATCTCTAATCAACGATAGAACAAGATCCATTTTGAATCATATTTAAGGGATTCCTTAGTTTAGGCCGAAGAAGCAATGTCACTCGATCATTATCAAATAGACTGCAATATTTTTCTGTCTGTGAGGATCCCACTAGAGCGCCTTCTACTTCTAATAGGCCATAAACTAGATCAGAATCATTCTCAATGAGTCTATAAGAAGTGATCCCATTTTTTTCATCAGGTCCGGGTAGAGACTAAAGGTTTTAAGCGACCAATCTGGCAAAACAACTCAAAAGATAAAGAAGTATCGTTAATTTCTTCATGCTTGTTCCAAGTTCAAAGTACCATTTATACAAATAAGAATCCCCTTCATTACATGATTTCTTCTTCATATAGATAGATATAGGATCTATGGAGCAATTACTTAGAAGTACATTTTGTGAAATAGCCCTTCCTATTTGATAGAAAAGGATCCAATGATCCTGAACTAATCTTACATGGGATTGCAAATCCCAAGTTTATCTATGAAGAGCGGATCTAATTATATTAGTGTCTATAATTGATTTTTTTTGTATAATACTAATTGATAGGGCCTAATTGGTAAGTGCTACAAGATATCGTATATTGGAACCCATAGTTATGGACCTGAATCCATTAGTATGGCACATTTTCTTTTCCAAGTGAAATTCCCTAGTATATGAAAGATAGAAAAAGTGCTTTCGTTGTTGTGGAATAAGAAGCCTTTGTATCCTAATGCATGTGTTTAGTTTATTCAGAGCTATTAGAGCGGGATCTACTTTTTGGGAAATATGAATCAAAGCAATAACAAAAATATTTCTAGTGGAACATCTTTCACAATATTTAGAGAGATAGTTCACTATTAGACTGAGGGATAAGTAATTGGACTCATTCACATCCAGATTATGAATGTTTGGAATCCATAAGAGGATATTAATGAACTTCTGTGAAATGGTTTCATGGGATTTAGCCAATTGTCTTGATCACAGGAAATCATTAAGAAACAGGAATCCGTGTTATTAAAAGATTTCTTGCGATTCTTTCTAGTATGGAATGACTCAATCATCCACTTTGGTATCTTATTGAACAACAATGGTAATATTGTTCCTCCATTGATCAAGAATTTCGATTTTTGGGAAGTATCATGGTCATTTAATAAGAAGGGTTTCTATTTTTTCAAATAAACGATTTGGAGACCTATTAATTATAACAGCTGATTGCGGAGTTGATCATTCAAACCTTTCATTCATAGATGTGGATCTTAAACCTATGAATGGGGATACTCTGGAAACTCATAAAGAAAAATGAAGTGAGTTAGAAAAAGAGAGAAGAAATTTGGATAAAAAAAAGAAATAATTTGGATAGAAAGAAACAAAGTGACTTAGAGAATTTTTTTTGTCAATAACTTCGGACTAATCAATCGAATATGGGTATAAAAAGATTAATGGGTACTTAGTACTTATATTTCTATCAGAAGTGGCTAGTATATAGATATGACTTGTTTTTTGGGTCAACTGCCCTAAATGATAACAGAAAGTGAAGTCAACGAGCTATTTGAGACTAAGATGAGCTTTGATTACCAACCCAGCTCTGATTTAGTTGGATCCCGAGCCCACGCATTCTTTCCTCATTATAAACATTGTAAAAATTACTGAAATTTGGTCAAATTGATCTTCCTTTGGGTTCTCTTAACAAGCGGTTTGTTTACCTATTGACAAATCCATATTTTTATATACTAATTCATATCATTTTAGTGGGTTTTTGTCAACTTTATGGTCCTCAATTTTATTATTTATGCACTAATTGAATTAATATGACTTATATTGAATTAGTGCTTAATAGGGGCATAATTGTTATAATTTTATGATTTCTCCCAAACAATTATTTTTGGAATAAAAGATATTACATTATTGTGATTTTTTATTTCAGGAATTTAGAAGAAATCAGAATTCACAAATGACAACAAAGGACCTTAAAATTAAAAATTACACAATAGGACCTATGGGCCAAACCTTGCAGTTTAGCCCATTAGGGTTTTTGTCCTATTCGAATGGCTTTTAAAAAGCATTTGCGTACGGGAAAAGAGGAGGCAGCAAAAGAAAATTCAATTGAAAAGCAAACACGCACAAGAGACGCACACACCGCAGAAGGAATTGATTTGCAAAAGAAGAAAAAAAAAAAAGACGCAGGCTGGGCGCACGGCGAGCATTGAATTGCAAAGGGGAATTGAGAGAAAAGGCGAAGCACTCACACACAGTGGCTGGACGCGAGGGAATTGAATTGCAAAGCAAAGAAGATGCTGTCGCGGAGTTGAGAGGAATTGAAAAAGAGAAAAAGCATTCATACCGTACCGCGATATTTCCCACTCTTCCATATCCACGCCTGCGACGGTAGCGACTTGCAGCTCCTTCATCCATGGCTAAACGCTTGAAGTTGGTGGTGATCTCTATGTGTGGCTAGTTCATCCTAATTCTCTAATTTAATGGCGAAGGCATGAGCTTGGGATCTCAAAGGGGAGTATAAGTTACTCTAATTCTCTACCTAATAATTTTATTATGACTCCTAGGTCTTAGGATTAATTTTATAATTATTGGGGATGTTTAGAATGATTATTTGTATTTATTGAGGATTATTGTGACTGAATTTTTGCTTGACATTTGATATTAATCTTTAATTAACTTTAATTTCATTTACTTTGATCTGGGTCAGACATTGTATTGAGATTATTGTGAATATTTTGTGATTTTTCAAGGTGGCTTGAATTATTGGATCGTTGTGTCTCTTGTTGGCTTAAATTCTATTTTATGAATTATTGAGTTATAATTGAGCATTGATTTTTAATATCTTTAGTCCTATTTTATTCTGGTAGCAGTTAATAAATTAGGACTTGGAAAATATTTTGTGACAATTCGAGGTGGCTCGGTTGTTGGATTAAAAGCTTAATTATAATTCTTAATTCATTATTTATAACTTCCATATCTTTTGAAGCTATGATTGACTGCGTTATTGAATTGGAGGATTACTTTTATTATTATTAATCACCTTTGATTTATTTCTTTTCACTCATTATCATTCATTATTCCTTTCTTTAAACCAAAAATACCAAAAATATTTTCTTTAAATCTATTTTAATTCATTGCATTTAGTTGTTAGTCAATCAAAACAAATCCCATTTTCTAATTTAGGTTGCATTGCATTTAGTTACTTAGGAATTTAATTTCCCATTTTGGTTCCTCAGAGAGAACGATTCGAGGTTGCACTATACGCAATCCTTGGTTTAAATTTTTGAAGTAACCCCAAGGCGACATCGGTTCAAGGTTGTTTCAAGTGGCGCCGTTGCCGGGCAGCCAAGAAATTGGTTCTCTAGTAACTACGTGTCAAGTAACATTTTTTGGGATTAATTCAATTGCTGAGCCAATTTTAGTTAATTTGCATAACATTTGCATTTGCATTGTTGCTTGCATTATCTATAAAAAAACAAAAAAAAGTTTATTTTCTTTGGCTTTTCTTTTATTTTAGATTCTTTTCATCTGACTGCTACTGTTTATGCCTAGGAGTGATCGAGCTTTACCTCTGATTCCCTTAAATCTTGAAATTGAAAAGTCTGTGAAAAAGATTAGAAGAAAGAAGAGATTAGAGGGTACAAGTCAAGTTATTGTCGAGGAGGGGCATAATTCACAAGAGTCAAGTTTGTCATCTAGTGAACAAGAGTCTAGTGAGAGAGCTAACTCTAGTGAACACGTGTCTGTTAGTGCTTTTGAATTAGAACAAGAAACCATGGATGGTCCTAACGGTAACAATGGTTATAATGGGCTTAATGGGAATAACGGACATGGTGAGAATAACTTAGGAAATAATGGTGAGGATGATAGAAGCATGAGGGAGATTAATAATTCTAATGTTGATTATGATCCTTATGGCTTTTATACTGATAATGTGAACTTTGAGATTAAAGGAGCATTAATTTCTTCCTTACCTAAATTTCATGGCTTTGCAGGTGATGATCCACACAGGCATTTGAAGACTATGCATATGGTGTGCTCTTCTATGAAACCACCCACAGCTAATCTTCAAGATGTATTGAGGAGAGCATTTCATTTTACTTTAGAAGGCAAGGCTAAGGAGTGGCTGTACACGCTACCTCAACATTTTACTACATTGACTTGGGATCAGTTGAAAGGAGCATTCTTGGATGAATATTTCCCTGCATCTAAAACTTCAAGGCTGAAAAAGGAGATAACTAGTGTGGTCCAACGAGATAATGAATCCATGCATGAGTATTGGACCAGGTTCATCACACTTCTAGCTCAGTGCCCACACCATAATATTTCGAAGAATGATCTGGTTAATTCTTTCTATGAAGGGCTACTTCCACATCATAAGCCCTCAATTCATGCTGCTGCAAATGGTTCTCTTAGAGAATTGAGTCCTAATGCTGCATGGGACTTAATTCAAAAGATGGCTACCAATGACTCTCAATCTGGAGACACAAGAAAAGTGTATAATACCTCTTCGGTTTCTTCCCAAGATATTCTTGCTGAGATTGCTGCTTTGGGGAACCGAATGGAGAAAAGACTCAGTATTTTGGAGAATAATGTGAATGCCAAGCAGGTTAATTCAATGAGTCACTCTCAAGCTATAGTTGCTGGTTGTGAGTACTGTGGGTCAATGATGCACGCCTCTAATACTTGTTCTCGCTATGAAGAGGTTTCTTCCCTATATCAAAATAGGAATGGTCCATATCAAAAGAGGGATCCTTACTCTAACACTTATAATCCAGGTTGGAGAGACCATCCTAACTTTAGATGGGGTGGAAATCAAGGCAATCCTCAAAAAAATTTCTCAAATCAAGTGGTACCTAATCAAGGGGCATCATCTTCTTTTTCTGGAGGTAATGAACTTGGTATGATTGTGAAAGGTATTACTGAGCTCAATTCAAAGTTTGACAATCAGAAGTCACAAACTGAGGCTAAGTTACATGCTATGGAGAATAAGATGGATTCATGTCTACAAAATGTGTTCTCTAAATTGGAGCAAATGGAGACTAAGCATGAGAATTTGAATGCTTTTGTTTCACAATTCTCCAACAACTTGAGTGAACAACAAGCAAAGAGCAGTGGTTCTATACCCTCCAACACAGTGATAAATCCTAAATCTTTGAATGCAATCACACTGAGAAGTGGTAAGAAAATTGGGCCGAAGAATGTACAACTCAAAGAACTTGAAGAGGATGAAGAGCAGGTTGATGAGGAAATAGAAGTTGAGTCCCCTCCTACCAAAACTACTGAAGAAACTTCCCAAACTGAGAAAGAAGCTTCTATCCAATCTGAAGTCCTACAAGAAAAGAAGCTCTTGGAGAAGCGTCTGAAACAACCAATGGTGCAAACTGATGAAGAGGCAACAACTATCATAAAAGGACCAATGGAGAAAGGATCACCTTCCAACTCCAAAGATGATGAGGTAAATATTCGTGACTTGCCTTTTCCTAATTCTTATTTGGTTAGTAAAAAGATTGTTGAAAAGAAAGATAATGATGAATTGTTTGAAATGTTTAGCAAACTTGAGGTTAATGTGCCATTGCTTAAATTGATTAAAAAGATGCCCAAATGTGCTAAATTCTTGAAAGACCTATGTACAAACAAGAGAAAGTATAGGCATAGTGAGAGAATCCAACTGGGGTTGAGTGTTAGTGCCTTATTTAAGCCACAGTTGCCTATTAAATGTAAAGACCCGGGTTCCTACACTATTCCTTGTACCATAGGTAGAACTACAATTTCTCATGCCCTATTAGACTTAGGTGCAGCAATTAATGTCATGCCAACCTCTGTTTATAAGACCTTGGGTATTAAAGCTTTGAAAGACACTAGTGTAGTGCTTGGCCTAGCTGATAGGACGGTGAGATACCCTAAAGGTATTCTTGAGGACATTCTTGTGCAAGTAAAAGGTCTTGTTTTTCCAGCTGACTTTTATGTTCTTGATATGACTAATGACCTTCCCGCTGAGAGCACTTTGATTCTAGGTAGACCTTTTCTTTTAACTGCTGAGACAATAATTAACATGAAAAAGGGTCTTATCACTATAGGGATTGGGGATCAAGAAGTGCAATTTAATCTTTCAGAAGCTATGAATCATGGTTATGAAGATTGCTCTTATTTGGGAATTAGTTCAATTGAATGTCATGATGTGGACCACTTACATGAGACTAATATGAATGTACCTTACTTGTGTGACATGGTTGTGAAGCATGATGATGCTTTTACTTGTCTATCTTCCTCCCACTCTTCTTATGTCTGTGCATGTGAAGGTGGCATATCTTGTGCCTATTGTTTAGAGATAGATAGTTGGCTTTCATCTACTCATGATTTTGATGTACCATGTTGCTTTGACTTTGATATTACTGCTGATTTTACACTTGATAGCCTTGAGAAAGGTGTATTGCTTGATTTTGTAGGAACTGATGATAAGGAGGATGATGCACAAGCTACGAATATAGCTTCCCCATTGAGTGGTGCTGGAACATTAGAAGATGATAGCAGTGATTCTGCTACTGCTTTAGTCCTTTCTAATCCCACTCTCTCTTCTAATTTATTTTCTTTTTCTATTGATCAGAATGATTCTAACTCTCATATTTCTAGGTCATCTGATGGTGGCACTGCGTCGGGAAGTGGAGGAAATACACACCACACTGAGCTTATATCTCCTTCCCTAAGCCACATGGATACACCACTCACTTTGAATGCATTTGATATAACAAAGATGATTCCTTCTATTGTACAACCCCCTGATTTAGAATTAAAACCCCTTCCCTCTAACTTGAAATATGTCTTTCTTGCTGATGACTGTAAATTGCCTGTTATTATTTTCAGTTCTTTGAGTAGTTCTGAAGAAGAGAGACTAATTTCAGTGTTGAAAAGGTATAAAAGGGCTATTGGTTGGTCTTTAGGGGACATACCAGGGATTGATCCCTTGGTTTGCACACACAAGATCCTTTTAGCTGAAGGGTCAAAGCCAATTAAACAGCCACCAAGGAGGTCGAATCCTCTTATTCATGATGTGATTAAGAAGGAGGTATCTAAATTACTGAGTGCTGGGATCATATATGCAATTTCAGACAGTGAGTGGGTAAGTCCGATACATGTAGTACTAAAGAAGAGCGGTATCACAGTAGTGAAAAATGAGAATAATGAACTTATTCCAACAAGAGTTCAGAATGCTTGGAGAATGTGTATAGACTATAGGAAGTTGAATGAAGCGACTAGGAAGGATTATTTTCCATTACCTTTCATTGATCAAATGTTGGAAAGAATATCTGGTAAATCTCACTATTGTTTCTTGGATGGTTTTTCAGGTTATTTCCAGGTACCGATTGCACCTGCAGATCAAGACAAGACTACTTTTACATGCCCTTTTGGCACCTATGCATATCGAAGGATGCCATTTGGGTTGTGTAATGCTCCAGGCACCTTTCAAAGGTGTATGATGGCAATCTTTAGTGATTTATTGGAGCGTAATATGGAAGTTTTTATGGATGACTTCACCGTTTATGGTGATAGCTTTGATGATTGTTTACTTAGTCTTGAGTATGTTCTTGATAGATGTATTGAGAAAAAGTTGGTTTTGAATTATGAAAAATGTCATTTCATGGTAGATAGTGGCATAGTGCTAGGTCACCGCATCTCTCAAAAGGGGATTGAGGTTGATAAAGCAAAGATTGAAGTTATTTCTTCACTTCCTTATCCTACTTGTCTTAAAGATTTGAGGTCTTTCTTGGGGCATGCTGGGTTTTATCGACGTTTTGTAAAAGATTTTAGTAAAATTGCTTTACCACTCTCTACACTTTTGAGAAAAGATGTTGATTTTCACTTTGATGATAAGAGTAGACATGCCTTTGACTCTTTGAAATCCTTACTTGTTTCACCTCCTATTCTCACTGCACCTAATCGGGATTTAGCTTTTGAATTATCCTGTGATGCTTCTAACTTTGCAGTAGGTGCTATGCTTGGTCAAAGGGAGGATAAGCGATCTAGAGTGATAGCCTATGCCTCCAAGACACTTGACCCCGCTCAAGTGAATTACACCACAACTGAGAAGGAACTTTTTGCTATAGTCTTTGCTTTAGATAAGTTTAGACAATATCTGATAAACTCTCGAGTGGTTGTTTTTACAGATCATGCAGCAGTGCGTTACTTGTTCAAGAAGCCTCAGTCTAAACCAAGACTGCTGAGATGGGCTTTATTGATACAGGAATTTGATATTGAAATTAGAGATAGAGCTGGAGCAGAGAATCATGTGGCTGACCACCTTAGTCGGTTACCTGAAGGCACCAAAGGAGTTGACTCCTCTGATCTTACTGTTGATTCCTTTCCTGATTCTGCACTCTTTGCCTTAGCTGTTCAGGAGCCTTGGTACTCTAATATTGTTAACTATGTTGTCACTAATCTTGTGCCACCTTCTCTGTCTAAGTTTCAGGTTGATAAGCTGAAGAGGGAGGCAAGATACTACATCTGGGATTCTCCAATTCTTTGGAAGCAATGCAGTGATCAGATCATCAGACGATGTGTTCCTAACAATGAGATTCACTCTATCCTTACCTTTGCACATTCTTTATCTTGTGGGGGACATTTTAGTGCTAATAGGACTGCTAGGAAGGTTTTAGAATGTGGATTTTACTGGCCTACTTTATTCAAAGATGCTTATATTTTCTGTAAGTCTTGTGATAAGTGCCAGAGGTTTGGGAGTCTAGGTAGAAAGCATGAAATGCCTTTAAAACCTATGCATTTTTGTGAAATTTTTGATGTCTGGGGCATGGATTTTATGGGTCCTTTTCCTCCGTCATTTGGGTTTTCATATATATTACTTGTAGTAGACTATGTGTCTAGGTGGGTAGAGGCAGTGCCAACTAGGAAAGATGATGCTTTTACTGTTGCCAAATTCTTACGCTCTCATATCTTTTGTAGGTACGGCATTCCAAGAGCAATCATTAGTGACCAAGGAACACATTTCTGCAATAGGACCATAAAGTCTCTACTTGCTAAACATGGAGTTAATCACAAGCTGGCAACTCCATACCACCCTCAGACAAATGGATTAGCTGAAGTCTCTAATCGGGAAGTCAAACGAATACTAGAAAAGATTGTGAAACCATCTCGTAAAGATTGGAGTGAAAGACTTGAGGAGGCACTGTGGGCTTATAGGACTGCCTATAAAACCCCTATAGGCATGTCTCCTTTTCAGTTGCTCTATGATAAGTCTTGTCATCTACCTATGGAGATTGAGCACAAATCTTATTGGGCGATCAAGGCATGTGATGCAGACCTTGAATCCTCACTTGAAAATCGAACGATGCAACTCCAAGAGCTTGAAGAGATGAGACTTGAATCATATGATAATGCCAGAAACTACAAAGATAAGCTGAAAATGATTCATGACAAACAGATTTTGAGAAAACAATTCCATGTAGGTGACAAGGTTCTAAAGTTCAAGGCCCGGTTGAAGTTGATACCCGGGAAGTTTGTCACCAAGTGGGAGGGCCCTTTTAGAGTTACCAAAGTGCATTCTTTTGGTACAGTAGAGCTGGTGGATGAAGCAACAGGCCATATTTCACAAGTCAATGGGCATCTGCTTAAGCACTACCATGAGAATCAGAGACCTCCCTAATTGCACGGTTGTTCCTTTCCACCTTTCTCCTTTATTTTCTCTTGTATTGCTATAATATCTGTTTGCTAAGATAGTTAGGAGTAAGTGTGGGGGAGGGACCATCATAGTAGTTTTAGATTTATTTGCTTTCTGTCTTTTAACAAATTCTTAGAATAGGTTGCATTTTACAGAGTTCTTAGTTTTAGGTTAGTTTTTCTTTGAATAAAGCTTCCTTCCCTTTTAGCTCATGATTCTAATCATTTTTCCTTCTCCCTTTGATATATGCTTTAGTGATGTGTTGAGGACAACGCATGGTTTAAGTGTGGGGGAGGGATTGCTTTTGCTAATTTGTGTTGCCATTGCTTGCATTGCCAAAATATGAAAAATTCAAAAATTTTGAACTTGTTGAGCTAAATTGATTGGATTTTTCAATGTTGTATGAGCAAATTGTTGATGTGATTTCCACCTTCCACTTGACTTTTGCAATCATTGGGCTTTACTTTCAAATCATTATTTCTTTATGCATGTGAACATTGGCATGTCTATGTGAGAATATAATTTTTACTTATGTAGTTTTTATTCTTAATTAGTTAGCAAAGTGGAGTGTCTTTGATGCAGTGTTATTAACCTTGTTTCGTAGCTTGATCTTAGGGAGGAAACATATTAGAGAAAGCCTTGTTGGAAGGATTATTGAGCCTTAATTTTCTTTCTTAACTTGTGTGATTTCCACCTAGTTTTGGTTAACCTCTAGAACTTGTCTATATTCTTTTTCAAAGCTGCATTAATACCTAGAATTGTGAGCATGATAGGGGCATTCAATTCTAAACCCTTTTACCCAAACACAAGCCATCTCAATTAACCTTTGCTTACCCCTTTGAGCCCATCACTTCCATTTCATTCCATTGATTTTGAACAAGTGCTTTGCATGAGTTATATTATGTTCGTTATGATTAACTGTGTACTATTGAAAGTTGCTATCTTTATTTTTTTTTTTAGTTAGGTGTGTCAAAAAAAAAGAAGAAAAGAAAAAGGGAGAAAAGAAATAGAAAAGAAAAAGAAAATGTGCAAAAAAAAAAAGTGCAAACAAAAAAAAGAGAAAAGAAAAAAAAAGAAAAGGAAAAGAAAAATTGGCAATAAAGCATCCTTTAGTAGTTGAAGATTTAAGTTTATTGTTCATTTGATAGTCACATGTTATCTTACTTTAAGCTATTTCTCAATACTCATGCATTAAACTTGTTATAGATTTCATTCCATCCATTCATTAGCCTTTCACCAACATTACAACCCAATAAGTCCCCTTGATCATGAATCTATGGTATGTTAGTAGTGGAGATAGTAGAATCTTTACAAGCCTATGGTAGGTGCTAATCTAGGTGGATTGAGTGAAAATTCCCTAAACTTGAGAGTTGAGTGAAACACTTATACCTATGAGAGATCTATTATGTTTCCTTCCCTCTATCTTGTTATGTCTTGAGTTACTTTCCTTACATCAAAGCATTCCATGACTGTTGATTAATTAGGGATAGAAGTTGCTGGAGTTAATTATATATTCTTGCCTTGATAATTTTATGTTTACTTGCATTAAGTTTAACTATTGGATTCTCTTGAATGATATTTTGCTCAGGAGTGCAAAAGGCTAAGTGTGGGGGAGTTGACAAATCCATATTTTTATATACTAATTCATATCATTTTAGTGGGTTTTTGTCAACTTTATGGTCCTCAATTTTATTATTTATGCACTAATTGAATTAATATGACTTATATTGAATTAGTGCTTAATAGGGGCATAATTGTTATAATTTTATGATTTCTCCCAAACAATTATTTTTGGAATAAAAGATATTACATTATTGTGATTTTTTATTTCAGGAATTTAGAAGAAATCAGAATTCACAAATGACAACAAAGGACCTTAAAATTAAAAATTACACAATAGGACCTATGGGCCAAACCTTGCAGTTTAGCCCATTAGGGTTTTTGTCCTATTCGAATGGCTTTTAAAAAGCATTTGCGTACGGGAAAAGAGGAGGCAGCAAAAGAAAATTCAATTGAAAAGCAAACACGCACAAGAGACGCACACACCGCAGAAGGAATTGATTTGCAAAAGAAGAAAAAAAAAAAGACGCAGGCTGGGCGCACGGCGAGCATTGAATTGCAAAGGGGAATTGAGAGAAAAGGCGAAGCACTCACACACAGTGGCTGGACGCGAGGGAATTGAATTGCAAAGCAAAGAAGATGCTGTCGCGGAGTTGAGAGGAATTGAAAAAGAGAAAAAGCATTCATACCGTACCGCGATATTTCCCACTCTTCCATATCCACGCCTGCGACGGTAGCGACTTGCAGCTCCTTCATCCATGGCTAAACGCTTGAAGTTGGTGGTGATCTCTATGTGTGGCTAGTTCATCCTAATTCTCTAATTTAATGGCGAAGGCATGAGCTTGGGATCTCAAAGGGGAGTATAAGTTACTCTAATTCTCTACCTAATAATTTTATTATGACTCCTAGGTCTTAGGATTAATTTTATAATTATTGGGGATGTTTAGAATGATTATTTGTATTTATTGAGGATTATTGTGACTGAATTTTTGCTTGACATTTGATATTAATCTTTAATTAACTTTAATTTCATTTACTTTGATCTGGGTCAGACATTGTATTGAGATTATTGTGAATATTTTGTGATTTTTCAAGGTGGCTTGAATTATTGGATCGTTGTGTCTCTTGTTGGCTTAAATTCTATTTTATGAATTATTGAGTTATAATTGAGCATTGATTTTTAATATCTTTAGTCCTATTTTATTCTGGTAGCAGTTAATAAATTAGGACTTGGAAAATATTTTGTGACAATTCGAGGTGGCTCGGTTGTTGGATTAAAAGCTTAATTATAATTCTTAATTCATTATTTATAACTTCCATATCTTTTGAAGCTATGATTGCCTGCGTTATTGAATTGGAGGATTGCTTTTATTATTATTAATCACCTTTGATTTATTTCTTTTCACTCATTATCATTCATTATTCCTTTCTTTAAACCAAAAATACCAAAAATATTTTCTTTAAATCTATTTTAATTCATTGCATTTAGTTGTTAGTCAATCAAAACAAATCCCATTTTCTAATTTAGGTTGCATTGCATTTAGTTACTTAGGAATTTAATTTCCCATTTTGGTTCCTCAGAGAGAACGATCCGAGGTTGCACTATACGCAATCCTTGGTTTAAATTTTTGAAGTAACCCCAAGGCGACATCGGTTCAAGGTTGTTTCACCTATATAACATAAAATAGTATTTATTTTTCAATTTTACCCATATAAAGTAACTTTTTATATTTTTATCTCTCATTCAAAACTACATTTAATATATACAAAGTTGAAAAAAATCAATTGAAAATAAATGTAATAAGTAAATTGTCAGTTTTTTATTCAAGTTAATTAATTAAAATAATTTATATTATGGATAAAAGTGAGACCCTCTATTCTTCTAATTAGGGATATATATAGATAATATTAGGTAGAGTAACCCTTATCCTATATCCTATTTAAACTCAGCCTTACTTAATAAAAGTTTTAACTATTTTGAGTTAATATTTTTGAGTTTGGCATTGGATAAGAAGGCTGCCTTATCTATGAGTATTTTTTTTATATTTTTTTTTACATACTATATTTAGAGAGAATAATATTTTTATTAGACTCCAGATAGACAAACTAAACAGTAGATTTTATGTACAGCTTTACTTGTAACCACGTCCTTGCAAGGCATTTATAAATCAACTACTTTCTAAAGTTATTTTACTCTTAATTGAATTATCTATTAAGCAAGTTTATTAAACTTAAATGACCACGTCCTTGCAAGGCATGCCAATTTGACTATCTTAGTTTGAATATAAAAAATAAATTAAATAATTAATAAAGTATAATATAGTTGGAATATAGCTGATTTTCTTAAATATATTGTCTGAGCATCTTTGACCATGTATATAAAGAGAAAAATCTTCGTAAGATCCCTTTTATGATTATCTGATCTCCAGGCCGTGAACTTGATTAATCTTTGACTCGGGATATACCTTGCACAGACAAAAAGATTAAAAAAAATAGAAAATAGAAATAGCTGAGCTACCTATAGGTAACAGATATCGAAGTTACAATACAATTAACACAAACCTCTTGAGAAGGATGCATCCAAGAGAAAACAAAGAAAAGCCCCATACGTATAAAAATAAAATCATGCGGTATTGTTTTGATATTTTATTTTTTTAATATAAAAATATTTAAGTAAGTTAAATTTTAAGAGCTTATTAAAATTAATATATACTTACAAATTTAAAGAATTTATAAAAATATTTATAAATTATTTACCAATTAAATTTTAATATTGACAATATAATTTAAACTTATAACCTTATAAGTTATAAGTTAACTCATTTATTTATTGAATTAATATATTGGTTGTTATGATACTATAATCTATTAAATTATTAATATATAATGCCACCTTCATCAAGGTGCTATATTGAATTTAATTTTGCAAAGTTATTTTACTTTTAGTTAACTACTTTCTATCCAATTTGGTTGTATGGTATTTATTTTTGAAGGATAACATTTTGTTTATTAAATCAACTATTGTTTTTTAATTGTGAATAATTTAAAAGTGTCATATACTCCCTCGTGTCCATAACCAATTCAATGGAACCAATAAATGATAGTTACTTATTAAGTTTAATATTAAATTAGATTTAAATTTTTTCCTAAATTTACTCTTATTAAATGAGATTTTAAATGAGAGAGAATAATTCAAGAAAATTAATGTAGAGTTGATCAATATGATTCTTATATTCATCCCTTGTTATCATGTACTTATTTCTCCATTTATTCATTCTTGTTATTATTAGGGAAAACTAATATGCCAATACATATAGTTTTATCACATTTGGAATTAGGTCCCTCTTTTTTTTTCTCTTTTTAAATAAACCCTCATACTTTATTTTGTTAATGTTGGATATTTATTATATATATAACCTATTTAGATATTAATTAAAATAATTAATAAATATTTTTGAGTGTGACCCGTAGTCATTGGGCCCAGTCCAAAGAGAGTTATTGACACAGTTTATTTAAAGTTAATTTTCTGATGGTGGAAATTAACAATTGATTGAGTGTGAGATCTCTTTTCTGAGTCCAGAGCGAAATCATATTTTCAGCTCGCTCCTGAAAGTTCCCCACTGGTGACAGCTAAAAATAAGTTGTCATCGCTGTGTCTAATCACCAGTTGAAAGAACCTATTGTTTATCTGATAGTGTTCTTTTTTGACAGGTATCTCATTTGATTTTAGTTCTCCTCAGATCAATCAAATTAATGGCAAAAGATAACTTTAAGTTTTTCGCTATATCTTATATAGATTTATATTTGAGTATGATATAATCTGAATTGATTATAATATTTTTGAGATATTTATTTTTTAACCATTAAAGTTATAAATCTTTCTGTTTAAAATCTCTAAAATACCGATTGATTTCTCTATCTCCACAAAGTTTGTGGTTCTCTCTCTCTCTCTCTCTCATATTGGGTTAAACTGATGTTGGTAAAAAAAAAACGGCGTACGTAGATGATTCTGAGGTCATCCAAAATGATGCGGCTGTTTGTTGTGACCGGTAGAACTGACGGTCATCCAAAATCAATTTAATTTCAAGAGATTTTTTGCCCACTCTTTCTGTTTCCATTTATATCCCTTGCGTCCTTATCACAAAGCTATTTGTAGAAGAAGCTTTTTTGTGGTGAATATTAAATTATTAATATCTATTTTTTTAATTTTATTTTTACCTAATTTTTAGAAAGAGAAACAAAAGTAAGAGATGTGCGAATAATTTTTAAATGTAGAGAGAATAAAATTAAATTTAAAAATATTTATCAATTTTAAATATATTTAATAATTAACCATCATCATTTGATATGTAACAATTAGTTATAATTGACTAATAATAATAATAAAATTAGAGGGACTTAATTCTAAATATGATGAAACTATAAATATTGATATACTAATTTTCCCTAATAATAATAATAAATAAGTACGTGGCGAAATAATTACATGATAACAAGAGATGAATATGAGCAGACCAATTCTATATTGATTTTATTGAATTCTTCTCTCCCTATAGAACTTCATTTGATATAGATAAAATTAGAATTTAATTTAATATAAAATTTTATAAGTTAATTATTCTTTATTAGCTTTTTTAATGGGCATGTGGGTTGGGGGACATGCCTTTTAACTTTGTTTATATATATTGATAAAAGTATGATATAAACGGCTGGGTATTGGGGGAAGAAAAGTACCAGTAGGATCTAGGATGACATCAGTATTGCCGTCATGTCGGCCGGAAGTCATTTATAAGGGAGGAGTATTTTTTTATTAAAAAAATAAAAATAATTTAAATTTCATGGTACTAAATATATTTATTTTCAATCAAATGAAAAGAAGTAAATTTAAAATTTAAACTTGCTAACAAAAGCTAGTTACATGGTACTTAAGTAAGGAGTTAAAAAAAACTACTTGTTCATATTTGATTGAAAAAATAAATTAATTACTGCTATTTAATAGTATTTTATAAAACTCGTTTTTAAGAAAGAAGAAAGTTATGCCATTCAAATTGTAGCATGGGTAAGAGGGGAGAGCAATCAATATAATTTTTATTTAATTCATTAAATATTAAATATGTTTTAAATTAGTAATTTTTTAAATTTTAATTTACTCCTATTAATAAAATTTTGAAAGAGAAAAAACCATGAAAATACACATTGACAAATAAATATTAGTATCTTTTCAAGTGCTTATCATTTGTCTATAAGTTCATTTATAGGGAAAAAATTATCTTCAATATAAATTCACTTAATAGTTATTAATGACTATTATTTAAGTTTATCTTTATTTAATTCTCATTAAAAAAAGTGTGTAAGTAAGAATGATTTTTAAATATGGAAAGAAAATAAAATAAAATTTATTTTTTTTATATAAGATATATATGACTATAACTTGTCAAACTCTAACTAAGTTAACCTGTAATAAAATTTAGCCTATTTTCACCTCCATTTCTCTACCACATCACTACCTGTACCTTACGCCTCACGTTGACGCTCTTTTCATTAACAACAACAATACATCAAGGCGTAAGTTTCAGTAATGAGATCTGAATCGTCAATATCCATCTATCAAGCATTCCATGGCCGAAACTGAAGCCCATGCCACATCATATGAAAATGACATATATATTATATTATAGTATGAGCTTACAATTAGTAGATGCAATTGAATTGAAGATAGTGGATGAATGAAGCACTAGTAATAGGGGTTCATAGAGAGAAAGAAAGGTCCGAAATTTATTACATGGTTCAGCGTAATGATAGAAAGAAAGAAAGAATCAAAACACAATTATCTTCTTGCATTTTCCTCTTCTAGCGTTTGGGGGGTTTGGATCCATACCCAATGCTTTTGCCAGTTGCATTGGGGTCCTTGGAGGTGCCCTTTGAGGAGGATGAGCCATTGTTGCCGTTGCCAGAAGCATTGCGATCCATCCTGTTCACACAACACGATTCAACAAAACAGTCTAATTTTGGGCGTTTAGCCTATTAAAAAACAAAAACAAAACAGTCTAATTTCATTACTGTTCCTGGCCAATAAAACCAGGAATCAATCAGAAAACAAAGCAAGAATCAAACCAGAATCAAATCAGAAAAAAAGAAGCAAGATGGAAGTAGAAGGCCTGGGGATACTGTTGGAGTCCTGTAAGGCGCCGGTTCCGGAGTTCAGAAACAGAGCCACAGCTACGACATGGAAAACAATTGCAATAAAGCCAATAAAGAAGATTAACGAAGCCCCAGCCTAAGACGGAGCAGCGAAGATGTGCGGCGAATGATGGAGGCATGGCGTGAACCACACCATCGGCAGTTTTTGGTTCAAACAGAGGGTCTTTTCAAATCCGTGACTTGATCGGTACAACAAAGGCGTTTATAGACAAAAGAGATCTATGGAAAGGAAATGAGAGAATCTTAACGGAAAACCGCCAACGGAGGCCAAGATGGAAGTCGAAGGCCTGGGGATGGTGTTGGAATCCCACAAAGCGTCGGTTCCGGAGGTCAGAAACAGAGCCACGGCTACTACAAGGAAAACAATTGCAATGAAGTTGAAACGCAACATATATGACTGGGATGCCGAGCAGCCAAGAAGATGGTGGTGGATTCCGATATAAAAAACTGAGAGTAGAAACACGAAATACGATACAGAGATGATATATGAGTATATATACCTGCAGGGGGAAGCGACGCCGGCCAACTATTACTTCTGAGCTTTGTGAGGTGTATAAAACCAAAGACCGAAACTCTGAACTATGAAGAGTTCAGAGATGGGTACTTATACAGAAATGAACGGCCATTTTCTGTGCTTTTCTTAAGGGCCGACCCGACTCCCCCTGGGCCCCACTGAATCCCATTTCACATCTTAGGCAAATGGCACAGGTCAGGTATTATGAAAGCAGTAGTGATACTGATAGGGACTCACATGGAGAATGAAAGGTTCAAAATTTAGTACACGGCTCCTTATAATAGCAGGGATACCACTCGTTAAAAAATTGCATTAAGAAAAAAAATTTGTTGAAATTATGTAAATATTTCATTTAATTAAAATATACTCGTTTTTTAATATAAAATAAATCTGTATATTGTAATAAAATATATAAATTATGCAACTATTCCTAACACAACACAATATATAAATATTTTAATTAGAAAAGCCAAATAATCTTGATGGCATGGGGGACCCGTAAGATCTAGTTGATGTTTCTGACCAATGAGAACAACATGCATGCTAACCGCCTTA
This sequence comes from Leucaena leucocephala, assembly GCA_037074615.1. Taxonomy (NCBI): domain Eukaryota; kingdom Viridiplantae; phylum Streptophyta; class Magnoliopsida; order Fabales; family Fabaceae; genus Leucaena; species Leucaena leucocephala. The sequence continues at coordinate 8,127,726 of CM073533.1, read as the reverse complement.
ACTGAGCTTCGTGTCGGTTTTGACTTTGTTCTCTCTTTAACTTTGTCATTGTCTGTTCTGTTGCTCGTGGGTGACGACAATCAATCCTCTTATCCGATAAGACTTTAGTTTGATAATTCCTGTCATTCAAAATATAAGTAACTTTTTAGAAGAATTTTCTTGTTCATATAAATTACTAATTAGAAAATAATTAACACTTATTTATTAATTCTATCCATTTAATTAATACTCCCCCCATCCTGTTCTATTTTTCTTATTCTTTTTTCAATCTTTCCATAGCTTAGATTTGTCCAAAAATGTGTTATCCTTTCTTTTGATCTTTTCACCATTAGATTAAACCCTACTCCATCCCCATCATTTAAACTCCTAATTCACACACTCTAACACGGTGGGACCCACACATCCCCTACTTCGATCCAATTCTCCAACTCCCATGCCATTCATTTAAAAAAAACTTGTCGTTTATCACTCCACTTTTGCTTTTAATTTTCTAATTATATTTATTGTTCTCAATACTTTGTGATAAAATCGAAGTGTATTTTATAAAACACATGTCATATTTTCAACAATTGTATCTTAGAAAAAAAGGTAACATATATATTAAAAATTTAAAAGTTATAATATTTTCAAAATTACATTTATTAATTACTATCAAATTTTAAGAAATTACTACTGTATTTGAAAATATTATTATTAGTTTTTTAATAATTTCTCTTTATAGTTATAAATAGTAATAACCTTTTTTAATAGAGAAAATTAGATGGAAGGACCTACAGAAAATAATATTTATTCCATAAGATATTAAAAAATTGTAACTATTTAAGAGGATCACATATTGAAATATAAATTCTAATTTTAAATTTAAATCCTTAACTCAGCTAAATTCAATTCAATTACTGAGTATATTTAATTTCTCGCACCAACGTGAACATCCACCCACACCACCAGCACCCTCCGTCTCAATATTTGATAATCAAATATGTCAAAGCTATTCATTTTCAAATTATAACTATAATTAAAAAATTCTGACTACATGTCTGGACTAAGCAACAAGATTTTGGAAAAATTTTAACTTCAAAACGATTCTTTAGAAGTGATTTATCTTACTCACTTAGTGAATTAGATAGAGAATTTATTTTTTTATCAAACAAAAAGTTTACTTTGATCCCAATTTATTTTATTTTTTAAATTTATAATTTTCTTCTCAAAAGTATCTTTATATGTTTACTATCCATAACGTGTCCGATACTTCAACCATTCTTTCTAATTAATCAATATATTATTCATTATTTTATATTTATTTTGCAGAAGGTTTAGCTTAATTTAGAGTACAATCAGCCTATCAAAGATTCGTTGGAAAAGGAATAAAATGGGATTGGATCCGATTAGATTGATAAAAAATGGAGAAGGTGAGATTTTGGGTGAAAATAAAGTTACTTATTTAAGAAAGATTGTGACCTAACACCAAATTTCTCCAATTACTGATTATAAGCAATAAAATAAGGCGAATGGACAATTTACCTAAATTTTTATTCAGGGATACTAGATATCTAAAAAAAAATAGATTTAATGTTATCTTAGTTATTATATAAGTTTAATTTGACTGTTATTTTAATTAAATATACTGTGTTGATTAGACAATATTATATTATTTCATTTTTTTAAAATTGAGTATAAAAATATCACATAGTCTCATATATTATTTTTTAAAATTTGATACAATCTAATATGATAATGACTAAGTTTAGAGGGATGTATTTTTTCTTGTTTATAAATTACTTAGAAAAAAATAAAGTAGATGACATGTTTTGATAAATTTAATGTATTTAATTAAACTTAAGGTTAAATTGAACATAGATAAAGGTTATGTGGCATTGAAAAAATTTTTTTAGAGTAAATTTATATCTTAATCAGTAATAAAATATTTAAATTAATTAAATAAATCTTATATTAAGAATCGGAGGTAGTATTATGAAAAATTAGAGTGTTAATTATTTGTTGAGGTCAAAGATCAAATTACTCATTCGGTCCTTAATGTATGAGCTGCTTAACCAACTTGATTAAATTAATAAAATTAATTAAGTTAATTAATATAACATATATTTTTTAAAATATACTAATCATCTTCCTTAATTCACTTTGTCCTTTTCTTATTTAGTTATTATTAAAAGAATATCAATAGAGATATAGAAAAGATATATTATATTTGAGATAAAAATTAATTTTTCAATTAAATTTTATATTAAAGACACATGATAAGTATATGCATGAGACATGATATAATTATATTGAGATATTGAAATTCAATATACACCACGAGGAGCTATCAAGTGCATTCTTGTTTGTTATTGGTATTGTTAGTGGTTATCTTTTGTTTGGATCGGATCTTAGTTGTGCGGTTATCTCTATAATTATTTTTTTTAGAACATCTCTATATTTATTTATTTTTTTATGTAGAAGGTATGTGGAATTTTTCAACGTTTGTCTTGTTTTGTTTCTCTAGAACATCTCTATTCGTCACCCATAAACACACACGCCGACCTCCTCACTCCTCAGTCCATATTCATGCATGTGCCTCTTTTGGACCCTCCCGCCGCCCTCTCATATCCTTACTGGATACACTCGTATTTAGAGGAACCGTATGGCACCACATATACACTTCTCTTAACAAAAAATTTGAATCTTATTTTACTACATTATTTCCACAAAACGAAATATCATTGGGTAGGACTTTCACTTTCTAGGAGTAGGGACCACTCTGCAAATTTTTGGGCCAACGGGCTGAACTCCTATCCAGATTGACATTTGTCATTATTGAATGGGCTTTGCAAGGCCCAATTGTAAGGACTTCGAGTTTAGAGCACGGCTGGAATATACATGCGGATGGCACGTGAGAAAGGAGGATGCGTCCTTACTTTTAAGTGCTGATCAACTTTTTTTTTGTTTGGTCGAAAAAGCTAACGAGAGAGAAAGATACTGTACGACATCAGTTCTTCTTCTACACATGGATCTTTTTCTCCTCCGTGGTGGTGTTCAAGTTTTCATATTTCATATTTCATATTTCTAAATTCTTCATAGTGGAGCGCTTCAATTTCATATACACATTACAAAGCTCTCAGTTGTTTTAGGCCACGGCGGAAGCAAGCTATGAAGCAATCGTCCGCCGGCGTCACTTCCTCTACAGGTAACCTCACATGTTATCTCTGCGTCATATCGTTTTCTGGTATAATTTCTTCTGTTATGTAAATAAACTCGTTCTTTCATTCTTCATCATATATTTGAGATTTCTTGTTTCTACATTTTTATTTGACCGGGGCATCAACCGCCACCGTGTTGGCGGCGAGTCTCTAGTCGTTGCTCTGTTCGAAACCCAACAAAGCCACCCTCATGACGATGGCCTCCTCAGCGTCGAGGTTCTTCCACCTTCTACTCCATTTCCCTTTTTCGTTCCAACCAGAAATACCCTCTTTCGTTTGGTATATAAACGTTCGTTTCTAATCGGAGTTATTTCTAACAAGTAAATTTCTGGGTCGATATATCATGTTCTTGATTTTTTCTGGGTCTTTGAGCTTAACAAGATTATTCATTTGCATGAGCTTGTTAACGGTGGTACACCAATAAGGTTCAGGCGAGGCCGCGGTGGGAAAAAAGCAATGAACCAATTTGTGGCGGAGGAGTTGACGGCGATGGTTTCTGCACAGACGCGTATGGTGTCAGGAAATGGCGGTGGCCATGAGGGAAATTCGCGATCCTCTGGCTCGGGACGTTCGAAACAGAGGTAACAGAGTCGAAATAAATTTTCCCAGAAAACGTCACGGTATGTGCCTACTGCTCCCAACTTCCCGGCCACTCACGCCGCCGTGTCCGATTTCCCGGCAATTCGTTGTCGTCCTCCTCCGTTCTTTCCTTTTTCCGATTCTGTTGTTTAACTTCCGCCACCGTCTAGTCGCTGCTCCAATAATTTCTTTATCTCCTTGCAATTTTTTACTCTGTTTTTGATATCGGAATCCACTGCCATAGTCTGGCCCGCTCGGCAGCCCAGTCTTATTGTCTGTGTACCAGGCAAGCTCCTTGCAATTGTTTACCAACTCGGGTTGGGTGAGCTCGTCGTGAGGTTCACAGAGGAATGCTGCGGTTGGGGAAATCGGCGGCATGAAATTTACCATCATATGTTCTTTTCTTTTTCCGATTCTGGTGTTCAATTTCCAAGCCATATATGTTGTGTTTCAATTTCATTGCAATTGTTTTCCATGTCATAGCAGTGGCTCTGTTTCTTACCATGCCCAGGCCTTAGACTTCCATGTTGGCCTCCGTTGGCGGTTTTCCGTTCAGATCCTCTCATTTCCTTTCCATCGATCTCTTTTGTCTGTAAAACACCTTTGTTGTACCCATTAAGTCACGAATTTGAAACGTGCTTCTGTTTGAACCAAAAACTGCCCATGATGTGGTTCACGCCATGCTGTGATCTTTCGCCGCACATCTTCGCTGCTCCGTCTTATTCTGGGGCGTCATTAATCTTCTTCATTGGCTTTAGGCGGCCCGATTTCTTTTCTTATCACGATTCTGTTGTTTGTTAGAAAATAAACATATCAATTATACTATAACTAATCCAAATTATAACATATTGAAATATAAAATTTATATGAGATACAGCGAAAGACTTAAAGTTATCTCTCGTTATTAGCTTGATTGATATGAGGAGAATTGGGATCAAATAGAATACCTGTCAAAAGATAACACTGTCAGATAAACAATAGGTTCTTCCAGCTGGTGATTAAACACAGCGATGTCAACTTAATTTTAACCGTCACCAGTGTAAAATCTTCATAAGAGAGCTGAGAATTAGGTTTCGCTCTGGACTCAGAAAGAGATATAACAGTAAACTGAATTGTTAATTTCCACCATGAGAAAATTAACCTTAAATAAATTAAGTCAATAACCCACATTAGACTGAGCCCAATGACTACGAGCCACACTAAAAAATATTTATTAATTATCATAATTAATATCTAAATATGTTATAATAATAAATATCTAATATTCTCCCACTTGGCCCATATACTCAATGCTATTAGCTTGTCTAGGTAAATTGATGTCGTGCTATAAGAATCAAGGCAATAATTCCCCTTTTATCGGTATTACTTTCCATGTATTACAGGTAGCACCATCACTTAATGGGTATCACAATATACATGAACTCAATGTTCATAGGTTCCTGTTTTAATGTTTATTAATTTCAATAACACAAAATGCATACAATCACAAACTGAAATGATAAACCACAAAATATAATTTTATTGCTCATACATCCACTAATCAAAAATATGATGAAGTCCTATATGAGGTACATGTGTGATAAAGATGTTTGACTTCAACCCTTTCGTCAAAGGATCAGCCAACCTGTCCAATGTACTGATAAGTTCAATGGAAATTTGGCCATCCTGAACCCTCTCTCTCAAGCAAAGGAATTTAAGTTCAACAAACTTAGTGTGACTTTTATTCCTTTTGTTGTTCACTATAGCCACCGCAGCTGCGTTGTCACAATACATTCTAATTGGTTTAGAGACTGAATCCACAATCTTAAGCCTAACAATGAAATTCCTTATCCAAATAGCTTGTGAACTTGCTTCAAAACATACAATATACTCAGCATCACCGGTAGAAGGAGCTGTTTGAGTTTGCTTAGCTCTTCTCCACGATATAGCTCCTTCTGCCAATAGGAAGATGTAGCCAAATGTAGACTTGTTCGAGTCTATGCATCATCCAAGATTTGAATCTGAATATCCAATCACGTCCAAACTGTCTGTTCTCCTGTATGTGAGCATGTAGTGTTTAGTGCCTTGTAGGTACCTAAACACTTTCTTTGCAGCTTTCCAATGTACTTCCCTAAGATTACTTTAGTATCTTCCTAACATACCCACAGTAAAAGCGATGTTAGGTCTTGTACAAACCTGTACATACATCAAGTTTTCTACCGCTGAGGCATATATGACCCTTTCCATCTATTTTCTATCAAGCTCGGTTTCAGAAATTGACTTAGACTAAACTTGTCTCTTTTTTCAATAGGAGCCACGTTAGATGAACAGTTCTACATCCTGAATCGTTCAAGAATTTTGACAACATAAGTTTCTTGAGACAAGCCTATAAGACATTGGGTTCTATCTCTATGGATCTTTATGCCAATAACATAAGAAGCCTTACCCATGTCTTTCATGTCAAAACTCTTGAATAGAAACTGTTTCACCTCACGTAATAGTCCCAGATCATTGGTAGCAAGTAGTATGTCATCCACATACAAAATTAAGAATATGGTTTTACTCCCACTAACCTTGTGGTATATACAATCATCCATGATGTTCTCAACGAAACCAAATAATGTGATCACTTCATGGAACTTCCAGTACCACTGCCGTGAAGCCTATTTCAATCCATATATTGATTTCTTCAACTTGCATACCAATTGATCTTTATCTTCTGCAACAAATCCCTCAGGCTGCTTCAAGTAGACTTCTTCCTCCAGTTTACTATTGAGGAAAGCAGTTTTAACATCCATATAGTGTAACTCCATATCAAAATAGATAACTAATGCTATGATGATACGGAATGAATCTTTCTTAGATACAGGTGAAAATGTTTTACTGTAATCGATTTCTTCCACTTGAGTGAATCCCTTAGCAACCAACTTAACTTTACATCTATCGACCTCCCTCCCTCCCTGGGCCCCACATGAGAATTTCCCATTTGCTTTATCTAAAATGTGGTCCCCAATATCTCCTTTTTTGAACACCTAGTAGAAATGCATCAACTCATGGAATTGCAATCCTATAGAGAATAACCAGATTCCAACGATAAAAAATAGTTTTTTTTTTTTATATATACAGAGGTGTGCCTATCTCCCTTTCCTATAGAGAATAGCTAGGTTAGGAGTAAAATTTAAAGGGGGACAAAAAAAAAATTAAAAAGTAAGAGTCTGAGATTCCCCCCCCCCTTGAACTTATTTATTCAAGGATAAAATTATATCAAATTATTTATATTTTATATTTATTAGGTTAAAAATATTTATAAGGAATTTTACAAATGCAAATATTTATTCTATCAATTAATAATCACATATTATTTATTATTATTAATCACCATAGAAAAAATTAGGGAATGAAAAATATTAGGAGGGAGAACTCACAAAAAATAGTAAATTTCTTACTTCTCTAGTTCTTAATATAAGATATATTTAATTAATATAATTATATTAAAAAAATTAGTTAAATTAATTAATTTAATATATTTTTTAAAAATAATATAATCATTTCGTTTAATCCCTCCCTCTATTGTAAAAATATTGTTTTTCCCAATAATTACAAATAATTTCACCTTAATTCTTAGACCCAATTGTTTCATTTTAGTTTTTTTTATTATAGAAGGAAGGAAAAAAAAAACTAAAACGCAGTGAAAGGATATATACTATTTATTGTGTACTTTCGTTTTCTTTTGAAACATTGTTAAAGCTTGGGTTTTGTAAGATCTTGTTGAGTAGTTTGGGTGTGATTTCACATTCTCTGTGAGTTTTCATATCAAGAACATTAATACTTTATTAAAAAAATGCCTTAGCTAAAATTGGTACGATTTTCCTAAGAAAACTTTACAAGTTCAACATCATAAATTCACACAAATGTCACAGTCCATTTCCACAAATATGAAATTTTCATGATTTTGTAATCCCGCTACATTTGAAGTTGCCTCTGAACTTGGGAGGGAGTAATTAATACTTGTGAATGTCTGATGTTGTTTGTAAAATTTCTCTAGAAAATTTACATGGATTTTCTTTTAAAATAAAGTAAACAAGAAATCACAAAATGCCTTATTCATAATCTGTTCTCGTCCAAAACTAATTATGATTTTATATGCAACATGTATGGATTTTTAGATCTGTTTCCTATATATATATATATATATTAAAAGTAGGAATTATGATTTTAGAAGAAGAAGCTGCACACTCGATTTTAAGGGTATATATTTCGGATAAAATTGCCTGTAAATAAAATCAAAGAAGCATAATATTTTTCTAGTTTTTAATATGGTAGCTATTTAACCAATTTAATTAAATTAAAAAAATTAGTTAAGTATATCATATATTAAAAATCTAAAAAATATTTTATTTAAAAAAAAAGAAAAAACTTGATGCCACCTTTGGAAACACAGATGAAGGTTTTTTCCCTCAATTGCTTTAGGAACAATTGATCATCAAGACACTTTTTAAAGGACTAATATTTTTTTAGAATAAATTCAAAAAATTAAAGAGTTCCCTTACAATAATTAACTTCCTTATTATTAAGCTCCTATCCTATAATTATTATCTCTTGTTTGAAAATGATAAAACAAAGAAAAAGAAAAAAAGGAGGATAGTAGCGGTTTGATGAGAACGCCGAAAAGGTTTATGAATCATGACTTCCACACCTATGACGACAATGTCAAAGAAAGCTTCTTGTGTCAAACTCAATAGATTTCAACGCAAACTGGAAATGTGACGTTTTACTTTCCCAAACATGAAGAATGGACGGAGTCAGTTCCATGCAAATAACTCGCTCTATCTAAAAGTTAGGTGAAAAAATGGTAGGACCCATGAAAGGTATACTTATTTATTTATTTTGTGAGAATATTTTTAGTCCATAAAGCCTTCTCATCTCAATTCTGATCTTAAGTACTTGCATATTATTTTTTGGCACTTATATTTTTGAAGATGATAACAGATACTTCGCCCGGTTTTATACATTTTAGAAGGATTTTTTTGGTACAAATTAAGATGATCAAAAGACGAAAAGTTGCTTCAAATAAAATCCCCCCACGTTTTCTTGTTTTTTTTTAACCATTTTTGAAGCCTGAGTACATGTCAATTTGCTTATTAGATATAGAAAATGTTGTTGGAAAATCCTATTAGATATACATTGCACCTTTTCAAATCTGAAGAGATCATGTTCACACTAAACAGCTCATTCCTAGCTAACACGTAAAATCCTAACGCGTTACTTCTTCAGTCTCCTATTAATTCTGATCTCCTAATTTTGTACAAGTTCCATGCATGTTGAAAGTTCCATTAGTATGATTTATGTGAAATTCGCAATATAAGTTCAATTAGTTACACATTTCACCATACTCATATATAATACTACACCCGACTCTTAATATAGCAATTAGTTGAAGAGTTAGATTTAATTCTAAATATAATACCATAGTTTAATCTATTTTATATATATAATATTGATCATTTTTCTTTAAACTAATTTCTTTGATCTATAAACTAATATATTCCTCCCATCATTAATTATGATCTAATTAAGAAATTGATCTTGGTCCTAAATATAAAATAAATTTTTTATATTCATCAACTTTTTTCCAAATTACCTATATTGATATTATCTTAACAATGATCAAGTAAGAGAGGGCGAAATGGAGTTAAAGGAGATTATTATGGTGCTTTAGAAAAAATAATTTATATTAACTAATTTTTCTAATATAATTAAATTAGTTAAATATATCATATATTAAAGACTGGAGGAGCATAATCTAATGTTATATATGAGTATTTTAGGGAGATATATAATATTATATTTATTATAATTAACTGATTTATTTAACTTTTTTAATTTACTTAATTATTTAATTAGACCTTATATAAATGACTAGAGCAAGTAGCATTATTAAAGTATCATAGTAAGTGCCACGGTTTATTATAATCAAGTGATTCTTTGAGCCTTGAGAACATCAACAGGAGCTTCCAAATAAACAGGAGAAAATTTCCTATAAGAACGTCCAGAAAGGGTCTGATTTAGGTCAATTTGAGGAAAGATGATATAAGCAAATGTTAGAATACGCTCCCTTATATAATACTCCTTCATTCCTTAATATATGATCTAATTAAGAAGTTAATATTGATCCTAATTATAAAATATGCTTCTTTTATTTATCAATTTTTTCCTAAATTATCCTTATTGATATTCCATTCACAATAATTAAATAAGATAGGGATGAAGGAATTAATGGAGATAATTATGTTATTTTAGATAAAATACCATATATTAACTAACTAAACTAACTTCTTTAATTTAATTAAATTAGTTAAATATGTCTTATATTAAAGATCGGATGAGTATTATCTTATATATCAGTATATAAGATAAAATAAATTAATTTAGGAAAAATAATAAATATAAGAGATAAAGTGATTCAAGATATTATATTTAGAATTAAAATAAATATATTCTAATTAGCTCCTGAATATTATGAGAAGTATTGTTTATGTAATACATGGACAGTGAAACTTCCTCTTTGAAGAAAGACCCAACTTTTTGGCCCTTTGAAGAAACACCCAGCATGAGAGATTATATTGAATTATGGAATTGTTGTTAGTGAATTATGGATTATAGATTTGTTATGATTGCTATGGAATTTTTGTTAGTTAATTATGGAATTCTCTCCATAATCTTTTATCACTTCCTTGTCATTAAAATTTCACAAACGATGCTTGTGCAAAAAAAATTTCCAATATTATTTTATAAACAAATTAAGGCAATGTCGGAGAAGACACAGAAGAAGTTGGCAGGATGAAAACAATGTTGTCTAAACATGGCTGGTTGAGTTACCTTGATCCAAGCAATTCTATCCTCTTTACCCTCTTACTACATGCAGACTATGCTCCTACCGAAAGGCCTTCTACGGGACCTTGAGAAGAAGAGGAAGCTGCACTTACTTTCTTGGGATCTAGTTACTAGTGACAAGAAGGATGGTAGTTTAGGGATAAGAGACTTGGGAAAGCAGAATGAAGCTTTTATAATGAAATTGTGCTGGCAACTTTTGACCAACATAGATGCCCTATGCGTTCGTGTTCTTAGGGCCAAGTATCAGTGTGAAAATGTATTTATTCCGGAGGTTCAAAGGAAGTATAACTCGTCTCTCACTTGGAGAGGTATCTGTGCTCTATGGGAAAAGTTCAAGAAACGTGTGGGAGTTAAAATTGGGAATGGTGCGCTAGCTTGTTTCTGGTTTGATAATTGGGCAGAGGTGAATGGTCCTTTGATTGATCTGATTCCAGGATATGAAGCTTTTGCTGATAGAAATGAAAAAGTGTCAGATTATGTTACTCCTTGGGGAGAATGGGACAGAAGCAAGTTAGGAAGGTGGTTCCAACCTCATATTGTTGATCAAATTATGTGTGCACACCCACCTCGTGAGGAGAGATGAGAGAATTTATTTTTCTAGAAACCATCTTCGGATGGTCGTTTATTTGTTATATCTGCCTATCATTTTCTTTTTGCAGGTATTCATCGTAGTGGATAATCCATTTGGAAGACTCTTTGGAGGTGGTCGGTCCCAAAGAAGATCAAATCTTTTATATGGATTTTTGCATACGGTCGAGCACACACGGCGTAGATCAGAGCACGGAGAGGCATTACCGATTCGGCAAGATGTCCCTTTGGATGTAGGCAGGAAGAAGGCTCCATGCATTTACTTCGAGACTGTATTAATGTCAGGGAAACAATACTGGAAAAAAGGCTATTTACAGCAGCTAAAGTGGCTTTTAATAGCAGTTTTATAAGCCCCGCAAACAATCTAGCTATTATAAGTTAAAAGATTCTACTGGGTTTTTGTAAATGTCATAGAAAGGATAGTTATATTATTAATTGTTGTAAAAAGTCATTAGGCTAACTACTTACCGTTAACCATTACGGCTACTCTTGTTAAAAATATTAGACTACATCTAGAGAAGAAGTTAAATATTTAATAGAAAAATTGAAGATCCAAAAATTTCTACTATTGAAATTTTTCGAACTCTTTTCACTAAGATTCGTATGCCACTACTTACTAATAACTATCACAGTACTCTCGTCGAGAGTATTGGATTAGATTTAGAGAAGAAATCGAAGATCTAGTAGAGAAATTTAAAATCTAGAAGATTATTCTATTGAAACTGTTTGACCTCTTTTTAATAAGATGGTAAAGAGATTTCAAGAAGTGCTGGTTGAAGGAGTGAAGAAAAATATAAAAAAGAGAAAGGAAAACTTACAAATGGAGATGGAGAGCATAACAATGACGGAGTGGATGTTGACATACAAAATTATAGGAAATTATCGATTATGAAGTGGGGTAAAATTTAAAATAATTTTAAAGGCAGCTTTTACAAAAATGCACCCTAAAAAGTTTACTTTTAATAAGGTTTTTACAAATGAGCTTCGTAGAAAGAACCTTTAATGACGCTTTGTTAGATAATTGTCATTAAAAGAATATTTTACGACATTTATTTTGTAAAACCATAATTAAAAGTAAATTTTTAACAATTAATTATAAAAATACTATCGTCTTTCTTTCATAATGTTTTCATTTAACAGCTTTAAAGTAGCATTGTGAAAGCTATATTTTTAATAGGAGCTAAAGGTGGACTTTTGCAGTCCCACCCTCTTTGTGGTAGAGGTTCTCCTCACTCCAAGGAGCGGAGCGGCTACAATGGAATCTCAAACATGAGGTTGGCAGGGCTTTCACCAGGAAAGTCCAGTGGTCTACGCTTTTTGGTTACATATGTTGGGATATTTGGACGTCTAGATGTAGGAAGCTTTTTGGAGAGGGTAATGACATTGACTACAAAAATGCTCATTCTAGTTTGTTCTGAACTTGTTGGGACCAAGACCTGATATCACAGTGTAATTTCTACGCGGGCAAACCTTGTGCGGACCGGCAGGACTTTGATAGAAGAACAGATTTTGTCAAACATGAGGTGAACAGCTTAGTTCTCAGCTCAGGAAGAAGCAGTTGCGGCGGGGTCATTCGAGGAGAAGATGAGAGATGGATATGTGGTTACAATTGCAAGCTCTGAACCGTTCCTCCAGCTATTGCAAAACTCCTTGCAGTTATACAAGGGTTTCCGTCAAGTTGCTTTTAGTGATTGTGCTGAAGCTAGTAACTTATTAATTAGGGGATGTGTTACTAATCATCCTTTTGCTGATATCATTGAAGAAGCTAGACTTTTGGTTTTTAGGAATTGACAAAGTTGTGATTAATCGTGTGTCAAGAGATATGAACACTCTAACGGATCATCTAACTAAGTTAGCTCATGATTTAAGTAGGTAATTTTTGCTTCCATGGTCAACCACCACCTTCCTTTTAGGCTGGTTATTTTGTAAAACTCTGATGAGTTGTTGAATTTCAGTATTTATTCAAAAAAAAACAATCCGACAGAGGAAATACAAACTAGTGTTTCCAATTAAACTAAAATACAAGCCTAAGAAAATCCACAATTCAGAGCAGTATTAGAAACCTATAAAACACCACTTGCAATAGCTAGATGATTCGGAGTAGTAATCCACAAGGTTCAAGACTGAAAATGAAGACAACGAAAACAGAGACCAAAGTCAGAAGAAAAAAACGTGTTAGAGATTCTTTGAATAGCATCGGTGATGACAATTAGGAACAGTTATCACCATTTAAGGAACTGGATGATAATTACCGACTATGCCATCATCTAAAAATCTCCCATTAAGGTTATTTACTTTATTAAATAAATAACGAAATAGAATTAAGTAATAAACTAAACTAAGACTTAACCAAAATTTAAAATAAGATAGCTGAATATATAGATTCGAAAATATTTTGTATAATTCAATATGCTAATATAATATAATTAATAAATAAAACAATATAATAAAAGATTCTTAGGCTCAAAAGTATGTTGAGATTATCATAAATGTAAAACTAAACACAGCTTAAAATATCTATAAATTTAATCAATATAAAGTTGATATAGTAGTATAAAATTCAACTAAACTATGAGGAACTATCATAAACCTTAAAATTAGATTAATCATTACTCAGAAATTAGTAATAGAATATAAAAAAATGTTAGATACTGGTTGGTTAATCGTATAAAACAAAAACTACCACAAATTTCGCAAATGCATCAGCATGTCCTTGTTAGTACGAATATGAAAATCTGATGTCAAAAGAAGAAAAGATCCTCCATAAAACATCCCCACTCTTCTTCCCACTTTTTTGAAGTCTCCCAACAAATTCAAACTTAACTCATCTCACCATGCTGCAAAACCAACATCTCTTCATAGTTCATATTAAAAATTCAGTTTAGTAAAGAGATAAAAACAGAAAAAGAAATCCATCAGAAATAGAACACAGCACCACCAATAATCAATTTCTTTAAGTTATGCGTTTTAGTTTGTCAAAGTCATGCAACACATGCAGCTGCTGAAGAAGGAAGAAGGCCTGCTTGGCTTGTGTTTTTCTTTTCCTTTATTAGGCAAAGCATACTCCAGTTCTTTCACTTCCTTCACTGATGTGTCATCTTCGTTTTCTTGTTTCTTTGGCATCACTAGCAGATGAGCTTCTTCTTCTTCTTTTAACAGACCTAAGAATGGAGGAGCATGCGAGTTATCAGAGTAACTTCTTTCCGTAGTCACTATTTTCTCCTCCACTGGCATTTCTTCATACTGTAATACTATTCCTTGCTCATATTCAGCACAAGGCTTACCATTTAGACCGTTCTGGTTTGACAAGCTTTCGGTTGCAGTCTTACCCTGATAATGGAGCAATGGAATGTGATCTAAATATTCTTCCTTCGTCGTCGCTTCTATTCGGAGATTGAGATTGAAACTCGGAGATTTTTGCATCAGACAACAGATATTTGGATTCTCAGGGTTTGATTCTGTGCTATACCTTGTTGCTATACTTTCCATAACTTCATAACCTCCATTTGCAATTACAGGATTGGCCTCTGAAGTTGTTATTTCTGCTTCTTTTAGTGTAGTTGCTTCTGCTCGTCGCGAATAGTCTTTCGCTTCTTTCTCGAATGCTTCATTATCAACCATGTCAAGAGCTGGCATTGTCAAATTTGAAGAATCTGAAGCTTGCAGGATGGTAGAAGAATTCTGCTGGGTGTTAGATTCTTTCTGACCTGAAGTTAAAGGATGAGAATTACGTTGTTCTGAAGCTTCTGTCTTTTTCTCTACTTCTTCAAGAACTTTCTCCTCGTAATTCTCTTCCTGTTCAAGTCTGCAACTTACAACTTTTGAGCCTGGGATAAGTTCATCATCTCCCTCAGCTTCAGGAACCATAAAACCTTGTTGAACTGGAGCATTGCTGTTGATTTCATCTGCAGTTATGTTGTTGTTGTTATTAATGCATACATCAAACTGATCTGAAACAAGAACTATGTTTCCTTCTCCATTAGAACTTCTATTGATGATGGTGATGTCAGCCTCAAAATCTTGTGAATTCTCCATTTCTGATCCACTTAAGTTCAATTTTCTTTCTTCTTGAAGCTCCTTACACATTTTCTTATCCATCACCATTTCAGATTCTGGTGATGAATCTAGAGAATGATCAGTAATATGATTGACCTCAGCCAATAATAACATGTTTTCTTGGGTTTCCTTTTCTTTATCTGAACTGATATCATCATCATCATCATCCATTAAAGGGAGTGTATCGGTATCCGGAAGATGGTCGCTTCTTTGAAGTGATTCGTTACTGCCTTGAAGTGATGGTTCTTGGAGTACTTCAAACTCATCATGAAAGGAATGTATTTGTGATGATTCTTGAAGTTCTACTACATTATGTGATGTTAAAACGACAGTGTTCTCTTCCTCTGCAGGAATTATAAGCAAGGTTTCAAAATATTCATATTTACATGTTATAATAGTTTAGATTCTTGTAAGTGTTCTAGAAAATTAATCTTTTAGTTATTTATCATTTTCACTTGATTATAATTAAATCTTTAAATTTTGATTTATTATAATTTAGTCTTTATAATTTTAACTCAATACAACTTAATCCTATAATTTTAACAAAACTTTAATCTCTTAGCTTTATGAAATATATTTAATTTAATTTTTTAAAATATAGGGATTGATATGTTAAATGGTTAAATTATAGAAATTGAGTTGTATTGAGTCAAAGTTCAGGGATTGAGTTATAATATAGTCAAAATTATAAAGATTGAATTGTAATGAATTAAAATTTTGAGATTTAGTCACATCTGAATTCAAAGTATAAGAATAATCAGATTAATTTTTCTTAAAATTTACTTTCACCAATTGGATGTAATGTGTTAGATAATCATATAAGATGTATGAAATCATCAAGTGGCCTAACCTTGTTTGATTGAAGACTCTTTATCAAGGTGATGATCAGATGTAACCAGCTGATGTATTTGCTTGTCAAATTCTTCAGTACTTTTCCATGAAAAGTTTGAGTTGGTTTTACAGTTCTCACCTCCTCTGTCTTCTAATCCAGCATTTGGAGACTTTTCAACTTGTATGATTTCAGTTATTTGATGCCCTACACATCAGAATACCAAATATTCATTAAACTATAATATACTTTATACCCCATATTTTCTTAATATAAGACTTATTTAACTAATTTGATTATATTAAAAAGATATTTAAATTAATTATTATGACATATTTTTTTAAAATGCACTAACTATCTTGTTTATTCATTTCTTTTCCTTGTTACTTGATTATTATTGAGTGAGTATCGATAAAAGTTAAAAAAAATTGATAAATATAGAACATATGTTATATATTTAAGATTAAAATTAATTCTCTAATTAGATCTATATTAACAACTGGAGAAGTATTTGTTAGTTTCTTGAAATACAGCATCTAAAGAGAAACTACTTACCTGAATCAGATAAGGAATCTTTAACATCTGATTGATCATCAGAAGACAAGGGGATAGCTTTTCCCAGGACAACAGCCAAGTCTTCAGAAATAGGATCCATTGCATTTTCACCTGGTTCATCATTGTCATGCGTTTCTTTTTGTGTTTTGTCTTGAAGTTCACTTGTTCTGTCATCTAAATCAATCCTTTCAGGTTTTTCCTGGAAAATTTCACCTTTGGTGGATAGATGATTTTGGTGATCTCCATTTTCATCATCTTCACCAGCATTATTTCCTTCCTGAGTGGCATTTTCAAGCACATTTGGTTCATCATTAGAAGCCGATGAAGTATCATTATTCAGACCATCTTCATCTTCAACTGCAGGAGGCATTTGATTTTCTACAATTACAATATCTCCCCGCCCGGTGGTAACCTCGTGCACTGCAAGAGGCATTTGATTTTGCACAATTACAATATCTCCCCGCCTAGTGCGAGCCTCGTACACTGCAGGAGGCATTTGATTTTCCACAATTACAATATCTCCCCGCCTGATGGGAACCTCGTGTATTGCAGGAGCAGGAGACATTTGATTTTCCATAATTATAATATCTTCCCCTTTGGTAGGTGTCTCGTTCACTGAGGTGTCTAAAAAAACATCTCCTTGAGTATCACTTTTTGATGAATGATTCTCAAACAAGATTGTTGATTCAACAGTAGTCAAGCCTCTAGCTTTCTCTTCAACTTTTTCAGCATCATCATCAGCCATTGGGATCATTTGATTTGGCCCTTTTACATCATCATTTGCATGACTATCTTCTTCAAGTGTATCTTCTCCAGATTCAATTATTGCATCATCAGAATCCATTTCTGCAGCCTCTTCCATTTGATTCTCTCCCTTCTCACCGTCTCCAAGAGGATCGCCTTTCGATGTCTCATTTGAAGCGAATCCATCAGATTTTGTTTCACCATCACTGCCGCCTTTAGAAGCAGAGATTTTCTGATTTTCTTCTTCATTGCTCTCTGCTGTTACTTCCTCATTGAAAGTCTTTTTCTCAGCTTCACTTGCATTATCTTCCTCTGCAGAATCGAAATCAATCAAATGAAAAGAAAAAAGAAGGATAGAACTCTACCTCACCATATTCAATTCAATAATGTTTCAATAACAAACCCAGTAAATAAGATACCATTCAGAGAAGATGTTGTGTTGTTATTACCCATTTCATTGCCCATGCTCAACTTGCCAAATCCTGCAATATACGCGGCAAAACAAGGAGATTTCAGGATAATACGCTATTCTTCAAACAAATGCCATGCTTCTAATAAAGGAGAAAGCATCAAAGGAAAGAAAAACTATAAAGTTTCATAAGACCATACCATGATTGTGATGATGATATTCACATGCCCCTCATCAGCTTTCAACATCTGAGGGACAGCTTGAGGTGTTTGAGATTTGCCAGAGTGTTTATACTTGATCAAAACAGTCATTAATAACACCGTATTGCTTACAACATAAGCCTTATATTTTGAGTAATTTGTCTGCCTTCATAATAAGTAGGTACCATAAAGTATATGCTTGAACAACATATCTGGCACTCCTACTAATTTGTGCAACTTATGATAAGGTTCTTGGCGGGTCCATGCTTAATCAGTAGCCCGGTTTGCTTATATTAAGGATATTAATAGGCACCTAGGTGAGATGAAGAATCCTATACCAAAAGATAGTTATTGAGGTAGGATAACTATTCTACTTAAATACTACATCGGTCCTTAATATAAGAGCTAATTGACTTTTTTGGATAGATTAAGGAAGTTAGATAAATCAATCAATTATAATTAATATAAGAGTTAATTGATTAATTTGTATAGGTTAAAGAGTATATAGTATAAATTTATCCTGATATTTTAAATTTGGTCATAATTAACCAATTTATTTGGCTTCTTTAATTTATCTAAAATAATTAATTAGCTCTTATATTAATAACTAAAGGGAGTATATCATTGAGTATCACATCCTATTTAATGTGAGAGTTAATATTTCATATTATTAAGTCTCTATTAAATATGTTGTATGATTTTTTTAAACTATTCTTGAATAATGGGGCATGTAATCAAGGAAGCTAGTATAATCCTTCTCACATACATTACGACAAACACTTGGCAGACAGAAAAAAACAGAGGGAAAAGTTGAGGGATACCTGCAAGTTATTAAATTGTTACCATGTTGCTCTTTTCTAAGCATCCGGTTATACATATTCAATCTCAAGAGAGATATCCATGTGCTTTTTTCTTTTTCCAGAGAACCTAAAGCTATGTGTTGTCTGAAAGTGACTACAGAAGATATAGGACCGATGCAAATATATAATAATAAATACAAGTAAGTAGGATAGCTGCTTGAAATGATTATTTAATTCTCGATCTTGATTAACCTAAGGCTATTGTTGTACTTGAAAGATAGCCTACTTTGGGATGCTGGATGAGAAATACAAAAAAAATAAATAACAAATGGGCATTGGCTACTATTCCATTAACATTGGCAAGAGAATAAGATTTACACAGAAGAATTTCTTAATTAGATACCACCAAGACAATCACCAAAACATAAATACACCAGACATACTTATCACAAACACTCATATTCAACAATATTGACAAAGAGCCTTATTTTACTAGTAAAGTCAACTATTACAAGTTAATTGAGTTTTATATTGACTATTGAGGACCTAATAAGGCTCTATATATAGTATTAATCTTTATTATAAGAGACATTTAACCATGTTATTAGAATTAAGAAGAGGCGGTTAAGGCATTTGATTTTATCAAAAAAATAACATAAATTTTTTATTTTATCCCTATTTAAATGATTTTTTTTATATTTATATTATATTCTCTTATATAGTTAATGGCTTTAAATAGAGGTGAAATTAAATTTTTTTTAATTAATACCATTTAAGTAACTTATAATAAGGGATGCCCATCTTTTATAGATGGTGTCTTATAATTAGGACTATATATGTCTAAAGGTATTTAGTCTAACGATATACCAATTATATATAAAGTAGGAGAATTGATATTCAAATCATACATTGTTAACAAAGAATTCTAAAGAGAGATATTCTGATCACAAAATTTTAATTTGAATTAACTAATGCCTCAAATATTAATAATAAGATTTAGAATATACTGACCACCGGGTGGTCCAAATGTTATAAAAAAAAAAAGAAAAGGAATGTACATATAAGGGTATGAGGGTAGCAGTGGGTCTGTTGATTTGCATTTATAGGTTTGATATGCTTATATATACTTCAGAGTTGGGAGGCTACGAGAAAAGGAACACTTCAGTGCTGGGCTCATCATGCAATGGATGAGTGAGCATTGCCTTTATTCTTTTTGATACTTCAAACTTTTCAAAATGATGAGTGATAAATTATTAGGAAAATGAAACTTACCTGCTCATCGTTTATATGAATAATAATTAAATCTTTTAAAAGTTAAAAGTTGATTTTCAAGATAATAGAATTAAGTTATTCTTGATGTTCCATAAATTTATAAATTTATGGTTAAAGTGTAATTTCCCCTTGAAGCTTTCCTGGCGTCACAATTATAATCACTATGCATTTTCTTTGTGTGACTTTTTCCACAATCTATTTTATTTTGGTGCAATTTCAACTATACCCTAATTGAAACATTAAACTGTGTTAGACACATCGTATCAGACCCATTGATGCTACGAGTATTTTTAATTTTTTTTGTTAAATATAAATATTTTTTATTAGAAACACCATCGAGTATTAAATGTAGACATATCTGTTATCGAATATTTAAATCTTAATTTATCCCTTGTTTTTAATTAAAATATAATGAGAAAGATGTTTGATTAAAATATTTAGGGGGGAGGGTAGGAGGGGAGGTTCTTAATTAAAATATTGTAAGCAAGATTATTCAATGAATTATTGTATGACAATAGTGTATATAATAGCTTAATATTATAATTTTTCATGCAAGTAATGAATATTGTGAGTATTAAGTTATATATATATATATTTGTTGTTATATAAACATAAAAAAAACATGGGTTATATAACAAAATTTGTAACGTTGCATACGTATTTTAGTGAAAATAGAAGGAGTTACAAAACAAGTGTTTGAATATTAAAAAGAGTTTCACTCATGTGAGTTTGAGATAAATTCTCTCATTCCTCCATGGTTCTTCTGATCTCTCAGACTTTTTTGAAAGAAATGAAAAGTTTTCTCGCACTATTACATGAGAGAGACTTTTTTTTGGGGGGGGGGGGGGAGAATACATGAGAGAAACTTTTCTCTTTGGCATAGGCAAGCTAAGACAACGATCTTTATATAACTCCATTTGCTTTAGTTCTTTTTTAGCGTTTTCTCTTTCCTTTCATACTTTCCCATGAGAAAATTTTCTTGCCGACTACTACTACCATGTGTATTTTCTCTTCAGTTTTACATTGGATTATTCTCGCAATTGTTTTTCCAGGAGAAATTCTCAGAGAAAGCTATGAAGAGAGAAAATCCGATAGTGTTTTTAAGAGAAATTCGCTGTTTTTTTTTTGTTCAAGAGAAAATTCTGGTATAAAAATCACTCTTTTCTTATAATATTTGTAACCATGGTCATTTTTCAAATAGGATAATTGCCATTTTTCTTTCTTTAATTTTTCATAAACTTTACTTTTTTGTAGCTCCCGGCGTTTTCCCTTTGCCTTTCTTTTCAGCCCCAAAAAGCAAAAAGTTTGCCGGAAAGGGAAAAAAAATACATAAAAAGCAAAAAAAAAAAACTTGAAATGATTGTAGAGGAATGCATCCACTTGAAGGATTAAAAGATTATAGAATTTAGTATTAAAGCTAAGGCATCATTGTTAAGTCTATGGTTTATCAATCCGTTTGTGTTGTCTATTTGCTGCATGGCATTATTGATCAATATACATTTTTTATTTGTTATGCTGAAGTTTAGGTTCATGTATTTATTAGGGTTAGAGCATGTCTTTAGATTTAAAATATTTAAAAAATATTTATATATTACCTATTAATAAATTTATTATATTGATAGCGAGATTTAAACTCACAATTTTATAAATTATGAATTAAGTTCTTATTAATTAACTAAATCAATATTTATTAGCAAAATTCATTAATTTTAGACGGTAATTTTTTTTTATTTTAGGCAATGGAATAATAATTTTTGAGGAGTTAGAGTATAAACAATTTTCAACTAGAGTTTTCAAAGTTTAAATTTTTGTTGTTCTTGTTGTAGGATGAGACTGTCTAGCACCTCAATAAAAAAATTAATTTTTAAGAGAGGTAAAATCTACTTCGATAATTTCTATGTCTCAAGATAATTAATTTTTAGGCTATCAACTAAGGGATATTGGATAATTTCTAAAAAAATTATTTGTTGTTACTGATTTAGGTGAAAGCTTAATTTGATCCTAAAATACTATTCAGTTAATCCAATCATGGTGCCATTTGTGTAAGTTTCTTTGGTTTCTTGAGATATCATATTTCACCATTTAAACTCATGAAAATCTCGGAGTTCAAACTCATAAATGTATAAAATATTTTTAAAAGAGTTACTCCAATTGGGTCTAACAATATTTTACTTTGAATCAATTAAGTAGCCATATTAAAAAAAAAAAAACCGTGAATATGTGCATTTCATGTTTGTGTCTCTCTATCTAGCCCTTTTGTCTTGATGAATGATATACTGAATGGTTTTCTGAAACCCAAAACCTGGGTTTATGTTGATCCACCGGTATATGAACTTTGCATAGCTTTCAACGTTTTGTCTTCCGTCTAAGTTTGCAACATAAACTTGAAAAGGGTAAAAACATTGAATTGACAATAGTAGGATCTTTTTTTTTTTGGGTGGTATTGATATATTATTTTTCAAAACTTATGAGAAAATAATTATTATGTTCTTGTTTTGTTTCTCTATTCATTTATGATATAATACGTGTTATGACTTCTCAAATACTGTTTTCCCGAAGATATTGATTAGTTTTATATTGAAAATTTCAGACTTGGGTCTCTGACCTTGGCCTTTTCACCTGAAACCTCTAGAGCTACTTTGACTGTGCCTCCAACACATCCAGATGAACACTCTCTGGATTCTGTAATGAGGCAATCTCTGTTGAAAACGCATGAAAAGAGAGAATGTGCATGAAAATGCCTCAGATAAATCTCTGATCATGACAACTGCAGAAGTAAGCTCAAGAAAAAAGAAGAAAAGAAAACAGAAGAAGAGGCATGCTCAGGTTGAAAATGCGTCGAAAGAGGAGCGTGATTGAAAATGCCTCAGATAAATCTCAGATCCTGACAAGTGCAGAAGAAGCAGAAGAGAGAGAGAAAGCCGAGGTGGAAGAAGGCAAAACGGGATTCCATTGGAACAAACGTTCATCCAGTAATGAGGGTGTCTGAGGAAGAAAATGGAGAAGAGGTACAGAATATGATTGGAAAGGCCACAGATGGGACTACTGCCGTGGCCAATGAAGAAGTAAGTTCAAGAAAGAAAAATAGAAAGGGGAAGAGGAGAAAGAATAGATGTCACAATATTCAATGTCAGGAAGAAAACCAAGGAAAAGATCCGAATAAGGTTGAAAAGGCTACAGATGGTTCTCCAGCTGTGGCAAGTGCAGAAGTGAAGATAAGAAAGAAGAAAACTAGAGGGAAGAAGAGGAGGAGGAAGACAAGACATGATTCTTTACAAAGCAATGCCAATCTTTCTGGTGTTTCAAAAGCTACCATTTCAACTAAAAACTTCTGCATTGTTTATGCTTTCACCTCAACCTTCTTATTTCTTATCCATGGAGATGGTAATGGGACAGTCTCTGGAAGTAAATGAAGGAAAGGAACAATGTACGCTTTGTAAGGAATTGGAAGACACGCAGCGGAAATTAATTTAAAATTTTTTCCATTCCTTACCAGGATCTACTGTATGTGTTTAAGTCAAGTGGAAAGAAGTATTACCCTCAGTGTTCCTCAGCGACTTCCACAGCTTATGGTCACGACGTTCACATCTTCTCTCCGCGGCTTGTGCTCTCTTTCCGATCGCAAGAAGTCGACGACTCAAGTCGACTTCCTCTACTGGTATCCACACAAACATCGTTCTAACCACGAACGACGTGCTAGCGTCTCTTGTCCCTCCAGGGCTTTCTCAAGAATTCGTCCTCTCCGTCTCTATTTCGGCAGTTTCTTATCTGCAAACCTTTTACAGATTTCCCTTCAGCCTTTTTGTGTTCTATGTGTCTTGCTTAAAAACGCAGCTCCTAAAATCAGATATATAGGATGCTATGCGTTTTTCTCTCTACCGAATTGTATTTTTGGAGTTAATCTTATATTAATTCCGAAATTAATATAATATCATATATTGTATAATTTTATAAGAAACTAATTAAATAAATACTATTAAATCCGTCCCACAGATTTAATTACCTATTTATTTAACTTTAAATAAAGATGAGACTGAACTATATTTGATTTATTCTCATAAATCAAATTTGAGATATCCTATCAATTTGAATTTCAAATTCAAACGTGATAGGGATTTAATTTATCCTTATAAATTAAATCTTATAAATATCTCTTATATGAGATATTCTATCAATTTGAATTTTAAATTCAAATGTGATAGGGATTTAATTTATCTTTATAAATTAAATCTTATAAATATTCCTTATATGAGATATCCTATCAATTTGAATTTCAAATTCAAACGTGATAGAGATTTAATTTATCCTTATAAATTAAATCTCATATATCTCATATATATAATATATATACGAATTTATATATATATATACGAATATAAATATAAATAAATATATACATCCACCCTGGATCTTTCATTGAATCTGGACATGTCTTAGATTCAATAAATCTGGACATCATAGCTCGTGTTGGGCTATTTTATGCGCGACCCTGTAGGCCCATATGAAGTTGGCAGTGGGCCATTTGCTATACTGGCCCACAAGTCGCAAGCGGTCTCTAGCAAGATATAACGACTACCCAAATCATATGAGGATCGTTAAACGATGTAACCTTTTATACAACCATATCATGTCCCTTTTGTCACGCGATATTTTAGTCATAGTTGAGGCATGGATAATATCATCCTCCTATTCCTGACCGTTACTTTCTCGATCCCTGAGTATTCTGACTGTAGAAATGGAACTACCTTTCCATTACAGTATGGCTATATATTTCTCAGACTCACTGATCGAGGGGCTCAGTAATATCTCTCTACGAATGTGAGGGACAAATTCCATCTTGACTATTCACATTCGTCTGCATGAAAAACCACTAAACCCGAATATAGTCTTTATAATCACTCGGTCAAAAGTGACTTTTGACTAGGTCAAAGCTGAGCGTTTGTCATGTAGGAATCCATGATGATCTCAGGTCAAAGGGCATATTGACATGGTTTGTATATGAGAGAAACTTATGACGTTACTCATGCAGTTCTCTCATAGAGGGTCGGTCCAACACCTTGTACTCTTACATGTGCTTATGACTCTGATTTATATCTCTATATATCTTCAAAGTCATACTGATCTTATTTCATCTATGCTCCCGCATAGATGACCGACCAGGGACATTTAGGATAAAATCATGAATTATCCAAGGATGATCATTATAGTAAACATGCAAATAATATGATAACACAATTAATAAATTCATAAATCAATAATATTCATAAGACAATGATTGACCCCTAGGGCATGTTTTCCAACACGCTTGACTAGGGATCAGTAACCAGTGATGGGTAGCATAACCTTGAGATTAAAAATAGCAACTCTGGCCTAGTTGTAGCAAATTCCAGGCGTTTTGAGAAAGAGTTTGTAAAATTGAATACAGTGTGGGCTATAAATTATAGCAGTTTCAACTCTAATATTATAGATTGTAGTTTATTGCTTCATAGAAATTTTGGAACCCTATGCAAAGGAACAAGAGTCCATGCCTAACTGGTAGCATTGTGCTTACTCAAGCCCTGTTCATTATATAACCTGGAACCATATATGGAGGATGATAATAGAGATAATTCACAAGCATTTTATGGTGAATAATTGACAGTTGACTCAGGAATTGTTGAAAACAAAAGTTTCGGATTTTCAAGTTCCCTTAAATCCTTGAGCTCTATTCGAGGAAATAGTGTTAATAGAGAATAGTTGTGAGCAATGATTTGTGACTGAAGTGTCTAGTATTTAAGTAACTCCCAAATCTTATATGACACCATTGACTGTTGATTTTGCAGACATTATAGAGCGTTTGGGTGGTTTGGGTGAGAATTTTAATTTTATATTGGTGGTAAACTTAAATTATGCCTCTCATATTTTACATGTCACGTAAACTCAAATTATACCTTATACTAAAACATCGCCATGAACCCTTCTTGCATAAGCCTTGACGCAATAACTTCCCAAGAAATTAAACCATGCCTTGATGCCCATTGACTGAAATTTCACAAATAAGAAAACACCTTCCTAATTTCAGGTAGAATTAAGAATCACTCTGATATTTCTCCCTCAGGTTCTAAGGCTGAAAATGAAGAGCGTGATGGGGGAACTTCTCTGATAAAGGGGAAGAGAAGGGACGTTCGTGCTTATTGGGCTATGATAAAGAAAATACCAAAGATAGGTAGATGGACTGTTAAACAGTGTTATTGTTTTACCTATTTCTTTCTGCAAAAGAAGTTATTCTTCTTCTTTCAGCTTCGTTGTTCTCTCAGCAATATTTATTGCCTATTCATGGAAATTTTCAGAAAGGGTATGGTATAAAAATAAAGTATTTGAAGATGCTAATAGTCATGCGGCTTGTCTTGCATAAAGATATGCCTGTGGCTTGCCTTTTTGTTTTCTTGTGGAACTGTAAATACTTAGAAATGTTGCTTCCTAACATATCCTCATGATTGTCGTGGTGGTTGTTAACATTACTAGTTTAGTGATTTTAATTGCTTGATTTACAGATTGTCCAGAGGAGACAAATGGTAAAAGATAATTTAATTAAAGGTAGCAACAATGTTGAGGATAAGATTGGTGAGCACTTCAAAGGGAGTAATTTACCTTCCACAGAGCCCCTTGCCCCTTCCACTCAGCAAGTTGAGGCGGTGTCTAGTCCTGTTGATACTTTACCAACCGGTCAATTTAATCATGACCCAGTCATGGGGCCTCTAGAGCAACTACAGTAATTACCTTCTGCAGAGCCCCTTGCTTCTGGCCCGGACACTTCTGGAGGGTTGCATAACTCTTCCCAGCAAGGAGCCGGTGTGTCATCAAGATGTGGCACAAGCTAATGGATTGAATCATGATTCACTGGTTCAGGAGTTTCTACAGCACGTTCCACCTGCAGAACCCCCTTAATTCCACCCACAATCCAGCTATGGCAACTGAAATTGAACTTGGGCCACATAAATTATCTGTCTGTGCATTCTCCCCCTTCATAGCCTCCTAATTCCACCCACGATCCATCTGTGGCAACTGAACTTAAACTCGGGTCAAATAATGAAGATTATCTGTTTGTCCATTCTCCCCCTGCAGAGCCCCTTAACGATCCGCCTATGTCAGCTGAAATTGAACTTCGGTCAAATAATGAAGATTCTCTGTCTAGCTATGCTCCCCTGACACCAACGGAGCTTACAAATCAGGCTGTTGTTCATCCTTCCTCAAATTCTGAACTTGATTCACATACACCTGTTGGTGCCTTTAGAATGCAATAATTAGACACGAGAAATGTGTCCACTCCTTCAGATATCAATAATCATCTTAGACAAACTGCAATCCAATCAATGAACCTGAGTGACGATCCATTAAAGAACGCATTGGAAAGATTATGCAAGGAATCAGAGAAAAACATGAAATACTATGTAGATATGGTTAGTTTCTGTTGCGCCTAAATTATTTTGCTTTGGCTATGCATGGTCTATAATATTTGATCTTTATCTCTTCACTTCTTTTATTGAAACTATTTCTGTTATTTGAGCAGAAATTGCGGTTGAAATCTGATTGTGAGAGAGAGATTGAGGAAACTCGCAGGAAGTATGATAACAAGTTACAGGAGAGTGAGTTTGAGTCTTATGATGAATAAGATGTGGGCAGAGGCTTTTAGGTATGAATGCATGGATCTAGTACCTGGGGCACCAGGAATGCTGCAAGGTATATTACTTTCTAGGTTTATTCTTAATACCTAATTTTGTCTTCCATTTCTCCATTAATGTGTATGCTTCTGAACCATATTCATAGTATCCACTGATTATACGAGTACACAGATCACGAATATGCACACATCATATATGGATGCTTGTAGTACTGATTTCTCAAGTTTTTCCTTAACCATTATTTTCTCATCAGATCCAATTCCCGGAAGGCAATTGCCATTGTTTGCAGAACTGCCAAGTCCTCATCTGTCCTGCTGCATTTTGCTCCCGCGGCTTGCTCTCGGGCCATGGCGCCGCCTCTTGTATCCAGTACGCAGATTTTAGGGCCACCTATGCCTGCTAGGGCGCTGCCTCTACCGGCTGCTTACAGTGCACCTCCAAAGCCACCTCATATCAACTCAATTTTTTCTCCATTGCCAAATCATCAAGCTGTAGGGTTGCCCCGTCCTAACTTATAAGCCAGGGAGCCCGCCATGGGTGGTAATCGTCAACTGGGTAGGAATCTGCCAAATACTATGTTATGTTTCGCTAGTAGAGCGCAGGATGACTCTGTCCGTCCAGCTATGTCGCCAGACATGGTTTGTTTGTCGGATGATGACTAACCAACACATAGTTTTAGTTTCATTGTTTCAGAGGCCTCTGATTCAGGTTAACTATTGATATGCGGTTTGTTAAATGGGTTCTTATAATTGACCATTTGATGTTAAAAATGTACACGTATGTAATTAATTGCCTTAGTAAAAGGAAAAACTACAAGTTAATTGTCTTGGATTTGGTTCTTTGGGCTTCTTTTGAGCATGATCTCTGGAGCATGGTGGAAGTGGAAGCAGCTAGATCTATGGCCGGTTTGGTTCTGGAAGTAAAAAAAAGAGTTTAACAGTTTGTATATAAAAGCTTGATATATTTTTTTATCTGATATATATATTTATAGTGTCAAGTTCTCTGTAGTCCAGAATATTCATATATATTTATCTGATTCGTTTAGACTTTGGTCTCCTTGCTTTCATTGAGATTATTGAATATTTTTGCCAAAAAAAATGCATGTATAGATGGTTGTTTATAATAGTTTATGCTGGGACAAAATAATATCTATATACAAGCAAGTATTCATTGCCTCCTCATGTTGAAGAAACTGAGCAATGGTTTTCTTGGGACCGGAATGAACTTCACAACCCAACCAATAGGCCAAGAAATAGCTGCCATTAAAATGCAAACACCCCACTGCCCCCAATTCAACCTCTCAGTATCTGCAAATTTCTTCAGAAACTCCACCATCAACACCTGAAGTACTATGGTTATCCCTATTATCCCAATGAATAGCTTGTTCTTATGAATCCCCTGGAACACATTCTTCTTCTCCAGCTTCCTCGCATTGAACTCATTAAACACCTGACACAGCTCAAATGTGTTGAAAATCAAAGTGTCATTTACCTTTGAACTCACCCCAAATATATCTTCACATTTCATAAAACAGTAACATTAGCAACAAACATGTCGTGCAAAAAAAATGAATAGACAACAATTTTAAAAAAAACAGAGAGAGAGAGAGAGAGACAACAAACGTGTCAGGAAAATGTGGGCGCGGAATACACGTGTCAGGGAGAAATTTACACAAAGTTTCCAGAAAATAATTTCAAGAATGAGATAAACGGGTTACTAGTTAAAGTATACTCGTTGACTATTTTCTTTTTTGTACTTTCTTCTACAACAATTCTCGAGAGAAAAGAACATGTACTATCACTAGTATTCTATTGCGAGACTCGAGGCCCTCTTCATCAAAACATCCCACGTGGAAATATAACTCAATATTAAAATATCATATTCTCACAATTATTAATATAAAATTTAATTAAAAATTAATATTAATTTTAAATATAAAATATATATATTTATATTTATTATTTTTTAAATTATTTATATTAATACTCTTTTAATAATAATTAAATAAGAGAATCAGAAAAAAATTAAATAAAATAATTATAATATTTTTTAAGCTTCAAATATTAAAAAAAAAATATAACCTTCAAAAAATAGTTTATGGGCTTATCCATTAATTCGTTGAAAGGTCGTAGTAGTTTACTTACAAATTTTTTATACAAACGATAATAATAAAGAAAAAAAGTGCCTAGTGAGATTCCCAACACTGCAGTATTCAACAAACAAGCAAACATTCTTAAAGAAATCCAGACTTTGAACACGATTATGTGTCAATTTCCTAGTAGTTGGCCCTCAAAATAGAATCTTATGTATCCATCAGTAATATACAGTGTTCTACACGAAAGTTTTCATATAATATAATTTCGTAATGAAAATGTCCGGTCAATGGTCATTGGTCAGTCGCTTGAGAAAAATTTGTATGGGATTTTTTAAGGAAAGTTTTGTTCGTTGCCTGAAGATTTTTTTTTTTTTTTTGTAAAGAGAGTTAGAAGACTATACATAGATAGTTTAGTCAAGATATTTTTGTCGTTGTAAATAAGTATAGTTAGTTAAAAAATACACTTCGGTGTTAGAGATTTTTTACGTCTATTTTGGATGGTTTTTTATATTATTTTTAGAAAGATATAAATATATATGATATAGTAAATAGTCTTATCTAAACAGATATTGAGTGTATTTAGATAGATTTTTAGAAAAAGGCTTATAAAAAAAACTTTTAGATAGCTTTTAAAAAAGGAGTTTTAGAGAATATCTTACAGAAAAAAAAATTCTGAATAAATGAGTATTTGGATAATTATTATCAAAAGAATTTTTATAATTGAAAAATTATTAGAAAATATATAATTTTATTAAAAATATGAGAGATGAAAGAGGGTATAGAAGAGAGAAAAGATAAATAGTCGAGAAGAGTGAATATAAAATAGAGAGTATAGTTTGTGAAAAAGACAAAATAAAGAGGAGAGAGAAGAGAGGAGAGATGTTATAAGAAAAAATAAAGAGTTCTAGATATAGGGTGTATTTGGATAGATGTTTAGAAAAATATTTATGAACAAAAAAGGTTTTTGAGTAGCTTTTGAAAAAAGAGTTTTAGAGAAGAATTTATGAAAAAAAAATAGTTCTAGATAAATGAGTGTTTGGATAATTATTATCAAAAGAATTTTTATAATTAAAAAATGTATGATTTTATTAAAAATATGAGAGATGAAAGAGAGTATAGAGGGGAGAGGATAAATAGTGGAGAAGAGTGAATATAGAAAAGCGAGTATAACTAGTGGAAAAGATAAAATAAAGAGGAGAGAGAAGATATGAGAGATGTTATAAGAAAAAATAAGGGTAAAATAGTAATTTAGTACTTCATAAGTTTTTTTATTGTTTCAAAAGTTACTCCTACCATTTTATTTAAAACTATCATTTTAAATTATAATTTGGTCCAAAAGTTTTTTTAAACATATATGACTGTTTATTTTAAAATTTTCACAAATCAAAATTTAGATCAAAAATCCTTTTAAAATTATAGTTTAAAGATTTTCCAAATACACCTATAGATAAAATTTTATATGTTGAAAGTTAGAATTTTTATCTTTATTATATTGATAAGGGATATAAATAATTTGACTTTATTTAAAAGTAAATATTATATTATATTTTTTTTCATCTATTTTTATAATATTAGATAATATTTTTTATGTCTGCTAGCTAAAATAGAAGTTGAAAATTAGACTTGGTATGCTTTTTATACTCATAATAGACATAAATATTTTGACTTTATTTAAGAATAAGTTTTAGATTATATTTTCTCTCCCCTGCTTTTATAACATTAATTTATTTAGCCCTTAATTTCTTACAATCAATATTAATTATTTAATTATTATGGTGATTTTACTTTTTTTTTAATATTTTTAGAAATATATTAAATCTTAAAAAAAAAATAGGGTAACATTAATTTTCAGTGACAATTTTTTTTTAAAAAAAAAACTTAACATAATGCCAATATATACGTGGTGGTGGCAATGAATATAGGGCAATTACCAAAAATTAAGAAAAACAGATTTTGTTGTTGTATCTTTATGCCAGCCCTCGGTCCTCTTTTTCTCTATTGGTGACATTTACTATGTAATTGAATCTAAACTCACATTGTGACTCAGTTTTGTGTGAGTTGTTAAACTAGTTCATCCGATCAAAAATATATGTTGATTAATTTCCTACATAACTTGTATCGTCATGACCACATAAACACAAAAGCGCACACACGTGCGCGGACACACACACAAAATATAGGCTTATGGTTGTTGGGTTTAGTTCATTGGATCCAAGTGGGTTTGATGGAAATAGCCACTTGCTAGGATCTGCCCTCTTAATTGAGTAAACTTAATCAGTAAGCCTTGAGAATCCCACTTAAATTTTGATTTATTTAGCAAAACGCGTCAGTTAATTAAACATGAAGTTATTAAGGACGAAAGCTTTTTGAAAATTTCCAACTCCTTACACTTTTGTTTTCTGCAGTATTGTATCATCACCTAGAGTACTTCCTCCGTCACTCAAACTGTATTACCGTGTGGCCTTTAAAAAGAGAAAAAACACTACAAAGTCTTTACAAGGAACTATTACTTTAGAGGGGATTCGAATCAAGATTCACCTGGTTGTCAAAGATTAAGCTTCCTCATCAACTCTTCCACTCCTAAATATAAAATATAAATATAAGAATTTTTTTAAAAAAAATTAAAAAATTAAATTAATTAATTAATTATTATCAAATATATTGTCTCAATATAAATTTATATTATACAGTCTTTAATATATATAAATTAATTTACTAACTCTTATATTAAATATAATTAATTGATTAATTTAATTTAATTAATCTATTTAAAATAATTAACTAACTCTTATATTAAAAATAAATAACTAATATATATATATATATATATATATATACATGTTATATTAAACGGTGAACAATTTGGTGGCACCAAGAGCCACATTACCAGATCCAATGTGAGGCAGATAAAAATTCGCCAACAAAGGAAGAAATATATTCTTTATAACAAAGCTGCCTCTTTACAAAGAAGAAACATGAAAAAAATAACAAATACCATACCTCATCAAAATAATATCTATATACAAGCAAGTATTCATTGCCTCCTCATGTTGAAGAAACTGAGCAATGGTTTTCTTGGGACCGGAATGAACTTCACAACCCAACCAATAGGCCAAGAAATAGCTGCCATTAAAATGCAAACACCCCACTGCCCCCAATTCAACCTCTCAGTATCTGCAAATTTCTTCAGAAACTCCACCATCAACACCTGAAGCACTATGGTTATCCCTATTATCCCCATGAACAGCTTGTTCTTATGAATCCCCCGGAACACATTCTTCTTCTCCAGCTTCCTCGCATTGAACTCATTAAACACCTGACACAGCACAAATGTGTTGAAAATCAAAGTGTCATTTACCTTTGAACTCACCCCAAATATATCTTCACCCTTGAACTGCAACGTTAACAGAATTGCGATCTGGTAGAAAGCTTGTGCTAAGAGATTTCTCCACATGATGTTGGTGATGAGAGTTTCAGTTCTACCCACTGGTGGTTTGTCCAATAACTCCATTGTTGGCTTCTCTGTTGCAAGAGCTAAAGCTCCTAAAGTGTCCATTATCAGGTTCACCCACAAAAGTTGAACTGCTGTTAACGGCACTTCTCCTGCTGATACTGCCGCCACGAAGTTAATTACAAGAGCTGCAACATTTACTGTAAGCTGAAACTGGATGAACTTTTGGATGTTGTTATAGACACATCTTCCCCACTTGAGAACTGTGGCGACCGAGGCGAAATTATCATCCAATATGACTATATCTGAGCTTTCTTTTGCAACTTCAGTGCCTTGAATCCCCATGGAAAGTCCTATGTCAGCTTCCTTTAATGCCGGTGCATCATTGGTGCCATCTCCTGTGACTGCAACTACATGGCCTTTCTGTTTGAGGCATTGAACCATGAGGAGCTTGTCAAATGGGGAGGATCGTGCCATCACAGAGATTTTCTCCACTCTCTTTAGTCTTTCCTCCGGAGACAAGTTTCGGAACGCTTCTCCTTCGATGACTGCTTCTGTTGTGTCTTGATTAGGTTGGAGGATTCCGCATTCTGTGGCTATGGCTTTTGCCGTGAAAACATTGTCTCCTGTGATCATCTTGACATTTACTCCTGCTTGTTGGCAATTGTTTACAGCTTTCTTCACACCTGGACGACATGGATCCTTAATACCCACGAGACCTAAGAGTGTGAGGCCTTCTTCTTTTACCTTTTGGGTTCCTTCTTCATCTTCTTCTGTATGCGCAAAAGCAATACACCTGAGGCTGCTGGCCGCCATTCCTTGAATGATTTGCTCAAACACCAACTTTTTTCCAGCGTCAAGATCTTTGATATTGCCAGAAGCATCATAGTACTTTGAACATAATCTCAGTACCATCTCAGCTGCTCCTTTCCAATGTGCATGGATTCTGTTGTCTGCTTTCCTTCTAATCAAGACACCACTTCTCTTCTTCTTTGAATTGAAGGCTTCCACATGAAGGATGGTACAACCCTGCGTCAATTCCTCCATGTTCATGTTCAAATCAAGAACAGCCCATGAAAGAATGGCCTTTTCCGTTGGACTACCTGAAAACTCATATTCAGAATCATTTGATTTAGACTTGTAAACGCTACCTGTAGTGTTTAGGGCAACCCCTTCTTTGATCAGTTGAAGAACATCTGAATGAAATGATGATGATTCATGAGGTTTCTCTTCCATGGGTTGTTGTCCAAGCCAGAACTTAGTCACTTTCATCTGATTAAGCGTGAGAGTGCCAGTCTTATCAGTACAAATGGTCGTAGCAGAGCCCATAGTCTCACAAGCAGAGAGCTTCCTCACCATAGCCATGTCAGCCATCATCTTCTTCATGGAATAAGCAAGTGTCAGAGTCACAGCCAGAGGAAGCCCTTCTGGAATTGCAACCACAACAATGGTAACAGCAGCGGCAACAATTCCCACAACTCCATTCATTATGTCATCAAACTTCGTTCTTCTTCCGTTGAACTCTTTGTTGCCGTTCTCATCGGTTGTGTTCCCTGTGAAGTAGCGAACTAACATAACAAGAAGAACAAGAAATGCCACAGTCAAACCAACCATGCCTACGGCAGAAGTAAGCTTATTGAGGCGTTCTTGCAATGGGGTTTCTTCATTGTTGTCTCTGCTTATGGAACCCATCATTTGACCCCATGTTGTGTTCGTTCCAACGGAAGTAACCAGCATTTTGGCAAACCCATCAGCCACTTTGGTCCCAGAAAACAAAAATGGGTTATTGTCGAAATTAATCTCTACGTGGTCGCTCTCACCTGTCATGCTTGACTCATCAACTTGCAGAGAATGGCCTTCCAAGAACAAGCCATCCGCAGGAACTTGGTCTCCGATCTTAAGCAAAACAACATCACCGACCACGATGTCGTAAATCGAAACTTGTTGCCGGCGACCACTTCGTACAACATCAACCTGGATGTTATTGCTAACCTGGGACAGCTTGTCGAACTGTCTGCTCTGCCTGAAGTTACTGATGGAAGAGACAGCAATGACGAGGAAAACGGCAACGAAGATGCTTCCACCTTCGTACCAGCCTTCTTTGATTCCGTTCTCCTTGATGCCGAAGCCAAGAGAGAGAGCGGCACAAACCAAGAGAATGAGAATGGTGGGGTCCTTGAAGCCTTCAATCACAAAATGGAAGAAACCTCTCGTAGGTGGCTTTGGATAAGTGTTAGAACCAAACGCGTCGCGGCGTCGCATGACGTCATCACCATCACCATCACCGCTTTTGACTCCATTTTCAACGTCGGTTTTGAGAGCAGATACCACGCCGTGGACCCCACCAAGATTTTCCAGGGTTTCTACATTTTTGTCCTTGATGACGTTGGTGAGGGTGGATTGAGTAATAGAAAAGGAATGATCTGTGTTTAAATCGATAACAGTGTAGGAGGAAGAAGATGATAACTTAGACCAGTTCTTCTTGTTGATGGTGGTGGTGTTGGGAAGCAAAGTGGATTTGAAGTGAGACAAGAGAGCTCTGTAACAATAGATACTAACAAATGCAGAATGCCATTTTTTGTTTGGTTTGCTAAGATTCTTCGGAGCAATCAGAAGTTTCTGTATTGTCTCCAAATTGGTCACAAATGGCATAGACATGTTATGAATGTGATTGCACGCAGGAACTGACAATAAGAGATAACGAGTCGGGCTATGTATGTGCTGAAATGTGTGTGTGTGTGTGTGTATGGCAGGTTGGTGTTTATGCAGAGATGAGCTGAGGAACTTACAGACTTAATAATATGTATATATATGACTGTATATATATATATATATATGAAATATGAACAGAGGAGAGTTTTTGAGCTGAAGAATATAAGGAGAGATAGCGAACAGGTTGAAATGGAGCAAGGTAAAGAAGTGAAAGCTGAATTCCCGGGGGGGGGGGGGGTGTTGGATATGATACGATGTTGGGAAGATGATATTTGATTATAAGGTAGCTGTATATATAGAGGCGAGTTTCCCTGGAGGCCAAGTCGAAATGAAGAATATAATATAAAGATATGCACGTCCTTAATTAATATAAAAATTAAATATTTTTTTTTAAAATATAAAAATTAATTAATTAATTATAATTAAATTTAATCAATCAAGATAAATTTATATAATATACTTTTTAATTTATTAAAATTAATTAACTAATTTTTATATTAATTATAATTAATTTATTTAAATTAATTAATTAACTTATATATTAAAAACAAGGGACGCAATAAATAAATAATGGAAACACGCGGAAAAGTGTTGTCGAAGAGAGGGATATTTGCTCCGACAAGGAAGAACGTGGTTTGAACTATGAGGTTTCGGAGGAACGCTCCTCCGAATGTTGCGTGCCTCCTTTCGCCCACTTTGCTTCGAAACTCGGTTTTAATTTGGATTCTCTTTCATCTGTCCACACCCTACTTTTGACTTTTGATATACTCTGTTTCCTCAATTTATTGATTTGAAGTTATTTATAACATATTTTAGTATAAGTAGTAAGCACTAGTTATATAACTGTCAGGTAATCAGGTTTGTTTAATTGGGGGCATATATTCCAAATTTGAAGAAAACTTTGATGATTACTTGAAGATTTTTTTCCAAATTTTTTATACTATATTTTTAAGTTATATTGTAAAAAAAAAAGGTTTTTGAAGATTAATTTTAAGGTTAAATTACATCCATATTCTAAACTAATACGCTAAATTAATTGTAAAATATTAATTAATAACATTTAATATCTTAAAATAATTTAAGATATAATTTTGCCTTTACAAGGAGTCCCATCAATTTAAGATATCAAGTACTGTTAAAAAAAATATTTTAACATGCTTAATGCACCGAAAATCATTTTAAGATATTGTGTACTGTTAAAAGATGTTTTAAGATGTTAGATATAAAAAAATAAATTTAAAATTTAAAATATTAAATATAATTTAAAAAATATGTAAAGATGTTAAATAATATTTAACTTTAATATTATAATACTTGATTTTTTTTATTTATGAATTTCGCTCTTATTTTGACAAGCGTATTCATGATACAACGCGGGTTATATAGCCTTATAGGTGATCGACATAGAAAAGACAACAAGAGAGAATAATTGAAAGCGACGTTTAGGATTTTAATGCTCATTATTCATATGAATATTTGCAACATACATTTTACCAAAATTTTAGATTAAAATATTATTAAATTAATTTTTTTAGATCTAAATACTTCCCCTATTATGTGTGTATTTAGAAGAAAAAAATAAACTAGCTTATAAAAAAAAATAGGTTTATAGACAGCTTATACAAAAGGATTTTTCTAAAAGAATTTATGAAAAAAAAAAGTGATTTTGAATAAATGAGTGTTTAGATAGTTATTTGTAGAAGGGATTTTATGATTGGTAAATGACCAAAAATGATATGAGTATTAAATGATGAGAGATAAGAGATGAGAGAGAGTGTAAGAAAGAAAATAGAGAAAAAGTAGAAGAGAGGAGAGATAATATAAGAAAAAGTAGGAGATGTGGTGTAAGAAAAAATAGGGGTAATATAGTAATTGGTTAGTTCATAAGTTCTTTTACTGTTCCATAAGCTGTTCTGACCAACTTATCTGAAACCTTTATTTTAAACTATAGTTTAGTCCAAAAATCCGTTTGAATAAATATAGTTGTTTGTTTTAAAATTTCCCTAAACTGATATTTGAGTCTAAAAGCTATTGGAAACCACGTTTAGAGTGATTTTCAAACAGGCCCTATATTTATAAAATATTTTTAATATGTTTTACTAGAATAAAAAAATTAAAATCTTATTACTGTCTTCAAATTTAGTAACTTTTTAATTTTACATTTATTGAAAGTTAAGCAATTTAAGAACATTAAGTTAAAAATAAAATTATATATTTATATAATAAATTCAATGAATTAATTTATATTAAGAAAAAACTCTCTTTATATCCTATTTTCCTATACATAGGACAAGTATTATCTAATCTTTCCTTTTGTTTTTGAAATGACAATAAAGTCCAAACAACTTATTGAAAAAAGTCAAAGATGAATTGCAAATATTATTTTAGATACCTGCTAATAATTACAAATTATTTGGAACATCCTATAAAATTAATCCTGCGGCCATTGATTCATGATAAACTAGTTATGATTATTAAACTAATGTTCATCCAAAAAAGCGGCGTTGTTTGACTTGTAAGTTGTAAGCAACGCCCCCTTACATATTTTATATTGATTTAATTTTTAATTTCTTACAAGAATTAGGACTGATATTTCATACAAATATGTTGATTAAAAATGAAAATATTTATAAAATAATTTTTTTATTTCAAAAACTCATGGATAATATAATATATCTTAAAATTAAATAAATTTCTACGATTCCGAATCCTCTCTACTAGTTTTTATTTTTTTATTTAGTCATGAATATAATTTCTTTAAAAACTTAGAACATAAAATATTCTTACAAGAAATTAAGTCATGTGTCTTTTGTTAAGCATATATATTGTTTATTAAAAAAATAATAATCAAGATATTATCGGTATTAAATATAAATATTTTTCTTAAACAAAATTAAATCTTAATTTATCACCTTATATAAAACTAATTTTTTTCACTAAATTCAATTACGATAAACATGTGTATGAATAGAAACATGAGATCACGTACTTTCATTATATAAGCTGCAAGCACACTTATAATTACACGTCATAAACGCGTTTCTTGAATAATTAAAAATAAATGATAACCTTATCCGTTAAACTGGGTTTCGGAAACCGAGTTTCCAGTACAAATCAATTTTATATTCAAGTGAGATGGAGTGAGAGTTTTCTTTGTTTTTTCCTTTCCTTTGTAATGGAATGAGATTCCCTGGAACATTTCAGAGCGAAAATGTACAGGTTATTGGTCAAATCGATTCTCTTTTTCTTTTTGAAATAATAAATCATTTGATTACAACAAGCGCGGTGCTGCTCTCTAGTGTCTGGCTGATAAATAATTTCACTCTTTTTTTTAATATATATTATCATTTTATAAAAAAAAATACTATCACTCTTTCTTTTATAAATAAATAATATAGTATTACTCCTTA
Source organism: Leucaena leucocephala (assembly GCA_037074615.1). Lineage (NCBI taxonomy): Eukaryota > Viridiplantae > Streptophyta > Magnoliopsida > Fabales > Fabaceae > Leucaena > Leucaena leucocephala. The sequence goes on along the minus strand of CM073533.1, from coordinate 8,088,295 downwards.
TCATAAATCTATTTTAACTAATTTTTAGATGTCAAATAATAACAGTTAAATTATTACATTTATTTTAAATTGATAAAATTTCATAAATTTATCCTTATTAATTTTTTTTTTCATTTTACGTCCCACTCTAATCCTACATATAAGTTATCTATAAGAGAAAAGTTTAGTTAAATATAAGTCATTTATAAAATAATTAATAATATTTTTTAATTTTATGCATGTTAAACACAAGTTACTTGTAGAATAGTTAATTACTTTTTTTAATGTTTTCTTCAATAAAGATAAATGTGTAAAATTTTATCAATTTAACACGTTACTTAGTGTGTGATAATGAGATACAAACGAGTTACATATAAGACTAAAGTAGTCATTCCCACATTTGTTTTCTCTTTCTCTTTTTTGAACTAAAATTGAATAAGATAAAATTAAAAAATATTCATTAATAAATCTTCATATGAATTTATATTTAGGATAAAAAAATTTTTTTACAAGAGATTTATAATAATTAATAAGGACCATAGTAATATCTCATTTGGTTCTACATGAACAAGTTTAATAAATAATTTATAAAAATTAAAAATATTTAATTATTTGTTAAAAATATTATATTAATTTTTTAAAAATATATCTTTCATTGGAAAACTAATATTTTATTGATATAAAACTTCTTTTAATATGTACCATTAATAAAAAATTAAAAAAATATAAATTTTAAAAAATAAATTAGATTAAGATATTATATTTAAAATAAAAATATATTTTATTTGTTAGTTTTTTGTATTTGGAACTGTGGGGAGTATATTAAATTTTGTAGGAAATTTGGGTGAATTGCCTGAAGAAAATCTTGTTAAATATTATGAATAAAATTGGACAAAAACAATTTAACGGATCATGTAATTTAAGTTAATCCAATCTGATAACCCAATGCTTTCCACCTCATCAACGATTATACAAGTGATCCCATTTTATTTTAATATCTTAATTTTCAATAATTTTGATGTTCAAACTTCAAAGTTCAGTTCTTCACATAATTTCCCTTCCCGTTAAGCCACGTCACCGAGTACCCAAACCCACTCACATTACTAAGTCACGTTGTTTAATAAAATAAAACAAAAATATTGTTATAAAAATAAAAAAGTGAGAGAGTAGAAAGAATAACAAGACAAGATTTAGAGATGAGAGAAATGGAAGGACAAGAGAGAATTTTTCATATGCTTGTATATTCACTTGTCCAAATGCCTTCTACATAGCCACTATTTGTAGGCCACACCCATTTAAGACTAAACATAAGGTTATAAAAGATTAAAGAGGAATAAAATACCATTAACCATAAGAAACCCCTCTCAAGTCATTCATTGAGGAAGTTATAGTTTTATGGCATAAAGGGAAGAAAGAATCCTAAGAGGAATCCCAAAAGGTATAAGTTTTATGGACATTAACATGTGCAAGAATATTTGTAACACTCCCCCTTGAATGTCCATGACAGATATTATGCCTCATTAAAACCTTACTAGGAAAAACCCATTGGGACAAAAACCTAGTGAAAGAAAAAAAATACACAATATTTATTTAGGTTACCTTATCAAAAACTTTTTCAGGAAAACCCAATGAAAAACAAAATCCTTAAAATGAAGAGTACATCAAGTAATTATTTACTCCCCCTGATGACGTTATCAATTTATGTCTTTGAATCTGCGCATTCCAATACCATACACTAACTTCTCAAATGGCTTAGTTGGTAGTGTCTTGGTAAACAAATCTGCAAGGTTGTCATATGATCGAATTTGCTGAACATCTATATCACCATTCTTCATAAGATCATGAGTGAAAAATAATTTTGGAGAAATATGTTTTGTTCTATCTCCTTTGATATATCCTCCTTTCAATTGAGCTATGCATGCTATATTATCTTCGTATAATACTGTTGGAATCTCTTGTTCTGGAAGTAGACCACTCATTCTTTGGATATGTTGGATTACTAACCTTAACCAAACATATTCTCGACTTGCTTCATGAACTGCAATGATTTCTGCATGATTTGATGAGGTAGCTGATAAAGTTTGTTTTATCGAACGCCAAGATATAGCTATACCTCCACAAGTAAATAAATATCCTGTATGAGATCTACCTTTATGTGGATCTTATAAAAATCCTGCATCTGCATAACCAATCAATTGTGATCCGAATTTATTAGAATAAAATAATCCCATATCAATTGTCCCATCGAAGGTATCAAAATATATGTTTAACTCTATTCCAATGTCTTCTTGTTGGAGAAGAACTAAATCTTGCCAATAAACTCACAGCAAATGCAATATCAGGTCGTGTTAAATTAGCAAGATATATTAGTGCCCATATAGCACTAAGATATGGTACTTCTGGATTAAGAAGTTATTCATTTTCCTCTTGAGGACGAAAAAGATTTTTTTCTTTAACTAGCGATCTCACAACCATTGGAGTAGTTAATGGATGTGCTTTATCCATATAAAATTGCTTTAATATTTTTTCAATATAAGCTGATTGATGAAGAAACACTCCATTTGTTAAGTGCTCGATTTGTAAACTGAGACAAATTTTTTTTTCAAGATCTTTCATTTCAAATTCTCTCTTTAAACAATCCACTGCTTTTTGAAGCTCTTCAGGAGTTCCAATTATATTCAAATCATCCACATAGACAGCAATTATAATAAATTCTGATATGTTCCTTTTTATAAAAACACATGGGCTAATTGAGTCATTTCTATAGCCTGCTTTCAACAAATATTCACTTAGACGGTTATACCACATTCTTCCAGATTGTTTTAATCCGTATAAGGATTTATGCAAACGAATTGCATAATTTTCTCGAGGATTTTTACATGCTTCAGGCAATTTACATCTTTCAGGGATTTTCATATAAATTTCAATATCTAAAGAACCATATAAATATGCTGTAACAACATCCATTAGACGCATATCAAGTCTTTCATGCACTGCCAGACTGATTAGATATCTGAAAGTAATTGTATCCACCACAGGAGAATATGTTTCTTCATAATCAATGCCAGGTCTTTGCGAAAAGCCTTGTGCCACAAGTCGTGCTTTATATCTAACAACCTCATTTTTCTCATTTCGTTTTCGCACAAAAACCCATCTATATCCAATTGGTTTAACACCATTTGGTATTTGGATTACAGGTCCAAAAACTTCACATTTTGAAAGTGAATTCAATTCTGCTTGAATTGCGTCTTTCCATTTTGGCCAATCATTTCTATGTCTACATTCTTCAACTGACATAGGTTCAAGATCCTCACTTTGATTAGTTATTTCAACAGCAACATTGTATGAAAAAATATCGTCGATGACTATATTTTCTCGGTTCCACCTTTTTCCCGGATTGACATAACTTATCGAGATCTCTTCATTATTTTCAGGTACCTGGACCTCTTCTGGGGTCTTTTGATTTGTTATGTCCTGGGTATCTCCTATAAGACCAACCTCCTCAATTTGACCATCTTGATTGTTTACTCTTTTCTTTCTAGGATTTTTATCTTTGGAACCGATTGGTCTACCACGCTTTAAACGTGGTTTAATTTCATTTGCACTTGCTACTTGTCCTGCTGGGACATCAATTAGAATTAGAGTATTTTCGGCTGGAATATGAGATTTAATAATTCTCTTAGAGTCAGTAAATACATCTGGCAGTTGATTTGTAATATTTTGCAAATGAATTATTTTTTGAACTTCAAACTCACGTATTTGTGTTCGAGGATCTAAATAAGATAACGATAATGCTTTCTATGTGATTTCTTTATCTAGCTGCTTATTATCTCCCACTAATGTTGGAAAATTTGTCTCATCAAAATGACAATCATCGAAACGTGCCGTAAATAAATCTCCTGTTAACAGTTCTAAATACTTGATTATAGAAGGAGATTCATAACCGACATATATTCCTAACCTTCTCTGAGGTTCCATCTTTGTGCGTTGTGGTGGAGCAATTGGGACAAATATCGCACATCCAAAAATTCTAAAATGAGAAATATTTGGCTCCTGACCAAAAGCCAATTGTAATGGGGAGAATTTATGATAACTTGTTGGCCTGATGCGTATAATTGTTGATGCATGTAAAATTGCATGTCCCCAAGCTGAAATGGGAAGTTTTGTTCTTATAAGTATTGGTCTAGCAATCAATTGGAGGCGTTTAATTAATGGTTCTGCTAAACCATTTTGAGTGTGGACATGAGCAACAGATTTCTGTACTGTTATTCCAGTTGCCATGCAATAATCATTAAACTTTTGCGATGAAAACTCACTCGCATTATCAAGACGAATTGTCTTAATTGCATATTCTAGAAATTGTGCTCTTAATCGAATTATTTGAACAAGTAATCTAGTAAATGTTAAATTACGTGTAGATAACAAGCACACATGTGACCATCTTGTAGATGCATCTATTAAAACCATAAAATATCTAAATGGTCCACATGATGGATGAATAGGTCCACATATATCCCCTTGGATACGTTCTAGAAATGCAGGGGATTCTACCCCAATTTTTATTAATGAAGGTCTTGTAATTAGTTTGCCTTGAGAACAAGCAACACATGAAAAATCTTTAAATTGAAGAATCTCCTAGCTCTTCAATGGATGTCCATGTGAATTTTCAATAATCCTTCGCATCATAGTTGATCCGGGATGGCCTAATCGGTCATGTCAAATAATGAATGTATTTTTATCAGTAAACTTCTGGTTTACTGTAGCATTTGTTTCAATTATACCAATATTTGTATAGTACAAACCAGAAGATAATGCAGGTACTTTTTCAAGAACACATTTTTCTCCATGTCTAAAAATTATAATATATAGATATTCAATATTTTTCTCATCTATAGTCTCAATATGATACCCATTTTGACGGATATCTTTAAAACTTAATAAATTTCTTTGAGACTTAGAGGAATATAAAGCATCATTAATTATAAAATTTATCCCTTTGGGTAATATTAACATTGCTCTTTCGGAGCCTTCAATTAGTTTTGTATCACCCGCTATAGTATTGATGCTTGCACAATTCATTGTCAAATGAGAAAAATATTTTTTATCTTTGAGTATGGTATGTGTTGTAGCACTATCTATGAGACATATATCTTCATTCTTATGCCCAATAAAAGAGAGAGGAATATCCATATTCTTCATCAAAAGAAAATAAATGTATCAAAATATATTATTAGTAATAATGCTCTTAAAAGAAGAAAGTAAAAGTAAACATAAATAAATCATAAAGCATAACTAAATTAAGATAAAATATAAACTAAATTTATTTCTCTAATCATGATTCTCAAAGAAATCAGCCACTTCTAAGTGTGTCATAGCATCAAGGTCATCATATAGCTCATTGGTATCATTGTTCTTGTATGCAAAATTTGCCTTAACATCATCATCTTGGAAAGTCATATTTGCTTCCATGTTCTTTGAATTCTTTTTTATGGAGGCTTGATAAAGCTTTACTAGATACTCAGGCGTACTACAGGTACGCGACCAATGCCCTTTCATCCCACACCTATAACATAAATTTTTCACAGTTTTTGAGGGACCACTCTTGTCTTTTTTCTACCCTTCATTATATTTCTTCTTTTGGTGGGTATTTGGATTATAATTACTTCCACCACCATGATGACGGTAATTGCCACGTCCCCTACCACAGCCACGGCCACGACCACGGGTATAAAAATCAGTGCGTTCAGTCACATTCGCTTCAAGGAATGGAGCTGATCCAATGGGATGAATCTCATGATTTTTCATTAACAACTCATTATTTTATTCAGCCACAAGAAGACATGAGATTAGTTCAGAATATCTTTTAAAACCTTTTTCACGATATTGCTGCTGTAGGAGCACATTTGAAGCATGAAAGGTTGAAAAAGTTTTTTTCTAATAAGTCCTCATCTGTTATTTTCTCACCACACAATTTCAGTTAATAACTTATTTTAAAAGCAGCTGAATTATATTCATATACAAATTTAAAGTCTTGCAACATCAAATGCAGCCATTCATAACGAGCTTTGGGCAAGATTACCGTCTTTTGGTGATCATATCGTTCTTTTAAATTGTTCCACAATTCTAACGAATCTTTCACCATTAGGTATTCAGCTTTTAGCCCTTCATGTAAATGGTGACGAAGGAAAATCATGGCCTTAGCCTTGTCTTGATTGCTTGCTTCATTTCTATGTAAAATAGCATTCTATAAACTTTTGGCATCTAAGTTGATTTCAGCATCTAAAACCCAAGACAGATAATTTTTTTCTGAAATATCAAGAGCAGTAAACTCGAGGTTCGTCAGATTAGCCATGGATCGAATTAAAATAATAATAACAATTAGAATTCTGATAAAATTTATTAGAAAAATATGATAATAAAAACATAAATAAATAAACAATATATATTCAACATAAATATAAATTCAATAAAAAGTAACAAAATATAAATGGTATAAAAAAATAAAATAAATAAATAAAATAAATAACTATAAAATATATATAGTAACACATAAGCAATTAAATAAATAAAATAATATAATATAAATAATATAAATAATATAAAAAAATAATACTACAATAAAAGTAACATAAATTAAATAAGTAATATAAATTAAATAAATATAAATAAATATAACAAAATAAATTAAATAACATAAAAATACCATAGATAATATGTTACAATATATAGAATTAGAAATAACATAAATCAAATATATAAATAGTAATATAGTATAAGTATTTCTTAATATAAATAAATGAATATTATATAACTGTAATAAATATATAATAATGCTAAGAATACAAAGAAGATAAATAAATTAATTGAAATATAAATTAATAAATATATAGGGAGGGGAATTGGAAATGTAAACAGTATATAAGGAGAAGGAAAAATGTAAACAACACATATATATAAATATATATAAATAGAGAATTAAGAAAGTGAGAAAGTAGAAAGAATAACAAGACAAGATTTAGAGATGAGAGAAATGGAAGGACAAAAGAGAATTTCTCATATGCTTGTATACTCACTTGTCCAAATGCCTTCTACATAACCATTATTTATAGGCCACACCCATTAAAGACTAAACATAAGGTTATAAAATATTAAAGAGGAATAAAATACCATTAACCATAAGAAACCTCTCTCAAGTCATTCATTGAGGAAGTTATAGTTTTATGGCATAAAGAGAAGAAGGAATCCTAAGAGGAATCTCAAAAGGTATAAGTTTTATGGACATCCACATGTGCAAGAATATTTATAACAAATATCAAATACATAACCTTTTTTTAAAAAAATGTCGTGAAATGTTATACAATTTTTTTATTTTCAAATCTATAATAAAAAATATTTCGTTTAAAATGCACGCATGATTGATAGAATATAATATATTTTGATTCATGAATATAGATTATTTTGCTCATAAAGAAGAGATATTAAAATTTAAATAATTGTTCATTTGAAAAATAACTAGAAGTCACCCGCTACCAGTGCAGGAAAAATTTAGATTATACATATTTTTCAAGGAAATAAATAGTAAAAGAACAAAAAATTATATGATTTATTCCGAAATAAATTTCTATGGATATATGAAAATACAAAGAAGTTACTTGACACTTGAGGTCAAGTTAATAAATTTGATTTATCTTTGAATATGGAAAATCTGAATTAATTTTCATCTTTGGAATATGTGTTTATTTTATGTAAATTACTCCTTCTAATATTCTTTCTATCTTTAAAATAAAATATAATTAAAAAGTTAATGTTGGTTATAAATATAAGAATTATTTTTTATATTTATCAATTTTTTTAAAATTATTCTTATGATACTCTCTCAATAATAATTAAATAAGAGAGAAAAAATATTAAAAAAATAAATAAAATATTTTAAAAAATATATATATTATATTAATAAATTTATTTAAAATAGTAATATTAGCAACAAACATGTCGAAAAAAGAATTGACAACGATTTAAAAAAATACACAGAGAGAGACAACAAACAGGTCTGGAAAATGTGGAATACATGATTAAGGGAGAAATTTACACTAAGTTTCCTTCAAACAATTTCTTGAATGAGATTGACGGGTTGGTAGTCAAAGTATATTCGTTGACTTTTGTTTTTGTCCTTTCTTCCGCAACAATTCCCTAGAGAAAAGAACATGTACTATCACCAGTATTCTATTAGAGACTCGGGGTCCTCTTCATCAAAACATTCCACGTCAAAATATAACTCAATATTAAAATATTATATTCTCATAATTATTCTTTCTATTTTTAATATAAAAATTAATTTTAATTTTAAATATAAGATATATTTTTTATATTTATTATAATTTTTTAAATTATTTTTACTAATACTCTTTTAATAATAATTAAATAATATAATTAAAAAAATAGAAAAAATAATTATAATATTTAAAAAAATATGATATATTAATTAAATAATTAAATAAAAAAATTGTGATTTTTCTCTTAGACTCTTATAATTTATTTTATTCATTTAATCTCTCACTCTTTCTCTCTCTATATATATTGTTAAATTCTATTCATATTCCACCCCATCCTTACCACACCCAATGAAGTAGCCTCTCATGTAGGTATATTTAGTTAAATTTTGTGCATCTTTATCATTACATATTTTATAGAGTCTCTCTTGGTCAGAAAATAGTTTGTAAGCTTCAAATATTAAAAAAAAATATAACCTTAAAAAAATAGTTTATGTGCTTATCCATTAATTCGTTGAAAGGTCGTAGTAGTTTACTTACAAATTTTTATACACACGATAATAATCAAAAAAAAAGAAGAAGCACAGAGTGAGATTCCCAAGACTGCAGTATTCACAAACAAACAAACAAACATTCTTAAAAAAATGCAGACTTTGAACACGATTATGTGTCAATTTCCTAGTAGTTGGCCCAAAAATAGAATACTATGTATCCATCTGTAATTTACAGTGTTCTACACGAAAGTTTTCATATAATATAATTTCAGAATGAAAAATGTACGGTCAACGGTAAACGGTCAGTCGCTTGTGAAAAAATTGTATGGGATTTTTTAAGGAAAGTTTTGTTAATTGCCCGAAGAATTTTCTTTTTCTTTTAAGGAGAGTTAGAAGAATATAAATAGATAGTTAGTCAAGATATTTTTATTGTCGTAAATAATTATAGTTAGTTATAAAATACACTACTGTGTTAGAGATTTTTTACTTCTATTTTGGATAGTTTTTTAGATTATTTTTAGAAAGACGTAAATATAGATGATGTAGTAAGTAGTTCTATCTAAACAAACATAGATAGATAAGATTTTATATGTACGTTAACTAAAATTGACATTGAAAGTTAGACTTTTTATGATTGTTATACTCATAAATATTTTGACTTTATTTAAGAATAAGTATTGTACTACATTTTCTCTCACTTCCTTTTATAACATTAATTTGTTTAACTGTTAATTTTTTGTAAATAATGTTAGTTATTTAATTATAATGATATTTTATTCTTTTTTTAGAACTTCTAAAATAATATTAAATCTAAAAAAAATTGAAATACCATTACTCTTCCCGTGATAATTTTTCAGAGAAAATTAAACTTTAACATAATGCAAATATATACATAGGGCAATTACCAAAAATTAAGGAAAACAATTTTTTTTGGTATCTTTATACAAGCACTCGACCCTCTTTCTTTATTGGAGACATTCTGTGTAATTGAATCTAAATTCACATTGTGAACCTGTTTCGTGTGAGTTGTTAAACTAGTTCATCCGATCACAAAATATATTGATTAATTTCCTTCATAACTTATATACCTAACATGGAATAAACAAAGAACAAGAACCCTCAAAAGAAGCATCATCGTCAGGGCGCCACACACACACACATATATATAAAATATAGGCTTATGGTTGTTGGGTTTAGTTCATTGGATCCAAGTGGGTTTGATGGAAATAGCCACTTGATAGTATCTGCCCTCTTAATTGCGTAAACTTAATCAGTAAGCCTTGAGAATCCCACTTAAATTTTGATTTATTTAGCAAAACGCGTCAGTTAATTAAACATGAAGTTATTAAGGACGAAAGCTTTTTGAAAATTAAAAATACCAGAATTTAATGAATTTTCAATCAGTAGTTACGTGGGGATATAATATCAGTAAGCCAATGCCAGATGAAAAGAATCAAGTTTCCGCGTCAAAGTACAGGTGAATTTTTTATGGAAACGTTTTCCACTGCGTTCCGCCACAACACATTCCCAGTAACTTCCCCACAATTTTCCCCCGCCTCGGCATTCTTCAATTCTTCTATATATATTCTTAAGTTACAGAAGCTCCATCCTCCTGAATTCATCGTTCACGTAGTTTTGATATGTGTCATTGTTTCTGATATTGCTTTCTGTATTCTTCAGTTACAGTAACTTCATAATCCTTCATTCATATTTTAGTGCTTGCACTTCAATATATCGTTCAGCTTTTATTCTGAGTTTCTTGCTTTCTAAGCAAACATGTCAATGCCCATCGTCAACAATTTGGAGCGGATACAGAAACTTTTGAATTCCCCTCAAAATCTGAGCAAACCCAACAAAAAATGGCATTCTGCTTTCGTTAGCATCTATTGTTCTCGAGCCCTCTTCTCTCACTTCGCTTCCACAATGCTTCTCTCCAACAAGAACAGCTCTAAGTTATCACCTTCTTCCTCCTTCACTGTCATCGATGTAAACACAGATCATTCCTTTTCTATTACTCAAACCACCCTCACCAACGTCATCAAGGACAAAAATGTAGAAATACTGGAAAATCTTGGTGGGGTCCACGGCATGGTATCTGCTCTCAAAACCGACGTTGAAAATGGAGTCAAAGGCGGTGATGGTGATGGTGATGGTGATGGTGATGACGTCATGAGACGCCGCGACGCGTTTGGTTCTAACACTTATCCAAAGCCACCTACGAGAGGTTTCTTCCATTTTGTGATAGAAGGCTTCAAGGACCCCACCATTCTCATTCTCTTGGTTTGTGCCGCTCTCTCTCTTGGCTTCGGCATCAAGGAGAACGGAATCCAAGAAGGCTGGTACGAAGGGGGAAGCATCTTCGTTGCCGTTTTCCTCGTCATTGCTGTCTCTTCCATCAGTAACTTCAGGCAGAGCAGACAGTTCGACAAGCTGTCCCAGGTTAGCAATAACATCCAGGTTGATGTTGTACGAAGTGGTCGCCGACAACAAGTTTCGATTTACGACATCGTGGTCGGTGATGTTGTTTTGCTTAAGATCGGAGACCAAGTTCCTGCGGATGGCTTGTTCTTGGAAGGCCATTCTCTGCAAGTTGATGAGTCAAGCATGACAGGTGAGAGCGACCACGTAGAGATTAATTTCGACAATAACCCATTTTTGTTTTCTGGGACCAAAGTGGCTGATGGGTTCGCCAAAATGCTGGTTACTTCCGTTGGAACGAACACAACATGGGGTCAAATGATGGGTTCCATAAGCAGAGACAACAATGAAGAAACCCCATTGCAAGAACGCCTCAATAAGCTTACTTCTGCCGTAGGCAAGGTTGGTTTGGCTGTGGCATTTCTTGTTCTTCTTGTTATGTTAGTTCGCTACTTCACAGGGAACACAACCGATGAGAACGGGAACAAAGAGTTCAACGGAAGAAGAACGAAGTTTGATGACATAATGAATGGAGTTGTGGGAATTGTTGCCGCTGCTGTTACCATTGTTGTGGTTGCAATTCCAGAAGGGCTTCCTCTGGCTGTGACTCTGACACTTGCTTATTCCATGAAGAAGATGATGGCTGACATGGCTATGGTGAGGAAGCTCTCTGCTTGTGAGACTATGGGCTCTGCTACGACCATTTGTACTGATAAGACTGGCACTCTCACGCTCAATCAGATGAAAGTGACTAAGTTCTGGCTTGGACAACAACCCATGGAAGAGAAACTTCATGAATCATCATCAGTTCATTCAGATGTTCTTCAACTGATCAAAGAAGGGGTTGCCCTAAACACTACAGGTAGTGTTTACAAGACTAAATCAAATGATTCTGAATATGAGTTTTCAGGTAGTCCAACGGAAAAGGCCATTCTTTCATGGGCTGTTCTTGATTTGAACATGAACATGGAGGAATTGACGCAGGGTTGTACCATCCTTCAAGTGGAAGCCTTCAATTCAAAGAAGAAGAGAAGTGGTGTCTTGATTAGAAGGAAAGCAGACAACAGAATCCATGCACACTGGAAAGGAGCAGCTGAGATGGTACTGAGATTATGTTCAAAGTACTATGATGCTTCTGGCAATATCAAAGATCTTGACACCGGAAAAAAGTTGGTGTTTGAGCAAATCATTCAAGGAATGGCGGCCAGCAGCCTCAGGTGTATTGGTTTTGCGCATACAGAAGAAGATGAAGAAGGAACCCAAAAGGTAAAAGAAGAAGGCCTCACACTCTTAGGTCTCGTGGGTATTAAGGATCCATGTCGTCCAGGTGTGAAGAAAGCTGTAAACAATTGCCAACAAGCAGGAGTAAATGTCAAGATGATCACAGGAGACAATGTTTTCACAGCAAAAGCCATAGCCACAGAATGCGGAATCCTCCAACCTAATCAAGACACAACAGAAGCAGTCATCGAAGGAGAAGCATTCCGAAACTTGTCTCCGGAGGAAAGACTAAAGAGAGTGGAGAAAATCTCTGTGATGGCACGATCCTCCCCATTTGACAAGCTCCTCATGGTTCAATCCCTCAAACAGAAAGGCCATGTAGTTGCAGTGACAGGAGATGGCACCAATGATGCACCGGCATTAAAGGAAGCTGACATAGGACTTTCCATGGGGATTCAAGGCACTGAAGTTGCAAAAGAAAGCTCAGATATAGTCATATTGGATGATAATTTCGCCTCGGTCGCCACAGTTCTCAAGTGGGGAAGATGTGTCTATAACAACATCCAAAAGTTCATCCAGTTTCAGCTTACAGTAAATGTTGCAGCTCTTGTAATTAACTTCGTGGCGGCAGTATCAGCAGGAGAAGTGCCGTTAACAGCAGTTCAACTTTTGTGGGTGAACCTGATAATGGACACTTTAGGAGCTTTAGCTCTTGCAACAGAGAAGCCAACAATGGAGTTATTGGACAAACCACCAGTGGGTAGAACTGAACCTCTCATCACCAACATCATGTGGAGAAATCTCTTAGCACAAGCTTTCTACCAGATCACAATTCTGTTAACGTTACAGTTCAAGGGTGAAGATATATTTGGGGTGAGTTCAAAGGTAAATGACACTTTGATTTTCAACACATTTGTGCTGTGTCAGGTGTTTAATGAGTTCAATGCGAGGAAGCTGGAGAAGAAGAATGTGTTCCGGGGGATTCATAAGAACAAGCTGTTCATGGGGATAATAGGGATAACTATAGTGCTTCAGGTGTTGATGGTGGAGTTTCTGAAGAAATTTGCCGATACGGAGAGGTTGAATTGGGGGCAGTGGGGTGTTTGCATTTTAATGGCAGCTATTTCTTGGCCTATTGGTTGGGTTGTGAAGTTCATTCCGGTCCCAAGAAAACCATTGCTCAGTTTCTTCAACATGAGGAGGCAATGAATACTTGTAAATGGTTACGATGGGGTCTGATCTGCTTCACCTTTTGCATTTTTTTAACATTTGCTTCATGTCAAAGAAAATATTCTTTATTTATTTATTTTCTCCTATTATTTGGATTATTGTAATTTAATAAGGTCATTACAACAATGTCCTGTTTATGTATATTTTGGTTTTGTATCGTATTTATTCTGTGTTTTTAAAATTCATATTTAAAAAGAAACTAACAAGTTAATGCATACCTCTGGAACCAAAAACATTGAACTGTTGAATTAAACTCGTGTTTTACACCAAACCACTGTACCTAAATTTAATAACTGAACCACCAATATTTCATTTTAGTCAGACCTAAACATGGATCCACAGTCAAAACTCGAAAATGACAACCAAATGGAAGTGATCCCAGTTGCAAAACAAAAGCAGAAAAGATCTTTCCATTTCCCAATCAATACAGAAAAGATCTGTCAGAACAGAAACTCCACAATCCAAAAAAAAAAACAGCCACAATATGATGCAAAGGGAAACATCTAACATTTAAAGAAAGCTTCCTTATTCCTTGTTATACATGGCACAGTACCCTACTTCTTACAGTTAGAGGCATAGAATGAGGGAATCTCAGCCAATGCCTCCCTGTACTTTTATTTCATAAGAAGTAGGGGCCAGAGGATGTTACAGAAATTTGGACATCAAAAGAAATCAAGAAGGCTGTAAGGTTTCTCCCAATCAGACTTACAAATATTGTACAACAAAAAACAAAAGACAGCTTAGAGCACATGGCTTCCACCAAACAGGGTCTGAAGAGGGATAGATAGATAGCCTTAACCTCAGAAGCAGAGAGGCTGTTTCCAAGATTTGTATAACAGTTCCAACTAAACTAAGCAGGGGCGGCCTGATGGACTCGTCCATCGCTTGAGGGAGTCAAACTAGCATAGTATTCAACCAGCACCTTCCATCCACCAGGACACATGAATCCATCAGGCGGACTTTCTTTGTTCCTTGCAAGTGTTCGCATCTGTAAAAGAGGTGGTCTCAATATAGTCTTAAGGTATTAGAGTTATGTAAAGAAACAAATGGGCCAGAAAAAGAAGACAGCATTACATTAACATCATTCTTGCAATACATGCATGCTTGGCTTTGTTTTCATTTTCTGCTCACTTTAAAACTGCTTTTCTCCTATGGTTTCTCCAAAGCATTTTAACACGGTAGTTTCATGTTGGCGAATTCATTTAACAAGTGTTTTGCCCAATGTCGTTAGTGAATGACAATCTTACAATTTGTATATATATGTATGTATGTATTCTTTGCTGTCAAATTACTAAAAAAGCACAAATTTAGAGGAAGGATAAAGCTGGATTGCAAATTATTTGTAATTTTTAATTTAAACTGTGGGTGTTGTCATAAAAAAAAAGTAAATAAGGATTCTGGCTCTACAGAGAAAAAGAAGCATATAAACGCAGTTTCAATGCTTTTCAAAATAAGAAAATATTGTTTAATAGAATAAGCAATGTTATTCCATAACCAGGCGTCCAGGTGTTAGTATTAACTCTTAAGATAACAAATATTAGTTAAGGAACAAAAGTGGGGGAATGAAGATGGGTACTATCAACAATTTTGATCTGAGTCACTGAGTAAACACTGCATACCTTGGTGCCTGATATGAAGAGGAAATCTTGAGCCCTTGAGGGTTCAAAGAATGCCATTTTACCCTGAGTCTTGTCATAAGCAGCAACCTGCAAAAGAATTTCATCAGCATATCACACCAAAACACCACCAAACTTTATTGCTTTCGAACAGAGACTTTTAAAATACCTTAAAAGGAAGGATATTTAGACGCTTCAGTCCGGGTGCCATGCCCAGCACTTTCTTCCCATGGTCGGCATCATATAGATCTCTTTTCTCAACTGGGTGGCCCATGCCTGCTGGGTCCCGGCCAACAATGTAGAAGTTAGCCCCTGCATTAATCCTAGCCTTTGCATGCCACTGTACCTCGGTTGGTCCAGCATAGTGCATGGGAGAAGGGAATATAGATACCACAGTTGTCTCAGGGTCAAGAACACCATCCTCAAGCACCTTTAGAAAGATCAAGGCAATGTAAGTTCTTGTGTCCAAAAATCTTAACCTAACAATTTGGTGGAGATCAAATTAATTTTGCAGCAAGCAGATAAGTTACCATCCCTAAGTAAATACCATTGTAGGGCAATATAAGTTATGAGCGATGGGCACCTATAGAAACAAACAGAGAAGATATATTGCCGAATTAAAATCAAACAGGAAAAGCAAGGAAGTGCCATAGCCCAGCAGAAAAAGCCTCACTACTCATGTCTACGAAAAACATTTAGCAAACTATGCCAATTTTGCGACAACAACAATAAACCTTATTCCATCATATGGGATCGACTACATGGATTACATAACGCTCTATCAATAGTGAAGCTTTTGGAACCAATTTAGCTTAAATCATTGAAAATTAGTTAGAACATGATTTGTTATTACTAAAGGCTGACTCATCTCCTCACTAATTTTTAGAAGCCAGAGTTAAATAGGCTTAACAATTCAAGGACCTATTTATTAGTTTACATGCTTTTTGCACACAAACCTTCTCATGTTGTCTCATCCGCCATTCAAGTGGGACATCATCTGCCTTGGTATAGCCTCCCAGGGGATGAAGAAGAAGGACAGGATTATTGTAACCCAAATCAAGTAGCCGCCTGCGAGTATCAGTCATCAGCAAAGCATGACCATTGTGCACAGGATTTCGTAGCTGGAAAGCGAACACAGCATCAGCATGGCGCCTAGTGAACTCTCCACGGAGCTCTGCTGGAGATAGCCGAAAGTGATCGAGGCCATCATGGTACTTGATAGGTTCAATAACTTCTAGGTCACCCCCAATCAGCCAATTTCCAGAAGGTATTATGGCTTCTTCTACGTAAGGCAGGCCAGGTGCAGTTGTTCCCCAAGTTCGGGCAATCCTTTCTTCTTTTGGATGCTTATAAATTTCAATACTAAAACAAATAGAACAACAAATATATAAGCCATAGATGATAAAGGCAGCTAAATAATCAAAAAGAAAGAGTGCATTATAATTCAGGAATGATGGATACAAGGTGCATCTCAACGAACGATTAACATTTATTCACTTAGATCGAGTACTGCCATAATAGACAAGGACACGCCTCATAATGATAAATATATAACGCAACACATAAATAAGAAAAAATTAAAAACAGAGAAAAAGTTAAATACTGTGCTCCAAACAGGATAGACTTTCCAATAAAAAAAAATGCATCATACAGACAAAAACACAGATTGGAATACCAGTTCTCCTCATTTTGTGAGAAAAAAACCCAATGGATGCAAGACGCAACATTCACCTTAACCAAGGTTGTAACAATTAGGGAAGAAGGATTCAACAATTTATTCTAATATTTATAAGATCGCCGCCAACATGAAATAGAGTTCTATTATGCATTGGTCAAACCATATTATCCAATCAACGATGAAGCGTGTCATTAGTTCCTATTTTAGGTCAACATAATGATGAAACAATTTATGTTTCATGTCTACGTATTCCATGCCCAAATGCTTTTTTGCTGATAAAACATGGTCAAACAGGTCAAATTGGATATATATCTATAATGAGAATGTCAAGGAAAATCTAACTGTCCCGTGGGACCAAATGGATGAAATAAAATACACATGACACGTACAATACTACATGTAAGAACTACAAATAAATCAAATATCCATCAGATGAATTTTTTTACAGACCCCCTAAAGATCAGAATATTTTCTTCCACCCTCTTTTTTCTTCTTTATTTTTTAAGGAAAATCACATGAGGGAAAGTACTAGGGAGAACTTGATATGTGTTAATAGAACTAGAAAAAAAATATAATGATTTGCATAACGGTTAAGCAAAAAGAGCAGCAAGAAGAAGCTAGTTGGGTTCAAAAGTAAACACAATGCATGCTAGTTTAGTAGCAATTATATCGTGATCAGCTTTAGTCCAATCATGAAGTCGTTCCTACAGCTCCGAGTGGCATAAGGAGGTTGTCTTGTTTCACACACTTAAGAGAACAACATGCCACTATGATATTGAATTGAGCGATGGAATATCAAATAAATCATATCATTAAAAAGACGTAAAGGAAAAGAATTCAGGAAAGAAACTCAACAAAAATTCTTATCCGCGTGGCTTTCTTTAGACGCTCTCAAGAAAACTTCAAAAGTTATTGAAATTGGAAGATGTCAATACAAGAACTCAATTATTTACCTTTGAAAGGAAAAACATAACTCAGATCAGAACAAAATCCCGATTTTGTAATAGGAAAACGAAACTTGATCTGACGGGCATGAAACATGTTAATCGAGATAGAATTCAATTCAGATTTCAAGATAGAAGAAAACAAGAGGGGGAAGCATTACTCATTCATGATAGCAATCGGGTTGCACTGCTGATCAAACAGAGCAACCTTCTTCGACTCGCCGATCCGTAGCTTCTGCGCATCGTCAATGGCAAGCACGATCGGGAGTGACATATTCACGACCGACCCGTCATCAAGTCGGAGCGAATTGAAATGAAGCGTTTGGAGGAACTCAGATTCTCTCATGAACCCGCGAAGAGGTGAAGCCCAACCTTCGCTGAGAACATGAACCCACTGAACATCAATCCGGGAGAGCTTAACCCTAGGCAAAGACAAAGCCTCCTTCTTCTTCAAATCCCTCTGGGACTCGTCCACGAGGAGCTCCATCAGCTTCCCGCCATCGGGTTCGATCAACCCGGAAGAAACTCTCAGCCTCCGGTGGGTCAGGGGCTTCGAGTTAAGAGCAAGCTTGACTTTGAAGGCAGGAACGAAATGAGAATCGAAGGTTTTGGAGACATTATGTGAAGGAAATGAGAGTTTGGTGAATAGAGTCGCCATGGACGCCATTGCAAGTGGAGACGAAGGCGTCGCCTAAGCAATAAGGTCGATTCATGTCGAGCTATATAAACAAATGGAAGAAAAGATGCAGTGGAGAAGGGTAAAAGCGTAAGTGTGTGGAAAAAAATTATGATTTTTGAAACTTATGATAATCAATTCATGGTTCATACAGACGAGCGAGGAATAGAGGTTATTTTACGGGACGAAGACAAAGGTGGAAATCGAGGAAATGGAGAAAAGAGAGTAGCGACAGGGACATCAGACGCCTTAAAGACAATGAACCTGGACACTTTCGTTACATACGGTAATTTGCTT
The DNA here is from genome assembly GCA_037074615.1 of Leucaena leucocephala. Classification (NCBI taxonomy): domain Eukaryota; kingdom Viridiplantae; phylum Streptophyta; class Magnoliopsida; order Fabales; family Fabaceae; genus Leucaena; species Leucaena leucocephala. The sequence continues at coordinate 8,069,472 of CM073533.1, read as the reverse complement.
TTTTTTATAAAAAAAAATTAAATAGTTTAGACACAAAATGAGGATAGAGTCTCAAAGTTTAAAAAATATCTATAAAAAATTAAAAAAAAATTATAAAATTATCTATTAAAAAAATTCTCATAATAATAATAATAATCTAATCTACCTCCTTATAAAATATAAATTTATTATTTATTTTTTGTATCACCTCTTATTAAATAAATATATTATTTTATTAAAAAAATAATTTACATTTTATTTTTTTATATAATACTCCCTCCTCTCACCCCTAATTATCAAAAATAAAATATTAACTTTTTAAATATAAAATTTTAATTTATTTTATATTTTAAAATTATAATATTTTAAATATTTATGTACGAACATATATATTAAAAGGTTTTATATCAAAGATTATTTAAATATATATTATTAAAAAGATATTTTAAAAAAATAAATATATAATTATTATAAATAATTAATTTAATTAATTTTTTTAATATACATAAATTAATTAAATAAATTTTATATTAACAACAGAATATAGTATTTCTTTTATATAGTTATCTCACTAAATCAAATTTAAGTTTTATCAAGTAACCCTTTTAAAAGTATTTTTAATATTTATACAAATTAAAACTTAAGATTTTATACTTAAGCCACAAGAGCTCTTCCATTAGAATCAATGCATATTAGTGTGTGTGTGTATATATATATATATATATATAATACTTCTCATATAATTAATGTCAAAATAATATTAAAGATATTTTAATTAATTTAAGCAAATTAAAAAATTATATAAATTAATTAATTATTTTTTATATTTTTAATATAAAAATTAGATAATTAATTTATGAATATTAGTTAAACTAGTTAATATGATTTGATTTTAAATTTTTTTTTAAGAATGTATATTATTATTATAAGAAATCTTCCTTATTATGAATACAATCAATAAAATATTTTAGAAAATAATATAAATTTAAAATATAAAATAAATTGAAGTAGATTAAAATAATTTTTTTATCTAAATTATATATTTAAGACTGAAGATACTATAATAAAATGATAGATTATATATCTATTTATAAATTAAATAAATTAATTTAAAAATAATGATAAATATAAGAGATAATTTAAAATAATATTTTAGATAAAATTACAAATAACTAAAATATATGACATTAGCAGAAGTCCTAGAATAAGAGTAAGAAGATATACCACAAAACGCAAACGAAGGAAAAACCTTAATCAAAAGAAAGGACTTCTTTTCAAGGCATTGAAAACGTTATACTTGAATCCTTTTCAAAGTCAATGAATACACTACTAACACAATTATCCCAGATAGTCAAGTAGGAGATTGGATTTGTAAATCCATACAAGAGAAGCAAGTACACATTTAATCAAAAAAGACAGATCATGGGTCGTTTGGTTCTTCCAAATGAATTCAGTGGGAGGTAATCCTTAAAAATATATAAAGCTATGACAGAAGTAAAATTTGAATTTATTAAATTTGTGTAAGATGTCTCACCCAGATACATTGGGTCGACAAGGTATACTCCCAGGTGCTGCATAATGGAATTTGACTAAAACCGACCTCCAACTCCAACTAGCTCTTATGACGACTAGAGGAGTGTGACCTTTTACGAAAGGTTTCAAGGAGAATGACAAATAGGGTCCACTGAAATAATGAATGAAGTCTCATGAAATCAAATAATTTCATTGTGGTGTTAAGTGGTTTATGTGACAGGACAGCTATGCTTGTCGTGAAATAACCAAACTGACCTTGCAGCGGGGATAATAATTTTGTAATTGATTTTGTGGTTAGAAGTTGTTAACTTCCATTCATTGACAACGAACCCGTCTTAATTTCTGAAGATGAGTTCGTAAAAAAAAAATTAAAAAAAATTGACTATGAAAAAAATAAAATTTTAATAATTATTACTATAATAATTTTTTTATAGATAAATTATCAAAAAAAATGAGATAAAATGATAATTACATAAAAAATAATTTTAAATTTATATTTTTTATTTGATATTAAAATAATAAATAATATAGACACATATATATATATGATTTATTTAGTAATTAATAATAAATAATTAAGAATTTATATTTAAAAATTTTATTGTTCTGTTCATAATTAAGATAACAAGTTTTAAAAAAGTAGCTTGCTTTTTATTTTATTTTTAAAATTCTTCTACAGTATCCAAAATAATCTTTAAATAAGATTTAGTATTATTTCTTTAATTTTTACCCCTGGATTAATTACTTATCAACATTTCATTATTTGCGAGCTACATCATATGAAGATGATCATCTATGTAGCTCCATTATCCGAGAGAAGTCTTCGAAGCACACAAACCCATCCCCGTTCTGATCAACCCCTTCTATAATGTGCCAGCAATCATCCAATATGCATCTTTCCTCTCCTATGGCCTTGAAAACTCACATAAGCTCTTCCGCGGAGATTTTCCCCGTCGTGATCCGTATCAAAAACTTCAAAGGCCTCTCTCAACTTGTCTGAATCGCAACATGGATCGCATGCCGACCTGGCTCATAAGTGCCTCCACACTGATGCACCCTCTCCCGTCGTGATCCACCTCCCTAAGCATCATTGTCGCCTCTTCCTATCTAGGTGGATCAGTTCCAAGTCGGGTCAGTAACGATTCCAACTTCCCCCGAGACAAACCCATCATTGTTTCGATCCATGAGCTTGAACGAATGAACCATGTCTAAGTGGAAATCAGGCTAATTAGAGGAGGAATCAGGCAAGATACTAGTAGGGGTAGATGAACCGATAACGCAGCTCGGAGCCTTGTGCATGGTCAATCTGAAGGGACGAAGACGACCTTCCGATCTACATAGGAAGAAGAACGATGACGTAGAACAGAATAGAAGCTGGTGGAGAAAACACGATCCACATCAAGAAGCCTTTAAAATGGAGCAAGATTAGTAATTAATTAATATTGAGTGTGTTGTCTCTTTACAACCAACTCCACGTATAAAAATAATATCAGATTTTTTTATCAAAATAAAATAATATAAGATGGAGACTGCGTACAACAAGCCGAACATATCATTATTGTTTTCGTAACAATTAAAGCATAATATATATATATATATATATTATATGATTAAAATATACAAAACTTTGTAAACTTTTAATTAGTTACATATAACTTTTTTAATTTTAAAAATTTAAATTAAGACTTTAATATTTTATATTTTTATTATGAAGCATGCATAGTTAAAATTAACAATTTTTGTCATCATAATTTTTATATTTTCAATTATATATGGCTTTATTTAAAAAAAACATTTGGCATTAGCATATAATTTTAATTTTTTTTAAATACTTAAAAAATATAAAACATTTAAATAACCCTTCTTGAAATGCAATTTAAATTATTATTTAAATACTTAAAAATATAAAATACTTAAAAAGTATGTAGAATATTTATTTGAGTATGTATTGTTTAAATTAAAAAATATAAACTCCTTAAAATTATATATAAATTCTCAAGTTTTATTTTTTTAATGATATATTTGGGTTTGAATCCTTCGTAGGGTTCTTCTTGGTAAAAGGTTTAGAAGTAATTTTCAAAACTTGCTGTGCTGTGAGTCATATAAATTTTGTTTTAATTTTGACGAGTTTTTAAAACTTATATGACTCACCTCGCCAATTTGCTTTTTAAAAAAAAAAAACACACAGAGAGGATAAAACAAAGTGGGTCATCTTGCCTGATTCAATGTTCGTTTTGATATGGAATATCTCCAAATTAATTCTTAAATTTTGTTTAATATTCTTTTAGTTTTAAATATATAAACTAATTAAAATTTTAATTAAATAGGTAAGAACTAAAAATTTAAAATTATAAATGAAATTGTATTTGTATTCTCCCCTGTAGAACTTTTAAGTTATTAGACTACAAAATTATTAGCTTAAAAATTTATTTTTATTCTAAATATAATAATTAAATATACATTATCTCCCATTTATAATTTTTCTAAACTATCCATACTATTTTCAAATGTTTTCATTAAAGAGTAATTTTGATACAAAAAATTTAAAAATGCATTTTAAAAAAATTAATATAAATAATTAATTTAACTAATTTTTTTAGTATCTACAAATTAGTAATTTAATTCTTATATTTAAGATGATAGAATATATGGAATGTATTATTTCATTTTATTTAAATGATAAAATGTCATTGCATACGTATGGTATGGACCATTTGTATTAAATATAATACTTGTGTGAATGGTTTGGTTGGTATCTCTCATTTGGAATTAATAAAATCAATCTAAGCTGAACAAAAAATTGGTTTGTCTATATATGTGTGTTGGGTAAGGAAACGTTATTGAATTGTGATGATACCAAGCAAATTGCATTATTAATAAAGTTAAAAATTATAATCTTCATCCATGAAGACCCTTATATTCATTCTACATATCATATGCAGTGCATATCTTGCATGTTTAAAATATATTAATAGTTAAGATAGACTAACAAAATCTGACACAATAGAAAGATGATTAATTTTTTAAAATTTAATATTATAAGTTTAAATTAGACTATATATATAAAAAATATTTTATTAGAAAAGATAAAATCTATTTCGATAATCTCTATGTCTTAAAAATGAGGTATTCTAGATTTTAAAAAAATATATCGATAACTAATATATAACATTTATATCATTTTTTTAAAATTATTTTTTTTTTTACTTTTTCAGATAAAGATGTAAAAGGGATCTTTCCATAACTATTTTATTTTAATTGTAAGTAAATAGAATAATATATTTTTGTTATTTTTAATTTTCTCAATTCTCCTCCTTATTCTCTTCTCTTTCTTTCTTTGACTTATATGCTACCAAACAATAACAATTAATCAATAGGCATTAGCCTTAAACCATCCTCGGCTACAAATTTTTAAATTTAAATATATATAAATGCTAAAAATATGTTTAAAAAATTATACCTGTTAATACTTAAGAAAAAATCAGCCCATACTTTTACTTAATTTATCTCATCCAGATTATGAAGTAGAGAACTCACGACTCCCCTTTTTTTTTGGTCTAATGAGTAAGAGGATGCATTTGACTTGGTTAACATAAATTGGCATAGGAGTCAATTTAATCTAGCAATACACCATAGAGTTTATAAAAATAAATTATATTATCTAATTTTTAATATAAAATTTACTTTATAGTACTGTAATTTATGGAAGTGAATGCCTTATTACCATCCATACACATGATCCAGAAACTGAACCTCCCTGCATTCCGTCTCCTTTCATTTCCTCCCACTTTCCATTGTCTTTTTCTCTGAAACAAAACCTGCCCCTCTTGTTTTTCTTTAATTTTCAAGCGTGGCCGAAGAGGATCGTAGTAGTTTTCCATGGTCAAGTAGGATAAGGAGGGACATTAACGGCAAAATGATTGATTCCCCCAGCATTGTTAATTAGCAGCATGTTTAAAAAAATATATCCTTATACTAAATATATAAATTAATTAAAAGTTTAATTTTAGTACTATTATTGTGTGTGTATATATATATATATATATATTGCTAACCCTTTAAATTACCTAGTATTATGTGTTGTTTTATATTACATAAAGAGATATTCAAACAATTGACTAATTCAAATCAAGTATTGATGAACAGGATGTTTCTTATAAAGGTGTTTTTTTTAACAAGGTGAAAATTCAACTTTAATTTTTTTACTTTATAATCTAGTCAGTCCAGTATTAAACTATAAGTTATAATTTCTTAAATCATAAATTTTTTTTTACTATTCTCAATAAGCATACTTCTCAAAATTTAAATTTATATTATTTTTTATATGAGATAAAATCACTTATCATTTCTATTAATTTTTTTATTATAATTTGCTTCTGTCATTCATATTCAATAGTGATGTGTAAGATTGGAAACCTTTTTAAAAACATATACTTAATATTAGCAAAGGAAAATGTTCTGAGTTAATGAATTTTAATATTTTATTTTATTTTAAAAAAATATTAAAAATGATTTATAAATAGAATTGTAAAAGGATATCATCTTGTGTTGTTTCGTCAGACGGTAGAAAAGCGAGGGTGTTACCAATGATCTTATGTCATGTGGCATGAAAGCTTTTTTAATAAGTAAGAGATCATGATTGATCCCTTTGTAATCTTTAATGCTTTGCGCTTATCATTTTAAATTTAAAAAAAAAAAAAGAACGGCCCCTAGTCCTCATAGGTACCATCGAAAACTGAACCTTCCCCCCTTTGCGTCCCCATTCATTTGTGCCCTTTTCCACGTCTTTTCTATTAGACAAAACGCGCCACTCTTGTTTGTCTTTCCAACCGACTTTATGGTTAAGTTAAAATGGGAGGGGAAAATAATAAAGAAGCACAACGACGGGAAAGGGATTGATACTCTGTTGTTAATTATTAATTATATTTAATAATTACGTTTTGCTTGGATGAGAAAAAATAGCTGGAGGGGAAATACACGGGAAAAATGGTGTTTTTTTTAATGAATATAAAAAAAAATATGAGTGACCAATTCTACTTACCATAATAGGGTATCTTATAAAACAATATATAAATTTAAATCTTAAGAAATTTATTTATAGAAAAAAATAAAAATTATTTATATTTTAAATTTTGAAAGAGTATAAATACCCTTGATTAAAATATATATAAAAAAAAACTAGCACTATTATTTACATTTAATCGGATCAGAATACCTCTTTATAGTTAAAAAGGGAAAATTGAAATTATTGGTACCTCATATGAAATTGGCGGACCACGACATTCTATTGCCATGGAGTAGTCAAGATCAAAAGCTTCATCGGTCAAAAGAAACCCCAAGAAGAAGCATCTTCTTCATCAATTCCCTCCAAGTCTCTCCCCACTTAAATCTAATTACATCCAATTAAATTTAAAATAATAATAAATAAAATCAAGCATATACCTAACTACCTTTAATTTATTTTTTAATTATAAAGGGCATTTTGATCTTTTAACAATATTCAAAAATCTCTATTCGTACCTCTTGGCTTGATTAGAAATTTGTTAACATTTTATATGTGAATTTGATTTTTGATATCTTAGTTGGATTTATTTGGGATTTTCCTATCCAAATAGAGGGGAAAATATAATTTCTCTTATGATTTTATTTCCTTTTAATTTTCATCTTCTTTTTTACTCACTTTTCTTTCCACTTAAATATAAAGTTAAGGTTATGTGTCATGTTTTAAAAAAAAATGTTGTGAACCAAGATATCCTTATTTGATCAAAAATCAAAACTAAACCTTTACAAGTTGAAGCTAAGTAGTAACAATGAAAAAAAAAATTGTGTTTTTGTTATTTAGAACTGCATTATTAACGATTTCAAATTAAACATATAGATTTTAAAAATAAAATACATACGAATTTTAAAATGGGACTTTGGATAATTATTTACTCTTGAGCTTCAAGTATTTTGGGTCAAATGATCCTGGTGTATATTAATATATGATTATTAATCAATTAATCAAATATGTATAATTGTATTCACATGAATCCACATATGTAATTAACACAAAGAAGAAGGCTCTTTTAGTAATAATGGATAGTGGGAATTGCTTTTGATTGACTGCCACTAACCTTAATTATTTTAATTAAATATCTAATCACACTCCATTATCTTTTTTCTAATTTCCAATTATTAACAAATAACAAAAAAAAATCAACTTGTATTGGCAAATCTTTTGTCCCACTGATACATCTTTTCCCTTTTGATTTTTTTATCAAGTTTCTTACGTCTATTTTATCAAGTTCTCTAATTTCACTTTGTCATGTGTTCTATTATTTTTAATATCTTAGTTTAACTTAAACATACATGAAGAAAACAATCCGGGTGGCCAAATTGGAGAATTTGATAAAATGAATATAAGAAACTTAATGTAAGTAAGATTCATTATTATATTTTCTCTGCAATAGATTAATCTTTCCCAATTTCATTAAAAATATGTGTTTTTTTATATTCTTGTTGGGAGACATCCTTAATTATGTTATATTCCAAGCAAGTTATCATTAAAAAAATAATGAAGTATAAAAAGTTTTGTAGTACTGTATTATATCTTTTGAAAAAAATTACTAATATTGTCATAAAATATTTTTCCTGATTCTCTTTTCTTGATATAATTTGATTGGTATAATTTTTCTATAATGTTGTAAATATCTATCAAAATGATTTGATAAGATTGTCTAAAATTAGTTTGTTATTCAGAAACATCTAAGGCATGTCATAATTTTCAAGGGAAAATTTTCTTTTAAAAGTTTTGTATGCTTAAACTATTATAAATTTTTCACACGAAAAACTATAAATAGAATTTAAACATATCTCAATTTTGATTATATATCTTAATATATAAGAATATTATGAAGGAAAAAAAAATGCATTGTATCAAATTTTCCTTAGCCATATTCACCAAAAAATGTCCCTTAGCGGCTTAGCCTTTTGATATTCATAATGGATCCAGCCCAAATAAGTGACCTAAGATATACGTATATGAATTGTATTGGGCTACAATAATATAATCCCATTTTGGTATATTCCATTACATTTATTTTAAACCCACTCGGATACCCATTATCAGTGGGTTCAACTAACGAAGGGTGAAACATATGACTATTTGAAGCGTGTTACATCCCTGAGGAGTACTATTTTATCGTGATTCCAGTCGCAATGCTTGAAGAGGCATCCTAGCTCCTGGATGTCTATATTTATACTTGAAGATAATAGACAACTCGCCTTACTCGGCATTGGTATCGCCTAAGAGGAAGGAAGACTTCGATATGCCCTTAGATCGTGGGTAAGCTAAACCCATTTTTAAAAAAATTTATAACAAAAAAAAAACCCACTCAGGTCACCTATGGGGATTGGGATTCTAATCTCTGCAAACATCATAACTCCTAAATGCTTATATTTACGACTGATAATAATTGACGGCTTACCCTATTTAACATTGGTATTGCCTATGAAGAAAGAAAACTTCACCATGCCTTTAAATCGTGAGTGGACATAACCCCTTTCTAAAAATTATTTATACCAAAAAAAAAATCACGTGAATTACCAATGACGGTTGGATATAGTGGAAGAGAATAGTATCTTACAACTTAATGAATCAAGGTTCGAATTCACGCTGTAAGAGGTTCTCATAATTAGTATTTGACAATATATCAAATATGATTGTCTTAAAAAGGATGATACATATACTCTATAAAAATGAAACGAAAAGAAATTAGAAAATGAAGGCACAAAGAATAAGATTACTCTTTTAATGTAATATTTTTTATGTTTTATTTTAATTGTTTAATTTACTAATAGCTCTCTCTCTTTCTCTCTCTTTTACTTTTCTAGTGAAAATACAAATTATTTTCATTTAGAAGCTCATTTCCTTTCCATCTCTTTACCTAATAAATATACGTATCAAACAACTGCTTAAGTTTCTCTTATGAAGACCGAGGTGATGGACCGTGCTCTCCTTCAGCCCAGTTGGCTTGGTAAACTTCTTTATGTTCCTCTTTTAAAGCCTAGATGAGCGAAGGTTTTTTTCCCCAGTAAACCTAGGATATTAATCACCAGAAGTAGTCTTTTTGCAATATAGGCTTCCGGAAAAGACTTTAACGTTAACGATGAAACCCTCTTCATATATACCGACAAAGATCGAACCTTTATTAGATGTTTGAAAAAACTTAGCTAAGTGGAGTTTGATCTTAAAAGCTTTTGCCAGAAAGAAGCCCATTGATGACATTGTGAAAACCTTAGCGGTGCCAATCTTGCTATCTGTCCGCGATCTTTTATTTGCGGATTAATTTGTTGAAAATGTTTTTTTTTCTTTTTTGATAAAGATTGAAAATGTATTTTGAAGACTTGGTTTTTACATTTATAATCCATTCTATTAAGCCTTTCCTCAAGAAATCAAGATACAGATCATATCATAGGGTAATATTAAAATGGCTAAGGCCAAATGTATTGTTTACCATCAATAAAAAAATAGATGGTTTCAAATCTAAAATTATGGTTCTATGTCTCTACATGGTATGTTTCTTGCTTCTTATTTTTATTCCTCCCCCCCCCCCCTCCCCTCCTTTTGTAGGTTTTGTTTGTTATGTTTTAGTGAAAATAGCTATGTTTCAAACCAAAAGAAAAGGTATTTAAGATGTTCAAACATGAAAATTAAATTCCATCCAAGTGTCAAAGCTTCCTTAAAATAAATAAAATCTTTATTCATGTTTTTATGATATTTTATTATTAAAATTCTTTAAAATATTTTACAAATATTTTAAATATTTTACTTATATATATATCTTAATAAACACGATATAAGAAAATATAAAAAAAAATATTTCCATCAAATGACGCATAACTCCTTCGATTTTCCAGTTTAAAAAAACATACTCGATTGCTTTCGGAGTAAAAAATATTATGATCAAAATCCCGTTGTCATAAGCCCATATATCCAGCATACACTTTCATTGTATGTCCAGTGGATTGGGCCGACACATCATAAGCCCATTTAAGCTTGGCCCAATTCACATGCATAAATGTCATTTATAACTTTATAGATGCTTTAAAATTAAGAAGAAGAACGTATCGTCCGTAGATTTCAACTGATAAAAGAATGAGATATATGACTATTTAGAGTGTATTTGATCTTTAGAAAGTATCATTTTATTATAATTACAGTTGCAGCGTTTAGGGAGGCATCATAACTCTTGGATGTCTAGGTTTACTCCTGAGGGTAATAGATAACTCACCTTACCTGACATTGGTATCACTTAAGAGAAAGGGAGACTTCACCCTGCCCTTGGATCGTGGGTGAGCTCAACCCTTATTCAAAAAATTTTATACAAAAAAAAATCAAAAGAAAAAACAAACTAATATAAAGTTCATCTACAGTGTCAGAGAATAGAATCCCGTTAAATATCTCTAGGTCTTTTAAATTTGTTAAAATAAATGTACAGTTAAAATAAGTAAATAATATCATTGGGTTGAAAATAATAATAATTTTAATAAAAATTGAATAATAAATAAAAAGTAAATAAATAAAAAAAATATTTAACTTTATATATATCAACATTATGATCAAAAGAATTTTGAAAGGAGCGAGCTAGATTCTTCCTCATGATTGTTCTTGTATTATTATTATTATTATTGCCTGACTAATGAATTATTACTATGTGAGTAACTTTTTCAGAAAATTGGAGTTTTTTTTTCTGAATACAAATGATAAAAGCAACGAAAATATTTTATGAAAGCAATGATGGATAAATTGGATATTATTATTATTAGTTATTAGTTGTACAATAATATATGGATTACTGTGTTACTATAATAATTGCATTATGAGGAAGAAATCAACTAACTCATCATATTTAATTTTCTAATAAATTATTGTAAGACGGTGGATTGCTTCTGCCAACTCCATATAAATTATAATCATGTGAAAAGCCCATGTCTCCACAAAGTGTTATGCCTTGTTTGGACACATATTTCAGCACATGATATCCAATGCAAGCTGCCCTGATCTAACTAGTGAACCGGTAAATCAATTTTTTAATTGATCTAATCAAGAGTTTTAGATTAATTAATTATATTGAATTTTCCCCCTCTACTAACTTAAAATGGTGTTATTTTGAATTGAAAAAAAATAAAAAATAGCAACTTTTTTATATTTATATTTTAGTATTTATGTTTTGTCAAGAGATGTCATATGGCATGTGCTTTTATATTTTAATTAAATCTTATTATATATTAACTTTTTTTATATTTTAATTAAATTATATTACTTTAATTATAATTATTTGAACTCAGTACAATTATAATCCAACTATTGACCCTTAAATTAGCATATCAATGTATTTAAGGATGGACCCGATTTTTCACTACCTTAATTCAACTTAGTCAAAATAAACAATCATTAAAAACAATAAAATTTGTCCATCAAATTAGACTGACAAGTTAAAAGTTACATTAAATCCATATCCCATATTAAGACAAAATTGACAACATACAAACATGATATATTATTATTATTAATATAATTAAAAAGAATTTTAACGACTTAAGAGAAGATATTAAGTTTAAACCTATATAAATATAAAAAATATTTTTAGAAGAATTAATCTAATTTAATTTAAAGATCACTAAAAGTGCCATATCTATATGTATACAGTGAAATATATTTTACTAAATTTAATTGAAATCAAAGCTAAAAGGCTGTCTTTTATTTTGAAAAAATAAATAAATAATGTGAATATAACTTCTGAAAACATATAAAAATAACTAAACTATTAAAGTTAACAACACAAATTATAATTTTTTTTTTATACAACAACTGGGTTCCCAATAAAAGTGTATGTACGAAAAAGATGAACATTGTAATATCATGCTAGGGTACCCTATACATAAAAATGACAAAGGGCAGCTTTTATATAAGCAATGTTTAGACTTTAATTTCATTGACCAACGAGAAAAATAAGGTACGTGGCTTATATTAAACCCTGCAAAGTGCAAACTTGTCTCTAATTATCAATTATCAATTATGTTAAAATAAAAAAGAAAAAGGTGATTCTTCAGAATTTCACTTTTACAGCCTCTTGTTGTACACTTTACTTTGTGTTGTCAGATTTTTCGTTTTTTCCCCTTTCCTTTTTTAAAAATAAACAGTACGTTTTTTGCTCCCTTCTAGTTTTGGCTGCATTAAAAATTTATCTTGTTCCTCTAACTTTATATAAAATTTTCTTTTAATCCTTTAATTTTATAAAATATTTTTCAATCGTCTAACCTTAACAATATTAATCTTAAATGATGATTTGTTAGTGAATTATTATTATTTTAAAAAATTAAACTTTATATGTCAATATTTAAATTTTAATGTTAGAATTTTTTTGTTAATAAAATTAATGTTATCAGTATTAAAAATTTAAAAATATACTTCATAAAATTGAAGAATAACAATAAAATTGTGTAAAGTTAAAGGATTAAGTGTAATTATTTTTTATTTTATAAGCATTAACAATGGATGGAACAAATTTTTAAGTGTTGATAACTTGATATGTGTAATAACTAATAAGACCTAAGCTAACTCCTAATGAGCTCGCCTCTTATATGGATTAATTTTATATAGCATTTGCATTAAAAATTAAAAAGTGGGTTAATCATAAGTATGTCCTTAAAAATCAATTTTAAGTATTTATTATTAAATTAAATTTTAAATGTGATACTTATAAAAAATAAAATTATTTTTTAATTCAAGAATAATTTCAATAATAATTGTTTTATTAAAAAAACATATATTATTTATAATCTTATCACATTTTCTAAAAAATTGGCCAAAAAAACTATATATTTTAGAAAATTAATTTATAATGGTAGAGAGTGAATTAAAAAATTTTAAGATTAAATTGAAAATAAAGCGGACTTTTATCTTATCTCAAAGCAAAGTAATGTGAGAGTATATATTTATCTTAAAAGTCACAAAAAGCAAGTTACCAACTAGGAAACAAAACACATGCGTGGTATAGGAGATTTAAATTAATTTTATTTTTCCCCCCTATACTTTTAACATTTATACTTATCCCCTCCAATTGATATATATATATACAACCTTTTCAACCTTTTTCTCTAGTTATTGAAATAAAAGTGGCAAAAAGGAGTGGTAGGCATATGAGTGATCTAAAGCAATAATATCTTCACATGAAAGTGTGTAATATTGCAAATTTGGGTTAATACATATGGTCAAGAATAGAGAAACCAAACAAAAACTCTTGTGGTAACCATAGGCACATATTTTTTTTTAGCTATCTAAAGTATTGGTTGGTGGGCATTTCTTTCTGAAAATATCCCTCAATGCTCAAGGGTGAGGGACTAGTGGAGGAATTGGAATTGGATAAAACTATTTGAAATTTAAATGTGTCATAGCGATAGAGTTGAACTTTTATCAGCATTGTAAATATGTCATGGATATTCTATCTATCATAAATATACTACAAATTATATCAATTATTAAATTAATTGAGATAATAGTCTAAGGGTCAATAGTTTAGCTGTAGTTGAATTAGGAGTCAGTCTATCATAATTAAAATAATATAATTTAATTAAAATATAAAAATTTAGTAATAAAAATATAGTATAGTTGATAGATGATTGGTTCTCTTCAATATGATATCATATATTCGAATCTGTATTAATAAAAAATATTTAGTTTGAAGAAGTAAAATCATCTTAAGTAATCCCTACACCAAACAAAATAAAGTTATTAAAGTAAAAATCTGATGGACTATTTTTGTTAATTAAAAATGGCATCTCATGCTCAATAAGAGAAAAAAATATAAATATAACTCATATGATCAGCCTAAAACTATTGATTAGATTAATTGAAAAATTAGTTCATCAGTTCATTAGTCTAATTATCCTAATTGGGTTTTAATACAATAGAAGATAGGAGAGGGAGTGATTCTCATCCAAAACATATGTTTTGTGAAAGAAAAGCAAAGGGAAAAAAAAAGAAATTGTGGAAGACAAACTTAATTTGTGCATTAACAAAAAAGAAACAAATGTAGATATAGATAAAAATAAAGTTGAGGGAGAGGCATGTATGTATGTAACTATATATGTGTTTGAGGTTGGAGAAGAAGGGAGATAAAGTGGCAGTCAAAGTGAAGGGAAAAAGAAGAGGATGACGTTTAGCCTTTAATCTTACAAACAAACACACAGCTTTCACTAACCGCCTCATTGGTCCCATCATTCCTAAAAGCCTTTTGTTTTTCTTTTCTTTTTAAGATAAAAAAAGAGCCTTTTGTTTTCTCCAATAAAAATCTCTTCTTACAATAAAGTGATTCAATCAAACCCAACCCCTCTCTAAAGTTTCTTGCACTTTTTACGAAAATCATACTTTTTCCCCCTTCTTTCATTTGTAGGGTTCCTATCTTTTATGTATCAACCTCTTCTTCAACATTATTGCTTTCATGCCAAAACTCACATGTGCCTTCCCTCCACCCCCACCCCACCCTCTCTCTCACTCTACAATTCAAAACGCTCAAATACTTTTCTCACCTCACAAATTTCTTTATTTTTTAAATGACGTAGCATACCCCTTTCACTTCTTAGCTACATATATATAATAATCCTTTAGCTCATCTGATATTTTTTCTAAATATATAATAGCAATCAACTAATTCGAATTAAGATTTTACGACTAATATGTCTATCTTCAAGAGTCTTTTTTATAAGGTAAGATTAATTTATATATATTAAAAAAATAGATAAATTAGTTATTTATTAAAAATTGTGTTTATTTTTCTAATGTACCCATTATAATCATTTACATGAAAAGCTACTTTAATAAAAAAAAACTCATTTAATTAATATATGTAACTAATAAAGAGAGTAAAAAATTATAAATTTATGAGATAAAATCAATTAAAGTATTATATTTATGATTAAAATAAATCTTTTTACTAGTACTTATTAAGATTATTTTCTTAAGAAAGATACATGGAAGTATGAAAGTCATTTTAATTTTTTAAGATTATTTGTACTTATAATCATTTTGGTTAGATTATTTATTATATGTATTCTTATATTCGATATTACCTGACTATCAATTAGTAGAGTTAAATAGTGATGATTTTATCAACAACCTGTCAGTTGAATTGGTGAATTTAAATTCTGATAAACATATTTATTATAAGAAGTAAAACAATTTTACACTATAAATTTTAAAAGAAATTAGTTTATACTCCCACACTCTCATTAAATAAAAAAAAGTATGATTCTTTGAGCATTGATTTGTTTTTTATTTTTTTTTAATTTAAGTTTAAGCTTGAAAATAGAAATGATTTTTTTAAACATAAAAAGTTAGGAAAATTCGATATCAGTCTCCTATTAAAATTAAAATATAATTTTAGATATTAGAAAGTACTTACAAAAAACTTATAAGATCATCTATTTAAAAAAATTTTATAATAAAAATTATATTTTTATAGGATATGAGTTTATTTTTTAAAATTTTAAAGAATAATGGAAATGATTTTATAATTGACAACAAGGCATGAATCGGGAGCCCAGATTCCAGTACGGAAAGAGGGTTACAGGGGCCCACGCCAAAAAATACTCAGAGCCCATGGAGTTCCGGGATGCAAGTGGGGCCCAAATGGGCGAGACAACTTAATGACAAAAATAGTGAAAGGACGAAAATGCCCAGCTTGGGTGATTCTGAGATTGACATCAGCCAAACACTGAAACGGCATCTGTTTTCTCCCCTCTCTCTCATCCTTCATCAGCATTGTGAATATTCTTTCACCTCTTACGTTTTTTGTACTATTATGCTGTTTCCCACAAATCTCTATTTCACCTAATTTAATTTAATTATTAACATTAGTTATTCATATTTTTTCAAGGAATTGAAATTTTCTGCAGAATTTCTTTTCCATCCATTTTAATTGCTGTATAAGGAATGATGGGAATGGGGAGGCAACTTAGATGGTCATGTTTGGTTCAAAACAATGCAATTTTTGAAAACATGTTGATTTTTACCAAAGTTTTTTAATAAATTTTATAATTTTATTAACTGTAATGTAAAAAGATTTAAAATAAATTGTCTTGTTTTTTAGTATTAAATTAAATCAATAAAATTATTTTGTATTGAATATACACGAAATATTTTTACATGTTATAGAAAAATTAAAATATTTTTACTTTATTTTTTAGTAAATATATGTAGAAATTTAATTCAAGATTTGATAATAAATATTTTAATATGTTTATTCACTAAGAATACTCTGGTTATAAAATTAGTTTTCCTTTTCATTGTTATATTATTTTATGGAACCAAACATAACATTACAAAAAATCTGAAATCATATCCAATAATCTGAATTATTAAAATTTAAATGTTTATTTGGACCAACGACTTGAAGTCATAATCTAACTCTTAATTTTTCTATTTATAAAATAAATATACAAAAATAATTTTGTCTAAATATTTATGAATGTACTTATTGATAACAAATATAAACAAGTACTAAAAGAAAATATTAATAATTTTATAATTTAGTAGTATGTAAATTCCTTTTAAACATATAATGTCTTAATTAAGAATTTTTTATTAGAATGATATATGTGTTTAAAAAAATTGTGAGCTCAATTTCTCTTATAATTTTAAAATAATGATATTTGCATCTTTAATTAAAAATAAATAAAATAAGATTCACGATCATAAATGAATTATTCCCCAAAACGAAGGGACATTGGACAATTTCCAGGGAAAGAGGGACAAGGTTTTTGACCAGACTGGAAAATGGGAAACTATTTATGGGAAAAAGAACTGACAGAAGCAAAATTAAAAAGCAAAAGCTTGATACTCTTACTACTGCACTTGCAGCTTTGCCCCATTTCTCAAACATGTCCCTGCAAATCTCAAAACCCTAAAATATGATTTTCTGGGGAATCCTGATGTGATATTTAACCAAACCCTCTTTTCTAAACTTCATTTCACTCTTTCTTTTCTCTTTATTTCTTTGCTTTTCTATCTTTCGATTCAGGTACATTTTAATCGACATCTTTTCTTGGACTTCTGTCGTTTAATTCTTGCCGTGCTTCTTCAAGAAACTAAACGCTGTATTTTGATATCTTATATAAAAATCACTATATTAAAAATCGGATCGAATAGACTCACCAGTTGAATTGTAAATAGGATTTATTATCAATTCGATTTTAATTAGAAATTCATGTTTAAAATGGGACTAAAGTTAAGCAATTATACCAAAATTTGGAACAACTTTTGAAGAATCGAAAGGGTTTGGACTAACAGAAAAAAGACAAAAAAAAAAAAAACCTCTCATAAAACTTAATAGATTTTTAAATCATTTGCAGCCAAATTATATCATTTTTAAGAAAAAAATTATAATAGGAGTATATTTGTGGTGCTATTATGTTAACAATTAAAATTAATATGAATTTATTATATATTATTATAAATTTATATAATTATTTTTATTTAATTATTATATCATATTTGTAATTGTTGATTTAACTAGTTGAACTATGACAATTAACCTTTTCAGTTTGACATATGATCTAGCTTTTGAAACATTGCAAAAGTTTTATTATGAATTATTAAATTTAACTTGTTAATTTATGAACATGCCATGTGATTGAATAATAGGAGTTTACTGACAATGCCACTTTATTACAAAAGTTTTATTGTGAATAGACTTATGAATTTTTAAATAGTATTATTTTAAACTCTAAGCGTGTGTTTGGGAAAGCGTTTGGGAATGGATTTTGGAGCAAAACCTCGGTTTGAAAAAATTTCACACAAACATCAATTTTTGTCCAGAATTGATTTTGGGCCAAAACCTCGGTTTGTAAAATTTTTTGCCAAACAGCCATTTTCCTCCAAAATTGATTTTGGGCAAAACCTCGGTTTGAAACTATGGTTTTGAAGAAGCTATTTTTCAATAGATTTTGGAACTGGAAAAGAGCTTATAGATTATCTAATTACTATTTTACCCCTACTTTTTTCTTATACTCTCTCTCCTCTCTCCTCTCTCCCCTCTCTCTCCTCTCTCCTCTCTCTCTCCTCTCTCCCCTCTCCCCTCTCTCTCTCCTCTCTCCTCTCTCTCCTCTCTCTCTCCTCTCTCTCTCTCCTCTCTCCTCTCTCTCTCCTCTCTCCTCTCTCATACTTTAATCAAATCATACCCTTTTTAGTAATTTATTAATATAAAAAGTGATTCTACTATTAATCATCCAAACATCTCTATTTACAAAATCTATTCTTCTCATAATCTATTCTTCCCAAAATCTATTCTCCATAATCTATTCTTCCTAAAATCTATTCTTTCCAGAATCTATTCTCCCATAATCTATTTCCCAGAATCTATTCTTCCCAAAATCTATTCTCCAAAAACTAATCCAAACACACCCTAAATATAAGAGTTAAATTGTGAGTTTACTTTAGATTGTAAGTCTATTTTAATCTTAAATATAATATTTTAATTTAATTTATTACTTAATATTATAATCTTCATCTAAATTATCTCTATATGACGGTATATATTAAAGTAATTTTTTACTAAGGGTAATTTAAATATACAGGATTAAAATAGGGTATTTTAATAAAATTAACATACAATTATTAGAAATAATTATTTTAACTACTTTTCTTAATCTACCTAAATTAGTTAAGTATATCTTATATTAATAAATTGTTTGGATCTGCTATAAATCGTAGTTTTAAAAGGGCTTTTGGCTCAAACCTTAGTTTTAGGAAGTTTTAAAATAAACAGTCATATTTATTAAAAAAGTCTTTTGGATCAACCATAGTTTTGGATAAGTTACTATAAATAATTTTTGAACAGTAAAAGAGCTTATAGACTATTCAATTACTATTTTGCCCCTATTTTTTCTCACTCTCCCTCCTCTCCTCTCCCTTCTCCCGTCTTCGGTCTTCTTCGTCGTCGCCCATGGTTGTGGGTCGTGAGTCACTCCTCTTGCTGACATCGTGGGTCTTGGGTCGCTCCTATGGCTCTTCCCTCATCGTCGTCATGGGTTGATCTTCTGACTCCTTAAATCTGGAAGTCGATGAGAAGTGGATGATGGAGAAAAATAAAGGCAAAAGTTAGTGTCAGCATCTGCATTATCGTCGGGGTTTACCAACATCAGTGTCATCATTGTCTTTGTAGTGGAAGAAGCGTCGACATTGTTGATGCTAAGAAAAAATAAGAGAGAGAAGGGGAAATAGAAGAAATTGATTTTTTTTAAAAAAAATATATCATTTATAATAATTTACCAATCATAAAAATCTTTATAGTAATAACTATCTAAACACCAATTTATTCAGAAATATTTTTTTTATAAGCTCTTATCTATAATTTTTTTTTAAAAGCTGTTCAAAAACTATTTTCTAAAAGTCTATATAAATAAGCTTTAAATACTGGAAGTAATACATGTTAATTATATTCTGTGATTGAATAACAATAAAGATTTGTTAGAGAGTGTAACTTCATTGCAGAATTTTTGTTATGAATATCTAATGCGGACTTATGAATTGTTAATTTTTAAGCTTAATTTAGCAATTCACAGGTCTCTTCGCAACCAAACCTTTGCAATGAAGTGTTATGGTAGTCGAAGCTTTGGCCAGGTGGCAGCTAGTCATCAGCAAATGTGGCTTTACAAGAGGAAAAAACATAAAGGTGGCTTTGAAATAAAAAGGGCAGGGTAGTGTGATAAAAATATTCATAAATTTCAAATTGCGTCTATTACTCAAATAAGGATTTATTGAATTTATTAACTTAATCCAAGATTTCCCCATTTTTAAGTGGCTTCAATTTCCATAATATTTTAAAGATTTGCAATATTTAGGTATAAATACAACTTAAGTTCATAAAGTAGGACTTCTTTGTTAAAGTAACACGTGGTTACAAGAAAACACTAACCAAAGAGACCCATCATGATGCGGGATTACAGGCGTGCATTGGTGGACACAAATCTATACAACCTTAAATAAATAAATTAACTAATAGGGTTACTTAATCAAGTCTCATTCTAATTAATAAATTAAACAATTAATTAATTAAAGATTAAATAAATTTTAACAAGACTCTATGTGGGGCATGTGTCATGTGGGGAAGGGCCAATCCTGCTTCATCATGGGGAGAATTTCATAAACATTAATTTCTTATTTTATTCTATTCTTTTCACCATAACCTTCACACACTCTCACACACGCACGTGTATGTGACTATCCACGACTTGTCTTTCCTAATATTCCATCTCTACCATCAACACTTGTCGTTTCTGAATAAATTTACTTTAAATTATGTTGATATTTGTGGAGATTATGATTTTATTCTGTTTTAGAAATTTCCATTACCAAAATGATAAACAAAATATTTTATCTTTCTTCCAATATTATTTATTTTGGGAAAATTGCATTGGGCCCCACTTAATTGACAAGATTCAAACCCATTACTTTTATTTAGTTTTTTTTTTTAAAAATAGCATTAAGTCTCAACTAATTCAGAAGCACGGGTATAAAAGTCTTTTTACAATAATTTTTTAGCTAAACCATATCTTTAATCATTTATTTTCACACAAGATTTCATTTTAGCCCTGCAATTTTTTATAAAGCATTTTAGTCTTATAACTCTAACCCGGTTAATAACACTATAATTCTAAATATAAATAAAATATTTTCAAATGATGATATATTAAGTTTAATTTTAAAAAATAATGATAATTAACACAAAATATCCTTTGAAACTAACAATATTATGATTAAATGACTGCAAACTACTTTATAAAATTAATGTACCAATATCAAATCTTATATAATATTACACCGCTTAATATACACTTTTGCATAATTTTTAATATACACTTTTATATACTTTCTCCATATACAAAGATTGAACTAGATTTTGCATGTGAAAAATTATTTTTTTAGGAGAGATAAAATATATTCATGTGATTTTTATATATTAAAAATATTAATCTTTTAAACTATCAGTTAAAGGATATTGCCTAATTTATACTAAAAAAAAGACTAAACTTAATATCATATTATTTAAAGAAAACATGTGCCGAATCAGCAAAACCATCTACAATTAGTTTTGAATGTTGCATTCAAGAGAACTAGACATCAACCACTTGAAGTAATCGTATAGAGAATCTAAGCAAAATCCTCTACAATCATGTGAAAAACACAATTTTCAAAACTAAAATGGTAGAGAGAGACATAATAAGCTGATGTCCTTTTTAGATATGCACCACTATATGGAATGATGCTTCGTTTGATGTGTGTGTGTGTATAATTTATTTTGGATAATTTTAACTCTAAATTGGGAATCAATATGGTATCATTGGAAACACTCCAAATTAAAAACGATTCCTTTAAGTGAGTTGAAGAGTCGCCTTTTTAGGTAAATATCAAAGTGTCACAAATGGCAAGTGAATATATGGAATGCCTTCAAAGTGCTTTTTTCTAACAATTAAAAAAAGGAATAAAATGTTAATGGATTATGTCTATAATTGATAATAGAAAGAGATAATGATAATTAGGTCCCAAAATATCAATTTAATATCAATTATATTTTCTATAATTTTTTTAAAAAATGTATAAATATTAATTTAAATATCATTATCTCCCGAAATATCAATTTAATATCAATTATATTTTCTATAATTTTTTTTTAAAAAATGTATAAATATTAATTTAAATAGTTGAAAAAGAATTTCAACTGTAAGCTGTAATTACTAAAGTATAAATATAGATTTATAATTGGAACTCTTGAATTTGTAAGGGTCTGACTTTTTTATTTTTAATTAATTTTATTAAAAAAATTGTTCAACTTAACTATAATTAATTAAATGGGAGGGAGAAGAAGAAAAGCAGAGAACAACATTGCATTGAGGGTGAGATGGGTGGGAATCAAAGGCAGCAGCATTCGCAACGGAGCATTGTGTTGCGTGTGTTGTGTGGCATATTGGGATGTGGTGTTTGGTGGGGCCCATCACATCCCTCGCTTTCACCTTATTCTTCCTTTGCTTCGGAACTCCCGCCTTTCACCACTCCCAACTATCATCCCCTCCCTAATGTGGGGGGCAAAAAATTAAATTACTGCTACTATATTTTAGGATTAATTATTTCAATTATTATTTTTTTTAGTAACATATAAGCCGGATCCGGCGTACATATTATTAAAATAGATTTTATTTTTTTAATAATTTTTTATATACACATAGTATAATTTAAATCTATAATATTTTTTTTATAAAAGAATTATATAAATCTAACATCAATTTTTTTATAAAAGTGAGGGTATTGTTTTATAGTTCAAAAAATACTTAAAAATAATTTATAAAATTTATTATTAAATAAATCTTCACAACAATAACATGAATTAAAATTTATATCTTTATTGAATACGAACATACTTTTTATTATATATATGATAATTTTTATTGGTATTTTTATATCTATAATATAATGTTTGATGGGCCTATGCATTATAACATAAAAAATATACTATTATGTGTTTGACCACGGTTTATAAAGCTCAAGTTCGCTTTTTTACACACTTAATTTTAATATCTGTATGTTTAAGTCACCTAAAATTGATTTTTTTGTAAATATTATAAATTTTAGAAAAAAATTATTAAAAAATTTCTTATTACAAAATTCATTGCAAAAAATATTTAATAACTTAGGTTCTTGAGTTAGTATAACTATTCATCAACGGTATACCACATATTTTTAATTATATATTATATATTTTTCATTTTATAATGAGATTTTTTCAATAATTTTCCCCCACTTTTAAGATGCAAAATCTTTTAACTTAAATTATACACATTTGCTCATACAGTGAAGTTCCAATATAACTTACGCCTTGGTCATATTATGGCTTACTATTTATATGGATATGGGTTTATAACGTCTAAATATGTGAATATATATATATATATATATATATATATATATATATATATATATAATATTTGGTTCTCAAAGATCCCCCTCTATGGCCTACTATTACTATTCTATTGTGGAGTCCACTATTCCACATTGCACTAAAATATTAATAAAGCAAGGTAATGCTGGAGAATAGCAAATCCCTAAGCCCAAACAAACAAACCATGCCCATCCATCTATCCTCTTCTTGTCCCTAATCTAATCCCCTCCACTTTCATCTTTTTGGGTGAAACTTGGGAATTTTTCTATTCCTCTTTTCCTATGCCCCTCCAAAACATCCCCATGCTTCCTTAATTTAATCAACACAATTTCCCCCTCCCCTTCTCTCTCTTTTCACACACATCCACAACACGTGTGTGCTTTTGTGTTGTGTGTGGAGGTAATGATTTGGTGCGTTCATTGTTTTTGTGGAATCTTGTGAGCATGCACCCAAGTGCCATCATCAAGCTTTGTTTTTGCCCTTGCTTCTTCTTGTTTAAACCTAATTTAAGCCTAGATACAAGATTTTGTGTTAATTTTATTTTCCCAATGTGAAAAGGGGTGGAATTATTTTTTTTAAAAAAATAATAATACGTTTGTGTGTTAATTTTCATCCCTTAGGATGTGGTTTAGTCCTAGAGTCTATGGGAGCGAGGGTGGTCCTGCCACTATTATGCCTTCTGGCCCTAAAGTCCTCATGCATGTGTGTTGTTGGGATGTTGGGGTCAAACACATAAGCTCATGTACTTTCATCTATCTTCTTATTTCTCTTGGGTGTAGAAAACATTTTATATTAAGAAGCAATGACTTAAATATATAATAATTTAATCAAGGAGCCCATAGTTCAATTAGTAAGAGTGTTGTATTAATGTAAATATATATCTCGTATTTGAAGTCTGCATATATAGATGCATTAAATATTCAAAAATATTGTTGCCTCAAAGAGTCCCACTTGATTTAATTTATATTAGTCGAAATGATACTGGGAATTTTTAGAAAAAAAATCATGTTTAAAGAGTTATTTTCAATTAAAATTTGAATCTGGCTTAATAATAATATATGATATATAATTGTATAAAAATAATAATTTAATAGATCATTGCCATTTTAAGATAGATTTTCTTTTTTTATATATAATTATCTTATTTAGTCATATTTAAATATCGTCAAGTTCAATTAAAATAGTTATCTTAAAAATATTTTTTATATTCACACGAATTGAATTTTGATAATTCATGTTTAAGCAGCCAAATACCCTTATATGAATATCAACGCCTATTAGTAAGATAGATTTTATATTTATAAAAGATTTTGATATAATAATTATGTCAAATATGAAATAGAATGAATAAACCATACTCTAGAACGTAAATAAAGTTTACTACAGATTTTAATCTCCTTTTAACTCTAATTATACATTAAGGTAAAGATTCATACCTTAAAATAAAGTACATATTTGTTAAAGATTATAATTATTACATCATCAATAGTGACTCCACTCAACTCAATGATCTCCATTTTAGTTCCAAAACCCTAACATTCACACACAAAAAGCCAATAATGGCACCTAAAAAGCAGAACTGAGAAGTGAAACATGGGATGATAATAGTGAAATGAATAGGGATATTGAATTGAATTTCTCGCTTGCTTTCTTTCTTTCTTTCTTGCATAGCCTTGAAAGGTAATACTCAATTGTGTTCTTGTGGGTTTTCTTTTTCAGTCAACAAGTAATGATCCTCACACCTCATTCCCAATCACTATCTTCCAATTTACAATTGATTGCCCTTTGATCATGTCTTGTTGATTTTCCACCTTTGATATCATTTTTTGTGGGTCCCCTTTATGGTCCAAGTCCAATTTGTTATCATTTTCAATTCAGCCATTTTATGAAGCTTTCGAGCAAAAGCCGAAAGCCATTTTTATCAAACTTGGACTTCTTCCCTCTCTTCCTTTCTTACTTAGTTTTTACATTGCTCAGCAGATTCAATCGGAATGATTTTCTTGACCCAAATTTAGTTTTAATTCTTAGATAAAAATTTGATATTTTATTTGGGAATTTAATTTTTGAATAGAATTTACTCATCAAAATTTAATTTGAACAAAGATTGAATTGTTATTTATGTAATATTAAATTTAAATCATAAGCACTCCATGTTAGATGTTGACATGTTGTACATGATTTTTATTGTTTTTTTTTATTTTTAAATTTTGTTTTTCACACGAGTGAAACCTAATCTTACATATTTTATTAAATTTATAATAACAATATGTTGTGTCCAAAAAATTATGCTAACCTCTGTCTTTCTTCTTCTTCTGAAAAAAATTGTGATAAGCTATATTTTATTATCGTGTTAGAATTTCGAAAACAAATCCATTGTTAGATAGCCTCATTTTTTTTCCCTAAATCCATATTTTGACAGATTTCACCCAAAAATATTATCCAAATAGTGTCCTTTTTTAGAAAAAAAAAAAAAAGTGTCCTTCTTTGTCCCTTACCCCATAATCCAATGATTAGTGTAAGCCGCACCCCACAATACAAAAGCCAAGTTTCATGATCATGACCCCACTTTGTGTCATATCACCTCAACAGAGTGGGTCCCGCTAAGGCCCCCATCATAAGGCAGAAGACCGCGAAGTACTTAATCATGGCTGCAGTCCAAAAATACGTGAAGGATTTATTTTTTTTAGAAGAAAAAAAAAAAAGGAACACGAGGGAGGGAGTGTGGACCCCAGATGCTCAAGGTCCATTGAATCGACCGTTACGAGGCTTACCAAAGCAACTCAGCGCCTAACTGGATGGGCAGACGTAGAGACCACACTCACCACCACTAATACAATTTTTATACAATTTTTTTTTTTTAATCCTTTTTACATATTTGTTTTCTTCAAAAAACTCCCTATTAAAAATTTCATATCATCAACATCCATCTAGACAAAATTGGTTAAAACTATCGCTTGAAAGTTCTATTGGATACAACATATTTTCAGCAGCACAATTTTTTATATAATATATCTTTAAATATATATAAAAATATATATTTTAAAATTATATATATATATAATTAAAAATAAATTATACCCATCTAAAAAAGAGTTATATCTATTTAAATTTAAATTTTATTGACTAATAATATTTTTAAATAAATATTTTTAATTCATTTTTTCAGTAAACTATATTGATTATTGACTATGAATAATATGCTATTTATATATATATATATATATATATATATATATATATATAAACACGCTCTTTTTGTTACGCTTTAAAATTAGATTATAAACTTATGTGTTACATGATGTTGAAACTGAGATTTTTTTATTAAGTTATGTTAGGTAGAATAAAATATCAATTATTTTTAAATAAACGTTGCATTCACACGCATTCAAATTAAAACCTCATGTTTAAATAGTTATTTTTTTTATTTGACTAACACCGATTGGTAATATAACTCTTTTTTAAATATATATAACATATTTTTAACTGTATATAAAATTATATATTTTTTTTTAAAAATATATAATTAAAAATAAATTATATAAAAGTAATTATATTTATTGAATATGAGTTACATCCACCTAAACTTAGATCTATCCCATTAATAAATTTTTTAAATAGATACTTTTAACTAATTTTTTTGGTAAGCTTTATTGCTTATACTATAACTAATATACTACTCCCTCAATTTTTAATTATAAGAACTAGATCCGAGTTTGATTTATATCTAAATGTAAGGCATAAATTTATTTTATTTTTAAAAAATATTTTTTTCTAAATATATCTCTATATAATTATACATATTAATAAGGTATCTATTAATTGTATTTTAAATACATATAATTAAATATAATATTTTAAAGAAACTACTATACCATCATTATAATTAATTTATCTAATTTATTTAATCTACTTAAATTAATTAAATTAATTAAGTTGATATTATAATTAGGAATAAAATATTTATAAAAATATACTCCTTTCTTGTTACACTTAAAAAATTAAATTTTAAACTTGTTTCTTGCATAACGTGGGAACAGAGACTTTCTAATCAAGGTTTGCTATATAGGATTGAAAGATAAATCTTTTGCAATTAAGGTTTGCTTTATACGTAAAATTCGAAAATCAAACCCCTAACCGCTTATTCCAAATGAAAAAACCTTATTATTCACGTAAGCATGGATAAAAATGACGACCTAATTATAATTATCATGATATATATATATATATATATATATATATTAGGCTAGTTTATTCGACTGATATGGTATTTAATAAAATAACTTTAATTATTCCCTATTTATGAATATTATTTTATTCTCACTCTGTTTTAAATATAAGAGCTAAATAATGAGTTAATTTTAATATTAAATATACAAATATAATCTATTTTGACTTATAAAATTATCATTTTCTCACAAAGTATCCTTACATGATTATGCATATCAAAGAAATTTTTATTAAAGGTGATTCAAATGTATATGATTAAAGGAAATATTTTAAAAAAACTAATATATAATAATTATAAATAACTAATTTAATTAATTTATTTAAACTATTTAAATTAGTTAAATAAATCTTATATTAAAGTATGGTTCTTAATATAAGAGTTAATTAATTTAAAAAATAAAAAAAATAAAAAAATTAGTTAATTATAACTAAATTTCATCATTTAAGATAAATTCATATTCCCTCATCCATTAATATAAAATTTAATTTATAGCATAATTAGTTTAGTATTTATAATTAATTAATTTATCATATTTATTTATATAAAAAATTAATTAACTATTATATTAAAGATTAAATTAAAGATATTAATTATATATAATAATTACAATGCATGTTTGAATTTTGTAGCCTTATGGCAAGGTATATTGACTCAATTAAGATCGCACTACCTTGGATTTTTTGTATAAATTCTATTTAATTAATTTAAATAAATTAAATTTTTTAATTTAATTAATTATTTATAATTATTATATGTTAATATATCTAAAATATTCTATTCAATTATATGTATTTAAACTATTATGAATAAAAAATTCTTAATATGTATTAATCATATAGAGATATTTAAAAAAAATTATAATTTTAAAAAATAAAAATAATTGATATCTTATATTTACATATAAAATAAATTTTTTATTTAATTCTTATATTACTATCGGAAGGAGGAAATGGTAATAATTGTAGTTACACGAGATTGAACTGACAATTTGCCACTTACATATGGAAGCTGGTTATATCTTGAAAATGTTGAAACCCCTAAAAACAACTAATTTTCATTTTAGTATTTATATGATTCATTTTTACTTTATTATGCATACTAGATACAATAAGCTATTTAATAATTGAAAATTAAAAATGACTCATATCTGTTGCAGTAATTACTAAAACAGAGTAATTTATTTCTGTCCATTGAATAAAGCGAGATTTAAGAACAGAAACATGTATAAAAAATTATTAGTCTGAACTAATGTATTAAATTCATTGAATGCAACAGATTTGAACATGAATTTGTATTTGTATTTTTTTAAATAAATACCCAAGAAAAAATTTACATAGGTGAGAAAATGTTGGGAAAAGTACTAAAAACATTACTATTTAAATTTTAACATTTTAAATCAATTTATTTACTATATTATAAATAATAAATATCTTTTTATAATAAGTTAAGATTTAAAATTTTAAAATACAACCGATATGTTTTTAAGATTTTTTTCTGTTAGGGCCTGTTTGGCATAGCGTTTCAGAATCAATTTTGGAGCAAAACCTCGGTTTGAAAAAATTTCACACAAACATCAATTTTTGTCCAGAATTGATTTTGGAACAAAACCTCGGTTTACAAAATTTTTTGCCAAACAGCCATTTTCATCCAAAATTGATTTTGAGCAAAACCTCGGTTTGAAACCATGGTTTTGAAGAAGCTATTTTTCAATAGATTTTGGAACTGTAAAAGAGCTTATAGATTATCTAATTACTATTTTACCCCTATTTTTTTCTTATACTCTCACTCCTCTCTCCTCTCTCTCTCCTCTCTCTCTCTCTCCTCTCTCCTCTCTCTCTCTCCTCTCTCTCTCTCCTCTATCTCTCCTCTCTCCTCTCTCCTCTCTCTCTATCCTCTCTCTCTCCTCTCTCCTCTCTCTCTCCTCTCTCCTCTCTCTCCTCTCTCTCCTCTCTCTCCTCTCTCTCTCCTCTCTCCTCTCTCTCTCCATCCTCCTCTCTCTCCTCTCTCTCTCTCTATCCTCTCTCTCTCCTCTCTCCTCTCTCTATCCTCTCTCCATCCTCCTCTCTCTCCTCTCTCTCTCCTCTCTCATACTTTAATCAAATCATACCCTTTTTAGTAATTTATTAATATAAAAAGTGATTCTACTATTAATCATCTAAACATCTCTATTTGCAAAATCTATTCTTCTCATAATCTATTCTTCCCAAAATCTATTTTCCATAATCTATTCTTCCTAAAATCTATTCTTTCCAGAATCTATTCTCCCCAGAATCTATTCTCCAAAAGCTAATCCAAACACACCCTTATTGAAACATTTACATAGGGAGGAGCGAAAATTGCCGAGAAAATTTTCGAAGAGAGAGAAGGCAGAAATTGGAGCGAAGTCTGGAAGGTAGAGAACTGCAAGTTCGAATTATTCTTCCTCCTTGTATGATTGCTTTTATAAATACTCAGTAGCTCTTTTGGACTCATTACCCTCATCACCAGTTTCTCTCTCATCTCTCCCTCCCTCCCTCCCTCTCTCTCTCTATTCTCTGGTTCGCACAGTGTAATATTTTAGATTTTTTTTGCTTATAAGCTTATGGTACGTCCCCGAGGCTGCGCGATCTGAAAGAAGATGTGTGTGTAGGCAATTTAAAAGCATAGAGCAGGGCCTCACAAGCTTTTACACGTGATAAAGAAAACACCAAAAGCGTTTGCATGCGTGTATAAGATTCATCTTCATCATCATCTCTCTTTTCTCACCCTCTTCTTCCCTTTTCTTCTTCTTCTTCCTCCTCCTTGAAAAAATCTGAATCCTCTGTGCTTTTTCAAAAAAGGGTGAGTTTTTGTGGTTGAAGTTACACTATTTGCTTCATATAGCGGTGTTGTTGTGTTTGGTTGGTGAGAGTAAGGTTTTTTTGTTTTTTGGTTTGACTTGTTTAGACTTCACGGCATCTAATAGAGCAATTTGCGCTATGCAGCAGCATTTAATTTTTGTTTTTGCTTTTGCCTGCAAATCTTCTGGATAGTGATTTTTGCTGCCCTTTTCAATGTTCATTCCTTCCCCTTGGATATTGTTCCTGATTTTTGTTTTCTTCTGGCTGTTTTATTCACATTTGGAGGCTGTGTCCTGTTTGTTTCAAATCTGTCTGTCTTCGTGATCAATTCTTTTATTCTGATGTTTTTTCCTTGTGTTTTTATCTGGCTTCATTTGTTCGCCTTCATCTCTGCGATTTTCGTTCTTTTGTATGACACAGGCCTACGGTACTGGTTTTGTCTTCTGGGTATTTTCCCATTCTCTGGGTTTCCACATGCATGATAAACATTTTATTATTACTTCTTCTCCTTCTGATTCATCGTGATTGGCTTCCTAGCCGAAGAAGCGAAATGGTTTTTTTTGGTTTCCGGTCGTTTTGTATCTACCTTTTGTAATCTTCGTGTCAAATAGCTTATAATGTAGCTGCAATTTCACTTTGGGGTTTTATATCCGCTGGTTTTGAGATTTTAAGCAAAGTGCACAAGAAAATGCAGTCAAAGTTTTCTTTTCGTTTGCTTATCTTCTTCCTCTGCGATTTTTGGTAGCTTCTGTTATCGACTTTGGTCGAACCCTCTTTTTTTCGTTTGTTTGTTTTTGCTTACTGAAACTATAAGGTAAAAATAGTTAAGACAGTTTTGCAAGGAAATAGTAATGCTTGTAATCTTAAACAATGTTTTGACTCTTCATCTTTACTCTTTAACTTAGCGTGTTGAACCGTTGAGCGATCTCATCGTTTAGTCTTTCCTTCCACAATTTACTGTTATTAATGCTTATTTTGCTGACCTGCATTTTTCTATGTTTGGTTTTTCTTGTATTCTCAGCTGAAGCAACGGTACTCTGTGGAGGATACAAGTGAAAAAAAAAAACTGAACTAGAAAGTGCTTCTGTGCAATTGGCATTTGCCAACGCTTGTGTCACCTTCGACGAGTGTGCTTTTGCGTATCCATTAGCGGCATCACTCAACAATTCAGCCAACATGCCGGTGAGGCAAATGAAAGAAAGCTCGGAGCAGCATCTTGTTATCAAAACCCACTTGCAGAACTCCATAAATCCAGCAAAGAAAGCACCCAAAACGGTCCAAAATGGCAAAGGTCCACCACCTCAAGAACCTCACAACGCCAAACCCCATAGCCAGAGCCAACCTCCGCCCCCGGCAAAGAACAGAGGAAGAAGAAGGAGTCGGGGAGGCCGTAAGTCCGATCAAGGCGATGTTCCGATGCGACCCGCTTGTCGACCCTGCACTGTCGCTAATAAACCGCTATCAGAAAACCCGCGTCAGATTCTGGTATCAAGTACTGTAAATGGGCCGGTTGAAAATGGTGGCAACAACTCCTGTGATGTTGTGATGGGGTTTCCCACCTCAAGTAAATCTTTGAGCTTCGCTCCTAGGCCTGGATACGGACAAGTTGGGACAAAATGCATAGTGAAGGCTAACCATTTCTTTGCAGAGTTACCGGACAAGGACTTGAACCAGTATGATGTAAGTTAGCAGCTTTCTACTGTAAAATATTAATTGAGCCTTTCCGCATATGACCCTTCATGATGGTATTTAAGTCATCCTGTGATTTCCTCTTAAGTGTGCTGTTCAATTGCCATCTGTTCTTTTAGCTCTGCGCTATTATTGTAGAGCCATTTATGAGTCCTTCAATTTGGCTTCTGAGGTTTTGTTCTTATTGTTTCCTCGTTGCTATAATAATACCGTCTGTGGTTACTGTATTTTACAGGTCACTATTACCCCAGAAGTGTCTTCTAGAACAGTAAACAGGGCCATCATGGCGGAACTCGTGAGACAGTACAAAGAGTCTGACTTGGGGATGAGACTCCCTGCATATGATGGCAGAAAAGGTCTGTACACAGCAGGGGAGCTTCCCTTTGCTCGGAGAGAGTTTAAAATTAAGCTTGTAGATGAAGACGATGGAGTTAATGGGCCCAAGTAAGGATTTACGG
Source organism: Leucaena leucocephala (assembly GCA_037074615.1). Taxonomy (NCBI): domain Eukaryota; kingdom Viridiplantae; phylum Streptophyta; class Magnoliopsida; order Fabales; family Fabaceae; genus Leucaena; species Leucaena leucocephala. The sequence continues at coordinate 8,036,789 of CM073533.1, read as the reverse complement.
TCCATCATCACCTGGCAATTTTCTTTTCCCCCTCTCCCCTCCCCCACTTGGCCTGTAACAGGCCAGAAGCTTATTTCCTAACACCTTCACTTACATGTCTTATTCTAAACAGCTACAGAGATGAAGATATAAAATTATATATAAATAAGAACAACTTAAATCTTTTAATTTGCCTTCAATGCATGATTGATCAGCTTGATATGCGGTTGAATGAGTTTCAATTTCTATTTACACATGGGCCTTTTTCAGAAGGGAAAGAGAATACCAAGTGGTGATTAAGTTTGTTGCTCGGGCAAACTTGCATCACTTGGGCCAGTTTCTAGCTGGTAAGCGTGCTGATGCTCCACAGGAGGCACTTCAGATTCTTGACATTGTACTAAGAGAGCTATCAAATAAGAGGTAGCAATAGTCACAAGTTTCTGAATTCTTCATCTTCATGAACTATTATATAGTGAAATTCTACTTATTGTCAATCTCACAAAGGCTGCATTTTCTAAAGGTTTTGCCCTATTGGGAGGTCCTTCTTTTCACCAGATATTAGAACACCTCAAAGGCTTGGAGAGGGATTGGAATCATGGTGTGGATTTTACCAGAGCATAAGGCCTACTCAGATGGGCCTTTCCCTCAATATTGGTATGCTATTATTTATTGATTGATGATTATCTAATGAATACACAATGTAGATGTGTGTTGTTATTTATTGACTATCTAAACTTAGTTCAATTCTCATTTTACTTATTTTTACTATGTTCTTGAATATTGTAGATATGGCCTCGGCTGCGTTTATTGAGCCTCTTCCTGTTGTGGAATTTGTTGGTCAGCTGTTAGGAAAAGATGTGTTGTCAAGGCCATTGTCTGATGCTGATCGTGTAAAGGTACCTAGTCTATAAGGACGAAGAATGCTCGCTTAATTTTTCAATTTTCAGTTTAGATACTATTGAATAGTTTATGGAGCTACTTTAAGATATCTAACAGATTAAGAAAGCCCTTAGAGGAGTTAAAGTTGAAGTAACTCACAGAGGGAGTGTACGAAGAAAATATCGTGTTTCAGGGTTGACTTCTCAACCAACAAGGGAACTTGTGTAAGATCTTTTTCTTTTTGCTGTTAACCTACAGAAAGTTCTTGGTAGATTTGATTTCTAATGATACCTGCAAGTTCTGTCTATAACGGAGATATATATCCTCAGGTTTCCTGTTGATGACAACTCAACTATGAAATCAGTAGTTGAGTACTTCCAAGAGATGTATGGTTTCACTATTCAATATACTCATCTACCTTGCCTTCAAGTAGGAAACCAAAAGAAGGCAAACTATTTGCCTATGGAGGTAAAGAAAGCTCCTGGTAATTGAAGTGGCTACATTCTTCTTTATCGAAAAATTTGTAAAATCCTGTGTGCTTCTGGTTTTGCAGGCATGCAAAATTGTTGAGGGGCAACGGTATACAAAAAGGTTGAATGAGAAGCAAATTACTGCTTTGCTGAAAGTTACTTGTCAGAGACCCCGTGATCGGGAAAATGACATTTTGCGGGTATTCATTATTGAGCTTTTATTATTGGAAGAATTAGCTACCTGCCTTTCTATTTCAAAATATAATGTAATAGTACTTGGTTGTGCAGTCATTAGCAAAGACTTATTATTACCAACGTTGAAAACAAAATCAAATTATGTGATATCGAAGAAGCTAATGGGGAAGTTGGGTGTTAATGTGAATTTATTTTTTTGTTTTTTTTACGAACAGACCATTCAACATAATGCTTATGATCAAGATCCATATGCAAAGGAGTTTGGGATTAAGATCAGTGAAAAATTAGCTTCTGTTGAAGCACGAATTCTTCCTGCCCCATGGGTAATGTGCTCTCCTTCAAAAGATATTGTTTGTAAAAAACTGAAACATTTGAAAAACCTTTTTCATATTGTTGATTGAATTTGTGGCTCTTACTGCAGTTGAAATATCATGATACTGGGAAAGAAAAGAACTGTTTACCCCAAGTTGGTCAGTGGAATATGATGAACAAGGTAGACATCGACTTTACAATTAAAATGTTCTCAATTAGTTGAGAAGGGAAAAGCCATGCGATGTTTCTTTTCTGTTGACACGATTCTTTTGCGTAGGACCTATCAACATATGGGATTTAGACTGGGTTTAACTCTTATAGTCGCCACTTTTGTTTTTTTTTTTTAACTTTAATCATGTGATGTTCAAGTTGAAAAACATGATGATATAAACATGTACGAAAATACCTGGGGAAAAGGTAGAAAGAGTCTACACTGACTCCCTTGCTTGTGGGCGCTTGCGTTGTATATAGTTTGAAGTGTGCTACATTGTTTATGGCTTATGAATAGCGTGGCTTTCCATAGCGTGATTACCATACCTGAATATTTCATGAAATGGCTTTGATCCAATTTAATGTTGGTTTCAAATTTATTAAGGTATTTGCTATACTTGTTTTGACCAGAAATTTTTTGGTGATAGCTCTAAATGCTATTTTTGTCACTTGACCCTTCAATGACAGAAAATGATCAATGGGATGACTGTTAGCCGGTGGGCATGCATAAATTTTTCACGAAATGTGCAAGATAGTGTTGCTCGCAGTTTTTGTAGTGAACTTGCTCAGATGTGTCAAGTATCTGGCATGGTAATTTTCCATCTGTTCAGTTCTTGTGTTGTTTTGTAGTGCAGGTACGGAATGGATCTTTTTTGTTTTTATTAATATGGCTTTTCTGGCAGGAATTTAATCCAGAGCCTGTTATCCCAATATATAACGCCAAGCCTGAGCAGGTGGAGAAAGCTTTAAAGCATGTTTATCATGTTTCGATGAACAAAACCAAGGGGAAGGAATTAGAGCTTCTATTAGCAATATTGCCTGACAACAATGGCTCTCTTTATGGTAAGTCAGTTACTTGAAATTGAAAATATATATGAGATCTGTGTCATTTGACAGAGGACACATAATGCTCAAATTATGAATTTACATTTAAATATCTTTTGTTTTCAGGTGATCTCAAGCGAATTTGTGAAACTGACCTTGGTTTAATTTCTCAATGCTGCCTGACGAAGCATGTCTTTAAGATCACTAAACAGTATCTGGCTAATGTGTCTCTGAAGATCAATGTTAAGGTTTGTGTCCGTTCAATTGGATGAAAGTGAGTGTTATTAGTATTTAATTTGTTAGAAGTCTGTTATGGAATTCTGTTGATCGTCATACAACCTTCTAAATATCTAGTCTGGCCCTTTTGTGCTTTCAGCATTCGTGCATTAATAAACCTCACTTTTGTCTATGATTGTATAGGGTGTAGTGAGAAATTCCTATATTTCATTACTTTTTCATTGATTGCAGTGACGGTGTGATGACATTTTTCCGTTTTTCTTATGCAGATGGGAGGTAGAAACACTGTTCTTCTGGACGCTATAAGCTGCAGAATACCATTGGTTAGTGACATTCCGACCATAATATTTGGAGCAGATGTTACACACCCTGAAAATGGAGAAGATTCCAGTCCCTCAATAGCAGCTGTATGTTTATGGATCTTTTTATCTCTGTTCCCCCTCCTCCATGGCAATGGTTATTGAGGATTTCAGTGACTAATATCTGTCATGCAATCTCTAGGTAGTAGCTTCCCAAGATTGGCCTGAAGTGACTAAATATGCCGGTTTAGTGTGTGCTCAAGCTCACAGACAGGAACTCATTCAAGATTTGTACAAAACTTGGCATGATCCTGTTCGTGGAACAGTCAGCGGTGGCATGATCCGGTAAGCGATACTTCATGATTTTCACATCCACATTGTGAATGCCATATGTGATTTTTTTTTTTGATGAATTCCTTGCTTTGGGTCTCAATTTTTTGTTTTCATGTGTCCTTGTGCAGAGACTTGTTGGTCTCCTTTAGAAAGGCAACAGGACAGAAGCCACTAAGGATTATATTTTACAGGTTTGTATCTTCTATGTAATGAATGTTTGAAAATTAGTTTGAATTGTGCTTGTCAATTTGCTTGTCTAATAGTTAGTTAATAATGCCAACACGTCATAAAATGTCTTAGTTAAAATAAGAACTTCTCTGAGTATACTAAAATTTGCACAACCTCAGAATAAACATGTCCAAGGAAACTCAGCACCATTCAATATATCAACGGTATCCATTTATTCAAGCCTTGAAGGATACATTATAATCTTATAAGTATGTCCAAATGCTTATATCTACATGAGAAATGCGATCATTATTAGCTGTTGAGTTAATCAGATCCGAAATCTAGAGTTTTATTCTTTCTTTCGGGGGAGGATAGTAGATCCATGCTTAGAGTAATTTAATGGGCGAATTTCATCCAAATCTATTTAGAAGTTCACATACATGCGTTCTAGTCTGATATTGCTTTTAATAATATATAGCGCACTAGTTACTTTTGTAACCATAATGAATTTTGAACAGGGATGGTGTAAGTGAAGGGCAATTTTATCAAGTTCTACTTTATGAGTTGGATGCAATCCGGAAGGTGAGAATGACTGCTCACTTTCATTATACATGCAATCTTTTTATAGATAAGACATGTTCTGAAAGGCAATATCTGTACAGGCTTGTGCTTCCTTAGAACCAAACTATCAGCCTCCAGTAACTTTTATTGTTGTACAAAAAAGACATCACACTAGGTTGTTTGCAAACAACCACAGGGACAAGAGCAGCACAGATAAGAGTGGGAATATATTGCCTGGTAAGTTTGGCCGTTCCTAAAATTCTTAGGTACATATGCATTTTTTAATATATTTTCATCATGTTTATAAATGATGAGCTAATGGGATTGGCTTTTGTTTCACTAATCTCATTTCAGGAACCGTTGTTGATTCTAAAATCTGTCATCCAACAGAATTTGATTTTTATCTCTGCAGTCATGCCGGTATTCAGGTATTTTTTCTGAAACAAGTTTCTTCAGTGCTGGAATATTTGATTGAAAGGATTGATAATTAAAAGAAACCTTGTATCATTATTAACATATGTCAAAACATTAGATGGAGGGTGTGAGAGAAATACAACTATAAGATGGAACGCTATCCTACCTTTTTATTCTGTGGTTTGACGAGAGCAACACAACCCACCTTAATCAAACTGCAATCAATTTAGTGTAGATCCTAAAGCTGATATGTGGAGCTTAAATAACATTTAAGAGTAAAACATTCTTATTTTACTTGTTATCGGAGACCTCTTGCCCCTGTAATTATTTGTATTGTCTCTTGGGCAATCGTTGTGAGTAGGACATCCTTGTTTGTAACCTCTTGATCCTAATGTCATTGTTCATTGACTCATACAATAGGTGGTATATTTGTTTTCGCAACATGAGTTTGACCATTTATATTTTCTACTCCATCAGAATACGTTAATATGGGCCAATGACCTTGTGACCTAGTGGCATACAAGCTCTCCTATAAGTGGGATGTCACGGGTTTGATCCAGTTTAGAACCTCAAGCAGTTAGTGCTTACCCTACAAAAAAAGGAATATGTTAACATGGCTACCTTCTCAACACTGAAGGAAAATTTGAAAATTTAGACGCATCAGACCCATACACTAGTTGTGATTGGACTGAGGCAATTTCCCCCTTTGTTGCAGTTTTGTAGTATTTGGTCACGGCTCTAGATTGGGTAACAGAGGTTTGCGTAGATATTAGTAATTTTCAACATTTCCCTCAACTATGTGTTAACTCACTAGGTTGTCCTGAAGAATGAAGATCTGGATTTAATTGCTTTTATCTTGAGACAACTAAAGATTGACTCAGAGTGACCCTCGTGAAATTCCCTTTATTAATAACTCGGTAAAGAATGTAGCTGCTACAGAGCGTAAAATTTAAATGTCTAACTTGCAGCAATTATTAATCTTACTACTGTCATGCAGGGGACGAGTCGGCCTGCTCATTATCATGTCCTGTGGGATGAAAACAACTTCACAGCAGATGGAATCCAGTCTTTGACAAACAATCTATGTTATACATATGCTAGGTGTACCCGTTCCGTATCTGTTGGTAAGCATATCAAATTACTGTTTAGATTTTATTTTTTGCTCTTTGGTATGAAATTCTCAAGGTTATATTCGGAATGAGTATAATGGAAGAAAAGGATCCCCTTTCCTTCACTTCTCTTTTGGTTTTCCTCAAACCAAGAATGGGTATTTTAAATTTAATCTACCTGAATTTAGATTTTCTGGAAAGATGAGCAAGCTATTGCTTAGCTGAGAAGAGAATGCCCAACTTGCTTAATCATTCTGCTATCTCACTACCTCAATCAGTCCAGAATAGAGTCCATTACTTCAAGATAAAATCATGGTCTAAGTTTTGTCCTGGGATCCTGGCCAAGAAAACATAATGACTGTGAATTTGCCTCGTGCAGTTCCTCCGGCATATTATGCACATCTAGCCGCATTTCGGGCCCGTTTCTATATGGAGCCAGACATGCAGGAGAATGGCTCTACCGGCGGTGGTAGTGTGGGTCATGGTCCCAAAGCAACCCGAGCAGCTGGAGAATGTGGGGTCCGGCCATTGCCAGCCTTGAAAGAAAATGTGAAGAGGGTAATGTTTTATTGTTAGGTGTCAGCAGAGCAAGCCTGAAAAATGTCAATTAGATAGATAGATAGATAGAAGTTGGCAGCAGTCATGAAATGAAATGGTGTGCTAACCTTGGCCTCACATAACCTGTACACAATAGTGGTGGTTTACACACACACGGCTGCAAACCTAAGTATTCTCACACAAAAATCCATGATTATAGTTCTAGAGGGCTTAATTTAGGATTCATAGGAATCATCAAGTATTTGGCTGGAAAATGGGAGACATGCTACTGATGATAGATTAGTTTAGCTTAGAGGTGCTAACCTCATGGAGATGGTGTTAAATTAAAGTAGGCGTTGATGTAAAGCTTATTCTATGAATCATATCCATATTGTAGACAAATTTTCCTCAAAATCTTGATAGATGAATTATTAGAGGGTCAAGCATTTCACAGTCTATCTTTGGTAAATGGACTCCGACATCCATATCAGATAATAATCATGATAAAATTAAGGGAAAATTAGTAAAAAATTTCTATTTAAAAATTTTATTAGTTAGGACTTGTGTTTATGTTTGAATACTGTCACTTTTCATGTATAATTTTATTCTAACTAGTACTTTCTGCGTATAAAAATATATCAAGTTTTTTTTGCCAATAACATTTTTAAATATATGAACAAATAATCAAAGCAACGGGAGATAAACATGGGATTGTGATATCTTGCGTTGTTTCATATTTGATGTAACTTAATATTCAAGTATCAATGTTTCATTAGTAGTAAAATAATTGAACATGATACTTTTACATTGGGTTGATGAAGTTATTAACATGCATGTTTGTCTCCCCATGGGGCATTTTGTGTTGGGGACAAAGTATGAATGTATTTTTATTTATACTTTATCAATTTTTTAGTTTAATAACAATATAATATGTAAATGTTGGTCAAACCATTAATTTATGAGTTAGAAAAAGTATTCAAGTTTTGCATTATACAGAATTTAGCCCTAGCTTGAAGCAAGCACTCTTTAAAAAGTATTCAAGTTTTACATTATACAGAATTTAACCCTAGTTTGAAGCATTATTTTAAGTCTTAAAAGGATTTAGAGATATTTCTCTATGCGCTTGATAAATAGTACTTATTTTAATTATGATGTCTTGTATTTAAAATCGAAAATAATATTTAGGATGACAAGGAGTATGATATAGTATAAATTTCATATTGATATTTTAAAAAAAGTTATCTTTTTATTATATAATGAGATTTGAACTCTAGATATTACTCATATCTCACCAAATAATAGATGGAATTCAAATAAAAGAATATATAATCAATGAAAGGTGTCATGGTTATTTCCTACATAATCCATGGTTAATCAAATTCATATAATTGCTCTATTTTATATGCTAATATTTTCAGCCGATACTGAAGGGTCATACAACATTCAGTTACAATATGATTATGATGTTAAACGAGAATGGAAGAATAATATTCCTGAGCTCATTAGGATATTATATAACCAATATTAATTTTTTTCGTCTTAAAGGGCGTCCACAAAAAGAAAAATGTTTGATTCAAAAGTTTTTTTAAAAAAAATTCAAAGGTTACATAATTAATTACACTGGATAACCAAAATAATTAAGGGAAATATGAATAATAAATTCCAAACATTACGTTTGAAAGTGAAATGAAACTATGTGTTCTTGATGATTAATATCCATCAAATATCGCACAAATTAAGATTGAATTTCCAATTCTAGAAAGATACAAGAACATACTCAAGTAAATTTATAAACTTAACCCCCAAGTTCTTCATTTTTGTTTAAAAAATAAGAAGATAATTAAGTTAAAATTGAAAATTTGTAAGGGCAAGAGCAAAATAATAATAATAATAAATCGTGTGTATAGGAAAAAAACCATAAAAGTAATCTACTCCCAAGTCCTTATTTAAAAAATGTGTTTTCTTACATCATTTTAAGGGGTTATCTACTGCCAAGTCCTTATTTCGTTTGGGATTTCAAGTAATTATTTTTCTTTTATTCGTTGTGAAGTTTAGAAGCCAAAATAGAAAAAGTCTTGTTGGTATTTAGGTTCAATAGTTTATTTATACTAAATACTAGAATGTTAAAATGACTTAATCTAAAAAATGCCAGTTTATAGAGGAAGAGGGAACGAAAGGGAAATTTTTTAATAATTCCTCCAAATCTCCCTAATTTGAAGGGGAAGGGAGCAAATGAGATTATTTAGTTACAAAATATCAAAGCAAAGGGTTAGAGAAAAATAATTATGGCTTCAAACAAATGATCTTATAGTAAAGACAACAGAAAATGATCTTATAATAAGAATTTAAGGAAATATTAATTGTTATAAAAAATAAGGGGAATTATAATGGGGTCTCAAGTGACTTAATTACTCAAAAATTCTAATAACAAGTTTCAATGTAAAAATTGACAATATATTTATACTATTTAGAATTTTTTAATACTTAAATCCCTTCTTTAGGAGGACCTAATAGTAATTAAAAAAATATATTTTTAAAGGTACATATATATAGTTTTATATTGTTATGTGTTGTATGTTGATCTTTTATATAATTATTTGATATTTTGTAAGTCATGTTTGAGTGTTGTTAGATTTAAGGAGGGATATTTTTTATATGATTTTTTTGCCTTATTTAAGAGAATCAAGTTTATTTCACTTGATTTTATAGTATTGTAGTCATATGGTGTTTCTTAGGCCTCTTGGTCTTAATATTATATTATTATTATTATAGTATGTCTTAAATATAATAGTCAGTTAAAAAATTTATTTTAATTTTAATTGTAAAACTTCAAACTATATTAAATTTTAAATCAATAAATTTTTTTAAATCATCTTCTATTAAGTGCATATATCAAAAGGAGTTTATTGTTATAATATAAATGATTAAAGGAAATATGTTAGAGAAATCAATACACTTTTTTATAAATAATTAAATTATTTTTTTTATAAATTAGTCATCTAACTTTTAAAACTACATCGAATATATTAGTAAGATAGGAAGAATATTGGGAAGGTATTGAAGGATATTAACTTAATTAGTAGAAAGATTAATATTAATCTCATCTTAATTAATAAAGTTTCTAGATTTGTTAACGTGAAAAATTGTGCTTCAAAAAACACCACTTTAAATAAGATTTAAATTGGCAAAATTTTTTGGTATATAAAATGTCAATAATTGTACTGATGGGTTAATTAATAAATCTAAAAAAATTCCTACATCATTTGTTATTTTACTTGAAAAAAAGTATGACAACTTTTCTTTCTTTTTAAACTATATCTTATAAGACAACTACAAGTGTTCAAAAAAACGAATTTAAGTTCCTTTTTCTCTCCTCTTTTATTTTTTTTAAAAAAATGATATTTAAGTGAGTCCAGAGAGAGAGGGGAGGGAAGGAGAGAGAGAGGGGGAGGGAGAAGGAGAGGCAGGAGCAAATAAATATTGTCAGAGAGAATTTGTTGTAATATAATTAAGAGACCAAAAAAGACAAAGTTTTGAATTCACGTGACCATCTTCTGATACCAAATATGTGAACTATGAATTGTAAGACAAAATATATAATTTGTTTGTATATAGACATATATTAGTTAATGATTGCAAAAACCACAAATGTATATAGACAAATGAATCTACAAAACATGATACAGAACTGTGACAACTAAAGAGAAACATAAATTAAACAAATGATTATAATTGCGTTACAAAAAACCAGGCCATTAATTAACGTATTAAGTTTAGATTACACCTGTCATTCCCTTTTCTTATCCAATTCAGATCTGTAATGTTACAAGTTATTTAGCATATATGCTTGTTTTGAGAGTCGAAACACGATATGTGCTTGATTAATTAACCATTACTCTAAACAAGGAATCAATCTCCTTTAAGATCAGTAACTACTTTTTTCCCCCAATACAATCAACCAAGTAACCCTAACTATATATGTTTCCTAACTTGATCCCAACCCCATATAATGGAGTCGGGTTGTGTTAGTTTATCGACAAACAACATAAAACTTTGTCTAATTTATACAACGAACATGGATACAATTGAGCAAATGAATCATAAATTACCACAAGATATCAGTAGCTATATATATACAAATCTTGAATAAAAAATTAAGTAATATATTTTGATATTTATATGCTATATCTATATATGTATATATCATTAGTTAGTTCATTACCTGTCAAACAAGAGTTTATCATTTACCTAATATTTGAATCACCATTTTGAGACGCATTTAGTGCAGTTATAATTGAAGTGCCTCATAAACACTGATATAACTAATAAGCTTCATTTAATTTATATCATATACACATCGAAAGATTCTTTCTTTCACAGCAAATACAAAAACTCAGTACTGGCAAATCTCAGAAATGAACAAGTGTAGAAATTGTATCAAAAGGAAGAATAATTTACATATGGTGACACAAGGAAATTTTTGGGAGAATCAAAACCCAGTGAGAGCTTTTACATTTCTTTTGATGATTACTCAATGAAGCAGATTGAAAGCTATGTGGAATCTTTACCAAACAAGAGGCCCTTGTTTAGCCTTTGTTTAAAGTCCTCAGAAAAACCCTGGAGAACCAAACTGGAAACTAAGAAAGAGAAAAGAGAAACATAGATTCAAAACCGTACAGGATATTATATATATATATATATATATGATGATGATGATGATAGAGACACACATATACACATACATGGGGATTCAAGCTATTAGTACATTTGTTGTCAGAATAATTCTGCAGATCATGACGATCATGATTATTTCAATGAATTCAAATCCCAACCAACCATCAATTCTGATCTCCAATAAAAATGATTCTGCAGTAATGACTTGAGCACTAAAAATATAATAGATTTTCACTTTGTTTATTTGTTCAAACTTCTATGTTCTTGCAAATGAATATGATTCAAATTCCAAAACCTAAACCAAAAAGTAATGTACTATATATATAGATCCAACAAGCATGCATATATACTTGTGTGTGTGTGCCTGATGAAGATCTGAGGAAGAAGATGCTCAGAGATGGGACAAATATGAAGTATTCCATTGCTGAAGTCATAGTGTAGATTCTCAATATCTCAAGTACTTGCCATATCTTTACTACTTTCATGATGATCCCTCTAGCTATAAAGATAGCAGAAAGCCAACATAAAAGTCACTGTAAACTCATATATATATATATATATATATATATGATGTCACATAAAGATACTTCATGTTTTGCTCTGATTTCACCCTACAAAATACATAAACTTAATTATGTTAATTTGGGAGAGTAATTATTCAGCTAATTATGCCAAGAACAAACAGAGTGATCAATGCTCATATGGGGAAAATTTGAACAAGTTCAAGAACAAACCCTAAAGTAGAGAACAGGATTAATTAGAATGTGATTTTTTAAATGTTAGTTTATGAGTAATTAAAGTGTGCTCAGAGATGTAGCAGAAGGTAAATATAAAGCTGCATAAGAGGACAAATATTCATCTGAAAAGAAGAAAAAGAAAATCCATAAAAAAAAATAATAAGTGTACGGTAATTCCAATGCTCTAAGCTGGGATAGGGCTCAATCCCCAAAGCAACGAATTGGATCTTGGAATATTTAATGAACTGCACCGAGCCGCACAATTCCCGGTCTTTCAAAACCCTAACAATTTTGCAGATAAGATTCCGCGCCTGCATCCATTAAGCTCATGTGAAAGAAGAAAACATAATCACACACACACACACACATATAGATATAGGTATACATAATCTTCTTTTTTCATAACGAAAAAGAGAAGAATGAAAGAACATGGCGTGCAAGGAGTAGCACAACAAGCACAAGTTTATCAAGTGATTATTGAACAATTACGCAGACCAAGAACGAAAAAGAAAGTTAAAAGAAAACCCTAGGGGCTTCATTTTCACAAGCATATCAGAAGAAGAAGAAGAAGACATGGGTTGAATTTAATAGAGGAATTAGGGTTTTTATTTTCTTTGGGGAGTAAGGTAATAATGATTCATGCGGCCAACAACAGGTGAAACTGCCACATGATCTGATCTTTCCTCAACAAAGGAAGGAAGTTAAGATCATGCTGGCAGCTTCAACTGGTGGTGGTGCACGATAACAAATTGCTGAGGAACACCACAGCAGATCAGAGAGAGACTGACTGAAAGAAACACTGAAAAAGCCCTAATTTACTGGAAGGAAGAAGCTACTATATATCTATCTTGCTAGGGTTTTATTGGATGAAGAAGAAAGAACGAAAGAGCACCAGTATATATAGCAGAGAGTTCAGGGAGGAGCGAGGAGGCAGATGACTTACCAAGAGGGTGTGAAAGCTGTTAAACTATACCCAGGTCTTCAACTAATCTCTTTCTTCTCTCTCTCTATACTATAACTAATGGAATATTGGATAGAATTATTAAAAATTAAAGCTAATTAATTCAAAAGAGGTAAATAACAATTAAAGTGTGGTCCCTCTTTAACTAGTGATGAAAAATTGAATATTGTCACGCCAACACTACCACCATGCAGTTTTGCAGACATAGGGATAGTGAAAATTTATATATATATATTGTAAGAGCATTAATAGCTTTTGGGCTGGGTTCTAAGTATGTAGGGGACCCTTCTTCGTCTCTCTCTCTCTCTATATAATATGTGTGATATAGAGAGATAGAGAGAAGGGAAAGGAGTAAGCATGAGCCAAAGGAAAGGGTGAAAATAAGAGGGGACCATTTTGCATGGCTACATAGGCATTACTTCACACCTCACATACATGGAAGAAGCAAAAGCATCTCAACCACAAAACAATGTCAATATATCTCTTTCTCTATCTTGCTCCCTCTCTTTCCTTATTCTTCTTCTTAATATTATCTCACTATATATTAGATGCATATACCCTTTATATACCCATTAATTTTTTTGTTAGTTTGATATAGTGTTATATCACATTATCTCTAAATCACATACATGCAAAATGATTGATATATACCTTAACTAATCTGAATAGATTAAAAAAGTTAAATAAATTGTTTAATTATAAAAAATATAACACGATCTTCCTAAAATATCCCTGTATAATATTAAATCATATATCAGTTTATAAGTTAAATAAATTAGTTTAAAAAATAATAAATATTAAAGATAAAATCGATTCAGGTCATATATTAAAGATTAATATTAACATCCTAATAATTAACTCCTATTATTAGATCTGAAAGAGTACTATCCCACCATTTGACTCTACTAATAAAGGCTAATATAGTTGGTAAGTATGCAAATCTTACACTATAAAGGTATAATAATACTGTTATAGATATAAGAATCTTAAGTAATTTATAAATATATATATTATTGTTAAGCACTCTTTGATATGTAATACTAACTTTTTTTTCTTTAGTGATCTCTCATATCTAATTCACACAATTTTTTCCTAACAATACATATATATGTGTGTGTTTGTGTTTGTGTGTGTGTTACTCTAAGATCTAAGATTTCGTTTGCCATGATTGCCTAAGTTAATATTGAACATTATGAACTTATTACATGTTTGTTCCTTGAGCATATAATATATATATATATATATATATATACACATATGTATATATGTGATCTTTTGCTTTATACATTGATAATAGATCCCATATAGTGCAAGTGTGCCATATTTTGAAAACCTGCATCCGCTGCATGTGGTAGGTGCCAGCTGCATAAATACCACTTTCTGGAAACATTTGATACTTGTGATTAGGAAAATGACTTGTTTGTTACAGAGTTAAATGGTTTCTGGAATTCTCTTTTTCTTCTTCTATACTTAAAGTTAGAGCTATTAGCTCCATACAACTAAAGCATATTTATATATTTTCTATATCTTTTAAATCACAGATATATATTATTATTCATTTTCCTATTTCAGATCTCATTAACTTTTACTGCATCCTGTGGTATTGGTAGAAATCCATGTTAAATATTGTCTCTCTTTTCTGGAAAGGAGGGTGGGTGGAATTCGAAATATTATATCATCATTGCTGAGTTATGCTTACTTTTTTAGCAAAATAGAATATATTCTCTGAGTGTTCTTCTTTGGTGTTACCATCAAAAATATTTTCTCAGATCAATTCCATCTGGTGCACTAAGATATTTTCACTTTTATATATAATCCTGGTGAAGGATCAAGTTCATGTTCGAAAAATGTTGAGGTTAATAATAATTTAATTCTATAATTTTATTTATAGTCTTAATTTGATTCCCCTAAAAATAATACTTTAAATAGTTAACTCTATCGATTTATAATCTTAAATTATATTAAAGGATAAATGTATTAATTTAACTATAAGTCATTGAAGTTAGCTTAAGTGCTAAAAGTATGGTAGGGTATAGGTAGAGTTTCATGGTTCAAACTCCCTCCTAGGGTTTTTTTTCCAAAAAGAATATCAACGAGATGCTTGAATTTTTGTTGGAAGAAGTGTTGATATTTATATAGTGTTTTTTTATCAAAAAATTTATATGAGTTGGATTCAATGACTTATTAAGGTTAGGGTATGCCTTATACTCAAAAAATATTTATAGATATATTTACAGACTGCCAACAATATCTTTATGTTGGAATAAGATTTGAACTCATAAATTAATAGATTATAAATTAATTTTTTATCAACTAGAGTAATAATTATTGCCACATTTATATAATGTTTGGTATGTAAAACGCTGCTTTTTGAAAAGGAAATAAGAAATGCACCAATCTCATTTCCTTCCTAGAAGCATTTCTCATTTTCTTTTTAGAAAATATTTATTTTGCACACCAAATATTGCCTTAGTGTCGGACAACTATTTATTCAATAAGATTGTTTTTAACAAGAGATATAAAATTATAAATGTATAAGAAAAAAAATATTAATGTAATTACAAACTATTAAATATTTTTATTTTCTAATTCCTTTAAATTTCACTTTAATTTATTTTATGTATTTACTTTTTGAAATTCATCTAATGCAGCTATCTTGAAAGATATTATGATTCATGCAAGTAGGCCAATCATTTTTTACACCAATTTAATTATCTTATATTGGATGGATGGAACATCTTAGGTTAATAATACCTACATAAAGATGATTGCTTTTTTGTTTCTAGCTTTGCTAGTCATATTCCCCCACATATTATTACACTAAAAAATTACTATAATATTTATGTATCTCAATGATGATAGATTCATTGAATGGTTTATATTCCATATTTTCCCAGCCAAGGAAAAAATAATTGTTAAAGCATACTTTTTAATGGAATATTTAAATTCTTGACAGCCCATGGTATTCTAACAAATTCAGTCGAAATAATTTTGTTTATTCATTTTGACTTAATGGTTATTATTGTATCATAATCATTTGCTAAGTTTTAAAATAATATAGTTTTATTTAGTACGATAGATATATGATATGATAATAATCATCCATTCACATGATATTTTCTTAACTATATTATTAAAATAAAATTTATAAAAATGAAGGATTTGTTCAATTTTTAATGGCCAATGACTGGCTTAAATATGGAGAAGGAGCATATAAACTAGAAATAAGCCACGAGCATTTGTATGTGTCAATTGTTGTAATTTTGTTCATCAGATATTGATATAAGCATATATATATATATATATATATATATATATTCCATTGGCATTTTATATATAATACATATTATTATATATAGGGATTCTTTAATATGTGGGGGTGGCGGCTATATATTTATATATTTTAATTTGTGGATTTTGAGTAGGAAAAAAAAAAAGAGAAACCTATGGCCATGGGTAATAGTATCGTTTTCAAATGATTCAAATCCTTTCACATAAAATGTGATTTCATTCTTTTGTGCCACATGTGCAAATTTTCCATTTCTTTTGCTAGCTTAGCAATATTTTAGTTTTAATTGTTTAATTTATAATTATATTTTTTATTATAATCAATGTAAATAAACGCACATAAACATGTTACATCACACTTAGAATCTCTGGAGTAAAGCGAAGAGCAAACACTCGCCACTTAACAATTGGTCATTGACTAATTTATAATATCATCTCTAATCTTTAATATATTAAAGATCTATATAACTAATTTATAAATATTAAATAAATTATTAAATTATTTATTTATAGTAAATAGATATCAATTTCTCTAAAAAATATTTTTTAATTACATACATTAGAACTATTTTTTATTAAAAATTTTCTTAATATGTATAATAAGATACTTTAAGACAAAAATTATTAATTTTAAAAATAAAATAGATAGAAATTTTTTATTTAATATTAAATAAACCATTTTTCTAGTTTTGTAGTAGAGATCATATGGAGTATTTATTAACACTGAAGAAAAAAAACATCATTTGTGAGGAATTATAAGAAAATCTATTTGAAATAATTTCTTGTTGGTTATAAGAATATTACATAGTTAACGATAACTAATTTTTTCCACAATTTATTTTCAAAAAATAAATCACTTTTAATTCTAAATATTTTAAAAGTAAAAAAAAAAGGTTATCCAAAGAAAAAATGGCAAATAACTCCTCTCAATTTTGAGTTACATATATAGATAACTCTGTTTAACCCTTTAATTTCTTCTTAAAGTTTGTAGAAATAACATTCTGTCATTAAAATAATTAACCAGTTATTTCATCCACATCGATGTGACATGGTATAGAATAATGTACCTATATATGACCTCAAGTTTAGGGGCAGATGGCCTATAAGTTTTAAGGAAATACCTACGCAAAGAATCAAGTTTAAAAGAGTATATTTTTTGACACGTCACATTTTGTTTATTAAATAATGTTACTTATAAATAATGGAAGGTTTTCTGGGGCAAATTTAAATCATTTTTGTAACTTATTTTTCGCATCACTTATGGAGCGTATGGACTTTTTTTCTCAGTTACATGTACTTAGCTAACCAGGCTTTAGCACATTTTTCTTGGCCTTTATATTTAAAGAAAAAAAAATGCAATGGAGAGGTTCAAAAAATTGCACAAAAATGATATAAATAATAAAATAACAGTCTTAATAAAAAAAATAACAGTTGTGAGAGGCCAATCATTTGTCGTTTGTGTGGTTAATCTATTGGTCAAGCCTTACAGTTACTATACCCTATCATGTAATGATGCTTGTGGCTTTTGATCCATTCAAAATGTTTGTATATGAGTATACATTTTTAATTCTAAATATAAGTTTATGTAGAGATAATTAATGATTATTTTTTAATTTTATATTTATTTAATTTTTATTAGAAAGAGAGAGAAATGGGAGAGAGGTGATTTGTAAATATAAAGAGAATAAGGTTAATCTTATATATTTTTATCAATTTAAGACATATTTAATGATTTAACTATTATTTATTGATAAGTAAAAATTAGTTAAAATAGACTTATAATAAAGATTATAGAAGTTTCTGATAAGGGCAGCTTGCTGAATTTTGATCCACATTATTTATCTGATAAGTATCATACACATTTTTCTTCTAATTTTGTTCATAATATTTGTATGGGTATATGTTTTCTCAATTTGTGTGTATCTTCCTTGCATAGAAATCATGCTAATCTTCTTTATATCATTCCAATCTTATGGGATGTGCCCGAAGCAACTTGTTATATGTTTTGATTAATCTTTTATTGTTCCACTTAATGCAATAACAAATCACATGATACGATCGAAAGACAACAAATTATTTTAAAACAAGTGATAAAGAATTTTCTGCCATAATTAAATTGGAATTAAACTTATGGACCATATTGCATTAAAACCCTTATTTGAACTTTATGAATCAAGTAGTTGGAGGATTTTTTTTAAAAAAAATATTAGAAGCATGATCAATTTTCTTGTTAAGAATCACTAGGTAGAAGCAGGGAATTATGATAGGAAATGTTCCAAGTGTAACTTAACAAAAATTTGGCTGGGTTTGATCCGTGAATAGAGCTAATTAATTTCTAAGAAATTTCATTATTGAATTCACAATAACTTGATTAATTACTCACACATACCAAACAATTATGAACCCTCGTACATATAAGCAAATTTTCTAAACGGTGTCACATGAGCTACTAGCTTAGCCTATTCACAAAGGACATTAATTATTCCATTCACATTAATTAATATAAGATATAAATAATTAATTTTTAAAAATTAAAAAAAAATAGTTAAGTTATATATTGTAAACAATGTGTAGGTATTAATTTTCTTAAAATATATTTATTAATCATTTGTATTGAAAATACTCCTTGATAGAATCCCTTTTTAATATGTGCAATTAATATGGATAGAAGGAAAATTTTAAAATTGGGAGACAAAATATACTGATATATTACATTTAGAATCTAAGTAAATCCCTAACTAATTCCTATATTTAGGGATTAAATGCAGTATTACTTATTAGTTTATTATTGATACTATAAAACACTATATATCTTAACCCTAATTCATTCGAAACTAAATTGATCTAATAAAATCTTATTACATTGCATCTAAGATATTTAGTGGTTCATGCAATAACTTAACATGACAGTATTTTGTATTGTTATCATTCTTTATGAGATGTCAAGTTCTTTATTGAGGTTGAACCTCTCAAACAGTTTATCATGAAGAGAAAAGAAAAGAAAATAGTGATATTAAGTTTTTTTTTAAAGAGAGAAGACAGATACCAAAAAAAAAGATGAGTAGAGAGATGCCCTAGAGTCATAATAATCATAATCATAAAATACTCATTAATAATTAGTTGCCCATAAAGCAAGATAAGCACCTTAAAATAAATCATCAAAAAGTACCATACCTATATGAGGAATCAATATATCTATTTTAGCAAAAGAGATTTAATTTCTAATAGATTTAAAAAAACAGTTTAAAATTAAACTTGAGCAGCATTTTGTATAATATCAATATGGTCCTGAATATATATATATAATAGGAGGCCAGCTAGCACTACATAATGACTCTAAAGTTAGATTGTGCGCCAGAATTGTAATTGTTGCCAGTAATAGACATTCTTGCTGTTTCTAAACATCAGAGAAGGGTCCACCATTAATGTCCCACAGACAGCTTCAGTCTCAGATTCAGACACAGAGAACAAGAAAGCAAAGCATGCCTCTGTCTCTCTCTCTCTCTGTTGTTTATTATGATCAGTTTCAATCTCTCTCAAGTTCTACAAATGTGGCAAAATATGCCAAACTAAAGTCTTGATAGTAGAACCATGGAGACAGTGAAAGTAAAAAAAGATCCAAAGAAAGAGAAGCCAACATCCCCAGCACGTGATAAAGTAGGGAATATATGAACCAAAGCCTATCGTTTTCACTCCTCACCAATGTTGGTTCAGTTGCTATGGTTAAAATACATGGGATTAAAACATAACTCGAGTTAGTGAACTAGTGAAGCGGTCTTTTGATTGCTTTGGTAAGAGTTTTGGACTAATTCTTTTCATTTGATTGGTTGATATGTCTTAGGTTAATATATGATATAGTTAGAGAATTAAATTTAGTCATAAATATAATATCTTAATATATTTTATATAATATTTAATTTTTTTTGAGTTAATTTATTTTATTTATAAACTAATATATAATCTAATATTATATATGAGTATTTTAAAAAAATTATATTATATTTGTTATAATTAATTGATTTATTGAGTTTCTTTAATTTACTTAAATTAATTAATTAAATTTTATATTAAAGATCGAATGTAACATTTCATATTTAAGATCAATTATAGTTTGAGGTTTGACAAAGAAACATGATATGCTTGAAAGATTTAGAACTCATAGTATAAAATAAAAGTATTATATATATATATATAAATAATAGTAATAAAGAAGAATTAATAACTCCTATTAAATATGAGAGCAATGATTAGATGGATATAATGATATATGTATCGTATTTTTATACAATTACCTAACTTTTAAGTATGTGAAGCTAATGATATGTTTAAGATTTAAGATGGGATATTTATTCTCTCATGATGACTCTAGAAATCAATCTGTAAATTAAAAAATGGCGTCTCCTCAGGACTTAATCATAGCATTATCAGATACAGTATCAGAATGCAGATATTTTTGAATTAAAATATAGTGCTTAATTAATTAATTAAAAGGTGACGTTGAATAATGGATCTTTATATTTATATAAAATTTTTTGTAAAAAAGTAGGTTTATCTACAATTTAAAGAAAGGTAAAATCTTACTTCCTTCTGAACGATATTAATGTCGGACAAAGTAAACCGTCAATTCTTAAAAAATATTATTTTATTATAATTTTAGTCATAATATTTAAAAAAATATTATTATTTTTAGTTATTTTGGTTAAAGCTTATCACAAGCAGTGCAATTAATTAATGAAAGGGCCATTTGCATAATTAAGCGTGTGATGTGTAAAGCAGTTTATTAGAAGCAAAAGCTTTAATGGCTCCCTGCTGCTTGCGGCAGAATAAACCTTCCACAATTACACATTTCATTGTGTATCGTGGTGGAAAGATACTCTTTTTTAGTATTGTAGTATTAAAATTCAATCCGGACCAATTGATTTGACCCGGGAACCAATCACTTCGGCTGATCCGATAAAAAAATTTTAAATAGGTCGGTCGTGCTATATTATATTTATTTTTCTCTTATTATTGAGTCTAAAACAATATTATTTTAAGTTAAAAAAACATGATAGTCTATAAGATTTATGTTCTAATAATTTTCTTTTGTTATATTGTATACACATGAATGCTCTATTTACTTATATATTAATAGCTATCATACTTAAGTGTTACTCTTTTTAAGATTATATATGAATATTTTTATATATTTTAATTAAATAATATTATTTTAAGCACAATAGGGCTAACCCAAGTTCAATTATAATGGGACCATGGATATTTGAATTACTGTCTTGGATGAATTTAATGACCAAGCAAGTTTTTAGTACTTGGTATTAGATCTATAGATCGATAGGTTTTTTTCCTCAACTTTTTTAATAGTAGTTTCAAACTATTCTCTTCGAATTTTAACTTCTTTAATTAACTTTATTTTTATTTTTCATAATATTTTATTAATATTAATTAAAATCTTCTAAATTTAAGCTAATAATATTGGTCCTTAATTACAGAATCACAGAAGTTGAAAATAAAGTACCAGTCTACTGTGATGTGCAGTAGAGTGGTCCAAAGTTTCTGCAAGCAACTAACTGCATTATGTAGGGGAATCTGATTTTTTTTTACAATTATAAATTAATAATTGTACATCAAATAATGAGGGAATAAAAAAAATAGCAAGCACGTGAAACAATATATTAATGCGATACAATAAAATTTATAATAAATCAAACAATTTATAATAAATAATTTAGTACTCAATAAAAAAAGTATATACATTTAGTGTCTGATAGTATCTCTTCATAATAAAATTGTCTCTAATAAAAACCTATATTTAGCAACAAAAAAAATCAAACAATTTATAACTTATAAATAATACAACTTATTCCTCAAATTGTGTCTAGTTTATATATAATGATAATATTTTATGTCATTCATTTATCCATAAGTAAATATGTCTGACATATTAATTTTCTTTCAAAAAACATATTTAATAATTATATATTTACTTATAATATATTTCTTTAATTGTTAATGTATGACTTAATTGAGAAATAAATTAATTGATGGTCTCATAGGTTACATATAAAATCTTATAAATTAATCATATTACTAATCACTTATGAACATGCCCTATTATAACTTGATATTTTATATTAAAATTAAAATTTAATAATAATTGTATTAATTATTTCACCAACTTAAAATTATAAATAAAAAATATAAAAAATAATTGATCCTTCCAATAAAATTATGTTAAAATAGCCTGTTAACTGCCGAGCTAGTAATTTGAGCCAACCCGCAGGTTGGCAAGTTGAGTCCACATGATCAAACCCATATTATTGGCTATAGTTACGCTAGAAACCCTTGGATCTATTGGCACCAACTCCTCTTTAGAAGCCAAGTCACTGGCTCAAACCTGTACTTTTGTGTGTGAATTTTTGTGCTGAGTATTTGTAGATACATAATAAAAACTGATAATATATATATATATATATAAAATATAAAATTTACAATAAGTAGTGTAATTTATGAAAAGGTAAACAAAAGTTGAGTCACCGTCATGTCTTCATTGTGTTAAGCATTGCACGAGGTGGTCACTAAAAAAGGGAACATAAAAGAGTTGATAGGGGAAGCATCTTCAAACCCTCCATTAAACAAAAATCGTACATGGCTCTGTGATTTATTATTGTTATTATTAATTTCTTAAAAAAATGAAAAGGAGGCTGACTTTTTCTTTTTGTTAAAGCAGAGTAGGCCTATTATTACCACCACAAACACAAATGGTACATGGGATGTGAGAGTAGGTCAAACGTCAAAACATGACACTTCAGCATGCAGCCTTCAATTATTTTTTACTGTGTAAAATTATTGCTTACTGTGTCAATTTTTAACTGACCATAGAGGTGATGGGATAGAGATTAATTACGCATTTTCAGAATATGTTGAGATTAGGAAAATCTAGTATTAATTTTATGAACATTTTTATGAGATTTTAGATTATTTTTTAATTAAACAATTTAGATTATTTCTTATTAGTAAGTATTATTCTAAACTCATTTTGGAGAAAAACTTAACCAAAGCCTTTCTCCTGAAGAGAACATACCCAGAAAACATCAATCACAAATTAGGTTTTTTTTAAATATCCAAGATTTAAGAAAACACCCACAACAGTATCAAATTCGATCATGCATAATATAGCATAAGGTTAAGTTTCAATTTTCCAAAAAAGTTCGTGTAAAAAGCCATGAATATCCATAAGTTCTTTTCTTTGGATTGGATGGATACTACCACAAAAATAATAAAAAATAATATATTTGCCCTAACGGGTAAGATTTTTTTTAATAGTTAGGGCAACTTGTTCTTGAAATACTTTTGGAATAATAATAATCCAAGAAATTTTTTTTCACATAACCATAGCTCGAAGGCAAAAACTTCCAGCAAAAAATTAGATCTCAACCCTATTAACATAATATTAAATGGCACCAGCATTGAAACTGAAAATCCAGAGACAGAAACAGCATTTTGTAGGCGATTTTCAAGGCAAGCCTACCAGAATTGGGAAGGCTTTGAACAAATTAATCAGGTCCAGTGACCACGTAAATATACCCTACAAGGACTTCTCAACATTTGCATCCTGAAAAGAGACCTAGCTACAAAATTTTACAGATCTCAATCAGATTGAAGAGCCGCCTGAATCTAACATCCTGGAATCAGATCGTACATAATGAATTATTATTTCACTACAGACACTAGGGAGAAAATTATTCTTTGAAACAATTGGAGATTGTTTGTTCTAATAATAAAACAGTGAGTGACTATTAAACCTAACTCTTCCCAACATCTTGTACTTTTAGACGACCTGTTTGTTCAAGCAGCATGTCATAGATTTCTTTCGCTGTAGGCCGTTTGGCTGGATTGTCGTCGACACACCTATGAAACAAATCAACAAGGAATTTCATCGTGTCTACCTCAGTATCTGGTTTTTCTGGCTCATCACTGGATCGAATCGTCGTGGGTTTGTTCAGAGAACTAAGGGCCTCCAGTTCTTCGGTTAACTCTGGTGGTTTACCCATCTGAAAAGATCACGCGAGAAAAATTAGTCATTCAAGATAGAACACTTCAACTTTTACTCTATTGCTATCTGCTTTTCTGAGTATGAAAGAGGTTTAACAAACCTGTAAAATGTCATGGAATTGTAAATCAGATAGCCCAGAATATGGAATACGCAGTGTGAGAAGCTCCACAAGTAAGCACCCAAATGACCAGATATCAACTTCCTGTTACAAGGAAAGAAGCATTACAACCTAATAAACACTGTATCTGGTCATAGAGCAGATTGACTCATTTTCAATATGAACCTTAGGTTGGTTATAATCAAAATAAAACAATAAAGCGACCAAAATATGATGAGATACCACTCTGTTGCTATATATAAGTCACTTGTACCTCATTCTTGCATACCAAGGGATACATTAAATTGATAAAATTTTTCACATTTGTCATTATTAAAAAAAGGGTATTGTAAAAAAGGACATTAATTACCCTACAAGTTTCTTATATTCAATAGGGATAAAATTGAAAAAAGTCATTAATTACCGTACAAGACTTATATTTAAGACTAAACTTCTCTCCTACAATTAACTAACATATAGGAATAGAGTAGTATAATAAAACTAAGAATTCAATGCCCACAAACAATATATGCATTCACATTTGATGCTAGCTAGGCATACGTCAAAGAATAGATGAGGAAGGACTTTAACAAACACATGAACTAGCCAGATATCCTTCTCTGAGAAGTAAAACTCATCCCTAGATAGCTCTGCTTTAAATTGCTTATATTTAAAGCTTGTAGAGCCTAGAATGACATTACTTAATAAAGATCAATGAGAAGCTCAGAGTATAGATGATCAAGTAAAGGATCTTACCAATCCATAAGCATTTTCTTTATACATAGCCCGCATAACCTCCGGAGCCATCCATCGTGGTGTTCCAGTGCAAACATAAGGAGGAGGTGTTCCCACATGAGCAATACAGCAGCTATGCAAAGGTGATCTTAGTGGCACTGCACTGTCAAAATCACAAAGCTTCACAATAGGGGTGCCATCATCTTTCTTTCTATCCAAAGCAATCAGAATGTTTTCACTTTTCACATCACGATGAATTATGTGCTTCGAGTGCAGCTCTGACAATGCACACGCAACATCTTTGGCAATATAAAAAGCCAGCTTCATGGGCAGGTGCTTTTCACCAGCTTTTGATAACTTATCAAGATAGGTCTGATGGAATATGCAAGGGGAAAATCACTAAAACATTTCAAAAATAAAATTGCCAACAATAACAAAAAAGGAATATAAGCAAGCTTACTCTCAAAGAGCCCCCTCCTATGTGCTCCATAAAAATAGCAGACCTTAATACACAATGCTCAGGATTACCATCCTCTGAAAGAGTCCACTTGTAAGATATTTGATGTCCATACATTTCAACTATAGAAGGATGTTTCAGAGAACCTAAAATTCTCACTTCTCCCAAACAATTATATTCGAAGTTTTTTATTTTATCTGGTGAACTCTCCTTCAAGTCCAAGGTACGCACCTGAAACATCACATAAAATGTATTATAGATATATATTATACAGAAATAGTCAGAACATTTAAATAAGAAAACACCACTTATACCCATCTACTGCAAATCTAAACCACCGATAAATTCACATTAAGACACGTTACATTCCAATAATTAGTGTTCCATAAGAACAGAACAATCTCTATATGGATGACACAATCAAGCTAAAGTCCCAACAAGACTTTAGGTAACACACCTTTGCTGCAGCCTCAATTGACCCAAATTTGCACCGAACTAGAGTACTTGAAGATGCCTTCTCAAATTTGTCACATGTAGACAGAGATGGAAATGAACAACTAGAACCAGCAGTTCCCTCAGGGGAAATAGGAACTTTGGTTCGACTAAGAGGTACATACCTGGAAATTGGAATGAAAAACAAGTCGTCAGGTTACAAAGAATCTATATAAATTTCAGAAATCCTAGAATTAAGCACACTTCCAAGCAACACTTCATTCAGGAACTCTAAGTAGCATATCTATCCGATGATACAGAGCCACACTATTTTTTATGCATTAACTATTGTGTTAAAGAGTAAATTATATGCTTTATTTATATAATAATACAGTTATAATTCACATAGTTCAATGTAAAAATTAAAAAAAAATTACCAAATTGTCAAACTTATAGTATCAACCAAGGAACCATAAATTTCTACGTTTCCTGTCGGCAAACTGATCTATGTCCACAGGCTCCAGCATGCTATTGGAATTAGTGTTAGATCATAAGGTCAATTTTCATTCATATATAAGACAACCTAGCGAGACTTCATAGAACCCATAGACTATAGAAGCAAAGACAATCACTTCAATGGTTTGCCCATGTTTTACATTTTACTTAATTACGTAACCTCTTAATTTACATTGGTCCATGATCATATGAAAATTTAACATTTTAGCTATGATTTTTTATTTTACAAATTAATTATTAAATATTAGTGCATTGGTTGTTGTTTGGATCAGTAGTGGTGATCTTGATGATAGTTCGCTTATTCATATTTATTTGCAAATGTATGTAAAATTTTTATATATAGTTTTGCATAGAAGGTAGAAAAGAAACTTTTATTTCGACAATAATGATTTTGGAGCCCCTCAGCCACTTTTAGGCAGGAATTAGATTGTTTGTTTTTGATGACTGAAAATCACAATTTCTTTTACATTTAGTGCAATGGGCCTAACAACATTTAAGAATCACATCAAGCTAGGGAAAAGATATATATATATATATATATATAATATTTAAAGCGCTAAGATATATACAATATGGGTCATGGTAAGATTGCTCATTCCCTTAAACGAGGGAAAGCAGGTCCTTGAGAATTGGGAATGACATCTACCAAACGTACAAATTGGTCATCCTCTCACCCATTCTTATTCCTCACCATCCATTACCTCCTACCAAACATAGCCTAAAAGTCTACTTAGGCGCAATTTCATGTGAGTGTGCACATTTTGCATAGGCCCATTGAAGTTAATTAAAACAATTCAGTGTTTACTCCTACAAAGAAATTAAGGACTACTTGAGAATAGCACAAGAAAATTAGCCCCACTCCATCGCCACTGATTAATAATTTAAAATATGGAGCAAACATGGTTTGCATATCTTAGGAGCTCAAATTAAAAAATAACTCCAGATTGCAGGATACCCAAAATGTCTAGTCACTAAAGATATACCGTCAAAATTTTCTTTGCATCAACAAAAGCTATGCTTTAGCAAGCAATTAAGAATAACTAGCATTCACCTATATATGGTCTATCTTAATTCTAAAATGAAACGATGACATATTACTTAGAAAAATAATTGCCAATCAAGGTACAAAGTCCAGACCTGCAAAAGAACTCAGGGTCTTCCTCTTCTCTTATATCATGCGGCCGGCATGCATCAACTAACATTCTAACCTGGCTATCACCTCTGTTAACTACGATGGTGTTCCAGGCATGTGGTGAAAAATCCAAGAAACCCCTGACAAGCTCACAAGGTACTGGAGGCTCCATGCGATCACATAAGTACTGCATAACAGAAATTGCACGAGAACATCATAGGTGAGTACTAGTAATTACAGCAAATGAATGCCCATGCAATATAGTAATATGATTTAAGCCACAATGGTTACCTTAAAAAGCAGAGCTCTATGTCTACACACACCAAACTGCACAGATCCAATGGGAATTATGATCGAACTTCGTCTTCTTTTTATAGACTCGAGAGATTTTTCACAGATATTAGCTAAAGTAATGTCTTCTACACTGTTCACAACTGGTTTAGAGGAAGCACTACTATCACTGTTGCTTCCAGTTGAGCATGTACAGACAAAAGGCTTGTGATAATTTGAACCGGACACTGATTTTCGTGTCCTTTCTACAATATTACCTCTATCACAGCCCCCAAAATGATCTGATACAAAGAGTGCAATAAGTGAAGCAACCTGGAAGTTATCAAGAGCAGCTTGATTCCCATGTTTCGTAAAATCATTTAACTGCTTCAAATGAAACACCAATGACTGAGCAGAGATTGTGATGGCATCCAGTTCTTCATCCCTTTCTCTGAGAGAATAACAAACATTTTGAAAAGGCCAAGATAATTATTATAACACTCCGCACCTAAGAAATTGTTTTGAATGCCCAAGTCAAGGTAGATAGCACATAATTCATGTAATAGTAGTACTAATTATAATTATATCCAATCTACTCTAATTAAAAACACATGAATAGTAGTTTTACTATTTATATATCCACCTAACTTTTTCAAATTGTAGGTTTTTCTGGTCAATATTTTCAAAACTGTAATTTTATCATTGAACTCCGTGCATTTCTCCTCTTGACAATATTTTCATCCTTCACTTAAATTTTACCATCTCCATCTCAAATTGAGTCATCTATATAAAAAACAGAATCAATAATTACGGTGATATAATTGTACATATAATGATTAATTTTTTTATAAAAGAAGTACATAAATAATAATTCACTTGCATTTTCTAGGGTTGACTTGTAATTATTTTACAAATAAATAGTAACCAAAACATTAACAAACCTGTCCAGCAAGATGACTTCACGAGAGGCAAGACACTGATTTTGCTCATAACTCTCAAGGGTCATAAAAGGTCGATCACGTCCAGCATCATAAAAGCCATCTGGCAGATGGTCTTCAGTGCCACAAAATGATAATCTACTGTACTTGTAGGACAATGATGAGCTATCACCAATTGGTTTTCTAGACTTGCATGGTTTAGGATTATCAAGACACCTTTCTGAATGTCTCTTAGATTTAGAAATATGCTTCAAAGATTCTGAATTTGATGCATTGTCCTGCCCACTAGGTCCATTCTCCAAGGGGCATAAGGAAGCATCTTTATTAGTAACATCTTTTTCATCTTCACTTTCACTAGAACAGCAATTCTTAGAAAACTGCTTTTCAATATCCACTTCATTATTGTTAACATCATCAATAACACTGTCATTCCCAGCTTCTTCTGAGACCATCTTTTTAGCTTCATCATCCTGACCCGTACTGTCTGATGGATGAGCTTCACTGCAGTTTTCAAGAGCAAGATTGCCCTGGTTTTCTGATTTACAAATTCTATGCATATCCTTTCTCAGTTGGAAATTATTTAAACCTTTCCACTTCCTGCTGTTGTTTAAGCACTCTTGACGGGCTTTCTGCTGTAAGTAGTGCTGCCTCTTCCACCTTTTACCTGATTTCCGGGTAGCAAAACATCTGCTGCTAGACGAGGAGCTAGTTAATAGGTTTGATGAGCTATTATGAGATGCTGAAAAAAAAAAACAAAAAACAAATAAAGAATTGTGTGTGTAACTTTGGCTCCACTTGTATGAACAGAAATGATGAAGAAAAAAGGAAGATCGCCCAGAAGAAAAAGGTGATTCCAAAAACAAAGGCTAATCTATAAGGACCCACCATGTGAAAGTAGTCCATCATTCTCCAGTGAACTAGTTTCATAGACATCCATTTCAACAGAAGAACTGCTAACATCATCACTGCATTCACCTTTGTCATTTCCTTCCATATTACAGCAAATCCATGAAGGTATTTGAAGTGTGTTGCAGAGCTTATTGAACTTGACAATAAAAATTCCAAGAGTTAAATTTATACAACCAGAAGAACATAAAAAGACCCCAGTTGCATAATGACAAATTTTTAAATTATACAATTACAAACATACAACAGAAGTATAGATAGTTATGCGTGGGTGTGCACACAAAAAGTCCCTCAGTCATCATTTTTTGCTTCATAGACTAGCTACAGCTACAAAATCAATACCTTGGATGCACAGAGGCACCTTCATTCTGGTGTCCCCCCATGTCCAACACTGTCAGATGCCACCAGTGTTAAACAAATTTAAACCAAATATTTAGGAAAGGAACAGAACAAATATTGCCTGTAATACACTAGCACATACATAGCTAAACAAGCTATTCTTACCAATAAAAACAAATTAAAATACAATGTTACATACAACACATTGATTTGAATAAAAATATATCGCTTGTTATATTCAGAACATAAAAAGACTAAGAAAAGTCAGATAAAAAACAGAAAATGAAAAAAAAGAAAAAGAAAAGCACCGAACAGACATGTGAGGGATAAAAATTCTCACTACCTAACGTAGTACTATGATTAAAAAAACCATATTTAGATACCTGAAGATTTAAATTCTGAAGTTTATGCATAGACCCAAGTTCAAGAGGCCCCAGTGAAGTCAACCTATTATTTGACAGGTCCAAGTTCTCCAACCCAGACAGCAAGGCCATAGTTGATGGTAGCTCCACCAACTTATTATTGGAAACTTTCAAAGATATCAAGCCATTCAAATAACTGATTTCAGAGGGCAATGTCTTCATCTTATTGAATGAAAGATCAAGATACTCCAGTTCCTTTAAGAGGCCAATTTCAGGAGGAAGGTATCTACAGCAAAACAGAAAGCAAGATGAGTTAGAACTAAAAAGAATGAGAAATAGATAGTTAATTGAAAATGCTAGTGACTCAACTAAACAAAAAATGAGTAATAAAATGTTACAATTTCAAGTAATGAGGCTTGTGAAATACGTTAAAGAGGTTGTTAATGATATTGATACTATCAACTGCCAAATTAAACGTCTAAAAAAGATCTGCAATCAAGTGTCAATAAATCTATGATGGATATAGGGATTTTAGTGTGTCTAGAAATGTTTGAATTTCCTGGTAGTGTATGGAGTCCAATTTACCATCCGTATCGTATACTGCCACTTCTAAAAGCTGACAAAATGAAAACCGCTCATGTACAGACAATGCATCCACACCATTGCTTTTGAAAATAAAAATTATCTGACCACACCAAAAAAAGGCCCACCAAATCGGTATTGGTAAGCAACCAATCACATGTATAACAAATTTATTTAATCAACATAATTTACTCTATTCTTCAATATAAGTTAACTATTGTATCAATCAACAAAACCCAAGTGCATATCTAAATTCAATTTAAAATTATAATTGCTCTGAGCTTGAGTCATGACTTATTCTTTCTTGGCCTGAATTCTCAATAAGCCAAACTCAAACCTGTTACACATCAAATAAATAATTGAAATTAACCGGTTCCAACTCTGATGGCAGGATCAAGTATTACTCCCTAATAGAAAGTAAAAATGCATCAAACTAGATAAATCAAACCATGTCACCACAAATGCAATCTAACTTTCAGCATAGTTGCATATTATCCATCATGTGAACCCTCACTCATCTAGTGCAATTAGTTCGGGAGGGGGGAAAATTGGCCAGAGGGAGGGGAAAAAGGTTATAATGCGTAAAGTTATGATTTAAGTTAAAAAATACCCAATGGTCACTAATTAAACTTCAAACAGGGAAAACTTGTAATCCAACTTCTTAAGCATTCCGCACATACATTAGCTGCCAGTGAAAGCCAAAATTACTATTGAACAAATAGCTAAATTGAATTACCAACCTTATGGAAAAGTGGCAAACAGATAGCTTGGTCAAGGACTTAAGACCAGAAATCTCGGTCAATATAGGAAAAGCAGAAGGCCGTGGAGGCACTTTGGACAACTCTAACTCCTTCAAAGCCTTCAACTTATGCAATGGCAACCCACCAATCCCAGGAGAAGATATCTTCATCTGCAAGCATTCTAAGCCCGTCAAGTTTCCAGACTCCGGGGCAAACAAATTAATCTCGTTCCCGAAGAACTTCAATGTCTTCAACCGTGCAAGGCCTCCCAGAGACTTGGGGATCAAATTGTAAACATTCTTATAAAAATACAAGCCCTCCATGGAGTCTTCTGCGTTCTCCAATACCGGGAACTCCACGGTTTTCCCAAAGACATCGAGAACCGCATCACCATTATCAAGGCCACGGTCAATGCCATCAGCCCTTGGGGGTTTCTCTTCTTGGGTTTCCTCAGGAAAGTCGCAAGCCTCAGACGCGGTTTCCTCGGACTGAAGAAGCTTCATGTAGCTAGCAGAAATTGAAGTTTCCGAGAAAAGAACGGAAATTGGTGAGTTTAACGGAAAGGGGAAGGATCAGGTTGGGTGAGGAAAGATAGAAACAGTTCGTGAAGCAAGAAATTTTGAAAGATTGAGTGAAAAAAAAAGAATTTTTGACCAAACATAGGGAACAATTAAGGTAGGTTTTCTCTGCTATTGTAGGCAGAGAAACCCTAGAATCCAGACGCGGCAATTGCAGTGATTTGATTATTTATGTTTATGAACGAACCTACGGAGAGTGCTTTTGATACTTACGAATGTCGCTAAGGGAAAAGACGATAATAACCCTCTTTCAGACCATTATTTGCTCGTTTGGTCAAAACAGCGGCTTGGAGATTGGAGCGTGTTAAAGATAGTACCGTTAGGGATCTTTCTGCGGCGTATTTGAAATTTTAAATGTTAATATAATTAATAATATAAAATCTAATTAACTTTTATAAGATAGATTAATAAAAAAAATTCAATTTATTTAAATTATTTAACTAATTTTTATATCAATTATAATTAAATAATTTATTTAACTATTTTAATCTATCAAAAATTTTATTAATTTTTATATTAAAAAATAGAAGGACTAGTACATAATACCTAATGATAATCATGTAAATTTTATAATGTTAGTACAAATTTTACATTATAATTATGTTGCGTGCAATTAAATATAAAATATTTTGATATTAAGAGAGTAATTTGTGTAGCTAATTCAAAAATATTACAGTGTATGTTTGGTTTTCTCAAAATTATAGTTTAAAAATTATTTGTCTTGACAAAATTATAATTTGAGTTAAAATTAAATAAATATCTATCAAATATTTAAAATAATTTATAGAGTAAACTATAGTTTTAGAGTTTAAGACTATAATTTTAGATAAATTTATAGGATTAATTTTTGGGTGGTGAAAAAAATTTTTAAATTTGATAATAATTATTTTGTCCTTATCTTTTTCTCTATCATTTTATCCTATGTTATTTTTAATAATTTATCTATAAAAAAATTATTCTGGTAATATCTATCTAAATATTTATATTTTTATAATCACTTTTATTCTAAACATTATTTTCTATAATATATTCTTTATAAGCTATTATCTATAATTTATTTTCTATAAACTAATTCAAATAGGCCTGTAATAACATTGTGGAATTGGTTTGGGTAGATCATTCATGATGAGCATGGCAATATAGTCTCTATAGATTTAATTTGATCCGAATTTAACGTTATTTTATTTTTAGTTTCAATATTTTATTTTATAGATATAAAATTAAATTGGTTAGCAAACCAAATAAACCAAAAATTACATTCCAAGCATTTCTTGAATGATGCGCAATTAAGTTTGTAAGAATTTTAGTTTTAATTCATTAAATTTTAAACAATAGATAGAATAATTTATAGAGTAAACCATAGTTTTAGGGTTTAAGACTATAATTTTAGATAAGTTTATAGGATTAGTTTTTGGGTAGTGAAAAGAGTTTTTAAATTTGATAATAACTATTCTATCCCTATATTTTTCTTTATCATTTTACTCTATATCATTTCTAATAATTTATCTATCAAAAAGTTATTCTGATAATAATTATCTAAATATTTATATTTTTATAATCATTTTTATTCTAAAAATTATTCTCTATAATATATTCTTCATAAGCTATTATGTATAATTTATTTTCTATAAACTCTTCTTTATAAACTAATTCAAATATGCCTATAATAACATTGTAGAATTGGTTTGGGTGGATCATTCATGATGAGCATGGGTGATATATATAACTATTTGAAGTGTATTTAATTCTTAAGGAGTATAATTTTGTTGTGATTTAGTCACAGTGCTTGAAGATATATATTAACTCGTAGGTATTTAGGTTTACGCTTAAAAGTAATTGACGGCTCGCTCTATCTAATATTAGTATCGCCTATAAGGCAGGGAGACTTCGCTCTACCTTTAAATTATGGGTAAATCCAACTCATTTTCAAAAATTTAATGAAAAAAAAAGACATTTTACTTTTTGAGATAATTTAAAGATGTGTAAAAAAAACTAAAGATGTCAATCAAAATATCATATCAAATAATATAAAATATTCTAAAAAAATAAAAAAGTTAAAAAGAATATTTAATAAAATTATTGATTGAGATCAATTTAATTAATAATATATTTAAAAATTTATTTGTTAATAAAGTCCATTAGTGTCTTGCGTCATACGTCTAATAAAATAAGATTTCTTTGTTGTTATTGTAATAATTAGTAACCAATCTCCTACTTTTATATTCATTTACTCTCAAAAATTGAATTCCACAATTGAGGAGTGGATCACATTAATATATAGTTTGTTTTTCACACTATTCATTAATTTCAATTAGCATCTTTAATAATATCTCTTTTTTTTAATTATAAGAGTTAGATATGATTAAATTTGATCATAAATAAAAAACTACAATCTACTTTATTTTTTAAAATTATTTTTCCCGAAATATATCTCAATATGATTAACTTTAAATGCATATGATTAACTGAAGTATTTTTTTTAAAAGAATAATATATAATTATTATAATTAACTAATTTATCTAATTTTATTAATATACCTAAATTAATTAAATAGGTCTTATAGTTAACAACAGAAGTAATAATTAACTAATAACAAGTTTACAACTTCAAATATTAAATTGTATACTTTTGAGATTTATAAATCAAAAAATTAAAACATTAAATCTTTCAGACAGAATATATTTCTAAATTTTATGTGGCAAAACATTTCTGTTAGTTTCACTTCCTTTAGGCAAATAGGATATGTATTGAAGAGAAACTCTTTCAAATCTCAAATTTGGATTTTTTTTTTTTTCCATCCCTGAGGCTCAAATGTGGATTGTTTTTCATACTACCTCAGGCTTAAAAGTATATCATGCTACTCAAGCTTTAATATATAAATTAATTGAAAAATTAAATTTAAACTAAATATAAAATTTTAGTCTATTTTCTATATAATATTTATTATTTTCCCTCAAATATTATTCATGAGTACTATAAATTCATATCATATTTATTATATGAGTTTCTTCACTTTATCTAAATTAACCAACTAAATCTTATATTAAAGATGAGAAAGAGTATCTTATTAATAACCACTCTTCCAAATGAGTACCAAAATATCAATATTTAAAACACAAGTACCCAAACGACATGACCAAAAGAAAAAAATATGCGGGGTTATACCCCTAACCATTGCATGGTTGCTTATGGTGGACCTAGATTCTTAGTACACAAATGCTCTACAATGCCGGAGATTTAAACCCTCCGCGGTAAGTTCAATAGCTGGGTAGAGATCAAACTATACCCAAAGCACTAAATGAAACCATAGAGAGGCAGAAAATTATTTACCCAAAGTATTCAAGGCCACATTATTGACATTACATATTTTGTGTCTCCAGAAAGCATTAAAGCTTCATGGTGCTCAATGTGTAGGATAAGAAAAGCAACAGCTTGGGCACCCCCTTTGAAACTTCCATAAAAGTAAAATAAACGTCCCCAGGCTAAGCTAATCACCCACTAAGGCCTCAGAAGTTATCATGATGGAAACAGATTATGAAACTTTAAGTAGGAAATTGTAGTGCAGATAAAACAGCACTGGATCAATAGTTAGACCAGTTAGCAGCACTCCCAACTCTTGGCATGCTGGGACTATCCTTTTTGGCGTTGGGATCCACATTGAAAGTTGCGCCACATACTTCACCGGAGCTGTCAACCCGTGGCATAGGCTTTAACTCGTTAAGCGGATGCTCAAAACTCCTCAGACCTCCAGATGATGTGAAAAAGCACCCTACAAGTTTACAAGCACAGATATTAGTTTGTTGGTTGCATCAGACACATGTGAACCAAATGAGTGAGAGCATATCAATATGGAAGAAATGGAAACAGTGACAATCTGTAGTAACCTCACGGGAAACTTTATAAGAACATATCAAAATGATGCAAGGAAAAATATCTACTTGATAAAATTTGTGGCACATCCCAACACAAAAAGTATCATCTCATATCATTGTTTCTATTATTCCAATGTTTCTAATTTGATGAACTCCTCATCCCCAACATCAATTTAGCCGGTTTCATTTACTTCTACTTATAACCACATTATAGCAGCCATATGAATTTCTAGACATGAAGTCCCACAGGAAATCTTCGAACCACAAAGGATTTGGAGGATCAGCTACCCTACCACATCTGAGTATGGCATTACCTTTAGGGAATGGAGCAAAAGATTTCCCACAGCTCTTAATTACAATCTCTTTTTCATCTGAAAGAACAAGATTTCCATCCGCATCAGTTCCCCAGAAGACAGGAACACTCCCATCAATATCCTGCAAAGGACCAATTTATGTATGCCAGGTCAGTGGAGAAAGTAACAGGAATATAACTGCACTCTTCCAAAGCTTTCCAGTTTGACCATTGTGAATATACCAGAAAGTCCCTGCCTTGAGACACAGTGCTATGAGGAAAGTGATAGGAATACATGGAAGGAGACAAGTAGAAAAGAAATGGTACTCACCACAGCAAAAAACGCAGCTTTAGAACTACCGTCATACAGAATAAATGCAAATTTCCCTTGGAAATCTCTCACAACCTGATCTATGGGATAAGGACCACGATCTCTTAAAGTACGATAAGCCTCTATGACAATGATTGCCTCATTTGCTGTTTTATTCAATCCATATTGTTGCTTGAGATTAGCGACATTCCCAATGTGGCCTTGAAACATGCAGAA
Organism: Leucaena leucocephala; assembly: GCA_037074615.1. Lineage (NCBI taxonomy): Eukaryota > Viridiplantae > Streptophyta > Magnoliopsida > Fabales > Fabaceae > Leucaena > Leucaena leucocephala. The sequence continues at coordinate 7,999,752 of CM073533.1, read as the reverse complement.
GATGTCATCCACAACAGCAAATAATCTGGCAAGATGAGAGAAGAATTATATACCAAATATGTTCAAGAAAGCAGTTTCTAACATTATCTCTTTCCTTCCCTCCCTCCCTCCCTCCCTCCCTCCCTCCCTTACTATATATATATATATATATATATATTACATCCCATATATCCTTACTATATGTATATCCCATATATAATAATTGTCATAGAATCTGACTGGATGAGGGCATTTCAGATTTAGTGTACGTTTGGTAATTGCATGAAAGTCCTTTTGCACGGAAGTCAATGTAACTTTTGTGAGAAGATGGGGTGATTTTTGGGGAAAGTCCTTCCGGAAAGCTATGCAAACACACTATTAGTGATTTGAGAAGGGAAGTCTTTTCCCATAGATTAAGGAAAGCAATGTCAGGTGTAACTATAAAGAGGATAGACTAATCGAGCATGACTTTAGGCAGATATTTAAGTTTCCATATTTATCTTAAGAACGGGATTGAAAATGTTTTCAACCCAAAACCTCATTAACTAACAATAACAATAATAAGAAGAAAACAATAACACTGGCGAAAAGCCAAAAAGAACAAACAATGAAACGGGTAGGGTGACCACACATGCCTACTCTCGTAGAATATCTTCAGATGGAAAGGAAAGGAAGAGAGGTAAGCCCACGCAACTAATATACTGACAAAGGAAAATTATTGATATCTGGGAAAATACAATAAGGATAATCGACAAGAAGTCACCGGGTATAGCATGAGTTAAAATGTTTAATCTGTCTTTCATTACGACCATCAATAGAGACAGATAATTCCAGAAGCGACAAGGACCTCAAACCAGAAAAGGAACCAATAACAGAAAAGACAAATAGAAAGCACCAAGAATTAACTAGAGCAAAGCAGGGCACAAAAGCATAACAGATTCTTGAGGATTGGAGAATGTTAATTCTATTAGTTTCAGACTGCTAGCCCAAAGAAAAAATAAATTTTAAAAAAATATAAATACACCAATGAGAAAAAATTATTATAACGTCATTGTCCAAGAAACAACTTCTATAAGGAGATGCAAAGGTTAGGAATCAATCGCACATGTTTTATCCAAATAAACATATAAGATAAACGAATCTGAATATAAATTACTCCATGGAAGCTAGAAGATCATTGATCAAACTTAGAGCCAAAAGAAGCAACCAAACACCGACACACTATTTTCCCATCGCAAGAATCCAAAACAAGGGATTCGATCGTCCAGAAACCATCCAAGAAAAAACAAACATACCCAGATCCAGCAAAAAATGAATTAATGATGATACATAAAAAACATAAACAATAAAAAACGATCGCCTACTTCATTCTCTCTCTTTCTTCAATTAAAGATAAATGCGATAAAGTCAGAAATGAGAAGTGAACCTTGGAAGGAGAGGGTTCTGTTTGTCCATAGAATATACCATGAGACCGGCGGAGCCAAGATTGACAGAGACGGGTGCGGAGTGTGCGGATGCGAAGTGCTTAGCGAGGAAGTTGTCTTTGAGAGAAGAAACGGACCCGGATTCAGGACTGGTGAGAGCGTCGGGGCCCTTAGCCACCGATTTGTCGAAAACTGCGAGCATTTTTGTGGATCGTTTAAGGGAACCAAAAAGCGTTTACAAAGAGCACAGAAGGAAGATTGAAGGAAGGAAAATATGACGAAGGGATTGTGGAGAGAAATGGGAAATTTATATTTCTGGTGCTCGCTTTCAATCCCTTCTATGTCCTTCCTTTTCGGACAGATTTTCAGGAATTAACTAGATTTTTCCTTCAAGTTATTCTTATCTCTGCATTTTTTTTTTTTTACATAAGAATCCTACCCGAGGAAAAATTGTTGTACTACTTTTTTTGTGAAAGAAAAAAATTGCCGTTCAATGTCAAAAAGAGTTTTAATATATTTTTTATATAGATAGTAATTTTTTTGCCACGTAGATACTAATTTATTCCACTGTAATATAATTTTTTCCCATCTTTTGCAAGACATAACCCTTCGTTTAAATTGTTAAATTAAAAACAAATGAAAAATCACCAACTGAGATTAAGTCTAATAAAATAGACTATTATATTTCAATAAGAATATTTATATAAGTTATGTTTACAAAAAGACAAATGATAAATCAATTAGTAGATTTTTTAGTTGTTCATACCATTTTTTTAAAACAATATCATAACGCTTCTTTTAAGTTAATAATAAATTAATACTTCTCATATTTTTAATATTAAATTTAATTAGAGAATTAATATTTATCTTAAATATAAAATATATTTAATATATTTATAAATTTTTTTAAATTATTAAAGAAAATTATTAAGTTATTTTAGATAAAATATGCCATATTAACTAATTTAATTATTTTTTTTAATATAATCAAATTAGTTAAATAGATCATACATTAAAGATCATAGAAATAGTATATTTATTTTATAGTACAGTAGTATCTAATATCCTAAATTTTTTAATTATATCTAGAACCCTAATTTTTTTATAGGGTATATAAATAATATTAGGGTAATAATAATAGGTGTTGAATAATATTATTAGGGTGATAAATAAGACTATGCTACATTGCCCTTTAATTGAATATCACAATTAGTAATCTTATGGTATTGAATTAAATGAACAATTATATTGGGGGTATGGACAAAAAGTATGGAAAGGATTTGAATCCGAAAAAAATTAAGCCCGGGCAAGGCATGAAAATTCCGATACATTGGATCCTAACTGTAATCCAAAAGCAGTGCATCTTTGAATTAAATTAACAAATACTAACTTAAACTAACATATATATATATATAAAGTCTACTTAAATCCATTTAAGTCTTAATTTCAATTTTTATAAAAAATACCTATATTATAAAAAGATAATTACGAATCACAAAATTATAATACGTAATAATAGAATTTAGTTAATATTATCAAAGAAAACAAATACAAACTTAAGAGACCGTTTGATTTGTTTAAAATTTGAGGGTTGTGTTGTTAAACTAATATCATGCGTGTTGTTAAATTAATAATATGTCTACATATTCACAATGAGTTTGAGTGCCCATGCTAATGATAGATATATGTGGTCTAAACCATCCAAAACTAATTTTGATTATTTAAATTTACAATTTTGTATGTAAAAGTTATTTTTTTATATAATAATAATTATAATAATTTTATTTATATTTTAAATTCTGTATCTATTAAAATAATAAAATTATATTACGTCTAATTTTAATTTAGACTGTTCATATTAATGCATCGAAACTGCTTCGGATATCCACACACCCCAATATTAAAATTCAAAATTTAAAATTTTAAAGACTGTTTTGACAAAGTTAATAATTACTGTTTTTGATTATTTTTACCCTTTACCAGATAAAACTCTATCACATATTTACTTCACAGAAGACAATTAATTCTACACATATGATCAAGCAGGCACATAGTAAGATTGCAACATGAAACTCTGTATTAAAAACCAAATGCAAGTGGCAACACCCAACTATATTATAAGCTGTTCTTTAGTACGTTGCATTTATTAATTTAACTTTAAATTATCCTCGTGGTGACATACTGACACATTTTTAATAGAAGAAAGGACAAGAGAATATAATTTATATGGTTAAATTGAGCAGAAGAATTCAATACTTGTTAATATTTGAAGATTAAGAGTTAATTCCAATTTGATGTTACTTTTCACAAGCATGTTGGAAAACTCTGTTCTTCTCTCTTTCATACTTCAAAACTGTGCACTGAAATAAAATTAAATAAAAATATTATTTTCTATTAATTTTAATTTTAAATATAAAAACTAGATAATTAAATTATAAATATTAAAAAATTAATTAAATTAATTATTTGTACTGTTCTAAAATAATTAAATATCATACATTAAAAAATAGAAATCCAACAAGAAAAAAAAAAGGAGTATCAAAGGACAAAAACATAAACGGCATATATATAATCACATTCTATGGGTGACTAATGGATATAAATTAAGTCATGCCATTGAAATCAAATTTTAGCTATTACATGTCTAAAAAAACTTTGTTTGTATATAATATTATAATCTTCTAATTCTAGTGTCAGGCCTTCTCTTTCCTTCACAACCATTAGATTAAAATTTCAATGGTCTAGATTTAACATCTTATAAAAATATTCTTATAATTTTATATAAAAAATATATAACTAAATTTCAGCTATTAAAGTTTGATCTGGAAAGGTCACGATTATAATAAAAAATGGCAAGAAAATCTACTTTATAATAATAATCTACTATTGTGAACTCTTCATATCAAATTTTAGCAGTTTAAATTTATTATGTATTTTTTTAAGTAAAATTTTAATAATACTTTAATAAAATGTTTAAATTTTCACCCGAAGGGCAGAGGAGGGGGATCCAAATCCAAATATATACAACATCAAACCACAAATAACCTTTAATTGTTTTCAATGTTACCTTGATAGGTCCCATATCCTGCCATCTGGGGATAATAACCTGGAATCAGATTTTTTTTTCACCTAACCCCCAAATAAAAATCAAAACCAAACCGTTTGAAAACTATAATCTAAACACACTTCTGGAACTATACACATTCTAACAGGAATTTCCTATGAATGTACATTATATTGTGTATTGTTCATGATCATGTACAAAAGAATTCCCCATTGCCCAGGCATGAATTGAAAATATGAAGAAGAATAACAGGTTCTAACAACAGATACTAAGATAACCATCTTCTGTTCCAGCAAGAAAAAAACGAGAGAAAGGAAGGATACTAATACTCGACAATGCTGACAAGCTTTTTGATCCATTATCTGATGTGTAGAGTTTCTGAGGAATAATGTGATGTTGTCCGTCCTGTGTCAAGAAAACCTTAGTCATATATTATTACCTTAGTGTCTGAATATATGCAGTTTTTGACAAAATTTATCCAAAAAGATTTATATGAACAGGATATGCGTGTGCATAAAAGCACAATATAAGAAGCAATATCAAACATTTGGAGCTATGCTGAGATAATGATGTTTGAATTCAGTGTTGGACATGCAAAATATCAAAACCTCCCATATATCTATTATTAGTCAAGACCTAGAACACGACATGAAAAGGAGGGGGGAAGGGGTGTGTGGAGAAGAGAGACATACTGTTTCATCAGCAGATGTGGCCAAGGATAGAAGTCCAATCCTACTTTTGGAAATTGAAATAACATCTTGGCCCCAAATTGAGAAACTTAATATGCCATCTGAGTGACCTCTGAAAATGACGGCTGTGATTGTAAATTCCTGAAACGATAATTGAAAAATGAGCACCAGGATGTCTTTCTGAAGTGCAGAAAAAGGCTTAGCAGCTTCATTACTTTTTTCTATCAGGAAAATAGCTGTCAATAAGCAGCTAAAATTTATCAAAATATTTTATCGCATGTAACAGCTAAACATAGAGGAGTGAAGAAGTCTTGCCCTTTAATACACAGCATTGGAGATAAAAACACAAAATTATTGTTGGAACAGGTTTTTCCAATCATTTTGTTCTTTGGACTGACTCTTAATTTACAAGTGAAACCTGCTTATCAAACACACATTATTTTTATGAAAAAGTAAGCTCCTAGAGGTCAGGTGCATATATAATATACGGGTGATCATTCCTCAAATGTCAATCACACACATCACTTCTAAAGATTTTGACGTGTCAAAACTTCGAACTTAGGGCGCAAAAAAGATAAAATGAGACAGCGTAAATGGTGCTAATGAACTAAAGATTCATGAAGGGTATAGCACTTACATCCTTAAATCCCAGGCTCGCGATGTTTTGTCAAGAGAGCTAGAAATGAGCAGATGGTCCTCAGGTGCAGCCAGCTGCAGTTTATAATAACATTAATCAAGCTCTTTGAAAAACCAAATTTGGTAATCCTTAACATTGTGGCTTATGAGCACACCTTAGTTACATATCCATCATGAGCTCGCCAAGAGGTAATGACGTTTCCACTCTTCGCATCAAATAGTTTACAATGACCGGAACTTAGTCCAGTTGCAATTAAAGAGGCAAAGTAGAAGCTCCACCTGTTTGCATCTTGTCAGCCCTAGAGGAACAAATGGCAGAAATAAGATAAGGAAAACTAGATTCATTAGATTCCCCTCTCCAGATATGAAGCTTTTGACCTTGAGCAAGATCAATGAACCTGCACAGTAAGCAAGAGGTCAAGGTTTTGTCACATGAACATATTCTCCAATGCATGTGACCGTAATGGAACTCAAACTAGAGAGTAAATTCCACCTGAGAGACCCATTTCCAATGCCAACTACGAGAATTTCAGGAGAGTCTAATAGATGCATACAAGTATAAAGGCTTGAATCAAAGGAACTAGACAATATTCCGTTTGATAATGTATTCATATTAAGCACATTAGCCTGGTCACTGTTTATCTTTGACTGAGAGGATATATGGCTTGAAAGGTGGGCAACTTCTATGGGAGACTCAGCAATACTGATATCATCTTCCCTGTTTGACTATCCCAAACATGAATGGTTCCGTCACAAGATGCCACTCTTCCACTGTATGATAAGATACAAATATCGTTCACAACCTGCAATTGAGATAAATGATTTGTGAAATGCATCAAAAGAATTACTACTACTCGTAAAAACTAGATCATGTGAATCATACAATAATCAAGAGCACATGTCAACTCGCAGCTAATTCTTGGCTACATTAATCTTTTTAATTTTGTTGCACTACTTCCTACCATCCAGTCAAGTTTTACTATATAATTAAGACTGCTTTAATGCAAAATCTGTCAAAAAAATAGGTGATACTAAAGATATTTAGATTATGCAGCATGTCTAATCATTGAGGAATATTGTTTTAATCAAGAGATAGAAGAAGCAAACCTCCTCATGGCCATAATAGCCAGATAAACAGTTAGTTCGACTAAGTTCCCACTTCTGAACAATTCCTTTTTACCCTTGGCCAACACCTGCAGTGAAAACAGTACTCTCATCTTGACATACAGCTAAAGACCTCACAGCTCCATGATGTGCACGTGTAGAGTATATAACAGATGCTCTGATCTTCCATGGAAGGTCATCTTTTTGAAGCCCCACACTCCCAAGAAATTCAGGTCCATCCCAGATAGTGGCTGGACTAGGGAACCAAAACCAGGGCTCATGACTCATTTGATGTGACATTCCTTCATGCACTAAGGTTGGACTTTGTTGAACTGTATTTGATCGTCTGGGGGAGACCAAGTTTTTAGAACTTCTACTTCCTTGGGATTGGGAATCGACCAGCCAACCCCATTAAGCAATACCTTTGCTGGATTGTATTCATTTTTAAATCCCCTCGTAGTTGTAGGTCTTCGAGCAATAATATTTTCTGAACCACTTTTTGATGACTCTCCTGAATATTTCCACTGAATCTTGATGGGTTTAGAAATAAGATCAAGAAAGATGTGCACAATGCTATCAAATAGAAACAATCATATTAGTAAGCACTCACAAGTCTCGGCTTGGAGGGTTAATATGGAAAAATGAAAAAAGTAGTAAACCTTCCAATTATGACGACGTTGAAGAAATTGTTCAAGAAGCAACCATGTAGCACAACATTGACGAAGTTTTTCTATCCCAAGAAGAGATGAAAAAAAAGGATAGAGAAGCAACCTGCACATGACACGTATCTCATACACATAAAGAAGAAAAGAAGAGAAAAAGGCAATTTAATATGACAAAATAAATCAAATCAACTAGGAATATCCTCAGTTTACAGTCGGATGAAGCAGTTTAAAGTTAATAGTAATTTTTTAGGGTATTTGAACGACTTCATTAGCAAGTTCCTTGTTTGGAATTTGGATTGGGGGGATAAGATTTTTAAATTCCTAAAGTAATTTTATAAGAATTTGAAATTCAACCTGAATAGGTGAAATTTGAGAATTTTTCTTTCATTTTTGGAGGGTTAGTTTCTTGTATAATTTTTAACTTTTGCAGACACATAAATATACAAATATATACCTAGACACGTGCACGCCCATATATATATAGACACAAAAAGTGCGCACGCAAGCACCTGCATATATACATAAACGAAATATTTTCAGAGATGCCTCTGAATAATGCCTGTTCTTTCCAAGTGAGATTTGGATGCAATACAAGGAAAATATGGCAACGAGTTTGCCATTCAAATACCTCAAAAACATAAGCAATAACTCAAAATAAACATAGAATAAAGTCAGTAAAATATTAAATCCTAGAAAATAAAAAAAAAGGCATTGACCTGTCTGAGTAAATAGCAAGACCGAAAACAAATACAAGACATGATAAACACATTGTATTTTCAATACACACACATGTATATATATATGTACATGCGCACACAAGCACACCCCCTCTCTCCAACATATATATGAATTGCTAGGAATTTGAATTGCAGCAATTTAATTCCTTGCATTTTAAATTCTATAGAATCCTAAGTTGCACAATAGAAACACAGCCTCAAGGACTTTGTTGTGAGCATTTTGAATTAGTTAAGATTTTAGCCTTTGGATATTGTTATAGGCCAAGCAAGATGGAGTCTTATAGGGAAAGACTGAAGAGAATTGTAGGAGATATTGGTATTAATTGTAATTGATTAGAATTGATTGGCACTGATTATAAGGAAGTAATTAGGAGATTATATTGTATTAATTGCATTCCATGATTTCCTCTATTCATTACCCGGATTATGCTCCCCAATATATGCATCCCCGAGTGTATATATGTATGTGAACAGATGAAGAATATACAGAACAAGGAATTACCTTCTTCCCTTGCCTTCTGTGATTACTATTCAAGCTTGTCTCTAACAGGGTATCAGAGTAGGCCCTGGGAATGTCCTCTGTCGAAGTCAAAGTTGCCGACGTTGAAGGCTCCACTGTCGTCATTGTTCCAAAGTGCCTCACAGAGATAACTACCTGGAATAGGCTCAGTCTATGTCTCTCGCACTAGACAGCTGTGACAGATTTGGAGATGATACAGAACCCACCTCTACCAACGATGCTGGTATTCGTCGACAGTGGAAGTCTGAGAATTCCCTAGTAACATCCTGGCTTCTCAACACCATGGTTTTTTCCATGCGCCGTAGTTTTATGTTCATATCTATCGCCAAAGAGATATGGCAATCAGTGAAGGAAGCTTATGGCAAATGATCAATGGTGTCTCTGGTACTTGATTTGTGGTCCCGACTGTGGAATGTTCGACAAGGTGATCGTCCCCTCAACGCATACTAATCGGAGAAGACCACCCTATGGTAGGAACTAGACCTGCTACAACACCGTGCCTGGAAACACCCTGATAACATTACCACTCACCGACAGGAAATGGAGGAGGAGAGGTTGTTTGAGTTCCTTGTAGGTCTCGACATAACATATGAAGAGATCCATGGCTGCCTCCTTGGACGTGCCTCTCCCCTTCATCCTCGAAGCTTTTGCCTTTCTATGAGATGAAGAATCTCGTCAGCAAGTCATGCTCGTCTACCAGTTATCCAGACCAATGCCATTGAAGGCGTCTGCTCTTGCCACTCACACTCCAGAGTCCAGGAAGGAATGCCACATCTGCGCGCATTGCCACAAAATAGGCCACACCAAGGAGAAGTGTTAGGATCTCCATGGGAAGACTGCTGATTGGCGGCCTAGAGAGTGTAGGCCCAAGGGACATATGGCTGAGACAACCCATTCCAATTACACCCTTGCAGCCACCAACATTGGGCCTCTTACTGCGCCAGCCCATAATCCAAATGAAGCTCCAGTCCATTTTCCAAATATTGGACAATCTAGCTCAGTGGCGCCCCAAACCTCATATCCATTATCCAAATATTCTTGACTATTTTGATTTCTTGAACTTGAACTTGATTCTTTACTAGTACTAGTTTGTTTATTTTCATATTTATTTTGTACTTCCTGTTGTACTTTTATTATTTATGTGAAAGAAATTATTTTTGTATTTACATATTCTTTGTTAGTAATAATACCTGATATTGATCCTTTAATTTCTTCTGGAATTTGTACTGCTGCCTTAGCTGTACTTATTGATCTCTTCTTATTCTTATCTTCCATACTCTTCACCTTAGTCGTCAATTCTTCCACTTGAAGAAGTATATTATTGATGTTATTCATCAAAATCTGGATACTAGTATTCATCTGACTATACATCATATTTAAATTCATTTCCAGAATATTGATCTTTATAATTATTTGCTCCATAGTAGACAATTCTTTGGAAGAATTATCATTATTTGTCATCATTCTATTTTCCACCTGCTCAAATAATCAGCAATTAGATTATTTTTTCCTATTATATATTCAATATCATAATCATAATAAGACAAATCACTTTGTCATTTAATTAACATCTTATTACTAAGTTTATTTGTCCTAATTCCCTTATCTAGCCAATGTTTTACTTAGGTGTTATCAGTTCTAATAATAAATTTAATATTTATTACAAATAATTCAAATTTTTCTACTGCTTTAACTGTTGCTAAAAATTCTTTCCAGTTTGAATGATAATTATTCTGACTATCATTAAATTTTCCACTAGCATATCTTGTTATTATTTCTTCTTTATTATTATTTTCATGAAATAATGCAGCTCCCCAATAATAATCAAAGGCATCTGTATATATTATCCATCTTATATTTTCATTAATTGGAATAGTTAATTTTAGTAGATTTTAACATATTTGTTTTATTTGATTTACAACTTCTTCTGTCTCTTTATTCTATATCCAATTACTCTTTTCTCCTGCTAATCTAGATATTTTAGCTGTTAATTTTGATAAATTGGGTATATAAATTTTATCCACCTATTAATTTAATAAGATTTGGAACTACTAAAAAGCCTATTAAATATAATGAAGAGGATAAAAAAGATATTGATAATGATGAAGATTTTCAGTATAAAATTTTTAATATTAGAGCTGCTGAGACCAATATTATTTTTCAAGAATTAAACAGAACAATAGCAGCACCTGATAAAACCCAATGGGTATATTTTGCTGGACCTACAACATTAATTTTTTCAGTAAGAAAAATTACTGAGAATAAGAGACTATTAGAACAATGGTATGATCGAATAAAGAATAATAAAATAGAAAAATTAGAAGGGACGAAAAAGAGAATATGCAGAGCATTATCTAACTATGCCAACCATGCCTGTGAATATTGCGAAGAAAGAGAAAGGTTGGATAAAGACTATGAAGATCCTATTACAGATCTGAGTCAAATATGAAGAAATTGCTGGACTAATAGAAGAATGCTGACAGAATAAGACAATCTAAAAAAGAATAGTATTGTAAATTGTCAAAAAGTAAAAGTTTTTTGTCATAATGTAAATAGTGTGACAAAGTGAATAGTGTGTTGATGCAAAAAATATTTTTAGTAAATCTAAGAATTTAGATTTAAATGTAGTAAGAAAGATAGAAATATTAATAGAAGAATTAAAAGAAGAGTTAAAATGAATCATATAAGAATAACAGAACCTAGAGTTTATGGATTAGAAAATAATAATTTACCAATAGATTCTTATATACCTTCTAGTAATTATGAAAATTGTATGTTAGTACCATTCATATTAGGAGGAGATGGAGATAGTACTTTTAATCAGATTAATTGGACAAATATGTATTTAATGAAACAATTAGGAAGTTATATAAATACAAATATAGAATATTCATTAAAAGTTTTTTCGATAAAACAAATAATAGAAAATTTACCTGAGGATCAAAGGTTAATATTAGAAAAAGAAAATCCTAAAGATAGGATAAAAAGATTAATTGAAATTTCTAAACCAATAGAACAAAAGATATATGAAATAAAGAATGAATTATTAGAAATAAAGAGTAATTTAAATAAAGTAATAAAAGCATTAAGAATAAGTTTAGTAGTTGAACCTATAAAAGAAAAGGATCAAATAAATATGATAAGATTAAGAGAAGATAATAATGAAGAAATGACAAGAGAAAAAATAAATTCTCAAAGTATGAATAAAAATATTAAACAAACTAGAGAAATAACAGAAAAAATTTATAGAGGACAAGAAATAGTAAATAAAAATTTATGGAAAATATTTGAAGAAATAGAACAATTAGAATTAAAAAATAAAGAAAAAATAGAAGAAAACCAATTAGTAGTAAGAACAAGAGAAGAATTAAGTTTTGGTAGAATATGAAGCACCGTCAAGTCTTGCCCAATCCGTTGACAAATTGCAAATAAAGTAGTGGCAGCAACCTGATCAACATAAGCATGAAGAATCAATAATTAAATGATAAGCTAATGAATTAGACGCATGATAAGAGAAGCATACTTATCCAACTGTCAGTTATATTAGTTAAATAATAAGGTCAGAAAGAACCAAGAAGAGTCCATGACTTCGGGGGCTAGCATAAAAGCAACACAAGGCATCTAAGGTTTAGTTTGTTATGCCCTAGAGTCAAGAGGCACAAGCCTCAATCATACATGACCGTTCATTTTCATCAATTCCAATACAAAGAAACATGTGTGGGGAATAACCCACTGTCCATTTAACACAACAAAATTTGTTCGTCATTTATGATCAACTCAAAGTGACAAAATCCCTTAAGGGAAAACCCAAAAAGCTAAGGTGGTAATAGAGCCAACAGAACTTGATAACTAATGAATTTAAAACAAACCAATAGATAATTTGAACCTGAAGCACCGCAATTTCCATATGTTTCTGCTTAAGAAACTCAATGTATAAGCAACTTTGATCCTGCAAATTTATAATTGATTTGACAGTCAATTGTTAGACATCATTTTACAGTCAATCAAGCAGTTTGAATACTATGCAGAACAACAGCCATACTTCAAGTAGTTCCTTCACAATTGCTTCTTGTGTGAGGAAAGCCACAAGACCGTCTAACATTATCATACAATCGATAAGTGCTAAAGTACTCCAGATCTGGGCAGGATCCGGCTTATTCATGCATGATACATCAATGCAGTAATGAACCATGTTTTTAAGTATTGGCAGCAACTGTCTGACAATAAAGGATTCACCAAACATCACCTGAGAAGTCAAAGCATGAAAGGGGCTTATAAGCTGAAGGTCTTTGGAAACCTGATTTCTGTATATTACTTAGACCAGAATAACAAGAAAGCAACTCTGCCAATATAAAATGATAGGCAGAATACGGGACCTGGTCCAGTAAAGAAAATGCAAAATAAACAGCAGGAAAACATATTAAATAATAAAGAATGAAAAAATGGTAAAGATAGGGTTTCTAGATTCCAAGATGCTAAAATCTCTCCTAATTTCCACAGCAAAATGATCCTCCTCCTTAGCGCATGGTCCTTGTTATACCCTCCCACCACTTTCTTTCTCTGCCAGCACACACCATCACAAAATCATTATGCAACAGAGTTAGTTTCTCCAACGTCTAATTCCTTTTCCACCCCTCTATCAGTCTGTCCTCTTCCTCTTTCTAGATTACGCTATGTATCCTTAATCTTAATTGGATCAACACCCGCAGGCCCATCTTCTCCTTATCCCTTAAATTATAGGTACTAACAACAGCAGGCCCATCAAGGTATCAATTTTTTTGAAAGATGGCAAAATCTCAAGCCTAAGAACCAAGATTACCAATTCTGACCAGCACATTGTCCTTTCCCAAAGCAGTGAACCGGAGGCAAGATTGTCTGATCCAAAAATTGGAGGTTAATAAAATATGATAATGTTTACTTGCATATGAGAGTGTATGCCTGTGCAGAACAGCAAAAATAACAATGAAGGTTCTTGTACAAACCTGATGGATGGTAATGGGTACACCAAGCTCCTCACTAGAACCGATTAACAGCACAGAAGCAGGGGCAGCAGAAGTTTTATGCGGAGAAACATACAGGTTTGACAAGACCAAAGTATGAATAGTTTCCAGGTATGTTTGTTTACAACTCGATTCCATATTTCACGTACAAATGTATCTTGTAAAAGAGAAATCTTCAAATAAGAGTCACTTGTAGTTTGCAAAGTGTAAACAGTACAGGTAAGAAGTCAAAGAAAATAAAAGGACAAAAAATGTCTACATACGTTTTGAAATTCATAAAAGTTTACAAATAGCCTGCAAGATTTTTTGGATGGTCGGTAAGACTAATGTTTGCACTGCTTGTTTTGTTAAGCATTTGATGAATTCTTTAACTAGTATATAGACGCCTTCAGCTTCAGTGTCATTCACAGAATCTGATACAAGTGGCAAGCAAAAAGGGGCAGACATTTCAGCTGCAAATGTGCCCATTGCCTTGAGGGCTCCCTGCTTAGCAAAATTTGCAACATAACGAAGGCGGGTTTCATTCTTAGCCAGAAGCTGAAGGGGACAAGAAACAGGTTGGCAGATTTTACAGTATTTGGAAAATAAGTTGATTCCAGAAGAGTTTTGGCTGTTGCCCTCCTGTATAACAAAATAGATACTTCAATAAAATAATAGAAAAACAAGCAGATCCACTAACATAAAGATATGTAGAAAAATGCCTGGTGCATACATGGACAAAAGTTTTCACTAACACCTAAACAGATCAACTTATGTGGGTGCACAAAAATTTGCACATACTCACACACAATTTGATACCTTGTCCAATCTTTTTGAATGCATGCTTGGACAAGTAATCTAATATGAGGAGGTAGTTCCTGTAAAAGTCCTGGTACAGTTCCATCCTCCATGTATATTGCCAATGAGGTTGAATCAAAGAGTGGCCCACACAAATAGAGTTCTGCCAGGATACAACCAACAGAAAATATGTCCCTTGCAACATATTCAGAGATGAGTTTTGAACATGAAAATTTCTGCCTCCAAAGCAACAAGTCTGGATATCCTGATGAACATTCATCTTCCTCCTTTATATGCTGAAGAAAACAAATTAGATCCATTTTTGAATGCTCTATATGATTTTTGCCCGTGAGAGATAGTTTGGAGCTATGTTGCAATAACAGGAGCCATGTTTGGATGCCTCAACGAACCTGGAAAAGTATCTTCCTCAAACGATGGCAAACCAATTAGATTAAGGAAATTTATGCTTTCCCGGCCCGACGCTTTCCCCTCAATTGTGAGACTAAGTGAATCTAACGTGTGATCCTCTAGTGAAACAGACATGAAATCAGCTGCAAGCTCTTCAAAAGTAGAATAGGAAGAGATTCCCACGCGAGCAATTGGGGCCAGTGCAGCAATTGTCCTTGAGCAAGAAAATCTTCTAGAATGGTTACAGCAAGCTTTTCCTCTTCCACACTCAAACAAAGAAATTCCATCTCTTTGACTACCACTATTGAACCCATTATTATGCTGAACCCATTATTATGCTGGCTTTCACCAGCTATATAATGACTTGTACGGCGATCATCATTACCCACACTATATTCATCACTGAAACAAGGAAAAGAACCAATTTATAATCAGTACTTAATCAAAGCATGATCCAACAAGAATGAAAAGGAAGGAATAGACAATTAAAAAAAAAAAAACCCGACACAAATCCACCAATGCTCAAACATGACTAGCTGTTTACACAATCATCACTACAAAGTACCAAATGTAGTAAGATTACGAGCTTGAATCCTTACATATATTTGGAGAAACAATCTTGCCCATGGCTGGGCTTGTAGGCCAATATAAATTGACCAGCTGAAACCTCACCAGCACCAGACTTGGCGGTACAAGAAATATGTATTTCGGAAAAACAAAACAAATTAAGCAAGCAATTGATTGACATAAAAATGAGGAAGCAAATCAGAAACACAGACAAAGATACCTTAACGAAAGCTGAGGATCCAAACGGAAAAGCGGAAGGGGAGATGCCATAGTGGAATACAAGTTGGTCCGAGAAATCGGATTCGATTCGAAGTTGAAGGCACTCAAAGCAGAAATCGTGTGCCTCCATGGGAGCTCTCTCCTCCTCCATCGCTTCGGAGACTCAAGCAGTTCCCTCCATTTTCACTCTCTCATGTGCTTCGTTATGGAACTACCACAGCCAGCAACAGAGGTTCACTCGCTTCTTTGATCGATAGGTGCGTTAGAGAGAGAGCAACGCGCATCCTCATATATGCCCATTTTAGTGACTATGCCACTAGTACCCTTTTACCAGTGTGAGAAAATGGAAGAGGTTTGAAAAAACACTATGAAATTATTTTTGTATTTTATGAAAATATAATAATGATATAAAAGAAATTTTTTTTTAGAGTTAAGCTTTCTTAAGAAAACAGTCAATTCATTCATACAAACTAAATAAGTTAATTAAAATTAGTTTATATTTTTTAAAATTACTTCATTTTTTCAAAAATACCTATAGTTAAAAATAATAAATTCTAAACCAATTCAATATCCATCACAATTATTCAACAATATTCATATTAAGAGTACTGGTGAAATAAAACATGGAAAATTGCTGAAAATCTTCCATTAAAATATTTATGGGCAGGGTTACTTAAAATTTGTTTAAAAATATGTTTTTAAACAAGTATAACTTTTCTTATTTAATATATTTTTAATTATATATAGCATTTGAAATATAATAACATATGCAACTCATATTCAATAGGTATAATTTTTCTTCAACTAATTTAAAATATAATAACATATGTAATTTATATTCAGTTGGTACAAATCCATGAGGTGGTGGTGGTGTTTATGGCAAACCAGTTTCAGAGAGCCAAATTAAAGATCAAAGAGTGATACTTGGCAAAGCTGAATGTCCAAAGAAGAGCGTATTAGGAGTGTCCAAATATATCCTATCTTAGGTGTCTTGACCCAATCCTGATAATTTCAGGATGAGTCTGTCCCATCCTAAAAAGGACCGGGACAGGAAATCATTAGGACTGGACAGAGGGAAGATCAGAACGGGACAGGTCTCGGCCTGACCCTCGGGGTTCCCGTCCTGTCCCGACCCAACCCTATTTTTTTATATAAAAAAATATATATTATATTTTCTTATATTTCTCACTTTGTACACTCTTCTCATGCTCTCCGTCCCTCTTTTCTTACGCTTTACTTGCGCTCAGTCACAGGTCTCGCCAGTTGCCAGTCGCCACTCTCATACAAATATTTTTACTTACAAATATTCCTATACAGATATTTTTATTCTTCTTTACTGTTATTTTTTCCTCTTATATGGGTAAATTATCATTTTATATAAGGGAAAAATATTTGTATTTAGAGAAAATTAACATGTTATTTTATATAGAATGATTTATTGAAATAATTTTATTATAATATTTAAAAAAAAAACAGAAATTTCTGTACGCATTTTATAATATGGAATGGTATTTTGAAATGGGATGGGATACGAGATATATTTTATGTCCTATATATTATATTAAGATAGGATATAGGACTGAGATTATCCTAATCTCAATCTATTCTATAAGCACCCCTAGAGCGTATGTACGAAACAACAGTTTTGATAAAGGAGAGATATAGTGTTGTTTTCCTTAGCCATTCTAAAATTTGTACACGTGAAGATCTCTGTCTAATCATGGTGCAGATTCCCATAGATCCTATCCATATAGTTCTACTAAATTAATAATAATCTAATCTTTAATATAATCTATAATTAATTTTAATTTTAAATATAATATATATATTTATATTTTTTTTAAATTATTTTTATTAATACTCCTTTAATAATAATTAAGTAAGAGGGTGAGAGAAGTAGAGAAATTAAAAAAGATAATTATAATATTTTAAAAAATATGATATATTAACTAACTTAATTAATTTATTTAATCTAATTAAATTAGTTAAATATATCATATATTAAGTATTAAAATAATAATATAATGCAAAGATATGATTAAGGGTCTCATTTAGAATATATATATATATATATAATCTATATGATCTCAATTTTTTTATGCGAGTTTAACTGTTTAACGACGCAGAATAACGCCCAAATGAGAGAGGCCGAGAACAAAGTTGATCGGTCCAAGTGTAGAGAGTTTGAGAGAGAATATTTAGTTTTCCATGAATCAATTCTCTTCAAGTCTTCATGATAGATTCTAGGGTTGTATGAGCATGATAGTCTCCTATTTAGTGTCCTACCCCAAAAAAACACCCTTTAAAAGTTATGATTATTTTAAGTTGGGCATAAGTTGACTTACATGTCTAAATCATGATATTCTATTTATATTATGAGAAAAAACTTATAATTATAAACTTATGAAATAATATAATATTTATATATTTAAGAGTTAAATAATATACATAATTTACTAAAAAAAAGTAACAAAAAAATAATAATTAAAGTATTGAAATCTACTGCATATATAAAAAAAAGTATTAAAGTTTAAATAATTTATAATTATAACTTTATATCAATCTTCTTAAAATTGATAAAGATAAAACATATAAAAAAATAAAAAAAAATATAATTTATAATTTATAATATAATCACACGATAGTTGGCAAATTTAAAAAATAAAAAAATTAATATAATTATAAAAAATAAAAGGGATATAATATATATAGTCAGGTCAAATAGGCAGGGTGATATACTTTGTCTAATATTCTATTTGGCCCAACCTGATTCTACCCAATTATATTTAAGACTATTTATTTTTATGCTAGGTTGGATATTTTTTCTCTAGACTCTGGCAGACACACCAATCAATTGGCTACTATGTTCACCCCTAACATTCTAGCATACTTGTTAGAGAGAATATTTGATGTATAATATACAATTTAAGAGAATGTAAAATTACTTCTAATTGGGTTACACAATACTCAAATCTAACTAATCAAATAATCATATCAAAAAAAGAGAATGTTGCCTAGCATGAATATACCTTGGATAATGATAGAATTAGGATATTCAATGCATTATGTCAAGTGGGCTTACATGACCTCATAGATGAGTCTGTATACTTTGTGTAGTTGTTGTATATATTGTTGAGGTCACAAGATCACGCTGTTACCATGTTATGAAGACCAAAGCTAAATGCAAATAATTGAAAAATAGAATGTTCTCATTAATACAAAATGAATACGTACAATGTTATTTGATGGATCAGAGAGTGATGATATGACCTTGTACAATATATGCAACAACTACACAGAGTATATAGACTCGTCTATTAGGCCACGTAAGCCCATTGGACTCCATACATTGAATATTCTAATTCTATAAGATAAAATCACTTTGTTACTAACAGGGTTTGATTCGAGTAATAAACAATTCGATATCATTTAAGTGAGATCTCGAGTTTGAGTCTTAGTGTATACAAAAAATTCTCATTAGAAGACTCACCTATTATAATCAGATACGCGACATAGGTCAGATCTAAATATCGTTGAGATAAAGCTATGATAAACTAGATAGGTAACTAAAAAAAATAATAAAATCACTTTGTTGATAACCTTTTTCCCTTGAGAATAAGTGGTGATATGAGTCTTTTTGAATGATTTAAGCAAATGCTTAGAATTACAGAAGGAGGAGATTGGCATCTCATAAATGCCTTGAGGATTAACTAAAATCAATGCTTATGAAATATTGCATCTTTGATTCTAGAGAGAATAATAGGAGTATATTAATTTGTGAGATTTCTAAAATACTGTATCTTTTAAATTTAGATGTTTACTATGACACTTTATTAGTAGTTAGATTTTACCTACTCAGAGAGCTCTTTCTACTACATCACTATTTTTAGATAGATAAATTAGGTTTGACTTAGAATTTCATTTTGTTATTTCAATTTTAAAATAAGGTAAATGAAGGTCCCATATTCTATATTGATGATGATTAGGAAAGATATATAAAAATGATTTTAAAAAGTAATCACATTGCAAGCTTTAATTTATTTATAAAAATTATATATTAATTTTGATTTACTTTAAAAGAAAAACTTAATAATTAGGATGCAATTTTAATATTTTAAAATAAGTATAAAATAACTTGACACTCAACATAAATCAAATGTGAAGAATCTTTTTATAAATCAATTATGTACAGGAAGAAGTTGTAAGGGTAATATCAAAAAAGATTAATTAGATGATAAATCAAACAAAAAAAAAACGAGTAATAAAAGACTTTTTTGAGATATAAGGTGTAATAATTTTGACGTAAAAATTTGAATTGGACAAAAAGTCAAAACTAAATAAAAAAAGTGCTAAAAAACAAAGATTTATGGGCCCCACATCACTCACCCTCCTGATTGGCTGATTGCTTTTGAATTGTCATGGTGGCTTGGGATATTCTATGCCCTTCTACACTCTTCCCCCCTCACTAAAGATACATAATAATATTGATTTTTTAGTGTTTATTTATTTTGGGCTAATTAATTAATTATTAATAAAATATTATTGTTTTAGCTTTGTTACACGTGTCAGGCTGTGGTATGACAACACAAAGACAGGTCTTTTCACAAATAGAACATCATTCAGCAGCGTACGTTGATGTGTCTGCCGTTAAGCTCCTAGCATACGCATCTTTCTTCTTTCTTAGGTAAGATGGCTTCAACATTGTTTCACGTGGCCTGCCCCCTAAATATTGACAATTTGTTGATTTTGAAAGGTGGTTATCGCAACAATAAACTTCATCTAACTACGTAAAATCAGTTACATAAATGGGACATTTTTAATATAAAATATAATTAATCAATTTAAAAAATAAAAAATAAAAATAAAATAAATAATTTAATTATAATATATATTAAGTATCATTATATTATTATATTAATTTATAAATTAGATAAATTAATTTAAAAAATAATAAACATAAATATTTTAAGTTTAAAAGTACTATCTCATCTCATAATTATAAGAGTTATTTAATTATTTTAAATAGAATAAAAAAATTAAATTAATTAATTAATTATAATTAATATAATAGTTATTTGACTAATTTAAGTAAATTGATAAGCATATAATATAAATTTATTTGAAGGGTATGATATTTTGTCATAATTAACTTATTTATTTTGCTTTATTAATCTACCCAAAAAAATTAACTAACTCTTACAATTAGGATAAGATAAAATAATTTATATTGCTTTATTAATCTCTCTAAATTAATTAACTGAATCTTATATTAAATAACAGAGGTAATATGATATTTTTTAATTAATAGCTAAATATTTAAATATATTGTTATTAACTAAAAAGTTTTCTTCAATAATTTACTATAATTTTTTTATAAACACTAGGCAAATTCTTTTTTTGTATATGTTAATGCTATTTGATTTTAAACGGTGAATATAGTTTGAGCAACTTTGTCTACATTTTTTATGGGAAAAAAGATAAAGAAAGACCATGTAAATTTAAAAAGGACAATTTGGGTATACAAATATAAAAAATGATAGATTGTGTAGGAGGCATGATCTTTCTTTTGCAAATTTAAGTGAGAATACAAAATTACCCATGAAAGACGAAGATGAAGCTTTGGCATCAATGTATGACAGTAATTTTATGAGATTCCATTTTGTGTTTCTATATGTATCAATTAAGTGCCATTTATATATTTTGTGATATACATTTCTTTCTCTCATCTCATTCTTGAGTTCTGTCTACAGCAATTAATTTTAATTTAAATCTTTTAGTATCATTATCAAAAAGAAGATTTGTCAACGAATACTTATCATTCAGATGCTGTTTTAGTGAAAAAACTGATTAATGATGAGCTATGCCAACGACTGACCACCAAACTAAATGCATCGAGCCTCGTGGCAAGATTGATAGGTATAGATATTATGCCATCATATGCTAAATCTACAGTTCTATCAGATAAACTTGCAAGATATAGTTTTCAAATTTACAACTCCTACAATGGGATTTATAACTTTCCCTAAGACATTTATAACTGAAATTGCATTACAATTGCTTTCATATTTGTAATTCTTCTAATAAAATTTATAACTTCAATAATGAGATTTGCAACTTTCACTAAGACATTTATAAATCTAACCAAGTTGCAATTTTAGTTATAAATAACTTAGAGAAAATTACAAATCATATTGTTCAAAGTTGCAAAGGCCATTGCAGGAATTGTAAATCTCATTGTATAAGTTACAAACACGAAAGCAATATATTGAAATTTTAGTTGTAAATAGTTTAGAGAAAGTAGCAAATCTCATTACATGAGTTGCAAACTAGAAAGTAATATCTTACAATTTTACTTGTCAATGTCTTAGGGAAAGTTACAAATGTTATTGTAGAAGTTGTAAAACTCATTGTATGAGTTGTAAATATCATTGCAAGAGTTACAAATCTGAAAACAATTGCAATTGTTACAAAGTTGTAAATGTATTAGGGAAAATTGACAATCTCATTGGTAAAATTATAAATCCCATTAGAGAAATTGCAAATGCCATTGAAAGAGTTACAAACCTTTAAGCAATATCTTACAATTTTATAATTGTAAATTTCTAAGGGAAAATTTGTACATAATTATTACAAAATGTGGTCATAGTCATAGTCACTACAAAATGTGATAATAATCATTCTAAAGTTTAACATTATAAAAGTTGAACACTAAAAAGTGATTACCTAAGTTTAAACATCAGTTGGTCAATAGTTGAACATTATAAAAGTTGAATATTACAAAAAATTTAAACATCATTTGGTTAATGTGGTTGTCTTACTTGGTGGAAGTAGGCTTAAAGCAAATTCATGCATTGAGTTGAGCTCTTGATTTACTAGCCATCACATTAGGTTTCATCTAAACTCTGCAAAGCCAAAAAGACAACAAAGATCACATATAATTTATGAGTGTATAAGAACAACTCAAAATTTCACTTCCTCATTGGATAATGGAGAAACAGATGTCACCCATATCAGTAAACTAGGTACAAGGCTGGTAACTCTTAGAAGATTGGCAAGAGGTATATGCAGACAAGAACTCTAGTATGCCTATCTACATGTAAGCAAGAGGTATATGCAAATAAGAACTCTCATGGGAGTATGCCAAACATGAGCATCAGTCATAACATTCTGAAAAGGAGAAAATAAAAATATAATGAAAGATGCTTGTATCCAATAAATTTTAAAAAATATTGACAACAAGGATGGTGCTATTGTCAAAGAAGCCTAAGCAAAAAGATCCAATAAATTCTTTTGTAAAACAAAAATTTGAACTATAAGTTTTACTTTAGAAAAAAGAGGAGTCGCAGTAGTCAAACTTAAATTATAAATTATGTCTCCTAGAAAATCATCCATGATCCCTTATTCCTAGTTCAAAGTAATAAAATCATATTAAGACTCCATTTTAGATAATAATGACCAAGAGTTGGAGTACCACAAGATTATGAACTAACAAAATTCTTTATTGGTAAGTTGCACATTACAAATACAAATTCTAATTCATTGCAAGTGTAAATTTTGTAAGATCCATAAGAAGATACATATTCAATTGGGGAAACAACCACCTTCAAAACCTTAGCCTCCCTATTTTTCCTAACAACAAACCATTCTCAACTTCGTGTATAGAGCATTTGGACATCCAGCCTATGTCTATACTTGAAGGCAGCTACTCAGCATGGTTAAATATCATGGCAAAAGTTCCAAGACAGTGACACTGCTCATTACCCACTATATGCAAGGAGAATACTACGATATGAACTTCAATACCATGGGCTAATCCCTTCTAAGTTAGTACTTAAAACTGAAGGGAATTGGAAGACACGCAGCGGAAATTAACTTTAAAAATTTTTCATTCCCAGCCAGGATCTACCGAATGTGTTTAAGTCAAGGAGAAAGAAGTGTTACCTTCGGTACTCGAGCTTTGGTCGCGACCTCAGTGTCCACTAGTCGCGACTCCTCGCCTCTGGAACTTTCAGTAGCGACCTCCTCAGCTTCTAGTCGCGACCTGTCGCCTCTGGAGCTTTTAGTCGCGACCTCTTCAACTTCACGTCGCGACCTGTCTCCTCTTTACGGATTTCTGACGTTCAGATGCCCGTTTGGTCGCGACCTAAGTGTGTTCTGGTCGCGACCTTTCTTCGTGTCTGGCCGTATCGTAGAAGTCGACAGCTCAGATCGGCTTCCTCTACCGGTATCCACACGAACAGCGTTCCAATTGCGAATGACGTGCTAGCGCCTCTTGTCCCTCTAGGGCTTTCTAGAGATTCCGTCCTCACCGTCTCTATCTCGGCAGTTTCTTATCTGCAAACCTTTTGCACTCTCCCTGCCCCCTTTTCTCACGACTGAATGTGTGTGAAGAGATCTATCTTGTGTGTCGAACCCTAGCTCCTAATGTCAAATATATAGGAAGCTATCGGGCTTCTAATAGGGCCGGGCTTCAGAATTAATCTTATATTAATTCTGAATTAATACAATATCATATATTGCATAATTTAATAAGAAACTGATTAAATAAATATGGTTTATATTAAATCCGTCCCACAGATTTAATTCACCTATTTATTTAATTTAAAATAAAGATAAGACAGAATTATATTTGATTTATTCTCATAAATCAAATTTGAGATATCTTATCAATTTGAATTTCAAATTCAAATAGATCATATCCATTTAAATTCAAATTCAAAAATGATGGAGATTTAATTTATCCTTATAAATTAAATCTTACAAATATCTCTTATATTATTTATATAATATATATATAAACTAATTTATATATATATATATATAAAATATATATCCACCCTAGATTATTCATTGAATTTAGACATCTCTTAGATTCAATGAATCTGGACATCATAGCTCGCATTGGGCTGTTTTGTGTGCGACCCTGTAGGCCCATATGAAGTTGGCAGTGGCCCAGTTACTATACTGACCCACAAGTCGTAAGCGGTCTCTAGCAAGGCATTACGACTACCCAAAACATATGAGGATCGATAAACGATGTAACCTTTCATACAACCATATCATGTCCCTTTTGTCACACGATATTTCGGTCAAGGATGAGGCATGGTGAACGTCATCCTCCTGTTCCTGACCGTTACTTTCTCGATCCCTGAGTAGTCTGAATATAGAAATGGAACTACCCTTCCATTCCAGTATGGCCATACATTTCTCAGACTCACTCATCGAGGGGCCCAGTAATATCTCTCTACGAATGTGAGGGACAAATTCCATCTTGACCATTCACATTCCTCCGCATGAAAAACCACTAAGCCCGAGCATAGCCTTTATGATCACTCGGTCAAAAGTGACTTTTGACTAGGTCAAAGCTGAGCGTTTGTCATGTAGGAATCCATGATGATCTCAGGTCAAAGGGCATAGTGACATGGCTTGTATATGAGAGAAGCTTATGACTTGACCCATGCAGCTCTCTCATTGTGGGTCGGTCCAACACCCTGTACTCTTACATGTGCTTATGACTTTGATTTATATCTCTATATATCTTCAAAGTCATACTGGTCTTATTTCATCTCTGCTCCCACATAGATGACCGATCAGGGACATTTAGGATAAGATCACGAGTTATCCAAGGATTGTCATCATAGTAAACATGCAAATAATATGATAACTTTATTAAGAAATTCATAAATCAACAATGTTCATAAGATAATGATTGGCCCCTAGGGCACAATCTCCAACATCCTCCCACTTGCACTAGGTACAATCATTAATTTGCCTAATTCCCATTGACCTAACATGACACTCATGTTTTGCTTGCACAAGCGGCTTTGTTAGAGGATCAGCAACATTGTCTTCCCCTGCTACCTTGCATATTTTTATATCACCTCTATCATTGATTTCTCTGATGAGATGAAATCGCCTGAGTATATGCTTGGTCCTTTGATGTGACCTAGGCTCTTTGGCCTGTGCAATGGCACCACTATTGTCACAGAACAAAGTTATTGGATCTGAGATGGTAGGTACCACCCCTAGTTCTGTAATGAACTTCCTGATCCAAACGGCCTCCTTAGCTGCATCAGATGCTGCTATGTACTCAGCTTCCGTTGCAGAATCTGCTACAGTGCTCTGCTTAGAGCTCTTCCAGCTTACTGCTCCATTATTCAGGAGGAATATGTATCCAGATTGCGATTTCTGGTCATCCTGGTCAGTTTGGAAACTTGCATCTGTGTAACCAGTTACATAGAGCTCGTCTACCAATCCACCATAGACCAAGAATAAGTCCTTAGTCCTTCTTAAGTACTTAAGGATATTCTTGACAGCAGTCCAATGGCCCTCACCAGGGTCCTGTTGATATCTGCTAGTCATACTTAAGGCAAATGAGACATCTGGTCGAGTACATAACATGGCGTACATGATAGATCCTATGGCCGAGGCATATGGAATCTTACTCATGCGACCTCGCTGATCTGGTGTACTAGGACACAAATCCTTGCTGAGGTGAATACCATGAGACATGGGTATGAAACCCCTTTTTGATTCCTGCATACTGAACCTATACAGTATCTTGTCTATATATGTGCTCTGACTCAGTCCTAGAAGCCTTTTAGATCTATCTCTATAGATCCTAATTCCTAGGATGTAGGTGGCTTCACCCAAGTCTTTCATCGAGAAAGATTTTCCTAACCAAGACTTGACAATCTGCAAGGTAGGAATGTCATTCCCAATGAGTAGGATGTCATCGACATAGAGTACCAAAAATACAACTGTGCTCCCACTAACCTTCTTGTACACACAAGGTTCATCAATATTTTGAAGAAATCCAAACTCTTTGACTACTTCATCAAAACGATGATTCCAACTCCGAGATGCTTGCTTCAGTCCATAAATGGACCTTTGAAGCTTGCATACCTTACCAGAGTCCTCAGAATGCACAAAACCTTCAGGTTGTGTCATGTACACATCCTCAAGGAGCTTTCCATTAAGGAAGGCTGTCTTGACGTCCATCTGCCATATTTCATAGTCATAATATGCTGCAATGGCAAGGAGGATTCTGATTGATTTGGCCATTGCAACTGGGGAAAAGGTCTCATCATAGTCCACACCATGAGTTTGAGTAAATCCTTTTGCAACCAGTCGTGCCTTGAAGACATTTACATTGCCATCCATGTCAGTTTTCTCTTTAAAAACCCACTTGCACCCGACGGTTTTTACACCTTCAGGCGGGTCGACTAAGGTCCATACCTTATTATCGTACATGGATTGCATCTCAGACTTCATGGCATTAAGCCATTTCTCAGAGTTTGGTCCCACTATAGCTTCTTGATAGGTAGTGGGCTCATTATGCTCAATGAGCAACACATCACGACTATCAGAAATCAGAAATCCATATCTCTGAGGCTGAAGTCGTGCCCTATTAGATCGCCTTGGGCCTTGCGTGACTTGAGGAGTCTCAACAACTTCTTGTGAGTCTTCTCTACTTTCCATCTCTAGTTCTGTGGCGTCTTGTGGCTCTCGAACTTCTTTGAGGTGTACCTTGCTCCCAGTGGTTCTTTTAGAGATAAATTCTCGTTCTAGAAAGATACCATTTCTGACAACAAACACTTTGTTATCAGTGGGGTTGTAGACATAATATCCCTTGGTTTCCTTAGGATATCCCACAAAAAGGCACTTTGAAGATTTGGGCGCTAACTTATCTGAGGCTTGTTGCTTAACATAGACCTCACATCCCCAAATCTTGAGAAAAGACAAACTAGGTTTCCTCCCAGTCCATATCTCATACGGAGTCTTTTCAACTGCCTTAGATGGAACACGATTCAGTGTGAACGCAGCTGTCTCTAGGGCGTGGCCCCAAAAGGATGGTGGAAGATCTGTTCGACTCATCATGGATCGAACCATATCCAATAGTGTTCGATTCCTCCGTTCAGAAACCCCATTCCATTGTGGTGTTCCTGGAGGAGTCAATTGTGAGACTATTCCACAATTCCTAAGATGATCGATAAACTCTTGGCTCAAATATTCACCACCTCTATCAGATCGAAGGGCTTTAATTGTTTTGCTAAGCTGGTTTTGTACTTCATTTTGAAATATCTTGAACATTTCAAAAGATTCGGATTTATGTTTCATTAGATAGACGTAGCCATATCTACTGAAATCATCTATGAATGTAATGAAGTACGAATAACCTCTTCTGGCATTTGTATTCATCGGTCCACACACATCTGTATGTATGAGGCCCAACAAATCGGTGTCCCTCTCACTGTGTCCAGTGAAAGGCGACTTTGTCATCTTTCCTAACAAACAAGATTCGCAAGTATCATATGATTCAAAATCAAATGAGTTGAGAAATCCATCTTGATGGAGTTTAGAGATGCGTTTCTCATTTATGTGGCCTAGACGACAGTGCCAGAGGTACGTCGGATTCAAATCATTTGGTTTGATCCTTTTGGCGGTTATGTTATAGATATTTCCATGATTGGGTTGTTCCAAGTTTAATATATAATGATCAACATGCAAATCACCATGAGCATAGAAAACATCATTACGATAAATGGAACATTTACCATTCCCAGAAATGGAAGTGTAACCTTCCTTATCCAAATAAGAAAGAGAAACAATGTTACTACTCAAAGCAGGAACATAATAGCAATTGTTCAAAACTAACAAAAGCCCAGTGGGCAGAACTAATTCATAAGTGCCTACAGCTAGAGCAGCAACCTTTGCTCTGTTTCCAACTCGTAGGTCAACTTCGCCCTTCTTCAGCTTTCTACTGTCCTTTAGGCCCTGCACATTTGTACAAATGTGAGAACCACATGCAGTATCTAATACCCATGTAGTGGAAGTAGAGAGATGAATGTCTATAACATAAATACCTGAAGCGATAGCCCCGCTATCCTTCTTCTTTTCCAGATCTTCAAGGTAGAGTTTGCAATTCCTCTTCCAATGACCCGGTTCATTGCAGAAGAAGCAAACTCCTTCCTTTGGAGGCTTTGCCTTCTTTGGTGCAGGCTTGGTTTCAGGCTTGCCTGACTCTTTGGTCTTACCAGATGAGCCGTGACCCTTCCCCTTGCCCTTGCCTTTCCTTTTCATACCCTTTCCTTTCTGAACCATCAAAACAGTACTGGGCTTCTTCTTAACAGTCGGCTCAGCAGTTTTAAGCATCCCATGCAGTTCAGAAATAGATTTCTCCATGTTGTTCATGTTGTAGTTCATGACAAACTGGTCATAACTTTCCGAGAGTGAGTTCAAGATCAAATCTGTAGCTAACTCCTGGCTCATGGGAAATCCAAGCCTCTCAAGGTGATCTATGTACCCTTTCATCTTTAAGACATGAGTACTCACTGATGCACCTTCAGCCATCTTGCAGGAATGTAAGGCCTTAGTGGTCTCATACCTCTCTTGCCTTGCTTGTTGCTGGAACATTTCCTTAAGATGCACAATCATCTCATAAGCCTCCATGTGTTCCAAATCTCTTTGGAGCTCCGGAACCATGGTGGCAAGCATCAAGCATCCCACATCAACAGAGTCTTCCTTATGCTTCGCATAAGAATCTCTCTGAGCTCTAGGAGCATTGGCTGCTGGCTCCTCAGGAATGGGTTGATCTAGGACATATGCCTTTCTTTCCTGCTTGAGAACAATTCTCAAGTTCCTGAACCAGTCAAGAAAGTTTGTCCCATTGAGTTTGTCCTTCTCAAGGACAGATCGCAACGATAATGTAGCAGTATTACTAGTCGTCATGATTCTACAATTAAAATATGCAAGCGAATTAGCAATCTCCCACTGAATAAAACAACCCTCAATGTAATAATTAGTGGGCTAAGATCCATATTTGGCTTAAACTTGAGTCCGCTTTGGCTGGACGCTCAACTTTAAGTTATTTAGGTAGGTAACAACTTTACCAATTACATCAAATGTAATTCTTAGATATTTATGGGATTCAATCATCATATGATCCGGCATGTTTTAATCCCATCTAATGCCTTGAGACCCAAAACCGTTTTGATAATCTCAATTAAGTCAAACAATAACAAACATAAGAGTAGCACCATTACTCTTGCTTATCTCCCCAAGATAACTCAAATGCACCCACTTTGGTGGACCTACAAATGAGCGATCGAGGTTTTGACAAGTGTTCATTAATTGACGGCATATGACTTAAGATTTCTTTTAGAGGGTTTAATTAATTATCTGGTTTATAAGATGCATGTATCGCGGTTGTATCTCATACAAGTATTATGCATATAAAACATACATGCAGTGATCTAATCAAAAGATGCATAATCTTAAACGTGATACAATATGGCTCACCTATCCTAAGTCCCCTTAAGCCAATGAGAGGAGCTCTCTAATTAGAATAGGAAAAGTACATAAGGAAACCTCGTTTTAACATTCGAGGGGAGTGAGATGAGAAGAGAATGTACAACGAGAGTTATTAGAGGAAGGCACGACACGCAGGCCGTATTTAGAAAAATTACAACACTTGTAATCTATAGCCATATTGTTCACCATACCCAAACATTCAAGAATCAAAATTCATGCTATTTGAAGGGCAATAAATGTTTCAAAACATTCATATATCAGGAAAGTCAATACATATTACGATTATGTTGCGCTACGATTAAATAGCCACGGCGGTCCCGCTAGCCGGTTAGCGGGCGGGGTGTGGGGCAGCGCCCCAATGGAAATTTTTGATCAAGAATCTTAATTCTATTTCCTTAGACTCCATTAATATTAATTGATCAAATCAATTAACATACACCACCGATTTCAGTTTCCTTTTAGATTCCGTATATGTCATACATAAACAGATTCCATATATGTCATACATATCTCGCATGTTATCATATAATCAGCTAAGAAGTCTAACATACATCACATGTATCAACAATCAAACCTAACTTAAACACAAAACGGCATGCCTCTGATACCACTGAAGGGAATTGGAAGACACGCAGCGGAAATTAACTTTAAAAATTTTTCATTCCCAGCCAGGATCTACCGAATGTGTTTAAGTCAAGGAGAAAGAAGTGTTACCTTCGGTACTCGAGCTTTGGTCGCGACCTCAGTGTCCACTAGTCGCGACTCCTCGCCTCTGGAACTTTCAGTAGCGACCTCCTCAGCTTCTAGTCGCGACCTGTCGCCTCTGGAGCTTTTAGTCGCGACCTCTTCAACTTCACGTCGCGACCTGTCTCCTCTTTACGGATTTCTGACGTTCAGATGCCCGTTTGGTCGCGACCTAAGTGTGTTCTGGTCGCGACCTTTCTTCGTGTCTGGCCGTATCGTAGAAGTCGACAGCTCAGATCGGCTTCCTCTACCGGTATCCACACGAACAGCGTTCCAATTGCGAATGACGTGCTAGCGCCTCTTGTCCCTCTAGGGCTTTCTAGAGATTCCGTCCTCACCGTCTCTATCTCGGCAGTTTCTTATCTGCAAACCTTTTGCACTCTCCCTGCCCCCTTTTCTCACGACTGAATGTGTGTGAAGAGATCTATCTTGTGTGTCGAACCCTAGCTCCTAATGTCAAATATATAGGAAGCTATCGGGCTTCTAATAGGGCCGGGCTTCAGAATTAATCTTATATTAATTCTGAATTAATACAATATCATATATTGCATAATTTAATAAGAAACTGATTAAATAAATATGGTTTATATTAAATCCGTCCCACAGATTTAATTCACCTATTTATTTAATTTAAAATAAAGATAAGACAGAATTATATTTGATTTATTCTCATAAATCAAATTTGAGATATCTTATCAATTTGAATTTCAAATTCAAATAGATCATATCCATTTAAATTCAAATTCAAAAATGATGGAGATTTAATTTATCCTTATAAATTAAATCTTACAAATATCTCTTATATTATTTATATAATATATATATAAACTAATTTATATATATATATATATAAAATATATATCCACCCTAGATTATTCATTGAATTTAGACATCTCTTAGATTCAATGAATCTGGACATCATAGCTCGCATTGGGCTGTTTTGTGTGCGACCCTGTAGGCCCATATGAAGTTGGCAGTGGCCCAGTTACTATACTGACCCACAAGTCGTAAGCGGTCTCTAGCAAGGCATTACGACTACCCAAAACATATGAGGATCGATAAACGATGTAACCTTTCATACAACCATATCATGTCCCTTTTGTCACACGATATTTCGGTCAAGGATGAGGCATGGTGAACGTCATCCTCCTGTTCCTGACCGTTACTTTCTCGATCCCTGAGTAGTCTGAATATAGAAATGGAACTACCCTTCCATTCCAGTATGGCCATACATTTCTCAGACTCACTCATCGAGGGGCCCAGTAATATCTCTCTACGAATGTGAGGGACAAATTCCATCTTGACCATTCACATTCCTCCGCATGAAAAACCACTAAGCCCGAGCATAGCCTTTATGATCACTCGGTCAAAAGTGACTTTTGACTAGGTCAAAGCTGAGCGTTTGTCATGTAGGAATCCATGATGATCTCAGGTCAAAGGGCATAGTGACATGGCTTGTATATGAGAGAAGCTTATGACTTGACCCATGCAGCTCTCTCATTGTGGGTCGGTCCAACACCCTGTACTCTTACATGTGCTTATGACTTTGATTTATATCTCTATATATCTTCAAAGTCATACTGGTCTTATTTCATCTCTGCTCCCACATAGATGACCGATCAGGGACATTTAGGATAAGATCACGAGTTATCCAAGGATTGTCATCATAGTAAACATGCAAATAATATGATAACTTTATTAAGAAATTCATAAATCAACAATGTTCATAAGATAATGATTGGCCCCTAGGGCACAATCTCCAACAAAAACAACAAGAATGAGGGGTATAAACTGTGAGCAGAAGGTTGCACATCTAACTTTAACCAGGTTGAGGGACACTAGTTACAAGAAATCAATTAGTCTAATAATAGTAAAGATCACCATAAGACTGGACTAGCAATACAAAGTAAGCGATCGATTACCAATGTCATCATGAAGTCACCTAAACACAAATTATAGAAAGCAAAAGTTCAAAATTAGGTAATTGTGAGAGCCAAACAGGTAGCTTCTCTTATAAGAATTGTGGAGAAGGTAAACAAATATCAGCAAATCTCTTCCAATAGCCAACCTCATGAGTCACAACCAAATTGGGAAGAAAATTTCTCATTATCTTTAACCTGATGCAACAATATTATGCTTCCCTGTAGTTCAACATAGAATAAACTTGAATTCCCATCAAACTGTCTCAAAAATTTTCTTCCATCATAAATGCTATCAATTGAAAAGTAGTAATGAGGAACAACATACAAATGCAACAGAAGCAAAAATAAATAAATAAGAACAAAATTAAGCAATGGCGTTTGTAATTTTCCTTAAGACATTCACAAGTAAAATTGTAAGATATTGCTTTTGGGTTTGCAACTTATACAAAGAGATTTGCAACTTTCTCTAAACCATTTACAACCATAATTTCAATATATTGCTTTCGGGTTTACAGCTTATGCAATGAGATTTGCAACTCCTGTAATGGTATTTACAACTTGAACAATGTGATTTCTAACTTTCTCTAAGTCATTTACAACTGAAATTGCAACTTCGTTAGATTTGTAAAAGTCATAGTAAAAGTTACAAATTCTATTATTAAAATTATAAGTTTTATTAGAGGAATTGTAAACATAAAAACTATTGTATTGCAATTTCAGTTATAAATATCTTAGGGAAAGTTAGAAATCTTATTAAAGGAGTTGTAAATCCTGAAAGCTATATCTTGCAATTTAAGAGTTATAAATGTCTAAGGAAAAGTTATAAATTCTATTGTTAAGGTTGCAAATCCTATTAGAGGAGTTATAAATACCATTAGAAGAGTTGCAAAACCTGAAAGCAATTGCAATTACTTCGTTAGAGAGTTGTCAATGCCTTAGGAAAAGTTACAAATACCATTATTGAAGTTATAAATCTCATTAGAGGAGTTACAAACCCGAAAATAATTATAATTATTTCATTATTGTAAATATCTTAGGGAAAATTGCAAATCCCGCAATTGTAATGCAATTTCAGTTATAAATGTCTTAGGGAAAGCTATAAATCCTATTACAGGAGTTGCAAACCTGAAAGTTATATCTTGCAATTTGAGAGTTGAAAATGTCTTAGGAAAAGTTACAAATTTCATTGTTAAAATTGTAAATCCCATTAAAGGAGTTACAAATACTATTAAAAGAATTGCAAAACCCGAAAGTAATTGCAATTACTTCGATAGAGAGTTGTCAATGTCTTAGGAAAAGTTGCAAATCCCATTAGAAGAGTTACAAATACTATTAGAGGAGTTATAAACCCAAAAGCAATTATAATTACTTCTTATTATAGAGTTCACTTCCTTCTCTAAAAATTTCTTTCCCATATCTTCACTTTTTATTTTATCTTATGGAACTACATATTTAGCATATGTGGCATCATATTTATACCCATTAATCTTGCCACGGGGCTCGGTGTATTTAATTTGGTGGTCAATCATTGGCATAGCTCATCATTAATCAGTTTCTTCACAAAATCGCATATGAATGACAAGTATTCGCCAACAAATCTTCTTCTTCATAATGATACTGAAATATTTAAATTAAAGTTAATTGTTGTAGACAGAACTCAAGAATGAGATGAGACAAAGAAACGTATATCTCAAAATATATAAATAATACTTAATTGCTGCAGATAGAAACACGAAATGGAATCTCATAAAGTTATTGTCACATATTGATGCCAAAGCTTTATCTTCATATTCCAGGGGTAATTTGGTATTCTCGCTCAAATTAAAAGGCAGATTGGGCATCCTACCCAATTTGTCATGTTTTATATTTATGTTCAAATTGTTCTTTTTAAATTCACATGGTCTTTATTTGTCTTTTTCCTTTTTTTATGTTCATACAAACAATTTATTGTATCTTGGTTTTTAATTACCAGAGGTTGAATATAAATCATTTGTCATAGCCATTTATAGGGCCTATTTGGATAGGAGTTTAAAAAATAACTTATGAAAAAAGGTTTTTGAACAGTTTTTAGAAAAAGACTTATAGATAATAGCTTATACAAAAAAAAGTGGTTATGAATAAATAAGTATTTGGATAGTTATTAGCAAAAAGATTTTTATAATTGGTAAATTACCAGAAATGGTATGATTTTATTAAAAATATGAGAAATGAGAGAAGAAAGATGAGTGAGGAAAAAGGAAATAGGAGAGATGGTAGAGAAGAGAAATGAAAGAGGAGAGATGATGGAGAATAAATGGGAAAGGAGAGGAGAGGAGATGTAAGAAAAAAGTAGTTATAAATAGTAATTGGGTAGTCCATAAACTCTTTTACTATTTCAAAAGCCAGTCTCAGTGATTTATCCAAAACATTTATTTTAAATTATAGTTTGGTATAAAAGCCCTTTTGGACAAATATGACTATTTGTTTTAAAAATTTTTCAAACCAAGGTTTGAGTTAAAAACCCTTTTAAAAGTTTAGTTTTCTTTCTTTTCAAACACACATAATCTTATATGAGTCCAATTCCTTTTTAGTGAATTGGGATCTCTCTCTCCAAACATCCTACTTTGTGCTATATCTGTTATAAAATGAGATTTTTAAACCGGTTGAAAATATGTTTCTACACCGTACCTTTGTTTGGTATAGAAATAACCCGTGTAGAAAGTCTGATGTAGAAAATCATCTTTTCTAAAATGGTTATTCCATACAACTGATTTAAAAAATAATGTAAAATAAAAAAAATCTAAAATCAAAATTATTTTCTTCTTCGTCACAAATCTGAATGAGGATGAGAGTAACGAAGAAGAATATATCCTTGTAAAATACAAGCAGGGAACAAAAAAGAGGAAGAAAAAAAAGTCAGAGAATACATAAATGAAATAAATGAAAACACAAATATATATACATAAACAAAAATCTAGAAACACCGTCACCTAATTGAAGATATCACAAAAACGCCGTTATAATTCCTCTAGCTTACCTACTCAAAAGAAAACAAAAATATATTTAAACAAAATCCAGAAAGAAACAAACAAGAAAACTAGATATCCACCATCGCAGATCTAGGTCTTCTTCAGCTTTAGAGGCGAGAACGACAGACTTCAACAATAGATAACGATGAATGCGGGTATGGGTCATCGCATATCTAGGTCTTCTTCTTCGACGAGCTTTAGACGGTGTATTATGAAGGTGGAGCTTCCTATCACTATATGTTCTCTCTTGTCTTGTTTTCTCCATGACTGACAATGATTTGTGAAGATAAGGGAAGCGTAACAACTAGGATTTTTTGTTAGATTTTTAATAGCAAATGCATTCTACATTGAATATCATTCCATCAGGTATAGAATATTTTATTTTTTACATTAATCATATGTACATCAGGTATAAATATTTTGTCTTTATTTACAAATAAATATGTTATCACTTATTTCTTTTACATCAATCACATATGTATAGGTGTAAATATTTTACTTTTATTTACAAAAATATCACCGTTTGTGTTTTTTACACCAGTCATGTGTACATCAAATGTAAATATTTTACTCTTATTTATAAAAATATTACCACTCATTTCTTTTACCTCAACCACGTGTACATCAGATGTAAATATTTTATCTTTATTTATAAAAATATCACTGGTTATTTTTTAAAATTGTTTCCTCAAGAACTAGTTTAGAAAGGGGGCTTTAGAAAATTTATTTTATAGTACTATATTAATATTAATATCAATGCTACTTATCTTGTTGCTAATCCTATTTTACATTTACATACTAAACACATGAAATTGAATTATCACTTTGTAAGAGCACGTGTTGCTATCAAATTGTTAAATATTATCTTCGATTTTAATTATAAATAAGATTATATTAATTTTTTTAAAGAAATTAAAAAATTAAATAAACTATTTAATTATAATGTATGCTATATGATCTATTTGAAATAAGGAGTTTATAAGTTAAATAAATTAATTTGATAAAAAATAAATATAAATATGTCAAAATAATTCATTTAGCTTTATTAATCACTTTAAAAAATAATAGGATCTTATAACGAGGACAAAAGGTAATATATCATTTATTTTTCTCTAAATATCAAGTAGCAAATCTTTTTACAAAACTCTTGACGCTACAAGATTTCAATATTTATAATGAAGCCTCACTATTATTCCTTTATCGTTCAGCTTAAGAGGGGCCGTTGAAGCACAAAATCAGCCCAAACAAAATAAACCTAATACTCATCACCTTCACCTTAAAAGAGAGAGATAATATTATTTTTAAGAAAAATATTCTTAATTATATTAAATAATATTCAGAATATGACTGAATCAAGTCAAATAAAAAAAATCCTAATACTGGGCACAATAATTTTTTCTTCTATATATGTTTCCTAGCTTAGGATTTTTGTTACGTTTATATATTTGGATTTCAAGTCGTGTGCCTATAAACTTATGTAAAACCTTAGGGATTAACGAACCCTTTTGCTTTTAGTGGCATTGTGTAATTGCTTTTGCATAAGTTATCTCTTGGTTGATTGTGTATGATTAAGATGAAAATAGATTTAGTTTTTTTGCCCAATTTTAAAAAATATTTCCATGTTTATTAAATTTTTTAAAAATATATAAATACCATATTCAATGTCTTGAACACTACTATAAAAAACACTTACAATATTTCAGAAAAATGTAAAACCAAATACAAAAATTAAATGCCCTTACTTTTTGAATGATTTTTTAATTTTTTATTAAAATTAAAATTGTTTTTTGTATAAAAGACGTCAACTTCACAAATGAAAGGGTCAATATGATTCTAACATATCAGAAACTGCAAAAGGATTTGAGTTCAGCAAACTGGGTTACGCTCTGTACTACTACCAAATAGATTTTTTTAAGCTCTCTTTCTAAAACTATTCTTATAGAAACAGTTTTAAAAAAATGAACCGTAATATGTTTATAAATAAAATAAAATATTTATATCAAATATATAAGTAACTAGTATAAAAAAAAAGTGTGTCATTTTTTTATAAATAAAGTGAAATATTTATACTAAATGTACAAGTAATTGGGGTAAAAAAATGAACGGTAATATTTTTATAAATGAAGATAAAATATTTATATTTAATATCTCATTTAACCAGTGTAAAAATTTAGATATGCTATATTTATATCCGTTATCAATTTCAGCCTGTGTAATTTTGAAGAGGAAAAAGAGGATAGCACTTCACTAATCTATGTGCTCATAAACCCTCATCTGTAACCTCATCAACTCCCCTGTCGTCATCGCCCACTTACTTTTCACCTGACTCGCCAACTCGCCTTCTTCTTTGAAGAGGACATTTTGAGACCCAGAGCCTTCTTCACCTTGTTAGCCACCATCAAAGTCAGAGACCTATGCAGCGAGGGAGACTGCGTGTGCGCTGAAGAATTTTGTTACCCTTTCTCAGACTAGGAGATGAATGTCAAGGGCTTACCAGGTGCTCTGACAAGCAGTGACCAAGATCTCATAAGTGATTTCCCTGAAGTTTCGAATTGGACAGATTTAGAGCAGGTTAGCCGAAGGGAGAAGGAAGGTCTTCAATTAGGTGAACATGCATGGTGTTTTGGAGTGATTGCTATCTCTTAGAGCCTCCGAGTGCTCTGTCCCTAAAGCTAATAGACATTCTAGACTCCAATTTTTCACAGCACAGGCTAAGCGTGCCACTCGTGTTTTTGCCGAGCTTACTAGGAATGGTGAGTTTGTGCCCCTCAGAGCTTGCTTTTCGATCTCGTCTCTCTCCCCTTGCATTTCATGTTTATATATCAGTGATGGAGAACATGTACTTTGTGATTCGTGCAGAGTCCATAAAGTGTTGGAGCCTGAAAATGGAAAAGCCAGGACCAGGGAGCCTAGGCTCTGTATGAAACGAGAAGCTGATGGTAGAGGTGCCATTGCATGCACAGTGGATCACGTTCGAAGTTCAGTGCAAGATGCCGAAAGGTATGGTTCGATAAATTTGGCTTGCAAGATTAGCAATTAGGGATGTGATAACAAAGGAAGAGAAATGCTTGCATATGCTAAGTTATAGGCTGAGGAATTGGGAAGGAAAGAGAACTGGCGTCATCAATTTCTCAATCAAAATGGTGAAGAAGGAACAAGAAGAAAAAGAAGAAAAGAATGGAATTATGGCAAAATCTTGTGGTGTATTTGGGTGTGGGGTTGTCACTGAAATTCTTGTTCGATAATATGGGTTCATATGCTTATTTTGTATAATGAAATTTAAGGTATCTGAATACTGTGATGGGTGATTTGCTTTTTGATTCTGAATTTTTTTTACACTGATTTCTTAAACTAGTGATATGGAATAACCAATTTAAAAAATTAATTTTTTATATTGGTCATACAACCAATGTAGAGGATCAAATTTTCTATACAGATTATATCTATATTTGATCTTAGTCTAATGTAGAAACCCATTTTCTAGCTGTGTCGATTGAGAACCTTACGAGAATCCATTTCCATGACTGGAACCATCAATTTCCCTTCAACCAGGAAACCTATGAAAAATGGCAATTACATTGTTTTATATTTATGCAGAAAAAAGTCCACCTTTAGTATTTTTAACTTCATACACGCGCATGATTTTATTTTGACTACTTGATACTTGATTCTATATAGATTTTTTTTTTCAAGTTCTTTAATTATAACATGTTAGTTTTATTAACAAAAATATAGAAATTTTAAAATTTTAAATATTGATAAAATATTATTAAATGATTATATATTACATTTAATTTTAAATAATAATAATAGTATAAAAAATTATTTAAGATTAATAGTGTTGGAGCTAGAGAACTAGAAAGATATTTTATAAAATTATAAACTAAAACTAAAATCTCATAGTAATACTATTATTTTATTTAAATATGATTATCAAAACAATTAAATATTATATATATTTGTTGTCATAATAACTCACACATCATTATACTATTACTCTTTTATAGAAGATTCAAACTCACAACTTTACACTTCAAGAGATATTAAGAGAGAGATTTAGAGTAAAGTGGGATTGCCGCAAGGCTCCAAACAATTTTAAACTATATATATGGTCAATTTTTATTACAAATTAATTGCAATACATTAAAAAAAGGTTAGTGGGAGTGTGGGACAATAGAGTGTCCCAAAGGAGTAAGGAGATTGGAGATAGAAAAATATCTGATTATCCTATTGAATTGTTGTATTGATTTTTTTTTCTTGCACTTTACCATATTCCCCAATTAATTAAATAAAATATATACAAATGAGAAGCAAGAAAATGTTCCACATCACCTCTTTCATTTATATATTGCTCAAAACCCATATCCCACCTCCCTCCTCTTGCTTTAGCAATAAAACCCTTCAATCAATTCTCCATACTCAGCTCTCTCTCTCTCTCTGATCTCTCTGAAGATCTTCTTCTTACATTTATCACTCAGACCTTTTATCAGTAACCTTTTCATGATCTGTAGCTCTTGGCTTGTCTTCTCTCAGCCTCGTCAAGATCAAATTTTGACCCGAACCCATTTGTTGATACCGAAAACGACGACCCAGATCCGACTACTGTGAGTTATGAATCCAGTAGTGAAGGAGGAGATTATTATGGAGGCAAGCACCACCGTGACTGGTGCTCCACTACCACAGCCAATGGAGGGGCTTCACGAAGCCGGTCCTCCGCCGTTTCTGACAAAAACATATGACATCGTCGACGATGTTTCCACCAACCACATCGTTTCGTGGAGCCGAGGTAACAATAGCTTCGTTGTGTGGGATCCACAGTCATTCTCCATGAGTCTCCTTCCCAGATTCTTCAAACACAGCAATTTCTCCAGCTTCGTCAGACAGCTTAACACCTATGTAAGTGTCTGTTGTTGAATATAATAATCCTTAATTTTCTTTTCTTCTCTCCCAGATTCTGCTTTTTTTCTTCTCTTAGATGAAATAATTAAATTCAAACTGCGATCTTGCTAGTGGGTTTGTATTAGTTTGAGTCTTTGATGTTTTTCGATCTCTGGATCTCTTTTTTAGGGTGTGAATGAAACTACAAAAACCTTATCTTCAGTCACGTTCTATAGCTTGAAGAAGCAGCTGGATGCATTGTATTATTATTATTTTTTATCTTTTTTTTTTTGTGGGTCTGAAACTATTATTCTTTTTTTATCTCTTATCTTGTGCTTTTTTGACATTTTAAATTGCTTTAGTTCACTCTCGTTAATCATTTCTGCGAACTTGAATGTTGATTAGTTGATTGGATATGTTTCTGAATTTTCCCAGAAGGGTTTACTGTATATATGCTTCTTCAGTAATAGTGAGATTTTATGTGAATACATTTTTTTTTATAATTGAATACACATCTTTTTTCTAATACCCTACCACACACACATATGAACTTTAGTATCTATATTGTTCATTTACAGCTAAGGTCTTCAAATCCATCGATGAAATTTAAAAAGAGAAAAAAAATCTGATCATTTAAACATTTCTTTTGATACAGATTTAATAAGTTTTATTTTTCTATTAACTCCTCACCCATTTTCATTCATTCTGTTCAATGTTTGTCTTATATATCATATTCAAATACCTAAGAAATTAAAACTTCACTATCTCTCCCATGTTAATTCCTTTTGTTGCTCACTTAGGGTTTCATTAGGGAGTGTGTATATGGTTCTCGCATACCACTGTCACTTGGATTTATATGTATATATTGTTTACTATAAATACTCCTTCCAGTCCGAAGGTATAATAAAAGCTGATAGACGGATATACTTAGGTCCTAAACATATAACTTCGATTCACTTTAATTTATCTTCTAAATTTATAATTGTTTTCCTAAACTCTCTCTAGTCATTGGATATGTTGAAGGAGTTTTCTATTAAGAAAAGAAAAGTCCAAGATGACTAGAATATATATTTTAGGAAAATCAATACATATTATTTTACAAATAATAACTAATTTTCTTAAGACGTACTAATTAAATACTAATAAGTTATCTAACTCCTATAGCATGAGAGAGTACGAGTATATCAAACATATTCTTTAGTTTATTTGGTAAGATTTTATGGACTTGATAGTGAAGAAGTGAGATTTCATACCCTGATATGTTATAGGGATTCAGGAAGGTTGATCCAGATAGGTGGGAATTTGCCAATGAAGGGTTTCTGAGAGGACAAAAGCATCTTCTGAAGAACATAAGGAGAAAGAAAACACCTCATCAACAACAACATCATCACCAAGCTCTAGATCCATGCGTGGAAGTAGGCCGGTTCGGGCTCGACGGAGAGATCAACCGGCTCCGGCGAGACAAGCAGGTGCTCATGCTGGAACTGGTGAAACTCAGACAACAACAACAGAATACAAAAACATACCTTCAACATATGGAAGGTAGGCTCAAAAGAACCGAACAGAAACAGCAACAAATGATGAACTTCTTAGCA
Source organism: Leucaena leucocephala (assembly GCA_037074615.1). NCBI lineage: Eukaryota > Viridiplantae > Streptophyta > Magnoliopsida > Fabales > Fabaceae > Leucaena > Leucaena leucocephala. The sequence goes on along the minus strand of CM073533.1, from coordinate 7,957,503 downwards.
AGAGCTATGCAGAACCCTAACTTCGTTCACCAGTTAGTTCAGCAGAAAGAATGGAAGAAAGAGCTTGAAGAAGCAATTTCAAACAAGAGAAGAAGAACCATCGATCAAGGACCTAGTACTAGTAATGTTGAATTAGAATGCCCAGATTTCGTGGAACTTGATGAACCTGATAATATTATTGCTGCTGATCCGGATTTTGATTTGATTGGAAAGTTAGAGGAGCATGAAAGCATTAATAATACAGAGAAAGAGATTGATGATCAAATGTTTTGGCAAGACTTGTTGAACGAGAATGTTGAAGATGTTTTGCGAAGTTTCGAGGAAGATGAGGAAGATGTTGATGTGTTGGCTGAACAACTTGGTTATTTAGCCTCTAATAATAGTCCTCATCAGTAAAAGCTCATTTAATTTACTTACTGCAAATACTTAATTAATTAATATTCTCATGATTTTATTTCTTCTTCCATATAGTAATCCATGCCAACAATTCTTACTTATATGATTGCACATCCATATGACTTTTCGACTTCTGTTTTGAAGATGATATATAATCGGTGTTTTTTATGTCTTTTGGGGATGAGCTTAATTAAGTGCAGTTTATTGAGAGATTAGTGGATTTTGGTTTTGATTTTGATTTTGATGATTGGATTCATTAATTTTGGTGCAGATTCTTTGAGGAGGATGTGCGTTTGATACACTTCTCATCTCTCTCAGCTCTTCAAATTTGATTTGAATAATGATTCAGGTTTTATTTTTTGTTCAATTTAAATATTTTTTTTATAAATTGATTATTGAAATTTATGACATAATTAGAGGTTTAAATTTTATAAATTAATTTCATGTTTATAGATGGAGGCAAATTACTATGAATATTTACTATGCATATTACTATTGAAATATACAGTTATCGCACTTTATTTAAAAATTTTGGCACTAAAATTATAACAAGATGAACTTAATTTACGGTCTTAGTGTCTTTCATATGATATTGAATAATATGTTCTCTCAGTAGTACTTGCTGTATTTATTTTCCATTTGCATAATAGTATGTAAAACTCTCATCTTATAGATAGTTTCTTTTCCGGAAAAATGTAGTTTCTCAATGAACTATATATATATATATATATATATATATAAATTTATTTTTTAAAAGTTAATAACTGTGTATAAATCTTTAAAAATTAACTGATTAAGTTTATAGTTACTTTGAAATCTCTAGATATAGATAATTTAATAAAATTAAAGATTAAGATAAATGCATATACCTCAATATTATATTAATATTTAAAATTAGGCTATACATAACAAGATTTTGATCTTAGAGGATACATGTATATTAGGAAGAATAACCATAAATTTTAAAATTAGATACATAAGATCTAGAAAATAGTATAAACCTCTTTACATGTATATATAGTTCAAAAATGATAGAAGTAATTTAGGAAACTATCATAATTGTTGAGACATTAATTACAAAAAAAATACCAATTCAACTTTTTTTTCTTAATCCTTGTGAATTAGCAAGGTAAATAAGTATTAGTCCAGTTTATAATATGTATAATATATTTAATTAATTAATTAAATTAAATTAAAAAAATTAATTAAATTAGTTAATACGACATATTATTTTTAAAATATTATAATTATTTTTTTTAATTATTTCTTCTTCTCTTATTTAATTATTGTTAAGAGAGTATCAATAAGAGTAATTTAGATAAAAAATTAATAAATATAAAAAATATATCTTATATTTAAAATTAAAATTAATTTTAAATTAGATTCTATATTAAGGATTTGAGAAATTACTAGTTTAGCATAAATTAGCTATTTTAATTCATTTACAACTATGTCTTAGGTTATATTTAACAATATCATTATTAATACCAATCTATATTCAGATTAATTATTTATAAATCATGAAAAATATAACTTATTTATTAGACTTGGTATAAAACATACAATCTATATTTAGTTATAAAATATAAAATGTATACCTACTTCACAAATCACAGATTAAATAGTATCATTTAAGTCAAACTCTATATAATGTATAGAAATCCATCTAGTTAATGAACAAATTATTTCATGCATATATTTTAAAACTAAGAAATTAATTATAATAAAAAAATTAGTTTTTTTATCGTAAGATCTTACTAATCAACCAATAATCAATCATTGTGTCCCTAATTGGTTGATTAATTCGTTATGCTTTTGGTTGTCTTTCAAGCACATCTTAGAAGGTGCTAGTATCTCATCATCCGAGGTGAGACTTTTCCAAATATATCATATTATATTATATTGTATAAAGTTTTACTTTATTATATAATATTATAACAAGCCAATTAATTATTCTTGAAGTGTGTGAGCCGTGAAATCATCTTTTGGCAGGCATATGTGATGTTCCCTTTCTCATTCATTCTAGCGCTTTTCTTCCTCTTTTGATTTAAATAAAATCTAGGAGTTTCCACACACACACGAGAAAGAGTCTGTTATTTTTTAAATAAATAATTTAGTTTTAAATTTAGTTTTTTAAAAAATCCTAGGAGTTTCCACACACGAGAAAGAGTATACTTTTCTTCCTCTTTCTCATTCATTCTAGCTAGATCTGTTATTTTTTAATTAGTTAATCTGTTAAATTAACAGTAATAAATAAAGAAAGAATTAATATTATTGTCAATCTTTACAGTTAATCAAATTTTAATTTTAATATATATAATTTTAAATTATAGTTTTTAAAATAATTTATTAGATTTTATTAACACATATTTAATTTTAGGATTTATGATTGTCCCTCTTAATATATGTTTCTTATATAAAAATTAAATTTGACATTAAAAAAGATCTAACAAAATCTTACACTATTAGATTAATTCTATATGAATAAATTGTGATTTTCTATTCTTATAGTTTTATAAAGATTTAATTTGAGTTTAATGATATTAACTAAAATTTAAATTTATTAAAATTATAGAGACTGAAATGAAAATTATAGTTAATTATACTTAAAGTTAACACCACAATGAAACTATAGATCAAATCTTTTTAAAAATATAGGGATAAAAAATTATAACTTAAAATTATATAGATTAAAATTAAAATTTAATTAAACTTTAATGATAGATAAGAAATAAATTATCTGTGTTAACGTAACAATCACTGTTGAGCCTGTCAACTGGACGTTACTAGTAAGTAGGGATAGACTGATAATGGTTCAGGACAACACCTTTTCCATTAGAAAAAGCTAACACTATCTATTTATAATACTAAAGAACAAGTTCATCCTTATCTAAGCAATGAACCAGATCACTCAATTCAAAATAGTAGCCAGCAACAATATTATAGTTACACTTTTTGTTATTTTTCTTGTTTTAACATACATTTAGGGGACTAACTCTGATTAAAACACAAAATTAATTATGAAGAAGAATGCCTTCGTATAGTTTCAGAATTGATGCAGAAGGCAGGGAAAAACAAGAAAACAGAAAAAAAAGCTGAAATGTGTTTCTCTTGATTTGAACATGAAGCTTAAATGTGTTTCTCTTGGTATGAACATGATGAGTGATAATGCTGTAACATAATCAATTGAATCATATCAAATAATAATAATAATAATAATAATAGGTTTCTGCAAATTAAAATCGTCTCAGCTAAGTGATAAGGTTGCACATGCCTGACGTGATCCCTATTACCTTATTACTTTTCTAGGTTGGGAGAAGGCATGATGGATATGTTCATAGTCGGATCTAGTTACGAGTGATAGGCATCACATCTGCACTCTGGATCGTCCAGCTCCAATTTTATTTATTTTTTAATTTAATTCTTTTAAAATATTATTTTGATGGTACACATTAAAATTTTCAAAAAATATTATTTTAAAATTTTAACACCATAAGCTCATCATGCTAATGGGCATGGAAACTTTTTGTTTTTGTATAAATGAGGAATATGCGCTCAAAATAAATAAAACTACTAATTTAAAAAGGAATTAGCTTCCAAATACTTAGTAATAATTATAGACTCTAAATGTGAATGATAGAATTATAGTATACCCATAGCTGTCAATCCATATTTGACCAGAGTATATGTAAGCTTATTTTGACTTCTAGGAATAAATTGGAATTTGATATTCTACTATAGCTGTTATAATTCCTATATTTGTGTAATTAATAAATTGCATGTAACAATATTAAGATTAGACATTATATCAATAATATTCTTATAATTAGATTCAAAAATGATTTTATTAAATCGTAGATTTTAAACTAGTTTGAGCTATTTATACACTGCCCACTGTTCAGTTTCAATCACAGTACAATAAACTAACTGCCTGAATGATCTTTAATAATATTTCCACACAACACCTTCCTATAGTTTACAGTAAGAATTTTATCAACATTTAATTTAGACAATTTGGCTTAACCCTGGCATGTGGCCTGTTATAGGCTATTTTTTTTGTCTAAGCTTGGCCTGTACATATACTTGGCCTGGCCTAAAGCCTATTTAGAAAACCTAATTTTTTTAATTATACTGATAGGCCATCTAACAGGCCTTCATAACAGGCATTCGTAACAGGCTCTTATAACAAGCCCCCTAACAGGCCTGCTAAAATAAAATTCAAGAATAAAATGTATAATAATACGTGTTATTTCAATGGTTTGACTCTTGTATTGTGTTCAATATGTGGTAGGTTTAACACCAATTTATTATATTTTAATATTAAATATATTTTGACTAACAGGCTCAAGCCGCCTGACAGGCCTAACAGGCTTCGTAAGAAACCTGAGCCTGACCTCTTAAGAAGAACAAGCTTTCAAACAGGCCTGAGCCTGTGTATTTTTCTAAATAGGCCAGGCCAGAGGCCCTTGACAGGCTGTCTGGCCTGTTTCTATCCTTAATTCCAGTGAATGAGGTTGTCAATTAGTCGAATTTAACTTAATATACTCATTACCTCCATGATCATCTGAGCTTGTACAAAAGTTCTCCATGTTTGTTTAATTATATAGATTCAACGGTTTGAAAAGTTTTTATCAAAAGTAGCTTTATTCCTCCACTTTTATAGACTCTAAATTAAAACTCCCAAAATTAAACGTCAATTACTAATACTATATGATCTCAACTCCCTCTTTAAATTTAAAATAAACCACTTTTGTAAGGGAGTTGTAAAGAAGGGAGGAATAAAATTTAGGATTCACTAATCATAGTCAAAGCTGTATGATATAACTATAATCTTAAAGAATATGTAAAATATCCTTTATATCTTCAATAGGCATGAAAACCGGTCCCATCTATAGTCCCTAATGAGCTTATTGTTTAGAGTGGTCCGTTGTAGAGGAGTCCCATATATAGGCATGGAAATCGTTGACTATATATATTACGATTAAGCTCAGTATACAAACTAAACTAAACATATCACTTCCAAGTTCCAAGAACTTTTAACTATACATGGACAAAATTTTATGTAGGAGACAAAGCAACAGACTAGAGATAGTAAAATAGATTAACATATTAAAAATAGATTAGCCCGTTAAAGGGCGGGCCTAAAGAGGGGGCGGGCTATAGCTAGCCCGAGAACATGAATGAATTGATATGTATACCTGAATTTTGATGGATTGAGACGGAGAACATGAATAAAAGTGAAAATTGGACTTAAAAAAATACATGGATATGAGTATTAATTGGAGGAAATGTTTAAATTAATTTTATTTTATAATTAGTCATAAATTATAAAAAAATTGTGATATTTTTATTATTAAAAATATAAATAAACGTCTACAAAGTCATCTTCTTTAAACTAGTCATCTCCTTCGAACTAGATGTTATGAAAATAGAATCATTACTGTCTCTATCATTCAGATCTAAAATCCAAACAAACCATATGCTAGGAGGCCATCGTCGCCGTCACGAGATCGCCGTCGTGGGAGGAGTTAAATCTTTGTCGTGGAAGGAAGGAGATTAGTTTGGGTGACGACATAATCAGCTTGGGCTGAATAAGTTGAAGGGTGTTGCTCTCATTCTTTTTTTCCCCTCTAAGGAAAAAGCCTTATATCAATTTAAACTTTGAACTTTTTTTTTTATACAATAAACTTTTAACTTTTGGCCCAGAGAAAAACCTTCAAATATTTTATTGGGCTTAGTTGAGATTTTAACGCAAAAGAAATAACCCAAACTCATATATTGGACTACAAGGTATATAACATATTTAATTAATTTAATTCGATTAAACTGGTAAAAGTGTGAGACGTATGACTATTCGGAGTATATTCGATCCTTGGGGAGTACCACTTTATTATGGTTCCAGTTACGGCACTTGGGAGACATCTTAGCTTTTCGGTACATAGATTTACGCTGGAGTATAATAGACGACTCGTCTTACTCGACATTGGTATCACCTAGAAGGGAGATTTCGCCCTGCCATTAGATCGTGTGTGATCCTAATCCCTTTTCAAAAATTTTATAAAAAAAAACTAATTTGATTAGATTAAAGAGTTAGTTATATTAGTTAATATGATATATATTTTTTTAAATATCATAATCATCTTCCTTAATCCCCTCCTATCCCTCTTTTACTTGATTATTGTAAAGAAAATATCAATAAGGGTAATTTAAGAAAAAGATAAATACATGAAATAAGTTTCATATTTATGATCAATATTAACTCCTTAATTAGGTTTTACATTAAAAGATAGGAGGAGTATCTTCTTTAGTATGCCAAAGTCACAATACTAATTATAAAATATCTTAGCTAATTAACTACATTAATTGTAAGTAGCTGCCAAATTCAAATAATAAAAACAAAATAGGGGGAATAGATAAAAATAAAGTGGGACTTGTTTATTGATTATATTACGACTTGTATGCAATTTATAAATACAATATATATTAGCTTTTTTACGGAATTATATAAATCCTTTTGCTATTTATATTGAATAGGGATGATTTGAGATGCTTAAAAACGATATTTAAATTTTACGTAGACTATTTATAGTTTCTTTAATGGCCATGCATAGATTGAAAAGTAAGAAGAGAAGCTTCGTTTTAATTAATGGGTGGTTAATTATATATTGTTAATGCCGTATTAATTAGGTGTGGCTGTTGCATTTACTTGACGTTGCATCATGTTTAGTTCCTGTCATAATATTGGCACTAAATAGGTCGGACCTTTTGATAGACAAAAAGTATTCAAAATTACAGTATAAGTGAGATCAACGGTATATAAGCTATTTCATATATAAATGAAATAATGCTTTTTTTTTAGCCTTCAACCTGCGGCAAGCTCACTTGTAATAAGCAGATTGGCTAGTATTGCTATGAGGTCGTTCAAATAAGAGTTTAAAAAAGAATTTATATAAAAAAAATTAAATAACTTTTAAAAAAGAGTTTTTAAAGAAGAATTTATAAAAAAAATAATTTTAAATAAATGAGTATTTAAATAATTATTTATAAAAATATTTTTATTATTAGTAAATTACTAAAAAAATGTATGATTTAATTAAAAGTAAGAGAGAAGAAATGAGATAAAGTGGAAAGAGAGAAGAGAAATAAGAGAGGAAATATAATAGAAAATATATAAGATAGAGGAGAGAGGGGATGTATGAAAAGAGAGAGAGGGGAGGAGAGAGAGTATAAGAAAAAATATGGATAAAATAATAATTAGATAGTCTATAATTTATTTTACTATTTTTAAAATTATTATCAATAATTTATATAAAATTTTAATTTTAAATTATAGTTTAATATATAAAAGAAGAGAAATCCAGGAGGCGTAAGTTAGTAGCATCATATCATCCAATAATGCCAGCGTAAAAAAGCATAGTTCCATAAGCACCTAACGTAAAACTTGTAGGTTGACTTGTAACCGATAAATTGACTCGTATTACCGTCCTTAATCGCCATCGTGAGTAGTCTACCTGGCAAGTTGACTCGTTTTACTATCTTAGAATAAATTAACATGTATGAGTAGTGGTTTGGAATTTTAGCACCAGACCAATGGCTTTGTGATGGTAATAAAATGATGAAGAGTCAAAGTGTACCTACTCATAAGTCTTACAAGTCAACACTGATGGAGATCTAACAACCCCTGACCCGCGGCGCGTTTCGGTCACGTATGGCTCCTTGTGGCATCTGATTCCCTCCCAGCTTCCTTAATCCCTTCGAACGTAGTTTGCCTTTTGCAGCTTAGTACCCTCTTGCCTATTAATTACTTTATTTCCTACTAACTATACTTATAATTAATTTATTCTCATCCCATACATCCACAGCCGCGCATATTTTTTTTAATGTCATTGAGATCATGTATGTGTGTATATATTTATATATATTTCAATTTTCAAAGTCAGTTTAAGCATATATGAATTTTACTAAAATTAGATGGAGTTTTTATTATTGAAATGCAAACATATATAATATAATTTATTTTGATGTCTTAGCAGAAGTGAGTAATACATTTTGAAGATACAATGAATATTCATGTAATTTTATTGAAACTAATTTTTTTTTAAAGAAAATTAAGTTTCAATCAAATGAATATTTTATAATTATTATATTGTGTAAATAATAGATATACTGGATCTTTTAAAATCAATATAGTTGGAATTGATTTTTTGTTGTAAAATCGATAACAATATACATATAAATAATTTTGAGAGGAAGATTTTAAAAGTTAAAAATAAAAAGAGAAAAGATTTTAATATAATATTTTAGATTTATTTAAATAATTATCATGCTGCATACTTAAGGCTCAAACACGATATTATTAGTTAAGTTAAAATGACTTATAGTCAGTTAATCTAAATATTTTGTAGTTGAATATAACATTTTAAGAAGAGGATAATTTTTTTTATGATTCAATTTGTGATAATTCTTTATTTTTATTCATTTATAATTATAATTTGAGGTAAGCCGTCCAAAATCACAATTTAAAATGTCAAAAAATATATCATTGAAAAAATTAGAAATTTCCACCTTACTCTGGCCACTTGTTTTGGATGAGAAGGCAAAATCAGGGAATGGAGACAAACCTTACCGACTCAGGGAGGCAAAATCTTGTCTTTTATCCTATCAACAAGTCTTCGGATAATACATAAATAGTATTAATAATATTTTATTTGTTGACATATGAATATTAATTCGAAAATTAAGAATGCGTCCCATGTTTTATTTGATCATTTTTAATCACATATACACAAAGGATAGCAATATTAGATGGATTTTCCCCCTAAGATAAATGTACAAATTTTATGTTTTTATTAATTATTTTTAATCAAGATATAAGAAGGAAAAATTTTATATATTTTTCATGATTTAGTGGAAATTTATTACGTTATTTGAAAATTTGAAAATATAAATACGAAGAAATAAGCGTTTGTGTTTATAATAGCCGTTAAACATGAGTAGTACGGGTAGATAGGTATGATAACCTTGAGTATGATTAACAATTGGCAATAGTTATAAATTACAAAGATTTCAAAATAAAATACACAAATTTTCTTGTATTTTTCCAAAATAATAAAGATATTTGTTTTCTATTTTTTGCAAAATCAATAAAAATATATTCTATTTTTTTTAAAAAATAAAACATATCTTTCTTCATTTCTAAATCTTACTCTAACCTTTTTAAGACCATACATATATTATTAATAGCTTTATAGTCTACTAATATAAAAATTCTTATATAAATAGGTCATGACTTCATCACTTCCATCACATTTCTAAATTCATATCTTTAATACATATGTCCCTATAATTTAAAAAAATAGATTGTACATGATTCTCCTATTATTTTGAAATAAGTGCAACCGTCTCCTAAAAATAGAAGGGAGGTCTAAATGATTTTAAAAATAATTAGAGAAGAAATATGCAATTTAACATTTTTTTGTTTGAAAATCCCTATTACAAAATTTATTATTTAAATATACGTAAAATTTATTTAATGACTAATGTGTAATTTAGCTTCAACGTGTACAATTGTATAACTTTTATTTAGCTGTATACAATATAATTTTAACTATATATAAAACGGAAGATATTTACATATAATTAAAGATATATATTCTATATAGTTAAAAAATAGTTACACTCACTTACATATTTGAGATTTTAAGTATTTTTTTACAATAAAATTTATAGTCAGAGTATTTTTAACAATTTTCCTTTTATTTTTCGGCCAGCTGATTTATTCTTCATTTTTAAGAGAAGATCATGTAAGTCTTTAAAAGACAAGAAACATATGTGTAATTTAACAAAGGTCAAGGGACGTTTGTGAAGTTTACTCTCTAGTTTTAAAATATATTTTTTTAGATTTCCAAAATAGAAAAAAAGATAATATAATTTCAATAGAATTAAATTAAATAATTTTGGACTATAACTCAAGATTGTAAAAAGCATGAAGGTACAACCTTGAGAAGAAATAATTTTTCCGTTTAATAGCAAATTACTTGCCATGACTTGGCTCTTGATAGATGTCATATTTTGCAAATTTGTTAATTTGTTTATTGATCATGCAGATTAGCCAAGCATGGAATTTGTTAGGTAATAGAAGCACTTTCTTTTCTTCAACAAGTATTAAATTGTCAATAGTTTCATATTGAATATTTTTGAAAAGTTTATCTATTTAATTTTACAACTTTTTAATCCATTAAACATATTTATTTTGTAAACTTTTTTCATTATTTTTATGACCTTGGAAACAAAGAAAATGGATTAAATTTTCAGTCATAGTATAGGCAAAAAAAATAAATATAGATTTTATAATTTTATGAATATTTGAAACATTTACTTCTTTTAGTTTGGATATGGAGAGGTCTATTTTTTTTCCCAAACATAATTTTAAAAGGGTACTTAGACTCATAATATGTTTATATTTATTATACTCTAGTAAGCCATTCAAAAATCACAAAATAAATATAGAAAGTATAAAAAATATGCTATTTAAAAATTATAAATTATATATCTTTATACAAATATAAATAGCTAGGATAAATTTTGGAGATACAAATCCAACTAGTTTACTCCTCCATAAATAAATAATTTAGGATATTCAACAAAATATTCATTTTCCTTATTCTTTCCTTAACATTTATCAGTTAATTGTTTCAAATTATGTCACACATATAGTATAGACAAAATTACTTCACTGTTTCTTACCACAGAACTTACTCAATGGCTGATGATTATTACTTAACGTCATTATAAAATCTTTCTTAATCTTAATTTTAATTAAATATTTATTCTATTCTTAATATAAAACATAGAATTAATTTTAATTTTAAATATAAAATATATTTTTTATATTTTTTAAATTATTTTTATTAATACTCTACCAATAATAATCAAGTAAGACCTGAGAGATGGAGTAGATGATTAAGATATTTTTCTCAAAAAATATCATATTAATCAATTTAACTAATTTATTTAATATAATTAAATTAATTAAATAATTTATATATATTTAGTTAAAAAAATTCATATATTAAAGATTAGAGAATATTATTTTATAATTTCATTTAAATTCATATATATAATATTTTAAAAATTATAATTTTTCCAAATTATAATATTGATGACACATTTATGAGGTGAGGTAATACAATGTAAATAATTAAAGATAATATTTTAGAATAATATATATGCATTATTCATAAATAATTAATTTTATTAATTTTTTAATCTATATTAGGGACTTGAGAAATTAATTACTTTCTAGAAATACATAATCAATATTAGTTAATTATGAAATTAAAACATAATTTCTTTTCAAATAGAACAATCACAATAAAGGGCTTGCTTGACTTTCAGTTTATTACAGGGGTAATATGGTCAATTGGCCAAGAGAATGACGTATTTCATCCAAACAGAAAACGCCCAGACAAACGAGTCTTTCATTTCATCTCCCTCTCTCTCAAAGTCCTCCAAAAACCAAAAACCAAAAACCAAAAACCTTCGTTCCGAAGCTCCTCTTCATTTTATCTCTCTTTCCCTGTCTCTTCTTCCTCTTTGTGTGCTTCACGAACTCCCTATATTTTCAATTCCCATCTCTCTTTTCTTCTCGGGATCGAGCCCTCTTGATCTCTGTGTCAGTTTGTACAATGCCGTTTACGTGAATCTGCCACCAACACAAAGAGGATCTCTTACTGTATAGCTTAGATCAGAGTCGACGACCCAACAAACTACTTAGACACAGAGTCAAGCACGTCAAACCCGCTCAATATATGGGGTCGGTGACGTCAACTCCTCGCAAGAGCGGTGCATTATCAGAAGACGCGGCTGAGTATCTTATCGGAACCTTCGTTGGGGGCGAGTCTTTCCCGCTTTCCTCCGAGTTCTGGCAGAAATTGCTCGAGCTTCCTTTCGATCTTCGATGGCCTACCGACCGTGTTCACCAAGCCTGCGAGCTGCTGAGTAAGTGATATTACAATTGCTACTTATAATCATTAACTAGACTGGGATAATAATGGTTTTAAGGGGAAGCTTCAATACTGCTACAGTTTTCAATTCGTGGCTAATTCCATTATTTAAGAATCATGGTCTAATACAATTAGTAGGAGCGTATACGTCAGAGAATACATTTTTAGCTAAAAGTGATAATATCAAGGCGTTTATCATGCTTATGTGATTTCTCTGTTGAACTTTTAAGTTCAAAAAATTGAATACTCTAACGAATTAATAAATCGGATAAGAATATTCTGCTTTTCTGCCCCTAACGTGCTGGATCGAAGTGCTCATTCAATTTTAGACCCAAAAAGTTTTGGGTGAAATGCTAATTATGGCGTTAAAGAGAGCAAATTTTTTCTCATATCATAAACATTATTTCAGACCACTTGTGGCCAAATAGATTTGTTCCTGTTCTCTCCATCATTATAATATTGGACTCTTTTGCTTGTTTCCTTGCAGCGAAAAACAATCGTTGCACCAAGCATCTTTCAAAAATTTTGTTCCATCTAGCATGTTACTTGCAGGAATCCATGTCAGCATCTGGTGTACCACCAGTGGTTTATGAAAAGGCTGTTAATGCAGTGTACATCACTTCAATATTTTTGAAGCACTTGATTGAAAATGCCAAAGGTGACGATCTGGAGTTACATCTGTTGCTAGATGAAAATGAATCAATACCAAGTGATATTTTGGGAGGTATTTAACGTTCATTGTTATGTCAATATAACTTTATAAGATTATATTTTCCTACTACTTTAGAATGCTTGCTTGTCTGTTCTCTTTATGTTTTGAGTCAAATAGTATATTGGGACACAGTTAACTTCAGTGATCTGGCTGTGGGGCTTCCACTTTGAGTTATATTCACTAATCAAATTAAGATTTGCAAAATGAAATTAAGTTTTAACATGAAACTTGGTACGTGATTTGTGATGCTTGTATGAATGTCAGATTAGTTGGTTTAGATTACAGATTCCTTTCCTCAAGTCTGTTGTTATATGTTTAGGATTTTTGGCAGGTAATTTAAAATTGATCTTTCTTCTTCTTTGCTCTCTCTCTAGAATGGTTTTCTTATGAATTTTTTCTGTCTCTCCATTGTATGTGTTTCTAGCATTCTTCATATGTTTGCGTATATATATTTATATATATAACTTTAATCTTGCAGATCAAACCATCGGAAATCTTGTCATGCGGAATGTGCTTACCTTTATAACATCCGTTGATGTGAGGTATTTAATGGCTGGAGATGTTAATTGTTTTTGAGTCTCTTCATGTATTACTTTTCCTAATGTAGTCTTTTTCTACTCTAGTCCCAACACATATCTCTTGCATCTGGAGCTGCTTAATTTCATGCTTATTGCAATGTCAACTCAGCTTCTCTGTAGGCCCTCCCCCAGACCAAATGATGTGAACCCATTTCTTGATGCAGCAATGACTCAGGTGAGTGGATGAAATTGAAGCATGAAACTTGGGTTGATGAATACTCCATGTTTGCAGAAAGCAAATTTTCTGTTGGTGTACTGTTTTTTTTTTTGCAGGATACCTCTCTAGTTAGTTCTTTTGTGCGCAGACTACTTCTAAATTTCATAACCCGGCCCAATATCCCTTTTAATAGAGCATCTTATTCCATCTTTAATGAAGGAAGTGAGAGGGGTGTTTTACAAAGAGTTGGTTCTGCAGCTGGTATGTTGACTAAATAACATTAATTTTCTTATTTGTGCAAGAATCTAATTTAAAGAATGGAGAGTAATTGAGTCTTTTTTCATTTCGTTTTTTCCCCCTGCAGCAAATTTTGTTTTATTGCCATTTGGTTATTTGATCAGCTCAAGCAGTGGGGAATCGAGAAGTCCTTTAGCAGATAGCAGTCTCCATGTGCTTCTTGTTCTCATTCATTATCACAAATGTGTTGTGAGCAAGGGTTATTATGCCAATGAGGATGACAAAACTGCTGTGTCAGATACTTTACAGAAAGAAATAACTTATTTTTCTGACAAACCTTACTGCAAGGCCTTAGAACACGCTACTGATTTTGAATGTAACATATGTTTTACTTCTATTCATATTCATTTGGTTGATTGTGAAGACTTGCAATTTTGATCAATGCTCTATTTGCAGTGGGTCGTGTAGATATTGAGGGTAATGCTAGCAGTGCCAGTGGTCCACATGTAAAGTTGCCATTTGCTTCATTATTTGATACCCTTGGCACGTAAGTAGTTGACTACTTGTGTGCATCTTGAACCAATTAACTTACTACATGTGGATCTTGCTTTCCTAATGTTTTTATTGAATTATACTCCAAAATATGTATTGAGATTCTTCCACCGACTTCTATACTCTTCTTACAATATTATTATTACTGGTCGTTCCTGTGCAGGTGCTTGGCTGATGAGACAGTGGTACTATTGCTTTACTCATTGTTGCAGGGGAATTCTTCCTTTCTAGAGTATGTCCTGGTGCGGACTGATCTGGATACATTGGTATGATGTCATAACTCAACTCTCTACTAAGAAAAAATTGGAATAGATATAATTCACGTAGAAGTCAGTGGAAGAATTTTCAGAGGAAGTTTGGTTAATTCTCTTAAACTTCAGAAACATGGATGTCTTCACTATCATATCGGTAACTGCTTGTTTCTGAAACCAACAGTTGATGCCCATACTGGAAGCATTATACAATGCTTCACGTAAGACAGCAAATCAAATTTACATGTTGCTGATCATACTTCTCATACTCAGTCAGGATTGTTCTTTCAATGCAAGCATTCATAAAATGGTAAGAAAATTCTGCGTTTTGGCTTTATCCTAAAAATTCAAGAATTATGCTAATGTGGCACATACATGAACAGATATTGCCTGGTGTTCCTTGGTATAAAGAACGTCTCCTCCATCAGACGTCTCTTGGTTCTCTCATGGTTATAATTCTTATCAGAACTGTACAATACAATTTGTCTAAATTACGGGTAAGAGTCATAAACCTAGTTGAGCTATTAATTTACTTGCTCCCATTTATTCAAACTGACTTTTCCTGCTGATTGTTTGTATAATTCAAACCATATGGGATGTGCATGCTGATCTTATGATTATTCAGCATTTGTTGACTATACAATTTTGAAGTTTCTTTTGGCCAGATATAATTTTGAAGTTTATGCTATTGATTGTGATGGATTTTAGTGATGTGAAACTTTTTTGTTTTGGATCTGACTCAATTTTCAACTAAGGTATTCCTTTTCAAAAAGCTTATAATTGGATTGGTTTCTGATGTTAAACTGCACTTCACGTAGGTTTTTTTTTTTTACCTTCACTTGTCTTTATAAACTTAGCGCTTAACTTCACATGTCATATGTTAGCAATATTGATAAAGAACACCAACGTTTCTTGAGTCAAGGAAAAAAAAAGAACTACAATGCTTCTCAAGTTAGACATTGAGTTTTTAAGGTTAGGTAGCCACTTTTGCTAGCCAAGGGAAGAAAAAGATATTCAAATCTGGTTTCCCAAGACTAAAATGTTTGATTTGTAAAGTGTGGGGAAAAGGTAGCTGCATTATATTTATATCAGATCTTGGGCTGGGAAAGATGAAAACTGCTGTCTTAAACAAGAAGGGGGATGGGAGGAATGAGGGCTGGAGAATTATAATGGAAATCTCTGCATAGCATTTCAATTGTATTTCTTTCCCTAACCTAAATCACATGTCTAATAACATAATCATTACATTCAAGCAATCATGCTCAAGAAAAAACCAGTCTGCTAGTTGGTATGTATTTGACTGTGAAAATATTTTTTGTCCTGCTTTCGTCCCTTACCCCACCAGCACAGACAAAACAATGAAATCTCTATGAAATATATGGTTTAGTTTTGACTTTTGAATATGCATCCCTCTGTCAACTACTTTCATTTGTGGATGGCAATTAGATGGTCATATTATTGAAAATAATAATTATTCGCATAATGTACCAATTGGTATATATTGATGCTTTCAGTCTTAAGAAAAGTTGTTGGTCCTTTCTTTACATTATCTGTTTTATTAGGATTTTCTTCTTTTTAGTATTGGAGGAAGGAAAGATAGTGGAAACATCATTCTCTTATGCCTTGAATTATGATAGGATGTGTATCTACATACAACGTGTTTAGCAACTTTGGCAAACATGGCGCCTCATGTTCACCGTCTGAGTGCATATGCATCGCAGAGACTAGTTGGACTTTTTGATATGCTATCACGCAAGTATGTCGATTCTCTTTCTTGTCCTTTATTTATATTTATATATTCAAGAGTAGCTTCTATTTTTCTGGCATAACTGTGATCTTTTCATTGCCTTCTCCTTAGGTATAACAAATTAGCAGATCTCAGAAACAATAAACTTCATATTGAAAATGGCAACTCAGTTGAAGGCAATGGCCTTATAGAAGATGTGGTATATGCTTTGGTCTTTGTGGTTTTTGTGATTCCATTTATCGTAAACTTAAATATTCCTTTTGCCAAATCGTATTGTCTTTCAATGCAGTCAACTGAATTGCAAATTTATACCGACTTCTTGAGGCTCGTACTTGAAATTATAAATGCTATCCTGAGTTATGCCCTACCTCGGAATCCTGAGGTATGATTTGATTGATTGTAGATTTTTGACTCTCTATTTTGATTTGGTTCCTTTATTCTATGATATTTACGTTTAGATGCTTTTTTTAATATCTGAATGGGGCAGGTAGTATATGCAATAATGCACAGGCAGGAAGTTTTTCAGCCATTTAAGAATCATCCACGCTTCAACGAGCTGCTTGATAACATTTATACCGTATGTTTCATAAATTTCATTAAATCTTCATCATACCTACCTCCTTTTCAAAAGCTTGAAACTCTTACTGGAGAAAGATTCATTTTTCTCCTGTTGCATTTGTGGAACTTATCTTTGCATTATACATCATGGTTTCAGTGTTTGAAAAAAGCAATCAATATGATAATTGCAGGTGTTAGATTTTTTCAATAGCCGTATGGATTCTCAAAGAGGGGATGATGACTGGTCAGTCGATGAAGTGCTTCAGGTGATAATTGTCAATTGTCGATTTTGGCGTGGCGAGGGGATGAAGGTACAATGAAAAAGAAAATTTGTCTAATTTGTGGCTTACATGTAGTGAGAATTATCATGAGGAGCATAAGCATGTATCCTATATGTTTAACAGATGTTTACTCAACTTCGCTTCACATATGAACAAGAGAGTCATCCAGAGGAGTTTTTTATTCCATATGTCTGGCAGCTAGTCTTATCCCGATGGTATGATTTCTTCCACTTGTGATCCACATATTGAATTTATTTACTTCTCTTGTAGTTTGAAAAACTTGTTGGTCTAATTGAATTTATACCCTTACATGGGACCTAACTGCTTTCTATTTGCTTCTAAGCTCCATGTGTTGGTTAACTATTATAGTACCAGAATCTAATAATCTTCGTGAGGGGTTCACATATCCTTAATTGAGGGATTTAGGCTCAGAAAAGAGATTATGTTGCTGATTATATTGAGGGATTTAGGCTCAGAAAAGAGATTATGTTGCTGATTATAAGTTTTTCCATTTCTTTCATACCTTTTTCTCATTTTATGCACATGTAACTGATGGGAGCAATTAATTGTGTCTTCAGTGGATTCACATTCAACGCAGCAGCCATAAATTTGTTTCCAGTTGATCTTCCTGCGGAAGTACGTACCCAAATTTCTGTTAGATACACATTCACATGCATTTCCTATGTTACTCATCTAGTGAATGAATGGCAAGAATGATCACATGGTTTTAGCATTTGATCTGGTTATTGATATATTATCTCTCAGCATTATTTTTTGTTACTATTTCTGTGTGGGAAATCGAGGAAAAATTAGGAAAACTTGGTTAATAATATTTGTTTGAAAATTTTATAAGCCAAAGTGACCTAGTGCAACTTATCTTTAGCTATGGACAACTTATCTTCAACTATATATAAAAGTCTTTAAAATAGAAATCATTTATACTTGTTGAAGATGAGTCGCACTGCTTAAATTTAGGTTTAGCTAATAATATTTTCAAACAGGTATTTTTAACAAATTTTCCTTAAGACGTATTAGAAATTCCAATTTTGATTATATCATAATAGACGTGAGTGATTTGAGATGAGTTTATAACCAGATTTGATGATTGAGGTGTGATGGCAAAACTAACTTGTTTCAGGAACATGACGTTGGAGTGGAGGTGAGCACACTTCCAAACGGGGATCTTGATCCATAGCCAGTAGCTTGCCATAATATGATGGGTTAGTTTTTCTTGGCGAATATGTATCTGTACATAAGAAGTAGTTGGGAAATCGTGATGGTGATGTTCTCTCATTCTTTTCTGTTCATAAATTTGTGAGTGTAGAGGTTCATTTCATTATAAAAACACGAGATATACATGTAATGAATAAGTGATAATGTTGCATATCATTGGCATTTTTTTCTTTTATTAAAAAAATTTCAGGAAGGTGTTCGTCCTGAATTAAAGAGGTTAAAATTGAAAAAAAAGGGATGCCAGAATAGTTATTAATAAGTAATACAAAAAATAACCACACTCGTAGGAATAAAAAATAAAAATTGCCACAAAGGAACAAAAAAAAAATTAAAAAGAAAAGCAAAGAGGCCACAGAAGCAAAATAGTTTTTTTTTTGGTGTCATATGTGTAAATTTTAAATTTTAATTTTCTTCAATAAAAAATAAATTTAAAATATCAAAATGAACTCTCTATTTTTGTTCAGTGTTGTTAATACTTGGTGACGCCTCATTTTCCTTTGATTTTTCAGTGATTATTTACTTTTGATGGCCAACCAAAATTTTTTTATTTATTAATACTATTCAATCCTTTTTCAGAAAAACCATAAACTTTTCAATAAGGTTGCAATCCTGAGCCATAGTATTCTTTTAGTATTATTTATAGTATTCTAAATTAATATTTAATATATTCATTATTTTAAAATATTTTTAATAGTACTAAAATAATTTTAATGTAATTTTATTCTTAATTATCTTTCTCAGTTTAAGGATACTAAATGTTAGTTACAAAATTTTTCATTAGATGATATGTAACTTTTTAATAATGGTTAGAACAACTGAAACTTATTTTGTTTAGCTTGTAATATATAGGGAGTTTATACACACATATTGCTCTTAATTTTTTCTTTTCTATTAGTGATACCAAAAAACCAAAACATTCTTCCTAATGTGTTTAGCTTGTAATATATAGGGAGTTTATACACACATATTGCTCTTAATTTTTTCTTTTCTATTAGTGATACCAAAAAACCAAAACATTCTTCCTAATGTGTATATGCATACTCTCCTCCTATTTTGATTAATTTTTTAGGCAAATCTTTAAAAAAAACTTTAGAAATTAATAAATTTTAAATTAAAATTTTAAATATTATAAATACTATGAAAGTACGAGTATTCAATACTAAATTATTTATAATATTTCTATATCCTCCCTAGTCAAAAACATATTTCTCAGTACGGATTTAGCGTACAATTTTTTTGTACTTAAAGTTATTTTAATTTACAAACAGCAAATATTTTTCCTTCATTCTTGCTGAGCAAGAACACAAGGACTATGATCTAAGAAAATTATCCCTTCTTTAACATTTAATTTTAAAAACTAATAATAATAATTACAAACCAAAAGAAAGTAAATTCACACAAGTGTTCATCCTTTAACATATTCAGTGAACGCAAGTGCCACTAATCCCAGCATAGCGAATCTTCCGTTCCAGAGCTCTGCATCAGAAGACATAAACGATTGAGATTTCGATTCCACGCTCACTCCTTGGAACAATGGAATCAGCGATGCCAGCGATAGCACGATGCTTGTCCCCAAGAACCACGGGATGCCTCCGTCGGCGATCTGTGTAAACACGTCTTGCCCTTTTGCTACCTCCACCGCCATTGCCGCCGCAAACCCTATCATCGCCAATCTTCCGTTGATTCTCTCCGGTGCTGGTCCACTGAACGCCAATACGTCCGAGAATTTCGTGCTCACCTTCTATTCACACGGTAAGAAGTTAGCATCAATCTGGTTATTTTACAGAGTGAAAAGGCCAGTCATTTAGGAGGTGAAGATCATGAATAGGATTAATATCTCGTTTAGATGCATCGGATTATTTCATCTTTGGACGGAATCGTATATTTGTCATTTTGTCTCTGGCGTTAATATCTACATGAATATGATAATATCCTGATTTGTCGTTTTATGCATTCATAATATAAAAGAAGTGGTGAGCGATTTCAATGAATATCTAGAACTGAATTTGGGTTAATAAGTTACAGTTTCAGAATCCTGTAGTTGATTTTGGGTTAAAAGTATGCTTTCTTGAGATTTTCTACCTTCTCGATGCTCGAAAATTTAGTATTCTATATAATTCATACTTCACACAATCCAGTAAAATGTGAGTATGTAGTAACGTAGTTCCTTCGTTTTCTCCTTTTTGACCAGGATATTAAAATAACAGGGAAAAAGTTTCCTAAGGAGTAAAGAGCAAACTTGTTCACACAGGGCTTAGTGGCTTACCTTCTTGGGTGAGGGAGAAGAAGTTGGCCGTTGCTCCGATTTTGGTGGTGTAGCTGGCTTTATTGTCTCCTCTTTCATCTCTTCCTGCAATTAACAGAAACAGTCAATATCATCATACCCATTTTCACACGACATGAAATAGAACAATCCCTGAATACTATCACACTATGTAAGATAATCCCTGTATAATATACTTTGTCTTGTATCACAAAAGTGAATTCATGTTCGTTAGGATATGATAATTGATGCAAAGCAATTACCTCAGCCATGGATCGAACTCTAAGGCTGATATTCCTGCGCAGGGTTGGCATGTAAGTTGCTGGAAAGCCAAGCTGGTTCACCCTGGACCTGTTCGAAATGCGAGTCACAGAGCTCGCCAAGAGAGATTGCATAGCATAAGAGGCAGCCATATCTAACTGGTACGTGAATGAAAATCTCTGAGGATCACTTTGTTACAACTACGTAGCTAGCCTCTTGTGATCAATCTGCAGCTGAAGGGTCGAAGTGAGTGTGCTTTATATAGGAAGGAAGATGCAAGTATTGTGGTGGATATTTTGGTTCCACGTCGTGAGGAATTGGGGTCCTAAAGTTCATTGGATCACGTGGGTGAGCTTGTCCACACATGGCAAAAGTAAGAGACGTGGCTCTGTTATGGACCAGAAGGTGACACTCGGTGAATCTGAGGTTTACAATGGTTGCAGACTAACTTCGGAGAGCATTAAGGACTGGAGTTGCATCAGTTATGGTGAAGACTAGGACCTTCTATTAGCTTCTGGATAATTGGATTTGGAGGTATGATCCTTAATTGAAAAATTAAATCTTTATCAATGCATTAATTAATATTCTCTCATTAATATTTGGAGTAAGTTGTACGACATTTTTTTTTTCCTTTGGATATAAATGTCTCTTACTTACATTTGGTATTGTTTTCAAGATAAACTATAGTTCTGACCTTAAAATTGGACTGGGTTCCAGTTAAAAATTGAACGAAATTATAATGAGCGAAAATATGATATTTTATTTTCATTTTAAATATATTATCCCACTCTTAGAATATCCTATTTTCTTCAATTTAACTTTTACAAGAGGTTAATTTTGACCCTATAAATTCCTCATGCCCCCCCCCCCCCCAAGAAAATGTGTCTCTATGTCCACAAATGGCAAAAATAAGCAACGTGGCTCTCTGATGGCGGCAGACTTTGGAGCGTGCTGTTCCAGTAGCCTCTACATAATTGGATGGATCGCTCTGTTTATTAAAACACTTTTAATTACTTCACAAGCAATAAAACTAGTAGGCCTCACGTGCCAAATATAAAAATTAGTTACTTTTTTTATAGAAATTAAAAAAATTAAATATATTAATTAATTATAGTTAAATTTAACATTTTTATATAAATTTATATTATAAATTCTTTAATTTACTTAAATTAACTTATTAATTCTTATATTATGTATAATTAATTAATTTATTTAAAAAAATTAAATAACTCTGAAGATTATAGTTTATATTAAGAACACAAGGTAGTACTATTTTTTAAGATTACCTTATAATTAAAAGTAATGTGTCATAATTACTTTTAGTTTCTTTCTTACATAACATTTCTCTCTATAGGAAATAAGAATTTAATGTTATTGACTTTTTATAAAGTGACTTATATTAGCATCGTGAAAACTTTCTAAGAGATGGCTTGTATTAAGAACCATAATGATATATATATATATATATATATATATATATATTTGGGGTAGCCATTAATAATTGGAGTTAACTAACCGATGAAATATTTGTAACGCACTTAAGTACGATGATGTTGTTAAATGCTGGTAAGAAAGAAAAAGGCGATGTTCTTAAATATTTCTAAAATTTATACCTGGTATTATTTTTGTTGCCTGAAATTCGAATATATTCGATGAAATGAAAGGTTTCCCTGCATGTTTTTTAGCATAGAAGTCAACTCTCGGTTCGATATTTATATTTCCCCTAAGAATAAAATGATGTAGCTGTCTTTAGTCTTTGCTGTTACATTAAGTCTTTAACCAAATCTTACTTCAAAATGCATTTCGCCTCAACCACCTTTTATGGAGAGGAATGCCCCACAATTGGATCCATTGAACCTCTACCATAAATTACCAACGGATTTTATTCAAAATTGACTCCATTTTCGCTCAGATTCTCCACATAAGAATAAAAGAAACTCAAGTGTTTATTGCCAAACCACAAAGGGGAAAAGAAGATTATGCATTCGAGTGGCATAGTATTTCCCATAACTTGTCGACTTGGTAGCACCGAAACACCTTTGAATAAGAAATGTCGTGGGTTCGAGTCAAGCATGAGTCAGGTAAGTAGTGGAGCATGGGGGCTATTGTAATTGTAATATTTCTGGAAACTGGTTGGTATTTAAAAAAGAGGGCCTTTAATTGCAAGGTTTAAAATGTTTACTCACATCGCATGGAATGCCAAATGGTTACTAACATAAAGCCAAGTAGGAAGAGCTCCATGTGACTTTGACAGCACTGAATTAAGAAAAAGCCAATTTGATTGGTATAAAATAATTATCATCACTGTTATGGGCAGACAATAATTGAACTCCATCGTCCTATCCTTTTCCTTTCTGAGTGGTTCTTTCCCACCAAGTAACTCTTTCAAATTTCAAAATTTCACGATTGGTGCCCTCAAGCTATCTTCATATTTGACAAATTATTATTTGAGAAAATTGTTGAAAAATTCCCCATTAAAGATGAGCAAAGATATCTAAAATTTGTATGTAAATGTGCTGCTGGACATTTCTTTCTTCTGATTGTGCCATTCTCATGCATTTAAAAATAAGTTAGGCATATTTGCCCAAAAAGGAAAGTTAGGCATAGCTTTAAAGATATATTTCACCAAGATTGAGCAGACAAGAAAGGGAAGGGAGGTGGGAAACTTAGGAGTTGGCGACTAATAATAAATCTGCAAAGTGAATTTACAGTTAATGGTTAATTTATATTCATAATTTATTAGAGTTTTTATATTATATGTAAATAAATACTAGATTACAAGGCACTTCAACTCTTCATCCAATCTACTGTGACATTTAAATTCACATTAGACTACACTTTTTGTTTTTTTAAAAAAATATATATTGTAGTCACTTTTTGAATATTGACTAAAATATTTATTTTGAAAATAAGTGGTTAAATCTAGAGTATATAATTCAAAATATATACCGCTATCAACAAATTGTTAGTTGATATGGTAAGTAGTCTTACCTTTTAAGGAAAATAATACAAATTTAAATATCATGAAACATATTTATTAGTAGATGTGAAAATATTTTATATTCTAAACCTCGAATGAAATTATAATATTATTAAATAAAAAATTACGTATCTTAAAAAAAAAACACATAATTTACCTTGATAATTGATATCTCATGTTAAAGGACTCAAAACTTTATATCATAGTCTATTATTACAAGTGAGAACAAAATTGCAATTTTCCATTTAAAAGTGAGCTTTTATACTACTAAATTATAAAATTATTAGCGATCATTACAATCAAATATGATTAAAAAATCATGTTTCGAACTGCGTCATCTCTTTTTAACTTTCTTCTTCATGCAGTTCCAAATTGATAGTTGGTGTGCCTTGAAGCAGCGTATATCTTCAAAATGGTCTTCAAAGTAAACCAATCCAAACCTGCTCTTTTTTCTTCAAGGCACGTGAGATTTGTCTTATCTTATCTTTCCTTCTTGTGGTCAGTTTAAAAAGAAGACAAATATTCACAATTTAGAAGAAGAGGAAAGGTATGCATTATTCATACAAGAAGAAATGCACCTAATAAATGTAACTTAATTTTTTTTAAAATAACTCGGTTATAATATTATATTATATATCAATTTATAAATTAGATAATTCTATTTTTTAAAAAAATAATAAATATAATGAAAGATAAAGTAGATTGATGTATTATGTTTCAGAATTAACTTTCTAAGAGCATGTTTAAATTAACTTTTGAAAAATAGATTCTGAGAATAATAGATTTTGGAGAATAGATTTTGGGAAAAATAGATTTTGAAAATTGAGATATTTA
Source organism: Leucaena leucocephala (assembly GCA_037074615.1). Lineage (NCBI taxonomy): Eukaryota > Viridiplantae > Streptophyta > Magnoliopsida > Fabales > Fabaceae > Leucaena > Leucaena leucocephala. Next base: position 7,932,458 of record CM073533.1, on the reverse strand, counting down.
AATGATTAGTAGAATCACTTTTCATATTGATAAATTACTAAAAAGTGTATGATTTAATTACAAATAAAAGAGAAGAGGGTGTAGAGAAGATAGAAGAGAGAGGAGATAAGGTAGATAAGAGAAAGGAGAGAGGGTGTAAGAAAAAATAAGGGTAAGATAGTAATTAGATAGTCCAGAAGCTCTTTTATTATTCTTAAAGCTTGTTTCAACAGTTTATTTAAAATTATAGTTTTGGCTAAAATTATTTCTAGATAAATATGACTGTTTAAAATTTCTCCAAATTAAAATTTTGTCTAAAAATACTTTTCAAACTATACACCCAAACACGCACTAATTAGTTTATACATTTGTTACTCGAGGAGTAGAAAAAAATCATGCAAATACGTGTGTAGGGGCAGTGACAAAAACTACATATCGCCATTAAAACTCCAATATGAAGGGAAAATCATGGTTATTTTATGTCTCACTCTTAATCTGAATGTTTTGTTATATTTATTGAAATAAATATATATTTAATGCATTAAACAATAATAGATATAAAGTTAATAGCTCTTCCTGTCCATACTTCCATAGATTTTTATGCATTTTTCTTAAAATACTGTATTAAAAAAATAAGCAAGTCTACATCCTACTTTTAAGTTTTTAACCTGTTTGTCTCTCTCCCTGTCTCTCATTTCTCTTTTCAACCATACTGAATGAATTTATTTCTGGAATGATTAGAATATAAATTAAAATCATTTAATCAAACTAGCTTAGGTTCATATGAGTGATAAGGACTCTCATCCTTTAAATAAGTGGGTTTAGGTTTTGATACTCGATACTCAACTCTTACTAATGAAACGAACATAATTTGAAGGGTAGTCTTAGTTTTTTGTAGAGGATATTCCTAATCCCATCAAATTCACTCAATCAGATCTTTTTACATTCCATCACCAAAATCACTCAATCTTCATAAGTGAACAAATCAGAATCTATACCAATTCCCAGTGCTTTCGTTAACTTATTAAAGCAATAACAAGTCAATATTATATCCTCAATTCCTTAATACAAGACCCACCTAATTAGATTTAAAAATTAATAAAATTAAATAAATTATTTTAAAATATTTATATCTAGATTTTTTTTAAATTAATTTGCCAAATTTGTAAATTGATATATAATCTAATTATACTTAACCTATGTTATAATTAAGTCATTTATTTATTTATTTATTATTTTTTTTAAATTAGTCAATTGAATCTTATATTAAAGAACGAGGAAATAATATAAGTGAGAGTTAGTCCTTGACATCTCCCACTACACCATGATCAATACTCAACAGTCTGAGGATGATTATTACAGAAAACACAAAGCTGCGCGCAAACCAGAGTGATGCTTTTATATTATGACAAACCTACCTCCATAGATTATAAGGATTATAAAAGTTTTCATATGCAGATATGCAAGGACTAACTTCATGCAAAGATGCTCTTTGAAGACACAAAATGTCAACAAAAAACCCCATATATAATTCATTATTCTTTGCAATTACTACTTTGGAGGAGGGGTAGTTGCAAACTTCCACGTATATTTTGAGAACACGCCATATTCTCGTTCCCCAGCAAATTCATGAGCAGGAATTACTTCAGAAATTTCCCTCACTTCTTCATCTGTAAGCTTCACTCTCAGAGATCCCATGTTATTCTCTAGGTTCTTCACTTTAGTTGTCCCTATATTGTATCAAAGCAAACATTTAATCATCATGTAGCACTCAATCGACAGAAAATGATACATTTCGGATTTACAAAAGAACTGTATCATTAGGTGAAAGAGTAATGTAGGAATAGGTGAAAATGTCTAGGAATATGTCTAAATCAAACACTCCCTCCTCAACCAAATAATACCTTGAAAGAAGACCATTGTCCCCAAATGAGAAATATAGAAATTCAGATACAGAGTACTTCATGAATAGTTTTGTTAACATTTCTAACTCTAACCAACCATTAACCTTTCTTTTACTGGAACAAGTGAAGAATTCTATTAAATGTGCAGGTGATACTACCTGGGATGGGAATTATATCGTTCCCCTGATGCAGAAGCCATGCGAGAGCTAATTGAGCAGGAGTACATTCATGTTTAGAAGCCAACTCAGAAAGTCGCTTGTAAAAGAGCTTGTTCTTTTCCAAATTTTCTCCATTGAACCTTGGATGAGTTGCCTATTACAAAGAAAAGTAAAAAAAAAAAAAATACCAAATTTCAAAAGCCAATCCTCTGGAGGAATACAAGTGTATATATATAACTATAGTTATTCTTGTAGGCATTTCTCACTTGTGGTATTATCCTACAAGTGAAAATTCATGCACATTTAAAACTGGGAGTGTACCAATAAACTTTGACTAGGTAAACTTTCCTCCACCGCCTTCCCTGCGAAAAAGCCTCGACCAAGTGGGCTATATGCCACTATTCCAATTCCTAGTTCTCTGGAAGTTCAAAAAAAATTGAGTAAGATAACTAAAGATTTGACTAGATAATACAATATTTCAGTAGCCTCTCTTATTTTAACTTTTCATAAGTATTAACTTGGCATGGTCCATTTATTAATACTCTTCCTGTCTTTAATATAAGATATATTTAACTAATTAAATTAAATTAAAGAAGTTAATTAAATTAGTTAATATATTATATTTTTTCTAAAGCACCGTAATCATCTTTTTTAATTACCTCTCTCTCTTACTTTATTATTAATGAGGGGTATCAATATGAATAGTTTAGGAAAAATTGATAAATATAGGAAATATGTATTATATTTAGGATTAAGATCAATTTCTAAATTAAATCCTATATTAAGGACTCAGGGAATATAAAGGAACCTAAACTAAATAGAGTTTATAGTTAACAGATCAGTTTATTAGTTTAACAATTTATGCCACACTGAATAAGGCTATTGGGAGGATCATTCAAGGAGTTAAACTGCGTAGTGTTAGCTTGACTAATGATTTATCTTAATAGAAGGGAGGTCCAATATAAGTGAAGGTGAATCTAGTATCTATTACAACAAAATTAATTCTAGCATTGTCATGTCCAAATAGAGGGTACTTGTCTAAGTTCCAACGTGATTTTTTCACCCACAAGGTTAGAACGCTGAACTATTTTTTGCCATAACTCACACACCCATTATACCATCTACCCGGTTCGAACTCACAATTATATGCTTAAGAAGACCTCAAGAGAGGTGCTTGGTGTCAATTGGGCAACAAGGTCCCGACTAGAACCCTGAACCTTGCTCAAGAGGTGTTGAGTCCCTTACCATTCAACCTATCCACTATTATGATGTGAGTGTATATTTTAAAACTTCAAGGGAGGTTAATGCAATTTTTACTGTTACAATTTTCATTCAGATATTTTGCAAATAGCCACTAACTTCAAACAGTATGATAAGAAATCAAACAAGAAGATAAAAGCAATCTATCTAAAAACCTGCAAAGTGGAATTATCTCTTCTTCGATGTCACGGGACCATAAAGAATACTCCATTTGCAGTGCAGTGATAGGATGAACAGCATGTGCTCTCCTTATAGTATCAGCATTAGCTTCTGACAACCCAATATATCTTATCTTTCCTTCATTTACCAGCTTTTTAAGCTCCCCTATCTTCCTTGTTCAGATCAGTGTACCAACCACACAAATTCCGACAGATCAGAAATAAGGTTATGTATTATAAATACCAGAAGAAATGCATCTAAAACTTACAGTGTCCTCGATTGGCACGGAAGTGTCAATTCGGTGCTGATAGTATAAATCAATATAATCGACATCGATTCGCTTAAGACTAGCTTCACAGCACTCCCTTACATATTCAGGGGTACCTTTTACACTGAATTGCAACCCATCAGACATAATAATACCGAATTTAGTAGCCAATTGGACTCTTTCTCGAGGCAGTTCTTTTAAAGCCTGTTAAATGATGCAAAATCATCAATAATGACATCAAATGTAGAGAGAGAGTTGCATTGACCTCAGTGTAAATCATTCTCACATATAAATGAAATCATATTTAAAGCTGGATTTCTATTTCCATGATGGCTACAAACAAGTACTAATGTTATAAACAATTCATGGGGCACAAGTACATGTCATTGCCAGTTCTAAACTCATACTTCTCTTATCCTTAAATATAAAATCTAATTTAAGAGTTGATCTTGGTCATAAATATAAAATATATTCCTTATATTTATTAAGTTTTACCTAAATTACCCTTATTCATACTCCCTCAACAATAATAAAATAAGAGAGGACAGGAGGGAGTTAAAGATAATTATGGTATTTTAGGAAAATCATACTATATTAACTAACTTCTTTAATTTAATCAAATCAGTTTCTTAGGCGATCATAAGGGAATATTCTCTCGTATCAACTCATTACATTTAAGATTGAAAACAGGTTAATAGTTTGGCAGAATGTACAATACCTTGCCAACCATGATTTCGTTATCATGTTGCTCACCGTAACAATCAGAAGTATCAAAAAAGGTTATGCCTTTATTGAATACTTCCTTGATAACTGAGCACCCAGCTTGATGAGAGAGAGGAGCATTGTAAATACCTGATAGTCCGCCACATCCAAAACCCAGCCTGGAGACCTGCATTTCATTATATGACACAAAAAAGAAGCACTTAGTTCCTCATTAACTTTCCACAAGAGATCATATAACAGAAAACCAAGCCCTTTTTGGTTCCTATGTTAGATAACGGGCTTTTGCAATAAAATTGCTCTGACATTACGTTGGTCAACCAAGACCTACACGTTTTCGGACACAAAAGGAGAGGGATTCTCTTTCTATTTAGATAAAGCAATTTGCTTTTACCTTTTTAATATACTATCTATAAGTACTTCTATAAACACTCTTTGAGCTTGAGAGGGATTCTTTTTCTATTTAGATAAAGCAATTTGTTTTTACCTTATTAGTAGACAGTGTATAAGTACCTCTATAAATGTTCTTTGAGCCTATAGTATTTTTAGATTTAGGTGATAAAAATCAAATTGCTGTTTTTTTAGATATATTGGTTTCTTCTACATAAACCTCTTTTGAGCTGAGATTACTTGTGGGAAGATCATATTTAGAATATTTGAATAAGATAGAATTGTCTGTAATTGTTTGACATTGTCAGACTCAGATGAGCTCAGTGCTACTGAAACAGAACTATTTTCTCTTATTATTAAATTGAAGCGAATAAAAACAGATTTGCGAAGCGATAAACCGAGTTGATTAAAACAACAACAGAATAATGGATCACTGTGGATTAAGAGATAACAGAAGGGAACTTACCTCTAAGCCTTGGCTACCTAGTTTCACTCGTGGGACTTGCACGCCAGTCTCCTCCATTTCCGATGCTTCAGAGCTTTGAAGAAGAAGAAGAAGAAGAAGATGCTAAAATGAGTCGACGAATCATTGAAAGGAAAAGGGCCATAGTATGTGATAAGAATTGAGAAGCTGAGCTCTCATTTTCTTTTACCAACTTCCAATAGCAATTCTTCTTATTTTTTCTTAATAAAAAGATTGATAATATATAAAATGAAAATATATATATACTAGTAAAGTTGGTATAATAAAGTACACCGATGAAAATTAATAAAACATCACTTTTAAACTAGAAACAATTAGAAAAGGATTGAAACAATAAATAAATATCATTTTCTAATGTCTTATTAAAATTTGAATAGACGAGAAGACTATTGAACAAATTTTCCTTGCAAAAAGGTAGTTCAAGGAGGCAAAAATCTAATGCCATATCAATCTCATGTAACAGATGAAAAGAAGATGAGATCAGTAGATTGCACTTTCATCTATACAAGAAGTTTGGATTTTATGATGAATGATATTCAATGGCATTTCGATTCAAGCATTCACCTGAATTGTAACAAAATATTTGTTTTGGGGTGAAAATTTCTTTCTTTTTTTTTCATTTAAAACCAGCGCAAGAAAATAATTAGGTTCGAACATGGGGCGTTGCAGCATGGATGATAAAGTAATACAATCCTAAAGTCAATAGTATTATTCAATCCAAATTTCACTTTAAATAATTTAAATTCCAATCATTCCGTAGAATCCATGCCCCACCAACTTCAGTGGCAAATGGACTTAAGAATCGATAATCCGTCGATTAAGGGAATCGATTCTAGTGGCTTACGATTAAATTTAAAGATCAACTTTTTTTTTTATCTGATTTTTCCTTCCCATTTTGTGATATAATTGGAAGATGAGAAGCGCCAAGGTCTGCAGGATTTCAACTCGTCTTTTTTAAGAACATAAAGTAAGGTAAATGATACTTAAGTTCTCAAAAAAAAATTGTAAATAAATATTCGATAGTTGCCAATATGCAAATTTTAGTTATAAATTATGAAGCTTAATTATTATTAATTTATGATTTACAGCTAAAACACTCGTACTGTTTGAATCAGTATTTTTATATCTTATTTTTTAAGAATCCAATTGTTAATTGAAAGTGGACATATAACTATCATTCTCTCCGTAAATTAAGCTCATATTATAGGACCAACTTTGATATGATCCCCGGTCCCCTGGTCGGTAGGGGTGGATCGTGTTGATGCTAATGACAATTGAGACTATGAGAAACTTAAGTTTATTAAATTGTAAGAGATTAACTTCTTGTACTAAATTTAAATTTAAGGCGGTTGGTATAATACCATTACTTAAAAGAAGGTCTTGAATGATCAAAATGAAAGAGTGGTTTGAATTTCTATTGAGATGTGCCCACAAAGTGACTTCAAATTTCCAAAAAAGGGAATCAAATAATAATACTCACCAACGGTCATATTGTTACACGAAGGGAAAACAAGTGTAAAAGCTAACAACCCCTAGGGCTAAAAGAGGAGATTCAAACACGGTTATAGGCCACTGACTTGCTGAAAAGCCGCCTGATGTATACAACTTGCAGTGCACTAATAAGAGCTAGAAGAAGGTATTCTCCTACAGTGTAGAATATTACCCGCTTCCGGGTACTCTCATTCGCTGCATTATACGTAAAAATAGGAAGTTGAGTCAGTGTTCTTAAATATTTAACATGCTTGATTTCATGTTAAAAAACACTACAACCAAAGAATTCAATCAGTTCTGATGGTATTGTCAAAGATAGTTTAGCTAAAACAGTAATATCAGGCAGCTGATAAATAAATGCAGTAATTGGAATATGATGTGCTCAACAGATATCAATTAAAGAAATCTTACAGATTTAGAAGGAACAGGTTACCTAAATACACTCTCTAAAATGATGACATGAATTAGAGGCTTATTGTGCTGTATATGGATAGAGAATTTGAACATCACTTCCAAGATTTAACAAGAACCACTGTATATAATGCTTCTATTGGCTTTGTCTACAAGTGCAGGGACGATATCGCCTCAGTTTGATATCACCAAAGCTACCTTCGAGAGTATGTTACTAATTCCTGGAGTTCACGTGCCTCTAGCTTTACTATACAGCACTATAGAACTTAAAAGGACTACCTCAATCTATAAACTTCTGTAGCTACCACTTGCCACCAATATTAAGATGGGTCAAATGTTAAAAACTGATGTCTAGGAACCATCCCTATCATGAAATTGATGAATTGCACCAATGAATTTAATAAATCAAGAAAAATACTACAACTGCTCGGCAATAGCCAAACTTCTACATGAGCCAGTCACAGTTCATGAAAAAGAAAAGCCACTTACTGTGACGATGTCGTGCATCACGTGCTTTAAGGTATTTTTGCTCAGCTGTAACAGACTCTAGTGCCTCTCTGAGCTCAGCAATTTTAACATTCATTGGGTCCAAGTGCTCTGCAAATTCACCAATCAAAGTCAATAGGAAGCCCCAAAAACAAAGGGGAGGAAGAAACTTAACTAACATCAACCTTCACTAGGTCCAAAATATAAATACATTAACATCAATCTTCACATACTTCCAGCAGTACCTCATATTAATAGGAAACGTTGATTATATAATTCATGACCTATACACCTAAAGATGGCAATATAATAGACTATGGTAATAAATGCTGCTTATGCAGAGAACATACCATTTTTAGCAAGATCATGCTCAGTGGGAATATGACCAACATGGATGTAGAAAGAAACAGTCTCAGGTGTGGAGTGAGGGTTATGAAAGCAGAATTTATACATTCCACTTCGTGGGGCTTTAAAATCAAACTTTTCGCCAGAGGTTCCTTTGATAGTGTGGACAATGTTACCTCCAGGAGATGTCACCTGCAGATTACTACAAAATTAGGATAACTGAAAAGCAAACCATATGTAACAATAATAGGTGTTTGAATCCAACAATGTCTCCTGATCCACTTCCGAGCATTGTGAGCCCACATCATTTCTTGAAAAACTTCTGTTCAATGATTACCGAAAGGCATTAACATGGTCTCAAAACCATACCTTACAGTGGATTGACATTTAAAATGCACAACAAAGAAAATAAATCTCTTCATGTGAAGAAAACCAAGGCCACCCATTCAAACATCCTGGTCTGATGATCCTTTATTCTCAACAAGTATAAGTGATTTAACCCAGGAAAACAGGAAAATCTGCCAAGTTCTTGTCTGGACTGTTTTTCAGGCATCAAATGAATTTACAATCATATTTTTTTCACTTCCAACCTAACTCTACCTATGTTTCGTACATGATCCCAAGCCTGGGTTGTCTTAGACCCTCAACAACCAAACTAAAACTCTGTCAAATTTCCTATAACATGGTTCAAAGATGCTATTCTGTTGTTGTATTTTCTATTGACAACCTCATTCTTGAAGTAGGATGAACAGCGAAAGATTCATTGATCATCATCTTAATTGAGACTGAAATATACGAAGTCTGGAACTTCGTTTCATTAGACATTCCCAATATCACCATCAGGTTTCCATTCATGACTTAGGATGCAACCCAAACCATATTATCAAGGAACAACTGTTATTGTCAGCTGTTCTATTTTAAGCTGGGTATAAGTCCTTCGAACCCGTCTGACAAAATTAAAAACCCTAATTCCCGGACTAAAACCATGATTTTAATATGCCTTCATTCTGCATCAACAGCATACCCTAGTAATTATAACCTTTGAACTGCTATTCAGAACAGCAATGTCAATTATTCGATGTGAGGTATCAAAGAAAAACCATACCACTTGTGGCCTCGTGTGCAAATCATCACAATTTTCTACTGAGCACAAATGAGGCCAAAACAGCTTTTGTTACCAATTAAAATAGCATAAATCAACAACTCATTCACAGATCAATAAATCATTTGATTAAAAAACTAGGGGAGATGAGCAAAAAGGGAAGCGAACACCAAGAGAGAGAAAACTTAACATCGAACTTACCGTCAAGTCGATGCCGGGGTGATCGGAGCTCCAGAAAATATCATGATCGACGACAACAAAGTTCCCATTAACAGTATCACCCTCGTAGAGCACATACTCATAGACGCACTCAACATCGTTTACGGTAACAGACAAGGTTTCAATCCGACCAAAAACGCTCAGCAATAAACAGATCAAAAGCATACATGCCCTCGCGCTTCTCCTATTCGTTTCTTCCATAAGTTTCCCTCTCTTTTTTCCCTACCGAAGATTATCAGCACACAAATTCTGGCGATGACTAGTTCAGTAGCTCTTCTCTGCCCCTCAGATCTTAAAAACTGCAACTTCAAGACTTCGCAGTGTGTTGCTTCTTCAGCTCCGCGACAACGAAGATGATTCACGTGCTTGGGGGTATGTCGTCTAGAAGACTTGTGAAACGCAAAAGCTCCCCCATTCATCAGCCAATCAGATCTAGGAGCTGTTCTGACCTGGACGTTAAAAAAAAAAGGGCAGTAGTTGTTGGCAGGAAAATTAGGTAATGATTATTAAATCAAACAATTATATTCAATTTTTGATATACTTTTTCATTATAACATTACGCATTTAAAGTAAAAAATAATATAAAAATAATAGTACGAAAACCTATTATTTTCTTTTGTTTGATTCCTGTTTTTGTTCTTTTTATAAAATGATCACATGTATATATATATATATATATATATTTATTTAGCATATTGTTTTGAATTAAAAAAATCCCATTAAATTTATACTCTAATAACTTTATTTTATGAAATTAATGATATTTTATTTACGTATAAAACAAAACATCATTTTATTTAAATATTATTTCTTTTCTAATCATATATGAATATTAGATATTTTAATTAATTTATATAATTCTAATTATGATTGAGTTTACTCCCAGATAATCACGATTCATTGACGGATATGATATACTGATATTAAGTAGTGTTTTTCTGTATCTTTATCATGGACCCCCTTGTGATAAGATAGTGGATGATACAAGAATAACACAGATTTTTAGTTTTCTTTTGTCTTGTAAGTTGCTGACCTTTGATTAATATTTATATGATTTAGTTTCTATGGAAGAAAGAGAAAAGGAAAAGCTCCAATATCTTTTTTTTCCCACCAGAAAAAATAAAAGATGGTGCAAAATACAACTCACGCAAGTCAAGTTTTCCAAAATTTGCCTATTTTTAAATCTTTATGCATATATAAATAAATAACAATAATAAAAGATAATAACTATTAACTAATGCTAATACAAACATAATAAATATCAGCATGTACAAACCAATAAGACTTTCACTAATTATACAGAAACTGGCAAAATAACACCAGCATTAAGTTTGTACATAATGCCAACTCCCAAGTGTAGCTCAAACACAGACAATAAGCAGCATCTTTATTTAATGAGCACACATTTTGTTTCTTTCAATCCTTATCTTTAGCAGCAAAACCTCAGGTTTTTTCACACCCATTTATAATAATTATACTAACAGCAGAAGTAGGATCTTTAGGCCGTAGCATCAACAGCAGGGCTGGCGACATCACTGCCCACGTAAGACTTAAGATATTGCTTTCTGCAAAATTTGAAATCACATATAAGTCTCAATAAAGTTTCCTATGTGATTGTATTTCCACCACCTATTATATACACAAGATACCTTGCAGGAAGATGATCATGTGGACGATTGTATGGAGTCCAAACTGGTTCACCAACAAAGAATCGCAGAGCCTGCAAATTTATAATCGTGTAAGAAACTTGACATAAACAATAACATCGCCCCCCAACAAGATGAGTCATGCAAAGTGAAATTTGTATGTTTGCCACCTAAAATTTCAGTGTGATGCCAAAACAAATTACCAGAAAGAACTAAAGAAGCTTTATGCAAGAACAAAATTGGTGTATCTTTGGGCCATAGGACCAGTTTTACCATGTATAACGTAGATAAGTTGTACTACAGTGATCTTGAAACATAAACTATCTCAAGCTGACTAACTCAAAAAGTTCAGCAACCGTAAATTTGTTTCTTGAAAATTATTACTCACTCTGGTCCATAATATAAGTTACTTCTAGAAGAATTATTTGGTCCATGTTATAAGCCACTTGGAGAGTAATTAATGTTTATTTGTCAGTTTTACCCTTACAATTAATATTTAAATATGATTATTTGTATTTCTCTCCCTCATTAAAAACTTCATTTAATATTGGTAAAGTTGAAAAAAAAAAATAATTTAAGATAGATTTAACGAGTTAACTATCATTTTTTAGTTCTGATCAATTAGTTAAAGTGACTTATATTGTGGAGAGAAAGTACTATACAAGAGTCCAGACTGCAACAATAAAAAATGATTTCAAACAAAAGGGTATTGAAGTAAGCTACTCTGAAAATTAAGCTCAAACTAACATGATGGGATGGATAAACTAGAAGGGTTAATGGGTACACATAATCATGTTGTTGACAAGAAAATTTAGTACAGCTATGTCCATATGTAACCAATACCTTGATATAATTGCTTTCATCAAGAGTAAAGCGATGATAAATCCCAGCAGGCAAGATGATCATTCCTCCTTTCTTTACCAATACACGAATCCAAGCATCATTGCGATCCCTGACATCGAAATAACCTTAAGGAATAGAGTAAATAATTAGCAACCGAATGAGATAGGTCCTTGGGAACTAAAAGGCCCGAATAAAGCATGAATATGTACATACCACTTCCAGCAACACAATAGCGAATCTCCTCATCAGTGTGGAGGTGCTCCTCAAAAAAGCTTTTGATCTTCTCTTCATAATTAGGCATTTTTTCGGGGCAAACCTCACAAACATCCTGCAAAAAACAATTACCTCATTTTTAATTGCAGTGCAAATACAGAGATAGATGATCATCAAACTGAAGATATTTGGCATCAGCCACAGCCACAGATCATTTTCAAAGTCAAAATAAACGAAAGAATAAAGTGATATGGCCTCCCATACATAGTGTCATAAGGGAATTAAGGGGTACTTAGATAATTTGCCAAAGAGAAAGTTAAGGAATTTAACGTTTGTAGGTTCCACACCTCTATTTAGCATAAATGGAGGGGGTGTAGATGCAAGGGTGTCAAATGAAATGAAATGAGATGTTTGTTTTCTTAGGGCTTTTTTTGACATTTTCCTTGTATCACGTAGCAGATAAGGTTAGTCATACATAGAAAAGGAACTCTCTGCTTTTGGTACTTTAACCACAACAATGTTTGTGTGGCCTTGCTGTTATAATTCAAGCATTAATTAATGAAACACATAGGGCAAACCTGGTAGCTGTAACCACGCTCTTCCCGGATCTTTTTCAGCTCCGGGTCTGTCTCATGATTATCAGCATCTAATTGCCAGCTGAGAACTCCAAGTTCTGAAACATAAAAATGAATTAGGGGAGGGTAAAACTCTCAATCAGCAGATAAATAACAAAACAAACACATTCTCCGTAGATGCTTACCGGCGAGCTGGTCCAAGGATACAAACTCCTTGGGTTCTTTATGATGTGGCAGTCTCTGATCTGCATCACTATCATCCATATACCATGCTTGAATAACTTCCTCTCGAGGATCCTGTGAGAAATGAAGTTTAAAAAATGATTCCTCTTGCGTTTAACAACCATGAAAGATGAAAACCCATGCCAAGCAGAAATTTGAACCCAAGCTTTACATAAACAAGTGGCAAGATGCAATATAGTAAGCATTGTCTAGAATCTAAATTTGATAACCAGTGCATTAAAGACAGCACACTTCAAGATGAAAATAGATTAACTCGTCACTGAAATAGAAATTCTGTTAACTGGCTCAGATGATATTAAGTTTCATACTTTTTTATATTAAAAAATGATTATAGACTATGCTACTATATTTCATTCTCATCCTTTCTGTTAACCTAACGGACCCTAAGGATAACCACCAAGCACTTAGTTCAATTGGTAAAGGGTTGTACTAGCTCAACCAAAGGTCTTGAGTTTGAGCTCAGGAATGCAACAGTGTTAAATACTTGGTGGTAGAGCTTTGCCATCCTTGTGGTCCTGCCCAGCTCGATCTGAATTAGTTTGGGCCCAATAAATCCCCCAAGTTAAAGTGAGGTAAGCCCAGGATACCGGATGCTCCATGCAAAATAAAAAAAGGGGATCCTAAGGATACAATTGTATTTTCAGACAAAGTAAATATGTTTAGGATGTTGGATGAGGATATAGTTTATTTGAATAATAATTTTCCTAGCTTTACATCAATTAAGAGAATGGGTTGAAGTTTCTTATAAATGAACCATTTAAGCATAGGTTTTCTTCTCCAACCATATACCAGTCAAGAGATTACCATTAAGATGTAATCAGAATATTGAGTGGTTGTAAACAATCGTATGAGATGATTAGCCATTTTTCTAACAAAAATCCCATCACGGTAATGATGGCCTAAGATTATAAACAGGTGTAACCAGGATAGGTTTTAACATTTTTTCAATCCAAAATAAGCTTGGAGGATGTTTTACAGGAGAATGTTTTATAAGTTCTTTACATTCAAGACTAAATTAGGAGGGATTTGTAATTTTTCATTCAGAAATTACTAAAATTATACAGATATAGAACGGACGTAACTGTAAATTTATTTGGGGAACAAATACACGTCAAATTTGTGTTGTTTTTAGCTAATGAATGCGCAAATATGTTAGTTAGGAAGTCTCATGACCTGACTCTAGATCTTTGTACTTCTCAAAAAAAAAAAACACCCCGGTTCTGTACTAGGGTGTTGGAGGATGATAAGTTGGGGGTAATTATCCTTGGACGTCTGTAACTCAACACTTAATTGACTTCATTTCCCATTAGGGAAAGGGTTGTTTTTCTCTTTTCTACTTTGTGTGTGTTTTTCTACTCTTGAGGTCCCTAAATTCATTGATGCCCTCTTAATATTCCAAATTATCCAAACAGGGCTACAAAAAAAAGCAAAAGCTATTGCCTATTTTCATTTTTCAGAAAGGGATCTTCCATAGGATCAAAGGATGAAGTCTGAGATGGAAAAACTGATCTTCAAGAATTCATTTCAATTACAGATATTAAAAGAGTACCAGGGCACAGATAGGCCCTCGCAAGTTCTCAAAATTTTTCTATCCAAACCAAATATGCAGTATGAACCAGAAAACACAGGAAACACATGAATTAAGCGTTTCAGTATGGTTCTCGTAATCAAACCTCACATGTCCCTACTTAATCAAAGTTTAAAATAGCTCGAATAGAGCTCTCCCTAACCTAAGGTCCGCAAGCTATCATCGATAAATACCCATCAAAACTTCAAGATAAAACATTGTACTGCACGCTCACCAGAAAGAATATTTCTCAAAAAAGCAGAAGGAAGAATACCTTGTCAGTGACCACCATGTTTTATGGTTTGGGTGATCCTATTGAGTCTCTCTCCAATCGAAATCCCACGCCATTCTCCACAGGGCCGCGATTTATATATATACGGAGAAAATTCTGAATTGACCATAATACCCTTACACGTGTATGTGATGCCGTTGGATGGTTGTGACTAGTAGAGGGTCCAGGTTAGCAGAATCGGGACGGGGATGGGGCCATTTGAGGGAAGGTAAAATCGTAATTCTAAAAGAACACAAACACGAAAGGGACGACGATTTTGGTTAGAAGAGAACTGCCTTAGTTGGAGACTCGTATCAGATACGGCTTCTACGGGCACCGTTTGGGTGTAACGAGAAGGGGGAAAAATAAAATAGTCAAGTTCCATTATCCAATGAGAGATCTACACGTGTCATTTAGAATGTTGAAACTAACATCTTCAACCTCGTCTTTTTGGAGGGGAATAAAAGCCAACTCTTGTCAGGGAGTCAAAGTCCGTATTTTGATTTGACTCTTTTAATTGAGATATTGATGATATTGGAAGAAAAATTATCGCTTGCATCGTTTTACATCATTCTCTTGCCAAATGCATGGATGCATAAATATAAAAAAGTTAATCCAATAAAAATATGACCCGAACAGCGAAAGGTTAAAAGCGATCTTCCATTTTTCCCCTATTATATGTGGGGTTAACAAAGATTAGCAAAAATTACTATAAAATATTAAAAATATATAATTATTAAAGAGTCTCATAAGTAAATTATATAAATTTATTATTTTTTTATATTAAAATTTATTATTTTATACTATTTATTTTAGAAAAAATTAACTATTATATTCTTTTCCTCAATTAGGACTTAAATTTCTCTGAAAACTATACCAAAACTTTTTTATCCGTCAAAAACTCGTTCAACACGAAATTCAAGTCAGAGAAGGCATAAACAATTTCCAACAAATTTTCACATTATTATTTATCCTGCAAATTTTTATTACATGTGTGCAAATTTAGCAGAGTTAAGAAGTGATGGGAACATAATATTAGATGGATAGGGGGAATGAACGAGGGGTGTGCATGATATCCGGTAGCCCAGTTCGCCCGTTCGAGTTCGAGGAAAAATAGCCTTGTTCTGCCTAAAAAAATTAACCCGATATGTGAATGGGCTGTTTCGGGCCGGGCCAAATGTCAGGCCGGGCCAGACAGCGGGCAAGATATGCTATCCTGCCCATTTGCCCCAGCCCAATATTATATATATATATATATATATATATTTTAATTAATTGAGTATTGAGTAGTTTGCCCTAGAGAATGAGGGATTGTGTTTGCGAGTCAATTGCTCTTTGCCTCTTTCGCCCACTGGCAGAACAGAACCATCCCTCAGGTGGATCGAATAATCCCCTCCTCTCCGACTGTGTTCTTCTGCTCTCTCATCTTCCTCTGTCCGTCGCGATCTACAATTTATCTAGGATCCTGTTACCGTGGAACTTATTGCATTCACATTCTCTGTTTCTAGAGTACGAATGGGAGTGGTCATTGAGAGCTCAGTTTGAGAACCGAATCCATGCTTGTTTGTCTTCTTTTTCTTCTGTTGCTACTTCACGATCTTCCTTTTTCCTTATGCCTCTAGCTCCAACAGACCTTCAAGAATATTCGACCGTGGAATTTCTTCCTCATTTCTTCATTTCCAGCGAAACTTCATCTTTCTC
This sequence comes from Leucaena leucocephala, assembly GCA_037074615.1. Taxonomy (NCBI): domain Eukaryota; kingdom Viridiplantae; phylum Streptophyta; class Magnoliopsida; order Fabales; family Fabaceae; genus Leucaena; species Leucaena leucocephala. The sequence continues at coordinate 7,916,023 of CM073533.1, read as the reverse complement.
TACTCTCTTGCTTCAGGTTGGTTCAGCTATTCATGTTATTATAAGATTGTTTGGTTTCCAAAAAAAATGTGTGAACAGAAAAAGAAACTATCTAGAGTTGAAATTCCTTTTGTTAACGGCAGCACAACTTACAAAGAGTAAAATAAAAGCCTAAATAATCAATAGAGCTTAGTTATCCTTATTTTCTGAGTTGAGATCCTAAAATTTTTCATAATTATTAAAATACGTTTCTTTCGTCCTGGCAACCAAATATTGAGAATCGTTGTTTTTTTCTCTTTCCGGCGATTAATTATTCAATTTAGCTTCGGATTGGTGATGCGAATGTTGATTTCATTTACATATCTGCCCTATTGTCAGTGTTAGAAGGTCTGTGGTCCGCGTTAGGAGAGTTTGAGTTAGCTTCTATTGGAATTGGAAGGAGCTAATGGTCATGTCTCTTTGTTATGGATATGCATCGGCTGCCTTAGCAGGTCCTTTCCTTGGTGGACTCTCAGATTTAATGTAAGTATATGATTAAAGTTGCTGATAATCACTATAATATTTCTTCACGCATATTCTGTATTGCAGTAATGCTGTATTATGCTTTGTTTTGCCGCGAATGTGATTTTCTTCATGCATATCCAATGCTTAGTTATATAAGTTCCAATTTCTGCATCCATATTCTGTATTGCAGTAATACTAATGTGATTGTGATTTTCTTCTTTAGCGTGTTTCTTAGCAATATGTAATGCGTGTATTGTGTAAACTGGAGAATTAGCTTTATCTTTCTCAACTTTGTTATTTATGTTATTTTATTTAATCAATACTAGATATGGGAGAACTGTCTTAAAAAGAACTTGATTATGAAAGCAATCAAATATGTGATGATTTGCCAATGCTACTGGGAATTTTAATTAATCTTTAGTTGGCAAGGATGATACTTAGACTCTCAAACATGTGTTAGTTATTAGACAATGTATATCATATATCTCTATAATACTGATCTTTAGTTAGTTGTTTCATAAAATTATTATCAACATATGGCCTTGTAATAATAGGCTATGCAAAAGTGCCTATTAAGCATTATATTACATCCTCTGAAAAAAACACTTAGAGTAATAAAAAATATGACAAATCATGCCATGTTGAATTTTTTGTCTGGCTTTGCCACTATTTTCATAGGACTTCGATTGTTTGATATAGTTTATGGCTTCAATTCTCTTCTTATAGTAATTTGTAAGTATTTATACGTGCATTTCTTGAATCTAATTATGTTGTATGTACTCAGATTGAAGATACTTTGTTGAAATGGATGATCAAACATTATCCTCTCTTGAAGATATTTCAACTCAACCAATTTTAAAACTTTTAATTGCAATAGGTTTTAAGACTTTAATTATTATCTTATTGTCACATTGTTTTAAGTTGATTATTGATATTTTTTAAATTTTTAAGATATAAATATGGTATTATTTTAAAAATTTATGATTGTAGATTTTTTTCCTATAATATAAACAGGACATTCCTATTTGGGCATGCCCAGCCCGTCCATGCCCAGCCCGCCTATGTTCAACCTGAAATAATTAGGGCTTTTATCGGGTAGGGCCGGGCATCGGGCTGCAAAATGCAGCCCATAGTTTTTTTGGGCAGGGGGCTGCCCTGCCCAGCCCTGCCCATGCATGCCCTTAGAATGAACCTTGTATACATTATGTGATGTAAGTGAAGTTAAGGGTAAAGATAGAAGAATCATTGGTCATATTTGTTGTTGAGCCTTATCTATATTGTTGAACCAAGAGTAATAATGTTCACTGTGAATAAGATATGGATCTGAACTCTGAAATTAATGGATTGCCACCCACCGCTATACATGTCCCGAACATTTTGTTTCTAATGCTATTGATATTTCCTGCAGGAAGATCAGAAAGAGAATGGTAAGAAAAAACACACAAGTTGATGTGTCTATGCACGTGTGTATTAAAATGAATATAAATGAATGACATAGAAAATAATAGAGTATAGTAAACAGCTTATTTAGTCTATATCTTAACTTGATTCATATCCAAATGTTCCAATCTAAGTTTATGCTTATATTACCTCATGTCCTAAATATAGAATTTAAATAAGAGATTTACTTTAATTATAAATATAAAATCTTAACTCACTTTCTCTTCTAAATTTAAATTTTTTTCTCAAGGGATCACTATTTATTGCACATATTAAAGTAATTTCAATACATATAATTAAAAAAATTAGGGAAATAAGCAAACATTTATTACAAATAACTAATTTAATTAATTTTCTCAATATTTATAAATTAATTATCTAATTCTTATATTAAGTACTGGAGGTAATATTATTTATTTCGGATATATCAGTCAGTTTTTTGAAGTTGAGTTAGGTCAGATCACATATATATAAAGCTATCCAACAACAATTTTCTCACAAGACTTGAATATGAGACTGTGCTTGAGGGAAATAAGTATTGAACCACATGTCAACGGTATGCTTAAAAGCTTGTTTAGATAAATTTTTAGAAAATAATTTATGGAAAAAAAATGAATTTTGGATAGCTTTTAAAAAAACTTCTAAAGAAGAACTTATAAAAAAATGTGGTTCTGAATAAATGAGTGTTTGGATAGTTATTAGAAAAACTTTTGTAATTGATAAATTAACAGAAATAGTATGAGATAAAAATTATTTATTCCTCAGAAATTCTAGCAACCACTGTAGCTTTTTTCCTTCTCTCTTGCAGCAACTCCAGCGACGCAACGGCATGACAAGGCTGTCGACTCTAGCATTAGACAGTAACGAAGAAGGAGATGAGCATCAGACAACAACAAAGATGAAGACAGAGGCGAGCAAGAAAATGAGCATCGGATGGCGAAAAAAATGATGGGACGCGAGCAGAAGATGGGCAGTGACGAACACAGCAATGAAGAAGAAGGTGATGAGGATGAAGAGAAGAAAGAGAAGAGGGAGAATATGAGAAAGTATGAGAAAAAATATGGGTAAAACAGTATTTGGGTAGTTTATAAGCTCTTTTACTGTTCCAAAAGTTACTCCTATCAACTTATCTAAAACTATAGTTTAGCTCAGAAACACTTATGGACAAATATAACTGTTTGTTTTGAAATTTTCCTAAGATTTGAACTAAAAATCTTTTAAAACCTAGGTTTACAAGTTTCTCAAACAGGCACTAGATTATTTAAAATGCTATATATTGTAACTTGCCTTGGGCTTTGCAGTGCTTGAAAACAGGCAGGTCAATTTGATTGCCTGTCCAGGATCTAAAAGCCATCCCACTTCACTAAGAGCTTCACCATCCTTGTTTTGCTTAAATAAACACCACAATTGTTTCGGAAGTAATATCTCGTTGCATCCATCTCTGACACAGTTCTAAATGCTGTCACCCGAAAGCTCATGAAAGATCCCCTAAAATTACAACAAAAGTGATAGAGATTTCAATAAAGCGGAGAACGGACCTTAGCTTAAGCTTTTAGCTATGTTTGGTTCAACTAAAGGAAATGTAGGTTAAGTTAATTTAGGGAAGGGTAAGGAATGTAAGTAGGAGAGAGAAGAAGATATTTTTTGTTTTATTCAATAGGGGAGGGGAGGGGAGTTTATTATAAATTGACAAAAATACCCTTATTATTTTATCTTTCTTATGTTTTTTTCAACCAGAGAAGCTTTGCGATTCTGCCTCTTCCACCATTGACTTACTCCTCCCTACTGGAGGTTCGTTTGAGAACTACTCCCATCGCATGTCTCCACCATCGACACACACCTCCTCCACCGTCGACTTGCTCCACCAACAACTTGATCTTCCGAGAATGGAGGTTCGTTCGAGAAGTTGGCACTCCAACCCAAAGTGTGCCCAAGTCTGCAGCAAGCATCACCACTGACAACTCATCTTTGCCTCGATTAGGAGTTGAGGAGGTGGAGGCATACGTCGCCGAGGAGAATGAAGGAGCTGAACGGAAAAATCCTGAAGGGTATCATTGGAACATTCAAAAAGGGACATGGGCAATTTTGTCTAAAATGGAGAAAAGTCTCTCAAACCTTCAAAAACCTCCGATTTTAGAGGGGTGAGAGAGTGGGGGAAGGGAGCAAAAGAAGACAAAAAATTTTCCCTCATCTCCATTTTCTGAACCAAACATCCTTCTCCCCTCCCCTCACCTACCCTCTCTTATAAAAACTTCCAACCAAACAATGCCTTTATGTCAAGTAGACTTTGAAATGGCATTAAAAGTGATAGACATTATCATAAAGCTAGTTATGGATCTTAAAAGTTTAAGCTTTTGAGTCAAGGGGTCTTCTTTCTTTTTTCAATTAGAGGGTTGGGTACTAAAGCCGTGATATTACAAGCAAAGATCAAACTCGTGACCACTTACTTAGGAGCTTTCATACTATTAGGCTACAAAGCCATTGATAGATCCTCTATGGCCATTTCATTCAACTGGTCTTTGACGAAACAATAGATCCTCTATGACCAAATAGTGTAGAGTTTCTTTGCTGCCCAAATCCCTTAATTGTCAGCACAACTCGGATAAGCATGCTAAAGATTATAATAAAATTCTTCTTTACCTTTCACTTAACAACATTTTGGCCGATTCACTTAACAACCTATCCTATGGAATGAAATGAACCCTTTTTTTTGGGGGAGGGGGGGGGGTGGCGGGCCGCTTAAGATGCAAATAGAGATTTGCCAGAAATAAAAGCAGAAGGGAATAGACCCTTGCACTCACAGTATTTGAAGTACCAATGGTGGCAACAGCTTTGGACACGTGCCAAATACCAGCAACTTGTGAAGCAGTCACGGGAGCAGTAGAAGCGAATGCAGAATCACGGATGGCGCAACCTCCTAGTTGTTCACCATTCCTAAATGGTCCATACCATCATTGCTCGCGAAATACTTTGATTCTCTATAGTGCCATGTTTGCATTATCCGACACACGGACAAACTGAGTGATCCTCACTCGCGACTCAGGGTCTTGAGGATTGATCAAGCAGTATTCCAGCTCCAATAGTTCATCCTCCTTCTGCCAGACAGCAACATAACATCCACTGCATTGATAAGCAAAGGCTGTAACCCCACCATTTATTCCTCCCACTTGCCTCTCATCCACCTTGTATCTCGTGGCCGCATCAGCCTCACAACCAACGGTAGGAAGCAACAGAATGTTCTTGTATATAAGAATGTTCTCCTCTGATTCAGCAAGAGTGGGACATTGAGTTTGCCAATCGAATACCTTAACCTCCCACTCTCGGAATGCTTCAGGGACTACCAACTCTGGTAATTCCATAGCCTTCCCTTCATTAGAGAAGTCCGCTCCAAATCCGTCCCATTCATCGGAGATTCCATTGGCAAATTGAGACCATGCTACAATGTATCAGCCATGTAACAATTTTGAGATTAGCGACATAACTTTTAACCAAGAGAAATTCAAAAGAGGGGTACAGAAATGCCTTTCAACCTCCAATATATTTCACAACTGAAAAGGAAGAAGTATTCACCTTCCTTTACACAACTACCGTTTTGCAGCAGAGCTTCAAACTCTGCCTTATCTTCATTTTCCTTAGCCTGCACATTCCATTCAAGATATATTAATATTATTTAGTATTAAATGCATATTATGTAATCTAGATGAAGCGGCAAAAGGGAAAAATGAATACTTCATACATAAAATAATCAGGAAACCGCACATTGCAGCATCTAGAAAGCATTGCAAGCGATATTATACCTGAACTGGAAAGTCGTTAGAGTAAAAGCTCTACTTAGGAAAACAATAAATATAGAAGAAAAGAAAAGGATGCCAAAAAAGCTCGCTGCCCCACTTTTAAAAATCCCTCTTTATGAAACCTAAGCTGTTCAATGGCCGAATGAAGCCAGTTTGGAATTTCAAAATGTCTAATATTTCATGCACCTGTGTCTTTTAGGCATACAGTAATTATTTCCAAAATGCTAAGGGTAATATGCATATCGGACAACATATTCAGTTGCTAGCGGCATATAGTGAATTGAAATAAGCTGCAGATCACATGAAAATCCGTAAAACAGATTCAGTTGTTGCATTTGTGCGTGGATTTCTTCAAGCAAATCTTCACATACAGCTGCCCTATCTTTGACTTATTCCCTAATGAAGACAGAAATAGTTTAGTAATTTGATAGGACATAGTAACAGCATATACATTCAAATACAATTTAATCACCCCATTGAAAAGTGATATCTAGAGTGATTGGAATGAATGCTCCAAGTTCATTTATAAGAAAAAATTTCAATACTATAAATAACCCACAGGAGCACTTTTTCCTTGATGAACGATTATATGGACTATATTCAATCAACTAAACATATTAGGAAACTGCATACGATTCAATTTAAAGTACTGAATAGTTATTCTTGCCGATTTAATCATCCAACCTTTTTCCTCATTCCTTTTTCCACAAAAACTCAATGTAGATCATAGACCCTCCTCTAGACCATGTCATGCAAATTGCATTTCATAGTGAATGAGGAAATTGTTTCTCGTTTTGTAAATAAAATTATAAATTTAAAACTTATGTCTCCTGCATTGAGAAAATTCAAAAAGGAATTGCTACACAAACCATCTAGTCTACAGCCAAATCTAATTTAACATAAGGCCAATAACACCACGAAAGTAAGGGTGAAAAAAATAATGAAATAACCACTATTCGTACTTTGTAAGGATTTTCAGTTCTCAGAATATCTGTCAGACCATCTTTATCGGCTGCAGATGCCAAATTTCTCCTGTTATGTGATCCAAAGTCAATATTGATATGAGAATCATACACAAAAACGCACTAAAATTTAAATCAACCACACAAAAACAAATGAAAGCATCAAAAAGTTGGCACCAGTTAGCTAACTTAGCCAGCAAACTACAATATTACCTCTCATTGCCATTGAAAGAAAATGCTCCAACCTTCCAATTTCGCATCACTGAAGCCTAAATTCCAGAAATAAAACATTAAGCAGAATCAGGAAAACCCACCAGTAAAAAATTGTTGAGCACTAAACAGAAAAATCCAAAATGAACCCGTTGATGCCTTATAGGAGCTCTGCTTCCATTTGGGGCCTCAACTCGACATTTAACACCATAAGACGGATGAAATTAGGGTTTATCATACAGAAATACAAGAATTGCTGAGAAATTACAATGATGGAAATGAAGTACCTGAAAATGGGTGGGATTGAATAATGAAAAAGAAGAACGAGAACGAAGAAGGGGACATGGAGATGGTGAAGAAATGAAGTGAGCGGGAAGGCAGCCATTGAAGTAGTTTGAACTTTGAAAGAGCTAAAGAGAAGGTAGAAGCTGTGAGAGAAGCTCGAACTTCTTCGATGGCGGGACACACAGACACAGAAGTCTTGGGACCGTTCAAACTTCATGAAACCAAATCCTGATGATCACAAATTTATAGGCTGAGCTCTCCCCCATTATGGTAATAAAAGACGCGCAGTTTTCTCATAAAAAAGCGAATATATTCAATATTACTAAATTACATTAATCTAATTTTATAAATATATTTAACAAATTTTATTATTTCCTATTCTCCTTAATATAAAAGATAATTAATTCATTTAAATAAATTAAAAAATTAAATAAATAAATTATAATTAATATATTATAATTTTTTAAAGTGCTCAAATATAATGTTAGATTATATAATTTAAAAAATAATAAATATTATATATAAAATAATTTAAAATTTTATATTTTAGATTAAATTTAATATTTTAAATAACTTTTATATTAAATACGAAAGATAATATTTCTTTGTGATAAGTTGAAATTTATACGAGCCATTATCAAAATATATTGCATGTTAATATAAATATAAAAAGTTACACAATTTATAAGTTATGAATTGCTGATTCATTCTTAGATTTGGTATATGTTTAGACGAAGAACTTGAATTTAATTATGTAAAAAAATTATGTCTATTTTTTATGGAGTATTTATTAATTATTAATTATTTTTTACTATAATAAATACATTCATTTTCTTAAATATAGAAGAACCTTTATTTAAACTAGATTCATGTACACATTTATGGAGTGATAACAAATTAAGGGAGAGTTCAAAGAGGTGTAATAAGAGTGATGGATGAATAGTTTGATAAATAAAAGTCAAAAGGTTTAAATCTCATAATAATATAATAAAAAACAACAGGAGTTTAAATTCCTTTCCTCTAAATAAAATCTTTGCCAATCAAAAGAAAGAAGCATTAATAAGTAAGCAAATGCATTCAAGCTCACACATGAACTATGATTAAACAAGCCACAGTTCAATGAACCATATTTAACCATAGCTATGATAATTAAGCTAAAATGCAATTAATGCTACTTGTGGTGTGGGTTCCATTAAGTCATATGATTAATGGCAAGATTTTTAAGTTGTCCTTTTTTCATAATTTTGAAAAATCCCAACTAAGTATAAGTACTTTCTCACAAAAACTTAAATTATGTTTTTTTATACTGTCATTTCCAGCATATTTTATACATGCCAAAAAAATCCTTAAATCGCATTAATTATACCATAAAATTTAACAATTTTTTAACTTTACCCATATTTTATATATATATTATACACAATAGAAATAAATTTAATATAAATAAATGGAAGATAAAATTGTATAGTTATATAAAAAATTCTCTTTACACCTTATAAATAGGATCATTAGAGGATATACAGAAAAAAGGGACTAAACTTGAAGATACATCATAAATTAAATAGTGGGGCAATTAAATATCAAACAATCTTTTTTCATCAAGACCCTCAAATATTGAGGAGTCATGTTATAAAACTCCAAATGTTGGAGCCCTTTCTGTACTGAACCATTTGCAACCTTACTTTGTTCACTAGAAATATAATAACATCCCACTTGCCATCGAAAAACAAGCATCTTCTTAATTTCCAAAAGCAATAAACTACTAGTCCCATTATAAAAAATAATTATATTAATTCTGTATATAATGGTTTTTGCCTTGACTAAAAATTTAAACTCCAAGTCCAAAAATAAATGTGACTATATTTCTTATTTTTTTTAGTATCATGTTTTTATATAAACTACTTGTACTTGATAATAATTACCCTCTCCTGTTATTTATTTAAGTTTTAAATATGTATTCATTTATTGGCAAATAGGGTGATGGTTATTTTAAAAGAAAAACAACTATATATGAATTTACATCTTATCAATGTATATCATTATAGGGATAACCTCCTATCTATATCTTTGTCTAAATATGTTATATGCATTCACAAAATCAATATAAAAAATTTGAATTGGTATGCTTGGATTCTTTAGAAAGTAAATGGTTTAGGATTTGGTAAATCATTAATAATGGCCTTTTTCAGGTTAATTATGATTATTTTGTTTCTTAATACCATCTTGCATTTAAAAGACAAATAAACAAAGTGATCTTCGTTTATTTTCTTTTATAATTCTCAAAAAAAAAAAAAGTAATCTCATACTTACTTTATACATGGAACAAGCCTAATTAAAAAGAACTTACTGTACTATTTATTTATCATATTTTAAAAGAAATCAGTTATTGTTATAGCCAGAGATACTCTTGATCCCACATTTTCATTAAAAAAAAAAGGTAATCTCATGATTTCATAGTTCCTTAATTTTTGGATCTAATTCAAGAGAGCCCTCATCATAAGCAATATTAATCCTAGTTCATCAATGATCACAAGAGTTAAAATGTTAATTATTGAATCACAATATCTATTAGGTCCTTAATATATAACCTATTTAATTAATTTAATTAGATTAAAGAAGTTAGTTAAATTAGTTAATAATATATGTTAGTTAAATTGGTTAATAAAATATATTTTTTTAAAAAATATCATAATTATTTTTCTTAACTTACTCATTCCCTCTCTTATTTAGTTATTACTAAAGAAAATATTAATAAAAATAATTTAGAAAAAAAATTAATATATTTAAAAATAAATTTTATATTTTTTTTGGTAAAAACTAGTTAATATCCCTTAACTGATATATTAAAAACTAATCCTCTAGAGGCTAGAGATTACTGAGTGAGTTTTGTTTCTCATAATAAAACATTATTCCATGTGCATACCTTGATTCAAATCTAAAACATCACATTTAAAAGACCTAACTATTTACTAGTTATGTCAAATTTTGTTAGTGATAGATTTTATATTTAAGAATAATATCAATTCTCTAATTATATTATATATTTAATATGAAAGGAGTAATAATTACCGAAGATGAAATGAGCGTTGAAAACATCATCTTATCAATGTGCAAACCGAATAAGATGGAGGCACCATGTGATATTTAATCTCTTATTACATGTTTTTATCAATATAAAACGTTTTTAAAAAATTATCAATCAATGCAGAGTAAAGCCAACAATCAATTAGCACAAGGAAACTCAACCTGCAATGAATAAGTATATTCATTCAATTAAGTATTAACAGTCTCACTAAACAATACATAACATTCTACTCTAGTTCTTATCATAAGTCTATTTACCAAAAAAAATTATCCTAAATACAAGTCTATTCATAGCCTTAAAAGGTTAAAAATCACTTATTTTATTATTTTACCTTCATTTTTTATTGGAAAGAAAGAGAAAAGAGAGAAGTAAAAATGATTTATAAATATAAAAAGAGAATAAAATCTATTAACTTTATTCCTTAGTATGTAGAAATTAATTAAATTATTCTTTAATATGTAAAAATTAGTTAAAATATATTTATAATAAGAATCATAGTAATACTCTTCTTTTAATAATGATTAGCATTGGCTCCCTCTCACGCTTGCTTTTCCCACGTTCTATTCTGGTAAGAAACGAAACAGTTAACCCCTAAGCTCACAACATTCATACAGATCCCGTAAACACTTCTACTTATAGTCCTTAATATAAAAATAAATTAATTTTTTTATAGATTAAAAAAACCTAATAAATTAATTAATTATAATTAAATTTAATCTCTCAAAATAAATTCATATTATACATTTATCAATATATTTCAATTAGTCAACTAACTCTTATATCAGTTATAATTAACTGATTTATTTTATTTTTTTAATCTATAAAAAAATTAACTAAAAAGAGGTAGTACTAATTTATGGAATTAGAGTTTCTGACTTCCACGCAAGCAAGTGGCAAGCATATTTACTACTACAACATAATAAAACAGACATAAGAGATGAGAGAGATAAGCAACACTTACTGGTTCTGCTTGAACAGAAGAAGGCCTTACCACAAGGAGGAGGAGGAGGAGGAAGAAGATTCATAACGATGCCTTTACATATCATCATAATGCGTTTGGTGGGGAGGATGAAATAATTTGCCTCATGTTACAAAATTGATTAGGTGAGAGGGGACAGTGTACTCAACCATCCTAAAACAAACACAAATTCACCCTGCAGTTAAAAAACATCCTAATATTCATTTACTCTAACTGAGCCAGTAGCTCAAAATTCTTGCATTAGGCTTCTAACGGCTATATGGTGTGAGAGAGAGTTAAACTGCTCTTTTTAAGTCGTCTCAACACTCCCAGTTCTTCATTTATCTGAACAGTCCCTACGTTTTAGCATTCTTGAAAATCTGCAAATCCAATGAGAAATCACATATTCATGCACAGATTTGTAATCATAGATTTCTAAGCTTTTTATGAAAATACACATTGTATGACATAACAAACACAATAGTCATAGATACCATATTATCAGATTCTTGGTCATTATATATATTATGGTTGTCTCCTAGTATTTTTAAAAATACATTCATAGCTTACCTTTGTGATTGAGATCAACAGGAAGGCCAATCTTTGTCTGGTTGTCAGCTGAGCCACCGGAAGCTTGAGGCAGCCTTGGCTGTGGCGGAGAGCTTGTGCTACTACGGCTTGAATTCCCATTTGAGCCATGGGCCTTCACTTGATGACTGAAATACATTTCCATGTTAGAAGAAGTTACTCCCGTAAATTTCTTGCTCTTTAATCTTCCCCTGGAGAAAAATTAGCAAAACGAGAGAGAATAATCATGCAGAGCTAAGGATAAAATTAAGGTCAATTAACAAATAATAGCTAAGTTGTGGCAAAATACCTGTCCTTTCGCTTTTCTAAATATCGCTGCAATGACACTTTCCTGCTAGCCTGACCATCTACATCTTTCAAAAACCATCATACACTAACAGTAATCAGTTTCTAGAATCTGAGATATAACTGCTTCAGATTGTTGGAATATGTAGAGGCCTCTACTTTCTCAACAATTATTCATCCACTTGCCCCCTGTGTCGCACTCTCATTTAAATGGTTAACAGGTACTTGCAATCTCAATATAGAGATGAGTTTTAAAACTCAGAACAAAGAAAATCACTACACATAGGTTGTAGAAGTAAAAACTTCTATTGTGCCCCGATGCTTATAGAAGTAAGAAGAATTAATCTCACTTTAAGCATGCCTTAAGACATAAGCCAGGATATTGCCCCGATATTTAAAGAATAACTATTAATAGAACTCCATTTCAACAACAGCAATTTATAAATAGATATGGCAATGCTTAAAAGTACAAGAGGTTGCTGCACTCCAAGGTGGAACTGACATCTAGAACCCACTGAGGTAGCAGAAAAAACACTACAGCTCATACATACGCCAGATTACAAAAATAATAATAATGATAATAATAATAATAACAAAAGTTACCACCGAATCATGTTAATACAGAGTTTCAGACACTCACTCATCATATTTTAGTAATTATCCCTTCAACTCACCAAGAAGCTAAATATAATGAAGGAAAAGCGAGGACAAATCAAAGGAAACAGCCTATGCTCTGGTTTGAAACAAACCACTCAGGTGGGTGGGAGTGCAAATTAAAAAAACAAAAAGTGAAAAACCAGGAAAGGATCCGGTAGGCTGCATCCATGGATTTAGTAGTCCTTACCAGAATCACGAGCTGTGCTCCCTTTCTCCCTGTAATGCAAAGGATACTCCACCATCTTATCTGTAAATTTAAAATTTGAATCAGTAACTATGAAGAACCAACATCACAAAAACTGTAATATGCAAACAATCAAACATTCTTATTTGCAATGTAACCTGAGTGCAAGTTATCATGATTTTAAATTTGAAGATGCGAAGATGTTGATTTTGACCAGCAACAAGCCAGAAGAGCTCATTAACTATAGCTATGAATTTGGCATTCAGGGTTTAGGTCATCCAAAAATTGCATGCAGTTCGACAAAAAAGGAAAAAAGAAAAACAACAACTAAATCCTAGACAACAATATCTAGAGGTCCAATGTGTTGGCCGGAACATATATAATGCATTAGTATGAAAGGCAAACTATGATGGGAAACAATTGTTGGTTTGAACCCCTATTAATTAATGATTTTCTACTATTAGCATAAAGCAGTTCATCTATCAAGGACTTTTAGTGTTAGAATGAGTATGACATCAAAAGCAATAAAGACATTTACTTCATCTCCATTTCTGATCATTAATGCATTCGTTGAAGAAATGTTAGAAAAGCATGCAACACTCAATAAAGAAAATGCCCAACTTTGGAGCACTTTAAAGTAAAATCAGATAGTTCTACAACTCAAAGGTTACCTGCTTGAGCAAACTGAGAGATTGTGCCGTCAATTGGGACAAGGGTATCTTTATCCGTCTGTAAATGACAAGGCCAGACTGATGTATTTCTTTTGAATGGTTCGTCTTTAGGTATATAGATGGGACTTGCTGCAAGCTGCATGATTGTCCGTGCCTGCAAATCCACATATGGCTGCATTGGAAGGTGAAATAGTATTGCATTTACCACCATGCATCTATGCAAGAGGAAGCGCCATTACCTACCTTATCAGGTGGCACCCCATCATACACATTCACCTTACCACAATAGAAAATTGTCATTTGCCCAACAGGCCCACTAGTTGCACACTCTCTGTAACCACAATGATAAGTAATTCTGTTAAGAACTGGCATAAGAAATATATGGAAGGTATACTAGTCTGCCCTTGCTCATCCATATCATATGTAAATTTTGATGATTAAACTAGAAACATTTTTAAGGTGTCAAATCGCTCTTTATTTGGAAAGCAGTTACGTAATACAAGAAGCTCGGTGCAAAAGCTTCTTCTTCCTTTTCTTTTTGGGTAACAGGATAATCGCATATTTACAAACAGGATATGGTCTCAAGGATAAAACTCTTGAACACTATGACAACATCCTGGAGCACAATTTTTAAATTGAAACATAAATAAGCCAGGACGCTACAGTAAGTTTAGAACACCCAAAAACAACACTTGTATAAGCTTTCTTTCCTTCTAGATATAAATTGCTACTTGCAGGCTGTTCCAATCTTGCTATGGAATTGTTAAGAGGATTAGACTATTTTGCAGCCATACAATTATTCCAACATGGGAATGAATACAGATGAAATATGTCAAAGCATTATGGTGAAAAACTCGTACTCCTTTTGAAGAAATTATTTATTTTCCAATAGACGATGGATAATACTTCCTACCATGTCACTGGTAAGTCATTGCTTACTGTTATGCACAGGATCACTAGTTTACATTCTATGGATCGACCACTCATGCCTTTCTATGGAGACCAACACATATTAATATCCCTCCCAATTAACCTTGAATCTCCTTGAACCCTCAAAGATGATATCAAAGCAAAATCTACATAGAAGATCATTTTACAAAAGCAGTGATGGGATTGTCCGAATTTTCATGGCAATAATATCTTTTCCTGACTAGACAAAATTCCACCATAACTATATAGGGCTGATCAAGCATAAGATAACCAGTATGCAAGCAAAAATATAGCTTATCAACATTGATGGAGTTATCCTGATATCCTTATTCGGCTATAGCACATATTTATATATAACATCTGCCTTAGATGTCAGCACTCTCCAATGTTTCAGCCTTCTACAGTCTTTGCTGAAAACATAATTTCACATATCTGACGTAGCTCTGAAAAAATCTGACAATTTAAATGACCTAGCAGACTGCAGGATCACTCATTTTTTTACTAGCTCTGAGAAATATCTAATGGGCTAAAGGACCATAAATAAGGATTGATTTTCAGATCTACATCACTGAGTCATTTACCTCCACTTTTCCCCACACACATCCAACAATGGATACCAAAATCCACTTTCTGTACCTTCCCCTTCTGCCAATTTATAACGGATCTATCTGAACTTAATGCCTAAAGAAAAACTACTCAAAAGCACATTCAACATTTTTCCACACCCCAAGAATAGTTTAATTTCAACCAAACAAAATATTCAGAAGTAACTGTTACGATAATCCATAAACGGATTGACTTGGACGAGAACATATTTGTTCATTGAAATGATGCTTAAGGATCCCAAAAGCTAAGCAATGCCCCATTCAGCAAAAGGGTTTTCAACACAGACCTGGGACAGACGACCTTCTCATTCGTTTCAATGTTGGTTGGTTTCTCTCCAGATGACACAGATTTGTTAAGCTCTTCGGCAGCATGGAAAGCCGGCTCTTCAGTCTGCCCAATCGATGTCGCCTCAACTCCGGCGACGACGCCGCCACTGCCACTACCAGTCACATCTGTATTATCCTACAAAACCATTCAAGAAGCCGTGAGACAGCAAAGCAAGGATAGCTCACTCCATTGGACGATTTCTTCTATTCCAAACAAACTGCCAATGCAAAGAAAAGACAAAGAAAAAAGAACTCACGGGTGGGGTATTTTCTTGAGCTGAAACAAAAGGGAATCTCCGTATGGGTCCGGCGCCGGAATCGTCGTCAGCCGGGTCGAGCAAAGCTTTGAGGGAAATAACTTGCTGGATCGCCTGCGATTTGTTCCAAGAAGGCCGACGCATTCCTGTACGGACACGTTGTTTCGTCCATGATTTTTTAGCATACTTTATTCCACAACCCGTCACACTAGTATTTGCTCAACCGAATTGCTAAAACAAACAATTAATCTTTATTTTTTTCTCGAAGAAAAGGCCAATGGAGGAGCACCTCCGTTTTCAGGCGGCGGAAATTTTGGAACGGAGAAGGACAAAAGAGGAAATAAAAAAATGTGAGAGAGAGAGAAGGGGAAAGAAAGAGAGGGCGAGGGAAAAAAGGGAAAGAAAAAAGAGAGAGAGAAAGATACCTTTTTCTTTGAGGAACCTGCGACAATCTTCGCGGGTGAGCTGGGAAATGTCATCCTCCGTGAGCTGACTGAGGGGTTTGTCGAGAATGGAGCGGAAGGTGGCGGGGCCGGCGTTCATGGCTTCCGATTCCGGCGAGTGGTAGACCATGTAATTTCGGGGGGATTGAGGGGCGAAATCGAACTTTGGAAAAAAGAAAATAAAGATGAGAGAGAGAGAGGAAAAGAGAAAGCGAAGGAGGAAAGGAAGCGAGTGTGTGAGAGTGTGTGAGGAGACGAGGAAGTGGTGGGGGGGGAGAGAGGGGGTTGTGTCCACGACATCGGTGCACCCTAAGCTGCCACGTAGTACTTTGTCTGCATTACTGGGGACTAATCCATGAAGATTATCACAATTCCCATTTTAGCCTTGGCTTACAACTCCCTAATCATTTTCTTACTCTTTCTAATAACATTCCATCCCACGTGAATATGATTGCCTTCATAATTTAAAAAATATAATTTAATATTCTCCATTTCTTTTTATAAAAAAAATAAAAAGATAATTAAATAAAAGTATTAAAAACTACTGAGACTTGAAATTCACAAAATAGAAATAACAAAATAACGAACATTAAGCTAAATGACATAAATATCACATAAAACTCTCACGAATACAATAATAACCTAAACAAAAAGCAAATGATATAAGCAAAATATGTAATATAGATATTGCTCTGATTAAAAGCTGCTATACCTATCAAGATAATGATAGATTGAAAGGTCAAAATAGTCTCAAAGTTAAAAATATAAATTATTATTTATACATAAAATAAATTTTATGTAGGAGAATCTTGATTAGAGAGAGAGAGAGAGAGTACGGGAGGGAATAGTTGTGTAGGAAAGTGGTAAAAAGAGTTGGGTGAAGTACTTGCATAGCCTACATAAATGAGATCCACGCCTAAGCAATACAATTCCCATAGTAGACATCGAATCTTTTTGTCATTTTCTCAAGTGAGGCTTAGTATTACGTGGTGTTTACTTACTATAATTTTTTTTTTATCATTATATTCTTTTTTTTTAAAACCTCATGATATTTTTCCCCAATAAAATTTAAACCCATATTCTTTTATCGGCATCATCCAATCCCAACATTTAATTTCACATACTAGCTATATTTTTTAATATAAAATTTAATTAATTACTTTTTAGAGATTAAATAAAAAATCTAAAAAGATTATTTTAAAATATTTATATTTATTATTTTTATTTAAACTAATATAATTAACTTATAAATTAATATATATAATTTAGTGACTTATCTATGTTATAATTAAATTATTTATTTAATTTTTTAATTTTTATAAATTAATTTATTATATTTTATATTCAATAATAAAAAGAGTGTATACCAAATAGGGCCTTGGAATATAAGTCACATCATTATCATATCAATTAACTTTGTTTATAATTTTATTCTGACACAAATGCATATTTAATTCTTTAATTTTTGCACAAAAATTTATTTCAATTGTGTAGCTTTCAATCTTTTTTCATTTAAAAGATGGGTTTGGATGGAGTTGAAGTCTTGATTTAAAAAAAAATAGCTTAAATTTTAATTTAAAATAAATAAATAAATAAATATATTTATAGTTTTTAAAATGACTAAAACTATAATACTAAAATTAAATTAAATTTATATTGTTTCAATTTTTTTATTGTAAAAGTGCATCAAACAAAACTATATTGCTTCAATTCATTATGAACAATCGGATCTATGATGGGCAAACCCATACTCAAATTTAGATTATTTAAATATATTTTTCACAATATTCATTTCACTATTTTCATGTTTTAGTTTTCAGTTAAGATCGCTAATTTTGGAAAGTATTAATAAAAATATATATTTTTTTGTGTGATATTTTCATTAAAATGTAAATAATAAAAAACAGAAATAGATAAGAAAATAAATAAATAAAAATCTCTCAAATATATACACACTAAATTTATATACAAGTTGATAATTATAAATTATGAACATTCTGACTTATTATCCATACTCCATATGAAGATAAAATCTAAATGCCATATATGAAGAGTGTAGCACATTCCACATATTAGTATAATTTACCAGAAAGTGTCAAGTTTTTAAAATATACAAAGAATTCAAACTAATTCTGTTTTCCATGTTTTTCATTAAAGTATCCGTAAATGCCATTGTGCCAAGCAAACAGGACCTGAGCTCTTCTTATAATTATTGAATGAATAATAAAGTTAAATTTGGGCTCTATAGATTACAGAGATTTTGAAAAAAATGAATATATTATTTATAACTAATATATAATATAGAACTCATTCCTTCTTTAATATAAGAGTAATTTAATTAATTTAAATAGATTAAAAAATAGATATTTAATTATAATAAATATAATTTAATTTACTTAATATATTCATATATAATATTAAATTATACTCCTTCTGGTCTTTTTTATAAGGAACAATTATCTAAATCATGTAGATGAAAATGTTAATTAAAAACATGTGAGAAATGTAATTTTGTTCTGAAATATACTTTTATCCATGAGGATGATAGATGAGCAAGAAATAGTGGGAAAATGACATGAGAGTGACATATAATTATATATTAATAGGCGTTAGTTATAGTGGAAGAGACTTTAAACACTTAAGGATGATGTCTTTAGTTCGAGTCAATGTGAATATAGAAAATGCCTTTAAAAGAGCTAAAGCTTTTTTTATAGAAATTAAGCGATATCCCCTATTAGATAGTTTAAAGACTAATATTCTTAATAATATATTTTGTTAAAATAAATTTTATCTCTTCTAATAAAATATTTTTTTCATATGCATGACTTGGTTTAAATCCAAAACATCATATTTAATAGACACAACTATCTACCAGTTGTGTCAAATTTTATTTGTGAAAAACTACATTTGATTAGATCAGATAATATTCAAATCTAATCTAATTAAATAAAATCAACACACTAACTAGCTCTTATCAGAATAAATGATCTTATAAAAGTTATATCTTAGATTAACTACACTAATCAATATACTAACGAAAACATAGTACACTATAAAAATCACATAATCAAATCACCAATATGAAGGGTCCCTTTCTTATAATTACAAGTGTAGCAGTTAGTAATGGTTACTTTCTCCCATGGTTGTCCTATTTTGGTAGGTACAGTGATAAAACCAGTACTATGTTTCAGAATCCTATAAAGCTTCATTGGCCCAACAGGGCCCATTATCCCCGGACTAGTTGGGTTATCATGGGCCTTCCATTCCTGTCTTTCACATCAGGGAAAGCCTTTTGCATAGAATTAATAAGAGTAAAATATAATTCATGAGTATATAAGTTTATATTTAAAAGTAATAAACAACTCATTCTATATAATATTAGTATCACTTAAAATGAAGAGAAATGTTACTCTATCTTTAAATTATATATGAATTGTCATTTTTATAGGGATATTAATATTTTTTTGGTATACTCTATACAATATCCACAGTTGATAGCTAAAGACTAATATTATATATAAAGAGTATCAAAGTGAATTTTATCTCTTTTAATAAAGTTTTTTTCTATATATATAGCCTAATTTAAATTTATAATATTATATTTAAAAAATCTAACTATCTATTAATTATATCAAATTTTGTTTATTATAGGTATAATAATATTGATTAGGGGAATCTATCTCATCTATAGATCACACTAGATAAGCGTGTGTTTGGATCAGTGATCGAAAAATAATTTTTCAATAAAATTGTTTTATAATTGTGATTTTGATAATAAATTTTGTTGTCATTGATTTATAAGATTTATTTTGGGTATAATTGAAAAGTTACAACAATGATTTTCTTAAAAATATCCAAACACCCCTATATAAATCAATTATGAGCTAAAAAACATGAGTATTTTATAAGCTACTATTAGGTTTAATTTTCAGATGCCAGAGTCCCATATACTGGTTATTTTCTTAGATTTTCCTGCACTTTCTCAGTTATCATAATATATATATATATATATATGATTTGAAAACTCACAAACCTTTTAGATTTATGAATTGAAACAACCAAACCTACCACTGCTACTACTGACTAAGTCAGGATTTATGAAGTTCTCGGTGATGATATATATTGATCTCCTCTTAATATAATTCTCAACAAAATATAAACATTCCAACTTTTTTTCAAACATGAGTACCATGCTCTCTCCCAATTTTCTTCAGGGAAGTCAGGATCTGAACATTTTTTATTTTTGTAATAGAAATACGGAACTACTCGACAATAAATATGAAAACGTATGGTGTCACAAGTTAAAAAAGAAATAAGTTTAAGGAAAAATTATTATTAAGAAAGGAATGTGATCACAACAAAAAAATTAATATATAATAACTAATTCTGTCATTTATTATAAGAAATAATAATAAGTCTATTTACTTGTTATTTTATTTTTTTAATATTTATATTTTTTGGGAATCTTATAGTAATTTTTCCTAATTTTTATTTTATATGTTATATTGATATCATATATTAATTGCAGCCAACACTGATTTGTTATAATGGTATAATGCCCCATTAGATATTTTATTAATTTAGAAAAAATAAAAATAAAATAATTTAACAAGACTTAAGTTTGTATGATTTATTTTTAAAAATATGTAAATTTCAAAAGAAAAATAAAATGGAGAACATATATAACTAAATTTATTCAGATATAAGTGCAGTCGATCAATATAAAAATTTCATTGGCTCGACAGATTTGAATTGGAGTATTAATATTTTTACATATAAAATATTTAAAATAATAATACTTTTTATATATCAAGACATATCAAGTCGTTCTATTCAAACAATACTTGGCCAGTTTCACTTAATAAAAGCTCGAGTGTTGTGTATGTTAGACGTGTGTGTAGATCTCCAGCCGCATACACAGAAGAAGCAGTTGAAACTTGAAACTTGAAACTTGAAAAAGGAGAGAGAAAGAGAGGTTGGTTAGAGAGAGAAGGCAGATGTGTGGTGCATAAGTTAGGGAAAAGATGCCACACAAGAAAAGACAAGAAAGGGATAGGGTTAACCCTAGGCCATTATATGTTCCTTTATTAGTACCATCTGTTTATTTCTAATAATACTATTTTTTATTTTTTCTTACTGTCTCCCCCCCCCCCCTATTTTTTTCACCTTCAATATTGTTGTAGATAGCCACCCATTACAAGAGAATATATAGGACTTATGAGTGACAGACACTCATATATATATATATATATATATATGTCGGTGGTGGGTCCTGATACAATTTGTTGTGTTTGCGAAGGACTTGGTCGTTTGTACTGCTCTCTCTCAGTTAATAAAGAGATAAGAGGAAGAAGGCAATAATGGAGGTCGAGGGTTTTAAAATCCCACAGTGGCATTGGCACCTTGTGGCAGAACCCTCGTGCATGCCTGTCTCTTACGCCACATAGATCTTTATTATAAC
Source organism: Leucaena leucocephala (assembly GCA_037074615.1). Classification (NCBI taxonomy): domain Eukaryota; kingdom Viridiplantae; phylum Streptophyta; class Magnoliopsida; order Fabales; family Fabaceae; genus Leucaena; species Leucaena leucocephala. The sequence continues at coordinate 7,894,398 of CM073533.1, read as the reverse complement.
CAATCATCTTTGATTTTAGTTATATGAATGATATCAATAAATTTAACTAGAAAATTAATCTGCAAGTGCTTATATTTCCATCTAATCTTTAGTAAGGCCTCTTTATAATTCCCCCCCCCCTTTTTAGCATATCCTTATAGTTTCATTCATCTTATTTGAATCAAGTTTTTTAGTTTTATTATTTTTATCAAATCCCTATAATTTTACCTAATTTTTAAATAAGTATCTATAGACAGTAGTTTTAAGTGACTAGCAAAAAGAAAACTACACGAACGTGATCATGTACATTAATCTATTCACTATGCTTAAACTAGTGGCCTATGAAGGCATTACTCCTAAAATATTTAATATAAGATATATTTTAATGAAAAAAATAAACTATAAAATATATATTATATTAAAAATAATAAGAATATTATATTTTAAGCTTGCAAAAAATTCCTAATAAATTTTATCCATAAATCTTAGTTAATGTTGATATTTCTATACTTAGAGTGTTCCTTGTACATTATAGTTATACAGAGTTTACAAAATAAGAAACATATTAATTCCTAATTTGTAAATAATACGTTTTAATATAAAGTTTATATTTTATATTCTTATTGATTACTATTAATAATGTTGACATTCAACTATTTATAAAAACTCTTATATTTTGATATTGAAAGGTTTCAATTTTTAAAATTAATCAGTATTTGATATAAATAATATATAAAATGTAGTAGCAGTATTTATTTATATGTATAGATAAATTTGTAAACTTGTAAAATTTCCATCTCAAACAATAAGGCTCGTGATTGTCAGAGAAATTATATAGTCTCTTTTTCATAGTTGATGTAACCATACAGTCTAGTACGAAGGAGACAAGGTTTTTCAGTGGGACTGTAAAGAAAGAAGTTTATTATTTAGAAAAATGTATTTGAGCGTTTTTCTCTCCAGTTTCTATATATGTTTGTTTTCTCCTCAAATTTAAGTTTGACTAAAATTTAAATTTAGAAAAATTTTAAAATAAATAACTATATTTATTTAAAATAAATTTTAGATTAAATTATAATATAAAATTAAAATTTTAGATAAACTGATCAGAATAATTTATGGAATCGTAAAAGAGTTTTATAAACTAACTAATTACTATATTATCCCTATTTTTTACACCTTATCTCATCTCTCCTATCTCTTTTATACTATTTATCATCTCTCTTCTATACCCCCTCTCTTCTCTCATCTCTCACCTCTCCTATATTTAATAATCATATCATTTTTTATAATTTATCAATAATAAACATACTTATAGAAATAACTATCTAAACACTTATTTATTTAAAAATATTGTTTTATAAGATTTTCTCCAAAAATCCTTTTATAAAAATTATCTAAAAATCCCTTTTTTTATAAGTTATCTTTCAAACTCTTATTCAAATGAAATCTTATATAGAATTTGACACATTTTCATATGCTCTCTAAGGATTCTAATTCAAATTATGTGATTTATTATTAGTGTGTTTTGTGTTACGTCAGCTTCTCACTCGACATGTTGAGAGGTACACGCTCCTCATTGTGATCATGTGTCTAAAAAAATGTATCTCTGTATTAAAAATATATTTTTTAAAAAATAAATACATTATTTTTATGCTCAATCTTTTATTATATTTGATCTTGGTTTTCACCGTGAAAATGTAATTAATCGATATCTCTATCATTTTAAGTGAATTATAAGGAGAGAACACAAACTCTCCATCCATCCCCATCTCATATGTTCTCTCTCTATTTTTTTTATAAACACCTAATATTCTGACTAATCCGTCATAGAATTATAAATTAGATTAATTTAGATCGAGATATAGTATAACCCATTAAGACAAGGCCACTATATTTTTAAAGAATTGAATTCGTGACTTTTTAGTTAAGCTAGAACAATTATCAGGAGCTCCAAGCGCTAAGTAGTTTATATACTCTCTTTTTAAGATCAATGTCAGTTAAAGTTTTAATTTGTTATTGATATAAAATGCTTTTTTTTAGTAGTTTGTATTTTTTAAACAGTCTTTTGAGCTGAGTCTAACAAACAATCATGAGATCTTGAAATTTAATTTGCTTGATTTTTTTATTTAGAAAAAAGGGCTCTTTTATCCCAAGTTTAATTTCCTAGCTCGATCGAGTTATATGCAAAGCTTATAGTAAACATTGTAGCCAGCTCTTGGTCAAAGATCCTTAACTTTGACGGTCAATTTATCCACAGCTAGGACAATATAATATGGAAGTCACCAATTCATATTCTAGTTAGTTGATTTCGTCAAGGTATTAGTAACTTCACAAAGTTTAAAGTATAAAATTCTTTGTTTCTCTCAATAAATATAGTTTTTATAATTGAAATTTGTATTTTCCTTCTTATATAGAGATGATGTTGTTTACAATCTCAATTAATAATTTATTGATAATTTTCAGTTTAGTTTTTAATATAAAACTCCACCCACTTTTGTTTATCATATTACCCTTCTCATTCTATTTACAATGTAAGGAGCAAATGATTTTTACAAATCGCCAGTAAATATTAGACTAATTGATAAAAAGTTAATTTATAATATTGTGAATTCAAATTACGTAATTTAATGTGAGAATTTTATTAATAGATAATCTATATATATTTATATAAAAACTCATTCTTTAAGTCTCGAGATATATCTTAAATCTGATGAGCTAAAATTAACTCTCCTGAACATTTTTATTGTCAAAAGAAGTATTTACTAAACAACTATTGGTAAAATATTTAGATTAATTTATTTTTCTGACGATTTTCTTATCTTTTTAATTTTTTAATAAATTAATGAACCTAAATAAATTAGTTAATTATAACTAATATAAAAACTAATTGATTAATTTAGGTAGATTGAATAGCATAAAGTATGAATTAATTTTGATGAGTTAGATTTAGTCATAATTAACTGATTTATTTAACTTTATTTATCTATTAGTTAAAAAAATTAACTGTCTCTTAAAATTGAAAATGAGTAAGTAAAAGAAATACGCATATTAAACAAATAATTAAAAAAACTCATACCCATGAAGAATTCAACAAAAATAAGAAAAAATTGTTTACCGTGTTATTAATATCTCTAGAGAGAAAAAATAGCCAGCTTCTAAGTGAATTAGTAAGGTACCCTAATAATTATTGTAATTTCGTTTTTTATTTACTGAATTGATTTGTATAACAAATGGGATTTTTCATACAGACGATTTCATCAGTTACAACATATGTATCTAGGGGTACTCATAGATAGGTCAGAATTAGGACAATTTTATCTCATGTCTTATCCTGATATAATACACTGAACGCAAAATATATCCCGTGTCCTGTCCTATCCTATCTTAAATTTGTCTTGATCCCATCAGGATCGGGATGGGACAGAATGGGAATTCTCAATTCTATTTTTTTTAAAAAAAATATTATAATAAAATTATCTCAGTAAATCATTCTATACAAAATATCACGGCAACTTCCTATAAATACTAACATTCCTCCTTAATATAAAATAATAATTTACCTAAATAAGAGAAAAAAATAATAGTAAGGAAGAATAAAAATATTTGTAAGTAAAAATATATGTATGAGAGTGGTGACTGGCAAGACCTATGATTGTGAACAAGTAAAATGTAAGAGAAGAGAGATGAAGAATTTGAGATGAGTAAATAGAGTAAAAAAGATAAAAAAATATAATATATTTTTTTATTAAAAAAATTGGGATTAAAATAGGACAGGAGTTCTGATAATTTTTTATCCTAATCTTTTTTAAAATGAGACAAACTCGTTCTAAAATGATTGAGACTGAGTGAAAACATTTGGGATGGGATAAAGTTACACACCCCTACGTATCCACTACCATAAAACCCTACCAATAAGTCACTGCATCACAATCATTCAGGAAATATGGACCCCTTATAGTAGGGTCCACTCTCATCACCTTTTTAAGCCTTTTTGAAATTATTGTCAATATACAATAAATAGAATATATATATATATATATATGTATGTATGAAAAATCACATTGATTATAAGCTAAGGGCACTACCCATTATTTGAAGTGCTATATATGTGCGTGTGTCTCCATATGAGTATAACATTCTTCCAACAATCATTTCTTTTTAAATGTGACAATACATACATATATACATATTACTTAATGAGTTTTTTTATATATTAGTTTACTCCTTAAACTAATTTAATTATATTAAAATAATTATTAATATGATTTTTTTAAATATTTGACTACTTTTCTCAATTTTTTATTTTCTCTTTAATTTAATTACTATTAAAAAAATAGTATTAAATATAATTTAAAAAATATAAATATAAAAATAAATTTTATATTTAAAATTAAAATTAAATTTTTAATTAAGTCTTTTATATAAACATAATTTAATTAATATGATAATTCTGTTTTTATTTAGCATACATGTCACAAACAAACTGTTTTCTGCTTTCTCTTTCCTCTCTGCTTCAAATATGTCTTTTGACTTGGATCCCACACGCAAATATCTACCCTCTGATACCCCCTCACTCAATAATATATCGCCCTCTCCCTCCCTCTCCCTCTCCCTCTCATTCTTCACCATCCCTCACCCACCACTCGTCGCCTCCGTGCTCCGCCATGAGCCTACCGCTCCATCGCCGTCTTCTCCGCCACAACGCCCACCACCACCACCAGCAGCACCAACACAGCCACCGCCTACCAACCTTCACGGCCTTCACTTTTCTCTTATTCTCTTATGCTTCCGCCATAACCCTCCCTCCACTACCAAGTAAGTATTTCTCACTTGTCTCTTAAATCTTAGTGAATATTTCATTACTTTAGGTTTTTTACTCTCTAACATCTCAGTCAATACAAACTACTGTTCATTTCACTTCATATAATAAACTTACTGTTATTACTAATTATTCATTAATATGTAATTAATAATGAATCTTCTTTCACATACATGTTCTCTCTCGGCTACCTACGTATGTAATCATTTTAAGTAAAACTTATAAACTTGTTAGTTTACTCTTAATTCTATTATTATAACAAAACAAACTGCTCATTCTTGAAATCTAATGAAATACACAGGAACAGGCCACCTTATTATTACTCGTCAAAAGGACAAAACATCTTTTTAATTTTTTCATATTATTGTTTAAAGATATTAGGTGATAATATTTTTTCCAAAATTTTTAGCTGTTAGCCTGTGACCTGTGACCTTATGTTGTTTTTTCTGCTGTCAATATTTTCCATTTCTATGATAAATAGTAAGATGATTATTGTATTAGGTATATATCAATCAACATTTCAGAATTTCTTTAATTTTTTTTTTTATTAGGCAGGGGAGGTTTCAAGCAGTACTACTTTCAGAGAGAAGAGAAGGAGAAAGGGTCATGGATGGCCGCGGCAGCCACAGTGACGGTGGCCGATCAGAAACGAAACGGTGGACCAGGGTCGTTTCCTCCGTCGTGTAAATTCAAGTGCGGGTGGTGTTCACCGTGTGAACCGGTCCACGTGCCGATCCAACCCGGTCAGAGTATGCCGCTCGAGTACTATCCAGAAGCTTGGCGTTGCAAATGTGGGAATAAGCTTTTCATGCCTTAATCTGAATATTTAACAAGAACAGCTAAAATTCTCCTCCTCCTCCTCCTTGTTCTTATTATTATATATTGCAGAGAATTCAAAATTCTCCATTTTGGTCTCCCAAACAAGATCTTATCTCGTATCTGATATATGTGTGTGTGTGTATGTATATATATATTTGATGATCGATCTTGGCACAGCCACAACGAGACACTTGAATAACTAATGCTATATATATATATATATTAGATACTCTTACCTTATTATAATTATTATTATTTTGTGACTGTCTTGTAAATGAATCAGTGAAAGTTTCTTGATTGTGTATTACGAGGTTTAGTAGATTGTCTTTGTTTTTTTTAAATGTTTCTGGTTATGTGTGAGAAGGCGCACGACACTACGACAGAAGGAAACGTTGGGAATGTAAGATTCTGAGTGAGATTATCGAGAGGGATATCTTAAAACCTACCCTTCTTCACTGCCTTTTTCTTTACTCTTCACAAATTTCCATTTTTGTTTTATAATCAATGACTACATCAACAAAACATATGTAATCTGTTAATGCAATCTTTTTTTTTAAAAAAAAAAACTATTTTAGTTAGTGTGAGTTCCATATGTTTTTCAGGGGTTGAAATTGTCTAACCTGTTTAACTCCCTACTGATTAATTTCGAAATAAATACACAAATCTTTTTTTTTTTCAGTTAGTATTATTAGTTTCCTATACCAAGAAGATCTATTAAAAAAACTAACAGTTATAAATATGTAGTAATATGAAATTATAAATTCGTAAGTTTATAAACTAACACCATATCAATATTTACTATTTAATTTTCTTACATATAAAATGATATAACCCTTTTACAGCAAACAGAACTATTCACACAAAATACATAATATGATTTATCTCGATAAAAACATATTAAAAGAGAACTGGCACGACTTGTCTTCCTTTTTCTAATGATAAGTACGTTTACATAAACTAAACCAAAACTCTATGAAATATATATATATTTACCTTGTAGATAGTAAAATAACGTTAAAAAGTCATAGGCAAATCCAAACAAAATACTGAGTGTAACTATTTATTTTTTACCCAATCAATTTACTGGAGCTTTGCCCTCGGATCTGACCTATATCACACATGTGTTATGATAGGTGAGTCTTCTAACGGAGATTTTTTGCATATGATAGGCTCAAATTTAAGACATCATTTAAACGATACTAAGCCATTTATCAATCAGATTAACCCTATTGGTTACTCAGTGTAACTATGAATGAATTGAAGAAGGTAGCAAGAGGGAGATAGTATCAAAAGCTTGCAAATTCTTGTAAATATGTTTTGATAGTGATAGTTCATTGTACTGATTGAATTACTATACACAATATGTGCCATGTCACTGTTTGATTTGGGGCATCAAATAACCAAGTGTGAGTGTGTGAGTGTGAAGTGTTGGCATTATAAATAGTGGTTTGATTGGTTCTGCTGGGAATTATAATTGCAGCCATATGATATGTCTCCTCTCTCTCAGTACTGTCTCCTTCACAAGGACCTCCCAAAAAAATGTAAAATAAAAAAAAATGCATATTGAGTGTTGACTATTGACCAAGAAAAAAAATGAAATGTTTTAATTTTTAATTTGTGTGACGATTCAACATATTAGTCTACAGTTATAAAAGAAAAACAAAAGCTTGAAAATTCTTATATATTTTAAGCTTTAATTATATTGCAGCGGTTAATCTCTGTAAGATAGAATTTTTCAAATTCTGAGAGATAGAATTTAGGGAAATTAAAAATAGGGACAACGATATTGAAGACTGGCAGGTTTCACAGTAATAATAAGCTGCATGAGAAAAAGCAAAATCCAGAAAGAGATCACATTTGTTTGTTTCTTTGTTTTTTGCCCTTTACAGCTTGCCACTTCTGGGACCTTTTCTTGCTGGTTTGGAATAACAAATAACAATATAAACTATAAGGTTTACACCAATCATAATAAATCATACAATTTATAATTATAATCATAAGCCAAAATATTTTGATTTATTTCTCATATATGGCTTGGTTAAATTTATTAAGGTTTTTGAGAAGTTAGCTTTCCATGAAATATATTTTTAAAAAGTTTTTTTAATTTAATTAAGGGTGTTCTCAAACTATTTTTGAAGTATAGGATGTAAAGACTTTTTTATCTTTTTTTAACAAGTGTATTTTTGATATTTTAGTTCATATTCTCCTTTTTGCTAATAATTTTTTTTTAAAAAAAATAACTGCAGGCAAATATAAAATAGTACATGCGCAGTTATTAGTTTTGCTTTTTATACAGAAATCAAAGCACCCATTTTTGCCATTTCAGAAATATCTTTTGTACCTCAGGTGTATTACCCTATTTTTTTTCCAAGAAAAAGCATACCCCATTTTAATTATTTAATAGCTTATATTGTTAAGTGAGAATTCAAGTATTATTAAGCTTAATTAAAAATAGTTTTTTTCCAAAGTTCTTAAAACGTTTTTTCAAAGTAGGTTTTTAATGTGGACACAAATTCTTTTTGAATGAGAAAATGAAATATATTAATTCATAAGAAAGAATACATCAAAGGATAAACTAAACCTAATTTCTTCCATAAGTGTCGGCCCCTTGTGCAAGAGGTACAGGATAACTAAGGATATAAAAGTTGTCGGTCCAACTTATGTTGAATTTATCATGTGAAACCCCTGATTTCTAGTGTTTCGATCGCAACATTCGAACAAATGCCTTGGCAAATGTATTGAGTCCTCATTGTGCTAGCCATCCTATGGGACAAGCAGTTGATGTCTCAATCCCTCTTCTCACTTAGCTGAGCTGTGGGAGCTCTTCCATGGGAGAAAAACCACATGAAAGATTTGACCTTTTTTAGAACCGACCACCTTCATAAAATCTTTCAAAGAGAAAATGGTATGTAGATAAAACAGAAAAGCAACCATCAGTTGATGGTTTTCAAAAGAATTATCCTCTCATCTCTCCTCATCACACGTTGGGTGAGCACAGATAATACAATCAATGATAGTCTCAGGGAACAACATCTCCATTTTCTCTCAGTCCAAATCTCAGCAAGATGATATGAATATTTAAATCAGACCAATTCTCAAACTAGAAGGATTTGGAGACGCCATTACCAATTTTCTTGCCAATGCCTCTTTTGAAATGCTCCCAAATGCCACAAATATCTCTCCAAGGGAGTGAAGAGTTTAAAACGTCTCTATTGCAAAGAAGCCCCATCATAATTTCATAATAAAATCTTCATTTTATTTCCTTAGGTTCTTGATTCCCATGCACAAATTCTTGAAGCTAAAAGAATTCAAACACATAAAATAATGATAAAATTTCAGTCACCTAACTCATTCTCATTAATATATTTTTTTTGTTAAGAAAAAATTTAAGTAAATTAGATTATAAAAGTTTATCAGGATTAAATCTTATTTTAAAGTTAAAAAAATACTTATAAAAAAATTACTTATCGATAAAATCTTTATATCAGCCTCATAATTTTGAATTAACATTTCTATGAGCAGTATTTCACACATTTTTATCAATGTTTTTTTTTAATCTCCAACGGAACCATTTCCCATAAAAAAGAGAGACACATACCTTCCACACACCCGTTCTGAGGTATACTATAAGAAACGAGGTGCTATCAAGCCACATGGGCCCTTGTTTGAACGAAACTTTTTTGTTGACTGGTCAACGTATGTGTACAACTGGGTGGTGGGATGTCACTCCTTTCAGTTTCTATTAAAAATAATAATAACAATGGAGATGGAAGTGTGTTTGACGAAATTAAAACCAGAAAAAGAGAACACATGTACAGGACCATCAATCAAATAAGATAAATAATTGACCATTATTATTGTTCTTGAAAAGACTTGAGACCGAAAATGGAGGCTACACACGCAAGGGGGTGTAATGAACGAACATGGCCTCCTTCGTCTTCTTCTCCATGTAAAATATACAGATAATGGACTGAGACTGTGGAGCTTATTTGGACAGCCATATCAACAACGTGCAGGATTACTGGATGATGTGTCTAGGTAGGTTATATAAGATAATGATTAATTTATTAAATAAAAAAAATTAAAAACTAAATTGTAACGAATTAAAAATTTGATAGATGAAGTGGTATCAAATTATACTTAAAGGATTAAGTGGTAATTGAATTAAAATTTTAGAAAAAATATATTTAAATTTTATTTAAAAAATATAATTATAAGAAAATCTTAATAAATTATTTAATTATTGTGAAATCTTATAGTATGTGAGATTAATTTTTTTAGAATTGTAAAATGACATAATTGATTATATAAAAAATTAATTTAAATAATAGGAATGATAATTTTAAAGAAAAAATAATAACTTAAACAAAAAAATAATAACTTATAAAAGAATAAATAATATTAACTTAAACATTTTTTATAAGAATAATTCTATTATTTTATAATTTAAAAAATTAATATCAATTTTTTATAATTTCACATGAATTTTTAGAATTTGTTTATAATTAGATTTTTTTCATGAAAGTTAAATACAATTTTCTCTGAATTTTTTACGGATGAAAAAGATGAATTTCTCTATATTATTTGTTATTCATATGATACGATATGGAAGCACCACTCCCAAAAATGTACAGTACAACAAGTCCCTGCTTTTTCACGAGGCCTGCAGCAGCAGCGGTCTTTATTGCGCTAATTCCAACTAATTTTTAGTATAAATTAATAATTTATCAATACCTACGTTGTTATATATAATATATATATTTTTTTAAAAAAATACATTACTTATAAATTATTAATTACATGATTTAGCTCAATTTTATAAAAAGATTATATTATTCATAACTATAATTTACACCCGAGGCAATGTTATAGGTGGACAATGGAGGGGAATAGGGTGAAAGGAGATAAATTAAATTATATAAAATAATAACTGTGGTTAAGATTTTTTATTAATTTTCTCACATCTTATCATTATTTCTTTATCAAAAAAATTGCATTCCACTTTTCTACTTTTAAAATTTAAATATATTAAAAAAATTTCTTTTTCCTTTTCCCCCCTCCAATCAACCAGGAGCAAAAATTAATAACAAAAGTTAAATATTAATTTGATAATTTTACAATAAATAATAGTGTTTAAAATATATAAAATATAATTGTATAAATAATATTAGTGTTTACAATAAAAAAGTAAACAATTTATTGGATTTTATAATAATTGGTAAAAAAAATACACTATTCCTTCCATCATTAACATATAACTTAATTTAAAAATTAATATTAATATTAAATATAAGATATATTTTAATATTTTTTATATTTATTAATTTTTTTTAATTTATCTTTATTAATATTTTTTAATAATAATTAAATTAAAAATAATTAAAAAATTTAAAAAAATTATGTTATATTAATTAAATTAGTTTAATAATTAAAGGTGGTTCTCTTGAAAGAATAACGAATTAGTGAATATTTGAAAATTTATGAGAAAAAAAAAAGGGGAGAGAGAGAGAGAGAGGGTATGGGGTGTGTCAGTGTCTGTCACTGCCACCACACTAACACTTTACCCTTCCCACCAAGTGTGTTGTGACCCCTTCCTCTCTTTGATTTGACACTCTTCTGGATTCCCCCCCCCCCACCACCACTCTTTTTATTTTATTTATTTATTTATTTATATTTCTCACAACTATGGCCTAAACTATTCTGTTCTTCCCCGTAATAAAAGCTAGCTTATTTTTCATTTTTATTTTCTTAAATATAAAGTTAGCAAATAGTAATTACAAGTACAGCAAATAAATTAAAGAAAAAGAAAAGGCGGGATATGCTACATGTTGGGCTTCATTAACTGGAGTCCTTTTGAGGGAATGGGCTGTTGGGACCAAGCCCATTTTGTGAAACCCATTAAAGCCCGACCATTTTCTTAGCTCTATGCACATGTTGATCAATTCTTATATATTTAAATAATCTATTCTAATAAAATTATAAATAAAAAGTATAATTAGATCTAAATTTTATAATTAAAAACAATCAAACTTTAAAAAAAATAACTTTATAAACACTTGTCATGCTCTCGATTGGTCTCTCCCAATATACTGTGTAAACGCCTTGTAATTCAATCATGGTTTTGTTTGGTAAGACTGTTTGAAAAGTAAACATTTTTACTTTTAGATGGACTTTTAAAAAACATTTAGTAGCGGAAATAAAATTTTGTCAGACTTTGTACCCAAAAAAGAGAAGTCAGACTGGACCGAACAATTTGAGCTTTTAGACGTTGTCGCTAGACTCAACTTGGACCTTAGAACATAGCCCAAGCCTCAACTTGGACTTTGGATTTGCATTTGGATTCTCTCTACAATAAGAGTGACTGATTATAAACGCTATCATCAACAAGGATTGGTCTGAGTATTAAGTAATTTGGTATCATTTAAATCAGGTTTTAAATTTGAATCTTTACGTATGCAGAAAATTCTTGTTGGGAGACTCACCCACCATAGTTAGGTGCGCGATATGGGTTGGATCCAGATATGGTCGGGTAAAGCTCCGGTAAATTGGGTGAGTAAAAAAAATGTTATCTGAGTTCTGAGACTATACTTTAATTTTAGTAGGAGATTGGTGCTGAACCTATCTAAACTTTTTTTATATTAAAAATAACAGTGAATGGTTGTACCCAAAAAAAACCTAAGAGTAAATGTGTACCAACAAAAGTAATCATGAGGCTTGAAGTAGTTGATACTTAGTTGAATTTCTGAAGTATCTAGTTAGAGATTCGATCTCTAATAATGTGTATGGAGATCATTTTATAGCTATTACTAAAGTATTTTTGGAAAGTCTAAGATGCGAGAAAATTAGTCATTACTTACTAATAAAAATTGATCCAAATAATAAAAAATTAATTTATAATCGATAAAATTATAAATTCAATCCAATTCTAAGGACACCTATGCTTATAAAAAGAACCCGTGATTTCAGTTTTTATTAATAGATTTTTCATTTTTCCACTTGACTAAGGTTAATATTAAAAAATTAAAACATTTTGTTCTTTTAACTACTAAATCATTTAGACTTTCTATAACACAACCTAGAACCTACACTTGTTGCAAAAAGATGTATTCAAGGCTTCCTTATGCTGAATATCTGTTAGATTATCTCAAAATTTCTTCTAACATTTTATTTATTAGCAAATCTCCAAATGCGATCCAATACTACCAGCAAAACAGGATTCAACGTAGCTGAAGGACTAAATAAATCTCATAATTACAGATCCGATGATAAGATGCCTTATAATCTTAAAAAAAAGAAATATTCAGCATTTGGCGATAACTTCATTGACTTGTTTCTTTCCCCATTCAAGAGCACAATAGCACATGACTGCTATTTGGAATGCTCCCTCCACTCTTGTTTTGTTTTTGAATCAAAGGGATAAGTTAATAACTTGAAAATTACATGAAAAAACAAAAGGCATATGAGAGGGCAATCAAATTGCACTCTCTTCAACCACTTTCAGTCGATAGCGAGTAACACCCGGGATGGCGATGATCGTGTCTTCATTACAATGACGAGCTTCCTTAGCTAGGTAGTCGGCACATTGGCTCCCTCCACACTTCACTACATAATGTATCCTACTCTTGCCTTTGTGTTCTTTTAGCCAAAAAGAGTAAAGCTTTCATTTCTTTAAGTTCTCTTCGAGTCTCTCAATTGCTGCACTGATACCGCTCTTTACTTCTTCCCTTCGATCTAATTCTGGATGTGAAGAAAGTGGGTTCCCTTCATTAGCTTTTTCTACGAGCTTCAAATGTAACCCACCTGCCAGGCAATTAATGGAAACATAATTTCAACAAGTAGCCAGATTCCAAAATGTACTTTATTGTAATGTAATGTAATAAATTATCCAAACAACACTAGAATAACTACAAAACGTTTCATCAGACAAATGAACAGTGAACGGCAATCGTGTTACAAAATTTCAAAATTAGTTTTAGCGCTTCACTAATACTTCATTTGAAAGAGAAGAGAGTGGAGAGGAATTTATTTTTCTTGGGGGGAATGAAAATTAGAGAACTTACTTTTCATGAAAATGAGAATGGAAACACATGGTAAGAATACTACACACCTGTCCTCCTTTAAATACCAACTCAGCAAAAAGAATTAATTATGTTGAAAAGAGTTTTTATTTTCTTTCCCTAAAAGATATAGATATAGATGAGGAGGCCCTATGGCTTTTCAGACGTTTTGGCTTCTCTCTTTCTACATAGTTCTGTTCTATTATTGGCGGGATAGGGAGAAAGAACAATCTGCAGATTTTAGTTTCAGCAATATCTACACTAAAGAAAATAAAACTCCAATTTCGATGAAAACTCTTCTATATTCAAGGATTAATGTGTAAACATTGTACCGAGAGGAAAACAAAATGCTGCTCCCAGAACGGATCCTAGTGCCACATTCCTTGCACGCCAAACGAGTGGTCCTGGCACTGAAGTAAGAAATGAACTTTATCATATTGAACCCTTCAATTTCAAGTATTTACACAAGAAAATGAAATGAACTTCTTTTCCTATATTATCATATCAGTATAGAATGTTCTAGCGTTCCAAAATAAAACTAAGAACTAGATGGATAATTCCTTACTGATCAAACCAAATGTTGCTGCAGTGGCTGATCCAGCTCCAACAACATTATAAACATCATGCACACCCCGCTTTTCTGCTAGCAGATTCTGGATACCATAAAATGCAGCAGTGAACATCCCAAGGCGTACTCCACCAATTATTGATCCCTTAGTAACTCGAATGAATCGCTTCTCCATTGCATCTCTCATCAATCGATATTGCTCACGTTTATCTGGTGTGCTCCCAAGCTTCAACATCACTTCTGCATCCTTGCTCTATCAAAACATTGAAAATTCTTAATGGATGTCAAGATTAATTGAGAGGACACGAAAAAAAAAAGCATATTATTTAATGACATGCGGACAACCATGAAAAGGATTTATGATTAGTTAAAAATGAAAAGGATGTCAAAACTAGCTTCTCTCTTTCATTGGAAAACAACCATTAACTTAGTATGCTTGTGAAACAGGTGAGATGCATTCTTATTGAACTCAGATGCAACCAACTTCTAACAGCCAAAACCTATATATATGTACATTAATGAGATTAAACTCCGTTTACCTTTAGCTAACAATAAGGTTATTCCTAAAAGAGGGGAAAAAGAAAGAGGTAAAAGGAAAACTCATTGAATATATAATCAGATTATTTAGAAAAATGTTGTACTCCATGCGTTCCTATTTTCTGTGTGTGATTTTGTGGACATAGCAAATGGCATAACCATACTAAAAGAAATGCAATCGACAAAAAAACAATCCACTCAGGTTGCACTCTTCTAACACCGTTCAACCTCTTTCAAAATATCCACATATGAGTATAGTCATATTTAACAGTATCTTGCTCATAATCTAACACTATCTCATTTTATATTTTTTTTATTTTGATGAACATTTCATTTTGTGCTTTTCCTCCAGGTGCTTTTTTATTTTTTCGTTAGGTTAAACTCCAGGTACATTTTTCCTCACCCTAAACTTGCGCTTTGGCCAATGACATTGATTCTCTGGAACTACAAATAAGAAAACAAACATCAACACCCTCCTAGCAACGGTGTCCAACTTAACTCATCACAGGTGCTTTAGAAGAATGCAAATCAAACCCAACTTCATGAAGAATGCAATTCTATTCCTTTGATTTCAATAACCTTTCTTTATCGAAATATTAATATTCTTGGATGGCCAAAGGAAATGAACAAATGCTTTAGGCATCTTCTTATTTGTAAACTTACAACAGAAGCAGATGCCTCCTTGCTGCCTCCATACAACATGCCTGCAAATATCCCAACAACAGTCGCAGTGCCCCAGTTAACAGTTCCAGCTAATTTTGGAGTATCCTAATAAAGGAAAGTAGGATATTAGCTATAAAAGCAGATTGAGTTCAGCAGCAAAATTTACAAATCTTTATAAAAGAATATATTTTAAAAGCTTAGAATAAAAGGAGAAAGAAGTGTACTATCCTACTTGGAACAATTGGTTGAACATTTTTCAAAATTCGCCAGGACTCATTAACAGTAACAAATTTACTATTTATGTATCTTTTGCAACAAACCATTTATACATCATTGACAGTTTTGGCAGGGTAGGGTAAGGCTGGTTACTAATAGAAGGGGATATTAAAGCTAGGAGAAGCTTACTGTGTCTAGTAATCATGCTTACCAATCCTCCTGAAACTAACCTCACTAACAAGGTGTCTGAAATTTTGACAAACCAATCCTGCATAAGCAAAACACTGCTGACTACTGCTTATCACTCTCAGTTAGTGATTTAGTTTATGAGATCAGTTGGTCAAGCTTTAAGCAACTGAGATGCTTAAAATCTAAATTTGGTAGATACTTGTTTTGCTTTAGTTGGAAGGACGAAATCCAGAACCAAAATTGAACCTAGTTTAACAATTTGGTGGGATTTATGAAGGTCTCTAAGTCAAGAAGAAAATTAGCAAGGGTAATTCTCCAACTCCGACTCTATGAGTCTTATTAGCAAGAGATAGAGTGTACCATCAAATATATCAATGGAGGCATCAATACTAAGATACGAAGTAATTTCTACTCCTCTCTATATTAATCCTATGCAAACTCTCTTGAAACAAGCAATAATACATCATCATAATTCAGTAGCACAGAGAGCTACGTATTACCATAAGAATAAAAATCATCAATTCAAGGAAGATGGGGTGAGAGTTCTTACATATGGAACGGAGGATTCCGAGTTCTCTGTCGTTTCCATTGATGAAGCAAACGAACTTCGATAACCCGTTTGCTGGCAAAGAAATTAGGAAAGACAACAAGAATCCGAAAACTCTTCGAACTCTGAAACGGATCAATGAAATCAATATGCAATAATCAGAATTAAACTAATTCAGTGAAGAAGGTGGACTCGTACTTGTACTCGTCGACCTGTGTTACAAAATGCGGTAAAAAGAACTGCACACAAATCACGATGAGCGACGAACTGAAGAAGAAATGGCCCGACAGTGAGGCGTGAGGCCGTGGGGTAGAGCCGAAAAGAACGTTCGGATCGGGCCAACACCAGGAAGAAAGAATGGGAACAGGAGAAGGACTGCCCTGTGGAATCGTCTTGTGAATGGGCTTTGATGAGAAGTAAGGGCCCAGCATTGGCAACATTGAGCCTAATACGGAGGGCCCAATACTTCTGGACTAGTCCAACATTGTGGGCCCAGTGAAAGTGTTATCTTTTTCGGCCCAAAATAAAGGTTGGGGGTAGGAACTCCAAATAAAGCTCCACTTTTGATTTAGCTTAGTAAGTTTAACCCAAATTGGTATGTATAGTTTTAGGGATAAAATGTTTAATTTTATTTATAAAGAATAAAAGAAATTAAAACACCTATATTTTGTATGGTTATTAATTGGCTTCCACGCGCTATATCCACCTCTTAAAATTAAAAAAATATACTTCTTGCTCTCTCTTTTTGCCCTCTAGATGAAGTGTTTAAAAAAACTATAATTATCAAAAAATTCTACTAGTGTGTAATAACAAATTTGATACAAGAAATTATAATAGTTCTATGTTGCTTACTTGTTAATAAGACTTTTTAAAAATTATATATTTCATGCATGAGAGAGATAATAACTTGGATTATTTCTTAACATTTTACCCATTTTCCCTAACATTCAAAATTTATTAAAATATGTGAAAAAAAATGAAAACATAGCAGTATAAATCTTAATAAAATATATAGAGATACAAAAAATTAAAGGGGGGAAAAACATTGCATACTGCATAGAACATGAGGTTGGGCTAATAAAGAACTAATCTGTCAGTGTGTCTGGATCATGTCAACGGTGAAAATTGAAGTCTAAAGAAAACAGACTTGGATTCAAAGAAAGGGTATTACTGCTTGTTTGCATGATTGTTTAGGCAAAAGCTGTGTGTAGTACATAAAATTGCTGTTCAAAAAAGGCTTCAACCTCAATACTTGAAAAGCTGAATGAATCCCCAGCATCTGTGTCTTCAAAGTGTGATTAATAATCATGTTATACTGTGCTTTTAAAGTTGAATCTGAATCATAAAGCTATAAATCTTCTGTTTCATTACATCTTTTTAAGCCAGTTTGTGAATTTGGAACTTCTTTGAGTACACCTAATTGGCCAACAAAAAGGTTGAACAAGTAAAGAGATCCAGACTTGTAAAAAACAAAAACAAAAACAGAGAGAGATCCAGACCATTTATTGAAACTAAAATATATTATTATCTAACGAAGAAAAGAGATTTTGCTCTGTTATTAAATTATTGGTGAGTCCAACTATTTTTCAAAAATTTTCATATCAAAAAATATATATTAGTTATTGAGATTTTTTAATAGTTAAACAATATCCAATATACTGAAGTATTTTTTCAGTATTATTTATTATCATAAACTAAATTTTATTGTATTTAGCACTCGAAAATACTTTTTTAATAGTATTCACTATCGTAAAGTATTTTTTTTTTCGATACTCAGTATCCTAAATTTATGATGATTGAAGAAAATACTTTAAGATTAAAATTGCTTCAAAAATTAGTTCAAGATATTAAATATTATTAAAAAATTTATTTAAGATACTAAGTATTACTAAAACTATTCCAAAATGTTAGATGCAACTTAACTCTCTTCTACAAAGGAAAAAAAAAATGATTGAAAACCATATAAAAAATAATTTAAGGCCTCAGAATAATTTGGTTGCATGATATTCAATTATCATTCTCCTTTTTTATTAATTCTCCAATCCTTAATTAAAAATATTTAATTAATTTAAGTATATTACAAAAATTAACTAAATTAGTTTAAATGTGGTATAATCTCCCTAAATACCCTAATATAATTACTATTGAGTGAATATGAATAGGAGTTGTTGGGGACAAAAATAATATAGGAGATACAATACCAAAATTAACCTCATAATTATTTCTTATATTTACAATTTATTCAAAAACAGTAGAGAAGTGTCATTTGTTTTATTAAATATTATTCCATCTACCTTAACTACCATCCACAAACAGTACCCTCGTTAGAATATTTAGGAAACATTCTCTAGGCTCATTATCTGATTTTCTTAATCCCTCTTCAAACAATTGAAAAAAGAAAACCCTCTCCACTCTGTTAAGCACTTACGCAAGAAACAATGTTAAGAACCATATATTATAATAGTCTGTGGAGATCATAGTCCAAAACAATGATGGCTCTTCTTCTGCTACTACTATATCTTAAAAAAAAAAAACTTAAACAATATCAACCAGCAGAACCCACATGGTATTACACACAAAATGCTTTCATGGGATCAGGGTATTGTGTGTCTTTGTCTTCAAAATATTATTATTTTAAAAAGCAACACCAAATGGGGAATTCTTCCCTTCTCTTTTTGACTACTCAGTACAAGATACTCCTTTTCGTTCCCCACAATAGTGAAAAAGAACATTAAAGACCATATGCCCTGAAGTTCATATGCTTTGTGTTCTTCACTTTGGTTCACATACACTTTTACTTTTTATCGCATTTCACAACAAAATATAAAAACACGACCAAAAACAAAAAACAAGCTCCATCACATCATATTCATATTTATGTTCCACAAAATATTGAACAAGACCCCATCGTCTAGATCATATAGCTATGCCTTTAGTTTTTTTTCTATTTTTTTCTCTAACCCTTTTTACAGTGATCATACCCCACCATGGAGGATCCTATATCCCTCCAATTTCTGCCAAAAATTTCCCAATTTTTTTCCTTCAGAAGAAAAAAGTTCATATTCTGTTCTTATTGTCCCTTTCAACAGCAATGGAGAGAAGCCTTGAGACTCCCTGAGTCCACACATCATACTCTCTTTGATTTCTGCACTCGAATTCAACAACGCCTCGCATCACCGTTTTCAGCCCAAAGTAGCGCCGGTTCTCACCACCTTCAAGCAGGTGCCGGCCGGGCCAAGCTGGCATATCCTTTATCACTTCCAGTACCACATCTGCAGAATTCAAAAAGAAAAGAAAGCATCAGGGTGTGAGTTCTAGCATTGCATCTTGAAAATTAAAAAAAAGAGAGGGTGGGGAATTAAAGAGGAAAACTTTAATCTTTTGAAACTTTAGTGACCAGAGACTTTCACAAATCCCTAAATTGGAAGAAGACCAACCTCCAAATCTGTTAATAGTTATTAGAGAAAGAAAAAAGTAATCAAAAGAGAGAGACACACACTAAAGAGAGAAAACTCACTCTTTTTCTTTTTTGTGATGGTCCCAGCAACATGTCTACTCTTCATCTTCAACATAACCTGCACAAAAAGAGGATTCAAATGAGTTAAAGATTGAAGATTTCTAAGAAACTAAAGTTATAGATCCCAACCCTAAAACACATTATCATCATTCTCCTATCAGAGAGCCCACATTTCCTAGCTTTTTCCATGATCAGGTTCACACACTCATCATTATCAAGCATCATGGATACTAATTGATGATCCCCAAATAATTATCCACTGATTGGTCATTCATCATTGTCTAGTATCCAAGAATCCAAACAAAGGACATTAGCTAAATCAGATAAGAATAAATGTCACACCTGGTTCATCCTGTTAATGTAAACTGACACAATTTTCCAATGAAGATCACCTGTAATTGTCAAATCAAAACCCCCTTAATCACCAATCATCTTGTACATCCAAATCTTAACAGAAACATTATGCTCTTGTCCTAATACAAGCAAGCAACCACCTCGAGCTTCATATCATGCCATGTCCACCGTGTAGTTACACAAGTAATTAATCAGCAGCATAACAATGACAAGATCCAGCAATAGATAATGATGGCATATTTACAACTCAAAAAACTAAACAAAACTTTTTAGTGATTAGATTGTTTATGTAGGACTAAAGAGTTGTTCCTAAAAATTATACCTTTGCGAGTTCGTTTAAGGAGTTCACAGCCTCTGGCCAGTAGTTCTCTGCTACAGATGCCTAAGAAATTTTCTTCCGGGGCTAATTCGCCACTAAAGCTACTGTTGGAGTTGCCGTTGCTTCTGTTACCGGTAGCTGCCAAGCCTTTCTCCACAGGAATTACTGCTGCAATATTCCAAACTTCCTTGAGGGCCCTTGCTTTCAATGTGGCTGCCCCACGTAAAGCTGTGAATTCAAAACCACAAGCCACAAGATTGGCCTCTCATCAGGTTCATGTCAATATCATCAAAGATCAAATCATATTTTGGTCCTCAACATTATAGGGGCCCTTGAAAATATTAATGCTTTGAAACTGTTTTGTACCATTTCAATTCATGCAAGTTTTAGAATATGTGATGCTCAGAAGAATGTATGGATGGTGGTATTTTAATATCTCTTTAAAGATTTGAGATTGAAATTAAATCGGACACTCGAAATTTTGTTCAAGAAATTAAATCGGATATTTCAATTATTTCATTTCATACCCGTTGCCGCTGCAGCAGTTAACGTTATGATATCTCCGGCGGATCTTACATTCACGGCGGAGCCGACCACCGATGCAAGGTGCTCACGCTCAGCACCCATGGCCTCTGCCGCCTCGACGCACTGAGCAGCGACCAACGTCGCCGCTGAGGCTACGGCCATGTCAGTTTTTGCCATCTGCTCATCTTTACCTGCTCCAGATGATGCGGCGGTGGCGGCAGCTATGGCCGCGACGGCAGCAGCAACCCCGGCGACAGAGACGGCAGCATGAAGCTGAGCATTGTGGGCCCTGGTTTCCTCTTTCTTCTTCTCCTTCCTATCCTTGAGCCACCTCCCGACCGTCTTCCCCCCACCGCCGGCCGCCGCAACAGTACCACCGGCCACGGTGGTCTGACGGAATTGGGTATTCACGTTGTTGCTGTTGGCGCGGTTATACTGCAAAAGAAAAGAATTCACGGCGGGGTCCTTTATTACCAAACAAAATCCAGAAACGGAACAACTAAACCATGTGCAAAATCTGTAATTTGATTTTCTTGTTTCTTCTCAGATACACATGAAATGAACAAGATAGGAAACAAGTAAATAACCGTTGAAAACTTAAGCTAAGAAATCCCAATATAAGCAAAGCAACCACCTCGTGCTTCTTGGGTCCATCAGCCATTAATTAGTGCAATCTCAATAGAGACGAATTCCAAAGCTGTATTCTCTACCAAATAGGACTAGCAGAACAGTTTCTTCTTTTGTGATATAAGTATTCTTGCGAAACTCACATAAAGCTAAAAAATTAGAAGTCTCCATATAAAATAGAAAAAGTAATAAATATTCTTATCTTTTACAGTAAGTTTTCGTTTTCGTCTTCGTTTAACGCCCTTAATCTGATCATACATAAATAAGTGGGTTAGACAGTAAAATGCCTCTTATGGGAAGTAGGAAAACGAGTAGAATTAATTAACAAGACATTGAAGATAGGAACGAGAAGAACCACCACTACCAACAGAGAGTCCAGGCAATTTCTCTCTCTGGGTAGTATCATTAAAGAGCGTTGGTTACAGTGAAAGCTGAGCTATATTCTCGGTTCTAAGTTGGCAGCAGAGAAAGACCAGTAATCGTGTTTCGTACCAGAAAAGTTTTAAAAAAAACCCAGCAGCAAACATGACTGTCGGATCAGGTAGATGTCAGATTCCGACGAGGAGGCCAGGCCGCCGGCAATGTAGAAAGCAGTAATAATAATAATAATATGTGCACTATACAAGAAAATTATGATATTAAAACACAAATTAAAGCGTCATGATGGATCTCATGGGGCTCCATTAGTACGGGAAAGAGGGGGGCACATACCTTGACATCGTCGATTTCAGAGGGGGAAACAGGAGGACTGTCGGTTAAGGAGCCACAACTCTGAGTTCCGTTGAGAGGGCCACTGCTATGAGAGAGCCTGCCGGAAGTGCGTGGAGACACCTCCTGCTGCGCGAGTGACAGCAATAATTGCGTCAGTTATTGTTTCAGAATCCAAAAGAAGAAGAAGAAGACATTGATTGTTGTAACCAAACAAACAAGCTCGTTAGGATAATTAAAAAAGTGTGTGAAAGAAGAGGGGGGGGAGAGGAAATGATTGAGCTTCTGTTAGTGGGTGTATGAGAAAGTCACAAAATACTCGTGCTAGAAAGGAAGAAGAAGACCAAAAATGGAAAGCAATGGAAGAATTGAAGCACAAGGGAATTGAAAAACAATTTGATTAATTAAAGTAGAGAAGAAGACAGAGATAGCAAGAAACCAAAATCAGCTTCTGAAAGTGTGAACGAGAAGGAAAAAAACAAAAAAGCACAAAGTAAAACCAGTCACATAAATCCATTAGAGATGTTTCTATCTTCAGGAAGAAGAACGAAAAAAAAAAAGGAGTTCAAAATGCTTAAAACAAAGCCATCTCATCATCATTCACTGAGGAAAAACAAAACAAAATCAGGAACTCTTTTGATTTGACCGTACATACATGCTCTGCTCCACTGAGCTCACTCACCGACTGGGACATAATACGCTCCATGACCATCTGAGAAGTTTCGGAGGAAGCAAAAGAGAATGGGTTGCCCGAAAAAGCAGCATTCTCTTCGATTTCGCCGGCGATGTCCTCCAGAATAGGACTGCCGTGAGCGCCACCGCTGAGGCCGACGACGCCGCCACTGAGACCTCCATTAGGGGGCTTGGAAAGGGAGAGCTGAGCAGGGGAGAGAGCCTTGGAGACTTCAAGAGCAGAGACGCTCCATGAACGAGAGAGGAACTCCATGGGCTCACGAGGGGTCTCCGGCGGCCTGGACATGACGGAATGAAACGGGTCGGGCCTCCATGGCTCGGTTTCCGGCTTGTGCATTTGGAGGTTGGAGAAGTGAAGACGACGAGGAATCAGAGAGGTTGGTGTTAGAAAGTAGGAAGGAGATTTGCCGTTGCTTCTATTTGGTTCGCCGTTTTTATAGAGAAGCGTGGAAACAAAGAAGAGAGGAAATTATCAGTTGTAGAAGTAAAAAAAAAAAAAAGAATATATATATATATATATATATATATATATTATTTTTATTATTCGTGAGTTAAAAAGAAGGCTTGAATGTAATCTAATAATTATTTGGGCACCAAATCTCTTCAAAAGTCAAGTTAAGTTCCGATTAATCTGAATGACTGAATCTGAGTCTAAATTGAGTTAAGGAGAACTACAATGAAAACAAAACTCTGCCTTCAACTCATCGCATACTCTTGAATCTTCATAGTATATTAAATATCAAATAACATTGTACCCAAAAAAAAAAAAACTAATAACAATATAAAAATAATAGGATGAAATATGTAGTAACAGCATGTGTTATATAAATATACTTTTAATAAACAAAATTTTAGACAAATTAAGAATGACCCAGTTGCATTTGCAAAAAGCTCCCTATATTCATTAGGAACATCACTACTTCGGCTTTTTACCAAAAATTGTAATTTAAATTTAAATAATTCAATCCAGATAATCAAATATTTTTTCCGATAAAAAGACAAAATACATTAAGTAATTGAGAGATTTTACAAGTTACCAAAGCATAAAATAAATTACAGAAAGATGATGAAGTCTTGAAAAGTCAAGATGAAATAACATGAATAGCGGGATGAGAAAATGATTTGAGGTAACAGATGAAGCATGCGGATCCTTTGCATCAAAATTGATGAATTTGTCCTTTCAGGACATTCGATAGAATTAAAACGCTAAAGAGAAAATTAGCATATAAGAATAACACGCATAAATCGATAAATTGACGTTTTGTTATTACCCACACAATGGATGTGCAATTTATATGAGTAGGAGGATTAGGATTAGGATTAGGATGGTGAATCTAAAAGAGTGCTGCTCCAAATAATCAAATATAAATAAATCTAAGTAAATAACAACAGCTTAATAAAAACCAGTAGGAAGTATACATTAAATGAGTTCACCCTATTCATGAATTATTAATACTTTAATTTTATTACAAATTTAGATTAATAAAATTTTAGTTTCTTAAATTTACTTTAATTTTAATTTTAATATTTATAATTTAATAAATATCTAGATTATTTTATCTTTAAAGGACTAAAATTTATAATTTAAAATTTAATATATTAAAATTAAAATTCATATAAATTGAGAGACTAAATTTTATATTTTAGGTTCTTGTAACTTAATATATTTAGGTTGATAATATTGATGACGATGACTCCCTTTTTTTTTCTTATCTATGATATTAATTGTTATGTTTGGTAGGGTAAAACATTTTTGATAAAAATAAAAATATAAGTATAAATAGAAATAAAATTAAGTTAAAAATTTAGTTAGTATGTTATAAATTAGTATAAAATTGACATATATATATTTTATAATTTAGATAAAATTATTCCAAATATTTTTACTACTTATAAATAGTTAAAATTATTCAAAAATTATATAACTTGAAATAAAATAATTTAAAATATTTCATTTCTATATTTTTTTAATTTTTTTATATAATTAAAATAGTTAAAAGTATTGTAAGTGAAAATATAAAAGATTTTTATTGTGTCAAACAAAATAAATATTTAATTTTATTTATACTTTTTTATTTTTATTTCTATACTATCAACATGCCCTTAGCTAGGACAACATGAATGTTGACATTACCTTCATTACATATATCCCATCGTATCGTCTCCATTACATTTATGTGGGGTTAATAATTAATAATATTGTCATTAACTATGTCTTAATTTTTAATCAACATAATTCAAACTCAATATATTTAATATAAAATAATACTCCATCTGTAATAAGTTTAACTATCTAGAGATTCAAGGGGAAAACATTACTATAATTTTAGTTTTCTTAATTTTAAAGTATTATTAATAATAATTGTAGCTGCAATTTTGTTTGTGTCCTTGCAATTTTTTTATGAGGGAAGTTTGTTTTTAATTAATATTAATATTATTAATTTTGATCAAAGTTTAATTGTTTGGTTTGACATAAAACATATAAACAGTACTTTAAATTTTAATTATCAATTTATAATATTTTTAGGGAAAACAACTTTTAGGTTTAAAATTAAAGTTTAAATAAATATTTTGAATTAGAAAATAGTCACTAACTTAAACAATCTTCCAAGAAAATAATTTATTTAAATTAGGAACAAGATTAATCTTGTTTTTTTGTTTTTTTTGGCCAACAAGAATAAAATGAACCAGTCAACAAATCATAAATCAAGAAATTATAATAATCAACGAACGAGATCAGTAAAAATAAATAAATCCAATAAATGAAGAGGTTGAGTTGGGGGTGGTGATAGGATGTGATGGGTTCGCAGCAGGGAAGGTGGAGTAGGGAGGCGCGTGAAGGGACGCGCTGATGATCTGGCGGTGATCGATGAATCAAGTGGATAGAATATATATCGTACGGCAGGATTCGGTTGAAGGAGCACTGACACATGTTGTACTCTGTTTGGTTTTGTTTCTTTCTCCTTCCCAAACAACAACTAGTCTCCTTCCTATTTTCAATTTTCCAAGCCAGAAAGGTCCCAGCCAGCATCTAAACTCCAAACACTCTTTATAAGTTTAAATTTGGCTTCTCTCCACTTTCTTTCAATTTCTCATCTCAAATTCTCACCCTTGAATTAATTTCCGTGGTTAGAATTTAACATTTTATAAATTATTTTTTTTATTTTTCTCTTAATTATAGTTCTAAACTATTTAGATTCAATTTTTACGGTTTAAATATATTTATTTCCATAATTTTATATTTTATTAATAATTTTGCAAAATGTTAAAAATGTAATCCAATGATTGAGATGGGAAGTTAGCTCTTTAAATGAATTATGCACAAGTAAATAAATGTTGTTATTGGTTTTTTCTCTACGTAGAGATAATGGTCATGTGTTCAACCATTGTAATTACTACAAAATATTATTTGTATGTCATTTTATTATATATGTTAAATAAAAAAAATGGCATAACAAAAAAAGACAATAGCATTTGTTATAATTAATTTAAAGTATCGAAGGAGTATTTAATTAGTTTATAATATCAACTAACATAATAAATATTTATTGTGTTACTAACATAATAATTAAATAGAAATAACAAAAAGAAAAAAGAAAAAAAAATTGTCAATTGTAAAAAGTCATTTCTACTATTTGTTTTACCAAACACATAGCTGGGATTTTAAACTTATGACTTTGTGACTAATTGTTACTGGTATTTAATTTATCATATTTTTTTTCTAATCAATGTTATGCTAACTTTTTTTTATATATAATTATTACAAATATATTATCCTTTTTTTCTAATAAACACATATATTTTTCAATATCCTCATCTAAACATGGAGATATTTTGAATCAAAATGCAGACGCAGAGTGGAATGACAAGTACTAATCAGAAACCCCCCAAATTAGATTAAGGCACAACAAGATGAGACATAAATAGTATTTTGGCCAATAATAACATGGAATTGTTGCAATCAAAATTTGCTGGAAATAAAGGTATTCATATATATATATATATATATATATATATATATATATATATCTGTGTCTTTGGTGTTCATATGGTTTGGGTTAAACCCTGTTGATATGCAGGATTTGGATATATATTCATCAGTCGTATTCCTTACTCCCACGGACATGATTGATCCATCCATATTACATTGATCCCATCACGTGCCTTTGTTGGATTTCAATTTATCACCTTTCAATGTTTCAACCTCCCCCCATTTAACTTGGTGAATTGATTTTTTTTTTGACTAAATTTTTATTATTTCGCCGATTGGTGACAAGCTTTTTTTAAAAAATAATAATTAATTTTACTAATAAACTGTTAGTTAATATAGTAAATAATTTTATTTCTGTAAAAAATAGAATATAAGTTTATTTTTTTTAAAAATACTTATTAAAAGACATAAAAACCCTTGACATTTTGCTTTGATTCTAAAAAATCATCAGTGTTAAACTCAAATTAATTTAAAAATATATTTGATTGAATAAAAAAAATCAGTTCATTTCTTTTTAGCAAGCAGGGGAAAAGCTTGCTTGTGAAATTGAACCTCATGATAAACGGCATGAGCTACGATGCTCACTAGAGCTATAACCTGCAAATCTAATTAGGATAGTCCAGAATAGTACTTTTTATTTTTTATCTTTTAAAAATTATTTTAATAAGTATATAATCTAAAATAAAGATAATCTTTTAACTATATATTTTTAAAAAAATACATTTATTATTTAAAAATGATTAGTTTAAAAATTTACATCTATACCTTTAAAATTATATTTAGAAATATATTTTAGATTAGTATCAAAATTGGGTCATGATCTGAATTATAGAGTGATGTAGCGCCACTAAATTAAATTGTGATAGCTAGGCTTATAACTAAGAAACTAATTTAATTGACTATTTTTTATAAAGGTTTAGCTATTTATTTTTTTTTTGGCTTAATGGTGACTATTCTCCAATCCAACTAACTCAACCATGAAAGTAATTTTTTAATCCAAAACGAGGTTGTAACGAGTCCAATTGATTGATGATCCAACCAATTGAATCCCCTGGTTTGATAAAAAAAAACAATGATTATGATGATATTTCACCCCTGAAAAATGGTGTTTGAATTAAAAACAAAGCACGCATGCCCTGTTGAGTGTGAGAGAGAGATTTTGAAGATGAGGGGAAGGAAGGAGATGACATCAAGAAGGGAGAGAGAGAGAGAAGTGGAGGGAAGGGGAGGGGAGGGGATGATCGTCCTATGGACTACTGAGAATTTAATGAAATGGGCCATTCAGCCATGCCATCAATCATTGGCGCCCCCCTTTTAATCTTAATTTTATAGTAAAATATCTATATAATTGAACTAAAATAAAAATTATAAAATATATAATTATTTAAAATATATTTATTTTTTAAAAAAATATTATTTTATAGTAATTATAATTTTGACATTTAAAAAAATATTTTAATTTTTAAGTGTTTATATCTATTTCTAACAGTAATTAACAGCTTATACTATTTAATATTAGAATCATTTAAAATGAATGGAGATTTCATCATACTCTTAAATCTTAGATGAATCTAATTTTTTTAAAAAAAATTATAAAAAAAATCATAGTAAAATATTTCTAATCGAATACAATTAAATTTTGACTGAAAGTTATTGCCCAAAATACTATGCCCTTCATATCTTACTCGTCTTCACAAGAAAACACACGAAATAAAAATAAAGTAAAATCTATGCATTATGCAAGAGTTATTTTTTTTTTTTTTAGTTTTGCCTTCTAGTTAACGACACGTTGTTTTAAATTTTAATTACTTACTGGAAACAAAATAATAATTATATATTAAAATTTACAACAGAACAAAATAAAAATAAAAATTAAAATAAATAGATAGAGGCGGAGAAAGTACTTTGATCAAAATATGTTTTTGATAAAAAATAATTATTACTCATTTGATTTTAAATATAAAATTTATTTTATAATATAATTTATACTATAAATTATATATTATATTAAAGACTAAAAGATTACATCATCAAACATACACACTAACAGAGTGATCAAAATTACATGCATACAATAAGAATTAGATTAAATAATATTTGGTATCCTTAAATATTATTTAGAATAAAATCTAACCTCATAACTTATAATTTTAAAAAAAAAACGTGCCTTATAATTGGGTTATATTATTTTATAATTTTTTAAAAATTACTAATAATTTTAAAAAGAATTTAGAACAATTAATATCATTAAATTAGTCCCTCACAATTTAATGAATCAATACTCGAATATTATTAGGATAAATATTTATATTTAATATATAATAATAATTTTTTAATATAAAAATATCTATACTTACAAAAAATTCAGAACAATAATGCAGCTTAACCTCCATGTGTGTGTGTAGTGACCTAGATAGGGAGTGAGCTGGAATTTTGTTTTGTGTTTTTTCTAGAACAAGGGATTCTTGCAAGTCTCAATCACCAAAAGCAAAGACAAGTGAGTCAATTTCTTCTTACTATTTTGAAGATCGGTTTTGATTCAAATGCCAAGTGTACCAATTTTGCCATGAGTTGGAAAATTATTAAATAAAAATAGAATAAGCCTAGCTAGATCAAGTTGACCTATGAAAAAGATAGGTACTTTTCTGAAGAAAACGTATTTAAATAATTGATATTGCATGTGGAAGATGTTTATATAAAGAATGAGTTCCATATTTTGAAGGAAATGCATTTAATGACGGCGAATTGATAAATCATGCCCAAGCACGTTGGCGTCATGGCCAAAAATTACGAAATGTTACTTCCAAACATTAATGTAATTTAATATCCCATCTATTGTCACCTACTACCAGTCAGCCAAGAATCAGACTGCCCCTTATTGTTATTTAATTATTTATCATTGATTTAGCACCGATCTAATCCATTGAACTATGAAAATTAAGACTCGCTAAGTTTTTAGTTTGGTATTAGGTCTAATTTTTGACACATTATTATTAAACCCTACAAATTGTTTGGTGCATTAGATTGGAAAGTATGTAATGATAAAAAAATTATTAAGTATATAAATTTATGGGAAAATATCTTCTTTTTTGTTTTGGTGATAAGAAAATCCCATTTAAAGTCACACGAAATGGGAAAATCTCAAATTAGGTTGGGAAATTTAACAAATCTCTAATTAGTCCAATAGTTCATGAACCCAATTTAAAGTTTGTGAATGTTATGTATTTCTATGTTTAATATACGATATAATTAGAGAGTTAATTTTAATTTTAAATATAAAATATATTTTTTATATTTATTAATTTTTTAAAATTATTTTTATTAATGGTATTTTATAAACAATTAATTAAGAGAGGGTTAAAATGATTTAAAGAAGATAATTAAAGTATTTTAAAAAAATATATAATATAAATTAATTTAATTAATTTTTTAATATAATTAAATTAATTAAATATATATATATATTAAGGATAAAAGTAATATTTTACTAATTTAACACATTGTCCCTAATTAATTGCTATATGGTCCTTCTCTCGCTGTCTTTCTTTCGAGGAATAAGAGGAGCGTGGGCGGGGCTTCGGAGTCTCGTGATCCAAACAAGGAACAAAGGAGTCAGGTGAACAAGAGTGGCTTGCCAGCGTCAGAGGGCGACAGTTACAAGAGAGTCCCTGACACCAAACGCTGCGTTTCGATTCAACAATTCCAATGTCCCCTCCTTTAAGTCCCTTGTCTCTATGTATCTAGGCTCTTGTTTATAGGCCTCTGCTGACGTCACCTTTCCTCCTCTTTTTTCATCTCCCTCTGCACACCGCTTTTTCCTGTCTCCTCTTTTTCTTTTCTATTTCTGTATTACTAATAAATAAAAATAATAGTTTATTTTATTAAAAAACAAATAAAAATAATTCACCCTCTCCTTTTACTTAATTTCCATCCATTTTAAAAGCTTTTCCAAATTCCCATACTATCTACTAGTACTAATATTCGTACTTCTCCCCATATATTTAATTTGAAGTTTAATTTTGAAAATTTGTTATTTTAAATTTTAAAGTGAGTATTTATTAATTCTAAACTATTATACTTTTTATTAATAAAAATAATAGTAGCTGAAGTAACTCAGTGTATGCCCAACAAAATAAAACACCTAACCCCCTTCCTAACACTCATATTTTTGGGTTTTAATTTGATCAAATCCACTCTTAATATATTAGAGACTTATTTTATAAATAAATAAAATATATAGGTAAGTGAAAGTAGTTTAATCTAATTGATGAGAAATTGATTCATAAATTACATATAAAATTGTAATTTTAATCTCATTTTTAATATAAAAATTTTATTAGTGAGTGATATATAAAAATTTATAAATGCTATTTAAATCTAAAAGTATATATTAATCTTAATGAGTTCTTAGAACTTAATTCATTTAAATCTTTATATATAAAAAAAATTATAAATAATTTACACTTATGAAGATAGTTTTAGCAAATCAGAAACTAACCCTCTCATTTGAGTTTGAATGAAAGACTGAAGGGGTTTGACAATGTGACTCTATTTTGGGTGGATTGTTAAATTACTCCATTGGTTTTAAGATTGTGTTATTTAAGAATTCCATAATTAGGTTAGATTTGTTCGTAACTTCTTGTATTCAATATAATATATGGAGATCGCTGTTAAAAAAATAATTAAAATATATAATATTTTAAATATAATTATTTCTAATAAAATAATATTTATATATAGAATAAAAATAATATACTTAGCTCGCCAAAGCAATTCATATAGATATCATCTAAATTAAGATCATAACCAATGTGCATAGCTAGCTATCCTCTTGTGACCTCAAACATATGAGAAAAAATTATATGAGGAATTTTGTTGTAAAGGAGGAAGGGAAAAATTGTGTGGTCAAATATGTGGGGCTGAACTCATAAGTGTGTGGGAATATTTGTGGGGTGAATAAGTGAAGAATGTCTGTGCTTTGTTTCTCCCATTCCCTACATTTCCCCCTCTTTCACTTCCTCCCACTTATTCTCTGCCGCCTCTTCTATTTTATTTTCTTATTTAAATCAAATTCTTAGCCTTCTCCATCTACTCCACTCTCTCATTCATCTTTCCTTTGGGTATGAGTAAGAGAGGGTTAGAGTTTTTTTTATATTTAATTAAGAGCAATTTTGAAAAGTTATGGTAATTATTCTTATGTTACTTTTCATCACATAATGCAAAAATAGTCCTCTATCTTTATTCATCACGTAATAAAATAAAAAAAATCCACTAGTTCTTATCTCGAGGGTTAGGAAAATATTTATTATTAATAAAAAAATTAAATGAATTAATTAAAGATATAGATAAAAATTGAGGGATGATTTGCTGAACTATTAGTTTGATTGCAATGCTTCATCTAGGTCATAAAAATGACATTTTATGATTTTTGACACAGATGAATGGAGTCATTAAATAAACTAAGTTATTGCAAACTTAATGTAATACTGTAGTGTACTATATAATATAATGCTTCTGACTTGGATTAGTACTATTTAAAAAATGCCCATATGAAGGAATCGGTTCCATAAATAGAGTTTACTGATGAGGCCAAAATAGTAGAAAAATAATTAATAAACTTATTAAATTTTTGAAACAATCCTTATTTTCAACTAACAAAAAAATTTAATGCGACAAGGATTAATCTCTACCGCTCTGATTGAACATTAATATTAACTTAAATTAATTTGCCACAAAAAAGGTCCCACGTAAATTATAAAATATTTGTAGAATATTTTTTTAATTAATCATAATGTGCAAATGTATTTTATCCAATTTCAAGCGTAATTTATATACATATGATTAAATATTGCAATATAAGATATTTTTCTAGGTATCATGTTAAAAAATATAAGGTAATTTTGGTCTTTTAATGCGTAATCAATAATCTTTTCTAATTTAAATACCTTATTAAATAAGGATAACTGTGGAAAGAACATATATAGTTTTAATTAAAGACCATCAACTGACTTATTGAGGTGTACATTAATTACAAATTATTTAAAATTTTAAACGGATTGTATGTTTGTATTGGTTAAATATATATACTAAATAGGAAATTCCGATTATAGCTGGTTTAATTAATTGTGTGTTTGGATTCACCCTAAAAATGTAGTTTTATGTACAAAATTATAGTTTTGAATCAAAAAAATCTAAACACGTCACATTTTCTTTAATAAAATTTTCATGAAAGCTAATAAAGTATTTAAATATTATTTTTTAGAATTAATTTTTTATAAAATTAATAAACTATCAAAACACTATTTTTTTCCTATAATTAATTTTTTATCAAAATTAACGAATTATCCAAACATTAATTTTATCTACAATATATTTTTTTTATCAAAATCATGATTTAGAATAAGTTAGGAAGAACAATTTTTAAATGGAGATTTGTATTAACTTTTGAAGAATATATTTTTGAGTGAATAATAGATTTTGTGAAAAATCTATTTTTTATTAGTGTTTGGATGAGCTTTGGATGATAGATTTTGTGAAAAAAAAATTATTGTTATAAGTAATTCCCCCAAGTTTTTTAAAACTATAATTTAGGTAGAAAAATATATTAAGAAAAAAAATTAATGTTTAAACAATTTATTAATTTGGGTGAAAAATAAGGATAAGAGTTCAAAACTTATAAATAAAAGGAAGATTAGGACCACATATTAGAATCCTCTCCAAACATAATTTGAAGTTAAATTATAGGTTAGTGGGGCATACTTAAATTGCAAGGTACAAAATTAAGAATAATACCCCAAATTCAATATACTCATATTCCTAGTGATATTAAATATTTATTTTTCTAAAAAAAAAGTTAGAATTACGTATGAACTTTAATTTATAAAAAAACGCGTTTTCCCTTCTTTTCTGAAATAGTACTAATTATTATTAAGGGAATTTTGTATAATAAAAGATGTTAAAAAAAATACTACCAGAGCTTTTAAAATAGATGAAACAGTGAAGAGATGATGATTACTAAATGATAGGAGACGTTGATAGGGCAACGTCAAAAAAATGACCGCCAAATGGCTCAAAACCTCTTAGTGAGTTAAATTCCCAGTGTCTGCTATTATAATGCCAGTGGACCCCATCAAAAGCCCCTTTCAACTTCCATCTTTCTCAATATTGATTGCTTCCTTCCATTTTTTCTCCATCTCAACAAAAAATTGGGCCAACATAATCTAAAAGTTCAGATAGCAAAATAATGTCAATTATAATTGAGAATTACTTATAGGGATAACAATATCAACGTTC
The DNA here is from genome assembly GCA_037074615.1 of Leucaena leucocephala. Lineage (NCBI taxonomy): Eukaryota > Viridiplantae > Streptophyta > Magnoliopsida > Fabales > Fabaceae > Leucaena > Leucaena leucocephala. Next base: position 7,859,977 of record CM073533.1, on the reverse strand, counting down.
TAAAAATTAGACTGATCATTTAACTATTTCAGATAGTAATACAACAATTAATAGTCTTATCATAGTTAAAGTAGTATCAATTGAATTATGATTAAAATAATATAATTAGATTAAAATATATAAATTTTTTTATATATAATCTCAAAAATAGTAATATTTAAATAAATATATTAATTGATAAATAAATTACACATTTATATATGAATCATACATAATTAATAAGTTGTTAGTTGATATGAAAAGTTACTTCTCTTTATAGAGAAGAGAATACAAATTTAAATTTCAATAAATATAAATCATTTGCGCTCTAAATCTTAAAAGGAGATTATACCATTGATCAAATAAAAAAATATATAAATCACATATAATTTAACAAAATAGAGTTACTAAAGTATAAATATGATGAAATGTTATTTTTTCTATTTAATTCAAAACAATATCGTTTTAAGGGAGATAATTATATAAAATTAAATTTAATTAATTTGTCTAAAACTTTTAATTGAACTAATCAAAATACCGATTCATCGATATGACCAATCAACCTAAGTTTAATTTTAATACCATACCCATTATTAACGCGAGTCTTGAACGAATATATGGTCCATGCTCAACAATAACTTTGCATCATAATAAATAATAAAATATCAACAGCTCAAATATAGTTTGAAAAGCGAACATGGATTGGTACATATAGGAAAAGCATAAGGTTTTGAATCCATTTTAAGAACATTAAAATCCCACACATAATGAGCATCTTCCTGTAAGGAGCGAGATTCCTTGATATTTAAGAGTAGTTGAGTAGAGTTTGGGATTCAATTTCAAACCTATTCAATGATTCTCAAGGTGGGTCTATATATATCGTCCACATCCTCTCTATGAGCTTAAACAATTTTTCCATAAAGGCATCACAAATTTTGTGTCTTACACTTTTTTTAATCCAAGAACAATTAGGTGAACTGGGTCGTCCAACCCATCAAAACCAAAGCATGCCTTCGGCTAAAAAAACTATTCTAGAGATAAATACAGATTATTGAAAAATATATTTTGATGATAACAACTATGAGATAGCACAAAGTTTTTTAATAATATTAAAAATATTCTTTGATAAGAAGTTAAGTCAAATAATTGATTAGATAATCAATTGATTGGTTATTCAATTAATTAAAAGGAAGCATTATGTGTTATGAAAAATTATCTATTAATCGATTAATTAATCAATTAATATTGAGAGATTATCTTGTGAAATTAAATTTAAAAGTCAATTAATAAATTTTTTTAACTAATAAGAATTTTAAAAAGGACTTTTCGCCAATTTCTTTATTTTTGTTTTCTTATATGGATACTGATATTTCTGAAGGGGAAAAAAACCAAATGTATCAAGGAACAATAATTGATATGATACTCATAAGATGTACAAGGGGGTAATATATAGCCTCAGTTCCCAAAGACCTAAGAAATAGGAATAAGAAGGTCAAAAACTGTTGTGTATTCACTGAGATGGGAACGAAATAAATGTGATAGGGTATATAAATAAAGAGAGTGTAAATAATTGAGTGGCCTGTGGGTAGAAATAAAGCAATGATGGCCAAAGCAATAGTAATTGATGGCTATAGTTTTATGGTCAAGAAGGACCTTCAATTCCTTCCCCACCCACCCCACATATATTTCTGATCACTCAAAAACCTGACACAAAAAATAAAAGGCCTAACAACTTCTTCAATTCAATTCAACTCAATTACGGTTTCACCTTTTTGAACACAAACCTTTTATGTATGACTCAACCATTTCTTGCACCTATATGGATTCTGGCTAAACTTATTACCTACTACATTTACACTCACTCACTCACACACAGACACACACACACATAAAAAGCCAAAATTAATTAATCTTACCTTTAGTTGGGAGTGAAGTGCAAATCAATATAAAAGGAAATCATGTGCTATGTAGAGTTAGACCGAAAAAAGTGATATAAAATATACTTTATTCAGTTCTTAATATAAGAGTTAGTTATTTTGTTAGTTAAATTAAATAAGCTAAATAAATAAATAAATAAATTATAATCAAATAAAATCTCTTAGAATAAATTTATATTATATACTCTTTAATCTATTCAAATTAGTCATTTATGTATTATATTAGTTATAATTATTTAATTTAACTAACTTCATTAATCTACTCAAAATATTAACTAATTTTTATATTAAAGATCAGGGGAGAGTAGTACACATACCTGCATTCATTCACTCATACAACAACCTCACATTTTGAAATAAGTCCAAGTTCCTTACAAGTGGGGCACAAATAGGAATATGGAACAAATTGGGAATAACTTGTAATATACCCCTTTGTTTGAAAAATGGTGGGAGTTGATGGATACAACAACCATCATTTTCCCACTAGAAGGTGTCAACCGTATTAATCACATAACATCGTTGTTAACAATTAAATATCTAAATAGATTGTTAACTATAAGTGTTTTATTCAATAATTTTGTTAACCGTTATTTTCAATTTTTAACTGTCACCTTTCAAAACACAGGCACAGCAAAACTGTTTCAAATATATGTGTCTGCGTGACTGCCAGTAGAAGAAAGGAACAGAGTCTACAAAACTGAAAGATAACAGTTTTCCTTTGCTCCTCCTCATCTCTCTCTCTTCCTCCATTAGTGTTATTTCTTGGGTAACAAAAACGGATTCAGATTGTGATATTCTATTTCATGCAAGTAAATCGATTACTTCAGCAGATTCAAAGCATGTCCATTTTTTCTACTCATTTAAACAAAACTTCTCTTCTCAATCGATACCACTTGAATTGAGTAAAGAAGGGGTTAATAATCTTCAAGTCTTGATTTGAGCCGCGGGAATGGAAGTTGTGCTAGCTAGAATTAAAGAGTTGCCTCTATCTAGAACCTAACAATACCTGAATTTAAATCATTTTACATCACCATATAATAATACCATATGGTTTTTGTGTGTGTGTGTGGAGCTATATATATATATATAGGACATGATGAAGCTGGCATATTATATTGGACTTCCCTCGAGTGAGATGCATATATGGGGTCTTCATCAGTTAATAATGAATGCATGCATGCATGCTCCAACTAATTATGATCCCTTATGATGGCAGCTTTTGTTTTATTAATATTTATATACATCACATTTACTATTGCCAGACTTCACACAGTGACTCTTTCTCTCTTTTTCTGTGTTTATTTGTACCATAGCTTGTTTCTGGTGCATGGCACTTCAGTGTCTTCAAACTGTGTTGCCACGTTTGAGCTCCTGCTTTCATATTACTGTCCCAATAAGGGCTTGTAAACTTTCCCTTTTCGGCATATACAAAAAAGAAATAATAAATTTTCTGCTAATACTCCTTCTTTTTATATATGTAATTAAAAAATTTATTTTAATTATATATATAAAACTCTAATCCATTTTATCTCCTAAATTATAATTTCTTCCTCAAACTACCATATTAATTATACATCTTAAGAGATTTTCAACCTTGAGTAGTTTTAATGGAATTGATCAAATAAGATATTTTAGAGAAAATTAACATAATTTTTTATAAATAATTAATTTAACTAATATTCTTAATTTCTATCAATTATTTATCTATTACTCTGATCCTCTATTTTATTTATAAGACACTTTCAGTATATTTCATCATAATAAAAAAAATCTTAAATTTAATCAACTCTACTTTAAAACTTATGTCTTTTTAACTTTATCCATATTTAATATACATTCTATCATAATAGTCCAAAGTGTATAAAAAAATTTATAATATGACTTATAGATATAACTAAAAGAAATATTATTTCTCTATCTTATAAATACCTTATAAATATATGACTACATCGAGGAGTAACATATTGAGAAGACAATTTATTGGGTTTAGCTAGTAAGTGAGCCTCATCATATGATACATATGAGCCCCCTGCTAGCTTCAGAGATATATAGTAATAGTATCGTATGTGATGAAAATATATACAGTCTTTCTTTGTATTCATATATGTATATATATATCATCAATGGTTTATGTCATTTAGCAGCTTTTCATCCCGCAATAAACACTCCATTATTAATTCTTGCTTTTCCTTTGTCTGGGTTTGTACTTGGTATTACATCACTATGTTCTTCACTTCGTACATATATGTACAATAATCATGTTTTGTAGTGTAATTCTACAGTACGTAGTAGCAAATTAAACTTGAGAATATGTATTTATATGATCAGAGAGTGCATGCATGATGAGATGGGACCAATAGACCTTCGTCGTACGTACTTAAACAAGAAGAAGAAGAAGAACAAATTAAATACTCTTCTGAAAGCATAGCCATATACATACCTACACGTACTATAATACTGTTAAATAGTGATAATTTGCAGATGAGAGCGCCCTATTTATTGATATATATATATATATATATATATATATATATATATATATCAGTGGAATATTTGATTAACGGCACCATGCATACAAGTTTCCCAATTATATTATAATGCCGCCCATTTAGTATGCTGCATGGCCATTATTGGCCAACTTCATTTGACTTTAAAATCCATCCTACTTAGCTTATTCTATAACCATGCACCGTTAACACATTACATTAATTAGTGGACCATGGGACACGCACACATGGTACAAGACAAGGAGGAGTGCAATGCAATCTACGCCTTACCAATCAACTTCAATATCCATATAAAAAGTACTAATTTTTATTTTTAATATAAGAGCGAGTTAGAATATTAAATTTGATCTATAAATAAGATATTGATATATTTTATATATGATATTTATTATTTTTCAAATTAATTTATTTAACTTATAAATTGATATAGAATCTAATATTATATGTGAATAATTTAGAAATATCATGACATATTTATTATATAATTAATTATTTTAATTTAATTAGTTTAATTAAATTATAAATTAACTATGTCTTATATTAATAACTATATGAAGTATCGTGTTTATAGACAATAAATAACACATATATAACTTATATTGATGTGAGTGATAAGAGGTTTTTATTATTAAACAAATAGTAGAGAGTTTGATTCAACACTTTTGTAAATGGACAAAATCTAAATGAAAATATATGTTCTTTTCTCTTTTTATCTCAAGGGAGATCGGTTTTTACCGTTGTTGTATGATAAGTATCATAGTGATATACATTATATTATTTGAAAATAAAATTAATATAATAATAAATGAAGATAAATATTATATTTATATAAAAAAAATAAATAATATAATTTATAAATAAAATAAAAAATTTCTTCTTTCCCGACTCTATTATCATTCGAGTAATGCACAATCTTATCATTATTTTGTGGAGAGCTACTTCAATTTTTAAAATTGTCCATTGTCAACTTTATAAATCTAAAATTTAAATAAAATATTGATGTTGTTATTATTATTTTTCCTTTTTATTTCAAAGAGGTGGGGCCTACATGGAATAGTGGGAAAATAAAGGACGGTTTGGAGGAAGAGAGGAATAAAATACGGAAAAGGAGGGACAAGCAGAGGGATAGTGGACGAAGCTTCAGTCTCAGAATGGAAAGTACAGTTATTTGCAACGAAGCCGGAGATCCCCGTAATAATAATAATAATAATAATAATAATATTCACAATTCATTCACAAAATTCAATGCATAGTCAATCTTATTTTTTTTCTCAAAATTTCAAAACAATTTCTCTGGTTTAATTTTCTTTTCTTCAAGGTTTAAATCAGAAAGGTCTCCTCATGAGATTTAAAAAAAATTATAAAAGGGTAAACTTAATAGTATGCAGTTGGGAGAACCAAGGTTATAAATGGACAACTCCCTCCTCTTTAAAATATAAGTTTTAAATAATTAATTTATATAATTTAAAAAAATAATTAAAATTGATTAAAAATAATAATATGTATTTTTTTTTAAAATACTCTTTTTTATGGAGTGAGGGAGTGAGAGGGAGAGTGAGTGAACAAAGATATAATAGAGAATGAATAGAAAAAAAAATTAAAGAGATATATAATTAATTAAAAATAAATATAAAAAATATATTAAATCTAATTGATGCTTATAAAAAAAACAACACACCTTTAAAAATTTGAAGCTTATATTTTAAACTCGAGAGGAGCATTGATGAATATTTCAATTGAAGATAATAAAAGTCTCGTATATAAATTTAATTATAATTAAAATAAATAAAAATATTTAGATAAAAATAATATTAATTTATAAATAAATAGAACATTTATATATAAATTATACATGATACAACAAAACATAGTTATTAAATTAAAATTATAACGAATTGTTACTCTTTTAATTTAAAATAGCATTATTTATAGTTCAAAAAGAAAAAATATATAAAATTTAATTCAATTAAGTTATCCAAATCTTTTAGCAAATATTGTTTTATTAGTCTAATCAAACGGCTTAGATTGGGTTTTAATATTATATTTAAATTAAGATAGAAAAATCATATTAAAAAATTATTTTTAATTAGATTTAATAATAGCTAAATTTGACTAAATATACTGGTTTATTGACATAAATTTGACTCATGGGAGTTTTTTTTTTGTTTGGGTTTAAAATTTGATAATTTGCAAAGGACGGGAGACGGGGATTCAAAGGGAGGGTAACAAATAGGGTACGAAGTGGACCTACAATGAATTAATTAGAAGGCAGTACCTTCTTTCAATGCTGTTTCAGAGTCTCCCACTCACTGCCATTGGGCCTCACTTCATCTTATCTCTATCTATTTTTCCACTTCGGGACTTTGACTTGACCCTTCTCTTTTACATATATTTATTATTATATAATTTAAAATTATCAATATAAAATTTAGAATAGTTGATAGATTAGCAACCCTCTCCAGCCATGAGTTTGAGAGATATTGTTTATACTTATAAGAAAAACATAATTTAAAATTAAAAATATTCAATTGATAAATAATTAATTTATAATTTATAAGATAATAAATTTAAATTTTATTATCAATATGATAATTTTATTAATAAATAATTAAAAAGTATATCCTAATTTTAGTGAGTATTGAGGTTTAAATCACATAAATTTTTATAAAAAAAATTAAAAATTTTCATATGAGATATTATTTTATTTCTAAATCACTAAAAAAAAATTCTCGCCTATCAAAAATCAGCTAATATTCTATTACAATGTGCTTTTTTCACATCCTTTTAACTTATAAAAAAATATTGAAAGATCTCCCATTTAAATTTTTATTACTTGAAAATAACTAAAAGTTGTCTAAGGATTAATATGTGCAACTCTCTTTCAAAATTAGCTGCAGATTTTTGGTTTGTTTTGTATTTGAAATAAAATATACCCTTTTTATATATAGGGCTAGTTTGACTTTTTAAAAAGAGTTTATATAAAAAAAATAATTTTTAGACAATTTTTATAAAAAAAATTTTAAAAAAGAATTTATAGAAAAAAGTAACTTTAAATAAATGAGTATTTTGATAGTTATTATTAAAAAAATTTTTATAATTAATAAATTATCAAAAAATACATAAGATAAAAAAATAATTCCCTCTTCTTCTTTTCTTTTCCTCCCTCTTTTCTCCTATTCTTTCTTGCTACAAGGAAGTTGTTGCATCAAAGATCATTGTAATAGGAGATCAGACGATAGAAAAAGAAGTAGTAATAGCAATAGACTAACAATGACATAGACCACAGCCTCCCACCGAGACAACGAGGACTCTTCTCCCTTCTAGCGACGTCTGCTTTTTCCTCTGATGATGATGACTCTCCTCCCTCCCAGTAACGACAGAAATAATGATGACATAAATGGTGATAAAAAAGGAGAGAAATAAGAGAAAAGAAGGAGAATATTATAAAAATTATGAGTAAAATAATAATTAAATAGTTTATAATTTTTTATAATTTTATAAGATATTCTTAATAATTTATTTAAAATTATGGTTTAGTTTAAATTTTTTTTTGAATAAATATGACTATTTATTTTAATTTTTTTTAAATTAAAGTTTGACACAAATTTTTTTTAAAACTTTAATTTTAATAGAATCCAAATAAGTATATAGTTACAAATATATTATTAAAAATATATTATATACAGGTAAAAAAATTTATACTTACTAAATATAAATTGCATCCATTCAAGAATCTAGTGCTTAAACAAAATTCAAGGGCTTTTAGATAATGAAAGTTTTAGTGGGACATTTTTTTTTCAGAAATTTTCTTTAGATTATTTCATTTCATTTAAAAATATCATTCATAAAATATAAATGTGCTTAAAATATAATTGATTTTAGTCTTGGTTTATTATTCTATAAATATAGTATGGCATTTTAAAATGTGAAAAATCTTAAATGATCAATTATTTTAAATTTTATATACAATATTAGGAAAGATTAGGTAGCCACCTAGGACTAGGCATCATTTTCCTGCAAGGTAATTTCTCAAAGTTTGTACTTATTTTCATAACATTTAAATCTTGTCAGGATACAAAAAGAAATAGTAAGAACAGTAAAAATAAAGATTCATAAAAGGAAGGTTAATAATTTGAGACATAACTCCTGTAAGTTCAATCGTTACTGCTTATAATGAGCTCTTGATGTTCAACGTATTTAATTTCCTTTCAAGAAAAATTGTATAAAACCAAATAAAATGGGTAATTTTTTTTTCAAGTGTTAATAAAATAAACTAACTAAGTTTCATATAATTTTCTACTAACTAAGTTTCGTATAATTTTCTCTCACATAGTTAATATAAAATTTAGTTATTTAATTTAGATAAAATAAATAAATTAATTAATTATAATAAAATTATAAACTTTAAAATAAATTTATATTATATATTTTTTAATCTATTTAAAATAGTCAATTAATTTTTATATTAATTATAATTAATTTTATTAATCTATAAAAAAATCTACTAATTGTGACTCAGACAATCCATATAGTTTTTATATTTTATATTAAAAGTTGATTAAAAAAATACATAAAAAAAATACCCTTTATACTAGAAGATGTATATTGAAGTTGACCCAACAAAATAACGAGTAGGGAAGGAGGAGCGGGCAGTGATCAATACCCGCACAAAAAGTGGTGGTGGGACGTCCGCCGTCGACAGAGGCGGCGCCGTACATTAAAAGAAAGCTATGACACTTGCCGCCTTAACAAATGCAGAGGACATATTCACATTATGTATTTATTAAAAATTGAATCACTTAAATTTGATAATTTAAAATTAAAGATGCTCAAAAATAGAAATTGCTGTCTTCTATTTTTTTTTATAAAAAATATTATCTCAATATACTCCTATATATAAATAACTATTTAAATTTATTTAAGAATATATTTTTTTATTCTTTACACTCTAATTAATTATATATCTCTCTTCTATTTATTTTTTAATTTATTTTTTTATTTATAATATTTCACCTATCATCTTCATAAATAATGATATAATAAAAAAATAAATTATGTGTTTAATATATTTATTATTTTAAATTAATTTTAATTAATATTTTGATTCATGAAATTTAGATAATTGTTACTTGTAAAAATGATAAGAGGGAGTATTATCTAAAGGTAACTATACTTTTGAATGAGTGCAATATAACTCATTTTTAATAAGTAAAATTATTTTATAGGTATATATAATATATTTTTAATTATATATAAATATTTTATATTTTATTTAGGATGTACCAACTTATGTTCAACTCTTATTAAGAGTTAGAGAAGGATATCTTGCTGGCAATCACTTTTCAGAGGCTCTTAAATATTTAATGATACACTGATTCGTGTCAATCAGTTCTCTATTTTTAACATCTCCCACATTTCACTCCCCAATTTACCATGCAGATACTATTTTCATTTTCTTTTCTTTTCTTTTTTTTTTGTTTAATTATATATATATATTATACACTTAATAAAATTATGTTAGGACTTGAAAATGTAATATTAAGAATGCTAACCATTAATAGGATGAGTTTATGTGTTCATTGCAACAAATGGAATTTTTTAAGTCATGTACATCTATTTTAGATAGTTTACATTGAATTCTTCATTGATGATTTTGTAATCCAGAGACATAATAGCTCTAATATAAATAAAAGACTATGGATTTCATCTTATTGATAAACATATGCTATTGACACTTACTCCTTTAAATTTGACCCAAAAAAAAAAAAGATTGAAAGCCTTGAATTTATTATTTTAAATAATTAATGATAATGAAAAGATTATTTTTATTTTATATTTTTTGTATTAGAAATTAAAAAAAATGTTAAAAATATAAGAACAAAAATAACATTGAATTTGAAGTATGGAGTTTTAATCTCCGATTTAGTGCCAATTACAATATAATCAGTACCTATATTTATGAGTTTAACTAATAAAAAAATGAGATATATAATTATTTAGAATATATTTGATTTATAGGAAGTACTATTTTAGGTGCCTATTTACGCTTGAAGGTAGTAGATAGCTCATCCTGCTACACATTAATATCAATATATACAAAAATAGTATCAATAAATATTAGTAGATATAATGTGTAGCAGGATGAGCTATCTACTACCTTCAATAGTATTAGGTAGATAGCAGAATGAGCTATCTAATATTTATTGATACTAATGTGTAGCAGGATGAGCTATCTACTAATATCTACACATCCTGCTACACATTGAATATTAGGTAAAGTTAACTTTTTTAAAAAAATATATATACAAAAAAAAAGTACCCACATTCAACCCATAAACTAAATGCATATATTCACTTTAGTCATAATTATTAAAATTAAATGAGAGGTTTAATTTGACTCTAGTTATAAAATTCTAATATATTTTATTTTATAAATATATTTTTTAAAATATTTTTATATAATTATATATATTAAAAAAATTTCTATTAAATATAGTATAAAATATATATGATTAGAGGATATATTTTTAAAAAATTAACACATAATTATTATAAATAAATAATTTTATTAATTTATTTAAATTAATTAAATAAATATTATATTAAAAATAAAAGGTGGTTTATGTTTTTGAAGGAAGCCCTCCTCCCTAATGAAAGACCACTTATGTCTCAAATTTTGTATAAGCATTAGATCCCTAATATTTATTTTTTTATCTTTATTAGGCTTTAACCTATTTTTATTAGAAGAAAAGATTATTGGCAATGCCCTTATTAGTTATTAGTGCTTAGTTTGTTTGATGGGAAAGGAGAAAATTTTTTCATATACAAATTCAGATATGTAATATTTACTATATCACTATTATTTATTTTGAAATGTAATCATAATAATGATCATGATAACGATTGAATATTGTAATATTTCAGTGAATATTAAGATGTATAATTTGCTAATAAAAAATATAAGAAATAATTAAATTAATAATAAATTTAATAAATGAAAAAGGTCAGAATTAAGGAGATGGGGGAGACAATAGAATCCGGAGAGATATGATGTGAAAGAAGTGACCAAAATTTAGAGAGAGGAGAGCTGAATCCATAAGCAGCGGTCCTAAGGCCACCAACCTTATTTATAGCCCTAATAATTCCAAGCAACTAGCCTGTCCTTCCTTCATCCATGTTTAATGTTTTTTTTCTTTAAAAATTAAATGTTTCGTGTTAGATGGGACATTTTTAAATATTTCTTTTAAAAAGCCATCACTCATAAAACTCAAATAAAAAAAATAAATATAACCATATTTTAAAAAAGTTATTAGCGACGGGAGGTTAAGGGTGTGTTTGGATTAACTTTTAGAGAATAGATTTTAGGAAGAATAAATTTTGGAGAATAGATTATAAGAAGAATAGATTCTGGAGAATAGATTTTGAGAAGAATAGATTTTGGAGAATAGATTTTGAGAAGAATAGATTATGGGAAGAATAGATTTTGAAAATAGAGATATTTGGATGATTAGTAGTAGAATCACTTTTTATATTAATAAATTAATAAAAAGGGTATGATTTGATAAAGTATGAGAGAGGAGAGAGGGTAGAGAATAAATATGAGAGAGGAGAGAGAAGAAATAGGAGAGAGGAGAGAGTATAGAGAAGAGAGAGAAAAGAGGAGATAGTGTGAAGAAGAGAGATGAGAGATGAGAGAGAGTATAAGAAAAAAGTAGGGGTAAAATAGTAATTGGATAATCTATAAGCTCTTTTACAGTTCCAAAATCTATTTTCAGTAGCTTATTCAAAACCATGGTTTCAAACCGAGGTTTTGCCTAAAATCAATTCTGGACAAAAATGGCTGTTTGGCACAAATTTTTTCAAACCAAGATTTTGGCCAGAATTAATTCCTAAAAGCTACATCCAAATAGACACTAAGTCTAAATATCTTATGTGTGTGTTCGAGAACCCATAAAACTTAAGTTTAAATAAAATTTAAAATTTTTTAAAATAAATAATTACATTTATTTAAATAATTTTTTTAATTAAATTATAGTTTAAAATTAAAGTTTTATATAAATTAATTAGAGTATCTTATAGAATAGTAAAAGAACTTATGAACTAACCAATTACTATATTACCCATATTTTTTATATACTCTCTCACTTTTTTATACCTTCTCTCCTCTTATATCTTATTTCTTCTCATTTAATACTCATACCCTTTTCATAATTTATCAATAATAAAAATATTTATAGAAATAACTTTCTAAACACTCATTTATTTAAAACTACTTTTTTTTCATAATTTTTTCTCTAAAAACCTTTTTTTATAAGCTACCCAAAAGCCAGCTTTCTTCATAAACCTATTTTTAAAATCCAATCCAAATGAGCCCCTAGTATAAGTGGTAAATTATTCACAATATAATAAATTAATATTTAAATTTTTATTAAAAGATATATATATTTAATACCTAATAATATCTCTAATAGAAAAATACTTATATTTAATAAAAGGGTAGTTTATTTATTTATTTTTGTTGTCTACCCGATTCATCAGAATTTTATTCCAATTATATCTGGATCTGATTTACATCGAGCACCTGGCTATAGTGGGTGAGTCTCACAACGAGAATTTTATATATATCTCAAACTCTAACTTGAGACCTCGTTTAAGTGATACCGAATCGCTTACCAGTCATACCAACCTCCGTTGATAAAAGGGTAATTTACTTTATTTTAATTTTTTTGGTTACCTACCCGATTCACTGGGGATTTGCCCTGACTATATCCAGATCTAACCTGCATCGCGTACCTAACTATAGTGAGTGAGTCTCTCAATGGAAATTTTTTGTATATACCAAGGCTTAAATTTAAAATCTCATTTAAGTGATATTGAGTCGTTTATTACTTGAATCAACTCTGTTGGTGGGTAAGTTTTTGAGATGATACAAGGCCAGTGACCAGCCCATTGGGTCAGACGAAGAAGCCCATCAAGAAGTATGGTATAGCTAAGACCATTGGACAAAACCCATAGGTTTTTTTCTTCTGTTCCATGAAGAGAGCTTGAACAAGGCACATGGATTAAGATTTAGAGTTTTGATTAATTTTTGGATAAAGCCCTTCAATAAGCCTTCGGGATTTTCAAGGGATTTTCAAGGTAAATTCATCTATTATAATTAGATATATAACTAATATCATATTTAAATATAGTAGGAACAAAAATCTAATAAATTAGGTAAATAACAAAAAAAAAATATCAAACTACGCATGACTATAAAAAAAAACATCACTAATATGTTTCATCTAAACCATGCCCTCCATGCCAATGAACATTAGTCCAATTAGTAAAGAATTAATTTATAATTAACAAAATTATAAATTTAAATTCTATTATTGATATAAAAATTTTATCACTAAGCAATTTATTAATATTTTTATAGACTCTTTTTAATTGAAAAATATATATTAGTCCTAATGAGCTTCTAAAACCTAATTTTTCTAAATTTTTATATATAAAAAAGAAAAATATTCTCTTCAACCTATAATAATTTATTTTAATTATAAATATAAAATTTTAATTCATTTTCTCTTTTAAGTTTATAAGTTTTTCTCTAAACTCTTGATATTGATTATATATATGAAGGAAGTTTTCTATAAAAAGCTAATTTACTAAGATAAATTATTAAAAATGGAACTTTAAGGAAACTAATAAACATTTTTTATAAATAATTAAACTAATTTTTTAATTTTTATATATTAGTTATCTAACTCTTATACTAAAAATTTTTAGAAAATACTTAATGAGATAAAAATGAAGAAAAAGCCATGCCAAAACAGAGTTGCAGAAGCATATAATCTGGCCGCTGCATTCTTTATTTAACAAAACATCGTAATCTAGAAGATCATTTTCAGAAAACATCCAAGTTCTCACTAAAACAAATGACAAAATCAGATACTCTCCTCAACTCCTAAAAACTATAAGCCCCCGAGAGTCCTATTGCAACTGAATCTTAGCCATGTACAGAATCAGCGCCAACATCCAAAGGAAGCTTCCTTGTACAATCGAGCTAGCTGATAAACATCAACAACAAAGAATATGAAACTACCGTGTGCATAATAAGGTCCTAAAGAAAATTGCAGCATGTTATAATAGTTTCCAGAACAGTTTATGATGATAGCTTTGCAAACTTCAAACTAGTTAGGGTTAATATTAGAAGGTAAAAAGCCTTAGGGGATTAAAATCTACAAGATCTAAATGATTTCAAAATGATAAATGCACCACACATCTGTCAAGAAAATCAAGAAACATCAAATTACTAATTTAATTACTCAAGTTTTGACTACAAAATCATAGTTCAGCAGAAAAAAAGAGAAAAAAAAAAAGCATATGATTCTTTACATAAGAATAGAAAACAATTTGCATTTAGAAAAACTTAAATGCAGAATCAGTTGTTCAGATTTGATCCTTACTGTTGTTACTGCTGTCCTGCAATGCTGGTGGTGGAGCACTTGTTGATGAGTTTGTCAATGATAATCCTAGGTCCTTGCAATCCATGCCAAGAGCACCTTCAAATCCAAATTTCAAGGCTCAAAATAAGCTTGTCTATCTTATGTAGGGCAAAATGTGAGAATAGAGAAGAAAGTTTTCCCTTTAATCAATCATAAATCTCAAGCTGATATAAAACTAAACAGAGTGTATATTTGTAATCTTACATTCTTTGAAGCAAGGGAAGGCAGTAATGTTCATAAGATTGTAAAAGCCAGAATCACAGACACAACTGTAGGAGAACATAGATGTCTTGTTGCATGATCCGCCTCCACAATCAACCCAATGACAAACTACATAATCATATGAGGAAAATTTTATACAACAAAAACATAAAATAAAACAGAAAAAATGAGATCCATTAGCTACATCTGTCAATTACCATCCAATATTGATGATCGAGTGGCATTTTTTGCTTTCTCTTGAGCAGGGGAAGGTGCACTGGAGCAAGAGGTTTCAAGACTACCTACAAAGCATATCATACAAATCTGTCAGCAACCCAGAAAAAAAAAAAAACTGCACAGAAAGATTGTCAAGCACATTCAAGAACTATATCATAATCAATCAAAATTCACACGTTAATTTTTCATTGTACGTTAATTTGAAATTGCTCCTAAATATTTTCTGACGCTGCAATACCAACATCACTCTTTTCCTTTATTAGCAGGTCTGTGCAGATTCCCCTAGTTAAAAGTAATATATCAGTGCGTCCGTTTATTAGAAGGTTAGTTCAGGTTCCACTATTCAAAAGTAAATGAAATACACAGATTGAAGCATTGTGCCCGCAGCATAGATAGACAGGTAGACCTGAATGCTTCCTGAAACTGAAAGATCAACATCACTCTTTTTGTAGATAGGCATGTTTGTTACTTTATTAAGATTCCACTTATCAAAAAACAAATGAAACACACATTTCTAATATTTTGCCATAGAATTTAGTTCTCTACTTTAGGAGATCCATGAGCAATTTGCAATCTCATCAGCCTGAAATCGTAGCTGCCGAACTCCTCTTGTTTATAATTTTATATGGGACCACACTGTCTTTGGAATCGAGTCCAAAATTACTTAGAATTTAGAACGCCTCTAGTTTAGAATCTTATGCTTAGATCCTACTTCAATATCTCAATCAAGAGATCACAAATTCACACTTTAACAGGCACCTACCATGTGAAGGCAATCTCTTAGTTACTAGCAAGAAATGAATTTTATCTTCGTAGTTTCAAATTATTTGTCTTCCTACCTTCCTTTGTTGAAAGTCAATTGCTTCAAGTTTTATGTGATTTAGACAGTTGCACAAAAGTTTGACCAAATACCTTGACTTTTTTAAACACATGCAGCCAAAATAAACACAGTAACTAGTTAAATAATGTTTCCAGACATTACTTAACAAATAATTTTATAGAAGAAGCAGTGTGACGACAAAAAATAGAACACTTTAACATTTATTTAAGGGAGAGAAAGATCTTACAATTGGGAATTATGCAGGGAAGAAACGTTAACTTGTCGTCGTCAGAAAAACGAGTTTGTTTCCAACCTGGATCACACTCGCATTCGTAAAGAGAGCTATTGCCCAAAGACTTGCAAATACCTTTTCCACATTGAGCTTCTTTGCAAATATCCTCTGATAATCATCAATTCACGTTTAGAATAGAAGAACAGTATGAGAAGATTCTTTAGATTTTTAAGCTATAAATCATATGAAAACAAAGAAACAAGAAAATAACTCAACAGGTAAACAGTCGAGAAATCTCAAACCAAGAAATTAAAATCGACAGAGACTCCCAATAAGAAAATCCATAAAAACAGATCATATAAATCAAGATTGAAAAGTTTGCTCAAAACAAATCAAGATTCAAAAGATAGACAATGAAGCAGCAAGAGATACAACTGTGAGGGAAAGAGTCACAAACCGGCTATGGGAGAGAACAGAGGAGGCAAGAAATCAAAGGAAGCAGTCAGAGGTTGCAGAAGAAGAAATGACAGAGAAGCAACGACACATGGAATTAGAAAGGCCATCTCTAACTCACACCGAAGGAGAAAAAAATGAAGAGATAGGGTATATTCAAAAAGTATTTAAATTGACTTGCGGGGAAGTTTCAAAAAAAGGGGCCTCTGAGGATCAATGAATCCGAAATTATGGTGAAACGTGGCTCAGCAAGAAAAGAGGGTAAATGGGCACAGTGTGGTCGTTGGAAGTTGGAGTCTTGACCGCAATCTGAACCAAGTTGATCTGACCAGTTATGCAAATCCACGTAATAACAGAATAGAATTACTAAGTTTGATCTTTGAAGTTACTCCAACACACTACTCATCTGCCTATTTACTAATTCAGGCCGAGTTCCTTTTTTTTGCCCGCTTCCAAACCAATACTAGTATATACTAATTTGATTATATTTAATATTCAAATCAACCCCATAACTGTCATAAAAAAATATGATTGAGTTTGATCCTCACCTTAATTGCCACCAGCCGGCCCGCCAATATGAGCCGTTGGATCCAAACCATGGCCGTCCAAATCCCATGTGGAGTGTTTTTCTTGGCCAGTATCTATCCCATGGGTGAATGTTGACAAATATGGTTGATCACTTGATTGCGTCATTTTGTCGAACACGTAGAGTCCCATCCCATGGAACACGAAGTACAGATTCCCTTAGTAGGACGCTGTTTTCTTTGTTTATATATCTGAAAATTGTTAGGCAAGAGGGGAAAATGATCTTAGGCGCCGACCCTACCCGAGTAAATGAAGTTGACGAACGAAGATTAGGGATTTCGGTGGATGTGGAATTCCCCATTGCTAATTGCGAATTGCGATTTCAATCTCTATCTTTAGCCATATCTCATCATAATTACTTCAAGACTTTATAGAGGCAATTGAATTACCATATTTCTTTTTCTTTGGGCGTCAGTGACATAATAACGACACTTGATAGTTCACATGAATTCATGAGCTTTGGAAACCAAACTCCTTGAAAAGTCAATTGGAAGCACTTCAGTTTCTGTATTATTCGTATTCGTCGTCGATCGCCATATATACGACGGAGCCTACCAGATTCAGAAACTTTGATTCAACAGTCACTCTCTCTGTGTGGCTCTGATTTTCAATGCGCACTTGACATTTTGTAATCTTTCATGATATTTTCAATAAACTTTTTTTTTTAATTTGTCCTAACTTTTTCTTGGGTTCCACTTTTTTTTTTTGGGGGGGATAATATCAAGAAAATTATATACTTTTGCAATTTAGTTTATTTTATTAAAATGTTTTTCAATATTTTATTAATATAACTAATTTTACATTATTTTTGCATATTGAACGATGTAGATTTTATACTAACAAAACAATAAAATTTTATTGTAAATTTGATTAACATTCAAAACTACCTACCCCATCATTTACATTATAAACTACCCCCAATAAAACTCTTAATAATTAATAAAGATAATTTTAGGAACAAATTATAAATTTACGAGATAGAGTAAATTTTTTATCTAAAAAAATAAAATGAATTAAGACTTTATATTTAGTTTTAAAATAAATCTTTTCATTACTTTTTCTTTTTGTAATGCATAACTATCTTCCTATTAGAGACAATTATATTTAAAATATTATTAAATATTAATATAGGTATCTCTTTTAATAAAAATTTAAATTTAAATTTATTATATTATAATAAATTAATTTTTTTCGTTAGACTGGAATTGCTTTACTTGGCCGATGAAACTGTAAACCAATACTGATAGGCTATTTGATGTTGTATTCAATAGATTGGCTACTGTAATTTTATTGTCATCAATCTACCTGACAATTTTTATTTTTTAATTATAGTTTTTGTCAATTTTTAAAATATAATTTTATTATTAGCAATTTTTATCTTAAAAGCATCTTCCAAAAAATATAGTATTTAATTTTTTTAAAGTAATATAATACACAAATATTTTATTTACTTGTGAGTTAATATATTTTTATTTAAATATTATATTTTTAAAATTATAAATATTACTCATTTACTAGTGGATTCTTTTCCTTCGTTGTGTTCCTTATCCCCAAAACTCTAGAGCTAGCCTTCTTCATTTCCTCCACCGTCATCCACACACCGTTGCGCACAAAGGGGCGGTTTGTGCCCTCACAGAAGAGAGGATTTCACTCTAACGAGAGGAGAGAATTTTGAAACCATAGTTATTTAAATGCAAAAGTGACACTGATTTTTGAAGTTGTGCAAAGCAAAACATAATAGCTGTACTTGTTTTCCAACTCAAAATAATTAAATATCAACCACAATACTAGAAGGTCAGCGTCTATATTTCATCCCAAAAGAACAAGATAGAACAAGAGGGAGTAAGATGAATGAATCATTTCATTCATTAGCAAAAAAAAGTTCTATAAAAAACAACTGATATGCTATCCGTAATACAATCATTATTTACATGAATAAATTTGGGATTTAAGAGAGGCCTTTCCCTCATGGAAATAACAAGCAAGGATTTTTTCCTATAATGATTTCAATCATACAGTGGCAATCTGATAGACAAAAAATAGAATACTGTGACATGAACTCTCACAAGAATGACAACTTGCATTTCACTTTGTGTGCTTTTTCCTTCCCATACGAAAGTTTGGCAAAAATCTTGTTATATAATATGGGAAACCAAAGAATCTAACAAAATTTTGACAATCTTTCTTCCCTTCTGATTTATCTGCCTGTGAACTCAAGTGGCCCAAATAAGTTTTCCCCTCATATACGTAAGAAAGCTGCTGCCACAGAAGAACACCCAGTCCGATTTGCACCGAAAAGCTCGCGACAAACAGATAGACAAGAGCAAGTCCCCTTGTGGGTAGCAGCATAACAGTTCTGAGGAGAGCAGAAATAATTTCATTCATGGCTCTCCAAAACACATCTCTTCTGGTAATCCCTTTGACGCCCCCAAGAGAGGAGTATTTCACAGACGGCCATATAAGATAGCTTGCATATGCAGACATGATTGAAACATAGAGTGTACTGACCACAGCTGAAATGAGGAAGGAAATGAAGTCACGGTGATTAGCTGCACCGACACAGTTCCCAATCTGCGAAAGGTTACAAAACCAATTAATACTTATAGCCTTCAAATCATTCCTCCTCATAAAGAAAACTTGAAGCCTAGCCATGGCGTTATGGATAATAGAATGAATACACAAAGCATCCACTTCACTGGAGTCGATAGGCAATGATTAAGGCCAAAAATCAAACACCAATTTGTAAAGCAGAAAAGGAAGAGATATCTACGTGCTAAGTACAGAACTATTTCCAGCTGTGTTGGACACGCAGAACATCACTTCCATGACGTGATAACACGTGTGCAACAAGCATATGGAATAATTCAATTTAACATCTCTATTTTAGCAGATTTCATTAAAAAAATTTATAGGCTGGGCACTTTAAATATACTCGTACTGATTTGGCTTTTTCTTTGAATATACATGTATACACACTAATTTTGCAAAACAGTCACATGACGTTCTTGTGATTGTCTTAAGTATTTCAAAATTTAGGAAAATTCAAGTTTGCTATGATGGAAAAGGTGTCATTCCAGAAAAGAGCATGCACATAGTATTTCTAAGTTCAGAAAACTTGAGGTTGTTATGTATGGAAAAGATGTCATTTCAGAAAAAACTATGCATAAATTGTTTGCAGAATCCTTTATGCAAGGGTGAATCCGTTTTGGCCATAAAAAAACAGCAAAGGTGATTCTTTGGGTGGCAAGTTAAGATATTAAACAGTCTCTTGTTAAAAGTGTTGTTGGAAAAGGTAGCCAAAAGTTTTTCCTCTCAGTTGTAGATCTTTCCCCGAAAAATTGAGAGCTGAAATTTGATAACCGATCAAATGAGGTTTCTGTTGAATTCATGTGAACTAATTATAGTTTCCTTATATTCTTCTCTAATATAAGTACTGTTTTCTTAGCAATAAAACACACCAAAAATCATTCTCTTTACTTTCTGAAATCAGCACTCTGACAAAACCATATTCTTGCTTATCAAAATCACTAGTTCTCCCATGTCCTTGACTCCTTTAACTCACCCTAGTACTCAAAATCCTTGTTCTGCTGAGTCCTAAATTCAGTAAGTAAAAATACTCACAATAACATTTATACTTACAAAGGGGCAATGATGATCCATGTCCAGAATACACTTTTCACATGAACGGCAATGATGAGTTCCAGGTGCCTTTGGTTTCGAGCAGTACTGACAGAAAGTGTAGTTTTCAAGGTCCCCTCTCCCAACAGTAGGGTAGCTTCCCCACAATATATTTGGGGGTGTGCCTGCACACTTAAATGCTGCCAGGCTGAAAAAGGCAAGGGTGGATATGGACAAGATTGCTGTTATAATGCAGTGGGTAATCCCAAAAAGACTGAACGAAAGGACAAAGGGATAAACCGCCCATACACCTCCAACTGCATCAGAAACCAAAAGAAAATTATAACAAGTACATAATAGTACGCTCAAGATTGAATTTTTGGAGAGCAAGTGTTGAAAGTATTCATATTCGTTACTATAAGATAGTTATCTCCATCTAGAGTAGATAACAGAAAAATACATTTACTCAAGAACCTGACACATTATCTAGTGGACCACGACATTGGCATACTGATACAAGTATGGCACCTCCTATCATTCAAGTTATTATTGCATCCTGACAGATGTATCTAATACAACAATAACACCAATAAGCTAGCTTGCTTAAGCATCTATATTGAGATATTCTTCAAGGAGGCACACAAATATGTTTGGCCACCGAAAACAAAGTTGTCACATGCAAGTGTGGCATCAGAACTGTTTTAAACTAGAGTACATGGCACAGGGTTAATTCACCCCCTTCCAAATCTTGAATCAATGTTGCCTAATAATCCATGATGTGTTACGGTACAGAGTGCATCACTTTATATAATTAGCAATACTAAGGGATATACTTAGTTGATACAATTTGGATCACTTTAATCCATATGCTTATGATATCATAATTGATATATCAATATATAACATACAATCTATAGGAAGCCCATTATTCATAAGTCATGAATTTTATGATTCACCTTACACTCTGTGTGAGCAGAGAACCCATTATCTAGTTATTTTAAAACTTAAAGTAAAACATATTCCATACCCACTCAGCAAAACATATTATGAATTAGGTAAAATGCATCAGACAGAGTATTTTTCTTTTGCAAATGCCTTTGATCTTCTCCTGTACCTTCAAAATATCCCCTTTTCAACAAGCACTTTTAGACACATTCAATCAAATAAAATTAAAGGAAGCAGAACTAAATCATGGCTAGTCAGAACATATTCATCGAGATATAACAAATAATCTTTTATTACAATTTCCGTTCACTAGAACTCCAGTACGTCAATACTTTCCTAATGAGGTGGAGCATTTGTTCAACCACTACTATTGGTGCATCACCAATTTGGTTAGAACAATTTCCCTGCTGATTCAACCAGCTGTAAAAGTGGGGAGAACTCAACTTCAAGACACACCTTTTGCTCCTTAAGATAATTATCCCTGCAACATTAACTGATCTCTAACAAAGAACCAACGCCCCATTTTAATTTTCTCGATATAACTTCTGAAAGGAAAAGGAAATTCATTCCACTGGACAAGCATTTAATAACAAGTTGTCAAGAACAAATATGTATGAAAAGTGGGGAGGGGATAAATTTTGGGCAGAACCAGGGATGAATAAGAAGTCTGATCAAACAGGATAACAAAACATAGAAGGAAAACTGCACCAGCAACTACAGTGGCTTACATATCACAAAGAGCATAAACATGATGACAATAGGAACAACACATCGATCACGAACTCTTCTCCATTTAAAGCACTTGTTGTCATGTTTTTGTTTGTTTAGATTTGTTATGGCCCCGCACCAGGCACATTTGAAAGCAGACGTAAAAGATGGAAGTAGTAGGCGCAGTCCACAGCCCCAGCAAGTTGTCTCATAATTGTCCGTAACCGCAGTTACATATTGCTCCTAAATGTGACTTTTATATGAGCAACCAAGGAAGCTACAAAATTTTCAAACTGTAAAAAATGGCAAGCAATAACATACATGAAGTTATCTATGTGCTATAAAAGACTGAATTATAATGGGTATATAATAAATTACACAAGAATCCAAAACAATATTATTTTCAACTTTTGTTTTTCAAGAAATAGCAAATGAAAGATCACAAACAAAGCATACTTTTATTTTGTTAACTTCAGTTAAAAATTTCTTTTCCTTCTTGATAATAATGCACAAACCACTAAGCACAACTCAATCTCTAAAAGCAATCATGATTAAACCCCGAGATATATCTTCTCAGAAGATTTAGTTCTATTCAAATTCAATTCTCCTTTATTGATTAACTAAAAACTGTAGTGTCCTCAACTAGCAACGTTTGAACTAAGATAGTGAAATCCCAATTTTTAAGTTCACTGATAAACATGTAAAAGAAAGCTATGTTACCATGGCGGCCACTAGTAATTTTGTCATGTAAGAAGCCATTGTAACTTTATTCATAATATTACACAGAAAATTATATACACTTCATTTATCTTTTATCTTTAAGAAACATAATTCTATGTATTCTGAAGTTTCTAGCTATTTTCATTCGACTTTCTTTCAACTGCAAATCTAACACGCTTCGAACGTGAATCTGCAAAGGCACACATGTCCGACTGCAATTTTTACATATACTATTCTGACCTTTAAAATGTAGCATTCCTAGCGAAAAGCATGTAAAAATCAGCTATTTGTTTCCTTGTGAAGAAAAGAAAAATAGAATAAAACTGGTTTGGATTCTACTATGAAACTGAGCTAGTTTCAAAACCCAAGCTTATTACTTTGGATACTAAAAATTCCAAAAATCCGCCACATCAACCCACTAAATTCAAAGAATTTATAACCGCAAGCAACCAAAGGGTACTCATTCCTCAGAAGCAATTCTATAAACACTTAAATAAAAGAAAACAATGTGATGGCGGGAGCATTACACTACGAGATGATGCGAATTATAGCTGGATAATACAAGCAGCACAGATCATACATAGAGGAAATCGAAGATTGAACAAAAAATTCAGTAAGATAATAAAGAAGCTTGCCGCGGAGGATGTAATGGCTTCCGGCGTCCTCAATAACTCATCGTTGGAGGTCCCTTCCACCATTTTTCCTTCCTTTATTTCTGTGTCTAAATCAGAACGCTATGTGCGTCTTTTTTTTTTTTTCTTTTTTTCTGCGTGTTTCTGTGGTGATTAGTAGGCTCAATCCTTTCCTGCCACTTCGCCAATCGGCAAGGAAAAACTAAAGTAATTGCTGGTTTGACCTCTGGAAATGGACTATGGAGAGAGAAACCAGGAAATGGATGAAGGGGACGGAGAGAGAGGACGCGAAGGAAGGGCTCCAGAATGAGAAGGAAAACTCAAAGCAGGCTTTCTTGGGCCTCCTTTGTTGGGTTGGGTGTCTACTTCAAGCATAAACCTGCCTTGTTGGCCCATATGTTAATGAGGCCCGCCTGCTCATTGGGTTTTTTTTTTCCTGCTTGCAGATCCACTTTATCTCTATATTACTTCAGAAGGTCTATATTTTAGGTTTACCTAGACAAATTTATCTCTCTAATTAGGATACCACTGTATTGTTGATAATTTATAAATAATATTTTTTATAAATCTTATAAATATTTTAATCTTTTTATATTTAATATAAAAACTATTTAATTAATTTAAATATATTTAAAAAATTAGATAAATTAATTAATTATGTGATATAATTTTCTTAAAATATTCTTTTATAATGTTATATTAGCTTATAAGTTATATAAATTATTTTTTTAAAATATGATAAATAAAATAGATTAAAGTATGATAGGATCAAAATCAATTTATTAACTAGTTTCTATATTTAGAGTCCTATTTTGTTAAAATATGATAAATAAAATAAATTAAAGTCTGATAGGATTAAAATTAATTTTTAAATAGTTTCTATATTTAGAATCATTGGAGTAACAGATATTTTGATGATTGATTACAAGATTGCTTCATGAAAAAAATTCTAAAAATTAAACTACAAAATCTTAAATAAATTCAGTGCTTTAAATAACTGTCATGTTATAAGTTATTATGGAAGAAAAGCTTGATCCCAAATATGAGTTAAATCGCTTGGAAAGTTATTAATAACTATTTTTTAATATTATCTCTATTTATATTTTGTTGGAAAGAGAAAAAGGTGATAATGATTTATAAATAGAGAGAGAATTATAATAGGGCAAATTTATTTTTTTTATCAATATATATTTAATAATTTAACTATTTTTCTTTAACTAAGAGATTTAATATTTAATAATGATTGTGACTCGAACTTCCACCATATAAAATTTACCGTCTAATTTATTTATTATTTTTGGGTACTAAATTGCCTTGAGTCCTGACTTTAAACTCATTGATTTAACTGTAATGGATCATTCTAGAAAGCTAAAATTAATATGCAAAACACATAATCTAATAATTGGGCAATCATTTTCCATATTAAACTAAAAAAATCTCCCACCCACCTATAACGGCCTTAAATTCTTTAACGGTGAAAAAATATTTATATATTTTAGGAGTATTATATTATATAAAATATATCTAATTAAAATATAATAATTCAATATATTTTAATCTTATTTGACCAATAATTCATATAAAATAAATCATATTTTTATTTTATTTTAAATAAATAATAAAACTCATAATTTAGTTCATATGAGTTTTTAACTTTTTTTCAAATTAAAATATTTATTTTTTTTTAAAAAATAATCATAAATTTTTTTAGATAAATTATTGACTGAGTTATTATATTTTAATTGGATAGAGTTTAAAAAATATGTCATTTTTAAAATATATAAATATTTCTCCAAAATGTTATATAAAGTAGCCATAAACGTGTAATCATCTTTGCCCCATAATAAATAATAATTTGAAAGTTTCTACACATTGTATTTATATGAAGATATATTTAAACATGCATAAAAAATTATACATTCTAATAAACTCATTAATGAAATAAATGAATAGAGTAACATCCTGAATATTTTATCTTTAAGATATTATTGTTTTTGCTATTCTTTTAAGGAAATTACAGACATGAAGACAAATAAATCATTTTTATGACCTTTTATTTTAAACGACTTGCAATCTCTTTAGAAGGATAATAATTGTTTATAGAATTTTATATGAGTTTTATTATGAAGAATAAACTTTATGAAAATGGGAAAAACCTATTACAAAAGTTTTCATGTAATATTAACATGTGAAATTTTGCAATTTTTTGTTTAATTAAGGGATAGAATATAATATAATGAAAATATAATAAAAAAATTATTTGAAGATAAACAAGAAATTTTTATGATATTTACCTAAGTTTATTTAAGATAAACAATAAATTTTTATGATATTTACCTAAGTTTATTTAAGATAAACAAGAAAATTTTACCTAAGTTTTATTAAAATATTTATATTTATTTTATTAGGATATTTGAATAAGGATATTAATTAATGGGTACATAAAAAAAAATACTATTTAAAGTTTAAAGTTTTAAATAAATTTATTTACTGTACTTTTATAAACTATTGATTATTTCTGTAAAGAAAATAACGATACGTAGTAATTCTTAATTTAGAATTTTGAAATTGAAGCATAATTTTTTTAGAATTTTTCCTTAATTTATCCCTGAAGATTAAAATTTTATTTGTTTATTTATTTTATCATATTATTAGTTTATTTATTATCATTGTTATTATCTTTCCTAGATTCTTTTATTTATCTTTTCTAATCATCATATCATTATCTTAGGATTTGAATATGAATTTAAATTTAAATTATTATTATTTTATAGTTCTCTGGTTCTATAAATAATTTAAGGTCTCTCACCCGAACCATAAAAAAGTTGGAAAGTTATATCTTCTCCAATTTTCTCCTTTCTGTGACAATATTAATTTTCTGCTGCAAGCAAAACGGGGCTTCACTCTTTTCAAAACCTTAGGGGAAATTGCCAAACAGATGGAAACTATGGATGGAGATTATGAAGTATGCCCTCCGTTACCTGTTAAGGGGGAAACCCTTTATGATGATCCAATGCAGATGAGTAATGCATCCAGTAATTTTGAGAAGGAAATGAGACGTCCAGGGATTTGGGAGTCTACAATAGAGAGTTCTTCTCAGGACAATCTACCTTCTCTATTTCGCCCTCCTTTTCATTTGATTTTCAATGGTCCATTTCATGAGGCAAAAATTGCAGCTTCCATTGAGAATAAATGGCTTTTAGTGAATATACAATCTACCAAAGAATTCAGCTCACATATGCTTAATCGAGATACTTGGGCCAATGAAGCTGTCTCTCAGACCATTCGCATAAATTTTATATTCTGGCAGGTTTATGATGATACAACTGAAGGCAAAAAAGTATGCACTTATTACAGACTGGATTCAATCCCTGTAGTGTTTGTAATTGATCCCATCACTGGCCAAAAGATGCGCATCTGGTCTGGAATGGTTCGACCTGAAACCTTATTCGAGGGTCTGCTACCATTCCTTGATGCAGGCCCTAAGAATCATCATAGTACTTTGTCTCTCCATTCTCTTAAAATCAAAGACGATGAAAGTAATAAAGAACATGCGAAAATGTTAAGGTACCCTCCACTGCCTGAAGAACCCAATAAGGGTGATAAGAACATTCTATGCAGAGTTGGGGTCCGGCTTCCTGATGGACGCCGAGTTCAGCGAAGCTTTTTGCCCACTGATCCAATTCAGCTTCTGTGGTCATTTTGCTCCGCTCAACTAGTTGGGGAAGATGAGATAATGAAGCCATTTCGATTGATACTGTCAATTCCAGGAGCTCCCAATATGGTGTTGGATTATGAAAGTAATGTGACCTTAGAGAAATCAGGACTCGCAAATTCTATGATATTGATGATTTGGGAATGAATTTGGTGATTAGTTTTTACCTATATGTAGCTATGTTTTCCTTATGTGATCTGAGTCGGTGGTCAAAATGTAAATGGATTTGGTGATTAATCCTTACCCATATAGCTACCATTGTTTCTTTTTGTCCTTTTGTTCTCCATATATTGAAATTAGAGGATATTATTGTAAAGACGAGAGTTTGGTTAAATTTATCATAAAAAGGAAATTAAATTTAGTAAAAAAATGATGGAATATCTAAGGTTTTCATACTTCCGAATTCAAATAAATCGAAATGCATATATAAATTCATAACCTAAAATCGAATCGTCTTATTAATAAATAACTAATGAGAACATAAAAATATAAAATGAAAATAATTATAACAACGAAATTATTAAAATAAATTTATCTATATTTTAAAAATCATAGCATTTTTTATAAAAAAAATTAATCTAGTTTATATATAATTATTGGATGTAATCAAGTTACAAATATTAATATTGCGTAATTGATACTACTTATAAGGCATTTTTTCATTTATATATTTTTTTACTTTTTTACTTAAATTTTTTTATTAAAATTTTATAATCTTATTTTTTTTATTTTTTAAATCTAACTTAAAAATTTCTCCCATTCTTTAAATCCCTCATACGAAACAGTCACTCTATTGGCTCAATAGAAGGGAGGAAAGGGGAAGGATTTTAATAGAGGGAAAGGGAAGGAGAATGATTTTATTATTACCTTATTTGGATTAAGATTACAGGAGGGAAAGGGAGAAATTTTTATATTATCTTGTTTGGTTCATGAAGAAAAATGAGGGAAAATATTTTTATATAAATAAATCTATCTTATATTATTTTATAGAATATTTTAATAAAATATAATATAGGGATAATATTAAGATATTAAAAAAATTATGGGTATATTAATATTATAAAATAATAATTTCATATCTACCCTCTAAATTCTCCCAAATTTAGAGGGGAGATAAAGTTGGGGAGGGGAAGAAAAATTTTACCCTCTTAAATATTTTATGGAGTTAAACAATGAGAGGGGAGTAAAATTTCTCCCCTTCTCTTTTCTCTTCTCTAAATTCCTCATATCAAACAATACATAAAAGATTAAAATAAGATTAGTTAATCCATGAAAATTTAGTGCGTGATTAATTGATAGGCTCTGAATTAATTTTGAGATTAGCTTATAGCTTCCCTAGTTTTGTACATCAAAGTAATAAAAGCCACGAATATAACTCTAAAGCTGCTCGTGCAGATTTGGCTTCTTATTTTTTTAATATAAAAATTTTTAAAAAATAATTATACTTACCTATAATCGAAAAAGAGGACAAAATCTTTCTTTTTTCTAGATACTATTTAACAGGTTATTAATTTTATTGGTCCAAAAACCTTATATAACTGTTCAAGAGCTCATTATTAAAATTAATTTATTTTAATTATAAATATAAGACTTTAATTTATTTTATCTTTTAAATTTATATTTTTTTTAAATTATTTTTATTAATTGTATGTGTTAAGATAAAATATGATCAATACAAATTATTGATGAGAGTATATTAGAAAAGTTAACACAATTTTTTACAAAAAAATAATTATTGACAAAATATGTAAATCAATAAAATATTCAAGTAGAGTCATATTCAATTGTTCTTAATGGATAAGGTATTGTTTGGTTAGAGATTTTTTTTTAAGTAAGAAGAGAGGTGAATGTGTTTGGTTAGGGGTTTTTGTAGAATTTTTGAAGCTGAGAGAGAGAGTATCAATTTTATCTTTTTTCTAGATCTTTCACTCTCTCTCCTCACCTTTAAAAGTGAATTTTTTGGAGGGATAAAAATAATTTATTTCTATCTTGACTAAATTATCTATATTATTTTTCTAATAATACAATTTTACCTTTAACAAAATTTCAAAAAATTAAGAAGCAATACTAACAAATTATTCCCATATATAAGGATAAAAGGTAACATATCAATGAAAAATAAAAGTAGATTTAGCAATCAAGAAAATTTAAGGAGACATATCAAAAGAAACTTCTTTCTTTGATATACCTATATACAATACGATATTTATAATTATTTTTAATAGTAATTTAATAAATTTTTTAATATCTATAAATTAATTACTTAATTTTTATATTAATAAAAAACTAGGGAAGTATTATACAACTAGGAATCTTGGTAAATATTTTCTTGATTAATACATCAAATTGGTTGAAGTTTTCGAATCATGATTGAATCATCGTGATATGTAATGACAAAGTGTACGATAATTGCGATTAGACGGTGATTATTAATTACGATTATTTTGAGACCACATGTAGGGTCTCACAGCAAACCTAGTAAGCACTGCAATTATAATAGTATTAAGGTACCGAACAAATCTAACATGATAAGGCCAAAATTGAGTGAGAATGAGACTGCAAAATTGATGCAGACACAGAGGAGCACAGATGAATGAGCTGTTTGATGGTGATGGGTTTTGAGACACGACGAAAATGAAAGCCATTTTATCACAATAGGACCAACTAAGAAATTAATTATATGTATACATATAAGGTTGTAATTAATGAGATTCTCATAAAAAGTTGGTGAAAAGTCTTGATTTAAAATTTTATGGGTAAAAAATACCTAATATATTTTTATTTATATAAAATATCGGTATTTTAAAAATTTTATATATATAAAAAATCAATATTTAAACTTAAACTTTTAAAATATCTAATAAATTTTTTTATGGATTTTCTCTCAATTGATTATACTCTCTGAGGTGGATACATTCAAATGAATGAAAATACAAAAAAAAGTTTGTACTTCAAAATAATAAAGCCTAACTAGCTAACATTAACATGATTAAACTTAGTAGATATGATTAATATCTTATAATATGATAAATTAAATTTTGAATCCTAACTAAAAAACATATCAATATTTAATGTCTAATAATATTTTAAATAAAATTACATTCTATAAAAAGATACATATATTTAAAAATAAATAAATAAAACCTAGCAAGCTTCTGCAATAAATATTGTGACAGTATACATGTTTTTTACAGGTTATTATTAGGGTTTTTCTGATTTAATTTTATTGTACCAATCATCATGTTTGTTGGACCACACAACTCAAATCACAGTCCATGCAACTTGTGGTTTTCGTCAACTGTAATTTTACGTATTGACCAGTATTGCATAGAAAGAAATGGACGCTACTGATTTGAATTTGATGCAGTATGGGGGCAGAGGGAAAAAGAGAGAGCTTCAATTATAACTTTTTTTCAGGTACATTAATTTCTTTTTACAGAGTTTATGTATATATATTAATATTTTTTTTATATGTCTATCTGATTAAGTCAAATCTAAATATTATTAAATATAACTATTAAATGTTTAGATCGACTAGTTGTAAATAGTTTTAACTTAACAGTAGTCTCATGTTTGAGTCTTGAGTATGCAGTTTCAATAATTACAAACTTATATTCCTATTAATTGAATTAGTTAATTGTTAATAGCACCGGATAACAGTGAATAAATAAAAAAGTTGCTAAACCTAAATAGAAATAACTCTCTCTATAATATTTTCTGTATTTATATAGATTCAACTTTGAGCCATTGTACTTAAGAGGCCAAAATCCCCTTTTCACACCATACCTATAGGTTGTGTGTATATATCAATATTTGATATTTTCTCCTATCCTAATTATAAGAATCAATTAATTTCTTTGGATAGATCTAGAAAGCAAAATTAATCAGTTGATTATAATCAAATCTAACCCCTCAAGATAAATTCATATTATATACTTTTTAATTTACCCAAATTATTCAATTAACTCTTATATTAGTTAAAATTAATTGATTTATTTAATTTTATAGATCTATATAAAAAAATATTTGACTCTTATAATTAGGACCGTAGCTAATACTATTGAGTTAAACTCTAACATTATCAAATTTAATTAGGATAATCCTTTTAGCACGATTTTTTTCTAGTTAGAAGGCTCCAACATTTATCCTTAATTAAATAAAATCAAATTCCTCTATCCATCCCAACCTTGTATTTGTTTATTTTAAACTTTGCCGTATAAAAAATTTCTCTTGTTTTTAAATAAATAATTATTATTGAATAATAGTAATAAAAAATATACGAGATATTTTTGTTATGTATGTAACAAAAAAATACAAAATTTTTAAAAAATTAGTAATACAAACAACAGAACATGTGATACGTATGATAATATACCACGCACGTATGCATCTGGTACATTTACTTTTTAAAAAGTATTAATCTTTCATAAATTCTAGTGAGAATTATCATACAGTTCTCTATAAATAATTTGATATCTAAAAATTTTATAATAAAAAAGGTATAGTATGACAAGATCTTTTGTAAAAAGAAGAGGTTATAGCATATTGTCAACTCATGGACTTTTCCACAATTAAATTATTTATGTAGAATTTTATAGTAATTCTCTCTGAATTCTTATCTCATTTATTTTTTGTAACTAAAGAAACTTAATTCTTGTTAATTTTCCTTGAATTTGTCAAATGAGAACTTTCTTATAATTAATGGAAATGATCATTGGCTGATATTTCTATAAATTTTTGGGTCTGTATATGTTATTTTTACTTGAAGATCATGGGATAGGGACCGATCTCAAATAACTTAACTCTTTGTTGCTTATGCTTGAGAGAGAAATGATGAATTATTTCGTTGGATTTAGTTCTGTAGTTTTGGTCGGTCCTCAAAATGATAAAAGAAGAGGACTTAGTACGAAGATGTTGGTTTCCTCTGTATTGTTAAATCTCCAATGGGCTTTGTTTGTTAATGAAGCAAATTGCTTCTTCGTTACCATTTTCTTGGGCAGAAAGCATATATGTATCTGTCTAATATCATCCAAATGAGACCTACATTACCCGTACCCTATTATTTTATCTTTTTTTAATTTTTAAACTTAAATACTACCTTTTTAAGGATTAAAATAAAAATGCATTTTTGGCTTTGCAATTATCCCTTCAAAAGCTAAGTACTTTGAAGAAAATTATGAAGGAATATGATACATAATGATCTTTCAAGAGCGATGTAATATTGCCACTTTTTCAATAGTCAACATTAAGTCAATGATGATAATTAAAAACTAAAACTTAATTCAGCTTAAGAGTTATACCCTCTTAATTAACCCTATATTTAAATAGGAAGAAAATTACAAAAAAAAATATTATATATAAGAGAAAACTCTGTAAAATTGTAAATTTTTACCTTTTTTTTTAAAAAAAATCACTTTATTATTCACTCACTTTTTTCACCTCACTTACTTATACAACAATGTTAAATACTTTTATGATAGTGTTTTGTCATTTTTTGTAATTCTAACCAATTCAATATGGATTAGTCTAAATTATGATAAAATATTTAGTTAAAGTGAGGGAAGTCCAAAATATTTACAGGATAAAAACATAGGCTAAATTTGAACTAGAAAAAGGGAAAGCAGATTTAAGGAAGTAATGAAGCATGGGCCATATGAGAGGGAGTAGTAGTGAAGTACAAGGTAACATGAAGCAAAAAGTTTATTTGTCGTTTGTAATAAAAATCCGTTAAAAAATTTATTTACTATAACTAAATATGATATGTGGGGCAGATTTAGATATAATCAAGATAAAATTTTAATAAATTGAGTGGGCAACTAAAAAAATAAAATTAAAAAAGGAGGATCTACTTTCAATCAAGGTATCTCCCCAACATGCATGTTTTGTGATTAGTTTTTCCTTTTTGGTAAATAGTGTTCTGAGATTTGAGATTCTTTAACGATTCAATTTTTCCTCTTTCATTATTCTTTACCTCTCCCACTCAATTCCATCAAAATAAATGTTACATTTATTTATGAATTGCTATTTTTATTTAAATATTATTTTTAGAATTATATATTAATATTTTTATATATTTTAATTGAATTAAATTATTTTATTTATAATTGGGTTCTTGTGATTCTTGAATAAAATTTCGTCTAAGATTCCTCTTTCTGTCTCCCATCATCATATATGTTAAACAATTAGATTTGACAAAAATATGGTATTCCAAATTATATTCAGATACTTCAATCGGTTTTTGTCATAACTTTTCAAAAAATGAAGAATGTTTTGATTTAATTTAAAGTTTTTTTTTTTGTAGTTAGTTAATCAGCAGTCAAGAAGATAACAAGTAGCTGTACATGATTAATTAATTTATAGTTTAATTTGGAGAATTACAGAATGTCTTTAAGGTATCTGGACTGTATTTCACATGTATGTTCAACGTAACTCAACCTTCAAGAGAAGGGAAGAACACAAGAGACTATTTCTTGTAGGCCCCACCCAACAAAAATTATTCTTTATCAAATATCCTATGGTCAATTATCAGATTCTTGAGATTGATATGTTCAAGACATGTATTTATTACATGCATTCATTCAAAAGAGTGAGCTCCATTTATCTCTGGAATAAATAAAATATTATAATATTAAAAAATAAAAAAAATATAAATATACACAAGTAAATATCATAATATATATATTATTTTTCTCAACAATATTCATCAATCTTATACAACATATAATATTATGGTGTCACTTTGAGGTAGTATCATCACTCTCCTCTCATACATGCATGGGATTCAAAAGTAATTAAATAATTTATATATTAAGCTTCTAAGAAGTTGCCTAATTGAAGCAAGTGATATGAATGATATTATCTGTGTGTGTGTGTATATATATATATATATATATATATATATATATCTTTCACCTCATGAATCTCATTGGGAAGAAGTTTCCCAGAAAAATCCACCCATATGTATAGATGCATTGAATGGTTTATTGATGACTTCTAATTAATCATATATATAAAATTAGATCTGATTCTCGGAGAGATGATGCAAACAAAAGGAGGTTGTCTATATAAAAAGCAAACCCTGGTTCATTTTTCCACGGCTGAAATTTTATAATATGCTCAATATAATGACAAACATTCCAATATCATTTAAGAAAAAAAATTAAAAAAAAATAAAAATCCAAAATCATATATCACATGAACTCATTTATTGTTATTGTAATGAGTAGAAAAAGATATGAGAGAGATAAATAATTAATTATAGATAAAATATATATTTAGACAAACACAATTTATTACTTATATTTAAAATTAGCCCTATATAAAAGAATATTATTTATAGAAAACAAATAGGGGGATTACTTACATGATCAAAGCTAGTGTATATAATTCACTGACTTTCTAGAGCAATCTATTGAGAGAGGCATGGGGCAACTGGCCCCAAGGCATAAAGATCTTGCATCCATGCTTCTTTTCACAATAGTATTTCCCTTCCAAGTGAAGATTTGCCATCCCTTCTCACAATATTTTTAACCAGAGTTCTTATATATATATATATATTTTATTATGCATGTTATATATTGATTTTTGCATCCACTTAAACTATTCAAGTTTTGTTTTGTACTACTGAATTGCATGGAATAAAGTGACTTAGAATATGTATATTCTTAAACACATATGCCCTTAATGTATTTAAAAAAATCAAATTCTTTTTAATTAAATAACTCTTTTTATATACTAAAATTTAGATAAATTAAATTTTAGTTAGTTAAAAATTGATTATGACTAGAGTATACCTTTAGATTTAGAATATTTATAAATTATTTATTAATAAATTTTTTATATTAACTTGAGATTTAAATTTATAATCTTATGTGTTACTCATCAATTGTTTATTAATCGAAGTGACTTTTAGATAAATAATTATATGATGGGTCGTTTGGTTGAAGAAATAAATTAATTTTTTCCCCTTAAAAAGACATAAGCTTAACATAGGGTTAAGTGCAATGACATACATTAAAGTACGTACAATCCAAGACAAATATTAGTGGACCCCACCAAGCCCTGCATAATACATAAGGTCTCCTCATTTTCTACAATCTACCCCAAAGTACAATACATAAAAATAGATAAAATAAAAGGAGTATTTTACAAGGAAGGGGCATGTTCTACTTCTTCTTGGCCTACTCACATGGCTTCTGATCACAATATCCGAACAATGAAATTACCAAACCACCCTGGTCGACCGCTCTGAACTCCCATCCACCTGTGGGGACACCATTGGAACTCAAACAGATCTCGATTCTTGAGGCATCGAATCCATCTATTTATTCTATTCTACCCCCACTCCCCTCCCTCGTACCTAATCTCATGATCCCATAAAATTACCAGATTAACATCCAATATTTAATAATATTCATATTTTAGTGCTAGAGGTTAAGCGGTCCCAATTTTTTCATCTAATAAAATAAAAATTATTGTAGAACAAAAAGTAATTTTAAATAGTATTTTAAAAATGTGACTGTCAATTCAAATTAATTTTTTATATATATAGTTATTTGATTTGATTATATTTAAATATTATTAGACTCAAATATAATTAGGAATATCTCTTTTAAAGAAATTTTATGTATTTACATATATTTAAATATAATATCTCATAGTCAAGCTATCAACACCCTTTCTATTTAGACCAGGTCTATTGTTGACACCAGTTGGGTTTCTATAGATTTTTAATTAAATAAAATCAATTATCGATATCATAAAGTTAAGGGTATCCAGCGTAATTTTCTTCAAACCACCTCCTCAAATATTACCCATCTCCATGTTTAGAATTACTTTATCAAATTTAGTGGCGCTTTGCCTGGGCTGGGTCTGGGACAGTAGTGAATAAATACAGAGGAGACAGAGAGATTAGGCTGTCAAAAACAGAGCCTATGTTTTAAATAATTGGGCCATTAATGTTGTGAGCTTGAATGCAACACAACACTTCACATACATACATATTATGTAACAGAGCCTCCAAACAAGACTAACAAGAAGAAGAAGAAAGAGATCTGCATTTCGTCTTGTTCCTTTCTTCTCCATCCCTCTGTTCCATGTTAGCTTCCTTCTTCCTCACCCATGGGCAAGACCAGCAGATGGCTTCGAAGCATCTTGACCGGCAAGAAAGACAAAGACAAATCTTCAAAACCGCCCACTGACATTATTCCTCAACAAGATCGAACCCCGCAGACCACTTCCACCACACCTCCCAAAGAGAAACGACGATGGAGTTTCCGACGATCCTCGGCCTCATCAACAACACCGACGACTCCTGCAGAACCAAACGCTGACGCTTCTAACTCTTCGCCGACACATATTGCTGACGAAGACAAGAAACACGCCATGGCAGTCGTTGCCGTAGAAGCCGCCGCCGCCGCCGCAGCAGCAGCAGCACAGGCTGCTGCCGCTGTCATTCGCTTGAGCGCCTCCAATGGCTCCGGTATAACCGATGAGGAAGCTGCGGCCATTAGAATTCAATCTGTTTTTCGTTCCTACTTGGTATATATATCAATCCAGAATCTTCCATGGATGAAATTAATATATGATTATATAAATATATATATATATATATATATATATCAGAAATTATTTCTCAGATTTGCCTGATTTTGGGGACAGGCGAGGAAGGCGCTGTGCGCGTTGAGAGGATTGGTGAAGTTGCAGGCACTGGTGAGGGGTCACTTGGTGAGGAAGCAAGCAACGGATACGTTGAGAAGAATGCAAGCTCTGGTGACGGCCCAGGCCAGAGCTCGAGCTCAGAGGATTCGAATGGTTTCATCGGAAGATGAAAAGTATCATGAGAGACAAGAAGACGTGTTCGTGCAGATTTATGATGTGAGTTTTGTTCATTTCCTGCGTTTAAGGTTAATGCATGATGATGATGATGATGATGATGATGATGATGCTCTCAGGGATGAATCAATTGCAGAATGCTCTCTTTCTCTTTGCTTATTCATATTAATCTGCTGAAGAAAATTTTCTCAGGAAAGAAATTTATTTTCGTTTGGAATAGATTGACCATTAGACCATGTCTGGTCTTCAGTCGGTGGAATATAATATTCATTTTTTTTAAAAAAATTGAATTGATTTATAATCAGAAAAATGGGGAAAGTCCCCGCATGGACATTTTTGAAATTAAAAATTTTATAGATGAAAAGTAACTGATAAATTTTTATATATGGATCTGTATTTTATAAATTTTATACGCGCACAAAGTACTTATACTTTAATTTAAGTATTTTTCTATAAACAGTTCATTAGCAAACTTTTTCACAATTTTTTCAAAAAAAAAAATTATTGAGAAGAACCTAAATTAGAGTATAGATACTTTATGCATACAAAATTTATAAAATATTAATATTTTCTGTGTATAAATATTTATCAAATTATTCTTCCTAATAAAATTTTTAACGGAAATTTTTGCTCAATTTTCCCTTCATGATTTATTAAATTATGCTTAAATCTGTTAATTATTGTCATTTGACAAAGTTTACAGCAATATCATATTCGTAGTTTTTATTTGAGAACAAAAATTGAATATATGCTTCGTCCGTGGATGATCATTTCCTATTAATTAAATCAACTGCTAAATAATTGTAAAAATGAGCTAATTAAATCCTTTTTTATGATATTTTCATTGTAGAAAATGGACATGAACCAGGAAGAGAACATCAAAATAGTAGAAATGGATGTAGGTGAGACCAGAGGTGACTGTAGAAGGAGAAGAAATAACAACTACAACCCAAATTACCATCCCACATACTATAATTCATTGAAGGAAGAAGTTCACCGGGCTGTTTCCCCAAGCCCATCAACATTAACCGACATGAGCCCACGGGCCTACAGTAGCCACTTTGAGGATTGTACATCCTTCGGTACGGCCCAAAGCAGCCCACAACTCT
Source organism: Leucaena leucocephala (assembly GCA_037074615.1). Lineage (NCBI taxonomy): Eukaryota > Viridiplantae > Streptophyta > Magnoliopsida > Fabales > Fabaceae > Leucaena > Leucaena leucocephala. Next base: position 7,821,255 of record CM073533.1, on the reverse strand, counting down.
ACTATTCGGCTGTGTCCCGACTTGAAGATCTCAAAAATCTTCCTTTCACCTTCCCAAAACCACCAACCTATGTAGAATCAGTCATATCATATGACTACCCCCTGTTCCCAAACTACATGGCCAACACCGAATCATCTCGAGCCAAGGCGAGGTCACAGAGCGCACCGAAGCAGCGCCCACCCGAGACATTTGAGCGGCAACCAAGCCGACGACGGGCTTCGGTGGAAGGGAGGAATGTGCCTAGGCCCGTGAGGATGCAGAGGTCGTCATCTCATGTGGGCTCTACAGCCCATAACTACCAGTATCCTTGGTCAATGATCAAACTTGACAAGTCCTCAGCTTCACTCAAGGAAAGTGAGTGTGGATCTTCCAGCACTGTTCTCACAAATACTAACTACTGCAAGTCCCTTGTTGCTTATGATGTAAGTGCTTCTAATTTGAAAAGTTAATTTAATTTCCAATAAATGGTTGGGATGGATTTTTAGGAGCTTTTACTAAATTTGCCTCTTACTAAGTCTAATTTTGTTTTATACTTGTTACGTATGCATTAATGTATATCAATATTCAATATAAGATCAATTTATAAACAAAAAAAAAATAATAATCTACAAATCCTATAGTTTTACTTATTTTCAATTAGATTCATATAGATTTTTTATCATACACGTATAATTTCGCTCAATTTTGATCAAGTTGTTATAGTTTTTTTTAATCAAATCATTATAGTTTCATGTGACTTTTAATTAATTTCTTTTATATTAAACTATAGAAATCTGATTAAAAATCAAATAAAATTATAAAGATCTAATAAAAATGTATAAAACTTTGATTAAAATAAGGTAAAACTACATAAATCTAATTTGATTAATTAAAAATTAGATAAAAGTATATATTTAGATATGTTATGATTCATTGGATGTGTTTGTCTATGGCTGCAGCCTTATGGAGGAAGGTACCATAACTAACCAAACATTTCCTGCAGCAAAAAGGAACCACTTTTGCTGGAACAATCGTGACTTAATAATCTTCAATTGTATTTCAAGACCCCGAGATTTGTTTTTTATTTTTATTTTTATGTTTCTTCCTTCTTTTTTTTATTTGTTCATGTTTGTGAATTACTTTGTGAGGAAGACATTTTAACAAGTTATGATCTCTGTAAAAAAAAATTTCCTGGTAATATATTTCCAAGCGGCATTGTTTATTCCTCCCCGTTTCAGCCTTTGTTCTGTTTTCAAGCTTTAACCGTTTTTTTTTAATTTATTGATCTTCTTAACGTCTAATAATTGCATAAGTTTAACTAGTGAAGAGGTGATATATATAATTATTTAGAGCGTATTCGATTCTTAAGAAGTATTATTTTATTGTAATTCCAATCATTGTATTTAGAGAGACATCCTAACTTCTAAGTGTATAAATTTACGCATGAGGATAATAGACAGTTTATCCTGATATTAATATTTATTAGGAGAAAGAAATATTTTACCCTACTCTTAGATCGTGGATGAACCCAATCCCTTTCTAAAAAAATTTATACAAAAAAAAAAATAGTTACCTTTGTTGATTTCATAATTTGAGCATAGTAGGGTAATAAAAATGATATTTCCAGATTCAATGCACTAAAATAGGATACTTGGTATGTATACGAAGAAACTAGAGCTGTTTATATTAGTTTTTAAAAAATAAATTTTCAAAAAAAATGATTTAAAATAATAGATTTTAATTAGTCATAATTTTGTTCTAAATTATATTTTTTAATTAAACTAAAGATTTCTCCCATGAGGAGTGACAAAAATAGACTATAATTATTTATTTATAATTATTATAAATTATTATTATAGTTAAAAATTTAAAATATGCCCATAATTTTCCACCATTGCAGTGCCGTGGTCGATCTTGAGCATTCTTGTATTTCTCTTCTCTACTTTACCATTAGCAGTCATACCATCTAAGCTTAATTCCTCTTTCCTGTAATAGTTATCATTAGGGGTATGAAAAAAATCTATAGCTCTAGATGACACAGCACAAAAATAATCTATTTAGTCCAATAAAAATGATCTACTATAAAATAAATAATTTTAAACAAGATCAATATTTAGATAAAGACATACATTAGATAGGGACTATTGCCCAGTCTATTTAGCTCTGCCGAATTGATTATTATTTTTATATATTAAAATTTATATATTATAATATTTCATATATAATGGATATAATAGCTATTAGTAAATAAATGGTAATTTTATAAATATAAATAGTTAATTGTATATTTTAAAATTTATAACTAAATTATTTTTTTTATTTTTTTTAAATTTTACTAACAGTCATTTTTTTAGATGTTTCGCCTGTATTAATTTTAGAGAGATTGATATAAAGTTATAATTGTAAATTATTTAGATTTTAAGAATTTTTTTATATGCAATATATTTTAAAATTTTAATTATTATATTTTTATTACCTTATCTCTTTATTATTAACTTAAAACAATAAATATCATTAATTATATTATAAATATTATTACTTTTTCAATTTTTTCACTTCACCAACTGAAATTAATGTTTCATCTGTAAAGAAATAAATACATGTAAGAAAGAGAAAAATACAATTATCTAATAAATAATATAATATAACTAATACTATTTTTTATTTTTATTTTATAAAAAATAAATAAAATAAAAGTATTTTTTATTTTTTTAAAAAAATATTTGGGATGGGATAGGAATCCCGATAGCTAAACTAAGACCCGTCCCGCCCCGTCTTGACTTTTGCCCCTAGTTTAAGATATTTCATCTTGATTTTGTACGGAATAGGATAGATTTATCCTAAATTTTGTAAGACTAGATCAGGATAATTTAGAATGAGATAATTTAAGCACCCTAATCTTGCCTAACCCTAGTCATGCTTGTTGCCATATAGATCCAGATGGCTAACGTTGTTGAAGGAAAAACAAAATATCTAACCCCAATAAACAAAGGTTCCCAAACCGGACGACCTCCTCTCTGGCCAACAAGACAGCAATTTTTTATCATTTTCTTTTGAAACCTTGTATTTAAAATTCCTTTTATAAAACTATTCTGAAAACATAAAGCCGAAAACTAAAAACAAATAGGGCTTAGTCTCTAAACTTCTTTTTTTATTAAATCAATAGCTCAAGTCTATTTTTTAGCCAGGCCTTTGCCATCTCTACTATTTATATTATTAAAGTTTTATCAAACTCATAATCTATTGAAGAAGCATAATAATTTATAGATATTTAAATTTATATTTAAAGGTAATAAACATTTTATCTTATCTAATATTGATATTATATAGGAGGAAGAGAGACTTTACCCTACTCTTAGATCATAGGTGAGCCCTACCCCTTTCTAAATTTTTTTTATAAAAAAAACTCATAATCTATAAACATAATTTTCTTATCTTTATTCTCAAAATAATTATAATTTCCTCTCAACATTGTAGTTATCATTCTTTTATTCTCATTAATTTTATTTTTTATAATATTTATTATTAATTTTAAATTTCAATACATCTTGTTTTAAAAAATATTAATATCTAAGTAAAAGCTAATTCATAGAAATTATTAATCCCTAAAAAATTTTATAACAAAAAAAATGATAATTGAAAAAAATAAAAGAAGGGAGATTAGGAAGAAGAATGTGCCTACTTGGTGGGAAAGTAACCAATTAGGAAACAAGGACGTTGTGTATTTCAATCACCATTAATAATCAAAGCCAAGTTAAAGAATCACTCTTCAACGGTCACAATTTTTGCAAACTTCACTCTATCTCTCTTTCCCTCTTCTTCTTCCTCTGGGTTTCGCGCCATAGGCTCTCTGTTTCGCAATGGCTTCCGGTTCTTCAACAAAATCAACGAAAAACGCGGGCAAAGGTCGGCGCAGGATAGAGATCAAGAAAGTGGAGCAAGCCAGCAAGCGTCTTGTTACCTTCTCCAAACGCAAGTTGGGTCTTTTTCGCAAAGCCGCCGAGTTATCCCTCCTCTGTAACTCCGACATCGCCGTCGTCATCTTTTCTCAGCACGGCAAGGTCTTCTCCTCCGGCTACCCAGACCCTGACGCCGTCATCCGCCGCTACCTTTCCTGCACATTCTCTTCCTCTTTGGACCCTACGTCGGTTGCTCATGACTGGGAAGGAGAATCGTCGGCGGTGTCGTCACTGAGGCGGGAATACGAGGAGGCGATGAAGGTGTTGGATGACGAGAAGAAATCTCTGAACGCCATGGCCGATATCCCCGAGTCGAGCTGTGGATCCGGGTCTTGGTGGAACCGCTCGGTTGGGGAGATGGGTTTGGAGGAAATCGTGGAGTTCAAGGAAAGAGTTGAACAGTTAAGGAAGAATATGGTGGCCGCTGCGGAGGAGGAGGAGAAGAAGAAGAAGACGACGGCTTCGCTGGAGACTTCGCCCACGATGACGACGGTTTCACTGGTCACTTCGCCGCCAACTACGACGGAGGAGGAGTCTTTGTACATGTCTCTGCTGAATGAAGATGGGTTTGAGATTGATCAAGCGTGGGATTGGGGTTGGAATTCATGGAATGAGATTACAAGCTGTAATGATTCTTCAATGGTTTGGAATGCGCATCTTGGCCAGTCTTATGAACGCCTAGGTTTATGATTATTGGGTTTAAATCGTTGATTAGGAACTGGTGGATGTTGATCATGGATTTGTTCATTTGTATTGTTTCAGGATTTAGAAATTCACATTCATTCTTTTGCTGTCAAATGTCTGTATCATCATTTTATTCTTTAAATCCAAAGCAAATATGAAGATTGCTCCAAGATGTGAGCTAAGGATTATGATTATTGGGGTTTAACTTGTTGATTAATTTTGTTTTGGAGGGAGATTAGGAACTGGTGGATGTTGGTAATTTTAGTTGATTTCATAGATTTTTGTTCATCGATTATTTGATTTGTTTCGGTTCAGGATTTGGAAAAGTCAGTAGAACTTTAATTCTTTTTACTGTCAAATGTCTGTCTCATGATTTTATTTCTTTGAATCTGTATTATAATTTGTGTATGGTTTTAATTATAACACGTCTAAAGGCCATATCCAAAAGGTTCCAAAAATATTTTGAAGTTTTTGAGTTAAAATATATTGGATTCTATTAAGACAGCGGATTTAAATCCCTTATTTGAGAATCAATTGAGGAATATCAACCATTAGATTGTGATCTAATAGTGTTTGTGAAAACTTACAAATTTATTTTTTTAAAAAAATTAAAAAATTAGCCTTTCCTTAATTGAAGAATCCAAATATTAAGACAACATGAAATTTTAGACAAACGATATTATCATAACTACTGCTCCTCCATTATATAACTAAATTTAAGAGTTATTCTTAATTCTAATTATAAAATATAATTATAATATTTATTAATTTTTTTAAATTATTTTTATTGATATTCTCTCAACAATAATTAAGTAGGAGAGAGGAGAAATTAATTAAAGAAAATTATTATAATATTTTAGAAACATATAATATTAACTAATTTAATTAACTTCTTTAATCTAATCAAATTAGTTAAATAAATCTTATATTAAAGATATTGAGATGTACAAGATTAATTAATTAATGGGTGTTTGGTAGAGTTTTAATAAAGTGCTTTTTTTGATACAAGAAATCTTTAGAAAAGGTTAAATTCACCAATGATCTAAAGATAAGATAAAATCCCCTTCCTCTAAAGCGATATCAATATCAGATAGAGTGAATCGTTAATTACCTTCAGACATAAACCTAGATACCCAAGAATTATAATACATCTTCAAATACCATAACTAAAACTATAACAAAATAATACTCCTCAAAAATCAAGCATACTACAAATGATCACATATCTCACCTTTCTAAAAAATACTTTTTAATTAAATTCCCATTCAAAACCTTAAATGGATTTTAAGCCCAAAACCATTATTTGGACTAAAGTTTACTGGCACAGAATTTTCCAAGTGATTAATTTCCCCAAAATTTATTTTTCAAAAGTTAATTCAAATGGGATGATTATGATTATATAAAATTTCAGTATTCAGTCTCTTCAGATATACTTGCTGTATACAATTCTGAATGGTAATTGAAATGAATGAATCAATCTGAATTGTGAGACTACAGTAGCAGTGGCCTTAGGAAGCAAAGATCTTACAAGTAATTTTCAACAAAGCACGTTTGTGAACAAAATTTCCAGCCAAAAACCCATTCAGAATACGAGTAATTTTTCAACGCTAATAGTAATAATGTAACAAAGACTTCATATTACATAAACGCTATATCTGAAATAAACAAAGGGCTAGATCAGAGTCTCCTAGTCACCAGAATATGAGATGCAACTTGAAAGGCCTGGGCTGTTTCAAGGAATAATGAAAAAGTTGAGGGATCTATCAGACAAAAGGAGCATCATCATCATCATATTGCCAGCATTTCATATTCCAAAATTTGCCCTACAAGACAACCATAACATTGCGGTATTCTGGGGAACTGCACAATTCCCATGAACCTGTAGTTCTTTTTCTTCCCAGAAAAAAAAATAAAAAAACAAATGAAAGTAAAGGGCTAGGAACTAGGAAGATTTTCTTTGAATATACGTGGAAGAATTTCATGAGCACCAATGTCCAAGGCTTCTGGGTCCCTGAAAAGATCGCATACAAAATAAAACTATAAATCTCAATGTTTATATTGCCAAAACTCAGGTGCAAATACGCGTGACGAGGATGGAGGTGTGTCTGTCTGTCAAAAACTTAAAATCGGCATAATGTAAAATGTAACACTAATCCTATGTTTGAATGGAGAGAAAAATAGTAGGGAGAAGAGAAAACTACAAAAGAAAACGAGAGGGAAAATAAATTTTACACTATTTACATAGCAAGAGAAAATAAGAAGGAAAGAAAAGGAGAGGAGAGAAAAAGGCATAGAGCCCAAGTTTTCATGCATTTCACAAAAGGAGTAATGTCTATGCTGAACGTGTATTGAAAACTTGTATCAAACACAATGTGACAGCACACTACAATTCAACGGTGAAGTTTTCATATTATTCTCGCCCACGGGAAATCGGATGAATATCAGTAGACAGTAGCCCAAGGACCTTCTGCTTTAAGTATAACATATGAAAAGCCATTCTCTTAAGAATTCTTAAAAAGCCTCATCATCCGCGGATGAATACGGAATTTTCCAAACCCACGTCAAGCTGATATGAGATGAAAATACATTTAAGGAATATTCCCTATATGCACCCTCCTACTTGGTATGGAAGTAGAATACTGAAACAAGTTACTTCACCAGTCAATCTGATAGAGCCGCTGAGTTTGTTAAGACCTATAGAGGAAATCAAGGAAGAAAAGGGTAGATTGGGGCAATACTGCTGGTCAATGAGATTATCCTATCGGATCTTGGCTATAAGAGAAAATATATGAGCAAGGTTTAGGTGCAGCTAGGGGTAAGGGAAGTGATGTTGTAACTTATTGTGTTTTAAATCCTCCATTTCGAACAGAGAGGGGAGTTCGGTCTTTTGGTTAGTGAAGGCATCAAGTCCAGTGGCTTATGTTCTGTATTGCTGTTCTGTGGTGTGCATTTGCGCTGTTCCTTGTACTCTGTAACTGTTATTTGATTGCAATTTCTGTATATGGGTGTAAGAGGGAGATGGGATTGGCTGGCTTGAACCATTCATTTCCCTTGTAACCCAACTTCATTATTCAGTAACAGTATTATCAGTCCCACATTGTTTGTTGTCTATTTCTGGTTTTTTGTTTGTCACCAAGCTTATTAGAGTTGAGGCCTCTATGACAATCAAACCAAGGCTGATCAAGGATATCTCCCAAATTTCCCACCTATCTGATGAAGAAAATAACTTCTTCTAGGCCCCCATCTACTCTTCCCCATCACAAACAAGTAAACAAATACACCAGAAAAATAGAATTCTGACATTTACCTGCTTTATTGTAATGCAAATTCATTTGGAAGAAAAAAAATAAGTAGGCAAACCAGTTAGCAAAGTTTCCTAAAATTATTTGTTGTTACTTCCACAATATTACCCACTGTAAGTTCTTAGCTTATATTTTTCATTGAAAAAGCTGCAATCAAGAGAGGGCAGAAGAAAAACCTGCATAATGTTTGCCCCACTTCATTGGAACTGGGAATAAACCACAGCTTTCTTAGTGAAGGTGATTCAAATTGAACAAAGAAACCATCATTCTGCCCATGTTTCCATCTCCTTGATCCTTGGCCTTTCCAGACCTGCAAACACAGGATGCAAATTTAGATATTTTGTTGCAACTGAGACCACATGTCTGGACTGTTAAAAAATCAGTTTGTGAAATCAATATGTTTTACAGGAATGATGACTAGATAGCCTAGCCCTTCTATGTTCCCACCATCAGACCATAGGGGTTTCTAGTTAACAATTTAGAGGAAAACATATGGCAACATTGTTTTGCAAAGAAAAGTGTATCAGTCACCTCACCGCCCACTGAGACCCATGGAATTTTGCAATTACACGTGGCAATTCTTGCAAAAAATCTTTTCTCCTTTAGACCAATCAATTTCAAACTTTAAATGCATTAAGGTATCAAAATTTACCTGCGGATAAGCAATTATGCTTTTGGGAACCACTAAGCAAGCTGCTCTGGCAAAGGAGTCCTCAGCATATTGCCTGAGAAATGAAAAACAGCTTCCATGTGTATGTGGTGATTCAAAGGCCTGATACACCAGATGAGATAGGAATATGATTATCAAAGAAAGAATACCATCGAAAGAAAAGGCTAAATTGCACGTGCTGCATGTGCATGCACATGTCTCTATAGAAGAGTTTATAAAGGAAAGGAGACCAAAGGGAGCAAAACCAAGCCCACAACAAGAATTCTATTAAAAATTAAGAATTTTCACCTTATCAATATTAACAACCGGGGGATATTTATCAGTCTGTGTCTTTTCTTTATCAAGAAGGAAGTAGACTCTAGGATCCACTGTGGAAGATCCATGCCATGATTTTACAGCTGTCTCCATGGTCTCAACAAGGAAAGAAAACAAGTCTTTCCAGCATTCTTCAGATCCATAATTTCCAGACTGTATGAGGAAGACAAACATTCACTTAAGAAATGTTCAAAAGAATGCATGGATTATATTAGTTACTTTATGTCTTCACCATCTTATACATGTTAATGAGAAGCCACCCAAAAATGAAACGGACAAAACAAAACATCTCAGAAACCCCAAATATAGATCAACTAATGCAAAATTCCTACAAAATGTACATGCACATAAAGCCCTCCAGAGAATAAAACAGGAACATGTCATTAGATTAACAAACAATACTCACCAATTCAGGTTTCAATATATTTAAATGTTTCGTCATGTCAACATTAGATCTTTTATTCTCCACTTCTTGTGCTCGATCTCTATCTTTTGCTAGTTGGTTTATCTTCCTTATCTTTTTTGATACTTCCTGACTTTGTGGGTTATACCGCAAAGCCATCTGAAAGGCAGCCAAGGCCTAAAAATATTGAAAACTCAGGGGCATTAGAACCAGAGACCCAAAATTATTGGGACGTACTCAGCTCCAATCAAAAGCAAAGAGGAAGGGAAGATGTATAATGTACATCATCATATCGTTTCATGGCCTCAAGTACGCATCCTTTCCTAAAATGCCCCTGGAAGTGAATTAAAGTATTAATTCTATCACAAGCTTCAAACAATATCCGGCTTAAAGAAATCTAATATATATTTACCTTTTCCCATTCAGGTTTTAGTTTTATTGTCATCTCAGCATCCTCAAGAGCTTTGGTAAGCTTATCCAGTTGCAGCAATGCAGCAGCACGGTTACTGGTAGACAATGTACAGAAGTTTCATCAGGGCAAGATGCTCATTATTAGCATGCATAGCATGGAACATGTCTTATTGTTGAAAGACATGAACGTACAAACTACTGCTTCAAAATGCATAAGAACAAACAAACCATTAACTTCCAAATGCACCAGACACATTGTATTTCTACAATTGATCTATATTTTATCTCCAGCAACGTGCTGTCTCGCATTTGAAGTTAGCAGAATCACATTGGATGTTACAAGTAAACAGATTATCAATTATCAAAGAAATTTAGGAATAAAAAAATAACTGCCGTGGATTAGCTAACCAGCGAGGGAACAAATATAACCAAATAACCAAGCTCCCATGATAAGCACATGCTCAAATTAAGAGACCAATCATCTGCATTGATGATGTCATCAATATCAAGCTTAAATGCAATGACAGAAAATGTTTATTCCATGCCACATTGCTAGTAAATATTGAACCTGGTACGGTGAATGAAGAGGCTTATTCAAACACTAAAAGAGAAAGCTACGGATTCTCATACATTGTAATGAAAATTATAAGGGGAACCCCCATTATCAGTCAAATTCTAATACGGGAATTAGATACGTTCGTTGATAACAATGTTGCATGCCATTGCACTTCAAACTCAGTTTAGTGACAAATGTAAGAATTCTTATGCCCTGATAGAAGTTGATGAGCAATGCCAATGCGTTGAAAGAAATAGGCCAGAACTCATGAGACAACAGTTAACATCTGAACTAAGGGGGAAATGTTTATCCATTACTGCATAATACTGAGTGAAGGGATATGGGCAACAATCAACACATAATACGATACTTTCAAGCTCTCATACTCAATGGACCAGTCTTTCTAGATGGGCTCTTGCATTGCGTTAGGCGGCTCTTTAATTGAAAGCTGAACAATACAGAAAGAGCAAACTTAGAAGGGGCAACTTGGAAAAGGGTTACCTGGAACCCAAGGGTCCAAAACCCACTAAAGCAAAAGCTGCCCACAGGAGGCATCCCCATATGGGAAGGAGCTACATAGAAAGCAGTCAGGGCAACCAGAGTGAACAAGCACCACCAAGAGTGGGTCGCCACGAATCCCACCCAACAGGCTTCTCTTTTGCTATTCTCTTGGCTCAAATCGGATAAACTAGCACACTTGAATCATTTTTACTTTTCATAGTCCATTTGTTTAGAAGGAATAAGAGGCTCTCCTCTGATGAAACTCTGCAGCAAACTGGAACCAGATGTTCAAACTTAACACACAATAATAATTAAAGCCCAACTAAACCAGAAAATGTCGACTTTCAGATCCAAAAGAATTCATTCGGCCGCAACACCACAAACGCAGACACCGATATTGTTTTCAGCCCAATAACTCCCAAATTCAACCAAAGCGATCCAAAAAGCCAGATCAGCAAAAAAAAAAAAAAATCAATGCGCAGATAAAATAAAAGAGGCCGAAAACCTGAAACTCATTACTTTGATACAGTGAAAAATGTCATAACTAAGCAAAACTACACCACGGCAAACGAAATCAACAAAAAAATGTTGCCCGCGATCTTGAACAAGTGATCAGCTTTGATGTGAGTGAAACCACTTATAATCGATAGAGTTACAAGATTCGAAAGGAGGTACCTATAAAGAGTAGGGTTTGAAGGATCTTGCTTGATAGCTTGAGTGTAAAGTGCTGCAGCTTTGAGATACTTTCCTGACTTGAAAAACTCATTGCCCTGATCTTTCAGAGACATTTTTTCTCCTTCAGCTGAAGCTGGGGCAGTCGCCAATGGTATTCTTCTTCGAAGGGAAGAGAATCAACGGCGAAATCTTGGAACTCGCCTTGTTGAATTAATCTCAGAATTGCTGTGCAGGCTCACAATCTTAGTAGGGTTTTACTGGGATGTTTGCTTCGAGCATTTCCTCTTCGAAAGTTTTGGATGCATGCTTATATAATTGTTCGCTCTGAAACTGAAAAAATATTTGATTCGGTAGCAAAGACAGCTTTACACGTGACTCCAGTCCCCAAGCATATGTAGATAGCCTTCACCAAACATGTATTTTTTTTTTTTTTTGATAAAATTGTATTTAAATCTCACATAAAAATATAATTATTAAAGAAAATATTAAATGACGGTGAAATTCTATAAAATTTTAGATTATTTTTTTTAATTTAAAATAATAAAATTATCCTTAAAAAATATAACTCAAATAATAGTAATGATAAATTTATAAAAAAATAATAGAGATATTTTTTCTTAAGCATAATTATATTATTTTATAATTTAAAAAAATAATTTTAAATTACAAAGATAATCGTTTAATAATTTTTTAAGATTTATCTACAATTAAATTTTTTATCTGGGACTTAAATATGTATTTTTTATTTTTTTTCAACCACGTGATTTTAAATTTTATTTTGCTAAAAAAAACAATACCAATTAAATATTAATATATATCAATATTTGTATACTCCTCTCTACTCCTATAAGGCTTAAAATTTTTATATAAATATACAAATTGTGTTGATTTTGTTTTTATTGGATGTAAGATATATTAAATAGGTATAAAATTAAAAAATTATTAAATTTTAAGAGAAAATTAATGAAATTTAAAATTTTTTTGATCTATATAAACTATGCTAAAAATAATTTATAAATAATATTTAATAAGTTTATTGGCTAATATAAAAGATAATATTACTTCTAAAAAAGGGAAAACTAATCCCTCAGTCCTTATGGTATTCATGAGTTTTGAATCTTGTCCTTATAATTTTTTTTCCTGTTGAGCATATCATTTAAGTTTATAATTTTTTTCCTGTTTAGCATATCATTTAAGTTTATTTTAAGTCTATTTAGATAAATTTTTAATAAAAAATTTATAAAAAAAAGTTTTTTAATAATTTAAAAAAAATTATAGAAAAAAATTTATAAAAAAAAGTGTTTTTGTTTAGATAAATATTACTAAAATAATTTTTATAATTAATAAATTATTAAAAAAATATAAGATAAAAATATTTTAATTTATTAATTATTTTTCCCCATTCATTTATTGTTCATTCTCTTCTTCTACGCAAGGGCGATGCATAGAGCCATAGTCATCAATGTTGATGTTAATGCCATTTGTTTGTCATCTTTTTCTTCCCATTATTTTTTTTTTCTATCGTCTACTTTTCCTTAGTCCTAAATAATAACGATAAACTTACTTTAAAGGAGAAAATTTTTAAATAAATATAGTTATTTATTTTAAAAAAATTTAAAACTAAAATTTAAATTAAAAATCATTTTAAAACCTTCCTATAGCCACTTTGTAGGTTAGGTTAGCCTTTCTGTTTAAAAATGGTTAATGATGTTAAAAAAATAAGCACTGCTCTTCCCAAATTGCCCCTACAATCACTGCGATAACACCCTCAAAGCCATCTGAAGCATATTGGGTCTAATTGTTTAACCCCATTCTTCTTAATTAATTAAAAGATAAAAATCGTATTTCATTATTCACACCAATCACCACCATAAGAGCCACCCGACTATACCTAGCTTGTAAAAGCTCAGACTTATAATCACAGCTTGCTTTGCCTACCCGAGACTGGAGATGGAGGCTATTATGCATTGAGTTTTGCTTACAGGCCTCAACACTGCTCGGGGTTCCCTGCCCGACAGCGGACTTAACCGTTACCATGTCCTTGTTACCATTCCAAAGCTCTCCCAAGTTCTGCTACGACAACAACAACCTCCTTTTCCAGCCGTGTTACTTGTGCAAGTCTTTCCGTCGCTATTGGACCCACGGCGGCACCCTCCACAACGTTTCCGCCGGCGGTGCCACTCAAAAGATTTCTAAGAAGTCGCGCGCTCCCTCTTCTTCTTATTCTATTCCATTCACCACCGGCCGCTGCACTCCCAACATCGACGGCCTCTTCTTCATTGGGATTAACTAGGTTTTCATACGAGCTCGGTCATGGAGATACTGGGGCTTTTTCCGGGAGTGGATGAAAATGAAATAAGGTAAAGATCTAATTGCCAGGGCAGTTTGGGAAGAGCAGGGCTTATTTCTTAACACCGTTAAACATTTTTAAACAAAGGGGCTAACGGAATTTATGGAGTAAATTAACTTAAAGGATACAATAAAAAGAAAACAAAACGTAAGGACCTAATTCAAAACTCATGAATACTATAAGGAGTAGGAGATTAGTTTTCCTTATAAAAAATATATGTCAATATTGGTTCATTTTGGTATAACTTATAAATATATATATATAATCTAATACTACATATAGGCATTTGCAAGAAGATTTATTCATATTTATTATAATTAATTTATCTAATTTTTTAATATATTTAAATTAATTAAGAAGTTATTACATTAACAACAGCACTAGTTTATTGATTGGAATGCACACGCTCTTCATAGAATGGCTGACTTTTCACAATATATTGCCTTTATAATAATAAAAAGTGATTGAAAATTAATGTTTAGCGTGTGCTTTTAATCATCTCATTGTTTTCCAAAAATATAAATTAATTAAAAGCGGCTTATAATTTTAAACGGATGGAATATTTGATACTCCTCTTGTCCTATTTCTAAAGAGTAAGGAGAATATTTTTTATTTATAATTTACACCATTAATATAGAATTATTGAGTTTTAATGATTTCTTAATTTTTTTTGTAAAACATGTTGAAGTGTCTTATAGCAGATATGACATAGGAGTAAACTACAATGAACTAGGAAGTATGAGGTAATTATCTTTAAGATATAAGCATTTAAAGGCGGTTTACAAAGAGAGTTCTCTATTCATTGGGTGACCTTCACGGTGGTCTCTTTGGTATATGATTTTACCGGTCATCATTCATCTGCAACTTGGCACACTCCGGCGGCTCACTTTTGAAAAAATTAAATGCATGCGTAAACTTCTTAATCCTGGGCAATAAGCACACACCCACCGGAATCTCACCGGAAAATTTGTTATGCTCCACATTCAACACCTCCAAGCTCTTCATCCCAGCCATGGACTCCGGCAACGACCCAACAAAATTGTTAGAGCTCAAATCCATAACCGTCAAGTTGACTAAATCCCCAATTTCTTTAGGCAAACGACCACTTAATCCAGTATTTGAAACTACAATCTCATTTAGTGTATTCTTCATTTTGGCCACACTAGGAGGAATAATAGAACCTTTAAGATCATTATTCGCCATTACAATCACAGAAGCAGGAGAACTTCCGAGGTTCTCAGGCAATGTGAACTGAAACTTATTGTCGTTTATCAAAATGGCGTCGAGTTTCATGTCGAATAAGCTAGAAGGAACATTGCCTTGGAAATCATTGAACCTTATATTTAAGTAACGCAATGAAGGGAGATTCAAAACGACATTAGGAAAAGAACCAGAGAGTTTATTGTTACTAACGTCGAGCTCGAAGAGACGGTTCATGGAGCTAAAGCTTTTAGGGAGGGTTCCAATGAAGCGGTTTGAGTTGATGTGGAAGATAGAGAGGTCCATTAAAAGGCCGAGTTCTTCCGGCAATGAACCGGATATGTTAGCACTGTTGAGGTCCACTCCGGCGACGGTGACCGAGTGAGGATACTCCGGCAACCGAGCACAGTAGATTCCGGTGTAGTTGCAGACTTCGAGATTGTTCCAGTTCGAGGTGAAGCCTAGGGGATCAGAAGTGATAGTGTGCTTCCATGCTTGAAGAGCTGTGTAAGCTTTTCTGAGTTTAGGGTTCTTGATATTGAGAAGATATTGATGGGAAGGGTTAAGAATTGAGAGGAGAATAATGAGAAACAACAGAACAATATTAGGATTAAATTGAGAAGACATTGATAATCAATATTTTTTGTATTGTTTTTGTTTTTTGCAATGACTTATTGCTTTATAGAAAATTAAGGACAGGATTATATATGATTCATTGATGGAGAAAACTTGTGTTTAAATAGTTGTAGTTAAATTTGACATTCAAAATATAAAAGAAAATTAATAAATCATATTAATTTCAATATATCACGTAATTCAATGGGTGAGATCAATAACCTCCTAAGATTCAAGGAATTTAATTATAATTTTTATGAATCATTCTACCTTAATTAGCTTCTTATCTTTCCTCTCCCAGTCATTAAACCACGTAGTGTAAGAACATTCACATGTACTAAATATACAACAATAATGCTTTGATTATGGACAATGTACATCATAATATATTCGAATAGATTCAATGTATCTCATCAATGAATTTGTTGACTTTTATCCAATCCATTTCCGGTAATTAAATTAGGTCAAACCCATTTAAATAATTAAATATGGATCATCACGCAAATAAGTAAGATATATTGGGCAGTATGCAGCAGCTACCAGTCTCTCACAAGTAAACGTTCGGTGATATTTGTCGTGTAACATAAACTAAATTTGCTGTGTGATTTCATTTTGCTTATGATCAATTTAATCACTTCGATATGTTAAAAGGTACACTCGTTCTTTTTTCTAGAATTAATAATATTAATATCAAAGTGGATGAGAAGAATTTTTCCATAATTGATTCCATGTTATCATAGCATGAGCCCGAATGTTATAATTAAGATGTAAAATTTGATTTTCTTATATTCATCGCCTTCCCTTGCTTTGATGAATTGCAAAAAGAAAGAGGTAAGAAACCAATTTTTTTTTTATCTTATATGGATGCAAATTTAAAATATAGATTATCTTATAATATAATTGTTACTCATTAAACAAATGCCTATCATTTAAAGGTTATAAATTAAATATTTTAAGCCTACTCCCCCATTCCTCCTTTTTATAAGAAATAATTAATGGAATAATGTGTTAAAACTAATTAGAGATAATAAATATACAAAAATTATAATTTTTTTAAAAATACCTTTATTTATGTGGAAGAGAAAAAGTTAAGTGATATGTGAATATTAAATATAAGTAACACGAATAATTAAATAGGAGTAAAATTATAAACTAATAAAAAATTGAAAAATATCTAAATATCTCTTATAATTAAAAATATGTCTAGAAAGTGTGAATAAACATAGTAGATTGTTCAAACTAGACTTGAAGGGTCCAAATCTTATCATAGCAATAATAAGCACACGATGCCTTTTTAGTACTGAAACTAATATATATATATATATATATATATATATTATATGCACATAGAGAGAGAGAGGGAGAGGGAGAGCGATTATTTTGATAGTAACTAAGATTTGTATTAATTATCCATAACTGTTATTGGAGGAACTAGACGAAGATAATTAAACTAATTAATTAAGAGCATCTTTCAACGGATACGACTTGGTCTGGCGAATTTCACACAAGGGGAACTTTGAATATGTCAATTAGTCTTGATTTATATATATATTTAACTTAATCATCAACTTAATTAATCTTCAGGAAAATATTTTATTCAATTTTTCAATGTCAGCAATTGTTCTCCTAACCACTAGTGAAGAATTGGTCTAACATGAGTAAATGACAAGTCCCATGTGGAAAGCTACATAAAATAAATAATAAATTTTTTCAACATGTTTGAATGAGATTAACAATTATTAATTAGCTGTACCATTTGGTTTGCATTAACATGTTGATTATTTGTCTCGTGTTCAGATTTCTTTTGCTTGGTAATTGGTATGTAAAAGTAAACGGATTTCGGCTTTCTAACTTTTTTTTTTTACCATTATAAACTTTTTTTACCATTCGGCTTAAATAATGTATATAATTAGTTCGTTCTTCTTAATTCACGATTGTTGAACCCATGTTATCATTTAAAATCATTATATTTGTTTTCCGCAACTTAATCATGGTTAGTTTACTTTTTCACTTTTTAATATATGAAAATTTTGATAATGTTTTTTAATATTTGATAAATAAGTTGTATTTTTTATATTGATATATCATAAAATATCAATTATTTCACTCATCAAAATTATTTCTTTTTTTATTATTTAAATAGGTAGACACTAACTGCAAGATGCTATCGAGTGGATTAATGATCTCTCGCTTATAATAAATTTTTATGTGACTACGTAATATTCAATCGAAATCAGGAAGAAAAAGATTAAAAGAACGAGAGGACAATAAAGAAAGTTAATTGAGATTAAATTGACCAAAACAAAAACAAACACCACTAATTTCAATTATGAGTACAACGTCTGGCAAAAAACAAAAAACAGCATGATGAGTACAACGTAATAATGAAATTAAATCCCATAAATTAACACCAACAATGTCGACATGCTATAATTTTTTTTTTTCCAAATGGGTGACTAACTCTTCCAAGTAAGTAATTAATAATTATACTTTAGTGATTCTATACGGAAAAGAAAAATGTAAATTATATTTTACTTACTTTTCTGTCATGCATCACGGATAATAATGGTGAACCGCCGGAGGAGGAGGAGGTGGTGGAGGAGGAGGAGGCGGAGGCGGTGATGGAGGGGGAGGAGGCGGAGGCGGAGGCGGAGGCGGAGGCGGAGGCGGCCGCCTTGAGCATCCAAAGGCACCACAATCAACAGGGTGAGCATAAAAAGCTTTACATTCCATTTCTGACCTCTGCATCGGCCGGTACGGAATGCAATTTTTCCGGTCATCTTCCGCTGGCAACTTCAGGCAGATATGTGGTTCACTGCAGAAGTAATTATAAGAGTACGTGAAATTCTGCAACCTCGGCAACGAGCACACACTAGCCGGAATCTCGCCGGAGAGCTCATTATGCGCCACATTCAACTGCTCCAACTTCTCCATCCCCTCAATAGATTCTGGCAACGTCCCGACCAACTTATTACCACTCACATCAAACACTGTAACTTGATCCAATTTACCAATCTCCTCAGGCAAACAACCCTTTAATCCACTGTTAGAAATGATAATCTCATTAAGCGTGCCCTTCATTTTTCCCAAGCTCGACGGAACACAACCGTTCAGATTATTATTCGCAAAGACCAACACAGACACCGGAGATTTCCCGAGATTCTCCGGCAACAAGAACTGAAACTTGTTGTCGTTTATGAAAACGGCATCAAGTTTGAGCTCAAAGAGATCGGAGGGGACCTTGCCAAGGAACGAGTTGAACCTAATGTCCAAGAACTTCAACGAACGGAGACACAAAATGACTTCGGGGAACGGACCGGAGAACTGGTTATTACTGACGTCAAGCTCATGAAGAAGATGAAGATTACGGAAGCTCTGAGGGAGGGTCCCACAGAATCGGTTAGAGTTGAGGTGGAAGAGAGCAAGGTCAGTGAGAAGACCAAGGTCTTCGGGCAGGGAACCGGAGATGTTGCCGTGGTTGAGGTCGATGCCGGCGACGGTGTAGATGTGGGGGTCGTCGGGGGCCGGCGCACAGTAAACGCCGTTGTAGTTGCAGACATGGTAGCCGTACCAGTTGGAGGTGAAGTTCTTAGGATCAGAAGTGATGGAATGCTTCCATGCTTGAAGAGCATAGTAAGCTTTGATGAGTCGAGGGTTTAATGGGACGGTGACATTAGAAGAAGAAGAAGAAGCTTGGTGAGAAGTATTGATAATGGAGAGAAGAAAAATGAGGAAGAAGATAACAGAGAATGGTAAATGAAGAAGACGGTGATGATGATGTTGAAGAAGAAGAGAAGCCATTGATTGTGTAGCGTGGCCTCAAGGTGATGGGTGAGGTTGTGATTGATATATATATATATATATATATATATATATATATATATAAAAGGACGGGACTGCAAATTGATTAATTGAGAATTTTAATAATAATTATGCAGATTTGCTGGCTTCAAATTGTGTTTAGCGGCTTTAATTATAACAATATATGAGTAGCTCAAATATTTGACTTTTTGATAATTTTTTTTGGGGGGCTTATATTAAGGTATTTTCTTTTTTTTTTTAAAAAAAAAATCAAGTTATCCAATGTTTGATTAGGACTAAAATGTTATCTTCACAATATACCTTTCACATCGGCTACGGCTAGGAGAATAAACTAAGCTAAAAGTAGTTATTTCATATATATTATAATATTTTTTTATTTATATATTATATAAAACAAGTAATCACATATATATTATAATTATAAATAAAAAAAATCCTTCTGCTATTTATTTTATTTTTGCAAGGAGAGCATTATATATATATGTATGTATTATAATATATATGCTTTTAAACTCTTAGTGGCAGATTGTAAAATGTATATTATATTGCCGAACATATTAGTTTAGAAAGTCTTCTCTCTACCCCCTTTTTGCTAAATTGCTAATGAAGTTTTTGATTATATGTGTAAAGCTAGAGTGGAAAGAAGGCGGCTTTATATATGAATCTTACCAAAAACACGGTTTTCCTCATATTTACTTTATACATGCATGCATATATTCCAGTCATCCCGTATTATAAGACAGTTTTTGGAGTGTAAGATATTTAAAAATATAAGATATTTTAAGAAAAATAAAGCGTTACTAATGAAATCATTCCAAAATTTTCCACGAGATTTTAAATTGTATATTAAATGAACTTTATTAATATGAACAATTTTATCCAAAAAAAAATCTTATAATATGAAAAGGAAAAATTGCGCTCGTGTGTATACAAGATTTGTGATCGATATTTTCAAACTTGTGATGTGTATAAATAAACAATTATATATTATTCTAGTATTGAATAGGAATATAAAATTAGCATCTTTGTCTCCGGCATGCATTGGTTAAAGAACATGGGAGAAATTTCGACGGGGTTTACATATAATAATAATAATAATAATAATAATAATAATAATAATAATAATTAAAGCCATTATTCTTCTAGTACTTGTCTCTACGATGTTTCTCCTCCTTTCCGCAAAATAAATAATGATAGGGGATGCAATGTAGACAGTGATTTGTTTGGTATGTAACAAGTGAATCAAGAAATAAACTTGACTAAATGTAAAATTCTTTTGAACTCTATTAAGACAACAAAATGAAGGGTATAAATGTCTAAATTTTGATTTATAGTGATCATTATAGCTAGTGGTTTTTTTAAAAAAAAATATATTCTATTTTGTTGTTTTCTATCTTCTTTTTTTGTATTTTCAAGGGCCATAATAATTATTGTTAGACTCAGTTGTTTTTAGGGTTATGGTTGGCGGTCATAGGTTTTGTTTTGAGTCTAGTCATCATCTGGAACAAAATTAGTGGTATGATGAATTCTTTCACTGTATTTGTTTGTCTATGTTATCGAAATAATTACGATATCCATTCGTCATAAATAAAAATTAATAATTTCATAAAATAATAATTTTCTTCCCTTAATCAAACGAAAGTCTTCCAGTCGAATTATTGTCACAAGGAAGGTAATTAATTAACAATGTATAGTTTATTCAGGCAAAAAAATAAAATGTATAATTTATTGTATTAAAATTAATAATGGTTTATCATCATAGTGGCCACAAAAAAGTAATAGTTTATAATCCTAGCTAGCTGTAATTTGACTGCTTCAAATGTTAATAATAATGACATAAAACATTAATTATTTACACCTTAATTAAATATTACTGTCATGTTTCAAAAGCTACTCTTATAGTTATATTATTATTATTATTAATATAATAATAAATCGTTATTACTTGTGAATTAATATATATGCATCTGAAAATCACACAAAGGCAAATCCTTTTACGCGCATTGATCCCACAATTACATCAGCCCTGGTTAATTAAATTCAGCTAATGTCCGTTAATTAAACTAACTTAAACATCAAGTGAGACCTACATAAAAAAGTAACGCACATTTGTTTAGATTAAATGTCGTGGCATTTTAAAACCTTTTCAGAATCTTCGTAAACATTTTTGCACCCCATGTTTGTCTATGGTGTCAAGCTCACATTTAGGAAAGATAAATTATAGGTATTTTTGCACTTTAACTCATAATATAATTTTAAATAAAATTTGTACTTTATATTAATATTGGTATATTAATGATAATAAATAAAAAAAATTAATTGGGAGAGATGGGATTATAAAAAGCTAAAAACTTACCCAAAAAAATCAGATAATGGAATGTTTTGGAATTAAGGGCAAAGAGGGATGGTTGTTAAGTTATAGTGATAGACATACTACCCTATGAAATTGACTGGTTACATTAATCTTGATATCAGAATGGGACTCTCTCTGTATTACTAATTAAAAAAGTCAACAGTTATTGCCGGTTGTTCGTTTCATTCTAAAGTACGAATCATGTAACATAAGTGAGGTTACTTAAGACAGCAATTTCATATTCGAAAATGACCTTTTTGGGTTCATTTTACGAACATGATTATGATGATAGAGATCACAAAGTATAAAAAATAGTTATATTATTTGTCAAGGTCTTGTAGTCCAAATGATACCAAACACTTTCTTTAAAACTTTTTTAAACCTGACACTGATCTAAGTAGTAAGGGTTTTAATCATTTAAATATAAAGTCTTAAATTTAAATTTATATGAATATATAAAACACAATTAAAAGATCTATCTCTAATTGAATTCGATAGTACTTAAATCTAACATAATTAGATAATCATATAAAAAATATTATTAAACGTGCAGTTATAAGTTTAATCATGTGTAAGAATATAATAGATGCTGTATTATTTATGACGTATACACAAATGCAACTTTATATTGATAAATATAATCTGTGAATAGTTTCATTTGTTATCCAAATTTGATCATGTTGTAGACTCTCTCATATTTTTATATAATATATTGATGATTTCATTTTCTTTTGCACATAATAAATTAATTACATAATTGGTGATATTTTCCCTTTTCTCAAGCTCTACGTGCTCTTACCAAGACGCCCAAATTTATTTCAAATATCAGCATATTTTCTTTATTTCGAGATAAAATTGGAGTTATTCAGAGCAAAATTTTGACTTTTTTAGTTTCTTTTTTTACTTTCAATTTCTAACCAGAGAAATTAAATATTCCCCTATTGTTCGAGGATGTGTCTCCGTTAACATGAAAAATGTTTTGAACACTTTGTCTGTTTTATTAATTTATTAATTTTAATCAAGGGTATTTTCACATTTTTTTCTCTTTTCTCACTATTTCATTATACATAGCTAGTCAAATACGATATTACCATTCATCTATTTAACAAACCACAAGTTATTAATTTATTATATTTATATAAGAGTTAGTTGATTAATTTGAATAAATTAAATAGTCTATAATAAGAATTTGTCTTTAAAATTTAGACCTAGATATAATTAACTTAGTTATATTTCTTTTATATATATAAATTAGTCAACTAGCTTTTATATTAAGAATCTAATAGAGTATTTTATTTGATCATCAACTTCCATTCCTCCATTAATTTATCGTCGCTTTAGTGTTAAAAAATTCCAACTTAAATCTCATTCAAATCAAGTCATAAATTGATTGTTTGAGATTTTAATCATTGAAGAGTCAATGAGATTGTTGACATTTACCAATTAGACGGGTATGTATGGGCATGGTTAGGCAGGGCAGCCCCTACATGAAAAAAATATGGACTACATGTTATAGCTTAATACCCAGCTCTCCCCGATAAAAGCCCTGACTATTTTAGGCTAGGCATACCCAAAATATGATGTCCTGCTCATATTGTGAGAAAAAATATGTAATTACGAACTTATAAAATAATATCATATTTATGTCTTTAAGAGTTAAATAATATCCATAATCCACTAAGAATAAAGTAACAAAAAGATAGTAATTAAAGTCTTGAAGTCTATTGCATATATAAAAAAGAAAAATTGAAATATATAGGGGTCAGATATTTGTAGCGTTATTGCAATATCAATAATTGAATGCTTGTTAAGTAAAGTATATGAACAACTTTAATATTTACGTAAATATAAGAGTTATGTTCAATACTTTAAAAATGAGCAATGAGAGTTATCAACTAAAGTAAAAAGTATAAAAATACAAATAGAATAAGTTAAAAAAAGAAATAAAAATTAAAAAAAAATTAAAAAAATGTATATATAGGGTCAGGCTAAATGGGCAGGACGATATACCTTACCCAGTACTTTACTTTGCCTGACACTTGGCTCAATCTGCCCTGTCCAAATATATTTTGGGTAATTTTTTTTGAGTTAGGCTGGATGATTTTTCTGTGGGCTCAAGTGGGCATACTTATAAACACCCCAACCAAGCACTTTATAAGAGGAGACAGCTTCCTATTGCATGTATAATTGCTAATGCAACTTTTTCCTTTCCTCCATGCTTCTTTCATTCCTTTTCCATTTGTCTTCCCTTCCCATCGTTGCCTAGCTTTTAAATCTAATCACTATTTTTGTTTATAATTGCTGTAGCTCCATATCATTACTCTTGCAAGTCACAAGACAACAACATCCTCTCCTTTTCCACCTTGCAAAAGTTTAGATAAATCTGGTTCTAGTGGCTCACTAATGCAAGAATAAACTTTTAAATTTAAAAAATATTGATAGATGTACTTATAAATTATTTAACAGCAAAATTTTTATATAAGTGACTGGTATTAAATTCTTATTAATTAAACCAACCTTTGTTAATTTAACAATATCCATTTATCAATAATCAATACCACGAAAACTATACAAGGAGTTATGCATATATTATATGCAAGCCATGAACAGTACAACTCAATTTATATTCTGTATTGTTTTTGGGTAAACCATGATTTGATGAGCTCTATTCAGTTTTTTCTATTCTTCTGGTTTTTTTATACACATCAAGGGATTTTGTGATGTTTTTAATTTTTCTCCACGTGTTTTAAGAAAATTTTATGTTTTTGGAGGTTTATATAATCTAATTTAATTAAAGAGACTAAAAATAGTACTCATCCGGTCCTTAATATATGAACTAATTATGGAATTGATCTTAATCATAAATATAAGATATATTTTATATTTTTATCAATTTTTTTAAATTACCTATATTGATATATACTCCTTCAATAATAATTAAGTAAGAAATGGATGAAGGGAGTAAATATGATGATTATGATATTTTAAAAAAAATATGACATATTAACTAACTTAAATAATTTATATAATATAATTAAATTAATTAAATATGTCATATATTTATGATTATATAAGTAATAATTTTTTTAATAGATGCACCTTGTTAGACATGAGTACCGATTAAATTCAATGCGTTATATATATATATATTGATAATGGAGATGTTGCAACTAAAATTTGGTG
Source organism: Leucaena leucocephala (assembly GCA_037074615.1). Lineage (NCBI taxonomy): Eukaryota > Viridiplantae > Streptophyta > Magnoliopsida > Fabales > Fabaceae > Leucaena > Leucaena leucocephala. The sequence continues at coordinate 7,796,277 of CM073533.1, read as the reverse complement.
AGCTTTAATGTGGTCTTCTTCTTCCCCCAAACGAGCGAAACATATAAGCAAGTCTACATTCTGAGTAGGTGAGCTTCAAAAATTCTGAATAACCAAGAAAAGAAGAAGAAGAAGAAGAGAGGGATTAGGTATAGGTTTCAGACAGCCAAAGCTGAATTAGTTGCATGGTCAATTTAAAGATTCTTGACGCAACTAATTAGAGATATACTCATATTTGCTTTAATTAATTATTAGTTTAATTTAGCCCTTTCATTTTCTCTTTTGAATTTTGTGAAGCCTGCATGCTTTTTAATTAATATAATCCGAAGGAGGATACGAAGCTAATTAAAGTCAAACCAAATTAAGTTTGAAGATTACACTTCTTTCTCATTGTTTGTATTGAGTTTGACTCGTCAACAAAAATAGTTCACCAAATACATACATACTTCGTCTGTAACGTGTATGAGACTTAATTAATCATGCAAGTGGTCATATAATAATTTTCATTTTGCCTGATCCCTATCTCAAACAAAACCCAATACTTATATCCCTATCACTTATATTCATTGTTTCATGCTATATCCATTTTTTCATTTTTTTTAATTTATTATAAATAGGGGTCAAGAGTTGTAAATATGTTAGCATGACCATTTATCTATCTATCAACATATTGTATAAAAACAATTGAAAATCATATTATTCAAGACTTATAAAAAGTATGACTAATATTAATAAACAAAAAATATGTCTAACGATAACAAATAATAAGATCCAGTAATAGTATAAAAAATATGTTTCATTATATTTATTTAAATATTGAAATGGCTAGATTGAATAAGAGGTAAATTAGAAATGTTTTGAAACTTAAAATAAGATATTAAATCATTCAATAAGTAATAAAATTTAAATATTTATAATCAATTATACGTAATGGTAGTGAAATTAATAAAGATGTTACACATGGCATATAAACTATGTGGTTCAGCTAGAGAAAGACTACAATATTTATTTATGATTGAAAAATATTGATATATTTAAACGAAAATTTTATCAAAACAATGCTATATAGTGAATGTTAGGCTTTTAATGAACAACAATAGTATATAGTTTGGGCATATAGCAGAGATGAGAATGTTAAGACGAACGTGCGTTTATATAAAAAGAAGTATAAGATTTAAAATTAACACATAAAAGAAGAGTTAGACTGTCGTCTATTGGAAAGAAAATGTTATAAAATTATTTGAGGTAGTTTAAACATATACAAAGAAGGTCATCGAAGTTTTATGGAATGAAATCGTAATATATGGTGTCATGCCAACTTCACTTGATGGATAAAACTTCTTCTTCTAGTTGTTGTCATCGTATTGAGACGGGTTTGATTTGATTATTTGAGAAATTAGAATAGAGGTTATGCATTCAATAGATACAGTTAAGTTAGATAAGATTAGCTATGGCTTCTTTGAAACTCTTATGTTGTTTGTGTTTTAAGAAATTAGCTAGGAATTTAAAATTTGAAGTAGCTAGCTAGGTGATGGGAATATCTCATCTCTACAATATCGTTTATCCACACTTTTTATTTTACATCAAAATCTATTAAATCTTGATGTTTTCACGATTTTTATCTATTACATGTATAACAATAATTATCCCAAATTCATTCTTCTCCACACTTGGAAAAAGGTATCCATAATGTCTCTTCAATGTACCAAAACCATGAGACAAATTAATTAAGCATGAAAAGGCATGACTAATTAATTAATCGCTATGCATAAATAATTTCAATAATTTAATTAATTAATTTGGAATCTTCTTTTGAAACCCAAAAGGCCATAATCTGCTCTATAGGAAAAAGGGGATGAAAGTTCCAAAAGTATTAGCACAAGTTTGGTAAACACAATATAATATAATATAATAATTAATATATATTTGTATATTAAATATGGAAGACTTGTTCTTTGTAATTATGGCTGGTCTTGACGTAAATCACAAGTCTAATTTTAATTTCATCATGTTGTTGAAAAAGTGCAAAAGAAAATACACCGACAAAATTTTATACCTATTTAAATCTTTAAAATACTATATAATTTTTACAATTAGGTATAATTATGATCATAAATATTTATTTCTAACCTAATGCCAATGCCTTCTCTATTGTGGGTTGGTATGAGTCTATCAAGAGTTAAAAGGCGATTGGATATGTAACCTACTATTTTCATAATTAATCTATTTTCTGGGGCAAAAACTATAATTAGTCAACTTGAAGATATTCCCTTGACAATGATTGATCAAGTGAATCTGATTTTATATATAATTTATTTTTAATACCTTTTAGAGAATAAAACTTTAAATGTTAAAATTTAAATACTTTGAAGGTACAAGAATTTTAACTCTATTAACAACTATATTTATCAAGATTTAAATTTATATTTTCTTTTTTATAAAAGTAAAACTGCTTATCACCTTAATCAATAATTTAATAATAAAAATTTAAATAAATTTTATTATGCTCACAAAATTTGAGAATTTTTTGTGTAACTTAAGATATCCCCTGTCCCTTCCCTACCTATACCAAACAAAATTAGACTTCCCTCTACCTCCTCATCCCTCTCCCTAGTCCCTTCTATCAAACATGGCATTACACATCTTATCTATAATGAAAATTTTCAACCCCTTTTGTCTTAGTTATTTAGAAATCGAACTCATTAAATTTTGAAAAAAAATTACTGTAAAATCTTAAAAAAGATATTTAATCATTTAAAAATTTGATAATAATTGAGAAACATGTAGTACTAATAAATTTTATTGTAAAAAATAATAATATATTTATATTACTCATTTGACATTAATATTTTTTAGTAATTAAAATAGTGTCACAGTATCTCATAGTAATTCTGCCTTAAATCTTTCCCCTCCACCTCTCTTTTCAAACAAAGGTCACATTAAAAAAAAGAAAGAAAGAAAGGTCACTAAAAAATCTTTTCACATGATCTCATAGTTGTTAGATCCCACAATTCTAACATCATTTCTCAGTGATATATGGTAAAAAAAATCTCTCGAATATGGTAATATTTTTCTCTTTTAGCCAAAAAAAATTTACAAGTTTCTTTTAAAAAATAAAGTTTAAAGAAATTACTAAGAAATTATATTTTAATGCCAACAATTTTGACATATCGTCTGTAAACCATTTATGATATAAACAGTCACCATGACTCAGAAATGAATAGCTACTGCCCCAAATAAAGGGATAAAATTAACCATATATTTTTTTTAATGCTTCCTTTTAGACACTCTATTTAAATCCAACTAAAATACCCAAACTTTAAATTAGTACATCGAATTTGACAAACCTCAAATTGGGCTAAAAGATTTGTGAATGTTGTGTGTTTACAACATTACACCTCATATTTCTTTCTTTTTTTTAAATGCCTTATCCATTTTAATTATCCATTTTTTAGATAAGCCTATAGTATCCATTAGCGGAAGACTATAGACTTCCTGAAAAGGCTTTAATATTGACTATAAAACTCTCTTCACATGCACCGTGAGGAATCAAACCCTTGACTAAATACTTAAAGACCTAGTTAAGTACTAGCTATGTTATACCTCATAGTTAATTATCCATTTTTTCAAAATTGAACTCATCAAGATTCTGCCCTCATTTTCCTCATGCCAAATGGTCCTAGAGCCCTCAAGAAAGAAAATGCTATATAACTAAAGCCATGCATGCTTCAAGCTTCAGCCACAGCCCTCAGAAAGTATAATAGCATTTCTAGGAGGAGAAGAAGAAGAAGGTGTAAGTCTCCACCTAAAAAGTAAATACGAGTGGGGTTCTAATACCAAATGATATAAAAATCAGAGAGAATTTGGAATCATGCCTAGCACATCTAACAATATCTCACAAAAACACCGCAAGATATTCAATCCAAAATATGAAATAAACAATACTGTTTTAAAAAAAGAAAAAAAACCTAAATAGGTCTCTTTATTCCACTATATCAAATAGCGTACATAAATAATATCTCAAAGATGACTGACTGTTCCTTTGTTTGTTTGGCCATCTTTGATCCCTTAACATTTATATTCTTTCTTGATTTTTCAATTGTTTTTTATTGGAGAAAATCTCAATTAAATTCAGTTAAAATAATTAAAACTAAAATTAAGCCTCCAACATTCAATTTTATTTATTTAACTGCATATGGCCAATATAATTTTTTCACAACATTCAGAAATCCCTTAGCCTATTGACTTGACTGAGAATTTGTTAAAAATGTTGCTATGAATTTAAATTTTAATATTTCAGCCCTATATTTTATTGATATTTTTCCCTCTGTATTTGGCCTTTTGTTTCTTTTTTATCAAATCCAACATATATTACATAAAAAAAATCAAATACTTATATTGTTCTTTTTTGCTATACATATAAAATAGATAGATTTGTTTTTCTTTTCCAGAAGATTTAAATTTTTTCATATTTAATTCCATGCCAACACGTGTTTATACTTTCTTTAATTTTTCTTTTTGTTAAATATAAGAATTTTTTTATTAAAGATAATCATATCCGATGTATTGTCAAGAGCTAAATGTGAGTATAGTTTTTAACACATATTGAAATCTTAATTCACCATATTATATTATAAGAAAATAGCACCATTTTAGATCTAATCCTGTCGGTATACTTTGTTTAATTTTTAAAATTCCATATTAACAATTATCAATTTTTCAATAAGTCCTATTGAGACTCTTTCGGTAAACAATTGAAGAATGGGCTGTCAGATAAATACATTGGACTTATTTTGAAACAAGCCCAACACAGTTTGAAGCCCACCTAAATCTCTAGCTTAAAAGCCCTCAGAATGAAAATGCTATATAAACTAGCACTTCGTCTGTTAGGGTTTTTGTGCTCTTCGTATTACGGCCGCTCGCAGTATTCACGCTTCCCGCTCCACCTCCAGCCATGGCCGTAGGCAAGAACAAGCGCATCTCCAAGGGGAAGAAAGGAGGAAAGAAGAAGGCGTAAGTTTTCTCAAGTGTCAATCTTATTGTTCTATGGATATGTATTCGATTATAATTTGTCTTCGTCTTTTGGTTAATTTGGCTTTCAGAGCTGATCCATTTGCCAAGAAGGACTGGTATGATATCAAAGCTCCTTCTGTTTTCCAAGTTAAGAGTGTGGGCAAAACCCTCGTCACGCGTACTCAGGGTACCAAGGTAGTTACGATTTTGTTTTCTCTGATTTCTATTTCTACGTAAGTAGGGTTCTCGTCCTAAATCTAAACCTCGGAGCAAAGCCTCGTGATCTAAATGTTATAATAAATCTAGTATCTCTATTATGGCTCGCTATTTCCCCCTTTCTATCAGTATTACATTTACATAGCTTTGATTTGCCGGCAATGGTACGGGTTATTTTCCTTGCTTTAGTTTTAGTAACCTGGAAGGAGAAATAAGATTACTGCTGGGATCTTTGCTTTATTTTCCTTGCTTTAGTTTTAGTAATCTGAAAGAAGAAGCTTATGTCTTGTACAAAGCTTTGATGTGTATGTAGCATCCGAATCGGGGATTCAGTTGGTTTTTGCTTAGCATTTTAAGAATCTACATTTAAAAGACACTTGGTGATGTCAGGGGAGTATTCTATGTTGTTTATAGGTTATATTAAAGTATAATGGCTTATCTGTGTTGTTGTCATTAGATTGGTAATTTTATTAATTCTAAGATACGTTCATAAGAGTACATGCAATTTGACAGCATTCTGGCTTACCCCTATTGGTGATAATGTAGATTGCTTCAGAAGGACTGAAGCACAGAGTGTTCGAGGTCTCATTGGCTGATCTTCAAAAGGATGAGGACCACGCATACAGGAAGATTAGGTTGAGAGCTGAAGATGTTCAAGGGAAGAATGTTCTTACAAATTTCTGGGTATTGATTTATGGCTAGAACTTGTGTTCCTCGTACTGTATTTGATGCCCTGAATGGTTTTAAATCAAATCTAAAACTTTTTCTTGCAATCTCCAGGGAATGGACTTCACAACTGATAAGTTGAGGTCATTGGTTCGCAAATGGCAAACTTTGATTGAAGCTCATGTGGACGTGAAGACCACCGACAACTACACATTGAGGATGTTCTGCATTGGGTTCACTAAGAGACGTGCGAACCAGGTTAAGAGGACCTGCTATGCCCAATCAAGCCAGATCAGACAGGTATGCGCCAAGATCGACTGTGGAGAAATCTTTGTTGTGTACTTTTCTATGAGGTTGTTGAATTTAATAATGCAACCTTGTCTTTTGCAGATCCGCAGGAAGATGAGGGAGATCATGACTAACCAGGCAACTTCCTGTGATTTGAAAGAGTTGGTCCGCAAATTCATCCCCGAGATGATTGGAAAGGAGATTGAGAAGGCAACATCTAGCATCTATCCTTTGCAAAACGTGTTCATTCGCAAGGTCAAGATCTTGAAGGCTCCTAAGTTCGATCTTGGAAAACTTATGGAGGTACTTATCTTAAATTCTGTCTTCTCATATTTCATCTATCTACCAAATTTTTTTGTTTTCATCGCCCTATTATCGTCTCGTGTTTGTTTGTGATGTATTATAATTTTTGTTTCCATATAGGTTCATGGAGATTATTCAGAAGATGTTGGTGTGAAGGTAGACAGACCTGCAGATGAGACCATGGCCGAGGCACCCACCGAAATTGTTGGAGCTTAAGTGAGTTTCTGCTGCTATTTTTCTGTTGGATGAGATCCTAGGTTTTTCTTCTACTATTTTTGGTTCTGTATTTTTTTTCCTTACTGAGATTTAAGTTTAAAGTGAAAAGGTATGTAACCCCAGCGAACCATTTTGGTTTCGGCTTTGATTAGAAGTTTTGTACTGTTAAATCTATATCTGCTTTTTGTCAAAAACCCAGAGAAAAATTGCTTTGCATGCTTTTACTGCTTGAAATTTTGGCAAATGGCTATTAATAATTTTACATTGCTCAGTCAAAATCTTTAGGCTGGGTCGTTTGGGGACGTTGCTGTGAAAGTAACCTAAACTTGAGTCTGCATCTAGGATTCATTGTTCATGTGGCGGTCACATTACTAATCGTTAGGTCACAAGAGTTTGTGGTTCCAGGGCATTCTCTTTGTAGGATCACGCTTTAGAGTAATAGATAATTTGTTACATCCAATATTGATATTGTGTGAAAGGGAGATTTTGGCTTGTCATTAAATTTTTAAATTGTAGGTGAGTTCAATTATTTTTTAAAATTTTTTGTAAAAAAAACAAAGATAGGTCATAAAAGTGTGGTTTAAAAGTAATCACTAACGTATCACAATTTCCTCTTTTACAATGGCCCAATAAGTTGTATGCTACAATGGAGTCTTGGAAAAATTGATTTGTGTATATTCATGCTACTTTTACGGGACACCTTATTAAGTGAATTTATTTTCCGGAGAAAATGTCAATTATATTCCTTGAAAATAAAAGTTAAAGGGCAAAAAAAATCTTTTTTTTTTCAAAGAAAGGGTTTGTAGCACATGATTTTCTCTCCAAAACCTAGTAGAATAGATGAAACGTAATACATACAGGTTCAGTTGCTATGGTTTTAGGAATACTAATGAAACCTTTTCTATTAAGTGGAAGCTTTGTACAAGTTTTCTAAGGGAGCTTGAAATTTCAATTGAACTTGTAACTAAGCTTATTTTTTAATATAAGCTCAAAGTATCTATTACTTAAAATAGTGACTAATTTTTTTGTAATATAGATTTTTTGAAGAGGCTTTATTACTAGTTATGAGACTTTATCAATACACTATATAAGGGATAGAATCTCTTATTATATATTTAAAAAGTTTAGTTAAGTATTAACTGTGTTGGTTAATTTGTATCAACTTTGAGTCACTGTTGTATTAGATGTGGATACTTTTTTTATAATGGGATTTAAACTTTTTTGGATTTAAAAGTATGGTTTTGTCAACACAAGCCACCGCCACGCCCGTGCAAAAATTACTTCCTCTCAGAAAACCATATAGTACATTGGTTTTTTTTTTTTACTCACCCAATTCATTAGAGTTTTATCTCGATTACATCTGAATCTGATCCGTCTCGCGTACCTAGTTATGGTGGGTAGGTCTTTTAAAGAGGATTTTCTACATACGTTAAGGCTCAAATTTGAGATTTCATTTAAACAATATTGAGACGTTTATCACTCAAACTAACCCCTATTATTAATTACATTGTTTATGACCCAGAGGGTGTTTTGTACCTTCTATCCTCAGCAGTGTCCTAATTGAAAGTTGAAACTTAGTCCATTGAGAGATGTGTGGGCGATCTTTTGACGTCTGCATGATTTTATGATCATTTTCAATACCAATTATCACCATCTATAATAAAAATTAAACATTTAAAATTCAATGGACTCGTGATTTAATATTTTTTTTATAAAAATATTAATCAAAGCATGCAAGTCGTATTGACATTTTCTACCTTCTTAAATAATTCAATTTACATTTTTTGGGATTGGTTGGTTGATGCTTATCAGTAACATGTGCAATTGATTTCTTGTTCAAATTTATTATCCAATATATGTTTATTTGCTTAAAGGGCCTAATGACCACACCTAGAGTTACGTTGAAGAAAAAAAGGAAATTGATCTTCTTTTAGGAAAAGTTAATACGATGATCCTCATAGTTTTCCTTAGTTTTAAATTATATTCTAAGCTTTTTTAAAAAAAAAAATCGTTTCTTTAACTTTTTGCAGTTAGATTTGTTAATCTTTGAGGTTTAAAACTTTTAAAATAAAGACAAACACCGTTAAAATTTTCTGTTAGGAAATACTACCATCAATATATTGAAGCCACGTCTGAAACATCTTATCCTTATTCAACATATTTTCCACCATTCTCCTGCCTTGTAAATGGCTCACAGTTTCTTCCCATCTTTCCGTAAACACCTTCCCTTAATCGCTAGGTCCCCACGATCATCTCAAGAACGAGCTTCAAGCATTTAACCAAATCCACTATGGCAGATGATGTAGGGAAAATTAATCTCTATAATATCAGTCAAGAGTTACTACTTAATTTTTTTACCAAAAAAAATAAAAAACCTGGAGTAGCCAAACCAGAATCCAAAAGATTATAAAAATCAGTGGCTTTTAAGAGTGTGATTAGTGTGATCCATAAGACTTCATTAACAAATCTATAAAGTTTGAAATCCTTCTTGTCTCGAGATGTTCCAATATTTTGAAGGATACTTCTTAGATAACTAATGTAAAAACCATGTGTTACATAACGCTATACTTTTTTTTTTTTTACATAAGAGGACCGAAGCTTAAAAGGTAAAGAAAATTATAATATTAAGAAATTAAATTCTATTAACTTTTAATTCATTAAGTGTCTCAAATGTGAAAGACACCTGTCAAATATATCATATCTAGAAAGACTTTCTTTTGTTATTGCATCCGCAACTTCGTTTGCCTATATAAGAATAAATTGCAGTTGTAAATTATGTTGTTTGCACCTTAGCTCCTCAATCTACATAAATAATAAATTTCTTCTTTGCCTGCTATTAGTTTATGCCAATATATCAATGATAAACTTTGCATCTGACATTCCTGAATCCTTGATCCCACGTAGTATGGAGCCATTTGAAGATAGCAAATTCCTCTGACTCAGCTGCAGTACAGACTTCAATAAAAAGAGAAATTTCATATAACTACTCACCTTTATGGTCCCTAATCACTCCTCCACACCTAACTTTATTAACATTGATTAATATCTTTACCCAGCCCACAGGTGATAGTTGTCATTTTAGATTGTCAATCAATGCCAAATAATGCAAATTAGTTTCATCAAGAACTTACACATATTTCTTCTAAATTTATAAAATGACCAACTCTAATTGCTCAGGTGTTGTGGCATCTAAATTAAAGACAATTATATTCCTCTAAAACCAAAGCTTCCAAATAACTACTCCTCATATTAATTTTCAATTAGTCTCTATATTACCCAATAGTCTCTTAAGGTTTAAAGCAAACAAATCAACTAGATGAGTAGTAAAGAAAGCATATTGTTGTTGTAGTAATAACAATTTAAGCTAAATATTTCTTGCATAACTACATTTTCTTAATACATGTAGAATATCCTCCCTTGCCATTTGACAGGTTGGACAAAGATCAGAACTTAAAAATTACTTATTTCTCTAAATATTAATTAATAATCTATTATTAATAGTTATCCACCTAAAACTCCTAATGCCTTACTTTTGAATCCGACAAAGTGAACGGTTTTCTCACAATCACCGTTTGGACTTGGTTTATGTTATAACCAACGGTTCCTTTCGTTATTTTGAATAAAAGGAAGATAGTAGATATGATGCATATATTATATTGCATTTATTTTTAAGATGCCTCGCTTTCTTAAAGTTAAAAGTACAATTAATACTATAAATTAATTTTATATAAATATTTAACAATCTAAAATATTTAAAAGTATAATCAGCATTTAAACTAATTTTAAAGTAATAATTAACACCTTAAAATATTTAAATTAGTATAATTTTATCCCTTTGCTAACAAAAATATTAATTTCCATTTTATACATATCATATAAACTTTTTATTTTTACACATTATTATTTAAAATGTCACATATATTATATTATTTTAATAAATGACACTAAAATCATAAAATTTCTCGATCTTCATATATAAATTCTATATAATATCAATTTTAAATTTATTTAATATTCTTATTTAAATAATATGACACATGTGATCTGTTAGATAATAATGTGTTTAAATAAAAAACTTATGTGACATATGTCAGACATAAATTTGTGTTTCTATAACTGAAATGGTAAAATTATATCAATTTAAATAATTTAAAGTGCTAGTCACACCTCTAAAATTAGTTCATAGTGTTAATTGTACCATTAAATACTTTAAAATATTAATTGCTCTTTTAAAATTAATTTAGAGTACTTGATGGAGACAACCTTGTTACTAAATATTGGTACATGTCTATGTGGAGATTCGAATTTTATATAACTATATAGTGAGTAGAGATTAACTCCTTTCACTAAACTTAATTCTATTAGTATCAAGGAAGAACTTGATAAAATCCAATAACTTATTTGATAGGTTAACTACTATGATTCCTAATTAAAATGATTTTAACCGTTTAAATATAAAATTTTAAATTTGAATTTGTGTGAATTTAGAAGCTTTTTTGTAGAGGAGTTATTCCCAATTAACCCAATAATATTTAAATCTAACTTAGTATAATTATAAATAATACTCTTATGATCCTTAATATAAGACCTAATTTATGAGTTAATATTGATCTTAAATATAAAACATATTTATTAATTTTTTTTCTAAATTATCCTTATTAATATTCTCTCAATAATAATAAAATAAGAGAGGAAGATAGTAAGTTAAAGAAGATTATTAGAATATTTTAGATAAAATATATTATATTAACTAACTCATCTAATATAATTAAATTAATTAAATATATATTATATTAAAAATGGGAGGACTACATTCTATTATATTGATTAATAGACATTGAGACGCAGCTAGCGAACCCATTTAAACCTAATTATTGCACCAAGAGGAATTTCATTCAGTCAGAGAAGCTGTTTACACTATGGATGACCCAAACAAAATACGTTTGAATCAAGTTGGTTTACAAGTGATTATCCTTCATCTTGAAATTAAGTTTCCAATCAATCCAACCTGATGATCACTTCATCTTACAAATAAACTACAGACAATTTTAAATATTTCTACCAAATTACTGAACAGATTCAAGCTTTACCCAAAAGATTCCTCCAAAACAAAGTCCATAAAAAAATGAACATTTAATTCTTGTGGCGCTAAACTTTCATTCACAAAGTTACACTGAGTCAGTTTAATTTAGCTTTTAAAGAAACTCTTATAAAAAATAAATAATTTAATTTTTTTTAAAAAAACTCTTTTAAAAAAATTATTAAAAAAATAATTTTGAATAAAATAAATATTTAAATAGTTATTATTAGAATAACTTTTGTGATTAGTAAATTAACAGAAAATATGAGATGAAAAAAAAAAATCTACAAGCATATAGAGCATCTTCTTTTCTTCACCGACCGAATGCCTCCCCTCCCTAGCAACAGATCATCTTATCTTCTTCACCAACAGTAGTCACATAGATCATCTTCACCAACTCCTCCATCAACCCCCTCGTCCCTCCATTCACTAACGCGACAGACCACTAGCAATGACAACAAATACAAAACCCACGATGGCACAGGGGTGAGTGACGACAAGGACTAAAATAGCAACGACAATGGTAGAGAAATGTCGACAGAACAGAAGTAGAAGTGAAGAAGTCAATAGAAGTTTGCGAAAGAACTAAAACAAAAAGAGATATAAAAAAAACTAAAAGTAAGATAATCATTAAATAGCTTATAAATTTTTTTCTTACCTAAAAATTATATTTAAAAACTTATTTAAAACTATATTTTATAAGTTTATTTAGACATTTTGAAGGTTATTTTATTTTCTCCCAATTTGGCCTAAAAGAGCTTTTTAAATTGTTGGTTTTTAAACTTTTCACACAGGCACGATAACAAAGTAGCACTGACAACTTGAACGTTAACGTGGAAAATCCTTACAGAAACGGTAGGAACTTAATTATAACCATTTCTCATTACTAGTGACAACAAAAATGCGTTAAAAAAAAATATCAAAGCAATGATTATATCTAAATACTCCCAACATATTATACATTACAACTTAAAAATTGTAGATTATGAAGACATCTCCAACATAAAAAGCAAGCTCATTATGCACATAGCTACGAATAGTTTATAACGCAGAGAAATTGAGAAGAAACGGTAAAAAGGAATGGAGTTGCTAACTAGGAAGCAAAATGATGATTCCCATTCTAAAGGTGAGGAGCAGTGAGAGAAGGAAATGAGGGGATAGACTGTAATATCAACTTCCTGCCACTTCTGCGACTCGGCGATGATCCAAAGTCACAGTTAGGAGAGGAGATCCTCTTGCCGTTGGGAGATGACGTCTTGATGCTAGGAGATCCGTCTCCCCGGAGAACCTCCGGCATTTCGTCGTTGGAAACGGGTTTAAACTGCTTTTCAAACTTAGGTTGAGACCGAAGGATGCTGGGTTTCCCAAGTTTCTGGCTCGCGTACAATCCAGAAGCCGGTATAGTAGTAATGAAAGAAGATCTTGGAGGTTTTCCCTTTGATGAAAATGATAGAGGAAGCAACGGTCTGTCCCACAAGTTTGAAAAGAAATATGAATGAGAATTGATAATTGATAATCAATTCTTTCTATTATTAACCACAAAAGGGCAAAAACAACAACTCAAACCTGCAAATACGTAATGGTGTCGTCGGCAGAGTAGACTCTGGATGTTCTTCGTTGTTCTGAATCTCAGACTTTTGTAAGGATTTTTCGGCCACAGCCTTCTCAGATGATTCTGTTTCTTCTTCTGGTTCAGCTTCTATTCCAATAGGAACGGAACCTGAATGAAAAGACAACTTGACATGAAACCAAAGGAACTATGACACAGGATAAATCTTTCGATACATATGGTTCAAGAATTGAAGAAGCAAATCTAAAGGTCATGATCAGCAATGCGTCATTCTAATACTCTGCAACCTAAGGGCAGACTTACCATCCTTTCTACCAAACGCATTCTTGCACCCTTCACATCTACAGCTAATGGAGCAACCGACACCGCCCTTCAAAAGAAAACGTTGATTGTAATTCATATTACAACTGAAATTTGAGGCCAATATGATAGCACAACGAAGAAAACCTGATAGCATTCGCAATATTTCTTCAAGCAGCTGGATTTCTTGCAGTTACATCCTCTTTTGTGCCTTGCCGAAGCTGGAGTTTTGTTGGCATCATCCTGCAAGAAGAAAATAATTAATACAGAATAAAATGTGCCTCAACTTTCAACAAGGAGAAAGTGGAGTTCCAATTAGATAACTTACCCCAATTTCAGGTACAGAATCAGTGCTTCGAATGACTTTAGGAGCAAAGGCTAGAGGATTACGAGACTCAATCTGCTTGCGAGTTGCAAGAACAGTATCCTCATGAATAGGCTTGTTGAAGCAATCCTGGCAAGAGCAAGGTTCTATGCAGTAGACACCAGCAGCAAAGCACTCACAATAACTGATAAAAATTATAAAAAGTCAATTAAAAGAAATTTCTGATAGCTATAAAGTCATTTCTTTCCTTTCTTCTCATTGTCATTGAAACATGTAGGTACACATATGCAAATAACAGAAAAATTAAGCACAGAATCCGAAGGAAATTGACACGATTCAGGACACAGGCCAGAAGCAGAACCAGTAAGACTGTAAAACAGACAATCCACAACATAGGATGCATTTTTTGTTTTGAATTTATAAAAGCAAATATAACAAGATTTCTATTTATTATCTGACAAAAGTTTGAGGCTTTTTTGAAAGACACATAAATAACTGGTAGAGGAAGGTTTACTAGATAATACTGTAAGTTTCAAGAGCTATATTTTTCACAACTAGAAGGTTCCCTCCAATGCATATGCATGGCTTTCAAATCTTTTCAACTACCAAACATTTCAAGACAAATAGCAACAGTAAAAATATATTACGGCAGTTACATTAAGCATTGTTGATTCAACATGAGGCCTCAGTAATACTATATGCACACACGTCTACAATAACCAGAATGTGTGACCACGGAGGGGGAAATATCACCTCATAACTCGTTCAAATGCAAGCCATGTCAGAACATGCATAAAACCTAATGTCACCAGTAACAAAGGAGTGAGTATTTGAAATTCAACTTACAGCTTCAAACACTTCGATTTCTTGCAATTACAACGCTTACAAGACTCTCCATCTCCAGCTGGCTCCAACTTACGTCTGCAAATCAAATTTGCCATCAGTCCAATGCAGAAAAAAGAGAGCATAACTTTATAAATAAATAAATAACAGGGCTGATCAAGCGGAAGCATGTGAAATCAACAACTGTACTTGCCTTTTCTTTTTGGGGCTGTTCTGGTTGAAATCTTCATCAACCACATATCCTGAGGGCTGGGAACAATCTTCAGCAGGCTGAACCCCATTGTCTGGCAGATCTGAATCTCCTTCTGCTGATACAGGCACCAATGCTAGACTATGTTCTTGGCTTGAAGATTGTTGCAAGGCAGGGCTAGGCAGACTGATTTGTCTTCCAGAAGATATATTTTCAACTCTTGAGCTTTTGTAATCTTTTATGGTCGCAAGAGCATTCAAGTGTAAGCCAATTCCAGGCAAAACGCACCTTTGTGAATTACCATTGCGTTTTGCAGGAAGCAGTTGCTTATCATTAGCAACATTCCCCTCATCAGACTGTAATATGCCGGAACTACTGTTATTTGAACCATCGTTGGAGTTATTTCTTCTTCCTCCAACCGTC
Organism: Leucaena leucocephala; assembly: GCA_037074615.1. NCBI lineage: Eukaryota > Viridiplantae > Streptophyta > Magnoliopsida > Fabales > Fabaceae > Leucaena > Leucaena leucocephala. The sequence goes on along the minus strand of CM073533.1, from coordinate 7,780,865 downwards.
TCAAAGTCTAGACAACGCCTCCGTATGCCATGGCGTGTTATAGAAACAAGCTACACAAGATCACAAGATAAAGGTTTATTTAGAATGATTTATTTGGTCAACAAATTAAGACACACAATAGGGGAAAATTTGCCATGCCTTCGATATTAATCAACGGTTAATCAATGACAAGGAAAAAAATGTGCCACACGATGCCTTACGTGCAAACAATATTAATATAGAACAAGAATAAGAAAGCTATTTAATCTGCCAAAAACAAAAAAGGGATAAAGGTCATGTAACTACAAACCAATAGAAGATAAAATCAACAACTTTATTGGACACAAGATACATGAAAAAGACAAAGAATCAACTACTCAAAAGACTTCGTGTGTATGTATTAACAATGAAATTCTGAACAAAAACACATGGAACCATGCAATGACATACATGAAAAATACATATCCGTTAACACAATTCAGAGTACTAAAAAAAAGCTTCACATTTCTACCGGATTATCCATTGTACTATTAGTTTTGCCACCCATCCCAGCAGTGTTAGCAAGATTGTCCTGTGCCTGATCATTGTCAATGTCTTCTCCTGGCTGTGAAGGATGACCTTCAGTCTCATGTACTGAATCAGAAGCAGCTGGATCAACAATTCGCATTTTCTCACCATCAATTAAGGTAGTTTGTGGCAACTGAGACATAAAATTGCTAAACCGTCCTGTGGGGTCAAATGATTTCTGCATTAGACCCTTTAAAGTTTCTCTTTCATTTGGAGAGTTGAAAATTAATAGATCGGTAGAATCTGAAAGTAAACCATCCCAGTCACATTCTGAGGCTCCAATTATTGGCTCAATTTGACATATTCCTGGAAGTAACACTTCCGTCTCAGATGAATTTTCTTTACAGACTTCATCAACACAGGCAACATCCGATGCTGCCTTACTCGACAAATCCAGAAGAGAATTTGTCTCGTCACAACCGGATGGAGGATCACAAGCTGGGCTACCACAATCATATTTTAAGGTTTGCGGTAGCTCAATTGGAAAGTCTGAGTGCTCATTAGATGGCACAATTGTTGAATCTTGCAGGGGAATCCCTTGATCAGCATTTCCTTGTAGCTCACTTGAGTTGTGATATGCGTGAGTTGAATCTGCAAGAGCTTCTTCACTTGAACGTATTTTTTTCCCATCTTCAGACAAAACCTTATGCTTTGATGCTTCTAAAACGTTATGCCTGAAATGAAGAATAGTAGCTATCACAAGTGGGTCATCACACACAAAATTACAACATACAATCCAAAAGAACATTAATCAGTCTATTGAAAATTACAATTACCTCCTGAGAAATCTAGATTCCCTGTGACAGGTGACATGGGGTGATGTAAACACAGATGGAGGAGATGAAAAAGTGAGTGAATTGATAGTCTGAATACTATGAACCGACTTAACAGGCTTTATAGGAGAAAGACTGTTGATAAAGTTGAAGACGGGTGAATCCTGCATAAAAATATAATCAAAAAAGAAATAAAGCACAATCTCATGCATCCACAAAATAAGCACCACCAACAGCAGATCAACAGAAACTGTATAGATAATCTGCAAATATACCAGATCCACATGGTTTACTTGTAAAACCAAATAAATATACACATCATAGATGCAATTTGGCATAAAGGAAAGCATGAGCACGAAAATATGTTTGATATAAAACCCATGGGAAAATTGACATTGACACCAAAGGAGAAGGTTATAGAAACTTCAATTTGAGGTTAGCATATTTGACTTGAAGTAAGTTTTTTAGTCAAAAACCCCACTTAACTTCAGAGCCAGTTGATTCAAGCTTAAAAAATCGACCTGCTCACTAAAATACTCAAAGAAGGTAGAGGCAAAAACAGAAACTGAAAGATTTTCCAGTCTGCTGGATAATTCGTAAGACTTGGTTAAAAGGCCAGTACAAAACCTAGTGGAGTTCCCAACTGAACTTGGTATGAGATACATACCATTGTTCACATAACCATGAACAAGATTTGTTCAAACAAAATCCAAATATAACAACCCATAAGTGGACTTCAACTTGCATGACGAGAATTAAAACCTCAAACTCCACAAAGAGACCAATCCCACCAAAAATCAAGAGTAACACACCAAAAACACTATCGAATCGAGCATATGTGCATGGTCGACAGTAAACAAGCAACCCACAAACCAAGTGAACCCCCTTGGCCATGAATTGACTCAAGACTCCCACAAAACCCCACGAAGAACATCAAGTTGAAGCCGAAACAAAACATGAGAAAAAGAAATTCGAAAGAAGGTCTATGGAAACCTCAAATTTGGAGATTGGAGTGCCGATCTGGTTCCTCTCTGGTGTGTCCATTTCCAGAGAGGTAGCCTCACTACATTCCTCTTCACTTCTGCTTTTGACTCTCTCTCTCTCTCTCACTCTCTCTCTACGGTCTCTATAATTGTGGGGTTTCGCTTTTGCTGATGAGATGAGGATTCAAGAAGCGCGAAGGCGGGAGAACATTTTCTCGTAGGGATAACCCCTTCGTTGCCACGATTGCTTCACAGCCACATGTGTCGTCTCTATTATATTCTGTGTGTGTTTGTTTTTTGTTTCCAACGTTGGTAAAAAATAAAAAATAAACATTTTTTTAAATTCCAATAATACCCCTCCTTCTTCTCGCCTTTAGCGAAGGGTAACGCAACAGTCAAGATTACAGTGTACCGCGAGATTTTCTTTTTCTATTTTCCTTTCTTTTTTATAAAAGTGTCAAAATAAGAACATTATTATTATGAAGTATGAAACGTCTTTATTTTTTGTTTATCTTCTCCTGTGTCTCTCTCTGCACAGATACCTTCTATTTTGTTTGTATCTGCATTTTTTTAATTAATTCCTTAATGCTTCATCCCCTTTGGATATACTTTAATTTTTATTATATTACTTTTCCTTTTTTATTTTTTATTTTTGTTTTTGCCATCTTGGTGTTAATTATTAAATAACTAGTAGTAATTACTGGATTAATTTTTCCAGCTAAGTTCCCTGGACTATAGAATCAATTATATTCAATTAGGGTGTGTTTGGATTAGCTTTTGGAGAATAAATTCTGGGGAGAATAGATTCTGGGGAATAGATTCTGGGAGAATAGATTCTGGAAAGAATAGATTTTAGGAAGAATAGATTATGGAGAATAGATTTTGGGAAGAATAGATTATGAGAAGAATAGATTTTGCAAATAGAGATGTTTGGATGATTAATAGTAGAATCACTTTTTATATTAATAAATTACTAAAAAGGGTATGATTTGATTAAAGTATGAGAGAGGAGAGAGAGGAGAGAGGAGAGAGAGAGGATAGAGAGAGAAGAGAGAGGAGAGAGGAGAGAGGAGAGAGGGGAGAGGGGAGAGAGGAGAGAGAGAGTATAAGAAAAAAGTAGGGGTAAAATAGTAATTAGATAATCTATAAGCTCTTTTTCAGTTCCAAAATCTATTGAAAAATAGCTTCTTCAAAACCATAGTTTCAAACCGAGGTTTTGCCCAAAATCAATTTTGGAGGAAAATAGCTGTTTGGCAAAAAATTTTACAAACCGAGGTTTTGGCCCAAAATTAATTCTGGACAAAAATTGATGTTTGTGTGAAATTTTTTCAAATCGAGATTTTGCCCTAAAATCCATTCCCAAACACTTTCCCAAACACACGCTTATTATATATTCATCACTTTCCGTTTTAGATTTTTGCCAGCATACATAGTCATAATAACAATATTAAAAAAGAAAAATTAAAAAACAATAAAAGACTTCAGGAAATATAGTTAGTTTGATTATACGCAATATTTATTTTTGGTAGAAACTATAAAAGATATAGAAATTTTGGTTTTTTTTCTCTTGGGCTAGAGACTTGAGTTAGATATGCAATTTCCTATTTTTTTTATTTAAAGTAAATCATAAAAAATATAACTTTTATTGATAGAATTATGAGTATATATTTTAATAAAAAAAATTAAAATGTGAGTCATGTGCTCTTTACGAAATCTGAAGAGCGAGCTATATTGTTAATGATTTATTAGTACTAGTTTTTGTTCCTATAAATTTTATATAGTATATAAAAAGGGATAAGTATAATAAATAAAATAATAGATGCGAGAAAATTATACCATGAAATTTTGTGGTAAAAAAAACAAATATTATTATAAAATAATAACCTTAACATTGTTAAAATCTTGTTGGGATTGCAATAAGGGAAAAAAAAACATAATAATAAAGTCATGTTTAGTACAATAGAAGTAAAATCTTGTACTTTCTTTGTCAGGGATAATGGGAGTCACTCATATTTTTAATATTTTAAAATATTTTAATTTTATCAAAAAAATTAAAAAAATAAGATAATAAAGGTATAAGTAAAATATTTTTAACTATTTTATTTTAAGTCATAAAATTTTTAGATAATTTTAACCCTTCTCAAATTATAAAAAAATATTTTTAAACTATTTTATCCTAAATTTAAAAAATAATATACATCAATTCTATATTTATTTTTATCTTATTAAATAAATTTTTAAAATTTATTTTTAATTTAATTATATTTTTATTTCTCCTTCTATAAAAAAAAACCTCTTTCATTCTACCAAATATATAATAAAAAATTGGATCAGCTTTAATCTAGAAATGATATTGCCCGTGATAGGGAGAGATGGTTGAATATTATATTTGTTTGAAAATGGAAACATTTTTTTAACATAATTTACCTATATTTAAAAAAAATAATAAATTAACAATTTTTTTAAAATGTAACTATTATCCCACGATTTATAATTAGAGTACGTTAATATTAATAAGGGTTGAGAATGAAGGAAGTGATCAATCCACGAGAATCGATATTCGGATTCTCATTATAAAAAATATATGTATTTATTATTCTACAATATCTCACACATAATTGTCTATTGTGTAAAGATCTATGTGTTTAGAAGAGAGAGAGAGAGAGAGTAGCTTAATGATTGTCCCAAGGGATTGTTGACACATTTAATTGGTAATGGAATTGATAGGTGAATGTGTATTTAATTTGGAATTACTATTAGGTGAACTGAGTTGATACAAAAGATTTTGGTGGGAATATAAATAGCTTGTACTTTTAATGCACTCAGATTTTTAACCTAACTTCCACTGCTCCATTATTTTTCCATGTAGTGACGTTAGGTACATAATCATTCTACTCATAATTCCACCACTCTTTCTTATTTATTTCCCAGTTTCCAATTTCGGTGGAAGATTCTGATTGAGCTGCTTTAATCTTTTCTTTTTCTTTTTCTTTAAATCTTGTGACCTCCTAAAAATAAATAATATATTAAAATTCATTACATGAAAAACTGCTCTTGATAATAATTCCATGCAAGGGGGTTAACACGAGGCCTACAGTTTAATAGTCATAAACTGATGGTAATAATTAAATAAAATCATTTCTTTAAAGTCCCCTTTAATTAAATTAAAATATTAAAATTATTATTATTTAACAAGAGGATATTATTACCGGTATCTCGCATGCTACTGGGACGTTGAATTTGTCCCGACTGCCACCTAAGCATTTGTTTTTGGCGCGCGACGGATTTGAAAAAGAAGATGCGGATATGATGGTGCTGACGGAGCTGTAACTGCTAAAGCTACCCTTTCTCTGAACCGTTGATCATAAAGACCTTATTAGTTAACGGTGGAAAATGACTGTACTCTGTTTATTATGGGACCCACACTTGAAAGACGGAGCCACATGAATACGACGTTGTGTGTATTTGTTGGTCCGTTTGCGTCAAGCTTTAGTAATTAATTAGTTGGGTTTCAATTGAAAATTAAGTTTTAAAAAAGTTTTTTTTTTAATAAAAAGTATTCAAACAAAATTTCATATTAAACTATAATTTAAAACTAATATTTTATATAAATTACTCATAATTATTTATGAAATAGTAAATAATTTATAAATTATCTAATTATTATTTTACCTTTATTTTTGTACACCTTCTTTCATCTCTCATATCTCTTCTCAACTCTCTATCATCTCTCCTCTCTCATCTTTCTCATTTCTCTTATTTTTAATAAAATAATTATTTTTGTTAATTTACCAATCACAAAATTCCTTTTAATAATAACTATTTAAATATTTATTTATTCATAATCACTTTTTTCAATAAACTATTCTCCATAAGTCTTTTTCTAAAAGTTATCAAAAATATATTTTTTATAATTTTTTTTTAAATTCTTTTCCAAACATACCCTTAATACTAATTGATATATAATGTCGATTAAGTGATAACATGCCCCAAATGATGTTGATTTCTATTGGATTGATAATGACTCTTAAATAAGATTAAATAACTTCTAGAAAATTTATTCTAATGAAGGGAATTAGTTCCTTACAACAATGTGACATGGCGAATTAATATTCAAATACCCATTGATAGAAGAACTCACTTTTAATACTCTGATAGTACCTCAAATATAATTGATTCTAATAGGATAATACATTGCTTAACCAAACATAAATAATACTACCTTCTATAGTCTTTAATATAAAATATTTTTAAATAATTTAGTCAAATTAGTTATTTATAATGATTATATATTAATTTTCTTAAAATTTCCTCCTCAATCACGTGCATTTAAATTATCTTTTATAGAAACTCTCTTTAATATATACAATCATATATATATATATATAAGGATACTTTAAGGAGAAAATTATAATTTTATGAGACAAAGTGATTTAAAGTATTATATTTATAACTAAAATCGAGTTCATATTTAACTCTTATATTTAGGATCGGAGAAAAAATTATTCATTAACAATGTGATAAACCAATATCTATATCATTGTTAAAAGATATGCGGAACTTTTTCTATATCCTATCACTAAGCACATGAGTAGTTGACCAATACAGTTTTAGAGTTTGTGACTGCCTCTCCTAATAAATGTGTTTCATTTAAAACTCAAATTCAAGACCAAAATAAATCTAGTAAGTTCTTACACTGATAGAGTAGCTCTTTGTTAATGTCTATGTACACATAATGTCTGAATTTGACTTTATTTAATAAGAACTTAGTTCATCATGCTCAATAATTGAACCACGTTTACTCCATCCATATGCTTTTGTATGCTTATATATATATATATATATATATATATATATATATATGTATATATCACACTCTAGAATCAGCATCATTACTATTGTCTTAGAAAACGTTAACAATGATTATTTTTACTAGAAACCCAATAAAATACATATATCAGACAGGAAAAATCTATTCTATAATGCAATAATAATAATAATATTAGTTGAAATGCAAATGTATATCAAATGATTTGTCGACGAGATATAATAATTTGAGCGGAATCTTTATATGGCCATAATAATTACTCGGGAATCTGGAATATGTGGCTATTAATCAGTGTGATTATGTTGTGCATGAAGTTTACGTAAGGTGCAATCATGCACACAGAATCACCAAACATATCAAGAAACCACGTCTAGTTTTGCTGTCACTAGGTTAATTTGGAACTCAATTTGGATCATATGGAACCAAATTTGTATGATTTTCTTTTTTTGGCAATATTTTGTTGACTATTTTTAAAAGTGATTTAAAAATAAAGTATTTTAGATTTTATATTTATACATAAAGTTATATATAAATAACTTATAACAAGTCATGCTGTGGATAAATTCTAAACTTTACAAGTGATTCTATTAAAATTTTCAAGCAGCACATTAGGTATGTCAATCTACGATCTCTTTTTTAAGGGAGAAACATTCATGTATTTTTTTTAATCTATAAATAAGGACAAAACCTTATATAATTATCCAATATTTAATATATTACTATGTAGAATTTTTATTTCTGTGATTAAGATGGAATTAAATTAAAATATTTTGTGAATGAGAAAAATGATAAAAATAATATATATATTATGTTTTTCTTTACGTAACCATCTAGTAGTATTCCATATGATAATGTTAATTTTTTAGTTTGGTCAGGTACAGTTCGGAATCTAAGCATGAAATAACTAACCACGGTTATTCTAGATTACTTTTCATTCACTCTTTTTCCTTATATTTCCTTATTTTTGGAATTTATTTATAAAATAAGGTTGAATTACAGGTTGAGAGATTTCATTTTTGCTCCTAGAAACAGGAGATTACAAATTCAATCCCCCTAAATGTATGTGTTTAATATATGATACTCTCTCCGCCCCCTTTACATATAAGTGAAAAGGAAAAAATAAAGTATTCCTCTTTATATATAATTTATTTAATTAATTTAATTATATTTAAAAAATTAATTAAAATAAATTAATATAATATATTTTTTAAAAACACAATAATTATTTTTCTTAAATCTCTAACTTTATTTTTTATTTTATTATAATTGAGGGATATATCAATAAAAATAATTTAATAACAAATTAATAAATATATAAAATATATCTTATATTTAAAATTAATTTTATAATTATATTATATATTAAGAATGGGAGGGAGGGGTAATATTTTAATAAAAAATTAATATAAAGGTAATTAACAATTGTCTATCCAAGTGGGAGAAATTTTGAGCATTTGAGCACGAGGTTTTAAATTAGAATATATGAATAAAAAAATTTTTTTTTGAAAGAGTTATCTAAATGGACTTGATAATATTTCAATATAACTCTTAATATGAAGGTAAATGGTTTTATTAAAAAAAAGATTTTAAAAATTGATAAATATTGAAGTAAGATATTATGTTGATAATATTTGATCTATAATTGATAATATTTGATCTATTGTTTATAACTGTATTATTTTAATATTTATATTTTTTAGAGTATTTTTGCTATTATTATTATTATTTTTTTTGTATGGCGCCATTTTCTCACTGAAAAATAAGAGTTAAAAAAAGTAAAGAAGAATAAATGTGCCATTAATGATATGAGGTGAGGGGTGGCTGAGCTCGTGAATGACCTTATGATGAGGCCATATCCATATTTAGTGGTAAGAGGTAAAAGTAAAAGGCGGGGATAAGAGAGAAATAGGAAAGGGAATGGGAGGGTCATGTAAAGGGCGTGAGGGACATTTAGGGCAGTGTCCCGAAGAAATAACACATTTCCAATGTTAGGGCACCAACTAGGTGGTCCCCACTCTTTAATATCCTACTCACTACTGCACTACAGGGGCACGTGGTCCCCAAAGGAAAAGTCAGAAAGAGTAGGTAGATGATAGTCACGTGACTTATCCCACCAAAATTATTAATTTTAATTAATTAGAAAAAGAGACGGTAAATCATAATGACACAGGGAGGGGAATGGCAGTCCCCAAATGAGCCCTTTGGTCTCATTCCCTAAGATCCTTGCATCGTGTTGTGGGTGTGGAAGGGAGGGTGAAGTTCATGCTAAAATCATAGTGTCCACACTTAGAGCAACATCCTCTCTTTCTCTCTCACGTGTCACAAGGCCAACCTGTGTGTGAGGACCAGGTTCATTCTCTTCTCATGTGTGCTTTATATATAAGTCATTTACAAAAAAAAAATATTCATAAATATAAATTATTTATAAAATGATTAATTTTTTTAAAATTTTTACCCATATTAAATATAAATCACTCGTAGAATAATTAACAATATATTTTTAAGGCAATTGTAAAAATTTTATTAATTTAATATATTTGTTGGTATACGAGAATAGAATATAAATAGCTGATAAGTCATATGTACGGTATATCAATGAATGGCTTCGTCCATACGTGTATTTCAGTTTTCTGAATATCTATGCATGAAGAGTATGAATTAAAGCCAGTTTGGCAACACATGCATCTGCATATAGATAGATAGATAGATAGATAAGAGTAAGGAGCCTGATATGCATCTGCAAGACATGAACAAAGCCATTAACAAAACCTAGGAGAAGCAAGAGGATGGTTTTGGTTGTTGAAGGTATAAAATTAATAAAGGAACATCGGTTATTTCTGACAAAGTGAGGTCAGAGGGAGACTTTGTGTGTTTTTTTAAAATATTATTAGTATGTGACTATATGATTTATTATTAAAAACATGATGATTTGTTATTCTGTAAAACAAACAGAACAGACCAGGTTGTTATTCTAGTTGTCTTTTAAGTTGACTCTGTATTTTAATGGATACATATTCCTCAATTGCAGTGAGATGTGTTGGTATTCTCAGTAAATTAGCATAACAAAAGGCCCAACTTGTTCTTAACCTAATGGCACGACTTCACATAACGACTTGACGGGTTTCTTATTAATTAATTCCTCAACCTACTCTTTATGATAATTAAGAACATCATATATGTTTTATAATATGCCTCTCCAATTCTTAATATAATATTAATTAAATTAATTAATATCACATCTTTTTTAAAATATCATAATTATCTTTATTAACCCCTATCCTTCCCCTACTTAATAATTTAAAAAATAATAATAAATATAATATATAAATATTATATTTATGTCAAATATCAGCCTTCTCAATTAGATATTATATTAAGGAATAGATGAGTAATATTTTCTAATTTAATACACCGATGTTTTATAGAATGACTATGAGGTCCTAAAAAAATAATTTAATAACTAAAAAATTCTTATGACAATTGACCTTCATAAACTTGTTATTATGTGCTCATCAATACGCATTGAACTTTAGGATAATTTATTCTTTTCCTTGAGACCTTATAATTATTCTCATTTTTTTTTATATAGTGTCTATGGCCAATTAAAGAATAGATGTGATATATAGGTAATGAATATATATGAGTAAGAGTTTGAGTGACATATATTAAAAAGAGAAATGATAGGAAATCATTTGAATTGATTTGGATATGTACAAAAACAAAAGGCTATTGATGCAACGGTAGAGAGGATACTTAGATCAAGTAGTATGGAGTCATTTAAAAGAGACAAAAAAGAAAAAAGAAAATATTTAATAAAAATATTAGCTGGACATTTTTATCAATAATTTATTTAAATATTTAATTATTTATAAAGTATTATAGTGTAGTATGATCTATATAACCAATCATATAAGATAATATTTAATTTGTTGTCGTCTCCCTAATTAATTACTCCACTAATATTTAAATGTAAGAACAAGCTAACTAGATAACTAATATGTATTTGGATATTATATGATGTTTAATACTACTATCAATCATAATTCAGCTTCAAATTGAACAATGTTAAAATCCATACGTTAAAGTAAATCAAATTCTTAAATCTTAGTTGATTCCTTCTTGCACTTGCATGCACACTAGAAGATATGGTAGGGAATCTAGGTTGGGGAACAGTGCACATAATGAAAACGAAGAAGTGGTTAAGAGAGTTTTGTCTTGATGTTTGTGAGACGATGAGCTGTGAATTACAAAGTGTTTTGTTTTTCATAACGTACCCTTTCTATAACGAAGTTTCTTCCATGGCTGTTTCTGTAATCCTGTCTTTTTCTCCTCTGTATTATCTTCCTTCAACTTTTTCATATTCCCCAACGTAAAACTAGCATTAAAATATATGGTTACTTATAATACCAATGCCTAGATCCGTAGGATATGTTGACAATGTGGCCTATCATGAGTGAATAGAGGGGTTCCTGTAATTTTAGGTTTCTTAAAACACTTTATACATAAGTTAATAAGAATAATTAGTATAAAAAATAGGCTTTTTACGCCTGTTAATTACAATCAGGGTAAAAAGTAATTTATTTTTTTAAAAGTATAAATTCAATGTTACCTTTTTATATCAATAGGTAGCATAAGTGGTGTAGAAAGTATAAATTACTTTTTATATCCATTGTCATTTGTAATCAATATAAAAACAGATTAGAAAAATAATTTAAATAAATGTCTACACTAATTATTGCTTTAATTGGTGCAGAAAGGGTTGTTTACCCCCGATTGCTAGTCAAACTTGTGTAAAAAAAAAAAATTAATAGTCTTCCATCTTAGTTATAAAAATGTAATTAGCTACACTTTCTACACCATTTCTAGAACAATCATTGTAAAAGTCCAGTTATATATTAAATTAAAAAAATTAAATAAATAATATGGATTTATTTTAGTTAATTGAGTAGTATATAATATGGATTTATTTGAAGAGATTATAATTTATAATAATTAATTAATAAAATTTTATATTAACTAAGGAATATAGAAGTTGATAATTTTGGATGATGATGATATGTGGCAATTTTTTTTTTTGGTACAATATGTGGCGAATTTGTTTTTGTTACAAATTTGCAATGTTGCGAAAAAATTTAACTGGGAAAAAGTCAAAAGAAAATGGGCCGGATCAACCAGCTTGATTTTTAGAGCCCAAGACCAATCTTAATGCTGTCTTTATGGATTCAATGGGGCAAAAATTAGGAAAATATTATTAAAAAAAAAAGGTATACACAATTTAACTAAAATCTTAATTTATATTATTATTCCCAAAACAAACAGAAAATTAATTCCAGACACAAGGGTGCCTTTATTTTTAGATACACAACACACACACACACACACACACACACACACAAACTACGGAAGATAAAAAGAAAAAAAAAATACCAGCCTCGTCGTCCTTCTTCAACAATAATACCATATATATTATCTCAAGGCGGGCTTATATATAAAAACCATATGAAAATTAAAATTTATTTATTTATTTATACACAAAATTGGCACTCGTTCATATATAATATTATTATTGTATATTAAAACATAATTAAAAGTGGAAGGTTGAAACATGCAGTGGACAATGAACAATGAAGAAATCAGTGTCTCCCATGCTCAATTCCAGCAGTTTCATATTAAATTAAGGTTGAACCGGTCAATTCCTGTTGTTTTTTTTTTTTCTTTAATAACGTAAAGTTATAAATATAATTAAATACACTATTGACTTTACATGCCACAAAGCCATTGGCGACTAGTCGATTGACTTTTGAAAGGGTTGGGATGGACGGGATGAGAGAGGCTGTTTTAGTTTTCTTGGATGTGGGCAACCTTTCGAAGAACGGATTGGTTGATGAACTTGTCGGCGGAATTGATGGTTTCGTCGGGTTCGTACACCTCCGGCATGGACTCTATTTTCTTCTTGTTCACATGATGAACACTTGGGGCCCTTCCAAGTTGTTGAAATGCAGTGTGCGCCGCTAACATTACTGCACCACTCACCATCCCAAACAACCATTTGAACCGGCGCCCACTCCCCAATCCTATACAAATATCATTTCACACTTCAAACGTATAGGAACATGCTACAAGTTGAACCGCCCTAATGGTCGGTCGAAAACATCGTTTAAAGATAAATGACTTAATCATAATTAAATTACATCAACCTAATCAAGGTTAAAATATTATAGTTTAATTAAAATATACAAAAATATTCATACAGGCATATAACCTTAAAATAGGGTAATATTTAAATAAAAAATATTAATACATAAATTATAAAATATTCATATATAAATTATATATAATTCAATAAAATAAACTTATTAAAACACAAATTTAATATATTATTATTTTTTAACTTAAAATAATTAACAAAAGGAGAAAAAATATAAAATTTAACTTGATCAATCTGTCTAGAAGTATTGACCAAATCAATCAGGAGACTAATTCACCAGTTGACCCGGTGGGTTTTCATAGGAAAAAAAGTGTTCTATGCTAGGGAAAGCATATTAATTAGAATTCATACTTGGCATGGGAAACACCCTGCGTGTTAGCATCATGAGCTTGTTCTGCTTCTAATGTGGCTGGTTTCATTTTTGGGGTTGTCGCCGTGGCAATTGATCGTCTTCCTCCCCTTAACTGTCCCACCATTCCTCTCAAATTTCCCTGCAATCTCATTAATTCTACTTATTATTTAGGTTAACACTGATAATTAATCCAAAAGTTGAGGCTATATGAGTCATTTACCATCCTGAATGCCATTTTCTCTGATAATAGTTCTGAGTTTAATTTGCAGGTTCTGATGTTTCCCAGAGAGGATCCATTTATATAGACCATCAGCAAGAAGGGCTGTTGATTAACCAAAAAGTTAGGGTGATTAATTAAATCCTTTAATTAATTTCCTTCTTTCTATCTATATATCTATGCTCACCTTGAATCTTTCAGACACAATGGAGAGCATACAGCCTTCAAGTTTGGATTGCCTAATAATTGAGTAATTTAGATACTTTCAGTTAATCACATCTTATTTAATCATATCTTGCACTGATCCCATGCCAAACAAGCATATTTTAACACCGGTGAGTACATTCAACGCCACGTAAGAGAAGGTATAAGCTGACTCAGTTTTTTTTTTAAAAAAAATAGGTACCAATAATAAAAAAAAAACTATAAATAATGAGTCACCATAAGTCAAACTATTAGGATTAAATTACATACTCAATCAGATAATTAATTTTCTTTAAATAAAATCTAAATACATGGTCTATATAGTATTGGTCATACCATATATGCACTTATAATCAACTATATATTATTCTCCTAGTTTTTACCGACGAACATATTTATCTGATTTAATAAATTAAAAAAAATATTTAATTATAAGATGTTACGTTTTGAAATACTCTTATATAGTTTTTAAAAGAAGTCCTATAATTTGGAACTAATGAGATATTTTTGTATCTAATTATTTGGAATAATCCAATATGTTTGCCTCTTCTCATCGTTTTAGTACCTGTTTGGTTTGTCTCCAAATTTTAATTTTAAACTTAGATTTTGAAAAAAATTAATTTTTAAAAAAATTTAAAATAAATTATATTTATTCAAAAAGACTTTTAGAATAAATTATAATTTAAAATTAAAATTTTAGATAAATTAGTCAGAGTAGTTTATGAACCAGTAAAAGAGTTTATAGACTGACTAATTACTATATTACCCCTACTTTTTCTTACATCCCCTCTCTTTTCTTTTTTACACCATTTATCCTCTTTTATCTCTCATATATTTAATAATCATACCATTTTTCGTAATTTATCAATAATAAAAATATTTATAAAAATAACTACATAAATACTTATTTATTTAAAATTATTTTTTTATAGTTTTTTTTTTCAAAATATTATCGAAACGAGCCCTTGGTCAAATAATAGGCTTGAGAAGCTTTGATAAAGTACTCTCACTTATCTTAATTATATTAATAAAATTAAATTAATTAATTAATTATAATTAAATCTAATTAATTAAGATAAATTAATATTATATATTCTTCAATATACTCAAATTAATTACATAATTTTTATATTAGTTATAATTAATTAATTTATCTTGTTTACTCAATATATTAAAAAAATAATTAATTTTTATAATTAAAACTGGGGGTATTGAGGTAATAGCATATAACCTTTGTTTAGGCGATAGTTGAACTATTCACACCCCTTACCACATAAAAGTAGATTGGTTCTTTTGAATTAAAATAAGATTTAAAATTTAAAATTTAGCTAAATCATTTTATTAGATGAATCATTTATATACTTTTACTTGTCATTTAATTTATTATAAAATTATATAAACTATAAGTAGGACAGGTGCACATGCTATGCATGTGAATTCTGTGTTTATTTATTTATGTACTTTATAACTTCTTTTTCACAGCCAAGTCTTTTATAAAAGGAAAATTGTAATACTGGTGGAAAAAAATAACTAAACATAAGGGCCCTACCGGGTTCGAACCGGTGACCTCTTGATCTGCAGTCAAATGCTCTACCACTGAGCTAAGGACCCTTGATGCTCTTTATTCCCAATATATATATAATTTAGTATTTATATTTTTATCATTTATTTTTCATTCTTTAAATATTTGCCAAAATTGGTTTGTATTTTGAGGGTGTCCATAATTATTTTTGAAGACCTAAAGGGTAATGTGTTGTTTACTATTATCTATTTATCCTCAAGTTTATCTAGAGTGGGTTTAAACATACTATTCTTAAGATAAACTAAGGGATGAAATATAGCTGCTAATTCAAAAAAAAAACTCAAAATATCTTTTAGCACTCAAAATAAATTTATTTATAAATTTATTTTAAATGACTTTCATATAAATAAAAATTGATAAATAAAAAAATACGTTCGAATGAATATGATAAATTATTTTTTATTTATTTAAAGCAACTCAAATGAGAAACGATATTGGAATTAGGAAGTAGATAGTGGACATAGTCAACTTTTTTTTATTATATAATCAAATAAAAAGAGCAATAAATTTACCCTAATTTTAAAGATTTCCACTAATATAAACTATCATTATTGTGAATATTCTTTTACAAGCGTCATTTTAATTATTAAAAAATGAGTTAAATTTAAAGATAAAGTAACATTTAATATCCTGATCTTATTTCTCATATGCAGTCAGTATTCTAATCTTATTTATAATATAATTTTACCTATAATCTTTTTAATTTAATACAATTTTACCCACAATTTTATTTCTCAAGTGTTAAGAATTGTACCAAATTAAAAAAAAAATATAGATAAAATTGTATCAAATTAAAAGATTATAAGTAAACTTGTACTATAAATAAAATTAATATACTGACCGCATATGAGAAATATTGGGTACTACTTTAACCTAAAGTTGATGATCAATTTCAATATCAATAATATATAGTAGAGTTTATAATAAATCATATTACTTATAATTAATATAAATATTTAAAAAAAATCAATAATTATTTATCTCAATATATGCATAATCTAAAATAAATATAAACTATTTAATAATAAATAGAGATAACCATTTGGCAATATAAAAAAGTAAATTTTATAATTGATGGTTATTAGTTAAAAATTCTAAAATATTATACTCCTTTCATTATTAACACAAAACTTAATTTGTAATATAATTTTATAAATTAAATCTTATATTAAAAATTAGAAAAATAGTTTAAAACTCAAAAAGAATTGATGTGATAAACATATAAACCGAATCAAAATTCACCTAGTTTCAATTATCAAAACATGTTTGAAATTATTCTTTTTGACCAAACATATATGCATGAAATTATTGAAAGCTCCAAAAGTCTTTCTTAGTGAATCACTAAGATTATTCCTTTCAAGTTTCAACTTCCCTTGCTTTTCTTTTCCTATTTATGAACATGTATATTCTTTTCATTGGTTATCTTCAACATTATTGCCAAATTAACAAAAGACAACACTGTCACCCACAATTAGTCATTGTACACACAACAATGCGTTCCATATTTGTCACCATTATTTTGAGACCACTTTGTCACACAAGTTATAAAAAGCTCCATCAATGATCAAAACATTCCCATCTATCATCAGTACAAATACAGGAGGAGGGTTGAAGATCAAAGCTAGGTAATTTTTGCTTAATATCGCTTGATTACCTAACCCCTCTTTAAATTTCTTTTCTTTTTGGTATTTTTGAAAGATTCCCTCTCTTTCCTTTTTTATTTTCCGTCGATTTTTTGAAAGATCCTCTCTCCTCCACCTTGCTTTTAGGAACCACCCGCTCTTTTTCTCTTTCTCCTTCTTATTACATTCTATCTCCCAGGCTCAATCTTCGGGATTTTTCTTTTCTTCTGGGTTTGGTTAATGATTTCCTGTTTCATTTTTTCTTCTCATTTCTCTCTTTTTAAATGGCTTCTGCCAAATCCAGAAAAACGCCAACTGAATTTCTACTTTCCTAAACGGAAAATCCTCAATTTTCCTTTGAACAATGCCTCCTTTGGATTCGATTTCTTCTTGTGTCTTAAAGTGGGGGATTTTTGAGGTGTTAACCTCCCCCCGCAATTCTCACGTCGTCTCTGATTCTTATAAATTTCAAAGGTATGAATTCACGATCGCTCTTGCCGCTATTTATTTCGCTTTCAAAGTCAAATTTTCCGTCTATCGTTATCACTCTCTTCCTGTTTATTGTTGATTTATCTCTTTTGGGTTCTGTGCATTTGTGGGTTTTCCCGCGTGCTGCTTCTGGTTTATTCTCAAGGGTTGTGCTTTGTTAATTTGTATGATCTTTTGAGTCAGTGGTCTTGGTCATCATCCTATAGTAAGAACTAGGTCGGTTTCTAATAGTTTTACTTTTCTACGTCCAACTATTTGTTTTATCATAACTTTCGTTTAGTCAATAAAGAGATGGTTGGCGAAGAAAAATCCTATTTGTGAAGCATAGGCAGCTAAATTTTCTTAACATAATAATAAATACAAGAAGGCTCTGGTTAGGGAGCTTTCATCACTTTCATGATTATATATACACACACATCAAACTTGTTTTTAGCTGCTGAAAAATTGGATTCTTCCTTTCCTTATTGTATCATCTGTGGCTTTCCATTTCTTTTGTGTTTTGGAATTTGAGTTTGTTCAAATTGGGTATTCATGAAGGATTCGGTAGACGGTGTTGGAACACCAAAGATGGATTCGGAAGAAGGAGCTCTGGATTCCAAGATGAAAGGTGTTGGAAATGTTAGCAGTAATGATAAAATTTTCAGAGCTGATAAAATTGATCTCAAAAGTTTGGATGCTCAGCTTGATAAGCACTTAAGTAGGGTTTGGTCGAAGAACATTGATTCCAAAAGGCCTAAAGAAGAGTGGGAGATTGATTTGGCCAAATTGAATCTACGATATGTTGTAGCTCATGGGACCTATGGTACTGTTTACAGAGGCACCTATGATAACCAAGATGTTGCAGGTAATTCTGCTATATACCCTTTTATGCGCTATAATAAATTGTTCACTCTGTTTTTTTTTTCTTTGGTTCGTTATATTGTTTGCTGAAAGAATGATCATGAGAGAAATTAGAAGGGAAAATCATATCACAAGAAAGGAATGTAGTCATCAAAATATTCTACAACAAGTGAGCAATATGTAATGACAATTTCTAATGAAAAAAATGACAATAGGTCCATAATTGCTCATTTATTTTAGGACTTTTTAGTGATTTGAATCCTACCTTGGACCTCGTAGCGATCCTTTTAATTTAAATGTTTTACTCAACATGATTGGATACTATCAGATTTCATACCTTCTCTTGAGATCTGTGGCCTGAAATTGGAAGGTTTATTATCCATATGGAAGTTATAAATGTAGCCTGTGTTTTCATGTCATCTTTACTTTGTTGACTTCTGTGCAAGGTTCAATCAAAGTTAAACAGGCATTACGGGGTGCTTGAGATGATTTATGCTAATCTAGGAATGATTGCTTTATGCTAACCTACTTGGAAAAAAATTGGGTCTAATTAATGCCATTCATAATGTTGTTGTTGTTGACTCTAAGACATATACAATAGGGTAAAGTAGTACCCAATATCTTGATATTATTTCTTATATGCGGCTAGTATCCTAATCTTATTTGTGGTACAATTTCACCCATTTAATTTAGTACAATTTCACCCATAATCTTATTTCTCAAGTACCAAGAATTGTACCGAATTAAAAAGATTATAAGTGAAATTGCTCCAAATTAAAAGATTATGGGTAAAATTACACCATAAATAAGATTATGATATTTGCCGCATATGAAAAATAATATCATGATATTGTGTGCTACTTTACCCTATATCGTATCTCCATATAAAACAAGGAAGTTAGGCAACTGTGAGATTAATTCAGATTTCAGAACAAACGTTTTTCTTTCAGCCTATGATAAAGGGAAGAGGGTACAGTTGCTTGCATAATTAAGTTGTGGTGTGCAAATTGCTAGCGGGAAACCCTTGATTGTGATATGGAGAGGTAATCGGAAAAGAGAGAGAGAGTAGGAAAGGGAGAACAAAGGGGGGGGGAGCTCACTTTCATCAGTTGTCAACAACAACTGAATTACAAATACCTTAGGTTCATATTTATAGCCTACTGATCTAACGGTCTTTCATGACCTGTTAGTTACTGTTCCACAATTATCCATCGTATTGCATCCAATGATTTTTAATGTATGGCCTTCTGTCGTTGGTTTTATTGAATCCTTTTATGATTTGAAGAACTTTGGTGGTTTAACGCGTTCTCTTTTCTGCTATTTGTTGGAATTTGACGTTAAATCTGATGGTTTCTTAAATTAACTCTGTTTGATATTCCTCACTTCAAAGAAACCAGACATTGTTATGAAGTTGAATATTCTTGTTTTTTAGAACATTCTCACTGCTGTTCTCTTATGTTGAATTTTCATAGTGAAAGTTTTGGACTGGGGTGATGATGGTGTCGCCACAGCCGCTGAAACTGCGGCTTTACGCACATCATTTCGGCAGGAGGTTGCTGTTTGGCGAAAACTTAACCATCCAAATGTTACAAAAGTACATACTTATAATCTTCATCCCAATGTATTTAAAATTATGAACTAGATCTTGTTACTGAGCAAAGTTGATGCTTGAAGTGGCAGCTTTGAGCAGCAATAAATACTTATTTACTTCTCTTATCCTATTTACAAGTCACTTTCAATATATTTTATTGAAATCAAGAAAAACTTTAAACCTCATTAACTCTACCTTAAAATTTAACAACAATCTAACTTTACCTCTATTTAATATACACTATATTCCATGACAACATAATCTATACAATAATAAATGAAGGGTAAAATTGTATATTTATATAAAAAAATTTAATGATGTGATTTATAAATAGGATAAGAAAGATTTTCTCTCTCCACCTTATAGATAAAGACTAGACGTAGAAGTGATGAAATTTGCTTCGTGCATGCCTTCAGTTTTTTTAATTGTTTCTTATTCATTCCTTATTCATTCTTGCTGCAGTTTGTGGGAGCTTCAATGGGAACCTCAAATCTTAAGATTCCCACAAAGAACTCTTCAAGTGAAGTTCAAGATTCCCATCCTTCTAGGGCATGTTGTGTTGTTGTTGAGTATATCCCCTGTGGGACACTAAAACAATTATTATTCAAACAAAGATATAAGAAACTTGCTTTCAAGGTTGTGATCAAGCTGGCATTAGATCTTGCTAAGGGGTAGGTTCCTTTACTTTTACCTTTACAAAAACTGCAAATTGATTTTCTACTGAACCGAAATATTTTCTTACAGTCTTAGCTATCTACATTCAAAGAAGATTGTACACCGTGACGTTAAAGCAGAGAATATGTTACTAGATGGCAAGGGAAACTTGAAAATAGCCGATTTTGGAGTCGCACGAGTTGAAGCACAAAATCCTAGTGACATGACTGGTGAAACTGGAACCCTTGGATATATGGCACCTGAGGTATTAATTTTGGTTTAGGAAAAAGAAAAACGGTCGTTTAGCTATTTTGTATATTTTATGGGTTGGCCTGAAAAAGAGATTGGTATCACTATGCCTTAATTTAAAGAAAGGGAAAATCACTATGGGATTTTAAGGAAGAAATGGAATTACTAAAAAGTCCTATAACAAGTGAGTATCATGTAATATCAAGTTATAGTATAAGAAATAATAATAGTTTTTTTCCTGATTATATTTTTTTTTGGGACTGCATAGTGATTCTCTTTCTATTCTATCATAGCACATAGGTAACTCATATGGTTCCCAAATCCCAATCACGTTTTCATTCTCTGTGAATGTGCTTCTGTTCTGTCACTATTTGCAAGAAGATTGGAAGCTGGGCAACTTGTTCTGGTACCTTTAATATCAACCATTATACTTTGTGTAGGTTCTGGATGGTAAGCCTTACAACAGAAGATGTGATGTGTACAGCTTTGGCATTTGCTTGTGGGAAATATATTGCTGTGATATCCCTTATCCAGATCTTAGCTTTGCTGACGTGTCATCGGCAGTTGTCCGTCAGGTTAGTTGATGTAACCAAATTAAAGACATTATAACCTAGTGGCATGAAAGCTCTCTATAAATAGAAGATCGTGAGGGTTTGATCTT
Source organism: Leucaena leucocephala (assembly GCA_037074615.1). Lineage (NCBI taxonomy): Eukaryota > Viridiplantae > Streptophyta > Magnoliopsida > Fabales > Fabaceae > Leucaena > Leucaena leucocephala. The sequence continues at coordinate 7,759,066 of CM073533.1, read as the reverse complement.
GTTAATGACTTCAGTTGTTGTTAGTGCCTGCCATTCCAATTAAAAAGAAGAACTTGATAAAAAAAAACTTGTGCTGAAAATCTAAGTTTCTTGGTGTTGTTGTTGTGCAGAATTTGCGACCGGAAATCCCTCGGTGTTGTCCGACATCTTTGGCAAACATCATGAGGAAGTGCTGGGATGGGAACCCAGACAAGCGTCCAGAAATGGATGAGGTGGTGAGTTTGTTGGAAGCCATAGATACAAGCAAAGGGGGAGGAATGATACCAGAAAATGCCACACCCACCTGCTTCTGTTTTGCTCCATCTCGTGGTCCTTAATTCTTCAATTCATTGTTGATTCTTGAATCTAAACACAGAGAGAGAGAGAGAGTTGCAGACATACGCCCACTTGATTTCCTGGTTGGTGGTGGAAGAGATGAGAGATCAGGAGAACAAAAGGGAAATAATTATTGACACATTTGTGTTCTGGTGTAATGAGAAGCAGAGATTAGTGTTGTAACCATGTTTTTGGAGATGCATATATTAAAATTTTCAAATATAAAATTATTTCGATTCACCTATCTGCAATATCTTGAGATTTTGCTCAAATTTTTCATTGATGGTAAATTGGTAACGTTGTCGAGTGCAATAAAATGTAAATATTTGAGAATCAACTAGATGTATGTTCTATATGTTGTATAGAATATGAAAAGTAAATTGTGATGTCTAATTATCATGGCTTTGTTAAGTCAAAGTTTCTAGTGAGGCTTGACTTCGACCAACAACCAAAGAGAATGAATAGAAAATTAGTTTTTTTTTTTTTTTGAAAAAAATCCTTGAATAAACCCTTATCTTGTGTGTTTTTATACAAGTTGTTTAGGGAATTTATTTAGTAATAAGTCAAATTTGATAGACCTATTAGTAATTAGTTTTTTTTTATTTGGGACTTCTTGTTTTTTTTTTGGTATAAAAAATTTTGAAAAGGGGTTGGCTTTACCCACGATCTAAGGGTAAGGCGAAGTCTTCCTTCCTCTTAGGCGATACCAATGTCAAGTAGGGTAAGTTGTTTATTACCTTCAAGCGTAAACTTATGCACCAAGGAGTTAGGATGCTTTTTCAAGTATTGCGACTAGAACAACAATAAAGTGGTACTCTCTAAGGATCGAACACACTCTAAATAGTCATATGTCTCACCTCTTCATCAACTAAACCCATGAATGGGTTTTGGAACTTCTTTTTAATTTTATCAAATTACTATACTGGCAAGAACAAAATGAATGAGCCCAAACTTCCCTTTTTTTATGGGTCAATAGCAGCCCAAATTTGATTTATTCCATTTTCTTAGACATTCTGTAAAAATTTAAAAACTACGCACAAACGTTTTATTGGTCAAGAATGGGAGCCCAAATTTGTATAATTATTCCTTTCTTTTTAATCAGGTGGATAAAGCTCTTGAATTTCCCCTACTTAATATTAATATTATCTAAAAAAAATAATATTTTATTCTATTCTTAAATTGTAGGTAAGCCTAATTTATTTAAAAAAATTCTTGTACAAAAAAAGGTCATTGAATTCAATTTTTGGTTTACATAAATGCCATATGTGATTTTAAGTTCAGTTTATCATTTTTTTTATAATTAAAAGCTTGAAAAATGAAGTGAAGCCACCCTCACCGAATGCAACCATTACTGGTAGTTTGCATTACGCTACATTTTTTAATGAAGACAACACAATTTTAAATATGTAACATAATAACGGCTTTAAATTTCTATTCATTAAAGTGAATATTACTTTTCATTTAATCTTTCATTGAATTTTGTGATAATTTTTTTTATTCATAGGCAAATAACCCATTGATCTTTAAAGCTTGACAAAGAACCCCCAATACTTTTAATCAATCGTTTTAATATTTCACTGAGGTAGGATACTAAGTTACTAATCGAATTTACATATCTCCTTAGCTCTTTTTTATATATATATATAATCCTCTAAAATCATATAAGGATAAACCTTCTATATCATATTATATTATTTTAATAAAATAACAGACAAACGAACGATATGAGAGTTATTTCCATAAACATAAGAATTTAAAGAAATTTGTCAAGATTTTTAAATGTTAAGAAAATTATTGGCACAAATTTCAAAATTTAAGGAAGTTATATATAATTTAATCCTTCATATTTTATAATCATCTGATGCTTAATATAACAATTAATTGAGAAGTTAATTTTTATTTTAAATATAAAATTTATTTTTTTATATTTATGAACTTATCCCTAAATTATCCCTAATGATACTCTTTAATAATAATTAAGTAAGGTAAGGAATAAGAAAGTTAAAGAAGATATTTAAGATATTTTAAAAAAATATATCATATTAATTATTATTTTTAAATTAATTAAATAAATTATATATTAAATATTAGATGAGTTTATAGAAATTACTTTAGATAATGGAGAAGCAGCATATTAGGGGCAGATCAATGAGTCATTATCTTATCATTAAAAGTGAGATAAGTGTTGGCATGTTATGAGAATAATGAAAAAAAGAAGGTGAAACGTGGAAGATTTCACACAAATGATTCGATTCAATTCGATTATATTCAACTGAGTGGAATACATTTTCAACAATAAAGTTAAATAAATATGATTGTCTTCGTCGATCTCTCTATTTACTTGATATGGACGTTGTTCTAATCTCACACATTTCCCTCAAAATTTGGATAATGACTTAGAACTTCACTTACTTAGGCAATTTCCCAAATTTGCCAGTTTCATAATCTCACGCAATCTTAAATTTTTTGCATCTTCTTAAATAAAAATATTAATTAAAAATTAGAATAAATCCACGCATGGGTTGCTAATAAAAAACACAAAAGAACAAGTTTTGCTTTTTTGTAATACTATATATTTTCTGGATTCTAATAATAGCTACTAAATATTATGGTTTTTTTGTGTCTTTTTAACCCAATTGTCTCCTCTAATTATTAAATTTAAAATTAAAAATAATATAGCTGAGTCTTACACTATTAAATTAACTATATGTTGATAAATAATAAGTTATTTTGTTTACTTTAAATTGTGAAAGATAGCAGGTTATTATAGATTTGATAAAAGATTAATATTTTTTATGGTCATAAATATAATAATTAATTGAGAGATTTATTTTAACCTTAAATAATATAAGAATTGAATTAATTTTATCTAAAAAATTATAATTTATAATTTTTTAAATAATTTATATTAAAGGAAGCTTTAATTAATGATGATATTTTTTTAATAAAAATAATTAAATAAAATATTTTAAAAAAATAAATATAATATATATTATAAATAATTAATTTAATTATTTTTTTAATATAAATAAATTAGTTATCACTTAACTCCTATCTATATTTATAGGATCAGAATGACACGTTTTTTGAACAAATATGTTGTATAATTTTTTTTAAATAACTAATGAGAATTAAAATAGATAATAAAAAATATAAATTTAATTATTATAAAAAAAATTTAAATAGAGAATTTGATAAATTTTATATAAATATTTTTTTAATATATTATAATTTTAATGAGAAACTTCGACGTAACAAAAACAAAATTTCCCCAAATACAACTCGCTTAGGGAATGGATTCGAGGATGATCAGAACCAAAAACCCCAAACTAGGAAAGAAAAAAAGACAGATAAGCACGATCCTGGTTTTCTTTACGGGGACTAATAAACAGTGGAGGACCTGTTTCTCCCAAGCGGCTTCGATGCTGTAGAAGGCATAAGATTGTGGCATGGAAGAGAGAAAGCGTTGAGAAGAAGAATAGGGAGGGAGGCATGGTGAGATCTGAGAGAGAGAGAGAGAGAGAGAGAGAGAGATCGTGAGCAGGAGAAGACCATTAGAAGCGACATCGAAAACGAGCTTGAGAAAGTCGTCAACAGATAATTTGACAAATAATTTATCGTAGTGATGTCACCCTCTTCTGCTACCTCATCATTGCTTTCTCTCTCCTCTTCATTGCCGTCGTATTTTCACCGTCGCCTCCCTCATGATTTCTTGCTCACATCCATTGTCCTCTTCTGTTTTTTTATTATAAAAAATTCCACTCTGACATACGTTCAGGGTATATATTTTATTAGTATTAATTATATATTTAAATATTTTAAAGTATAAATTATTTTTATAAAAATAATTTAAAGTGTTAGTCCAACGTTATCCTTAAAGTAATATCTCCATATCATAATCATCACCCTCTGCCCATAAATACCTAAACGCTATCTCATAGGTTGTGTTCTTGTTTTCGGTGTAGCGGTAACTTTTTTGAGTTAATAGAATTCAGTATTTTATTAAAAAAATAATAATTTATTCTATATGCATTTGTATTCCCATTTTATATTTAAAATAAAAATACAAAATTTAAGAAATATGTTAATTACCTAGCCTTCCAATTAGTAAAGTTGTAAATCAGAATCTCTGTCGATGATTTTGAGGATGAGGACGAGTATATTTTCATAGCATATTATAACATTGACATGTTTTTAACCTAACTTAAATTATTGTTTAATAGTGATAATATCTTCTCTCGGGACACCTGGCAAATCGGTCGCATCAGAATTGATAAAGCTATTTTGTTTTTTGTGCCACGTGGCACAACTTAATTCGACAATTTAAGTTGGATTCATCGTAAGTCTCCACTTGGTTGAGAATATATTGTACACATATTGACCTGAATTTTTATTAAGAGTTCATCTTTTTGTTAAGAAATATTTTTTATTCCCTCAAGTCCTTTTTACAAAGATTCTTATAGAACATAGGGTCCGTTTAAATAATATTTTAAAAATTGATTTATAAAAAAAAGAATTTTAAATAGTTTATAGAAAAAAAATTTTAGAGAAGAATTTATAAAAAAAATAATTTTAAATAAATGAGTATTTAAATAGTTATTTTCAAAAGTACTTTTATTATTAGTAAATTATGAAAAATTGTATAAGTATTAAATAAGGAGAGATAAGAGATGAGAGAAGAGAGGGTGTAAGAAAGAAAATATGAGAGAAAATATGAGAGAGGAGATATGATATAAGAAAAAGTAGGAGATAAGGTGTAAGAAAAAGTAGGGGTAATATAGTAATTTTTTTAGTTCATAAACTCTTTTACTGTTCGATAAGCTGCTCTGATTAATTTATCTGAAACCTTAATTTTAAATTACGGTTTAATTTAAAAGTCTATTTGAACAAATATAACTGTTTGTTTTAAAATTTTTTTAAATCTAAATTTTAAGTTAAACTTAAATTTAAAATTTAAATTAAACTGTTTTTCAAACAGGCACGTGATATTTGATTGATTGGTTAATCTACTTTGGTAATATATGAACCATGGAATTTTTTCCCTTAAAGATATTTTTTATCTGAAATGAAGGTAAAAATGCATTAATTTTAATAAACTTTATTGAATAAGGGCATTTTGAATAAAATTTTAAATTGAAAACATCATAATAATAAATTGAATTTAACTAAATTTATTAATATATGTGAGATGGTCAATGGACCATTATAAAAAAAAAAGGAGGAAGTATTTATTAATTAAATCTTTATTGCATCGTATATTATAGGTCATCCTTTCTTTAGTGGATATTATAAGTTATCTTTAACTCCTTCACATTTGCCTTAAAAATACTACTCCCAAAGAGCTAGTAGAAGAATTTATTAATTATATATATTAAAAAATTTAATTAAATGAATAGTTTTTAATATAAATAATTAGAAAAATAATTTAAATAAATCAACTTATATTTTTTATAAATAATAATTAATTATTTTTTTTAATTTTTATAAATTAATTATTTAACTATTATATTTAAAATTAGAAGAGTAAGAAGATTGTGAATTCATGACTTTAAAACGATAGAATATTAATATCTTTTTAAATATACTTTTTATTATATATAAAAATACAATTGACTCTTTTAATATCAAATAATATATTTTTTTTTGCTATCAATAATTTTTTATTTGCCAATAACATTTGTAAGATGATGAACACATTATATTACTCAAATTTAAAAAAAAAGGTAACTTATGAGTTATATATGATAGGTTTTTCATGACTCATGAGGGTTATGAATTATCCTTAAAAATGGATAAGGCATGTTAGGGGTATATAAGTAAATTCCAAAGTTCCTCTTTTGTGAGGATGAATGTGAAGCAACAAACAGGCCATATTCAAGGTTAACCAAAAAAAAGTATATATATAGTCAGGCTGGCGCTCATAACTCGTCATTAACACTTGAAAAACCGAAAGAACCAGAGAGAAAACAAAACGCAGCTAAGCGAAGCTAAGTTTTGAGTTTCTTTGTAGCGAGGAGGAAGAAGATGGGATTAGAGGGGAAGGATACGTCGTCGTTTATGAGTGATTTCCTTCGAGAGTGCGGTGGCTACGCCGTCATAGATGGTGGTTTTGCGACGGAGCTTGAACGACACGGCGCCGACCTCAACGACCCTCTTTGGAGTGCCAAATGCCTTCTCATGTCTCCTCATCTCGTTCGCCGGGTACTCCTTTCTTTCTCACTCTCTCTTCCGTTTTATTTTTCCATATTTTATTCGTTTTTTTATGGGAATATTACAATTTTATATTAAATAATATTGATTTTATAATAAATACTTTGATTTTCTTTAATTATGTTACCATTTTCCTGAAAATAGAATTCCCTTTTATTGCACCATATCTCTAACTTCACCGCGTCACCGCCTTCACTTGTCATGAACTTGAAGATTATTGAGATTGGAGACTATATTTAGGTTTTAATATATAATATCATTGGATTTAATCATTAAAATAACTATATTACTAAATATATTTATTTTAGTTATATTTCTACTGTGCGTTATAATCATCATTGCATTACCAAAATAGGAGCCCTGTTACATGCCCAATAGCCTTCAATGGTAATAATCGTTGTATTATCAAAATTGAATGTTTAATTGCATTTTAATTTAATAATAGGGTTTGCCATGGTAATAATAATTATCAAAATTTAATAATTCCTATATGAATATTCATTACTATCTATGTTAAAGAAAATCACATATATCCTTTAGTCTGATTTATTTTTGTTTTGATTGTCTCATTCTAACTGTCACTACTATACCGTCTCTGCCATCGCCCCCTATAAATCTCGCAAGTAAAGTTTTTAATTTTTTTTTATTGAAGAACATTATAAACTTTTCTTTATTATGTTTGTTTGTTTAAAAATAAAAATAATAATAATTTTTTGCTCAATTTTTCCTAATAACATACTAAATATATTAATAGCATTAAATATTACATTGTATTGGATTGCCTTCTCTAAATATATAGAAGATTTATGTAGTAACAATTAGTTAAAAGTATATATATATATACAAAATCATAAAATTAGTTATTTTTTTAGAAAATATTAACTCGAATTTATACGCATAGAATTGTCTAGAACCCACGTGGAGTTGAAAAATTATAAAAAATATTTATTTAGTATATCTATGATTATTATAAATTACCATTATATTTATAAATATTATAGAATTAGTAAATGTGATTACTGATTAATTATTATTATAGGCTCAAAATTTCTCAAAAATCAAAATAATTTATGATTATTATGGTTAAAAATTTGAAATATCATAAAATTATTGATTAATTAACCAAAATGGCTTAAAATTTTTTAAAGATTAAAATAAAATTTTAGTGAGATTATTTATTATGAATTGTACAAAAAAAATTGAAAATATTGAAGCAGGTTTATCAAGACTTATTTTTAATTAAACTGAGTATTATAAAATTTTAAAATTATAATTGATAATTAATAATATAAAATCACAACTAATTTTATTTATTATATTTATACTTTTTTAAGACTATCTTTATTTAATTGCACTTATTAGAAGAATTTTCTTCACATATAATTCTAATATAAATAATTAAAAGAATATTTTAAGAACCATGGTATTTAACATTATTAGTACTTAATTAGATTATTTAAGTATATAGTTAGGGTTTTGATTGATATGTATGGGGTATAGATGACCTTTAGAAGATTCTACAATGCCAGAGATTTGTCACTATATGTGGCAATAGACATCCTAGACTTAAAAATAATATTTTAAAAATATTAATATATATATTTTTTTATAAATAACCCGTTTAATTATTTTTCAGTATCATGTAATTCTACGTTTGCTCTCCCTAACTTTGTTTATTTAATCAAGAGTAATTTTAAATTATTTTAAATTTGAGATTACTATGGTTTAAAATAATTAATTTTTACCAGAATGTTCTCTGTACGTAGAGCGTTTCATTTGAAGGGGCTGAAATTTCGAGATCGGTAGTTGACAAATCATTTTAACATGAAGACAGAAATCCTCAAAAACCACAATAATAACATCACTTCCAGGTGACATGTGGCAGTTTATCATGGCCACGTGTCATCAACATGTATGTGGTGTGGGGCATGTGGCTGTTTGAAATGCCTCTAGAGGCGCACGTATGCTATGCCATTCAATAAATAATTGTGCTTTAATTAACAACTTGATGACTAACTTAAAAAATATTAGGTAAAATAAATAATTTAATTATAAAGTATATAAATCAAATAAATTAGTTTAAAAAATAAATATAAATATTTTAAAAATAATTTTTTTAATTTTTTTAATTTTTAAAAATTAATTAATTAAATCTTATATAAGGAATAGAGGTAATAAATAATAAATAAAATTTTTATTGAAAAAAAAGAAAAGAAAAAGACCATTATGGTTATAAATAAAAAAAAATAAGGACCTGACCTAAATTGATGAGATTTTTAGTCAAAAAGTGTTTTTTTTTTATTTTTTTAACATATACATCCCTCTCTCTCTCTATGTACATTACATTCTCACTTTAAACACTTAAATTTAAATTATTTTTTATTAAAAAAGTGTAAATAACACAACATTAACATGCAATGATGTGTGACAGGTTCACCTAGATTACCTTAACGCAGGAGCAAACATATTAATAACAGGATCCTATCAGGTACCTCTCTCATCAGCCCTTTTCCTTTGAGTTCAGGCTTAGCCCATAGTTTTAGTTGGGCTTAGATTACTCCCAAGTGTATTGGGCTTTGGCCCAAAACCAGCTATGGAAGATTGAAAGCCTAATCTATTGTTGCGCGCAGGCTACTGTACAAGGCTTTGAAGCGAAGGGGTTGGGTCGAGAAGAAGCTGAAAATCTGATCAGAAGAAGCGTAGAACTTGCACGAGAAGCTCGAGATGTTTATTATGACAAATGCACTAAAGATTCTTCTGACTTGGTGAGAGATGGAAGATATTGGAGACGCCCAATTCTAATTGCAGCTTCAGTGGGAAGTTATGGTGCTTATTTGGCTGATGGGTCTGAATATAGGTCCGTGAAATCAATAATCAATGTTTGATCACACAAGGGATATGTAGAATCATTCAGTTCTTGATACATAAAGCTCATTATAATATGCAGTACTACAAGTAGTTAAAGGGGAAAATCACAAGGTCTCAAAATGTAATTAATATAAAGTTCCAAGTGAGTAGCCATATACTTGTTATTATTGGAACTTGTAATTGCATGATGGAACTTGTCATTGCATGTTACTCTCTTGTTGTGCCACTTTTTGGTAATTACATTTTTTTATTGGGAAGTGATTTTCCTTTAGTTAAAGGGACAAATTGTAGCAACACTGCTAAAGTTTGCAGCTATAGTTAGTTTGATGCAAGTTTTGGAGGTGTTATAATATGTTTTGGACATTTGGTTATTTTAAGTGGTGATTCTGTGTAGGGATCAAAAGAAAAAGTGATGGTTTGATGTGAATTTTATATGATACTCGATGTTGGTACTAAACAATGATCAATTCAATGTGAATTTTGTTACTCCTTTCCACAGGGCTTGAATTCAAAAGGTTTTAAGAGATATGGAGTTCATTTCAGTTGACTCAACTAATGCTCTAGTTCTGTGCATCTTGGTTTTGAGTTTAAGTATGATGAATTAGTAATATGATGCTTGTGCATCTTTACAGTGGGGACTATGGTGATGCCGTTACTGTGGAAACACTGAAAGATTTTCACAGGAGAAGGGTGAAGATTCTTGTTGATGCAGGTGCTGACATTATTGCATTTGAGACAATACCAAACAAATTGGAAGCACAGGTATATCTTTCTAGGGAATATTTGTGAAATGTGCTTATTTGAAAATTTTGTTAGCCAGAAAGACCTGATATATTTTCTTATATAGAAAGTATCGATACTCTGAAAAATTTATATATAGCGACTACCGATACTCGAATTTAGATCCTTTGGATCAGAAAATTTTTTGAATAGGGACTTTTCATTGGTTTTCTCATTTTCCTATTCTATATAGGTTAGGTTTTCTTTCTAATTGCAAATATTTGTCAAATCAGACTTTTGGAACTTGATCTTCAGTGATCAATATCCAACATCACATGGGATCTTTCTTAAAAAATGAAACTACTCTTGAATCATGTGTGACAAACGCTAATTAGTTAACCTATGGTAATGGTTGAATTAAATGCAGGCATATGCTGAACTTGTGAAGGAAGAAGGCATAGATATTCCTGCATGGCTTTCATTTAGTTGCAGGGACGAAGGCAAGGTGTCCAGTGGTGAGTCTATCTTGGAGTGTGCTTCCATTGCAGAATCCAGCAAGCAAGTAGTTGCAGTTGGAGTCAACTGTACTGCTCCTAGATTTATTCATGGACTGGTTTCTTCTATTTCAAAGGTGCATTTTAGTGCAACATTTTGCTTTCTACATTTTGTTCCGTGGAGAGAATCCATACAATTTACAACAACATTGACACAAACTTTAGATTAATAATCTATTTAAATATTTGATTATTGATGAAACACAATGATATCGTACAATTTATGTAACCGACTATACCTAGTGAGATAAAATTTACTGTAAATTGTAAGTTGCATGGATTCTCTCCAGGTAATCTGAACAACAAGGTGGAGAGAGAAAGGGAGAGTGGTTATGGTGGGACCCACAAGTCTGGTGGAGTCCACAAATCATTTCTATTTTTCTCTCCATTGGATGGTCCAAGACCTAAAGAGAATCCTCTCCATATATGCTAATCTGTATTGTTCATTTCTTGCTAATTATTCTCCAAAAATTATGCTGTTGTCTTCAAAATATGCATCTTTATGAACTATGAATGTTATGACAATGACAATAAATCTCAAACCTCTTCTGCAAATTGTGTGAATATCAGGTTACAAGTAAGCCTGTACTAGTGTATCCAAACAGTGGTGAGACTTATAATCCACAGACTAAGCAGTGGGCGGTGAGTTCTTGAATCACTTTCTCTTTATTGTAACGCTTCAAATCCTATATTTTCACCAAACTTCAATAATCTCTTAATTAAATGAAACTTTCTCCCAAATAAAAAGGGAAAAAGCTTAACAGAAAGTTATTTTGCAGAAAACAAGTGGGGAGGTAGAAGAAGATTTTGTCTCCTACGTAGGAAAGTGGCGTGAAGCCGGAGCTTCCCTCTTTGGTGGTTGCTGCAGAACTACACCTAATACTATCAGAGGCATAATCAAGGCACTTTCTGGAAAAGCTTCTGTAGAATGATGATGATGATAACCTCAGGTTTCAAGAGAGAACACTTAAGTTTTAGTGTCCCTTTTTCTTCGTGATGTTAAATGTAGGAAACAAGAGTGGTGCAGGAAGCGACCGTCTCTCTATCTTTCGCCATCTTTTCTGATATGGCATGCGTCAAATTATATATGTACTTATATACTGGACTAGTGAGGTTTTGAGTACCAATAACAAAGATGGTTTTTATATACTGTAGTAGTGTTGGGATGGAAAGAAACCGACCATTCTTGAGATTTCTACAAAGAAATATCTTTTACACTATTTGGATAGACAATGGCAACGCCCCTTATCTCACCATCTCACCAGGTGATATAAGTTATATAGATCATCCTATGACTTCGTTTGGAACGTCATTTTGATGCCAAAACATGCCGATCAAAATTTGAAGACGTGCGATAGTAGATTTGATGTGTGGATCAGCTTTCGGCTCATTTGACTTTTGGGGTAAAAACTATTAAAGCATAAAAGGAGGTTGCTTCAAAACAGATCATGGAGCATTGGAGGAAAATGGCTAAAAAGAAAACGGAGAGAGAAGGGAACAACGGGAGGAAAAAAAAAGGTTGCTTCAATACTCTAAGAAAGAAAAAATCAATTAATAAATTTTACAAAAAAATTATTCAATAGCCTATGTACAAAAATCACATTAAATATATCTAATTATTTTAGTATTTTAATTTTTTCCCAAAAATACATTAACTTTTTATAATTTTAATATTTCTCTTACAAGTATCACATTATATATATGTATTTATTTTATAAAATTCATATATTTTGTAGCCATTTTATATCTAAACTTACTTTTCTATTATTCATCTAAGTTTCAATTTGTTAAACTGACTTTTTCATAATAACCAACCTAAACATAAATAACATTATACTATCTAGCTTGTACCCAAACTTATATTTTCAAAAATCAGATGAAAAAAAGTCACTTATGTTAATCTAAACACACACTATGTCATTGGATTCTACTAACAACTAACCTATTAAATATATTATTTACATATAGCTTTTGCTTGCCCAACTTTTGAAACACCCACAATCTGCAAGGAATTCAAAGCCATGGCCAAAATCCCGCATTGTTTGCTACTTAAAAATTGCATGAAAACTATCTTATAAATAGAGGTCATTTATTTGATCCTGCTTCTAGGTTCGAGACTTAGTTAATGCCTACCCCTTTAATTCAAAGAAAAAAGAAAAGAAAAGAAAATTGTAAAACCACGAAGGGACTCACACAACTACAATGACATGATAAAGAAAGGTCTCTGTCCCAAAGCTTCTCACGTTAACAAGCTAGTCCTACGCTCAAAGTAATAAGCATCGAATTCTTCAATGAGGATGAAGGCACATGGTGAATGCACTTGTTGATATGTACATGAAATGTAATGTTATAGGTTCTGCAGAGCAACTTTTTGATCCATGTGCTGATAAAAATTTGATACTCTATCTACATTCTACAACACTATCATTTCAAACTATATTCACCATGGGGTGGCCAGAAAAGCACAAGCAGGAATCCACAACATGCTGTGACAAGGACCATAAGGGTAGTTAAGAATCTTAGTGTGTGCTCTGATTGTCACTCATTTGCAAAATTAAGTGTCAAAATTATACAAAAAGGAAATCACTGTTAGAGATAATAACGTGTCATACTTTCAAGCAAGGATTTTATTCTTGTGGAGGTTATTGGTGATGGAATTACAAAAAGATTTTACCAAAAAAACAAGAATTACAAAGAGGAGTTCTGATACCCGATAACTACAATTCAACTTGGCCAATTTAAGCTAAATAAGCACCAAGTCACACAGAGAACTAAGTGGGAAAAAGATCATGGAAGGAGAAGTTCTGTTCTTCTGTTATACGAAAGGAAAAATTCACACTGAAACAATTTGCCAAATCATGGTAGCCAGTAAACAAAATGGCTTCATAGTGAACCTTCTAATGTTGGAAAAATGGAATCAACAAAAGCATGGTGCATTGGATCCTCCTTCCAGAGTTGAGCAATATGAAGATGAGACGAGGTCTTTCGATGGACTTCTTTGAGGAGCCAGATGCTGGCTTCGGCTTTGCATGGATGGATGATGTCATCTAAGGGCTTGTAGTCATCCTCACTGTCAATTCTCAACTGGTCCCACTGCTTAAGGAGAATATTTGTGAGGTAATGAAGGGGCTGACCATATAATTGCTTCATGGATCTGCCTAATCCCATCCATGAGGTATAGGGGATGACAGAGCCACGATATCTTGGGATTGGGATGCGCTTCATGTAATCCTGATACATTGCTGCTCTTCCGATCAAGTAATCTACACACAAGCATGAGTTAAACAATATTTCCATTTACAACAGTATCAAATAGTCACAAGACAAAAGGAAGAAGAAGCCATGGTTTTTGCTTTCGTGTTTTACGTTACTAACGTGATTTTTGGGATGGTGTCACATAAGAGCTATTGGGAAACAAAGGCTTGCATATGAACATATTCAAAGCAACAACAATGAGGTCTTTCAAGATGCTATGATAAACCCTCCTAAGCCAAGAGGACAAGAATAATTCAAAGACCTTCAGCTTCTTAATTATTTTAGAAATGAACGGTTTCCACTTTCTTTCCTCATGATGCTCTCTGCTTGAAAGCAGTGCGTCATCAAAGTCCTTTTGTGAGTTGTGTGGCTTATATTGCATTTTTTATTGAAGATCCAATATATGTAAATGGTGAAAAGATGTGAAAAGTTTAAGCAAGGATTGAATTCTCACTAACAAGAAACATCAAAGAAGGATAACCACACATACAGACATGCTTATGTAACACGTGTGCACTGAGTGCACAAGTTGTACTGGTACCTCATAAATCTTAATCCATGGGAGCTTTGATAAACTGCTTACAACAATATCTTCAGTGAAATTCTGGTCAAAGAAAAAGGAAGGAAAAGAAAAATGAATATAACATATGTCATAAAGTGGATTACACATCAACACAATACGTTTCTGCAAATAATTTAAATGTCTTGGTTCCTCTACATGTTATATAAGATGATTAATCTTAAGATTCACAGTTGTTTAATTGAAATCTGTATACATTAAAGTTTTTACAGGAAACATGGCAGATCAGTCGTCTAATTTACTGTATTGATGTAATGTCAGACAATTCATAGAAAACAGAAGAGCAAGATTCCCATCAAGCAAATACCTTCAGACAGTATATCTCTGGCAATGTGAGATACCGATATGTCGGTAGCTGGCTTGGTATTGCTCCCATTATTGATCTCCATCTCTGTGTCTTAAGAAGGTTCATCTGATTCTGATGAGACCTCAACTTGCTCATCCCAAGGAAATGAACTGTTCATGGCGTTGACTTTTAGAAGATAAAAACCTGGATACATATACATGTGTGCGTGTGTGAGTTTACCGATTGCAGACTGGTTACATAAAAACCACCATGAAAAGATAAAAGCACAGTAAATATAACCCAAGTTTTAAAGGCGAAAGATGTCCTCAATGCGCTAGATCACTATCACTAATATGCCTGAAATGAGAAGTGCTAGAAAGGACATGCCCAAGCGAAGTAAGATGCTAAATTAGACAAAAATATACCCTATATATACAAATGAAAGGGGAAAAAATATTTTTAGTCAGTCAACCTTGGTCTTAGTCCCCTTATGCTTTTTTTCTTTAGATGTCAGTCCTACACAATAAATATACTATATATAGTTTTGTTCTGCTAAAAAAGTTAGTCCTTCAGTTTCCTCAGGTGTGATGACGTGGCAAATAGAGCTAACATGGCACTAACACTGTTAATTGTTGCAGACATGGGAACACATGGGCAAACTAGTTGACTAGGCTTTTTGTTTTTGTGTTTTCTAATGCAATCCATTAACCAAAACGCAATGTAGCAGAATCAACAAAATAGTGAGAACAAAACAGAGAAAAAACGTTTTATTGTAAATGAAGAGCAGGTAAGCTAAATTAAAAAGCTTAAAATTAGACAAACAAAAAGCTCGTGGAGTATTCTCCACTGATCTCCTACCGTAAACAAAAAAGACTTCATTGATTCTCCAAATAGAAACTTCATCTTTTCGTGTATGAGCTTATATTGCAAATTGGTTAGCCGTTAGCATATTTAATTAATCGCCTCGTGGTGAAAATGAACTTCAATCTCCCAGTTTTTCAAAACAGAGAGCAGAGCTAAGCTTTCATGAAAGAACAACGAAGAAAATTTTCATTACACAGCAGTGAATAAACAGATTTGGAGTCTTAAAAACTCACCAAATACTCCAAAAAGGTAAATCTGAAGAATGAGAACAAACCATAAGAAGACACAAAAGGAAGCAAGTAGCGCAGATATCAGAAGTTAAACACAAGAAGAAAAGTGAGATGATAATAACACTTACCAGTTCCTTCTGACGCGATAATTCTTTCTTTTCCGCCGATCTGCCGCGACGATTCCCGCTCCGCCTTCACCAATCACCACCCAACCCCGGCGAATCGATTCTCCTCTCCACCTCCAACCTCGTGCCCTAGCCTGCGTTTTAACTATGTTATGTCGTTTTGCTATTGCCTTGCATTTTGATAAATGGGTTCCATTAAACCATAAAAGCTCTCAGTCGTTCATTTATTTTTTTTTGGTAAAAAGTTTTTTAAAAAAAAATTAGACTCGTTATCTAAAGGTGAAGTCTCCCTATTCCAATGTCGTCCATTTTTGCATGTGCTCATCGCCTCATCCATCGGATCGGGGTACCATAGCCCGTTTTTCTTATGTTCCCCGATCCGCTTCCTTAGCCTGACCCGGGTCCTGGACACTGCCTTCGCATCTGGCTCTCTCGGCTCTCCCTCACTGTCACTCCCATACTCTCTCTGTCTCTCCTTCTTTTGCGGTCGCCGTCTTCCGTCCCTCCTCTGAACCCTAATCGCTGCCGCCGCTGGTCCTCTCTGAGATGCCCAGTACTCCTTCGTTGTTGAGAGCAATCTTCATTAGGTTCGTCCGCCGATCGTCGACGCCCACCGCTGGAATTTAGAACCTTCGGCCACCACTCCTTCGCCTTCAATCTTCACCAGGTTCGTCCACTACTCCTTTGACCACAATAAATCTGGGGTTCCTGTTGATCGAACACATTATACATTTTTTCCTTTAATGTGAATTATCTTGTATATTTATATATTGAGTTTCAGTGATAAATTTAAAATTCAGGCGCTCATCACCCACCCTGTTCCTTATGTCTTTTATGGCCCTGTTCCATGCTGTTGCCGTGTTGTGATTGGGTGGGTTTCATTGAGGTTCAACTAATTCCTCTTGAAATATCTCTGCCTTGACTCTATTCTTATGTTCCTTCTTTATTGTTGCTCTTTGTTGGAATAGTGAGTTTCCAAAAGTGACTTCCTTTTGGTGACACATTAGTTGAATAGAAGGATAGAGGAGGTCACAAAATATTTTTCAGTGTTCACTTCCTTTCTTGAGTTATAGTCACTTGGCATCAGTTCACACGCTGAATTAGGTATCCACATTCAAAAGGAGCACCCCATCTTATTTGATTCGATTGTGCATTTAAATTTTTGGCGTGCTATGTTCCTTTCTGTATTTATAGTTTCGGCAATATGTATAATTTATGGGGAGAACTGACATTTTCGTTGGCTGTCTTTTGTGGTTTGTGAAATAATTATTGTATATATGCAGAGAGAGAAATTAAGCAGCTTGTTTCTGTATATAATTATTGTTCTTTTCTTTTTGTAAATCATCTCATACCCATAATCTCCTCCTTTTACATAGCTTCCCTACATCTGTAACTTTATTTGTTTCTCTGCTTATTCTTCCAATCAGTGTGTAAAGCGTAATCCAAATTATATCTGACAGCGTGCTTTCGATGCCCTATAGATACACTGGAGAGGATTTCCATGAGATAATATAAACGGTGCTCACACCCTGGTTGTATTATTTTTCGGAGAAGAATGCAGAGTTCGCTGAAAATGCTATCTAAGTTGCAAATCCTGAAACTCATTCACCATCGTCTTCCTCAAAGGCAAAGGCTTACCAACAGTAGTGGATTGCGCTACTTCTTGTACAGCAACCCACTTTGTACGATGGATGATTCTCAGCCAGCGCCTGAGTCACCAGAGCTTCCGGTTTGGGTCAAGTTACCAGACAACCAGACCCCTGAAAGTGCAGACTCTGATGATGACTTCGTTATCCCTGCACTTGCTGATTGGGTTGATGCCCATATGCTTAATGGTCAAACCCAACTGACGGGACTCTCTTTGAGGGAGAACAAGGATGAAAACGACGTCACTGCAATCAGTAGAGTTCTTAAAGAACAGCATCCTTCTCCCGAGAAAGTTGCTGAGTCACTAGAAAGGTATGATTTTCTTGTATCAGAGGCTTTGGTTCAGAAGATTTTGAATAGATTTTGCGATGACTGGATCCCAGCTTTGGGGTTTTTCATATGGGCAAAAACACAGACAACTTATGTGCATTCTCCGGATTTGTATAACTTAATGATCAATATTTTGGGCAAGGCGAAGAAATTTGATCTTGTGTGGAATTTAGTTGAGGAAATGTATCAACTTGAAGGGTATCTGACATTCGATACAATGATTAGGGTAATAAGGAGGTTTTCCAAGGCAGGAAAGTATGAAGAAGCTGTGGAAGCATTCCGAAATATGGAGCGGTTTGGTGTGAAAAAGGATATAGCAGCAATGAATGTACTCATGGATGCATTGGTGAAAGAAAACAGTGTTGAGCATGCTCACAAAGTTCTTTTGGAGTTTAAGGACTCAATTTCTCCGGACTCTCAGTCATTCAATATCCTGATTCATGGGTTTTGTAAAGCTAGAAAACTTGAACTAGCCTATAAAGCAATAGAGGATATGAGGGAACATGGGTTTCACTCAGATGTTATTACATACACTAGTATCATTGAAGCATATTGCAGAGAGAAGGATTTCCGCAAGGTGAGAGAAATTTTTAAAATGATGAAGGAGAAGGGTTTGTCTCCTAGTGTTATAACCTACACTATTTTCATGCATGCTTTAGGCAAGGCAGGGCAATTATCCGAAGTTCTGGATCTTTATGAGACAATGAAGAGCAGTGGGTGTGTACCTGATCCCCCATTTTATTCTTCATTGATATTCATTTTTGGCCGAGCTGGCAGGCTTAAAGATGCATGCGATCTGTTTGATGATATGCCAAAGCATGGGGTTATCCAAGATGTTCTCACGTGCAATACCATGATCTCCATTGCTTGTGCACACTCACAGGAGGAGACTGCTCTTAGGTTGCTCAAGGAAATGGAAGAGAAATCATGTAAGCCAAATGTAGAGACTTATCATCCATTGCTGAAGATGTGTCTTAGAAAGAAGAGAATGAAGGTGCTGAATTTTCTGTTAGACCACATGTTTAGAAACGATGTGAGTATTGATTTGGCAACTTATTCACTTTTAATAACTGGTATGTGTAGAAGCGGAAAACTTGAGCGTGCTTGCTCGTTCTTCGAGGAAATGGTCTCACATGGGTTAGATCCAATGCACACCACATTCAAGACATTGGTGGGGAAGCTCCAGGGCATGAATATGCTAAAAGAAAAGGAACATATTGAGAGTTTGTATAAAAGAAGCAAAAATGCATAGTAAATTTGGAAGAGACTGTTTCAGAGTCAGCAAATATTTTGCCTATTATGAATCACTGGGCTCCATTTACGTTTTACTTTAATTTCCATAACATTTTAATCTCCTCTTAATAGGCGGCAGAGGAGCGACAGATCCAGAAAAGCCAGGCACTCATATATACTCAATATAGAGACAACACTTAAGCTTCTGGGTATGTAATTTGGTGGTGATGCATCGCTAGTGTAGCTTGTAAGCAGTTACTAATAAGGAATCAGAGGATCAATGCCACGAATGACTTAAAAGAGCCAGAATAGTTCAGACGTTGTTGGTGATCTTGCTGATTGAAAAACCACCAGGATGCTTAAGATTGATGTTCAACTTTTTTCCCCTTCAGAATGAACCCAGAAAAGATTGTATGTAGGAAAGATCTGGATCTTTTATCATATTTACTGTGTTGTTTAGTCCAATGCAGTTTCCTGCAGCTGTGGAAAGAGGAATCTTGATAAATTATTCAAACTCATTATTGTGTATTTTGTGCATACCTTAGTGGAAAATGACATTAATGAAATAGACAATGAATGGTGCCAGTTAACTACTAAGATGTCTCATAGTTACGACTAAAGCCGAAAGTTTGACGCGGTTGAAACTTACTATAGGAAATATAAGTTGGATATATGATGAGATCATAAGGTAACGATCGCTTTCAATTCTCATCTTAATTCCATTATTTGATGAAGACATGAATTCTTCATAGGTGAATATCTTCCTTCACAACTGTTTGAATTTGATGAATGCCAAATTATTCTATCAGTCAAGATGATAGATGCATCAAGCCCTCTTAACCACATAATTTCCAGGACGAAATTATGTTTAAATAATGAAATTAAACAGTTGTTGCAAAAAAAATCAGTTATATTTCTTTTATTAACATACATTATTCATGTGTATTTTAGTCTCTATTCATATCTTGGCCCCTCCCCCTATAATAAATACCAAAAAGATGAATGTTCTTTTTCAATGAAAATAATTTGTCTTAATATGAGAGGCTGTCCACTAGATAACTAGTTGGGCCGTTTATCTTGAATAAAGTATGATAAATGAGTTGTACTGTTCGTTTAATATGCAGTTCATAGGGGCCTAGTCTAATATTCAATAGTATGGGGCATATCATTAAATATGATATTAGACATTTCATACTATCTTCATCTTTAACAATTGGTCATCCTTGGATATTTGATACCCCCAAAAGTTACAATTTTACTAGTCAAAGTCCTTTTGTAAATAGCTTTTTTTCCAGAACTACAGATGATAAACCCAGTTCAGTATTTTACAAAACATTTTATAATTATTCAAAATAGGATTATATATTATTTACTACTTTGTTCTCCATTATAAACCTTATCATCGTGAAGTAATTGGAATAGAGAGGACTTATATGCTCTACCTTTGAAGATGAGCACAGAAAATAATTTTTAATTTATTTTCAAGAAAAAAAATGATGTGAGTTGAGTTCTTGTATCAGAGACTAAAGCAAGTCTTAAAACTTTAAAAACGCAAATATATAAAATTTTAAAATTGGTAGTGTCATTTGAATTTACATTCTTGTATGATGTAATGGGGAAAATCTCATAAAAATACCATGTAAGCAAAGAACAGTCCATCTTTGTAAAAATTTTAATTTAGGATTTTAAAATTCAAGTGATATTTTTGTAAAATTTGTCCCACAATGAGTTACATCCTTACCAACAACTTTTGTTATAAGAGGGGAAAATAAAAGGGCAATCACTTGTGTATCATTGAACTCTTGGTCCTTCAAGGAATTAGGCAGGTGACATGCATAAGGATAAGCTTGAAGGGGATGGGAATATTTTGATAGGTTTAAGGAGATTTCCCAAAGAGTTATATGTTTGTTGTTGTTGGTTTATTTGGGAACAGAAGATTAATATGATGATACATGTTTTGGGAACAAAGTAGTAATGGTTTGGACAGACATCAATGATTAATTAAGAACCATGTTAGAGAATGCTTGTTTGTGAATAATTCTTTAGCCACTTTTCCTTCTTCTAAAAATATATTTATCATTTATCACTTTGTTCTTATATAAATTACTTGTACTTCATTCTCGCTTATCAAAAAATACATTAAACTGATATTTTTTTTATATTTACTTTTATTAAATAAAGGGCATTGAGAAGAAATGTAATTAATTAATTAATTTACAAGTGATTTATATTTAAAGATTAAATTATTCTCCTCCAAGTGACTTATATATAGGAATATAACAATATCAATCCTCCTAATCTTCCCATAATTATGAAAACATTAGCATAGCATTTTAGATCACGTTTGTTTGACTTTGTATGAAAAAATGCTACTAATTATGAATTAAAAATATTTCCTGAAAGGTAATTAATGACTTGTACGTATGATATTAATATCGTTTAAAAAGAAATGAGACTTCGCTATAAATTATAGGTGAACCCAATATTTTTCTAAAAATTTTTGTAATAAAAAAATATTTCTTGAATCCTTATTTAAACAATTATCAATTTTATTACATAATAATAATGAGTATTATATGTTTGAATTTCGGGACAAGGGCCTCCAAGAAGGGCACAAGTGCATCATAATGTAATTATGCATAGATGAAGATTAGCATAAACAAAGCGTGCTTAAATGCATCATTAATCTAATTAAATTGGTTTCCCAATATTACATCAACCTGGTCCTATATGCTTCCCTAATTATGACCTTTAATAGTAACTTTTTAATCATCACGCTAATTAATTACTTCACCATTTTCCCTAAAACTTTGACGAAGTAAATATTTTTCCCTAGGGCGCTTAATCACACCATACGTAATCACATGGAGTCCACCACTATTCGTTATCAATATCATACTCCTAAATAAAACCTATAACAGCACAATATGTAATCTTCATAATTGATTGACAATATTTTCATCTCTCATACTTTGTATACTGCTTCTTAAATATGATATTTCAATTCATTTTATATTATATATTTATTATTTTTCTCTAAATTAATTTATCTAACTTATAGACTAATATATCAATAATCTAATGTTATATAAGAGTATTTTAAAGATATCATGTCAAATTTGTTATAATTAACTATTTTATCTGATTTTTTAATCTACCAAAATTAGTTAAATATCTCTTATATTAAGGATCGGAGGAGTATAATATTAAAAAAAGATTGTCTTAAAAAAATACTCCATTTATTTCTTAATATAAGACTAATTTGACTAATTTGAAGATATTAAAAAAGTTAAATAAATGATTTAATTATAGTATATGTTAAGTATTATTATATTATATATCAATTTATAAGTCAGATAAATTAATTTTAAAAAAATAAAAAATATAAATAGTTTAAAATAATTTATTTAGTTTTGTTAATCCTCTCAAATTAATTAATAGAATTTTATATTAAGCAATAGAGATATTAAATAAAAATATGGGTAGAGTACTATTCCTTTAACGTTGGAGAAAAACATATGTGAAAAATGAGTGGTGGAATTTACTTGTATGTGATGTGATTCTCTTTAATGGTAAGGTCGATAAAGAAAGTGACAGATGAGGAAAGATATTGAGAAAACCAAAGAAACCCCAAAAACCAATTTGCAATGCAAAAGAAGGGAACACAATGGGGTCTCTATCAAAGGCTGAAAAGCAACCAAGAAAGAAAGAATCAATTGGATGATGGAAGAAGAAGAAGAACAAAGAAAAATAACAGCAAAAAAAAAAATTAAAAAAGGGAAAGAAAATCTGGTGTCTTTGACTGCCTCGTAAAACATAATTTTGGCTTGTGCAGAGATTTTTACAAGGTGGATGGTTTGGGAAACAAAAGGCAAAAGCAAACGCTGCATATCTTCTTCTTGTTCTTTTCTCTGATTTTTCCATTTTTTCCTTTTATTTTTTCTGACATTTTTGTGTCTTATTGCATACAAGTTTTAATTATGAGAATTGTATTGAAATTCAGACCGAATTGGTTAGTTAGACTGACCAATCGAACCAGTTACTCGGTAAATTAGTCTAGTCAATTGCTTGAACAAAAAAATATGGGATTTATGATCAATTTGATTGAATCTGAGATTAATTTGGTTAAGCTGAAAAATTGAACAAGTCAAATAAGTTGAATTATATATATATATATATTTTATTTTTTAGTTGAAAAAATCAATTATATTTGTATGCGCGGTTTTAAAATTTTTAATATCATTTTATTGGTTACTTTTGAAAAGTTTGAATGTAACAGTTATTATTATTTTATGTGCCCAACATAGGATTAAGAAAAAAATATATTGCAAAAGAATAACTTTTATTTATCTCAATTATTATTCTAATCTTGATGAAAAACGGAAAGAGTATCACATGTTTAAATTTTTTTGGTCTCTCACATTAAGAGAAAATTTTAATATTTATATAGATCATTTAATTTTAAATTGTAATAAATTAAATTCCATTTACTTTAAAAATAGAAGAAATAAAAATTACAGTCTCAGCTCATTCTTTTGAGATAGAATAGTCATAAATACATGAAACCCATAAGATAATTAGTTATTATTTAATTAATGGTTTATTGTAAATTCAGATGAAAAATAAATAAATACCCTACTGCCCAAATTGATGAATAATCCCTAAATGATAGTACAGCAGATTGAATACACATGGTCCCAACCCAACTACACAATGTTTGCATTTGTTAAATTTGTCCAGAATTATTTGACAAATAAAATTTAAGTCCCTTCATTATTAATAGAGTTAAATATGGCTAGAAAGTTCCAATACACCACTTAATTAATTAGGGGTCATATTCAAATTGCATACATATATATATATATATTAATTTTTTGAAGAAAAAATAATATTTGAAAATACAAGATATCATGTATATGTATGGCACACGTCTTATCTGAATTATTTTGAGTAAATGTAAATGATTCATATTTTATTATTATTATTATTAATTTTCTAAGAATCCGAATCATGAAAAATTTTAAGTTGAATTTTTATTAACTCATATTAAATATGCACCACCCTCCACGTTTTAATTTTTATTTTTTTTTTGAAATTTTCAGGGAATCTAGATCATGCTAGATTCACTACTTAATTTGAGCATGAAAAAATATTATTGCTGAAATTCAAAATATTCATTATGTCTTTGTTGAATACTCCAAGCATGCTTTCCTTCTTGATTCCACTTGATGACATTATGAATGAAATTACTTTGGATAGAAATAATGTATGATATATCTTAATTAGTTGTAAACATGAAGTTGGATCACATTTGCTTTTTGTCAAAAACTTTGTTAAGAAAAATTACTGAAAAAAAATATCTCATTATAAAATTTATCAGCTAAAGGTAAAGATTAAGATTTTGGACAGACAAAACTCATCTTTAATATATATAACTCTTCTTCAATTGTATACAATATATTTTCAATTTTATATATGCGTAAATGTCATTCGTTTTGGATATAATTGTGCATAGATTGCACACAGTTTAAAAAAAGTTATACATATGCCTACTAAAAATATATTGCATGAGTCCTTAATCAAATTTTAAGTGCCAAGCAATACATTTTATATTTCTTAGTTCTAAATAATATTAATTAATTGTTAAAAAAATATTATAAGTTGTCTTTATACATATTAATATATCCTTAAAAAACTCTTGGGAAGGGGAAAAAACTAGTGAGGAGAAAACTTGAAGATTTCAAAAAACGAATGATTAATACAAATAGATTAGTTATGAATGTTCTCAATAATGTGAATATATGTTCATTATAGTGTTCAAAGACAAAAAGCGATATTTTATCACAAGACAATAAATGCTGAGCCCGAAACGAAATCAAACTAAAGGGATGGAAAAATGGGGGAAATCCCACAGAGTTGAATTTGTATGTCTTCCTTATAATGACAAATCAAAGAAAATGCGCATAAAAAATTCAAAACAGCATGAAATCATATTCCTTTTCTCATCATAACCTCATTGAATCTACCAACGTGGATTCTTATATATTATGCATTTATAATCCTCATGGAAGATACCACTCATCATATAGAATTCAGATGGATGCATGCTTCTTCTGCTACATCTTCTTCATGATTCTTTCTATATATTCTTGGTCAGATATATAACTGGATTCTTTTCTATACTTTCTTTCAATACTTTTCTTTCTACATGTGATTTGGAACATTGGTTCCATCCAATGTTTGAGTGAGACTTGCAATTCAAAAGGAAGATTGCTGGGAAGTTAGATGTGAGCGAACTTGATTTGGCGTAAAAGAAAATGAAGAAAATTTATATTGGATATAATTGGATTAAAGAAAAAGGTGTATAAGTGTAAAGATCCATAAACTTAAGCTGATAAACTCACACTGAGGCAAGTTTGTTAGGAGGTCAAATCCTCTATTCAATATGAGTGGATTTAGAGTGCCATTTTATCACCACTAATGCATCATATCCTATCAAAACGACATAGTTAAAAGTGTGTTTTGGCGATAATAATATTAGAATTGATAACCTATTGAGAAGTCTCTGTATTATATTCTTATTAAAAATAAGTTAATAATCTTATTATTTAGTAGTATAAAATTTTTTTTATAAGTGAAAGATCGCGAGTTTAATCTTATTTATAATTTGGCTATTAAATAAAAAATATGAGTGGGTTTGATTTGAGAATAAAATAAAATAAAATCATGCCGTTAAAAATCTTTGGCATTTTGAATTAATGCTCCATATGAAGCTGGAGAGATGTTTGAGAAGAAAAACATGGAGGTGGTCATATATATATATATAGTCAAAGAAGTTTAATAATAATATATTTATTAATATTATATGGGAAGACTTGGGGCATTGTAGGACCCACAACGTCTTCTTTTGGCCTTTAGATCTCCGCAAATACCATAGATGGGTCCCACATAAATCACTTTTGTGAGTTTTATATATTTTGGACTGTGGAATGCATGCCTCTTTTCCTCCCCTCATACCCACATAATCATTCTCAAAGTCCCACACTATGAGGACACGTATGATTAAGTTAACCCCAACTAGTCCAAAAATTCCTGCAAAAAAGAAAAGGAAAAGCATATATATATATATATATATATATATATATATCATCACCTTCATTTACATGTTGAGGAAGCTGATTAGATAAGCTTGATTTGATCATTATGGAAGTCCACTCATTACTCATGGTTTTGATATGTCAACAAAAGCCTTCACCTTGGCGCTATATATATATATATATATATGCCTCCTAATTAATTCAACCATTAATAATTATGCTTCTATTTTTGTGTACTACTCTTCAATTCCAAACTTATAATTAATAAATATAGTATAGGTTAAATCATTGTAGCATCAGCTTGATTCAAGGGGATGCCTGGTTAATTAATTTGTGTGTACTTCAGCTAGTTAATAATGTGTGTTGTTACTTTGACCTTGCTATACTAAATTTACCTTAATATTTTTTCATGAGATCATATATATATATATATATATATATGACTAATTTACCCGTATTATAGACTTCTCAAAAGAATTTTAATATTATTTATTAGATCTTCCCCATACATATAGCTACAGATTGAAACTTTAACTAGATATTTTAGGAATTCAACTAAATATCAAATATACTAAATTTCATGTTGTGGGTGTATATGTGTGTGTGTGTATATATATATATGGTTTTTAATTGGGAATGCTGGGGTTGGTATTCATTAAAGTATGAGAAAATTATATTAAAGCCCTAAACTACTATTTATCAGCCTTTAATGTTGCTTTGGGACCTATTTGCATCATGAGACTAAATACAAAGCAGACACTGCTTAGTGGGGTTTTATGAAGCTGCTTATATAATATATATATATGACCTTTTTGGGTCATTGGAAGGTGGAGATTTCATTGTGTTGAGAAATGAAATGGTCCCTTATTTTCTTTTATTCTCTTTGTTTTTTTGCCAAAATGGTCATATATATGCTAGCTAGCTCCAAATTGCGCCGTCAGCTGATTAACTTTTTATTAAGTACTTCAAATCTTTCTTAATTGTATATTTGATTTTTGCTAATGAGGCCCCAAAGCATGAATCATAATCACTACAAACATATTAAATCCTCAACATAACCCTTGAAATAATGCGACCACTAATACTTGCTTACGTACGGTTTATTAAAAAAAAATTGTTGCTTTAAGGCTTTTCACACCGACAAAAAGAAATCATCAAATAACTCTCGTATTGTACTGAAATTTTTATTAAATTGATACCTTTAACTTAAATATATACTCTCTTTCATATTAATGAATTATAAATAATAAAATAATAATTAATTTTTTTTGTTAAATTATGTATAACCCTTGAACTTTTTGGAACATATACAATTAATTTTATACATTATTTATTCACCTACAACTTATAATTTAGGAAGGTTATCTACATATTAATAAGAGTTTGTGATAATTATATGTATATAAAAATAAATTTTAAAGGGATATATACTATATAATTGATAGTTGGGAGTTATACACACATATTTAACAATTTACGAATTTTTATTATTAAGTTTTGGATGCTAAGATTATTTGTATATTATTTAAAAAAATTTGATATTGTGAATAACAAGGAGTATATAACATATAATCGGAAGAAAATTAAGAGAAAATTGTTAGAAAAATCTCAATTACAAAATTGATTCCTTAAAGATACCTAATAACACAACTCTTATATTCAACAAATACAACTATTATTTAACTGTGTACAATATATATTTTTAGTTATATACAAACGTCTTTTATTTTGTACATAGGGATGGATTGCAAACAATTAAATAAAAAACACATGTTAAAGATATGTTGCAACTAAGTCAGCTATAAAAATATGTATTGTGTACCTTTAATTTGGATAATAAATTTTATAATAAAAGATTTTAAAATATTATAAAATTAATATCAATATAAAATATATGATAGTATAAAAGAAGGATAGTGATAGTCAATGAGAGAAGTTCAAAGTTGAGCGCCAAAGGCTATAAGGGGAAAAGAAGAGACTTTGCTTTGGAAATGCTTCATTATTTATTTTTTATATAAAAATTTTTAGAAAGTGATTGGCCTCACTCATTATTTAATGACAATTTAAAATTTTCTTTCTTTTTAGGCGATATTAATATCTGATAGGGTGAACTGTTTATTACTCTTAAACATAAATTTAAATATATAAGAATTATGATGTCTCCCTAAATATTATGACTAGAATCATAATAAAATAACATTTTTTAAAAATTAAATATTTTTTAAATAATTGTACATTTCATCCTTTGTGAGTTGAATATTGGAGAAGGAGGGAAGGGTGAAAAAGCTTCATTATATTCATTCATTCACAGACGGCTTGTTCAAACTTAGAATGGGGCTGCGCATGGCTTGAGGTTGATAGACTCCAAGTTCATAATGAATTATTCTTATATTCAAATATTATAAATTCTTTTTCTTTTATATATAAGTAAAAATTAATTTCTGTATTGTTTTTCTTTTTTCTTTTGTGGCAATCCCATTTATAAGAAAATAAGTGAGTAAACTCAATTATACATTATTAAAGTAAAAAGGAAAAGGGAAAAAAAGGTGAATTTGGATACTCTCTTATGATAGAAGAGAGTTTTCAGATCCCTTCTATGATGAATGAGATCTAAATTAGAAATAGAAGTAGTGATATATATATATATACACACTTACATAATTATGATTATTACTATTTTCATCATTAGAACATCTCTTTTACATAATTAGTTTTTTTTTTAAATTAATGAGATGTTTATTAGTGGTAATAAAAAATATCCAAAATTATCGTATATGTAAATGATATTTTTTATCCTAATTTTCGGTTTCTCCCATTTTTAATTTTTAATTAAAAGTCTAATCTTTAACATAAATACTCGAATTTATTTTATAATTTTGCAGCTAAAATTTCTGATTTTTTTTATAACAACTCTCTAAGGTTAAGTGAACTTAGGTTGATAAACTCATAATTCATCCATTACTAATCAAATTAGTTAACCTCTTTTTGATAAACATTATCATGCTCATGCATATAATTAAATCAGTCAAAACTTCCTATAAATTGAATTTATCCAACAACATCTCACATTAAATATATATAATAACCAATATCAATGGTTAGATTCAATGAAAAAGACTCAATTTTTCATAAATTGGTCTAAGCATTTGAAACTTATTAAAAAAAATTAACCTGGGCTAGACAATTTTACTAAATACAATATACTTATTTTAAAATAAATTAATAATAATTAACTAATTTAAATTAATATAAATAGTAGAGGCTCTCAGCGCTTAAGCAAGTAGTTAGAGGTAAAATGTTAAAAAAAAAATCTCTCTCACACATCTTATCATAATTAAGGACATGTTTGGATTAATCTTTGGAGAATAAATTTTAAAAAAAATATATTTTAAAAATAGAGATATTTAGATGATTAGTAGTATAATTACTTTTTATATTAGTAAATTACTAAAAAAGGTATGATTTGATTAAAAGTAAGAGAGATGAGAGAGTGTAGAGAACAAATAAAAAAGATGAGATATGATAAAAAATAGAGATGATAAAGGAGAGAGAAGAGAGGAGAGAGTAGAGATATAAGAGATGAGAGATGAGAGAGAATATAAGAAAAAATATGAGTAAAACAGTAATTGTTTATAAACTCTTTTACTGTTCTACAAACTATTTTTAATAACTTATTTAAAACTTTGATTTTAATTAAAATTATTTCTAGATAAAAATAGTTATTTATTTAAAAAAATTATTTAAAAATAATTTTTAAATCGAAGTGATAAATAGGCGCTAAAAGGCTAAAGAGAAAATGTTGATTCAAAGTATTGCAAGGCCAGATCCTAAAATGCCCGCATATTTCTCTCTAACCATATTGCATATAGTGAGGAGGGCGTTAAAGAACCCAACTAAGTAGGCAACAGATAAGACCCTATTCATTAATAAAAAGCTGTGAAAAACAGAGAGAGAACCCTCAAAATTGGGCACCCTGCCGTTATTTCAAAGGACATTGAAATATGACCCTTCAAAAGTATTCCCTCTTCTAAACCCTACATTCCATGGCACCACATTCTGCTTTCACCAGAAAATCACCAATCACTCGCTTAACCTAACCGCACATTTCTCTATATAATAAACATGAGAAAAAAAACTATATGTATATATATCTAAGAAAATATTTTGATAGGGTTCACATTCCCAAAATTGAGACTTTTTTGGTGTTTTGTTTTGTTTAGCTTCAGATTCAATTATCCTCATCATACCCATGATTTAGCCATTCAGCCATCTCTGAAATAGTAGTAGCGCCGCTTCTCTTCCCTACATTCCTTGCCCAAAAAGAGATGAAACAAACAAATAAAATAATGTATATACATATATATATATAGAGAGAGAGAGATAAAGAGAGAGAGTACAAGGACATGTCTGAAATACGTGTATATATATACACATTCACTTTAGCTTTTGTTCGTCCTTTAACTGCTTTTAGTCTTTTGCTTTGATTGGAAGACCAAAATGGTGAAGAAGAAAACAGCTATATAGGATACTGCTCTCTCTCACTTTGCTGACTAGGGGCAGCCTTTGTTCCAACTGACCGGATCGTTTAGCCTTCGCGCGTTAAAGCAAAACGACCTGCCCGCTGCCCCTTCATGTTGGGTTTGTCTTTATTAGCTGCGGTTAAGATTACAGGAAATAAATAAATAAAAACTTCATCAGCAAAAAAAAACTAAAGCTCTTCTCTCTCTCCCTCCCATTCGCTACGCTGCGCTTTATTCCGTTCAAAATTCGATACTTTGCTGTTTACTACAGAGAACGAGGAGGGCTTCTTGTGTTTCCAAAGACAGAGAAAGAGGAGTTGAACCTCTCTCTCCTCTCTCCCTCTGCCCCCCTCTCTCTATATGTCTATGTCTACCCCATTGTCTTGTTCTATTTCATAATCTCATTTCACTTCCACACATCAAAGTATTCTCTCTCTTTTATTAGCCTCGCGCTTTCTTTCATCATATTTACTGGGAGAGTTTGCTTCTTTGCTTCCTGGTTCCTGCATTTTATAGCGTCGCTGCCATACTTAATCACCAGAAAGAGCAAAAGAAAGAAAACCCATTTGCCATTTGGGTATTTACCGATTTGGGTTGTGAGCTGATCCATTTCTGAACTGATTTCTCCAAGTTCGTGGGGGCTCTAAGAATTTGCCAATTAGAACACCAAATGTGGGTAATCTTGTTTCAGAGCTCAAAAGGGAGAGAAGCAGGAGACTGGAGAAGGGCTTTTGTTAAGAATTTGTGAAAAATTTTGGGTAATTCTCAGTGATATACCCAGAAAGAAACCTAGAGGTTGCAGAATCAGACTTTGCATTGGAGCTCAAGAGATCTGTATGAAGTAGAAATTTCACAATGAGAGATGAGAACTCAAAGAAAAGCAAGGTTCTTACTTTGTTTCTCACTACTCTTTCTCTTCTACAAGGCGAATTATTTTTCCTCTTTCAATTTTTTGTTTTGTTTGGGAGTTTACTGTTTGTTGATTTGCTTACTTGATTATTGAAGCTCTCATGGTCCAAGAAAATGGTCAGGAAGTTCTTCAATATCAAAAGCAAACCTGAAGAATTTCAACCCGATGGTCGTGTTTATGGAGGTGGGTTTCTGGGTTTTCTTCTTCTTCAGAATTCAACATTTTCTAACAGGATAGGGTTAATTTAGCAGAACAATGTTGTTAGACTTCAATTCCACAATGCAAAAGCCTTGCGTATTCCCAGGTTCCTTTTGGTTTCGGAGAAACCGAGCAAAGTAGACAAGCAAAACCGCTTAGAAAGGAGACAAAACATAGTATAACATCAAGTTTTGGCTGATTCTGTCTTTTTGTTATCTAATTTAAGAAACTTTAGTTTGGCCAACTTGTAAATTAGCTTCAAATTAGTCTAGTTTACCTGTCATCTGTGAGTCTACTCTGAATTTTTATATCCCCAATTTTTTTTTTCTTTTTACCTTTCTTGGTATCCAAACGAAAGTGTGAACTTATTCTTTTGATTTCATGCTTTGAATTTAATTGATTTTATTGACCCTGCTTTCTTTCTTCAGGAAGTGACGTTGATTATAGAAGCAGAAGTAGCTTTTCTGAGAGAGAGCCTTGCACAATCAAGAAAAGCAAAACAGGTGCAGATTTCCTCTATAGCCTAAAGAAGTTCCAGTTATTGTTTAAAATCCTTTTAACCTTTGTTCCGTTGAACAGAGAAATTTAGCCGGGGCACCGAGCAGGTCAGGCGAAGAATGAATCTTGATCATCCTCGAATCATAGATGTGCAGAACTATAGGTATTGATCTGTTTCTTTTCTATTGAAAATCCTTTTGGCTGCATTCATTCAATATGTCATGGTTGATTCTAATTTTCCTGTTTTTTTTTTTTCTGAGTAGCATGTTTGTTGCAACATGGAATGTGGCTGGAAGATCTCCACCAAGTAATATGTGTTTAGATGATTGGCTCCATGCCTCGCCACCTGCGGACATTTACGTTCTTGGGTAGGAATTTGGTACTTGTCAGCATCTTAAAATTCAAGATCTGTATTAATGATTTCATATTGACAAGTTTCTACCTTTCCTCGTCAGATTTCAAGAGATTGTTCCCTTGAATGCTGGTAACATTCTGGGGTCGGAGGACAATGGCCCGGCTAAAAAATGGATGGCTCTGATTCGGAAGACTTTGAACAATCTTCCGGGTACTAGCGGAGGTAGTGCATGTTATACGCCATCTCCCATTCCTAAGCCTGTTGTAGAGTTAAATGCAGACTTTGAGGGATCGGCTAGGCAGAAGAATTCATCTTTCTTCCATCGCCGATCGTTTCAAACAACTTCTAGTAGCTGGGGTATGGACAGTGATCCTATGATTGGGCAGCCACGGCTAGATCGAAGATACAGTGTCTGTGATCGGGTGATTTTTGGTCACAGGCCTAGTGACTTTGATCCCAGTTTTAGATGGGGTTATAGACCTAGTGACTATTCCCGGGCAAGTGACTATTCCAGACCAAGTGACTACTCGAGATGGGGTTCATCTGATGACGATAATGGTCTCGGGGATTCACCAAGCACGGTTCTGTTTTCGCCAATGTCTTATGGCGGACCTACCCCCAACGAAGACGGGTATGGGATGCCGGGGGGTGGTTCAAGGTACTGTCTTGTTGCAAGCAAGCAAATGGTGGGGATATTTCTTACCATATGGGTGAGAAGTGAACTGAAAGATCATGTAAAAAACATGAAAGTATCGTGCGTTGGCAGAGGATTGATGGGATATTTCGGTAATAAGGTAATTTAATGGTCAATTTTTTATAGTCCTAATTCTTTATGTTTTCTCATATTTATTCATTATGAAAATGTAGATTACTTGAAATTGAATATAAGAAGAGTTCTTCTGCCTATATTTGCAGGGATCCATCTCGATTAGTATATCTCTGCACGAAACTAGCTTTTGCTTTATTTGTACTCATTTAACCTCAGGACAGAAAGAGGGTGATGAACTGAGAAGAAATTCTGATGTGATGGAGATTCTTAAAAAAACAAGGTTTCCTCGTGTTCATGGTGACACCGAGAAGTCTCCAGAGACAATCCTCGAGCATGAGTATGTAACTTTCTCATATATCACACTTTCAAGCCCTTTAACAGCATGTTTGCATAATGAGTCTATTTCTGTTTCTAAATAATTTATGTGCAGTCGGATTATATGGCTCGGAGATTTAAATTACCGGATTGCCCTCTCCTACCGTTCTGCTAAGGCACTTGTTGAGATGCAAAACTGGAGAGCATTGTTGGAGAATGACCAGGTATGGCTGAATATTCTCAGTAACAGTTAAATTATTGCATTCAACAGTACTGTTGCATAGTATAACAAGTGAAATTAATCTTGGTATGAATTGACATTGCTTGCAGTTGAGAATAGAGCAGAGAAGAGGTCGCGCATTTGTGGGGTGGAATGAAGGGAAGATATATTTCCCTCCTACATATAAGTATTCGACTAATTCAGACAGATATGCGGGCGACGATATGCACCCGAAGGAGAAAAGGCGAACACCTGCTTGGTAAGATCATCATCCGAACCGAAAGTAATAGGAATTTAGCAGAAACACATAACAAATGCAGAAGGCAAGTTACATGATGAAAAAAAATAAAAACTTGATTAGATGCTAATCAAACTATTTTTTTTCTCTTCGTATAGGTGTGATCGCATATTGTGGTATGGAGAAGGTCTCCATCAATTGTCTTATGTTCGTGGGGAATCAAAGTTCTCTGATCATAGACCTGTTTATGGCATCTTCTGGGCTGAAGTCGAGTCGAATCATGGAAAATTGAAGAAAAGTATGAGTTGTTCTCGTTCTCGGATTGAGGTCGAAGAACTTCTGCCATATTCCCGCGGATACACTGAACTAAACTTCTTCTAAAGCAAAAAAGAGGGCCTAGACATGAGATATGCTCACTTGTGTTCAAGTAAGATTACAATCCCAAACTTTCCTTTGACTGTAAATGATTTGGATGTTTTGTTTTCCTTTGAAGCTAGCTCATGCACATAGAAACAGAGAGCTTTTTTAGGTTTTAGGTCTGAAAATGATCATTAGTGGTCACTCTCCTACATAGGCTAGACCAAAAAAGTACAAGATTCTGAAGCTCTCTTGAAAAGAATTAACGAGTCTCAACATAATAATAATAATAAAGAACATTAAAGCCTAAAGAATATACTATTATAATAGCCCTGTAGGTTAACTTATTCATGCTTTTAAGGATATCTCATAAACTGATTTAATGATTTCGTTAGCCCTATCAATCTATTCTGCAGGATCTCAATCGTCTCCTTGCTTTGAAGTCCTTCTTGTTCTTTTCCTTATTGTTCTTACATCTTTATATATATATATATATATATATATATATATATATATATTAAAACCTGAAATTTTACTGTTCAGAACTTGGTCCCCATTGTGGAGGAATTCATCCATGGAAGAGACGAGAGTGATAGAGACAACCCATTTCCCTCAAACCGAAAAAGGTTAGTTCTTTCATCTCTTTTATCAATTATTTGCTTTTTTCTTGGCTTTGGCTTTATTTTTTTGTCTCTCTCTCTCTCTCTCTCTCTAAATTTCTCACCTTTAACTTCATGTTTTTCAGGCTCTAATCTCTAGTTTTGCTCTCTTACAGTGTCATGCGTAACCCACAAAGTACCTTTTATCATCATCTTGTTAGCTACTACTCACTCACACACCAGCTTCAGTACAGTGCATAATCATTAGGTACTACTTCTGCATTTTGACCAGCATTCTCATTTCTCAATGCTTAAAACTTAACCAAATGGTCCCTTCAATTATTAGTATTTAAGCCCCTGTTCTGGCTTTCTCTTTCCAGTGATTCATCTTCTCGATCTGCATGCTGATAATAATTTGTTTTTTCTGGGTTTTGTGCAGGAAGTGGAAGAATATTTTTTTATTCAAGATTCTTTGATTGTTTTTAGAGAAACTTATGATGATGCAGAGTGAAATGAAAGAATGATGGTTGAGAGAAGAATAATCATCTGGGTACTACTAACTTTTTTTGTTTTTGGTTTCAAGCTCAAAGAGAGAAAGAAAAGAACGATTTTTTATGCATACTGACTGACTGTTAAAGTGATGCACAAAAAGGGTTGTACAAAGAGGAAGAAGAAGAAGATGAGAAGAAACAAAGAAAGAAAATTAAAAAAAAGGAAATTGATTTTGATGATTGGATTCCATGGCCTTCCTTGCTTCTTTTCTTTTTTTCTTTCTTCTGCTCTGTTCTCTGTAACTGTCTCCATTATTAAATAAAGGAGGTGGCTTTACCAAATAGAATAGTCAGCATGCATGCCCTTTTTCTTTTTCTTTTTTTTCTTTTTTAAGATAAAAAATATTTTATTTTATTCTTGGAGAGGGTAATTAAAACCAAAAAGTTTTAAGAACAGAGAGTTTTGCAGGCTTGGCAGGTTACTTGCCCAAGCTGCTATTTCCATGCACGCTTGTCGATTTGCCGTTTAACTTTTGACTAATTGGGATTTTCTTTAATTTCTTTTCAATTTCTTAAACTTAGAATCACCAGACATTCTTACACAAATTCTAATGAATGGTCATATTATGTATATGTTTGTAAATATTATTATTATTATTTTCTAGAATGAATAATATCAACCAAATTGAATGCTTGAAATGTATCTTGTAGCTTTTTGTAGTGAACAGTAATAATAATGCTCCATTGTTAATCTTACTAGTAAAAAATATTGACTCAATAAATTTTATTTAAAACGATGATTGAGAAATTAAACATTGATTGTAAAATAAAATAAAAATATTATATTAAAAATATTGAAATATAGAAATATGTTTTGTCATTATTTAATTATTGTCATTATTTTAAATTTATTGAGTTAGTATTTTTTGTTAATAAAATTAAGTGTTAAATTTAAAAAATTAAAAGTACACTTTTTAAATTTAAAAGATTAAAATAAAATTTAATATAAATATAAAAGATCAAATATATATTTTAGCCAAATAATAACTATTTGTTTGAAGTAAATGTGGTGGCTGAAATGCGTCATGTGGTTGTGAATGACTGAATGCTATGATTTTTTTTTTTAGAAAATGGGTTGCTAATAAACAAGAATTAATTAAGGGGAAAATACATTAGGTCCCAAATAAGAAATTAAGAATTAATAAATCCTATTTAAACGTTAACCTTTAGAATATTTATTACATTTCATCTTGTGATGTTTTGTTAGAATTAACCTCTTTATTTAGGACATATTTGTAATTTTATCATTAATCAATTAATTAATGTGGGGCCACAAAAGTTGTTGTGAATGCTGTAAGGTAAGGTGTTAGGGGTTGCTTTATTATCCCAACGGTATAAACTATTTTTAAATGTGCTCATATGATTCATAGAAAAGGAAAGCTGCAAATTGATGAGGACAATTTCTAGAGGGAAGATGATACCTCAATACTTTTAAAATCCTTAATTGCATCTAAAAATTAGGAATTCTAAAAATAAAAAAATTTGATAAACTTTTTAAAAAAAATAAAAAATACTACTTAAATTTTAAAATCTCAAATAATATTTTTTTTTATAAAATTGTGTTGTTATTTGCTTATCAAATATAGTCAATAACTACTAAAGTAAGATAAATAAAATTAATTTAATATTTTAAAATTTAAGTAGTATTTTTATAGAATATTTTTAATTTTTTTTATTAGGAAAAAATGCCCCTCATAACAAATATATCATAATTAGTATATTCCCCACCCCCCCCCCCACCAACTCCACTTTCTTCTGTTTAAATATATGGACAAAAATGAAGGAAATGATCTATTTTTTTTACTCTTGCGTTTTTGCTTCATTTTAAGAGATATATTTCCATGTCAAAATCAATTATGAATAAAAAAATCATAATAATCTCATAAAGTTCTATTACCTAGATTTTAATTATACATTTTTTAAAAATTTATCCAAACACCTTATTAGATCAATAATGTTTATAAATCAATTTTATAAGTTTTATTTTACCTAACATTAATCCAAATACACCCAAAGCATGTGGAGGCTATTTATGAGAAATATAATGAATGGTCTCATAATTAATTTTAATTAAACTATGATTGTTTGGAAAAAAATTTAGGAACTCATGATTTTTTAGCCATCCAAATATCCCTCAAAATTCATAAGGATATATGACAATAAAAAAAGTATTTATATTTATTACAACATGAAAACTAAATTAATGCTCCAAAATTATTGTGTCAGGTTGGGACCATCATTTAAAAAAATTATTTTGGTTATAAGAAAAATATTTCAGAAAAACAAAAGAAGTAA
The DNA here is from genome assembly GCA_037074615.1 of Leucaena leucocephala. Taxonomy (NCBI): domain Eukaryota; kingdom Viridiplantae; phylum Streptophyta; class Magnoliopsida; order Fabales; family Fabaceae; genus Leucaena; species Leucaena leucocephala. The sequence goes on along the minus strand of CM073533.1, from coordinate 7,720,927 downwards.
TTAAGCAAAACGGTCCATCGTTTTGAACTTTGTGGTTGTGGAGAAGCACTTCAAAAGAAATCATCTTTGCAGTTATGACAAACATGTTTCACTGAATTACAGATTCTCTCATGTTAAAGGAGAATTTTTTTCCCATTCAGGCGAATTTCATTGAATCTTACGTTACTTCTTTTTTCAATAGTATTCAAATATTTCGTATATGAGAGAATTTAAATTTTATATAAAGAACATAGTCTTGTGACTTTTTAATTCATCACATGGGAAAATTATCAGCTCTATCTACCAACATAAAATTGATATAAAATCTTACTAAATTCTTCTAGATCTTAAGTTCATTTCCTAGATACACCAGTGCTAGGAATGATAGTGGTAATTTGCTCTGCAATTTCTTCATACAGTCCTCTATGTTAAGTCTCTTTTAAGAAAGTGGATGATTCTTGTTTCCGTTTGGGACCATGCTATTTCTAACCTTCTTCTTAGGGCTGGGACTGGGATAAACTTATCCTTTTGGATCTTTTTTTTTTTTTGTGGGTTTGGGACCATTTTTTTTTAAAGGGAGAAAATGATAGGGACAAATTTTAAGAGGACATAAATTCCGATATAGTTTTAGTTTTATAACATATCACTTCAACAAAGTTAATTATAAATGTATGAATACATCTTAAAATTTTTTATCATACATAGTGCCTATTTAGGTTTATATGAAATTTAAGTTTAAAAAAGACTTTTAAATTAAATTTTAAAATATATAGTCATATTTGTTCAAATGAGTTTTTGAACTAAACAATAACTTAAAACTAAGGTTTTGTATTATGTACCGAAAATAATTTATGGAATAATAAAAAAAATTATAAATTAACCAATTTTTATTTTATCCATATTTTTTCTCATATCCCCTCTTCTCTATTTTATCTCTTTTCTACTATCTCTCATCTCTCTTTTATTTTCTCTACTCTCTTTTCTCATATTTTTAATAAAATTATACCCTTTTTATAAATTTTTTAATAACAAAAGTCCTTATAGTAATAAATATCCATAATTATTTATTCAGAACCACTATTTTCTGAAAACTCTTTTCTAAAAGCTGTCTAAAAATTATTTTTTTTCTATAAATAATTTTCTAAAAGTCTATCTAAACAGAGTTATATGCTTATATGAAAAATATGATTTCTATTTTTTTATTATGTATTGATTTTAAATAAAAAAATTCTAATGTAAAATTTATTTATTTTTACTTAGATAAAGTATCATCTAACACTTGATGTTATTTTCCAATTGTATCTAAAACCCTAATTTTATTTATAGTATATTCAATATCTTAATATTATTTTTTTGATATTTCTAACATTTTTATCTTATTTATAATATATATAATATTTTAAATTATAAATAAAATTATAGCGCTATATATAGCTTGAAAATATATACCAAAAACTAATATTATAATATTAAATATGTCAGAAATAAAATTATAAATGATCTAATGCTACTTTAACCGTTTTAATATATTATATAAAAAGTGTACAAAAAGCTTCTTAATTGCCACGTGGGGTGCCATTATGATCTATGGTTAATAAGTAGCAGCAGAAAGAATTCCTGATAACTGTTCCCTGAAAAAAAAATAATTCCTCTGAGAATATTCCCTGCAACTGTCTCATGAAATGATTGATTATAACTAAATTCAAATATGCTTTTTCATCTCAAATGAAAATAATAATAATAATAATAATAATAATAATAATAATATGGAGTCGACAAATACTTTGCAAAACATTTCCTAATTCCTTTCCAATTGTTCTTTTTATGTAAAAATGTTCAGTTTCTTATATTTATCCAATCATTGTGACTTATATTTTTCTTAATGTTTGTTTTATTTAAAATTGATTTAATTCAATCGAACAAAAAAGAATAGTACATTACAATTTAATTTAATAAAACTTAATTTAAAATATTTATATTTTCAAAAAGAGATATATATAGTTAGAATTTTTTTTAAACATATATATATCTTTCTTGTAGAAAATTCTTTATTTTTTTTGTGAAAATATTGGAGATAATTATATTTAAATAACTGTTAAACATTTTTAATGTGAATATCTCTTTTAATAAAAATTTAAATTTAAATTTATTATATTATACTATTTTGAAAGATCAAACCCTTATACTATATTCGTATAAAGATAACTGGTTGAAGGAAGGCAAAGTTAATTTTGGGCCTACTCCTTGGATCGCAAATTTCAAAGTAATATTGGGCCTAACTTTGGGCTCCTATGCAACAAAATATGCCATATTTCTATTCCTCATACTTGTTATTTTGCATAAGTTTCATTTTTCATATTTTAATCTTTAAATTTCAATTTTGTCCCACAGATACAAATATGATGAAAACTATACTATTTGAATTACATTAAATTGATTAGAAAAGTTATACTAAATTGATAATCAAATACCTTTTCTAGTTAAAATTAAAATTTCATTTTTTTTTAGCCCACATTCACGTCATGGACTAAGACAAGGCCCTTCCGATAGAGGTTAAGTGTTTGGCAATAGCTTTTAGGAATAGATTCTTTAGCAAAACTATGGTTTGAGTACATGTAAGCCAAACACTAGTTTTTTTTTAAAATCAATTTTAAAATTGAAACCATGGTTTGAAGACTCAAACCATGGTTTTAAAAAAATCTATTCTTGGGTAGCTTTGTGCCCAGCTTTTCGGTTTTTAGTGTGTGTGGGTTTATTTTTTTATTTTAATTTTAAATAATAATTTAATTTTTATTTAAAAAAATAAATACTATTTAAAATCTAAAAATTTAATTTCTTATTTTAAAATTACTATCTTCTAAAATTTTACAGGGTGATCTAGATTGGTTAATTTTAATAATTTATTTTTATTTAAATTTATAATTAATAATTTAAACTTTTATTTAAAAAAAATAAATATTATTTTTTTTAAATCTAAAATTTTAAAATTTTGGAGAAAATATAAATTTGTCAATAAAAATTATCATCTTCCATTTTTTTTACGGTTATATAGATTAGTTAACCCTAATAAAGTTTTCAGTATAAAAAAATTAAAATTAAGGTGAATAGTATAAATTTTTACCTTATTCAAATACATATGTATATGTATTATTTTGTAATCACTTAAATAAAAAAATTTAAAATCAAATTTATTATTTACATAATTATCATATTAGTTTATGTCTTTTTTAGTAAATTGTCTATAGAAAAGTGATTCTGCTACTAATCATCCAAACATCTCTAAATTTTAAAATCACTTTTTTCTCATAATCTATTCTTCCCAAAATCTATTCTCCAGAATCTATTCTTCTCAAAATCTATTCTCCAAAAGCTAATCCAAACACACCCTAATTTCCTACGGGGAAGGATATGGGGTGGCTGATATTATAGGGGAGCTTAACTAAATGATCGATTAGTGAGGGTAAAATCTTCTTTGTGCGTATGGTTGAACAAAATTTGCCAGCATTATCAATAATATTCATAAAAGGATGATTAATGTAAAGAATTATCTGTGTATAACCTAAAACCATTCATGTTCTCTAACAGTAATTTATAAATATCTAGAGGAATAGTTGAGTTTACCAATAAAAATAATTAAAAGTATTAAATTTATTATAAAATTCAAGTGATTTTTAATATTACTCTTATTAACTATCCTAAATTTTAATATTATATTAATTTCTACTATCTCTCATCACCCTTTTGAATATGGACATGTATAGAAAAAAAATACTCCTCTGATTCTTAATCTAGGACTTAATTAAGGAGTTAATCTTGATTTATATATATTTATATTTTTTTAAAGTTACCTTTATTGATATTCTTTTCATAATAATTAATTAAGGAATGGAGGAGTTAAAGGAGATTATTATAATATTTTAGACAAAATATCATATATTAATCAACTTAATTAACTTTCTTAATCTAATTAAATTAGTTAAATAAGTCATATATTAAGGACTAGAGAAATATTTAATACTCATTGGAACTATCAAATATCTTATGTAAAAGACTAAAATTGTTTTGTAGAAGACTTCTTATAAATAAGATTAGAGGGAGGGACACACACATATATATCCTATATTTGAAATAATAGTAAGGAGAAGGGGAAAATTATTATAGTAGAGCTTAGTATAATTAATAAAAATAATATTAAAAATTAATTTAATTTTATGACAATTTTAATATTTTAAAGGGATATGCCTGTGGTTGACAACATTTATGTTTAACTAAGACGATAAAAAAAAAAAAAAAAAACCTTGCCTATCGATCAATTACCGCACTTCTCTCTTCCATAAAACTGTAACCATGCACACCTCTGCCACGTAAGGAAGAGACAAATGAAAGAATTATACACAGCATATCGTCCATGTTCATCATCATCATCTTCAACCTCTCCCACTGTTACTTTCCCCCCCTCTGATATGATCCAAAACTCCTCTAACTCGTCTACATTCACAGGCCTTCTACCTCAATTACATGCACGCTCAGATGTGTACTCTTCACCTATACAAGCCTCCCAAACTCATTTGGAAATACTATGACAAATTGCTAATTTTTTCTCTCTATTCTTTTAAACTCAAAATGATGTTATTTTAGACTTAAAAAAGAAAGAAAAAATCTATAAAAATCTAAGCTGGTCAGTTTATCCAAAACTTTTGATCAAAATAACCAAAAGACTGGTCCGGTTGGCCCAGATGGGGTTTTAGTACTATGATTATTAGTCATCTAAACCCCAACTTTCTCATTAATACAAAATTATCTTTACCCCAACACCAATAAAGAATACTCTGACAAGGCAAGAGAAGGGGGAGTATGTACATATACACACACAACACTGATAATAAACCAATGAATAAGGCAGGTAATTTCATAAAAAAGACAAATCAAAATTAAAAAACTTTTACTTTCCCCTTCTGATAAGATTCCTAAACTCTCTTTCGTCCACATCCACGGTCTTCAACCTCACCTGCATGCACAGTCACACGTGTACTCTTCACCCATATAGGTGTCACAAAACTTCCTTCTACTTCACACCATCGCCATCGCCATCGCCATCGCCATCGCCATCGCCATCGCCATCGTCCCCACCTGATGATGATAATCTCTGCAAAAACATCTTAAAAAGTTGCCTCTCTCTCAAACAACACTCGTCAAGCTGCATGACTCTCTAACCCCCAAATGTCCTCCATGCATTCAAACCACACCTCACTAACACCATTATAAATACTCAATGAATCTTCCTCTCCATTTCAGCATAAATCGTTTGGTTTAGTGATCATCAATGATGGGTTCTATCAAAGCCAGGCTTCCTCTTCTCTTGTTTCTGGCTTCTCTTTTCCTGGCTGTGGCCTCCGTTGGCCTTGCCGAAGAAGAGAACTCGGAATACCGAGTCTGTGTCAAAAGCTGTGCCTTTCAGAATGATGTTTCTGGGTATTTCTCCTGCCATGCTCGCTGCAAGCTGACCAACGACCGGGAGGAGAAGGAAGAAGCAGCAGAACTGGACCCACGTCTTCCCGACCCTCGCCGTCCATGGCGGCCAAAGGAGAAGGAAGAAGGACCCGAGTCGGAGTCGGAGTCAGAGGAAAAGGAACAGGAGGAACAGAAACGGCAACAAGATAACCCGTATTACCTACCCAACGACAAGTTCCAAACCCGATTCGAGAACGAACATGGCCGGATCCGGGTCCTCCAAAGGTTCGACCAGTTGTGCCAACACCTTCGGATGCTCCGATACTACCGGATCGTCGAGATCAGATCCAGACCCGAAACCCTCACAGTTCCCAAACACTCTGATGCTGAGTACCTCATCATCAACACCGGAGGTGTACATATATATATATACCTAAAGCTCTCATCGTCCTTTTATTATTCTTGCTATTGCATATATATGATTCTAACTAAACATCAAATACGATTAAATGCAGGAAGGGCCCTAGTTACTCTTCTGCTTCCCAACTATAAAGAGTCCTTCAACCTGGAGCGATTCGATGTTTTGAGAGTTCCTGCAGGAGCCATATGTTACACCATTAATCGAGACAATAATCAAGATCTTGAGCTCCTCAAACTCGCATTACCCGTTAACAATCCTGGTCAATTTGAGGTTTACCATCATTCTCGTCTTCTTTGCTTACAATAATTTCATATTAATAATCCTCGGAATCTCCAAAAATGAACAAGATTCTCATTCATTTTTTTTGTCATTAACTTTGAGTAGAACTTCTACCCCTCTGGCAATCACCTCCCAAAATCCTACTTCAGAGCATTCAGCCATAAGACTCTCCAGGCCGCCTTCAACGTAAGCACCACCACCACCATCAACATCATTTGTTATGAGTTCCCGTTGTGTTCTGATTTATTAACGTTGCATTGATATGCAAAAGGCGCCGTACGAGGAGATTGAAAGGGTGTTGTGGGGATCAGAGCAGCAAGAACAACAGGGACAAGAGGGTTCAGAAGAAGGAGTGATAGTGAAATTACAGAGGGAACAATTCAGATCACTCATCAGACGTCTCCAACAACGTGCACGATCAAGCTCATCAAGGGAAGAAGAGAAACAATCCCCATTAGGTCCTTTCAACTTGAGAAACATTGAAGCTCGCATGTCCAACAACCATGGCTCCTTACGTGAGGCTCACCCTCACCTTTACCAATCTCTTCAAGACCTCGGCATCGGTGTCTCCCACCTTAGACTCACCGAGGTACACACAAATAATATACTCCCTCAGTTTTAATATAAGAGTTCTTTATAGGGCTCATTGATTTCTTTAGATTTGAATAATTAAACTAAATAAATCAATGTAAAAGTTATTTAGTTAATGGGTATAAAATATAAATTTACCATAATAAGTTATATTTGATTACGATTAATTTATTTAAATTCTTACTAGAATGGTTTTAACTCAGTGAGAACAACATATACGATAATGTTCAATTTCGTGAACTGTGACGATGGGTTTGTTATTTTAAATTGTTGATTCTTCAGGGATCAATGTTTCTTCCTCACTACAATACAAGAGCGATCGTATTGGGCTATGTTGCTAATGGAGAAGGACACACTGAAATAGCAAGTCCACGTCTGGAGAACCAGCAAAGACCACAAGAAGAGGGAGAAGAAGAGGGTGAAAATAGACAGAGGCCACATAACAAGCAACAGCAGCAGCAACAAGAGGGACAAGAAGGAGAAGAAGGACAGATTCAGAGGTTGAATGCGAAACTATCTGAGGGAGATCTTTTCGTAGTTCCGGCGGGTCGTCCGGTGGCGGTGAGAGCGTCAAAGAACAACAACTTGGAGGTGGTGGAGTTCGTGCTGAATGCGCCCTACAACTTCAGGAACTTCCTGACAGGTAGGGAAGACAATGTGCTGAATGAGATCGACAGAGAGGCGAAGGAGGCAGCATTTGCAGGGAACAATGAACAAATTGAGAGGCTATTCAATCGCCAGAGACAATCTTTCTTTGTGAATCGTGAGAATCAACCAAGTGGCGGCGGCGGAGGAAGCAGGTCGCCGCCGAGAGAGGGAAATAAGGTGGCTTTGTCTTCTTTCTTGACGGCTTTCCTGTGATGAGTGTTGCAAACTATATAAAAAATAATGACAATAAGTATATATATGTAAGTCCTGTAGGCCTAGCTATAAGGCACGTAAGGCTCTATCCCATGTAAAAGGAAGGAGTAGTTGTACTATGTCTGTATCTACGTACGTAAGAATAAATTGAGGAGGTCGTTTTTGTCTTCAACCACCTCCTCCTTTTGTCTCCATATGGTATCATGGCCCCTCTCTTCTAATCTCCTTCTCTTGTATGATTAAATTTTGGGTTAATTCACATGCACCACTCTCAAAGTGTATTTTCTATATTAAGTATCTTAAAATAATTTTTAGTGTATCAAATACTCTAAAATATTTTTTTAGTAAGACTCATCAATATCTTAAGATAATTTTAATACATCTAATACTTTAGAGTATTATTTTAATAACATTCAGTATTTTAAATTTATGGTATTTATTGCTATTTTAAAACAAATATTTTAAAAAAGTGTTTCTAAAATTACTTTAGTATACGAAATCTTATTGAAATAAACACTTATGAGTGTTTTGTATACAAAAAATTATGTTAGAATATTAATTATAAAGTGTTACTGAAAAAAAATAGTATTTTAGCCCTTGGACCCTTAAGTTTTTACAGGCACATTCACATCATGGAACGAGTTGAGAAATAAGTATAACTTTCTCACTTTTGAGAAAAATAAGATATCATTAATAAACTTATTCTAAATTGCCTATTATTAACAATGGTGTAATAATTAAATATGAGTTTGGGTTGAGATTATATTAATTAAAAAATATTCTTATGTATTTTTTGGAGAAATTAAGATTTTAAATTTTGTTCCACATAGATTTTAGTGGTATACGTATTTGTTAAAAAAATCTCATGATATGAGGAGGACCGAAGTATAAAATAACTTAGGGTTCATTATTGACTTCCTATGCAACTAATAATCAAGAGCCCTGGTAACCCCAGTTATAACAGAAACCAATTATCATCCTCTAATCAATTTCAGGTGAAACAAAAGGGAAAAAATATTGACGGAACTTTGTCAAAATATATATAGTATAGGCACATGATATATAGTACTCTATATTTTAATTTAACGAGTACGATATTTAGTGATGGAACTTGTTTTAGTGGGTTAACAAAGAGAGATGATGGATTTATTTGGATTAACGTTTAAAAGAGCTAGTTTTATTTTAGTTGATTTTTATAAATTAAAGTTAAAATAAAAGTCAATTGGAGTCATGTGATTTATATTAAGATATGTTGTTAAAAATTTGTTTGGATGATATATTAAAAAATTATATTCACAAATTTTAAATATATAAACAAAGTTAAAAATTAGAAAAAAATTATTTCAGTTTTAAGTTAACTTTTAGCTTACAATTAATTTTTCTCAAAACTATCCCACCAAACATGAGTTGGTGCATAAACTGACTTTTCCCAAAAGTGATGCCAAACGATCAATAGATAGAGTTTAACAGAAATAACTAGCCCACACAATGTAATAAATTAACATTAAATTACTATTTTAAAAGGTATCTATATTTAGTTTTTTAAATTATCTTAAATATGATTACTTTTAATAGGAAGATATCTAGATAAAAAAAAATATACCTAACATGTTAAATAACATGGAGGGGAGATAAGAAAAAAAAAAATATGTGAACCAAATTCGTTGACATAAATCAGAAGCTTAGTTAATCACGATGAGATCCGCTTTTCACATGCACACGCTTGTTATTTGAGATTCGCATTTTCCCAGGAGACAAATTTAGCAAGCCATTACAAGTAATATCCATAGTAATTAAATTGTACTATACATAGTGTGACTCCTTCGTTTAGCACTTGTAGAATGTATCCACTAATGTGTATGCTTAATACTCCTAAGTGAAGAGTTAGTCTCGATTTTAAATATAAGACTTATTTTTTTATATTTATTAATTTTTTTTAAAATTACCCATATTGATATTCTCTCAACAATAATCAACCAAGAGAAAGATTGAGAGAGTTAAGGAAGATCATTAGGATATTTTAGAAAAAATATATTAACTTAACTAAATTACTTAATCTAATTAAATTAGTTGAATATATCTTATATTAAGGATTAGAGTAATAATAAATAAAATAAATGAGAATTAGAAACACAAGCCCATGTGTGTTTATATATGTATACTCTCTTCATTTCTTCATAGAACGCCTTCTAAAAAGAATTGATAGTTCTATATATTAGTCACTGGGCGAGTTATTAATTAACTTTTTTGAGATATTATCCTTATTATAATTTATCCGGGGAGACTTCAAGTTAAATGTAGTATTTTTTTATATTATTAAATATGAGTAAAGTTGGAAAAATATTTTATTCCCAAAGCTTAATGAGTATCAATGACCTCTCTTCTCTTTGATTCTGAGTGGTGGTTAAAGCTGTTACTATTATATCATAGGGATCCAATGGAGTATTATGACAGAAAACCTGAGTTAATTAATTATATCAACCGCTCTTGAGAAAGCTCACTAAAATCTGATCAAGGCATTGAAATTTTCGATAATGTGCAAATTAAAGAGGAGCAGTTTCACACGGAAAGATCGATGGCTTGATTTACTTTATTATATATATAGAAGTAGAAAGTGAAAGGTCTAATTACAAACAAGAGGCTTCTAATTAGTCCTTAGCTTCAAGCCCCTGTCCTTATATACATAGCTAGCCACTGATCAAAAGAAAGATTGCAAGAAAATAAACCATACATAAAAGTAAACCAATTTAATTTGTACGCACTAACGCATTTACAAGGTGAAAAAAAGTAGATTAATCTCAATCCTATAACATCCAAGAAAGTCTGAAATTAAATATTTGGTATATATATAAAAAGGATGACTCAGTGTTTAGTCAATATATTATATTATGTTTATGTCATGAGTCTCATATACTATTAGGGAGCTTTACAAGTAAAATAAGATTTATAAGTCTAAGGATTCTTCCTCCTAATAGTTTCTCTCTTAAGATTAGGCTCTTTCTTTAAGCTTATATTTCTAACAGGCAAAAGGCTAAATAAACTTCATAAATAAAGTGTGATTTGTAAGTGTAAGGGCTCTCCCTTTAAATAGTTATTATTTTGGGATTGAACTCTCTAATAGTGTATTCCATAAGAGACATTGTTGGCCTCTCCATGTGTAAAATTCTCCTTAAAATAATAACTATTAATCATTTAAAATCATTTGTACCATAATTGGCTATAAACTAACCATGTTTATAAATGAGTTTCGTAATTTTAAAAGAGTTAACCATGGTAGAAAAAGACCTTTACAAAGATTCTAAAATGAACACTACTATGGTTATAAAAGATTTTTTTAATCAACTAATAAATATGATTGGGAATCCCAAATTACTCTTCTAACACTATCATAATTATCAATTTCAACTTTTAAAATGAGTCTCCGAGCATTGAACTTGAGTAAACCACCTCAATTCCATAACACAACAACATACAATATGATACAATTAATATGGCAAAATAGCTACTGTGGATCCACAAATTCGCATGCATAACCCTAAGAGGTCTTTGACCTTCTACCAGCACACGACAATATAATCATTAAAATATTAAATTATCATAGTATAAACAAAAATATGCCCTATAGTGGCAATTTATATTTATTCAGCATATAAATATAGAGGATGGTGCTATACATGTCAAATAGCACCACTATGCCTCTGACGCCTTCCCTTGAGAACCAGCAACTGAACTAACTCCTGAAAAATGTTAATAACCACGGGGTGAGATAAATGTCTCAGTAACCGACAATCCTACTCATCATGTATACTAACATGTGCTCGTGATGTGTCAAGTGAGACAGTTAATAAAATATACGGGATAGAAAAATAATATATTATCATAATATAATCAAACAAAAATATCATCCCAATTCCTCCCATCAAACCAACCGAACCGCCTTATACCTGTCGACCGAACCCATGGGCTAGTGATAACTACCATATGAATGTCCAATCAAAAAGCTAACCAGTCGAGTGTTATGGATCGGCCAAAATCCACAGAGCACAAGACTAGACCATAAATTCATTCCCCCTCGATAAACTAGTGGGGGTGTCGCAGCCCCTCGGTAAACTGGTGGGGCAAGTCCCTCGGTAAACTGATGGGACAAAAGCCAACCATCGAGCTCCAATAGAGACTATACCACGTGTTAGAAATACAACTCCATCATTACCAATCCCCAATACATAATTCTCAAGATATTCATAATAATCAAAAGCTCAATAGTTCAATAATCAATAACATCAATAAATAACATAATGGAGTTTTACTCAAAATAATAACTTTCTTCAAATTCCAATCTCAAGATATAACAAGCTTTTAATATCTATTTAAACTTTCTAAATTTCACAAGATAATTTTTAATAAAACTAGCAATCCACTTTTCTCAATATAATCATATCATAATCAGTAGATTTATATATATTAAATCACTCACAAATATCATATTAGCAAACACAATAAGTGAAAAGTGATTATCTTTCTCCAAAGTTAACAAAAATACCACAAATGAGTAGCCACGAGGCTTAGGTCACAACTCTCTAGTCAATCTACATAGTTTATATAAATGTGTATCAATATGTTGTTAATTTGACAAAAACATATACTTTTAAATAAATACTCATATTTCTCTTTTAACTTTATTTTATTTAAAAAATATTAATTCAATACCATAACTAAATTTCTCTATCACAATTACACATCTATTTTCTAAATTATCATTCCCATAATAATCTTATATTGCCTCAACTTTATTCTACTAATATATATTCTCATATAACATCACAATCTTCAAACAACCCAAAAATCCCAAATTTATAATCCTTAAAGTTTAACCCAAAATTTCAAATGCTCACATATCCAAATCTTCATTTCAATATTAAATCACATCATTTCTAAATTTTAATAACTCATTTAACCTATCAATTAACCTATAATTATTCAATTTGACCAAAATTCTCAATTTCTCTAATCTAAGGTTTCAACAAAAATACTCATTTTTAATTTACAAGCTCTAGAAATAATCTAAACTGATTAAATATCAATTATACCTCCAATAAACATACATCAATTGTTAAACTCAAATTAAATCAACAAAATTTTCATATTAAATAATCTCTACTCTCTAATATTTAAACCCTAACTCTAACTCTCTCAAATAATGTAAATAGAAAAATTCTAAACCGATTAAATGTAAGTATTTATTTATTTCTACAATTCTATGGTTCTCATTTGTTGAAAAATCACTTATTTCAAACCTTAATCCTCAAACTTCTTTACTCTTAACAAAAATTATATTTCTAAATAGTTCTCTTAGTATAGAAAAATAATTAGAAAATAACTACAGTAATTGAAAGATTTTATGAGAATAAACCATAGCTTAAAAGGATCTATTATTAATTAATGGAGGACTTGAGGAGCAGACCTGTCAGCTGAAGCCGAAGAAAGAAGGAGAAAAGAAAAAGAATTCGTGTGTTGCTCTGGGCGCTGTGTGTGTGTTAAATTTAAAAATAGATGTGGGCCCCACTTTTTTTTATAATATTGTTATATAAAATTTTAGTTTCAGCTTATGGCATATGTTTCTTATTTTTTTTTCATTCATTAATTTTTCCCTAGCCACGCCTTCTTTCTTCTTTTTCTTTATTTTTTTTTGTTATAATATATATATTACCAAGATACTTTTGCTTCTTCTTATTTTTTTTCTTTTATTATCTTTTTATTACTATCAATAGAAAAATATATATAGATTTAAATAAACTATTTTAACTTATGTAATTAAATTAAAATTTTATCTATTAAAAATTAATTTTTTTAATACTATTTAAATCTTAAAATAAAAATAGGATATTACACCGTGAGCCAATAGATATATCCTTTAAAAGTGACAAATCTTTGTCGTTGTGGATACTACTGATGTGTCCTAGGAACTTGCGAATTACAGTACATACACAAAAACATAAAATATATATTCACTCTATTCGCCACGTTTATACATATGCACACACACATGTTGCTGAGTTCAGTGAGAATATATATATATCAGTTCAGATTTGCAAATCCCAATGTAGTATTCTATGTTCAGTGCAGTGAAATATATATATATATATATATATATATTTATAAATTGCTGCAGAGTAAATTATGAAAGAAGTTCTCAAAAATCACGATAAAAATGAAGTTGAACTTTTGTTATTTATCCTATTTTTTGTGGCTAACATGGTGATTCTTCAATGAAATCACGTTTGGTATTGCATTGATTTTAATTAGAACGTTTAAAGAGTGATTAATTTAAATATAGTTTAATCACTTCTTTTAATAGGTGTGAATATGTTAAAAATAACTTATATTTAAGATAAAAATCATATATATTACAATTAATATCTCTGGAGGGAATATGCCTGATCATATATGGTTGGCAACATTTAATTTTACCTATATCGATCAATTACCTCTCTGCTCTCTCTCTCTCTCTGTGCCACGAAATAAAGAGACAAAAAACGAAAGAACCATACACTAAATATCGTCCAGGTTCATCATCATCTTCAACCTCTCCACTGTTACCTTTCCCCTCTGATAATATCCAAAACTCCTCTACCTCGTCTACATGCAAAGACCTTCAACCCTATTTACATGCACATTCACACGTGTACTCTTTACATATATAGGTGTCCAAAATATTCTTCTGAATCACACCATCATCGTCCCACACTCATGATGAACATCTCTTTGCAAAACATCTCAAAAAGTAGTTTTGACTCTTTCGGAAACAACACTTGTCAAGCTGCATGAAGCTCTAAACCGAGATTCCCTCCTTAGCTTCTTCTCTATAAATACCCCAATGCATCTTCCTCTCCATCACAGCATACCTCACTTGTGTGATCAATCATGGAGTCTATGAAAGCCAGGCTTCCTCTTCTCTTGTTTCTGGGTTATCTTTTCTTGGCAGTGGCCTCCCTTGGCCTTGCCTACTCCCAAGAAGAGAGCTCGGAATACCGAGTCTGTGTTAAAAGTTGTGCCTTTCGGAATGACGCTTCCCAGTATCTCGCCTGCCATGCTCGCTGCAAGCTAACCCTCCACCTGGAGGAGAAGGAAGAAGAATCAGAACGGGACCCACGTCTTCCCGACCCTCGCCGTCCATGGCAGCCCAAGGAGAAGGAAGAAGAACGCCAGGAGGGGTCGGAAGAGGAGGGATCTCAGTGGCAGAGAGAGAGGGAACAAGAAGAAGGTCGACGACATGACCGACAACATCGTCCCGGCAAGACGCGGGAACAGGAAGAAGAAGGACAAGGGGAGGAACAGAAACAGCAACGAGATAACCCGTATTACCTACCCAACGACAGGTTCCAAACCCGATTCGAGAATGAAAATGGTCGGATCCGAGTCCTCCAAAGGTTCGACCAATTGTCCCCACGCCTCCGGATGCTCCGATACTACCGGATCGTCGAGATCAGATCCAGACCCGGAACCCTCATCGTGCCCAAACACTCTGATGCTGAGTATCTCATCATCAACACCAGAGGTATATACACACACACACATACCTAAAGCTCTCATCTTCCTTTTATCAATTATTCTGAATATTACAAACACACACACACACACACACATATAATGCCCACTAAAGATGAAATAAATATGATTAAATGCAGGAAGGGCCCTAGTTACTATTGTGCTTCCGAACTACAAAGAGTCCTTCAACCTCAAGCAATTCGATGTTCTCAGGGTTCCTGCTGGTGCCATATGTTACACCATTAATCAAGCCAATGATCAAGATCTTGAGCTCCTCAAACTCGCTTTACCTGTTAACATTCCTGGTCAATTTGAGGTTTATCATTCTCTTCTTATCGTACAATATAATTTCATGTTAATAATCCTCGGAATCTCCAAAAAGAAAGATTCTCATTCATTCTTTTTGTCCTTATAACTTTGTGTAAGTAGAACTTCTACCCTTCTGGCAATGGCATCCCAAAATCCTACTTCAAAGCCTTCAGCCAGAAGACTCTCCAGGCAGCCTTCAACGTAAGCATCAGCAGCAGCATTGTTGTTGTTATGATAAGTTCTAATCATGTCTTGATTTATTAACGTTGTATTTGATATGAAACAGGCCCCATACGAGGAGATTCAGAGAGTGTTGTGGGGATCAGAGCAGCAAGAACAACAAGATTCAGAAGAAGGAGTGATAGTGAGATTACAGATACAACAATTAAGATCACTGATCAGACGTCTACAACAACGTGCACGATCAAGCTCATCAAGGGAAGAAGAGAAACAATCCCCATTAGGTCCTTTCAACTTGAGAAACATTGAAGCTCGCATGTCCAACAACCATGGCTCCTTACGTGAGGCTCACCCTCACCTCTACCAATCTCTTCAAGACCTCGGCATCGGCGTCTCCCGTCTTAAACTCAACAAGGTACACACACATACACACAATTTTCCCTCTTTAATTTGATATATGGGCTAATTAATTTTTTTAAATAAATCAATTAATAACTAATATAAAAATTAATTTATTAATTTAAGTAAATTATGTAGTATAAGAAATGAAGTAATATAATATGATTGAACCAATTGAGCAAAGCATATACGAGGTTTAATTTCGCGAACTTCGGTGATGAGTTCGTAGTTATGTTGATTCTTCAGGGATCAATGTTTCTTCCTCATTACAATACAAGAGCGATCGTATTGGGCTATGTTGCTAATGGAGAAGGACACACTGAAATAGCAAGTCCACGTCTGGAGAACCAGCAAAGACCACAAGAAGAGGGAGAAGAAGAGGGTGAAAATAGACAGAGGCCACATGACAAGCAACAGCAGCAGCAACAAGAGGGACAAGAAGGAGAAGAAGGACAGATTCAGAGGTTGAATGCGAAACTATCTGAGGGAGATCTTTTCGTAGTTCCGGCGGGTCGTCCGGTGGCGGTGAGAGCGTCAAAGAACAACAACTTGGAGGTGGTGGAGTTCGTGCTGAATGCGCCCTACAACTTCAGGAACTTCCTGACAGGTAGGGAAGACAATGTGCTGAATGAGATCGACAGAGAGGCGAAGGAGGCAGCATTTGCAGGGAACAATGAACAAATTGAGAGGCTATTCAATCGCCAGAGACAATCGTTCTTTGTGAATCGTGAGAATCAACCAAGTGGTGGAGGAAGAAGGTCACCGAGAGAGGGAAATAAAGTTGCATGGTCTTCAATCTTGACAGCTTTCATGTGACTGATCGAAGACCACTATATAAATAAATAATGAATAAATAAATATATAAAGTCCTGTTAGCCTATATGGCACGTAAGGGCTTATCTCATGTGAGGAACGAGTATTATGTATGTATCTACTTATGAATAAATTGAAGAGGTAGTTTTTGTATTCAACCACCTCCTCCTTTTGTCTCCATTAATGGCTTATCTATCTTCTAATCTCCTTCTGTTATATAATGTTGTTGTTTTTATAGGCACATGTTCACAAGTTCTTATTATCATTATCCAACGACTGGTGGTTCCAAGTTATGGAAATATTAGAGGCAAACAAATACTCCCTCCCGTAAGAATAATTATAGTGAAAGATAATATTTTAAAAAAATTAAATTAAATTTATTATAAATAATTAATATAACTAATTTTTTAATCTATTAAAATTAGTTATATAGCTGTTATATATATTAAAGGTGGGTAGTAATAAGATAATTTTTGTAGGGTTTAGATATTTAAAATATAAGACTTTTTTAAGGAAAAGTAAAGTTTTATTAATGAATTTACTCCAAAATAAAGCTTCATTGATATGAATGAAGAGTGAGAGTATAAAGTAACTCATGGTTCATTAACTCAGAAGACCAAACTATTGCAATTACATATAGATACTCCCTCCGTCTAGGAGAGATTTAACCGAATCTATTCGAAGTTAAACACAATTAATATGTTAAAAATATTTTTTTTCAAAAATAGCTTTATTTATGAGGGGAGAGAGTGTATGAGAATAATAAATAGATTATTAAAAACAAGAGATATGATAAAGAGAGAGAAGGTTGGTGAAAAGAAATATAGCAATAGGAAGAGAGAGAAGGTGGGTGATAATAAATATAATAAATTTAATGTGAGTAATTAAATAGGGTAAAATGGAAAGTTAACAAAAAAATGTTGTTTTTTATAAATAGAAATAAGCTATTTCTAAATGTCTCTTGTAAAAAAAACGAAAGGAGTAACTAATAATGTGTTTGTTCTATCCTTTAATTTATGAATCCCTAGACAACTAACCATTAAGAACTCAAGGTGGCCGAGTTATAACAAATATATTTTTAAAAAATTATAAATTTAAAAGATAAATTTGATAGAAATTTTATATTTAATATTAAAGATGATCTCCTAATTAACTCTTATATTTAAGAAATAAAATATTAGTAAATAAGGAAAATGATAATTAGAAACCTAACACAAGCTCAGGTTTATGGGCCTATTTGGATTAGTTTTTTAAGAATAGATTATGGGAATAATGGATTTTGGGAAGAATGAATTTTAAAAAGAATAGATTTTAAAAATAGAGATATTTATATGATTAATAGTATAATTGCTTTTCATATTGGTAAATTACTAAAAATAGTATAATTTGATTAAAAGCAGGAGAGATAAGAGAGGAGAGAGAATAGAGAATAAAGAAGAAAGAGGAGAGAGGAGATAGTGTAGAGATGAGAGAGGAGATAGGGTGGAGATGAGAGATAGTGTAAGAAAAAGTAGGGGTAAGATAGTAATTGAATAGTCTATAAGCTCTTTTACTGTTTCAAAATCTAGTTTCAGTAGCTTATTCAAAACCATGGTTTTAAACTATAGTTTTGATCAAAATTACTTCTAGATAAATATAATTATTTATTTAAAATTTCTCTAAACTAAAGTTTTGCCCAAAATAACTTTTTAAACCATATTCCCAAACACATACTAATATTAATTATGGCAGGAACACCTGAGTTTGGATCGACCACTCTTCAGAAAACTCACTAAAATCTTTAAGGCATTGAAACTATCAATAATATACAAATTAAACAGGATCAGTTTCACATAAAAAAGATCGATGGCCTAATTTCTTTATTATAGCAGTTGTGAGAGTCAAAGCTCTAATTACAAGCAAAAGCCTCGTAATAGCAGTTGATTTGCATTGGATCATTGATGTGCGTGTGTGCCAATCTCAGTTTTACCCATTTAATAGTCTAAATTCACATCTACTCTCTTATGAGAGTCGGCCAACTAAAGAGGGTTACTTATAGAGAGTCTTTATCTGTGAAAAATCAAGTAAAGTATTATAGTGTGGAGCCCTGAGAATATAATAAGCTCTAGAGGGATAATATTGTCATGAGTTTCATATTGAAAAATCTTACAAGTGAAGTGATGTTATAAGCTCAAGATTTTTTCTCTTTGAATAGACTAATCTTTTAGGATGTGTTCTTCTTTTGAGCCTGTAATCATCTAATGACAGTTAACTCATTTAATATATTATAAATTAAAATATTTTTACTTTTACTCTATTGAAGAATGTGAATTATCAAGAGAGAGAGAAAATACAAAAAACTAGCAAAATTGGACACGAGTAATGATTATAAGGGTAAAATTGATAAATATAAATTAATTATCTTGCAAGTAACTTATATTTTAGATCAAGTCATTCTTTTATAAAAAAACTTGTATTATAAACCGAAAAGAGTATATATACACACACATTATTCTAATTCTATTTACAAATCACTTTCAACGTTTCATACAAAGTAAAAATAAACTTAAAATTTTATTAATTATGCCTAAAAATTTAATAATTTTTTAATTTTATTTCTATTTAGTATATGATTCCAGTCTTTTTTATAAAGAACAATCTCTCTCAAAGAGGTGTTCCTTCTTACAAGGAAGAAATTCTCTTTATTTAAAATTTTAAAATGGACTTTTCATTTTTACCCATATTAAATATATGCCTCTTATTTTTACTTATTATCTCTTTACAATAAATTTTCACAAATTATCTCTCTTGTATTCTTTTTCTAATCAAGGGTATAATTGAAAATATATATATATATAACTTTTATTATTTTAAACTAAATTTAACTATTATTTTAAACCATGTGGTTTTGGTGGTTGTTCTTTATATAAAAAGAAATGGAGGGAGCATATATTATACCAAATGAGAATAAAATTAATATAATTATAAATAGAAAATAAAATTATATATTTATATAAAAAAATATAATAATGTGACTTATAAATATGACAATAAATTTTTTTATCATTCTATCTTATAAATACAAGGCGAGGAGTGTATAATAAGGCTTCCTTTAACTTATGGGACTTGTTTTCAAGCACAAGCCAAAACTCAAACAATAATTAGTCTAAATTTAAATAAATATAACACTATTTTTTAAAATAAACATATTTATTATAATATGACATCTCTTGCCTGCAGAATTGTAGAATGATGATTATGAATGAGAGAAGAACTCACACGTGTACTCTTCACCTATATAGGTGTCCAAAAAAAAATTTCTTCTATAATTCATACAATAATCGTCCCCACCTCATGTTCTCTGCACAAAACATCTGAGTTTTGTCTCTTTCTGAAACAACACTTGTCAAGCTACATGACTCTCTATCACCAGATGGCTTCCATGCATTAAAAAATCAGACCTCACACAACTCCATTATAAATACCCAATGCATCTTCCTCTCCATTATAGGAACATCCAACGTCTGGTTTTGTGATCAATCATGGATTCCATCAAAGCCTGCAGGCTTGTTGTTCTCTTGTTTCTGGGTTCTGTTTTTCTGGCAGTGGCCACCGTTGGCCTTGCCGAAGAAGAGAGCTCGGAATACCGAGTCTGTGTTAAAAGCTGTGCCTTTCGGGATGATGTTTCCCAGTATCTAGCCTGCAATGCTCGGTGCAAGCTAACCCTCCACCTGGAGGAGAAGGAAGAAGAATCAGAACGGGACCCACGTCTACCCGACCCTCACCGCCCATGGCAGCCAAAGGAGAGGGAAGAAGAACGCCAGGAGGGGTCGGAAGAGGAGGGATCCCAGTGGCAGAGAGAGAGGGAACAAGAAGAAGGTCGACGACATGACCGACAACATCGTCCCGGCAAGACGCGGGAACAGGAAGAAGAAGGACAAGGGGAGGAACAGAAACAGCAACGAGATAACCCGTATTACCTACCCAACGACAGGTTCCAAACCCGATTCGAGAATGAAAATGGTCGGATCCGAGTCCTCCAAAGGTTCGACCAATTGTCCCCACGCCTCCGGATGCTCCGATACTACCGGATCGTCGAGATCAGATCCAGACCCGGAACCCTCATCGTGCCCAAACACTCTGATGCTGAGTACCTCATCATCAACACGAGAGGTATATACATATTATTCTTGCTATTATATATATATATATAAAGCTAACTAAACATCAAATTTGATTAAATGCAGGAAGGGCACTAGTTACTATTGTGCTTCCGAACTACAAAGAGTCCTTCAACCTCAAGCAATTCGATGTTCTCAGGGTTCCTGCCGGTGCCATATGTTACACCATTAATCAAGCCAATGCTCAAGATCTTGAGCTCCTCAAACTTGCGTTACCTGTTAACAATCCTGGTCAATTTGAGGTTTATCATTCTCTTGTTCTTATATTACATTAATTTCATGTCAATCCTCGGAATTTCCAAAACAAAAACAAGATTCTCATCATTAATTCCTTTTGTCCTTAACTTTGTGTACGCACGTAGAACTTCTACCCCTCTGGCAATAACATCCCAAATTCCTATTTCAAAGCCTTCAACCAGAAGACTCTCCAGGCCGCCTTCAACGTAAGCGTTGTCGTCGTCATCATTGTTGTTTTGAGTTTTCATGGTGCATGTTCTGATTCATTAACGTTGTATCCGATACGGAACAGGCCCCTTACGAGGAGATTGAGAAGGTGTTGTGGGGATCAGAACAGCAACAACGACAGGGACAACAAGGTTCAGAAGAAGGAGTGATAGTGAAATTGCAGAGGGAACAATTAAGATCACTCATCAGACGTATCCAACATCATGCTCGATCGAGCTCATCAAGTGGAGAAGAGAAACAATCAGCATTAGGTCCTTTCAACTTGAGACACATTGAAGCTCGCTACTCCAACAACCATGGCACCTTCCGTGAGGCTCACCCTCATCGTTACCAACCTCTTCAAGACCTAGGCATCGGTGTCTCCCAACTTAGACTCAACCAGGTCCACAATCTTTATTTTATTTTATTTTATTCTTTTCTTCATGGTGTCTGACCCAGATCTAGTAGCTCTGATATCATACTAGATTTTAGCGAATTATGTAAGCTAATTTGATAGCACTTCCCTTAACATCATATATCTTCAATTATTTCCTTAATTAGTCGTTGTTTTGTTGAGTCTTCAGGGATCAATTTTTATGCCTCACTACAATACAAGAGCGATCATATTGGCCTACGTTGCTAACGGACAAGGACACAATGAAATAGCATGCCCACGTCTGGCGAGCCAGCAGCAGCAGCAGAAACAACAAGAAGGAGAAGAAGAAGAAGAGAGTGAAAATAGATGGAGGCCAAATCAGCAAGAAGGAGAAGATCAAGAGCAAAAAGAAGGGCAGATTAAGAGGTGCGAAGCACAAGTATCAAAGGGTGATGTTTACATAATCCCGGCAGGTCATCCAGTGGCCGTCAGAGCCGCGGAGAACAACAACTTGGAGGTGGTGGAGTTCATCCTCAATGCTCCCTATAACTTCAGGAACTTCATCGCCGGTAGAGAAGAGAATGTGCTGAATCAGATAGACAGAGAGGCGAAAGAGGCGGCGTTCGAAGGCTCCGGCAAACAAGTAGAGAGGCTATTCAATTACCAGAGAGAATCCTTCTTTGTGAATGGTCAGGACCAACCAAGCGGCGGAGGAAGAAGGTCGCCGATGTGAGTGACGTGAGTGAGTGAGTGTGTTTTCCACAATATAATAAATAATAAATAAAATTCCTGCTGTATGATAGCCTATATAAGGCACATGTGAGGGGCTTATCCCAATGTGAGAGGAAGAAGTCGTACTATATATGTATCTGTGTTTGAATAAATACGAGACGGTAGTGTTTTTCTTCAACCTACCTCCTCCTTTGTCTCCATTCATGGCTTCTCATCTCATCTATTAATCTCCTTCTTGTTCTATAATTCTGTTTTTAAAGCAAAAGATGACACTTTAGAAATATAAATAGCAAACAAATACTACCATTGCCTTTGTCAATATATATGTATATATGTACATGATACTACCTATTTTAATATAAAAACTAATTAATTAATTTAAGTAAATTAAAAAAAATTAAATAAATTATTTAATTATAATAAATATGATATTATCTATCTAAAATATTCATCTACAACATTATATAATATATCAATTTATAATTTACATAAATGAGCTAAAGAAAAATAATAAATATTATATATATAATTAATTAATTAAAATCTTATATTATATCAAACAAGTATGATATTTTCTTGACAAAACATGTTTTAGTGGGCCTTCATTACCCGTAAATCACACTAATCGGTTTCTAGTAATGCCAAATATATGGATAAATAAAAAAAAACTTGTTTTAGTGGGTCAAGTGGACATATATACTATAGCAGCAGAATCAACCAAATAAAGAAAAAAAAATAATGCATGTAGTTGCTAGTAACTTCACTGAAATTTCACAATTCTTTTTCTACTATTTATTGAATTCTATTATTATATATTCAGTTTGGAAGCTTCTGGCTGCTTCTTTCAACTTAGAAGTCTCTTTTAAAAATTGAATTTAAGATCTAGAAGGATTTAGGGTCTTATACTACTATACTAATTCTATGTTGGTTTTTATAATCTCTTAAAACCTATATTGAAAATTATATTGTTTCTGTAGTAGAACTTTACCGAAGATTTTATGAATATGAATACATAGTTAGCCACTGATCAAAAGAAAGATGCCAAGATGGAAGATAATTGAGCCAACTTTTGAGGACCCGTACGTTCATGATCAAGCTGCTGGACGTGCTTATGTGTGTCACAAACAATGTCTGGTATTAAATATTTGGCGTGTGTGTGTATAAAGGACGACTCTGTAGCAACGGGAACATGATGAGTATGAAATATATATATATATATATATATATATAATCAAATAATTCAGGTGGTTTTGCAGTTATGTTCAATGAACAATATAGTGTGTGTGTGTGTGTGTGTGTGTGTGTGTATTATGTGTATTCCATATGAGACAATGTTGGCCTAGCCATGAGCCAATAGATATATTAATTCTTTAAAAGGGACAAATTAAAGATAATTGACGTTTGTTGATAATGAGTCCTAGGAACTTGCAAATTACAGTACATATACGACACACATAATTCGTACGTACTCCATTCGCCACGTTTATACATATATATACATGTTGCTGAGTTGAGTGAGAATATATCAGCTCACATGTGTATCATATATATATATATATATATATGAAGACAACAGATATATAGCATTCAAGATATATAGAAACAATTATACATGATTCAGAAACTTGCATTCAGAAATAATGCTCACCGGTCAGGTTGGCAAAACCCAAGGCATAGTATTGGAGGGTGTGTATGTGCTGAGTAAAATATATATATGAAGGAAGTTCTCAGAAATGACGACGAAAAATATTGAAGTTGTGACCTTTGTTATTTGTCCTATTTCTGTGGTCCAACATCACCTTGTTCAATGAAATCAATTTTGATTTTGCAGTTATTTTGATCAGAACGTTTAAAACGTTGTTTAAACAAATCAAACAGTATTTGCATGTTCAAGCAAAATAAACTTTGACTTAAGGCACCAACATGTAGCTCAGTGGGTAAAAGGGTTATGCTAATTTAACCAAAAGTCTTATATATATAATTGTTCAAGTTTTGAGTATACATATGTCTTAAATACTTGTTAGGAGAGTTTTGTCATGCTCAAGGGTCTCACCCTACTTGATCTAAATTAGTCAGAATTCGAAATATTCCAGATTCTAGGCGCTACTGGGAAAAACTTAGACTTTAGAAGGAAATTAAAAGAAATGAGAAGAAGAGAGGAGAAAAGGATCACAAAAGTTTATTAGGGCTTGATTTATTTATTATAGTACGTAGTAGAAAGCCAGATAGCTCTGATTACATACACAAAAGCCTCCTTATAGTGGCAAGCTTTGTAGTAGTTCAAGGCCTTACGTACGTACCCACATATACATATGTCGGCATTACATTACACTATATTACGTTATCATTATTACGTTGGCATTCAAAACTCCAAAGTCTTCTTTCCAAGAAGGATGACAATGGAACCCTCTCTTCCTCTTCTTCCTCACCACCTCGCTGACGACGCTGAGTATTCACAAAGTATGATTCCTTCTGGTTTCTGAAAAATCTCTCAACTTCTTCGCCAGATCCTGGGAATTCCTGCTCCTTCACCACCCGTTGTATCTTATTAATAATGCTGTCTCTCTCACCTTCAACCCCATAATCATCACCAAAAGAATTAACCCATCAAGTAAATCAATAAACTACAAGTAATTAAGTTTAAATCATTTAGATATATAGATATATATACCTACAAGGAAGTTCCTCTGGTTGTTCTGGGCATTAAGAAGGAATGCAACCATTCTTAGATCATTCCTCTTTGAGGCTCTGAGGGCTGATGGATGACCTGCGAGGGCAACGAAAGCGTCGCCTTCATTCAACATCGAGGAGATCCTTCGAATCTGTACTTCGCTTCGCTCTTCTCGTTGTTGTTGTTGTTCTTGCTCGTGCTCCTCCTGCTCACGTCTGTTTTCTCTACCTTGTTCTGATCTTTTTTCGCTAGCCAGATGTGGGGAGGCAAGTTCAAGTTTGGCTGTTCCATCAAAAACTTGGCCTAACACTATGGCTTTTGTATTATAGGTTTATTTGAATAGACTTTTATAAAAAGGTTTATAGAAAAAAAAAAGAAAACTTTTTGACATCTTTTAGAAAAGGGTTTTTGAAGAAGGGTTTATGAAAAAAAAAAGTAGTTTTCAATAAAGAAGTGTTTAGATAGTTATTAACAAAAGAACTTTTATTATTGATAACTTATCAGAAAAGGTATAAGATAAAAAAAGTTTGTATTGTTTACTGTTCATCTTTCTTCTTCTCTTCTTCTATTTGATCGTGAATCTTCTATGCATGTCCTTCCTCTTCTTCCATCCTCCATCCCTCAAGTGAAGCAGTGACCTTCAACGATAACATCGGCAGAAACACACAATCCAGATCTACTCAACATCGTCAACGTCTTCTCGCTCGACTCATTCTTCTTCCTCCATCGTTTGCGTCTCAATGGATAGTAAGAAGCATCACAGACAAGATGACATTGAGAAGAACCAAAAGAGAGAGAAGAAAGATAAGAGGGAGAAGATAAGAGAGAGTGTAAGAAAAAATATAGGTAAAATAGTAAGTGGGATAGTCTATAAGCTTTTTTATTGTTCCAGAAGCTAGTCTAAGTAACTTATCTAAAACTTTATTTTTAAACCATGGTTTAGTTCAGAAGTCATTTTGGATAAATATGACTGTTTGTTTTAAAATTTTTCAAATTAAGGTTTGGGTTAGAAACATTTTTAAAACTTTAGTTTAGGGGGTTGCTAAACAAATACCTAATATGGTAGGAACAGTGTAATGACCCTAGACTAATAAAAAAAATCTATAAATAAATAATATCACTTTAAAGGTATATGTATTATTTCTTTGTAGTTTTGTAACAAAAGAAGTTGGTGAATGAGTGGGGGTTGAGATGGCGGAATTAAGTGAGACCGAGTTCAAAACCTAGCTCCTTCCAAAATGATTTTTATTTTCCCCAGTCATCTACATAAATTTACCAAACTACTCCTCTCTCATTTTACATCAGTTTCCTCTTCTTTCCTTCATTTTTGACAGCAACAACGAGGCAGAGAATAGAGCAACAGAAGAAGCTTCGAGACTCTCCCAAAAACGCACCACTGCCTGACTCCGATTGCTTCCCTCCTCTTAGGTCGTCTGTGTTGCTGTCATAAGGGGCTGTGCCATCATCGTCCGCTGTCGTCTTCCTTTTCTGTGTTATATCACTTCTCCATTGCCCATTTTACCGAGAGCTTGGCTGTTGAGATCTGTAACTTCCGATGTACTCAATGGCAAGAATAAAGAAGATATAACGACGAAGCACTGATGGGGTCGCCGTCGACTTCCTCCATTTTCTTATGTCATCTCTGCTGTAGCACTTGGATTTCTGGATATTCTTCTCCTTCCTCTTCCGTTTTGGTGTGTTGACGGGCTTGGGTAAGCACACTCAAACTTTTATTTCTTTTCTATTCTTTTTGCCTGAGGTGGAGTAGTTGTGAAGTGTGTGGATATGTGTTTAATTTCAATTATTCCCTGGTGTTGCTTCTATGAGTGGTACGTGGGGAAGGAGGGTGGATGAAGATTTGAACAAATTGAAGTCAAATTTGAGAAGCATAGTAATTTTATAGAATGGTGCTGGAAAAATTGTTGGTAAAAGGATTTAAAGATTAAATGGTCAAAAAAACAGAAACAGAAAAAAATAAATATAAAATAGAAATTGGTTGATTGAGTCGATGAACTTTAGATTCTTTAAAAGTTGAGGTGAGATTGGAGCACCAAATAATGATTGAGCTGTGGGTTTGGTTACATGCTGAGATTAAATTTTTAAAATTCCAAATGAGATTCCTTGGGTTATGTGTGAAGTAAGGGGGACTTGAATAAGTTGGAATTTCATTCTAATATGCTTGGTAAATTGTTTAAACTATGATTATGGACAAAAGGTGTTGGTTATTATGGTACCAGAAACAATTGTTCTCTATAATGGAATGAAATTTGGACATTACGAAGTTTCATGACATTGTTTGAACTTATAGACATGATTTAGAGAACAAATGTTTGAATTAACATATTTATATGTTCATGGAAGTAGTAGATAGATAATGATTGGATGCTCTTTATATACAAGGATTTGATTTAATTAAAGTATTTGGGTATAAATTAAAGAAAAGAATTAAAATTGTTTGTGTATATGAATATTTATCGTTGTTGTAGTGACAGTTAAATTTATTAAATTTAAACGTGAAAAAGGGGATTAAAGTTTAAATATTAGATTTTTAAATTAGAGGTAATAAGTTATATTATTATTTAAATTGTCATAATATTATTTGGAGAACAATGAGGATTAAAGTTTAAATCCTCCTTTTATTTTAAAGTATTATAAATTGAACATTGTGATATGATTTTAGATTGTAAAACTTATAATTAGAATTTTAATATATTATTTTTGGGATATCAGGGAATTGAGAACTGAAAATAATTAGAAGTTATTTAGCTAGAAAAAGTAAAGGTTTATGACTGTGCCAAGTGAGTGAAAAACGTCACATGACAATAATATTTTCAATAGTATCTTGATACTTGATACATTTTATTTAAAGTATCAATTTTTGAGTATGAGTTACTAAAAGCATATTTATTGAAATTATAAAGTTGATTGATATATGAATGTTTAGTTAATATAATGATGATAAATTACTTAAGTGTTTTATATCATTTTATTCGATATAATTTTTTATGCATAAGGATTTAAAGGAAGTTTGTGCAATAATTTTTATGATGGGTCCTTAATTATGAAATATTGTTTATGAGATCTCAGTATTTAAAAGATCTTATTCTTTATTAATGTTAAAATGACCCTATACATGTTTGGAAATATTTTTGAGAGGATTGAATATAAAACGCTAGTTACTAATAGTAATAGTTAATTCTTGGTGCCCTATAGTTAAACTCTAGCTCGATGGATATTCGGAAGCACTGTACACACACCAGATATTCGTGGAATTTATTCTCGCGACTGTTATTCGTGGATTTTGTATATTCGCTTGTTATTCGTGGGTCTCACACCTGTACTTATTTTTGGGACTTCGAGCCGCACTGGATTGGTTGATTGGCCTCGTGGATTATGTGTCCATGTTTGTTATTCGTTCTGTTAAATTCCTACGAAAAATGAGATTGAAGATTATCATTTTATACTTATTTCCTTAAACAAGTTGTTTTACATGATATTAGATTGATTTAATTGAGAATTTTTGTACAATTTTATTTTTGTTATAATTCTATAATTTGAAAAATTAAAATTTATCATCAAGCTTTATTATTGAAAGTTTAAATATGTTTAAAGTATTGCTTTTCAAAGTTAATTTATTTATGTTAATGGGATGCTATTTACCAGTAAATTATTTTAGCTTCAGATAGAACTATTTTGACCTTATTCCTCAACTAAGTAGTGGATAGTGTCTCTGTTGATATGAAGTTGTTGCTCCTTTTTGTGTAGTTGTCATAGAATGTAAATATAAACTTACAAAATTATATATTATTTTGGAAATTAGATGCTCAACTTAGTTTATAGACAGGATCATGTTTTCCCTTATCATTCTGTTGGATTAATATACATGCTCAAGATTATTTTTAATCATTGAATCAGTTATTCTGTTTAAATACTGGAGACTTAAAGAATATGAATTATTCATATTTTATGCTAGTCACCTCTTGATTTTTGGGTCTGACAAATAGAGATCCCTAGAGACAACATTATTTACCAAAATAGATTAAAAACACATAACTTATTAGACGTATGCACTAATGCAAAATAATATTTCTAGAATCTTTAATATATGATCTTTTTAATTAATTTAATTATATTAAAGAAATTGGTTAATATGATATATATTTTTTAAAAATATCTTAATTATATTCTTTAATTTTATTTCCTCCTTCTTTTAATGTATTATTGTTGAGAAAGATTAATGAGGATAATTTAAAAAAATTGATAAATATAAAAAAATATGTCTTATATTTATGACTAATATTTTTTTAATTATATATTATATTAAGGATTAGATGAATATATATATATATATATATATTCAACAAGTATAAAAAATACTTTTACACAACTACATATAAGGTGTAATGAAAATAGCAGTGGTAGAAAATAAGATTTTTTTCATCTATCGTAGAGGAACATTAATTATGGCGTTTATTATAAAAAATTAAAAAACTTAAAATTCAAATCACGGCATATGTTGCTTGTTGAATAGATGCCATAATTGCTATCAATAAATACAAAAATATGAAAACATTAATTATTATTTTTGTTGCATGTAACACAAACAACAATGAAATCGTTAAATTAGTAGTTTGAACACCTATACTTCTGAGTTCTAAAAAGGCGACAGAGATATCCAAGTTACGAAGAAGGTCGAATTTCTCAGGGCGAGCTTCCCATAAGCGACCATGGTTGTTGGAATAACGAGCTTCATTATTTCTCAAGTTGAATATTGGCCATGCTGAGCTTTCAGGTGATCTTCTTCTTCTTGACGATTCAGCATGCCTTCTCAGTTGTCTTGAGTGTTCCCTCGAAATTCTCATCATCACTCCCTCGTTTGAACTCTGCTCCTCCTGCCCTTGCCCTTGCCCTTGTCCTCCCTGTTGTTGCCTTCTGCATAGCACCCTTCGTATCTCATTGAAGTTTGTCTGTTTCACGACATTATATTTAACCGTTCATTAACTTATCAGAACAAAGAAAACAAGGTTTATGATATAATATGATGATGATTGGGTTCTTGCGTTGAAGGTTGCCTCAAGAGTTTTATGGCTGAATTCATGGTAGAATGAGTGAGGGTTTTGATTGCCAGAGGGATAGAAATTCTGCAGAAGTAAATTAACCAAACACAGCCCCATGGTGAGATTTTTGTGTTGGATAAAAACATCACATACATAATTAAATCACTCTAGATTATAACATATATATATATATGTATGAATTATATATGAGATATATCAGAAGATTTATAATTACCTTTTGCCATTAGTTTAATTGATATGAAGAAGAATTAGAACTGAATTCAGAGATCTGTCAATCAAATAACACAGTTAGAAGAAATAAGAACAGATTCTTTCAGCTAGTGATTAGGTATAGTGATGGCAATTTTTATATTACCGTCACCAATAGAAAACTCTCAAAGAGTAAATAGAGAAAATTAGGTTATCAGTCTTTAATTCAAAACATTATGTTTCACGTTCATCAATTTCTACTTTAGAAAATTAACTTTAATTAATTGAGTTAATTATCCACCTTGAACTGAGCCCAAAATGACTATAGGTCACACTCAGAATATTTATTAATTATTATAATTAATATCTAAATAGTTTTATGATATAATAAAGATATCACATTCTCTCACTTAGCTAGTATACTCAATGCCATTACCCTCTTAAGGTTAAATGATATCATACTACAAGAATCATGGTGATAAGTCATCTTCTATCGAATACTACCTTTCATGTATTACAGTTAGCATCATCACTTAATATGTATCACTTTATATATGAACTCAATTTTCATTTGGTTCTTGTCTCAGTGTTTATCAATTTCAATATCATAAATGTATACAATAATAAATTATAAATGATAAATCGTAACTTTGATTTTATTGATCATACTTTCACTAATCAAATGAAAAACGAAGTCCCATATGAGGTATATATGTGACAAAAATATTTGGCTTCAATCCTTTAATCAAAAGATTAGCTAGCATATCTAATATATTAATATGTTTAACTGAAATTTGACTATCCTGAACTCTTTATCTCAAGCATAGGAATTTATGTTTGACATATTTACTTTAATTTTTATTCTTTTTATTGTTCGTTATAGCCATCGTAGCTGCGTTATTATAGTACATTCTTATTAGCTTAAAGATTGAATTAACAATCTTTAATCTATCAATAAAATTCCTTATCCAAATCTCTTGTAAACTTACTTCAAAACATGCAATGTACTCAGAGTTATCAGTAGGAGCTGTTTGAGTTTGTTTTGTACTTCTCTACGATATAATTACTTCTGCCAATAGGAAAATGTAATCAATTATAAATTTATTTGTATCTACACATCTTCTAATGTATGAATATGAGTATCCAATTACTTTTAAATTATCTCTTCTTCTATGCGTAAGTATGTATTGTTTAGTATCTTATAGGTACTTAAACACATTCTTTATAACTATCTAATATGATTCCCCAATATTACTTTAGTATCTCCTTGGATTTCTTTTGTTTTTAACAAAAAAAGGTTAAAAATCAAAGCAAATAAATGGAGCTGAATTTTCACCCACAGATAAATACTTAATATTATCTCCAATTTTAATAGTATGAGCCAATTGGAAGATTATTTTAATCCGATATATAATATCTTAATTTATCTCGCCTTTGATTAAATTTATCCTATTTTCTTTAAATGGAGCAACTTCAAAAGAAATTATTAAAAGGGTATCTTACAAAAACCAACCGTATATTTTTTTTATAATATTAACTAAATTCTATTATTAGATATCATAATTTTAGATTTCATAGTTACTCCTCATAGGTATAAGTATATTTTCTAAGAATTAAATTTGAGATCCAAAAAGATCTAGTGGAATCTTACACCACAAAACTAACTCTATATTAGTACCAATGTATATTTTTTATAAATAATTAATTTTTTTCATATTTATAAATTAATTATTTGTCTCCTAGATTTAAAAATGGAGGAAATAGTAAAAAGTGAGACCAACTTCTGACGCATGAATTTTATTTCATAAAAACAGAGTACCTCATCATTATTCATCAAGAAAAATCTTCTTACAAGTACTTATATTTTTTTTTAATTTTTAATTTGATATACCTATATCATTTTGTATTTTTATTAAAATTGTTAATCCTATAATTTTGTTGTGTTAGCGCTCTTTATAAAAGCACACAATGATAATATCAAAATTAAAGATTTTAATAAAGAGAAAAATAATTTAGATATCAAATTAAAAATTAAAAAAAAAAGTACAGATACTACAAAATAATTTTCCCTTTATTCACTATCATAAATAAGCTTTTTAGAGAATCTAGAACCATCTACCTATTCCATTTATACAATTCAATATTCGTAACAAGATTGCCCAAATCCTTCTCATTTTAATGCTATTAATTATACATCTTTAAAGTTTCCATATATGCTGTTAACTCCCTAATTATTGCACTAAATTATTTTCCCTATAAAATCTCAAATATCCCAAAACCAATTCAACCATCTGAAAAATCAAATGGTCCACTTCTTCTCATCAATGATTTCTCCAATTCTAGTCCTACTTTTACTCACTTCAGGTTCTCTCTCATATCTTTTTTTCTTTTTTACCCTATCATTTTCTATTTATCATATATATAAATATATATATATTGAAAATTTTGTTCATGTTCAGTGGTGAATGCATGTGAGCTAGCTATTATTGGAGGTGGATGCCCGGATGTAAAGGAATGTGGGGAGACCTGCCGTCCTTGTTACCGCGGCGTCGGCGAAGTTCACGCCTATTGCCGACCGGCCGATGCCGGAATTCCGCATGATGAGTGTGTTTGTAGCATGGAGAAAGGTGCTTCTTGTAAAGTCACTGGTCCTCCTACATGCCCCAGGCCATGGCCTCCAACATCTCAATCTTCTTCTGAAAGCAATGTTAATGGCACTGTTATTATAATAAATTAAAACCAATTTACTGGCATGATGGTGAAAATAGATGGAGACACAAGTTGTAATAATCACTGATTAATAAAATTATCTCAATCTTCAAAATCGAATTAACATCGCTTTTAAAAGAATTTATAAATTATCTATTAATAAAATTTTCACAATATTTTATTAAAAATAAATAATTTTTTTACATTAATGAAATTCTGATATCCCTTATAAAATATTAGACTACATACTCCTTGAAAAATTGATTGATTAACATATATCGTATATGAATGAAATTTTTTCTTTTATAATCAAATCATTTTTAATAAAGAGCACAATTTTTATTTTGGTGTGCTCTTCTAAACTGGCTGATAAAAAGATCTCGAAATGAATATTATATATTAGATGTTTTAGATTTAATTTGGATGGTTTAGATTTAGTTTTTCTAAAAAAATATTATAATGAGTAGAAAATTTAAAATAAAAATAAAATGTTAACAGTCACTCTTTCAAAAATGATGTTTATCAATTAAAAATTTTAAATCTAAATCAGTAAGCTATATTTAGACGATGAACCAGTTAAGATAGTAGTTAAAAAGTCCATAATCTAATTGTAATTAAATTTAGGTCAATCCAAATATGATTAAAGAATATAATTGAATTAAAATATATAAAAAATGTTCACATATAACCTTAAAAAATAATATTGAATTAAAAAAGATGTTAATCTAAAATTATTTGGACTCACGATAATACAATAAAATAGAGTTAATTAAACACAAAAATACTATGTGATAGTTTTTCTTTTTAATTTGAAACTATGTTATTTTAAGTTTAACAAAGGGGAGCAAAAAGGAAGAGAAACCTTTTTTTTTTTTTGGTATAAAGAGAAAACTGATTTATTTGTAAAACATGCCCGACGGCCCGTATTGACAGAATCCATTGGATCAACCCGAACCGAACCGAACTTGTTGCTACCCAACTTGTTGGGCACGAAGGCTCTTTTGCCTGAATAATACCTCTAAGGAAAGCGAAAGGGGCGAAAGAGTTCAAAGACAGAGATATCCGAAGGAGTAGATCAAGAAGATGGAGTGCGTATTCGGACTTGTCGGAAATGGCTTCGCGATTGTGGTGGCGGATACATCGGCAGTGCACAGCATCTTAGTCCACAAGTCCAACGAGGACAAGATCATGGTCCTCGATTCTCACAAGCTCATTGCCGCTAGTGGTGAGCCCGGAGACAGGTTCGACCTTCTCTCTCTTTTGAGATTAGATTTTTTTCCGGTTTTTAGAGTGATTTTTGTTTTGTGATATTCATTCGTATTGATGCAGGGTTCAGTTCACCGAGTACATACAAAAGAACGTGGCTTTGTATCAGTTCCGTAATGGGATCCCTTTGACCACTGCTGCCGCCGCTAATTTCACCCGTGGCGAGCTGGCCACTGCTTTGCGCAAGGTGTGGATTGCCTTTTCCCATCTCTGCATATTATTTTTCATCTGACTGTCTGGATTAATTTTAGGTTTTTGGTGTTTGGGTTTCAGCTTTAAAATTTCTTGGTTTCAAGTTTTAGTTTTGAAACCTGCTGCCTGTTTAAATTCTGTCCTAATATTGGACAACTGAATTCTGTTTAGGTTTTTTATTTCACTCTTACCTGGAGTTTTGGTATTTTGGTATTGCATATATGTGTACCACGGTATATGCCTCTAATAGAGGGTACACTTTCTGGTACTCACATTGTGTGGAAGAAAATCTTGAAATTTTTAGAATTCCTTGTTATCTTCTCTTAATAAAAGAATTACATCTGTAGTGATGTGTAGGCTTCGTATTGGTTAGTAAAGCAACCTTTCATGTACGAGTTCTCTTTACTTGCTCTTTCAAAGTGTTGTATTCTGTTTAGGTTTTTTATTTTACTCTTACCAGGAGTTTTGCTATTTTGGTATTGCATATATGTGTACCACAGTAGACGCCTCTAGTGGAGGGTACACTTTCTGGTACTCACATTGTGTGGAAGAAAATCTTGAAATTTTAGAATTCCTTGTGATCTTCTCTTACTCAATTAAAGAATTGCATTTGTAGTGATGTGGTAGGCTTCGTATTGGTTAGTAAAGCAACCTTTCATGTACGAGTTCTCTTTGCTTGCTCTTTCAAAGTGTTGTATTCCTTTATCCATGTCTAGAAATATTATTCTGAGCAGTTGCAAGGAAGTCCGTTTGAAACTAATCCTAATTTTAATTTTTTATGCATATTTGGTCCCTAGACAGTTCGTATTGTGATTACAGTCCTTGTCATCCGGTATTTGTTTTATATAATGGGATCTATACGTCCTCAAATCATTGCATGCCTTACTTGTGTTCTGGATGCACGTGTGATTCTACAAATGTCTTATTGACTTGGTTGATAAATGTTTATTCTTCTAGATACCAATTTTGTTCACTCAATATTTTATGCTTCATTTCAATGAATCCTCTTGGTTGGGGATTCTCTGCTACTTATGTCGATTATCTCATATCGTGTTAGTATGTGCCTATTGTCTCTCAAAATTAGTATCTCAATACATCTGCTGGCAGTCCTGCATGATATCAAAGTCTATGTTTTTGGTCATGTCTGAAGACTGTCGGGTAATCCCTTTTTACTTTAACAAAATTACCCTCTCATACATCTTCCTGGATTATAGATCCACCAGGAATTTTTAACATTACTAGGAGATTAATAATTAGATGTTGGGATAAAAGAGCAAAAGTTGATGCAGAATGCAGTGATCGGTGGTTTACTGACCTATTGCAGGTGAAGTGTTTCTTGATTAATGTAGATACTGCCTGTGGTTGTTACTTGGGAGTGATGTAGTCTTTTCTTGATAGTAATCAGGTATTGATTATCTGAAGTGGTAATATAGTTAAATCAAGTCATGGCCAGGCACCGGTATTTCTGGGTGGCCATACTTCTAAAGTGGTTTGACTGCAAGAATGTATGTTTCTTCTGTACAATTTCCCTTTCCGGTTCTCTAAAACTTTGGTTTGTTTAGAAATTGTTGCAAGAAGCACAGTATCTGTGTTTTGATGTAATGTGGAAGATCATCTTTGAGTTATGAAGTTTCACCTTTTACTGATTTATTAAGATGTAAAATTGCTGATTGATTTGTTTATGGAAATTGGTTCATAGAATTTCAAAGCTGTGACTGAAATAGATTTTATTAGTCCTGTATAAAATCAACAACTATGGCTGTGGTTTTGTGCCTTTGTTGTTCTGTTCTACCACTGGTAAAGGGCTTCCCAGATTGTTTGATCTGTGTCCCATTAGGGTGTGATTTTGCTCGTTTGGCATATGGCTGAATGAATAACGATATTGGAAAAGGTCCTACTTCAGGGGCCTGCTTTATATTGCTTTTTAATTATTTAATCTGCGATTGTTTCTGTAATAGTGAGTCCCCTTCTATTTTTCATTTTCTTTGCTGTTAGGCTGGAATTCGGAATTTTCTATTGTAGAAAAAATTTTCATGTAAAAAAGAAAACTTGTTTCACATATATATAATGGCATGTGGAGACAGATGAACCCACCACACACCCCAATGGCACTATCTATTCCATTATCAATCCCTAAATCTGCTATAGAAGGGTGAGATAAAGATTTTATTCGTGAAGCCCCCCTAGCTAGAGTTGTTTTTATGTATGATTTAGAAGTAGTAGGTCCGTGCCAATGTCCCTGTAGTTTTGTAATTTAGTAGCATGAAAACTCTCCTTTAAGCAAGAAGTTACAGGTTCTATCCGCTTATAACTTTAGGTCGTTAGTGCCTTCCTTTCTAAATAAAAAAAATGAAGTGGTACCTATCAGCTGAGTTTTGAAGCTTGTTTAAATTTGTTCTCTATAAATTCCATATTCAGTTAATGTATCAGCTTAACAACTGATGATGAGTTCATTTCTGTGTCAATTTGTTTTGATTCAGAGTCCTTACTCTGTGAACATCCTTCTGGCTGGCTATGACAAAGAGACAGGCCCATCCCTTTACTATATTGACTACATTGCTTCCCTGCACAAGGTTGAGAAGGGAGCTTTTGGTTA
This sequence comes from Leucaena leucocephala, assembly GCA_037074615.1. Lineage (NCBI taxonomy): Eukaryota > Viridiplantae > Streptophyta > Magnoliopsida > Fabales > Fabaceae > Leucaena > Leucaena leucocephala. The sequence goes on along the minus strand of CM073533.1, from coordinate 7,683,686 downwards.
TGGCTCCTATTTTTCACTGTCAATGATGGACAGACACTTCCATAGCGGAATGTCAGTGGAAGAAGCCATTGATTTGGTTGATAAGTGCATAATGGAAATAAGATCCAGGCTGGTCGTGGCCCCACCAAACTTTGTTATCAAGATCGTCGATAAGGATGGAGCCAGAGAGTATGCTTGGCGCGAATCAGTTAAGGATACTAATGCTCCCCCAGCTTAAGTTCCAATTACTTCTCCCTCCCTCCCTCTCTCCCTCTCTGTTTTCTTTTTCTTAAACTTAATTTTATTTTTACCCAGTCAGCTTCTTTCACTTTAATGGTCATGTGTATCGTGGCATGTCTGAAAATCTTGGTGTAGAATTATTTAAAAGCGGATAAATTGTGTCTAGACTTGTGCTTTTCATGAAATGACTATTAAGTGACAATTTATGAAGCAGACGTGATTTTAATTTCTTTCTTTCAAGTCCTTAAGCCGCGGGTGGAGCATCGGCACTTTGTTCCTTTTGATAAGAGGTGCTCACGGGACGGGTTGGGATATCCGATCCTTAACCCATTTTGTCCTGAATTTGTCCCGATCCTAATGAGATCGGGGCGAGTTCAGGACGGGATGGTAATTTTCGATTTTTTTTTAAAAAAATATAATAATAAAATTATCTTAATAAATCATTCCATATAAAATATCATGGCAATTTTCTCTAAATATAAATATTTTTCTCTAATATAAAATGATAATTTACCTAGATAAGAGGAAAAAATAACAGTAAAGAAGAATAAAAATATCTGTATAGGAATATTTGTAAGTAAAAATATTTATATAAGAGTGACGATTGGCGAGACCTGTGACTGAGAGTAAGTAAAATGTAAGAAAAGAGAGACGGAGAGCCTAAAAAGAGTGTACAAAGTGAGAAATATAAGATAATGTAATATAATTTTTTTATAAAAAAATAGAGTCGGGACGGGAGGGGAATCCCGAGGATCAGGTCGAGACATGTTCCGTCCCAACCTTCCCTCTGTCCTATCCCGATAATTTCTTGTCCTGATCCTTTTCAGGACGGGACAGATCTGTCCCAAAATTATCAGGACTAGGTCAAGACACCCAGAACGGGACATATTTGGACACCCCTACTTTTTTTTGATGAAACAGATTTGTGTTTTGTAACTGTAGGAGGCGGTTAGAAGACTTGTTTTAATGACTGGAATATTCATGAGAGGATATAATGGAAATACGAATTAGGAATAGGAAGTTCAGTCGTAATTATTTAAATTGTACTTATATGGAAATAAATGTACTTTTCGGTTGATGTTTGACTGGATGAGAATAATGTACGAATCAAATAATCATCATATTCTTAGAGTAAAAATATATTAAAATAAAATATTCATTATAAACTTTTAAGCTAGTATATATTTTTAAAAAAGGTAAAAATAATTTAAGTCTTCGGTAAAAAATAATAATAATTTTTCCATCAATGCTCAAAATTATTTAATTAAGAAAATGTACTCATTTTAAGTAAATTTAAATATATTTCCTCTTTGGTTTTTTTGGTGGAAAGATTTCTTCTCATGGATTTTTTTTTCTTTGTAATTTTGATGTGCTAATGAAGTTATGATAATTTCACCACGCGTTGCCAATAATACCTTCCTTTTCCTTTGCATTCATATATGCAAAATCAATTTCTTTGTTTTCTTTGCCCCTTCTTATTCATTTCTATAATACCTATTACTATGCAACCATGACCAAAATTCATTGCCAAAATTCCATTAAAAAAAGTCATTACTTACTTTCCGGGGTCACCAAACTTTGGTTCATATAATGATCACATTTGGACCACCGCGTTGACTTGAACAGTATTAATATAAAATATAAACAAAATTTTAAAACCATTATTTATATTATTCATGAATTATAAACCATACAACTATCTGAAATTAAGTTAAAAAGGGAGGGAAAAAAAAAAGCAAAAGAAAGATGAAGCTAAACGAAGCACTGTATAAACTTGTACCAAAAAAAAAAAAGAAGCACTGTATAAACGACTAAAAAACTAGTTGGCACATATATTTGAACACACAATAATAACAGAATTTTCCTCAACATTATTCCGTATCTCCGCCACGGTTACCGGAGGAGCCCCCCTCTGCCACCGCCCTTGGATGGTATTACCTCCTGAGAAAATGCCACACTTCCAGATCCTAATATTATATATTTGCTAAAAACAAGAAGATGATGGAACAGATCTTTGAGAAGGGGGTTGGGGGAGATTTTATATAAGAAAATTTTGGTTTAATTGTACTAATCCATGGTTATACTTCATACAAGAAAACAGTTTTAGACCCTCTAGTTCCAGTTAATTAAAGCAATGTTGTTACTTTGATCTACTTATTTATCATTTCAATCAAATTTGTCTTTCTCCAACTAAAAGAAAATCCCATTTATATATTTCACCTCTAATTATAATTCTCTGAAAACATAAAATTCCTCAAAGACAAACTTAAATTTTTATTTATTTATTTAAAGACAAATATAAATAGTGCAGCTCCATGTTGAGTTTTGTATAACTGTTCAATGTTCTTTGATTCAATTTTTTACATATTTTATTCTTTTAATTTTTTTTCCTTTTTTTTAATAGAATTTCTGCATTACAGAAATAATTGATGTCAGTCTTAACACAAAAGTAATCAATGAGATTCTTTGAAGTAAATAAACTCATGTGAGTGAACATTTGAAGATCGATCACTCCCCAGAAGGAGAAGGAAATGTGAGCCCTAAATTTGCAGAGTCGTTCTGAGGAGGAAGAGCCAGCGATTCTGTGGATTAGTGAAAAGAGAAAAAGAATGTCATCGATCAATTAAATCTTCGTTTCTGCAAATATTTGTTAATTTTTTTCAAGCAATTAAAACAGTCATAGTGTGTTTGGAATGAATGCAAGAAACTTCTTCCAGTTTCGAGGAACATAAGCTCCAAGAATCAAGAAAAGAAGAAGCGCAGATCCAAGAATCCGAATCTGGACACAGAGAATTGAGTGATGGAGCCGCAGCAGATTCGCGATTAGCGAGAGGACAATCCGAAGACAGTGAAAGAAGTCGTGTACCGTTCAGAGGAAAGCCGAGGATCGGAGGATCACGAAGAAGGTAGCAGAAGCAAACAGCGACACCCGATTTGGCGGCGGAGGAGACAGCATTGCAGCAGTTGGCGTCGGCGACTTCGGTAAGGTCGTTCGGCCGAGATGCAACGTAAGACAGACATGGAGAGTTCTTCCCTACAATTCGGTGCTAGTGACGGCGACGGTGACGCCTAGGGAGGTGGCGGTGGCAACGCCGTGGCCATGAGGAGTAGAAGAGAGAACGAAGAAGGCTAGAAGCGGAGGAACCGGGGAAGCCATGGAAGACGGAGACGGTTAGAAGAATCGAATCGTCGAAGATGCCCTTCAAAGATCGGAAAATTTACATTCATGCAAAATATTTCTCCAACAGGTGAAATACGTAAAATCATAACTTGTATAAATGTCTTATACGAAAATATAATATAAAAGTTAATTTCAAAAATTTATATATAGTTTATCACTTTGTATTTTGTTTATCCCTTGAGATGCACAATATAAATAATAACATAAAATATTTTTAGAATATTATACTTATTTCTGTGACATAAATCTCATTAAATAAAATATGTAAAGAATAATGGAAAAATATAAAAACACAATAAAGTTTAGGAAAACGTTGAAATTTATATTTTGATATTGATAAACTTACTTAACAAATTATTATAGCAGAAGGTTAAAAAAAATTGTCAGACCAGAAAATCTTGATTAAATACACAATTAAATTCATATATTTTTATATTGTTCAAACTTAATAGAATAAATCAAACTATTTATGATTAATAAATACTATATTTTTATAGTTTCTATTAGTGATATTGATATTGATATCAAATATTATTGGCTTATATTTCTTTTTTGGATTAAATTTTTTTTCCTGGACAAATTTGATCAGTTGAATGGTCAATGGACTAAAATTATGACTAGTTTATCAAAATTACTAACTTTTTTAAATGGAACTTATTTTCAAAAGTGGCAATAAATTAGCTAATTTTAGATTTTCTTTTTCTTTTTTTAAATAATGCAATTACAATTAAAATCATGTATGAGGAATCAAAATGAGCTGAGGGCAAATGGTCTTTGCCATGTGACTTGCACTCGAGCTTCCTACTTCATTTTGTGCATTCCATAAAATTCAATGCTGCAAGGGGAGGAAGAAGAAAATGTTTAGTTTGAAACGTCTAACTAAAACAAAAAAAAAAAAGGGAAAAAGATTAGAATGATGAAGTAGGTGTTGCAACTCGGAGATTGGTTCGTAAGCTTACATGAGATGGAAAAGCAGAGCACCCAAACAAAAAGACAAATGGAATTGTCTAATCTTTTTGGTTATCTAACTGATCCCATTCACAGGTCAACTAACTCATTCTCATTTGACTTATCATCCCCATATTCCCTTTATTCATCATTCAAGCCCTCAACCTTGTTCAAACAAACTTCTCACCTTTTTTAATACTCCTCCTATTTCTAATATATTTTTAATATAAAAATTAATTAATTTTTTTATATTATAAACAATATAAGAGCTGATCGACTAATTTAGATTGATTAAAGAATATATTATATAAATTTATCTTAAAGAGTTATATTCAATTATAATTAATTGATTTATTTAATTTCCTTAATCTTTCTAAAAAAATTAATTAAACTTTATATTAAAAATAATAGGATTACTTTATTTATTCTCATCAAACTACCTTTATATTCAATACATATTTAATCCAAATAAAGGTACTTATTTTTTTGTGCTAAGAAATAGTTAAATCTATATAATCTTTCACAAAATAAAAATAGGTAAATTAACATTATTCTTAAAAGCATTTTTATTTTAATAAAAAATTGCTAAAAAATCCTATCATAAAATTTATTATCTAAAATTGAGACCTAGATTTTTTAATGGTGTAACCCTTCTTTAACTGTATATTATATATTTTTAATTATGTGTAAAACGGATAAGATTTATATATGACTAAAGATAGGTTATATCCTTTTAAACATAGATTGCGCATAAGTCATTAAACAAATTTTAAATAAATTTAGATAATAAATTTTGCAATAGAAAAAATTTTAATTTTTTAAAATTAATTTTAGAATTTGTATATTTTTCATAATAGAAGAAAAAAAACCTATTAGAACGCAGCAATTTCAGGCTGTAAAGAACAGAACACGCCAATCTTACTAACTCCAAATTCTTCCACATGTAAAAGATTGGTTAAAGTAGTTGATCTCCTATACCAAACTTCTAAATCAATCCTCTCACACTTTTCCCTCCACTTCCATCTATATAAACCTTTCAACCCATCCCTTTTCTCTCACCCAAATCATCAAAATCACTATTTTTGATTAATTCCCTTTCAATTTCCAAAACCCCACAAGCCAAGAAACCGCAACACAACACAACAGAGAGACATGGAGCATTATCAGCCAAGTTGGTTAGCTGTGGTGGTGACCACGGTGGCGATGGTGGCAGTGATGGGTACTCCGGCGAGAGGGCAAATCAGCACCCCATGTAATGCGTCGATAATAAATAGCTTCACGCCTTGTATGAACTACCTGACGAACAGCTCCACCGGCGGTGGCTCCTCCACACCCACGGCACAATGCTGCAATTCTCTCAAAGCTCTCACCAACGGAGGCATGGATTGTCTCTGCCTCATCGTTACTGGTAGTGTTCCCTTCCAGTTACCTATTAACAGAACCTTGGGCATCTCCCTCCCACGTGCCTGTAACATGCCACGTGTCCCTGTTCAATGCAAGGGTATATATTCTCCTTCTCATTCAATCATCACTAATAATTTAGTTCTGATCTCTTTTATTGAACAAAAAAAAAACAGAGCTAATGTGTTGTCTTTTTCTTTGTCCTGTTTCTGATGTTCTGTTTTTTCAGCCACTGGTTCACCACTTCCTGCTCCAGGTATTCCCAGTATGACAATTTTTTTTTCCATTTTAACTCTCTTAATATAAATTTCATATCTTAATTATATATTGATGTTGCTGATGTATTAATATATGAATCACAGGACCTAGATCTCTAGGCCCATCTGCTTCACCGGCATCAGCTCCTTCTGGATTCAGTACTCCATCTCCTAGTCCTCAAGGTACTTCTTTGCCTTCAATACTCAAAAATAATTCTACAAAAGAGCTTGTGCTTGGAGGTTCTCTGCAAATCTATACAAAATAAGTCTACTTTTATGTGCCAATTTGGCAGAAGCAATCTGTGTGTTGCTTGTGTTTTGTTCTTATTTTTTTAAATTAAAGAAACAAGTATTAATGATTTAAAGTTACAAATGAGATCGAACCTACACCTTCCAATTATAAGAGAGTTTTCATGTTATTATTAGGCTACAAGGTTATTAGCTATAATCAATCTCTGTAATTTAAATTTATAATTTTTTTCAAACTATTCTTATTAATTATATATATTAAAGGAGACTTTCATTAACAGGGGTAATGATTAAAAGAGGTATTTTATAAAAATTAGTACTTATTTGTTATAAATAATTAATTTAATTTATTTATTTAATATCCATAAATTAATTTAGTTTCTACGTTTATGGCCGGAAGCATTATTAGACAGGCCAAGGCTATGATATTACTAATTATTAACATGATATTCTTGTTGTTTGCCTTCAGCACCAATGACACCTTCTGAGGCACCTGAATCAGACACAACCCCACCATCATCTTCATCAGTGGATACACCACCATCACCATCTTCATCAACATCAGGCCGAACTGATCTGCCTCCATCTTCTGCTATCTCTTCCTCCTCTTTCTCTCCCTCTTTTCTTCTCATTGCTTCTTCTCTTATTGCTCTTCTCCACTACTACTAGCTTCAAGTTCCTCATGTGTCAGCTTTTGTCTTCTGCATTCTTGTGTTTTTGTACCTATCATAGCGTGCACAATTCTTTAGGGTGCGTTTGTTCTGTTGTGGGTTTAGAGTTTTGTATACATCATTTCATTTGAGACCCATATTGGGATGTTTTACCATATTTATTAAAAGCATTTTTACTGTATTGTATATGAGTTACTGCAAATAAAAAAGTTTTCATTTTTATTGAAATATATGTGCAGTGAAAACAACATCAATACATACATACATATATATATATATATATATATAAATTATTAGAACTCAGAAGTGGACAAACACTACTTACAAAGCCATGAATTGATCCTATGAGTTTGTCTATTACACAGCATTGTACTATCTGATGCTAATGCAACAAACAAACTCAATCAGTCGTTAATGATATAACTTTCAATCTCAAACTCTATCCAATACATGAGACTTAGGATAATTTAATATATTTATTTGATGCCACGCAAAATCACTTAAAATAAACTAATCCAACACAAACAATATATTGTCAATAGTTGATTTCGTATAAAAGAGCAAATATTATTCAATGCAACACCATAAGTACAGAACTATAAATATATCAAATAATTAGACAGCCACTAATTACTTAAAAAGTCTAATAATATGGACTGATTTGGATAAGAATTTTGAAAAACGCCTTATGAAAAAAAAAGAATTTTTTTAGTAGCTTTTAGAAAGAGGTTTTTGAAGAAAATTTTGTGAAAAAAAATAGTTTTAAATAAATGAGTGTTTGGATAGTTATTTTTAAAAATACTTTTATTATTGGTAAATTATAAAAAATGATATGATTCTTAAATATAGGAGAGAAGAGAGATGAGATATGAGATATGGTGTAAAATAGAGATGAGAAAGGAGATAGGGTGTAAAAGAGAGGAGAGATAGTGTAAAAAAATAGGGGTAATATGTTAATTGGTTAATCTATAAACTCTTTTACTATTTCATAAACTACTATGACCAGCTTATCTGAAACATTGATTTTAAATTATGATTTAATCTAAAAGTTCTTTTGAACAAACACAACCTTGGTTTAGAGAAAAACCAAACATACACTATAAGTATATATATATATGTATATATGTATGTATGTATGTATGAATGTATGTCTATTATGGTTTCTATTTTCTCCTGTTGCTCATGCTATGTTCATGGTTCACTGGTACCAATTCGCACAATCAGCGGGAAAGACCTTAAATTTACCTTTGCACCCCTGCACCAATCATATTTTAAGCATTTTCTGAGCCAAAGTTGGAACTTAAAAAGGAAAAGAAAACACAGGCACACAGGACAAAATCAGTAGAAACACTAATCTGTTTACTTAATCATTGTCTAAAACTAATTATCCCCATCATTAAGTCAAAAGCTAGCCGTTCACATTAAGACTAGGAGATGATCACAAAGATGAGATAATAACAAGAAGGTCAATATAGGAATTTCACAGTTAGTACAAAACCTCAGCCTGATCAGCTTTACTTTGTGTATATTTATCAACTGTGATGCAAATTAAACATTGTTTCTTGTTTCCAATATGGTGGCTGTGGATTCAAGAAGGATGCTTCTTCTTCCCTTGAAGCTCACTTGTCTATTATTCATGTTACTAAGTTATGATCTTCTTCCCAAAGCTAAGTCTGAGACAGATTATGGATGTTCAGTGCCAAACATAGATCTGCAAAAGTGTTTGAATCAAAGCAAGAATTCATTGAACATGGAAGAAAGTTGCTGCAAAACCCTAAATCAGATTGCTGAAGCTGGATTTAAGTGCTTGTGCTCTCTTAGAACATCACTACCTATTGCTCTTGTTGGCCTTCCTCTTTCTCTGTCATTTTTAAACTGCTTCATCTCAATGCCTCCTCTCAGTCATTGTCCAGGTATTGTTTTCTTGTTTCTACAAAGGCAAAAAAAAATTATTAATGTTGATTCTTGAATATTTAGTCATATTCATGGGAAATCATTAATTTGTTATGTTTTGGTTAGAAATTCATACTAAGAATAGTTCGATTAAATAAAAGAGACTTAATTCTCCTTAAATAGAGTCGAGGATTCTATCATGGTGGATGAAAAAAATTATGTAGAGGGAGGTATCAAAAAAGAACTCCATGTTACGCCTATGAAAGACCATCATATAGGAGATAAATAGAGAAAGTGATAGGACTGATGAGTTTAGTACTTATGGTTTAAGATCTATCTCCCTCCTACTAGATAGTCCATTCTCAAAAGAAACTTTTAACGGATAATAGGGTATTAACTGCTTCTAAATTTAGAAACTAAATAACTAATTTGTAAAAACTAAAAAAAATTGGTTAAATTTATTATTGTGAAAAAAATATATTTACTTCTCTAAAGTAACAATTTTAATCATTTATATTGAATAACTTTTAATATATGTAATTAATAGAGTTTAAAATAAATAAATAAAATTTTAAATTTTAAAAATAAAATGGATTGAACTTTTATATTCACATGAAGAAGCATGTTTTAATGTTGATAGAAGCATTGGCTCCAATGGAAGTGTTGGTTGCACCAGAAAGCCCAAAGGATCAAAACCAGTTGTCTTCTCCACCAGATGTGGATGTTGTGGTTTCTTATTCTCCTCCAACTAATTTAACTGCTGTGTACCATGATGATGATGATGAGCATTCTGTGTTACCAAATGGGGAGCTAAATAGTAATACCAGCAGGTGTTTGTGGCTCACTCTGTTCTTGTTCTTGCCCTTTTGGCTTTTCAATTTACTTTGATTTTCTTTCTCCTTTTTCTGCCTCTTCCCACTTCCCATTTTAAATTAAATATTGCCAAATGCCACAATATAAATATTAACCAAAATAGTTCACCTGTTTATATATAGATATCTGTGTGTGTGTTATTTTAGAAATACTTTATATTTTATATAGAATTCATACATAAGAGATATCCCAATTGTATTACTACAACTAGATGCCTATCTTATAATTCTTACACATAGTTAAAGAATGAATCATACTATGCATAAATCATGCCAATAAATATTATACCATAATATGTATATATATGTACATATATAGAGAGAGAGTTATTCTTTTTATTTGATAATATTAATTGGATACTATTAACAAATATCATAGTTTTAAGACTCATGATTATTTCTCTCAGCATATATATATTCTCTAATAATTGAACTTAAAATCTAAAGAGATCTAATAGAGTTATACACTATTAGATCAACTCTATATAGATAGAAATAGAGTCATTCTAACTCTTATAATACTTAAATATTAATTTTTTACGCTCCTTTCTATATCCTTAATATAGGGAAAAAGACTACTTCATTAAATTATGAAAATCAGTTTGAGTTATTTGAACTTAATTAAGGGCCTCACATTCAAAATAGCTGCCAAAAGCACCCCTAGTTCAATAGTAATATAATGTCTATACATCATCTAATGATCCCAAAATGCATTATGTAATCTCTCTCCCTCTTTACTAAAGGTTAATTTTGACAACAAAAATTAATGCCCTATTAAGTCTTTTTTTTTATATAAAAATTTTAAAAAATAGATTTGATTCGCGCATGATCTAAAAGTAAGGTGTAGTCTCTTTTCTTTCTAGATAATATCAATATCAGGAAGGCAAGTCGTCTATTACCCTCAGATATAAATCTAAATACTCATGAGATAAGATGACTCTCCAAATATCGCGATTGGAATAACAACAAAGTGATATTTTATAAAGATTGAATAAGCTCTAAATAGTTATATGTCTTATCCATTTGTCAGTTGAATCTATAGGCAATAGGTAAATCTTTTTTTAATTATATTTTGGACTATCACAAGCTTTAAAAATCAATTTGCCCATTTTAATGGGCCGCCTGAAGATTATACTTGTCCAGAGAAGCTTTGGGCCGGGCTTTGTCTAATTTACGCAAGGCCATTATATTTTTAATCAAATACTACATCATATCTTTAATATGATAACTAGTTAAAATATTAAATTTAATCATAAATATAAAAAAAACTTAATTCAATTTAAATAATATATTTTTTTTTTAAAATAAGTTAGTTAATTTATAAATTGATACATAATCTTATATTATACATGATTACTCTAAAAACTCATATCACATTTATTATAATTAATTAATTTTTTAATTTATTAAATTAATTAACTAACTCTTATATTAAAAATAAGATAGGGTATTTATTACCAAATAAAAAAATTTTATTTTTTCATCTTTGTTTTGGTAAAAATAAAAATTAAATCAAAACATTAATAAAATATTTTGTTTCAAGAAAAAAAATTTAAATATAAAGGTGTGAAAAATCCTAATAAGCTATTGAAAAATGTTGCCGTAAAAGTGATGATAATTGTCACGTATTACAAACCCAAATAGATCATGATTAATTAATATAATTAATTAAATAAAGGATGACAATGATTGATGAGGAGGAGAACATCTATCTACCCACGAGAGACATGATCATATAATAATTAATTAAAAAGAAATTAAAAAAATGGAAAGATATATTAACCTAAACATATATAAAAACAATGTTCACTAATCCCAATAAAGGAGGTAATAATAATAATAATTTAGTATATTGACGTATACAATAGGCAATGTAGGGTTAGTGTGGCTAGCTAACAAGCATTTTGTTAATTAATTAGGCCTCTGAAATTGACATCTCTAACATGGCATTCTTTCTTTTATTTTTATTTTTTCTTATGAGAAAATTACAATACCCACTAAAGCTAAATTTAGATCAAGATATCTCTTTACTTTTAAAATATTTTTGTTGATATTTAAATCAAAATTTTGACTTTAGAATTATGAACTGTAATTTTTTATGCATTTTTTATAATTTTACATCTTTAATTTTTTTATTGAAATTTCCAAAATATATTATCATTAAAAAATATACATTCAATTTAAATTTTAAACTTTAAAACTTTTGTATTCTTTTTATTAATTGCGTATTATAGCTTCATTTATTTTTCTTTTTCTTTGATACATTTTGTGGGATAACTTTTTTATGTGATTTTTTTCCTTAAGATATTTATTCAACCATGTTTTTTTAATTTAATAAATTTCTTAAATGATTTCATTGTTTTTTATTTTATTTAACGAGTCTAATTTTAAAATTTATAGTTATCTGCCCTTTCATTTTGCAATGTCAGTGATAATATTATTATTATTATTTACCTTTTTACATATTTTTTTTATTTTATTTTCAAATGAATATCAACATTTTAGGTACAAGTTAACCTAGTCAATCTGGATCAAAATAAATATATCAAATATGAATTAATCAATATCCACATATTTTTCTTTTGAGGCTTTCTAGGGGTTGGAGCATCACTCCTAAGATTGGTTGCCAAATGCCAAGTGTGTCTTTAAAAAAATAACAAACTTGTAACTCAACATTTCATTAATTCAAATTTACATAAAATCATGAAACATATTTATGGAATATAAGGAAAATTACACCATTAAATTCTTGTATTTTATATATTTATTAATATATTTTTAAATTATCTATATTGATACTCTCTTAAAAATAATAAGTATATAAAAGTATAAATAAGAAAATTATAAAAGATTATTAGAGTAATTTAAAAATATATATATTAATTAATTTAATTAAATTTTTTTAATTTAATTAAATATATTTTATATTAAAAATTTGAGGAATATTTTATAACAAAATTTATATATAATAATCTTTTTTTAATTCCAGCACCAGATTGATTGGAAGGTAGGGTTTGTGGTTATTGTCATAATTGAAAAGAATGGAGGAGAGACAAATACAAACAAACAAATTATACGTATGCCACAAATGGACGTGTGTATATTATTTCATAATTAATATTATGTCACAATCGTGCTTTTGTCATCTCTCTCTCTCAACACGAAACAAGTCTAATTAATTTGAAGCTTCAATATTATAACTCCCTTACACTATGTTTATGTTTGGTATGAATAATTTTAGAGGAAAGGATAGGAGGTGAGGGATTTGCCTTTCCCTCTCTTTATTTGGCTACGTGAATTTTGTAGGAGGAGAAAAGATTTTTTAAAATTTTTCATCCCCTTGCAAGGTTTATTTCCTCTCTAAAATTGAAAAAATTTAAAAAAGGAATAATATTTTTATTTTATACTATTAATATATTTATAATATTTTTAGTATTATAATATTACTAATATATTATATTTTATTAAAATAATAGAAAATAAATTTATTTATATAAAAATATTTTTTTTCTTTTATTTTTTAAACTAAATAAAATAATATAAAAAATATTCCCCTCCCCTCTTTTAATATTAATTTAAAAAATAATAATAAAATTTCTTATTTGTCTTTTCTTTTTTTCCCTCTATTAGAATCTCTATACTCTTACAGAAAAAAATAAAAATCAATATAATTATTATTGTAAGTCAATTAATTTAAAAAATCAATATTACAAATTATGAATATTATAATTTATTTCAACCTCCAAATAAATATATTAGGCTAGTTATAATTGACATGACATATAAATTTATAGGCATCTGAATTATTTATAAATCTTCCATTCTTTTTCAATTTTTATACACATAAAACTCTAATCTCTAACTATTATAGTTAGACGATATTATCTAAATTTTATTTTAAAAAATCATTTAATTATATATTTAAATAATTATATAATATAATCCACTTTAAAGGTAATAATTAAAGATATAAAGTATTTCACCCTTTGTATAAATAACACGAGATATTTATATTGACTTTGTCAAAAAATTATATCCATATTTTAATTTAATTTAATTCGTGTTCATGTGAAGATTCTTCACTCTCACTCGCATATATGCACGATGAGGAATCATATTCTTCATCATGAGGCAGATGATAAATGAGCTGATAATGATTCTGATTCATATAATAACCAATAATTATAGTGATAATGTGTATTTATCACAACAATTAAGTTTATTTGTGAAAACAATCACAGGGTGATGCAATTTCTCTGGGGAAAAAATTAATATTTAAAAAATATCGCAATTTGTTAGGATGAAAAAAGAGACAGTGCGATGATGGATTTTCGTAGTTTCTATTTTCCCTGTTGAATGGCATAATCACACATGCAACACATACCTATTAGCTATTAACGTAGGTAAATCTTTTCATAAAGCCGACGTCTAAATGGCTAAATTCTCTTATTCTAAATATAGAATAACTAATTTATAAAATTTTTAAAAAATAATTAAATTTATTATTTATAAAAAATATATATTTATTTGCCTAACACATTTCTTTTAACTATTTGTATTTAAAATTACTTCCCTAATAAAAAACTTATTTAGTTATATGTGTAATCAATATTGAGTTTATGAAAAAATTAAAAATTTTAAAAAATAAAATAAATTATAATCTTATATTTAAAATTAAAATAATTATTTTTTATATTTTTAGAATCACAAGAGATATAAATTAACAAAGTGCCTGTTTAGATAAAAAATAAACTTTAGTTTTTAAAATATTTTTAATTAAAATTTTAATTTTTAAAAATTTTAAAATAAATAATTATATTTATTTAAAGAATTTTTAGATTAAACAAAGTGTTTAAATAGATTATATAATTATTATTTTATTTTTATTTTTTTAACATTTTCTCCCATCTGCCTCTTCCTCTTACAAAGACGAAGACGATTGTGGGTGCGTGAGAGGATCTAAGATGTGGAGAGGGGAGTGTTAGAGTAGGACTTTCAAATAGTGTCGGGAACGTTGAGTCATATAATGTCATTGAGCGATGATGGGGCTCATCACTGGTAGAGCTCAGGAGGCGGTGACGATCGAGAGATAGGAGAGAGGAGAAGATGAAAAATATAATAGGATAATAATTATTTTTTACTTTATCTATTTCTAATAATTTATTAATAATAAAAATTATTTTAATAAAAATTATTTAAATATTAATTTATTTATAACTATTTTTTTTATAAATTTTTCTCTAAAATTTATTTTTTAAAAAAATATTTCTATTTAAACAGGCTCAATATTGCACTGCATATTGAAAACATTTTTTAATATTATAATTAATAAGTGCAACAGTAAAGTTATTATGAACCTATTTTCTAGGTTCAAGGGTTCATGGCAGACATTCTAATAGCAATATATCTTATCACCAAACCATGATGGAGCACTACTTCTTATGGGAGCTTCTGGAAGAGAGAAAATTTCAAAATCTTTATAATCCTACGAGTAGGGGCTCTCCCTTTAGCCCTTTTCTACTTTTTTTCATTTAAAAATAATATAATTTTTTATAACCTCTTATATTCTATATTGATGATATTGATTTTTAAACAGAATTAATGATATTGATTTAAATAATAATGAATAATATACTGAGGTATGACAATATCATATAATTAATGTGTATAAAATCATCAATATCATGGTATTAAACTCTAATATGAGTTAAATGATTGAATAAGTAAACCAGTGGATCAGTTACACCAAACTTTTGACACGTATATTGAATTTTAGTACATATAAATTAGAGTTATACTATTTACTTATGAATTGATATTTTTTATTTAAATGTTAATTTTTTAAAGTTATATATAAATATTTTATATATTTTAATTATGAATTATAATTGGGGTGACTCTGGGTTAACTAGAATTTTAATCTTAAGTGTTGATTTCAAACTTTAACGTTAAATATATTGACATCTCTCTGTATATGTCTGTCTTATATATCTCTTGGTGCATATTTGGCTATCCATGTCCAAAACGAGACAATGGTGGAAAATTTTAGTTTAGAATATTCTTTTTTAAAAAAAAACAATTGGGAAAATTGAGGTTGGAAGAACAAAATCCAATTTAATAAGAACAACCAAACAAGCACTCAATGAAAACTGCATTTGGATATAGACTTCTAATATATTATGCAGTGAATGTTTGGTTTTCAATAAAATTAAGATTTTAAAAAGATTTATGATTTAAAATTTAATTTAATTTTTTTAAAAATAAACAGTCATATTTATTCAAATAGATTTTTGGATTAAATTATAATTTAAAATTAAAATTTTACATAAACTATTAAAACTAACTTTTAAAATAGTAAAAGAGTTTATAAACTATTCAATTATTATTTTATTTATATTTTTTCTCACACTCTCTCCTCTCTCTCACCCCTCTTCCCTCTAATATATTTTACATATTTTCTACACTATCTTCTTTTTTCTATTTCTTTTATGCTTTATCTCTTTCCTCTTTTTTTTCTCTTATCTCTCTTACTTTTAATTAAATCATACAATTTTTAGTAGTTTACTAATAATAAAAATATTTTTTATAATAACTATCAAAATACTCATTTTTTTAAAACTATTTTTTTCATAATTTTTTCTCCATAAATCATTTTTTTAAAAATTATTTTTTTATAAATTATTTTTTAAAAATTGACTCAGACAGAGCCTTAGCTTAAGTTCTTCTCATATCAACTTGCATTGAATTCCTAACAAAGAAAAAATATATAAAATTAAAAATTAAAAAAAAAAGGAATTTAAAACTCATGAAATAGATATTAAAACGCTGGAATCAGACTTTTTTCATAAATCTCGTAATCTAAGGATTCAATGGGCAAAAAGTGAAAGGCAGAGAGCAAAATCAAAGATTCAGCACTTGGTTTTGTTGTGGGGTGGTGTCATATCAACAAAACAAGCAAGCAGGTAAGTGCTATGTTGTTGCATTATTAGTCAATGAGATGGGTCCTAGTCAACACTCCAATTGATGTGCTTCTATGTGCTGACGTGGATTCACACAAATGCCAAGTCAATGTGGGTCCCTCTTAAATTATTTACCAATAATTTTAAATAAATAACATTGTGTGTCATACACATCTAATCTTGCACTTAACCTCTAAACCAACATTATTTTTTTTATGATTAGGACCTCAAAGGAATCATCTCATGACAAAACCACTTGATAGGCCATTTTTGTCAAACAAACCCACCTCACCTTTGAAGTAAGAAGTTCTGTTTACAAAATTATAGTTTTTTTTGCCAACACAATATATTTCTAGAAGATCTAATATGACTATTGTTGATATTATTTTTAAGTAGATAATTTATATATAAAAAATAATACTGCTCTATTTCATTTATGTGGCTCCTAAATAAATGACATTTGAGATTTTTATCCTTTTAAGTAACATCAAATTTATACTGGGTTTAGTCTCTTTAATTTCTTTATCATATATAAAAAAGAAGCCTTTTCAAAATACTAAAAGGTGGGTGTTGTATATTGTACAGAATCTGAAAAATAATTTATAAATATCATGACTTATTAATAATTTTTTTAGGTATGTCTAGTATCTTAAAATAATTTATGGTACAATTTTAACTATAAAATATTTAAAATAGTATAATTTTATCAAAATTAAGAAAATAATTAATTTTAACCATTAACTTGATAAGTCTCATTGAATTTAACTAAAATATATGATGTCAAAGGCCCGTGACGGCGGCTCCAACGGCCAACCTTTTATGTTGTCAAATTTGTGACTCGTCAAATTAACGGTTAAAATTAATAATTCTACCAATTTTGATAAAATTATATAATTTTAAATATTTTATAATTAAAATTATACCTTAAATTACTTTAAAATACTAGATATATTTAAAAAAATATTTTAAAATACTAAATACACTTTAACCCTTAATATATTGATTATATGTGAATATTAGAAAAAGTAAGAGAAGTAAAAACTATATATGTTCTTAATATAGAAAAGATTATATACTTGATTAAATAATATATATATATATATATATTTTTTGATTGCATTAAATAGAGACTCAAATTTGCACTAAGTTTACAAATCTTAAAATTATAATTCCGAGTAAAAAAATATTATTATCAAGTTGTATAAGATTTACTGTCAATATTTTAAGAAATACTATTAAATTTCAGAAAATAATATTATTTTTTTAAACAATTATTAACAACCTTGTCAAAAGATAATGATTATTTTTAAAAAATGGATAATAATTTTAAATCCTTAAAATTAAATAATTGCCTGTTAGATATTCTAAGCTACAATTTTTTTTTGTTTTTATAATTAATGTTTGAAAATTTTTAAACACCAATATGACGTAAAAAGGTCTGATAATTACATGCAAAAATCATCAAGATTAAATTATTCTGTTTTTAATAATATCCAACCTCTATATTTTTATATGTGCACATTGAATCTTAATATATGATTGATGTGATTAAATCTACGTTAATTTTTTTTTTTAGATATCAATACGCAATGCATCGTAACTAGTGACAGTGTGCGTCGCAGATAATTTGTATTTTATTTTAAATTTCTATTTTTGATTTTATTTTCTCAAAGTGTCATAATAATGAAGACAGAAATGTTCATATGGTGGGGAATAACCTCAAAAGAATGTGTAGGGTAGGGTGAACATGACAACCTCTCCGTAATTAATTATCCTCTTATTAAAAAAGAAAATAAATAGATTATAATAATGGCCATATCTTCATTTCAATTTTATATTTTAGGCTAAATTATTATATAATATTTTTTTTAATTTTACATCATAATTTTCTTTATCTTTAAAAATTAATAATAAACTTTCATAAGTTTTTAAGTCTATACGAATAATTCATAATTATTAAATATATAATTCTTAAACTTTATAAATTTATTTTATATATATATAATCCTTCAAACTTTAATTGATATATACCTTTAAATTTTAATTTGTGTAAATATGAGTAATATATAAAATTTTAAGAGATTTATTATATATTTTTAAAGATTATGAAAATTATTTATACGTAATTCAGAATTTACAAGGTTACGTGTAATTTAGTTTATATTTTAGTATGATGTATTAAAGCAACCTCGTGCATTCGAAAAAACAATCGAGATAAGTACTAGCTTATTGCTGGTGACGACTTTAATATATTAGAATTTTCCAATGATGATTTAAGAACACACACACACACACACACACAGAGATTTGTTTGATGCACTCATTATTATAAATATGATTAACTGTAATTTATTATTTGGAAGGAAAAGTTTGGCTAACCTATGATTAATGCATTATATATTCGATGAACATGATGTCCCACCCGCCATATATTGATTAATTGAGAGAAGAAACTTACCATATATCTAATGTATTAGCAGATTATTCTATTAAACTGTGACTTAAACTTTAAAAAATAGTGACGTAATTTTATAATAAAAAAATTAAACGACTTCTATGTAATTTGCTCTTTATTTTTAATTAAATGATCATTTGCATAAGTTTTCTTAATAAAAAATTAAAGTATTCGCACGCATATCCTTACAAAAAGTAATATTAAAATTTAAAAATATTAAACTACGCTACATATAATTTAATAAAATAAAGTTATTAAAATATAAATATGATGTATGGGAAGGGTTATAAAATCCAATTGTGTTGATTAATCCAAAACTCTTGGTTTATATATTTATTAGTTTGATTGGTTAACTTAGATTGAATTTTAATATCATAAAAAATAATATAATTTTTACTAATAAAATTATATATATTTATTAATAAATCAATAAAGTTGATTGATTGATGAGTTATTTAAACATGATATTCTAATTCGAATCGGATTGTGTATATGGAAAAGTTTTTATTTGGAGAGATGAAATTAATATTGGTAATTTTTATGTTTGAAGATAATTAATCTCTAACCGTCTGCTTGGAGATACTGGCTAAATTCTAAAAAAAATAAATATTTATATATAAATAAATACACGAACTATTTTTTATGTATTGAAAAGAGGCATATAAAAGCGGGTCACAAAAATCATAAGTATGTGCTTGTAAAAAGGGTTACATAATAATTTTTGAGTTTGAAAGTAGTTATACTTACTTCATCTCATGCTCTTTTAGGTAACATCATGTCCACATTATGTGTCTCTTCTATTTTTCCTTCTTGATTATGTTTGGATACATATAATCAAATCAATCACCCCTCAAATTTCTCAATAGCCACTTAGGGTTGGCCTCATACCTAATCATGTATTCTTTTGGGGCCAAACTAAGAAATGGGTCTAGCTAAATTTTGTCCTTTTAAAATTTTACATCACTATATATAATTTTTTAAATTACTAATAATAATTATTATGATAAATATTAAAAATCAAATTAACAGTATGTGTGTGTATTGGAAATTCGCCACCCAGTTATCATCCTGGTTACGCCCCTTCACTTTATTAATATAAATAAATAGTTTTTTAAGGTGATGATTTTAATAAAAAATTATGATGATTCTATGTAATTCAATATTAATAAAATATCATAAAAAAAAACCTATAAGAATTGAGAAAATTGCATTCTTTTGCAATTGTTTGATCACTCATGCATGCAAGCAAACCGCCCCCCCCCCCCCAAAAAAAAACACAACACTTTTTACTTTGGTTTTTCATCCCTTTTATACCTCTCCACATATTTTAATATTTCTCAAAATTTTAATATAAAAACTAATTATTTTTTAAATAAATAAAAAATTAAATAAATCAGTTAAATATGATTAATATAATAATTAATTAGCTAATTATAATATATTAAAAGATATATTATATAAAAATATATTGAGAGATCGTAATTTATTATAATTAATTTATTTATTTAATTTTATTAATATTTTAAAAAAATAATGATATCTTATATTAAAAAAAGAAATAATAATATGATTTAAATGATAAAATGCTTAGTACAAGGAGCCCTCTGGCCCATTATGTAGAATTAAATTTAATTTCTGTATTTTATTATTAAAAAAAAAAAGAATTTTGTAGAAAGCGTGAATTGGATATGACTATGATCCGACCTTGCATAATTTAAATTCATTCGGTTCATTATGAGGATACACTGATTGGACCCTATTTCCTATATCATAGAGAAAATATATAATGTCTTATATATATATATATATATATATATATATATATATGAGCTGTCTCTATGATTATCTGAAATTTTATTCTCTAAAGGGTATATTATATTTGTCTGGTACTTATTTTCCTTAGTCAGCATTACAAATTGAAAATTTAATAGATAATTTTAATAATAAAAAACAATATTAGAAAAAATCATATAACTATATATATATTGTGTTCCAACCGAGATTAGTTAGATTTTAATTGGAGAGGATCATGAGAAGGTGAGAAGTTTACTTTATGATATATAAATTAACAATTAATAAAAGTGGTTAGATCTTGAATTTTATTAATGTTATGTGTAGTTTAATGAAACCGATCAATCAATCAAATAAATAATTTAGTGATGAAACTTTTTTTTTTATATATAATATGGTGATGTGGAGCCACGATGGAACTTTGATTCCCCCCCCCCCACCCCTTGTGATTACTTATTAAGATTTTAAAAAAAATAACAGAAGAAACAGAAAACGCCAAATTTGACCTGTGAAGGTGTAATTATTATAGTGATTATCATTGAACCTGGGTTTAATACTTAATCAAATTTTGGACAACAGATTTCTCCTCACCCACTTGTAATTGGACGTTGCACGCACCAAATCCATACGGCGGTTTAAGTTTATTTTTGGATAAAAGTTTATAAAAATTATTTAAAAATAATTTTGAATAAATATATTTGAATAATTATTATAAAAATATTTTTATGATTAATAAATTATTAGAAAATATATATGATAAAAAAATAATTAAATAATTATTTTAATTTATTTATTATTAATTATTATGTAATATTTATTGTTGATCATCCTCCTCATCAATTCTCATCCCACCACCGATGACTCTGATCCACAGTTTAGTGATGTTGTTACTTCGATCGCCTCCAATCCTTTTCCTTCATCTCTATTCGCAAGATCTGAAGAAGAAGCTGACAACAAGTGAGTGACGAAGAAGGAAAAGAACAGTAACAAAGAAGGAAGAGCAATGACGGAGAATAGGTACGAGAGAAAGAAAGTGTGTCAAGACGCTAGATCTAAGCATGGTGACAAAGAAAGAAGAACATGGCGTCGATGACGGAGAAGGAATGGCACATCGGATGGGATATATCGAGTGACAAGCATACCAACTTCTTCTCCTTCAATGGACTGAGCAACAATTAATGAAAGATTGAGCAGATATATATGAGAGAGTGGTAAAAAAACAGTGATAAAAATAATATTTTCATTCTTATAAACTGTTTTTTTAATCAACAAATTATTCTTAAAAATTTATTTAAAATTATAATTTAACTCATAAACATTTAATTATAACTATCTATTAATATTTATTTTAAAAAAATTTAAACCCATAATTTATACTACTTTTTTTAAAAAAACTATAATTTTAATTAAATCCAAACATCCACGTAATCCAAGATTTGACACTTGCTTTAAACTTCACATTACTTTCCCAGAATTTTCTCTGATAACACTTACTCAAATGTATAAAATTGTCTCATTCAAAGTTTTAAAATAATTTTAACTTCACCCTCCAATAAATAAATAAATAAATAATAGAGTAGTTTTAAAAAAATATATGATGCGATGCATGAGGATTATTTAAGTTTTATTATATGAATATGCATTTGCGTGTATAGACTCTAACCAACGTGACCAAGCATTATATATATATATATATATATATATATATATATATAAATAATGGTATCATGAATGACAAAATATTAAATTATAACACGGGTATTGAATATTCCAAAACAATAAAATCTCTATTATTATTTTAGTTAAATGCAAAGTATCATTGCAGGACTTCTTTTTCTATCTTACTTTGACCAAGAAGGGTCTTCTTGTTTCTATTTAATTTGTAATTCTATTTAATAAATTAATCTATAATTTATGAGATCATAAATTTAAATCTTATTATTAATATTAAAATATAATTAGCAAATAATTTATAAGTATTTCTATACTTTTTTTTACATTTAAAGGCATGTCATATCTTTAGTAAGTGTATATAACTCAATTTATTTAAATTTTATTTTTAGCAAAACAAAATAGTGTAGTTTTTAGGCCAATGGCTTATTAAAAGTTTTATGGTATGAAATTTTTTTATAAGTAAAAGATTATAAATTTGATCAAATTATAACATTATACTGTTAATATTTACCGATCTAATATAAAAAATATAGAGATTTTGATGCTAGGCACTCTGTGTAGCGATGTTATTGGGGGGGCTAGCTCACATGCATACTTTAGAAGGAATTTCAAGTCATGTTAACTAGAAAATATTAACTTCTCACAATAAAATAATAATTAACATTTTATTTCTTATTAGAAAAAATGTTCAACTATACTTTTAATTAAATTATATTTAAATCTATCACTCAAATAATAATCCGGCACTCATGTTCATTTTCATTTAGATTCAAATTTGATCCCTCGTGCATTTAGGTTATTTACATATCAAAACGTGATTTTCTTCAAATCCTTCCCCATATTTTATGTAATATATATATATATATATAATATTCTCATGCTTTGCACGATTTCAGGGTAAAATCACACATTAAATGTGGCGTAAATTCTATAAACATATATAATAATGAATGTTTTGGAGGATTCAAACCTAACCCCCTAACCCATGTGTCCGGTCCGATCAGAGTGATCGGTTGGTTATAGTTGAGTGGCGTACGCTTCCGACGATGGACCATGAATTCATCATGATTCAGCCCTGTGCGCCCATCATTTCAAACCTCTCTTTCCCATTCTCTTCCCCTCCAATTCACTTTTTCCCGACCATGTCCTCCTCACTGTACCAAAAGCCCCACCCTTTCGGCGGGGGCATTGCAGTAATTCCGTGAGGTACCTGATATAATAATTTTTGCATCAGTTATTATTAATAATTAACAGTGGAATAAGAAGTGGAAGGGGATGAAAAAATGATGATGACGTGACAATAAAGGGGTGGGCCCCACTGAAAAGAAGGGAATCGGGGTGAAACTGGAGTTAAGTGAGGTGGGGCCCGCGGGGCTTCTGAAAAATTGAGTTAGGTGGGACCCACGTCTTTGGGTTCTTGGGTCTTTTACACTAATTTGAACGCAGATTTTTGCTGTCTGTGTGGTGCAGAAGACTGTGACATTATCATGTAGTCTAGTCTACACAGTAGTCCGTGATCGTGAGTTCTCCATTCCTATTTCAGCTTCCTCTGAGTGTGGGCCCTCCCTATTCATTTTTAGTACGTATGGATCTTAGATATTTACTACTCCGTCAACCCCTTTTTATAATTGTTTTTGTATTTCTTTTAGTTCAATTATTGAAAATCAACCATCTCATGAAACATTTATTAATTTTTTTTATAGAAAAATTAAAAAAATTATATTTAAAAATTTTATTAATCAAAATAATCTAAATTTGAGTATTTATATGATCTGAACATAAATTTTTTAAAATTATAATATTTTTATAATTTTGTATTTAAAAATATATTATATCTTTGTAGTTAATAAAATTTTTTAATAAAAAATTTTATTAATATTTTATTTTTATATCATCTATCCATTAAAAATATTATTCATAATAATTATTTAGAGTGAACAACTATTTTTTTTTAAATAAGGGTATTTTTAAAAAAAAAATAATATTTTTAGTATATTTATTAAGATGGGAGAAGTATTTGAGAAAATTTCACTTTACAATGCAAACCTTAGTATAATAGTCAAATTATTTGAATATTGTAAAAAATAGTTAAACTATCCTAAAAACTTGTTTATTTTTTTCAGCATATTTGAATGTGAGCCATTTTCTCAAAGGATATTAAGTCTATTCTATTTGATCCGATTAACATTGGCAAACTTGCTATATTTGATAAATTTATATTGATTGATAAATTTATTTATTCCAAACACAAACATCGGATTATATTACTAAAAATAAACATATCAATACCAGATTTAAATTCAAAAGATTTTTTAAACATGATTATATTGTTAATGGTACAGCTAACCCGTATACAACTATTTGGATATTGGTACAAAATGAAAACAAATAAAAATTTTGATTTTATAAATGGAATATATTTCTTGAGTCCGTTTGTAAAAATAATAAAAGTTAATACTATTTAAATAAATTAATTGATTTCCTTATATTATATAATTTTTTTAAAAATTAATAATGTCCTAAAGATTCCTTCTCCTTGTCTACTTATTAGGGTAACTATGGGGCCCTACATTTTCAGTAACTGCCAAGATGACCGAATTTTCTGGCCTTCATACCTCACAAATAGTCATACGTGAGAAAGATTATGTTAGAAAAAAATATATATATCACACCCCCCCCCCCACAACCATTTACAAAAATAAAAATGATATGCATCTGTTTTCTAGTATAAAATTTAATTTATAATATAATTTATCTTATAAATTATACATTAATTAAGAATTAAAAAATAATTAACAATTAGCAAATAACATTTATTACATACCTAAACAAAAATATCCCAATGAACATTATAATTTTCCTCTCATATATTTCAATTTTATATAACGTCTAAAATGAATAACATCAATTTTTTATATGTCATATTATATTTACATATAAATATAATATCATTATATACATAATTTTTTAGAAATAAAACGACATCCCTGATAATTTAAAAATTAATTCTTTTAAAAAATAAAGATTAATAAAGTACATTTTATCTTTTATAATAATTTTTTTATAAATATAATTTAATTTAAACATATGATATTATATTTAAAGAATATAACTGTATACAATTTATGTTAAATTTTATTAGTCATTATATAGACAATTTTTATAGATAAAAAAAATGCATAAAGACATTTAGTAAGAAGGCTGAGCAAATGATTTTTCAGTCGTCTAATTGTGCTTGGAAAGTTTGTGGTAGAGTTATCGGTATTTAAATTGTTTTTTATATCAATAACATCATTAAAAGTGTTAAAAAGGGAACAAAATTACTTGACTATTAACAATATTAAAAGTTATGGGTGATATTATTTGTTTTTTAATACTTTGAAGTAATATTAAATTTAAAATTTTAGATACTCATGATTTTTAGGTAAAAAAATTTTAAAATAAAATTTAACTTAATTTTTTATAAAAAAGTTCCACAAGGAGGAAAAAAACTCGAGAATTAGCAATGTATATTTGTTTATACAACATAAAAATATCAGTGCTGCATGTAAATTTTTGGAGTATATAATCGGCATAAATAATGGTAAGAACTAAAAGAACAATGATGAAAGTGATGAGAAGGATGATGTGAGGTTGATTTGAAAGTCGCCATATATGGCATTGTTCATCGATCCCCTCTTCGTCACGCCTCTCCGATCTGATCCACTGACGATCTCACACGGTGATCACTCTGCCAGAGAGAGAGATGGGGAGGGAGAGAGAGATTCCCAATTATTCCTTTTCATTTTCCCGACTATTCCTTCTTTGTCTGTCACAACCTCCCAAACACTCAGTGCCTTTGTTTTTTTGTTAGGTGAATGTTTGGAGGGTAAGTTTTAAAAAAATTCTTTAGTCTAAATTTTAATTTAAAAAAATTAAAAATAAATAATAATATTTATTTAAAAATAATTTTAGATTAAATAATATTTTAAAAATAAAAATTTATATAAATTACTAAAACTAAAAAAACTATTTAATTATTATTTTATTTTTAATTTTTTATATTCTATCATCTATATTGTATATCATCTCTCCTCTACACTATCTCTTATATCTCTTTTTTTATTCTCTACCATTTCTCTTCTTTCTTTTTCTTCTTCTCTACCATCTCTCCTAATTTTAATCTAATAATAACTATCCATATACTCATTTATTTAGAATCACTTTTTTTATAAACTATTTTTTAAAAAGAATCCAAAAATCTTTTTTTATAAATTATTTTACAAATTTTTATTCAACACACCCTAATTTTTATTCCAATTATTCCTCTACATAACAAGTGCATCACATTTAGAAGCTAGTGGAATAGTATTGTTGAAGTATATAACTAAATTATTATTCATAAATATATAAATAGATAAAGTAGTATCTACGCTAAAGAGGAGTATTTTGCTTAAAAATATGTGATTTAACTATTAATTAACGGTTGGGTTGATGAAATGAAAATTCAAAACAGTAATGAGATCTTCATTATATAATTATTGATATGAATCTTAATAGATATTCAATTACTATAATAAGGATTAGTCTTTTATAACCATTTCAATCTCTACAAAAAAAATGCCTATATTTAACAGTGCCATTATTATTTTTAATAAAATAATCAATATAATATCTCTAATTATTAAAAAATAAATATTTTGCATCAAATCATGATATTTATATATTAATATTAATAATTAGTATGAATTTCATACTTTACACATACTCCATCCACACTATTTATGAATTAGATAAATGCGTAGTATGCTTCTTAAAATTGTTATATTATTATATAGAGATACTTTTGTTTTTTGGTGTATGGCGCTTTTCATGTCCATAGAATGATAGAAATAGAACGCAAACTTATTGCCATGTTCTCTTCAACTTATAATTAATTTCTATTCAAAGCTTTTTCTCTCTCCATTTAAAGTTCAGACTCAAGCTTTGGACCCTTTTGATCATGACTTGGGAGTAATTGTCTCTGATTCTTCTATCTTCAGAAACCAAGAGCGAGAAACTTTGGGAAAGAAAAAGAGAAGAAAAGAAACCGACTATTCTTCTTTAGAAATATGGAGGTCACAGAGGTTTAAGCCTAGAAAGAAAACCCAGAAAAGTTTCTGTTTTTCTCTCTCTCAGGTCAGTTTCTGTTTCAGTTTCGCACTCTCTGCTACAAAAAAGATGGTGTTGTAAGAATCTGAACTTGTAATTCTCTGAAAGTTTTTTCTTTTTTGTGTGTTTGGCTCAGTGATGCTGAGGAAGAGATCCAGCGGGACAGGTTCTACAAGCAAGCAAGCCCTAACAATGATGGATTCCGGTTCTTCTTCTTTGTTACAGTCTCCGTCGGGAAATTACAAAAACACCCCCGATTCGTCGTCGTCTTCTTTCTTCAGCTCGCCGACACTCTTCACGAACCTTACTTCAAAAGGGTTCTTCGAAACTGAAACAATCATGAGCCCAACTTCCATACTCGACTCCAATAAACCCTTCTCCGTCATCTTCAAAAACCCTTTCTGGTCTGAAACAAGCAGCCCCCGAACACCTTCTTCTTCGACTTCTGGCGACCAGCGCCGACGTTATTGGGATAAACTCGATTCTAAACCGGTGGGTCTTGGTCTCGTTGATTCTCTCATTGACGATGATCAAAACCCGAACTTGTCATCCAAACCCGATACCCGAATGGTCGTTTTCGGATCCCAGCTGAAGATCCAGATTCCGTTGGTGGTTTCACCATCGGAATCGATGAAAACACCGGAGAAGAAATCTGGGTTTGGATCTGCGAGCTCGAATTATTCGCCTCGAGTGTTCCCAGGTTGTTGTCTCTCCGCGAGTGAGATCGAGAGCTCCGAGGAGTACACTCGGATTATCTCGCATGGTCCAAACCCGAGAACGACTCATATATTTGATGACTGCGTCATTGAGAGTAGCTGTTTCGATGATGTCGAAATTGGGTTGTCTTCTCCGGCGGCGGCGAAGATGAAGGAGAATGAGTTTGAGTATCCGTCGGAGAGCTTTCTGAGCTCCTGCTTTTACTGTAAGAAGAATCTTGGCCAAGGCAAAGACATCTACATGTACAGGTAATTAATTTTCTTGCTTCTGTAAATTCATTCGTTTCAAATTATGAATTACAGGGAACGAGGTTCTTTGTTTTTTTATAATTAACACTTGAACTTAAATCTAATCAACGTATGATTAATTTAAAGACACCAAAATTCTGAGTGAATGGTAATAGAACTGGTCTTTGAAGTATTATTAATTCAAAAATGGTCTTTGAACTTTGATAACTGTCCCCAAAAATACAGTGAATGATTTATTTATTTTGCGTCAATTACATGAAAATAATTATTTATTTATATTTATTTGTCATATTAAGAATTAAGAATATAATCATAATTGACCTTTTTAATTAAATAATCAATTTGGGATGGGAGATTCTTGTTATGTATAACAAAATATGAAAGAAGTTTAATTTAACACAACTTTTGACAGAAGAAAACCATAAGATTCAATTTAGTCTTACCTTAGAACATGTTAACATGATGCATTGACATGAAATGAAAGGAAAGCAAACTTGTAAATTTTAAATTTTTGGGATCTATTAATATGCAATGAAATTTGGGGAATTTATTTGAATTTTCTTATTTGCAATCTATGAATAATTTTTCCTATATTTTTTCAGTCTTCTTAGATTTACTTTCTCAGGAGAACAACTGTGCAATGAGTATATCACACAAACTATCCCAGAATTAACTAATTCCTCGAGCCAAATTATTCTATAACCAAATTGTTAGTTTATTAATATTCTTTCCTTGCATCCTTAGAAGCATCACAAATTGGATTCTTTATATTCGTGCATGTGGAGAAAAAGTAATATATATATATATATAGAGAGAGAGAGAGTTTAAGATATAGTTAATGAAGAGTAAGATTTTTTTAGGTTAGGTCTGTTGAAATATGCTGGAAGGTACTTATAAATAGGATTGGATGAGTATAAGATAGCATAAAATATCGTATTTATCTTATTTTGACATATCATACACATATGTAAAGACTCTGCGATGTTCATAGATGTGCATGATGTGGTCTTCGGCTCAGGCGAATAGGACCGCCGGACATCTAGTTAGGACATGGTAAAAGGAAGGCAATGAATCTGAATCTGAATCTGAATCTGTGTAATGTGTTTTTCAGGGGTGAGAGGGCATTTTGCAGCAGAGAATGTCGTTACCAAGGGATGCTGATGGAAGAAGAAGGAGGGATGGGAAAATTGGAAACAGAGGAATTTCCCATATCCTAGGTTTCTTTCTTCAAAAACCCTGAAAGATGTTAGATATTATTTTAACATATTAATTGGTTTCTTTTTTATATTTTTAAGGTTTTGAACGATTTTTCTGGGGACATAATGAATGATCAATCCCAGAAAATCGAATCCATCTTTCATGCGAACATCGTTGTAATATCAGGGTGCTCTGTTTTTTTTTTCTTCGGTTTCTTGTGATGAGGATGACGATAATGATCAAGAAGAAGAAGGGGTTTGGGAAGGCTAAGGTAAGGAAGGATGTAATGAAGAAAGTGTTGAAGGAGAAACAGTGATTTTTGTCGGGAAAAGGAAGAAGAAGAAGAAGAAAAGTTAAATTGTGTTGTTGGATTGAATTGGTGTTGGGTTTTGGTCCACAGTTTTTAGCTTTTTCTTATTCAAAGTAGGTTGTGAAAACGATGTATGACTAAAAAAATAAAAAAATATTTAAGATTATCTTTGTTTTTTTATTTATTATTGTTGTTAACAAGTATTCCCCATAGATCAATCATTCGCACTCACTCTGTTTTGTGTATTCATACAAAACCAGCATAAGATTCGAGCGTTGCACAAAGTTCAAGAGATGAGAATTTGGGAAGTTAGATTAGAATTAGATTCCACTAATTTGAATTACGTTGGCTCCTGATAATGTGGGGTATAACTCCTCTCGGTACACTATTTTTTCCCCCATGCACACAGTAAGATTATTGGCTGTATTAGAACTTGGACCAAACCGGTTGGTTCTACTGGTGATTTGATCACTTGGTCAGTCCGATCAATCACTTCAATTGGGAAATAAATGATTCGGGTTCATTGTAGATGACCCTGGATTGATCTAGCTTAATATGGTCAATCTGCTAGGCTGGGGTGAGGGTTGATTTGGTTAGATTTCACATTTCCCCCCCCCCCCCTCCCCCCCTTTTCTGTGCTAGAAATAACACCATTTTAAGTTAAAAGAAAAGCGTAGACAAAAAAAAAAGTTGAAAAAAAGCAATGTATCAGTTTTATGTTTTAGTAACCTTGTTTTATTAAATTATGTGATTTATATATAAATATTCTATTTATTTGTTTTGTAGATTAATACATTTTTATTTTGATTTTATTTTTTCATGATTATATATAACCCCTAAACTACTTTGATTTTGTTAGGGATTGATTAGTAGATAAATAACATTTGAATGAACAATGTGGATAACTTGTTACTTGTTAGTGATTATCTGTGGTTTTCTGTAGATAAAAAGTTTTGTTGGGAGAGTCAAAACATATTTTAATGATATCTATATTTTGAGATGATTAGTCTTCAAGCTATAGGTTAGGGATACCGCCTAATTTCTAAAAAATATACAAAATATTTAACAAGTACTGCCTCTTGTTCTAACTATAAGATCCAGTTGATTTTTTAGATTAATCTATAAAGCTAAATAATCAGTTAATTATAATTAATATAAGAGTTAATTGATTAATTTAGGTAAATTGAAAAATATATAATATAAATTTATCTTGAAGAATTGTATTTGATCATGATTAACTAATTTATTTAATTTTTTAAATCTATTTAAAAAAATTAGTTGACTCTTATAATTATGATCAGGGAACAACAAATATGAATTAGTATATTATTCGGATGGTTCTTCTTTCTTTTTTAAAATAACTGAATTAAAATGAAGTGTGGGACTCGTCTCAATTTCTCTTCAACTCTTCTCTTCACATATAAAGAGAAAATGAGGAGATAGTTCATTTTTATCCACTTTTTATTTTTTATTTTTTCCCTTGGTAAATTACAATTTTTTGGCAAAAAATATTTGATTTTAAAAACATGGATATCTATTTTTATCAAATAATTTGATTTTAAATTGTTTGATGATGATAATGTTGATATGATTTTCCCATTATGATATTTAATTTATTTTAAACATGATATATTTGTATATAAGTGTAAAGGTATTTTAGTCATTAAGATATTTACATATTTTCTCTCATATATCCAAACAAAATGGGTGATAACATTTTTCCAATTTTCTTTTTGCTCCTATTTTTCTCTCCTAATTTTTCTTTCAATCCAAATAAAGTATAAGTGATTTTATATTGAATGAAGTAAGTGTGTGTGAGAAATTTTTCTCATATTTTATGTGAACAAGTGCTTTTGGAGTTTTCAAACAAGCACACATATCTCTATATTGTGTTTAGAACTTACTTATTTGGATTAGTTGGTGAGGAAGGAAGCAATTGTAATATCCTCTTATTTATTTTGGAAAAGAAGATGAGAAAAAAATAAAATGTATTATTCATCAGTTCTTAATATATAATATATTTAACTAATTTGATTAGATTAAAGAAATTAGTTAAATTAATTAATATAACATACTTTTTTTAAAATATCATAAATATCTTTTATAATTCTCTCCCCCATTCTCTTACTTGATTATTATTAAAGAAATATTAATAGGGATAATTTAAAAAAAATAATAAATATAATGAATATATATTATATTTATGATTAACATTAATTCCTTAATTATGTCATATATTAATAATTAAAATAATATTATATTCTCATTTTAAAAAAAAATGGTTATGTCATGGCCATGAATCTCTTGTTTTAAATTAGTAAAAAGTTAACTCAACTTAATTAAGAATTCAATTCCCACTTTCAATTTGAAGTTTTTGTTAATAGATAATATACAAGTATATCTGATTTCTCTTCCATGAGGAGAAGTAAAATGTGGCTCTTATTTTCAATTTCACTTCTTAATGTTTTTTCCTTTTAAAATATACTCCTTCAATTTTTAATATGGGATTTAATTGAAAAATTAATTTTAATTTTAAATATAATATCTCATTTATATTTTTATTAATATTTTTTTAAATTAACCCTGTTAATACCCTTTAAAAAAGTCAAATAAAAGAGAGAGATGAAATTAAAGAAGATAAATAAAGTGTTTTTAAAAAATTGTAATATTAATTAATTTTTTTAATATAATTAAATTAATTAAATATATTTTATATTAATAATAGGAGGAGGAGGAGGATTTTATTGCAGCAAACTTTTTTATCATTAATATACGTGTGGGTATCAACAAGATTTTGGAAAGGAAAGTTTGATAAAAGAGTTTTTTCCCAGTAGAAAAAGGAAAATGATTACAAATGATGTGTCAAGTTGGGCCAAAAGCTGCGAAAATGGACGACTATTTTTTCTTGTAATGTGTGCAAATGGATCTGCAGGTGTCCTATGTTAAAGGCGGCCTCCAGGGGTCCATCCTTCAATTACCTGGCCCAACCTTCTTTTTTTTTTTTTAATAAATTTTTTATCTTTATTATCATCATCATCATTATCTTTATCTACAAGTTTAAGTTTATTGGAATTAGTTAATTTCTAATAATATAATAAATTAATATTTAAATTTTTATTAAAAAATATATTTATATTTAGTATTTTAAATAAGATTATTTTTAATAAAATGATACTTATACTTGAAATAAAATATTATTAATATCTTCATTTACATAAACACAAAATCTATAAAAGTATACTATTAATAACACATCAACAGTAGATATTGAAAAAGGATTAATCTTTTACAATGAATCAATATTTGAATTATAAAAAAAATTATATTTAATATTTAATAGACTAAAAAATTAGAGAACATAAATTTAAACTCTTAAAAATATATTTGTTGATAGAAATATCTATTAAACTCTAAATCTAAAATAAAAAATTATTATTATTTTTTAAATATTCAATAATATTTTAAATATAATTCTTTCTATTTATTTATAGAATACCTATCCTTTGTAAAAAAAAAAAAATGATAACGCAACTCACAACACACATGGCTCGCAAGCAACAAGCAAATATACGTAGTTATCATAATAACATGCTAAAATTGTGATATATGTCCTGTATAAAGTGAATTGAGTTATGCTAACAAAAAAAAAATAGTTTAATTAATAAAAAATTAATTTATAATTTATAAAATAATGAGTTTAAATTTTATAGTGAATAAGGATTTTATTATTAGGGATTTATAAATACTTTTTAATCTTAATTAAGCTTAGAGGTATACGGCATCACCGTGACCTCCTAGAACTAATCTCACGTAAACTTTCTAATACCAAAAATAAACTCAATTAGTTCATGCATTTAGACATAGCATGTCTGTGTGTATCATACAAAATATTAAGCATCTTTCACCCTTTGCATCCAAACATAGCAGTCTGTCTCCATGGAACTAATATTTGATGAGACAAGCAGGAAGATGAAGCAAAGCCAAATGTAGGATTAAGCATGGAGAGATATGGCGGCTTGTGGTTTGTGAGTGATGAAGCTGGTGGACAACACAGTCAGAAGCACATGGTGGGTCTCCCTTTGCCCTCTGCCCTGTCCTTCTCCGATCCATCTTTTTCATGCTTTTTAGAATCCACAGTGGTCTCAGCTCTAAGGCGCAACGCATTCACTCCGGGCAAGCGACTTCTCTTCTCCCTCAATTATTCACTCCCTCCATTAATCTTCCATTTCGATAACGACTGTACCATAACACTACACGCAACAATTTCATCAATTACCACGTGCCCTGTTCTATTCTGTTCTGTTCTGCTCATTAATTTGAATGATTCTTCGTTCTAGGGTCTTCTTCTTCTTCTTCTTCTGGTTTTTAAACCCCAGAAAATCCCAATTCCTGGGCTAAAACACCGATCTCTGTTGTATTGAACTCCTTAAGATGATGTATTTTTGCTTTCTAGGATTCGATTTGTCATTTTTTGTCAGTAATAAATAGTATAGTTGAAGCTCGACTCTATTATTGTAGTTAGGTGTAATCTGTGATAGGGAAAGTTGGGTTGCCATCAAATTTTTTGCCTATAGGCTGTAGCCCCACTTGGAATTCCTAGTGGAATAAACAATTACTACTGCTATATGAATTGTCAGTTTTTGAGACCTGATATGTGCAAAGATAGATGAATCACAGCTGGGGCTTGCCAAATGTTGATATAGCATTGTCAGCACATATGGTTAAATTGTTTCTTGGCTACACTAATTATTTAGGAAATAGCTAGGCATTGTATTCCCTACGTCTTTAACACTACCTCTCTTACTAGTCTTGTAGTATTTATGTTAGTGAAGGCACTTTTCAAATGTGTAACATCATAGTCTGATATGAACTCTTCTGTACTTCATATCTCCTCCACCTTAATTGTTATGGATACTGCTGCATTCAATGGAACTCAGTTTAAAGTTTGATAGCTCATACTTGCTTGCATTTATGTCTCTTATGGTACTTCTTCATCCCTATATATGATTAAACAACTTGTAGGTTGTTTCATGCAGATTTTAATATGGCCTTTAGTTGCTGCTGCTGCTATTGGCTTATTGCTTTTATTTTATTTGCTTTTTAGGGCACTTTAGGTGCAACTTGATTCTGTATTACTACCACTTGAGACTCTTTGCTTATTGCTGTTTGAAGTTAAACATCAAAGAAGCTTTTGCATAAGAGGGAATGGAGTTGCAATAGCTGTTTTGTCTCTAAATGATTAAAAGCTGATATGATATCAAAAGCTCACGTATGGTACAATAAAATAGTAGCAGGTATGAGAAATAGTGGCCCACTTAATATAAAGTTAGGCAAATGTTCGGACTTCAAAGTTTCATAACCAATAGAAGATTCTGGTTATCTGTGACTACTGTGATTTCCCATAAGTTACTAGGAACATAATGCCCCCACATTGTAAAATATATTAAGGATCCACAGTTACAGAACCGATAATATCTAAAAGGTCTTTTGGTCATATTCCGAATTCCCGGAAACTATTGTGCTTCAAGAAATCTTTAACTTTTGTTAGTGGAAAGGTGATGGCCATCTATATTTTTAGGGTTTTGTTATATCAAGATCAAACTTGTCCTATAAATTACTTTTTTTTGGGGGGGGGGGGGGGAGAGGATATGTATAAATTACATGTTCCTTTATATAAAGTTACACTTTATCTTTTAAATTTGAAAGTTTTACCGCATTATTTTTCTTATAATAAAAAATGTTATAATTTTACTTATTTGGAATAGAAGTATTTATATTTATTATTTAATAATACAAAAATTATTATATATATTTAGTTAATTTATGATATTCATTTTTTTTTACATTTAGAAGAAATTAGATTTATAGTTTTCAAAATGAAATAAGTAATTTGATATCAAATTATTTTGACACGAAATATTGATATTAACGTTAAAGAATAATGTTCTTTAATTAGCTATTTATATAATAAAAAAAATTAATATGACCTTTAAAGTAGTGTTATTCTTCTTTTAGTTTTAAAATATATTTTTCTTTAATAAAGGAGATGCTCTAATTTTAGATATTTCTAAATAAGGAAGAGGACACATTACTCTATTTTTTTTAAATTAAAAAAACAATACTTTCTAGCAAAGTCTGAGTTATTAAATTTGATTTTGGTCTTTTATGGATGGATCACATTTGTAGTGTAGGGTATTTTCGTCATTATGTTTTGAAACTTCCGAAATTTATCCAAACTTTGAACCCTAAACCCTTTAGTAAATGGTTATTTTTTTTAACGCATATGGTGGCATGGCATTATTAAATTCTATCATATCCACTAACAAAGTTTTTCTTTCCAACAACTTATTTGCGAAAATTAATATTTAATAATTCACTTAACAAATAGAATAATTTGGATGAATTATGAACATCTGAAATAAAAACAAAAATAGTCTAGCAGACAATTTCAATTTGAGAGTTGACATAACATTGAACCCACAAAGTTTTAGATGCTTGAAACCACATGTCAAACCTAACATGCATGCACAGGTCCAATTTGATAATTGGTGGTGGTAAGTGCCTTTATGCCTTTTAAAAGACAATAAGAATGCTAATAATGATGGAGAACGAGGTTTAAAGCAATTGTAATAATAATAAGTCTTATTTTATTAAATAAGGTTGGTTACATGGATTGTACAACACTATTGTACTCTATCAAAAACTAAATCCTTAGATAGGTTATTGATTAGGAAATCCCGCTCAATGATCTCGTTGAGCATTTTTTTTGACTTGCTTCTACTCTTTTTAAAGCAATTTCAGTGATGATTTATTTGAAGTTTTGTTCTCATTACCTTTCTGTATTGAATCTTATCCATTCATGGCTTTCTAATTAGAGTGTGTTAAGATAGTGATTATGAGTTCTTAATTATTTAAGCCTGAAATAGCTATTGCTAAATGATTAATAAAGAAGAGTGGTTAGGTTGGAAGAGAAGAAAGAGTCCACAATTTGGAGGGTAAGTGCAAGAGAATGCATGTGGTTTGCCATGCGAAGATCATTAAGTTTTTGAATAGGAGCAACCTCCCAACTTTTCCTTTGAAACATACTTTTAAACAAGCCAAAAAAATATCTAAGATATCTTTCAACAGTGGATTAAGCATATCTAAGAAAAATTTATGCAGACAACAGTCAGATTAACATTAACTTAGCTAGACTTTTGAGGGTCTATGCGGAAGGAAAATGTGAAAGTGAACATTTAAGGATTTAGATTTCTTTTGTTATTAGAAGAGATTTTAATTTCATCTCTACAATAGAACGATTCATTGTCTTTCTAGAGTTTAGTCAGATTCTTTGAACTTTTCTCTCTTCTCGCCTAAGGGGTAAGTTTCATTATTGTTTCAGAATACAGACAACAAACAAAAGGATTAATTCTCTTGCTGATAACCTTCACAAAGCGACACAAACTACATTTGAGCTTCTTCGAAGAAGAAAAATGGAGCTCCCCCCCCCCCCCCCCCCAAAACTTTAAATAAAGGAACTTGTGCAGTTATAACTTCAAAGAGCATTACTGTATACAAAACAAGCATTAAACTTAAAACCTACCCAGTTACACATTCTCCATGCTAATCTGGATGGTTGGACTAAATGCTTTTGTTATTAACTTTGGTAAAAAGAATTATCTGTTTTTGTTTGGTCGTAATCTCAATTCTCTTCCCAAACGATTATAAGGTTCACTGCCTTTCGTTTACTGAGTGCAAAGATTATATTCCAAAGACCTCTTATATGTTAATAAAAATATAGTATATTCTCTTATAAAATGAGCTAATATCTCCAGATGGATAAAAGCCTTTATACATGCAAAAGCTGCAGTACACTGATGTCCAAATACCATATATCCATTTGCACAGTAGCAGCAATGTTATCTTCCCGTTCATAACTTCATATCATGAATTTTTCTGGTACTAAAAGATAATGATAATCTTGAGTAGCCCGTGACCCCCAGACATAATTAGGAAAACACCCTTTGTGGCCATTGTAATTGCTGGGCACCGACCTCACAAGACAAGCTTTGTGCGTAATTAAATATGGCAAATAGATCTTATTCTTCAACTTCTGTAAACACCACAATATTGGCCACGATAGCTTGTCTGTGGACCTAAAGAAATATACACTGACGCAGTCGTATTTCTGGGCATGTCAAATGCAAGCTTCTCCTACTTGATGTGCCAGAACACAGAAAACTCAACTTCCCTAGCACAATATCTAGGTTCCATAAGCGATTTTGGTATCTTATATCATTTTCTTCTTTTCTACTTCAATTCTAAACCTTATCAGCCAGGGCAGGCCACGTGATATGTATACAAACAAAATTTACATGTCCGTGTGTGTGTGTGTGTGAGAGAGAGAGAGAGAGTATATTTTATTATCAAATGCGATAGGTGTTTATAAAGAAGATAAACTGACATTACTTTATAAATTATACCTTGAGAATTTTTAATTATTACATTTTAGTTTCTAAAATGATCTTGTAAATAAATTATTTCATTAAGATAGAACTTTAACTATTTCATAGAATGAGGTTTCTAATTTCTCATTCCATCTTCGTTTGCAAATTTTCATCATATTGAGACCGTATGTGTCCTGTTCCTGCTGACCTGCTTTGTTGCCAATTGTTGACATAGCGTCGTGTCAATATCTCATATTCTGATATGCCACGAGCCAAAAATAAATGTTAATGTATATATGGTTTGTAGCTGTGATAGAACATATATCAATACCAGTTTCATAGTTAGCCATAGCTTCAAGGTTTGTCTTAATTTCATTGGTCCCAACTCTCTTTAATTGATCAAATTCTTAGGTTAATGTTAGAGTTGGAGCCAAACTCAAATTAGGTAAAATTTGACAGATTACTGTTTTTAAGCCTTATTTGATGCGTGGGTGGTTTGTTTTTGAAAATTAAAGTGTGGTTGGTGACCAATAATTATTATATTGGTCCTAATAATGTTACCTTCTTTTAAGAATTGAGAAGTCAATAACCCATTCAATTATGATTTTTCCTATGTGATGAACCCAGCTACTTTTATTTATTTATTCAACAGACCACTCATCTCTGCTGGGGAGCGCCCCCCCCCCCCCTTGCATTCCCTATATAAATATATCATCTTGATTCTAATGTAAAGTAGGTTTACATTAAACTTCCAAGTCTGAATGGAAGTTCCAATGATTTATAACATAGCATTTATGGTATGAGAAATAATTTAAAAAATTAGCTGATAAGAGCAAGTAAGAGGTGTTTTCAGCTACCATATTGGCCAAACTCCAAAATCTATACATGGATGTTTCAAACTTCTAACATCACTGGAAGTTTGTTATAAAAGGATATATGGTGCCTCCAAATTTGATTGCTATTAATTTTTATATTTTGATTTTTATAATCTGTATTTGGTAAATGGAATTAACATAATGATTTCTTGGTTTGCATTTAATGTTTAGTTTCTTGTATGCATGTGCACTTTCCTCCAGGGCTCCAACATGCACCTACCCTGCCTTTGACCCTTTCATTCCTATTGTGGTAAAACAGTTCAGGGGTTGAGCTGATGTGGCAATGGGCTGGCCAATTGGGATCTTCCACCGGTCCAAAGTGAAGAAGTGGAGATATGGGCATGTGACGTTGGGTCAATATGATTAGATAAAACGTCTGTAGGCTAAAGCAACATTGCAGAAAGAAAGGAAAGCTGCTTTAGACCACCACGTATGCAGAGACTAAAGTCCAGGAAAAATCCAAAGTTAAGTGTATCATCCTCTAATAATTAGTGATTCCTTTTCAATGATGCTAAAGCATGGTCAGCCTGATGTCACCCAAAAAAGAAGATCACACTGCAAAGAAAATAGATTTTACTTTTGATATGGTTATATTTGAGTAATATTACTTCTAATTGGGAATAATTCTTCTAAACATATTTTTTATATTAACATATATTTAAATTTGATATTTCGTATTTAAATAGTTAAAATCCCTTTAACTAGGACCAATATTTATTGGTAGAAAATAGGTTCTCTATAATCAAGTATTTGGACATCTTCATGAAAAAAAAAAGAATTTGTCAAGTTAAAAAGACAGTGGCATAAGAAAATTAGAATATATAGAAAATTTGTTTCTTTCTTAAAAATTGACTTGTTCCTCAAATTTGATCATCTTTAACTGAAGAGTAACACATAGAATGAGATGAATATATGATTAACTTATGCCATATATATAACGCCCAATTTCTTTGTCTTGTTCTCTGTCGCATATTCGATTTATTTACTTGAACTCGTCTATCTTTTATTCAATTATATGTTTTGTTTTTCTTCTTGTTTTTTAATGAAGTTATTTAATTATATGTTATGATGTTAATTCTTGAATGCAAGAATTCATATTGCAATAAGAAAAGGAGAAAGTATGTGACCCCTATCAACTTACTTTCTCAATCACTGAGAAAGAAGACTCTTTTTTCTGTTTCCTTTGATAACTAAATTTAAAATAACTCAATTATGGATCACATTCTACTTTAACAACTTTAAGCTCGATATTTTTAAAAGGGTTAAAATGCAAATTTGCTCTTAAAGTTTCTAATTAGGAGCGCTGTATTTTTAGAATTTTTTTTAGAGCAATGTTGTCTTAGAATTTTTTAAATCATAACAATATTATCCTACCTATTAACTAAAGTTAAATTTGACCGTTAATTAACTAATATACTGATATGATATGCAACATGTCATATATGTCATCTTTTATTTTAGGTTTAGGTGCAAATTTGCTTAGGAAGTTTTCACTTAGGAGTACTATGTATTCAGAAATTTTTTTTTGTTCAATGTCACCTTGACTATTATGCAAATTCAGTTTGACTAAATATGTTAAACTGGTCAATACATATGTAATTCATTTCATTTTTTTAAATAAAAAAATTAAAAAAAATGCATCCCTCTAAGCACTATTATTATAGTATCACTTTTATCACACTATACTCTGACAACTTCTAAAAAAATAATATATAATAGTTTCATTTGTTATCTTCTTATACATATAAGTTAATATATGCAATTAGTTATTCTCAAAATCTACCCCTTCATTCACATCTTTCAAGAATTATAGTGAGTCTCCCTTGTATGCTTTATCTTTTATATTTTTTTTGCTCTACTTTGTGCTCGGAAAATGTACCAAAATAAGGTATTGTTCTTCTCAGAGTGATATTCTCTGTTAATGGCAAATCTTGAAGGAATGCATTTTTATAATTTTTCCTTATTTATACATTTGACTTTAAAAAAAATAAGATGGATAGCATGTGAATTGATCATTTTAGTATACGTGGATAAACTAACAATCAAATTGAACTTAGATAATGACTAGGCAACATTGTATTAAAAAAAATTTCCAGATACCTAATACTCATGAGTGAAAACTTCTAGGATAAATTTGCACAATAATCCAAAATAAAACGATGATATAGATGCCACGTGGCATACTACATCAGCATATTGGTCAACTGACAATTAAACACAACTTTGATTAACTATTAGAGTGACATTATTACGATTTGAAGACTTCCAAGGCAATAGTGCTCCTAAAAAAATTATAGATATCCAGAGCTCCTGAGTAGAAATTTTTAGGATAAATTTGTATCTTAACTCTTTTCTAAAAAGTACTTTAAAAATAAGATTTTAAACATATGAGATCAGTGTGGAGAAATAGCCCTTAAAATCTTCAAAATAAGAGATTTAATCTGATAAAGTTTGAGAAAAATCAAGACACTAATAACCATTATTTTTCCCCAATTGACAGTAATAACAAAGGAATATAGAACAACAATAAGTTTAAGTTTTATCTCAATAGATAATGTTAGCTACATGATCATTATACTTCATTCATAATTAAATATTTAGATAAATTATTAATCAAAATATTATATTTAATAATTTTATTGAACGTTCTTTTCAGTATTCTCCTTCTCATTTTTAGATGACTATAATGTATAATTTACCATTCTTACAAGCGCTTCCAACAACTTTTTCTATACTATTCTGAACCATCTTAAATATTTTATTACCATTTTTTTCAATAGACACCAAAGGAATATATATATACCCACAAAACAAGTTCAAATGTGAAGTGGGGTTGAGTTGTTTCCAGAGTTTATGTTGATTAGATTCATGCATTTTTGGCTATATATGTTAATTTGATTGGTCAAGACAAACAGGCAAAGCTGCATTGAATGAGTTTTTCATAGTGTAAATTATTGTTTGGTTGTCTGAAATATGTTAACTCTTTCAGTATGATATTTCATTTTCAGTTATTATTTATATAATTTTCATTTTTTTAATTCTTCTATATAAGTTTTTTGTCAAACGACGTATTTATCTCTAACTTCTTAAGTAATGAGCACGTGTATATATTTTCTTGAATGTAAGATCTAAACAGATGAGGATTAATAAATGAAACATAACATTATTGAGAGATTGAAAGGGAACGATCAAATTTAGTTAGCGCAAAGAAGAAGAAAAAAAGAAAAGAGTTTGTTTGATGTGTCAAGAACTTAATCCACTAAGTTGCATTATTGCAACTTGCAAGACAGTAGAAAATTCTGCATTGTATAGTCAAGTTGTCAATTTATTGTTGTGTCACCTTCATTTATATATATATATATATATATTCACTCAATAAAACGCTTATATATGGTGACTGTCAATCAGGGAAGGACTTTTTCCTTAAATTATCATTTTTTTTCTTTATAAAGATGATATTTTGATATCAAATGTGGGATCATTTTGCTGTTTGTTGAATCAAGTACCACTTTTATTTGTTTATTTTACAAACCATTCACTTTCCAACATTACATTAGATTCACACTGATTTGGATTAAAACTCTCGGGTTTTAAATAGAAAATGGTTCTTTCAAGGGCGTCTTTCGTAAATAAATATTAATTTAGCTGGTAAGAAGTTTTTTTTGGTATAAAAATGTTTAGAATGAGGTTGGGCTCACCCACGATTCAAGAATATGGCTAAGTCTTTTTTCCTCTTAGGTAATACTAATGTCGGGTAAGGCGAGCCGTCTATTACCCTCAGATATAAATTTAAGCACCCAGGAACTATGATAACTCTCCAAGTGCATAGGAGTTGGTAAGAAGTTGACTCATAACCAAGAAGTTATACGTTCAAATTCTACTATCGAGTAGGACTTTATTAATGAGCCATATATAAATATCTCTGTAAATACTTTTTAAACCTGAAGGCATATCCTGATCTTAATGAGCCTTTAAGACCCAACTTGTTTAAATTTTTTCATTTAATTTCATTTATATGAACTTAATCTCTCAAA
Source organism: Leucaena leucocephala (assembly GCA_037074615.1). Lineage (NCBI taxonomy): Eukaryota > Viridiplantae > Streptophyta > Magnoliopsida > Fabales > Fabaceae > Leucaena > Leucaena leucocephala. The sequence continues at coordinate 7,640,179 of CM073533.1, read as the reverse complement.
TTCGAGACTTTTGTGCTTGAGTGACATTTTTCTAGTGATTTAATGGACTTTTATTTATCAATGAATTATGATGTTAAAGCACAAAGTTTAAAATTTTATGTGGTCTAACCAGTATTGGTTTAAGTTAATTACTTTATGTCAAAATCATTAAAAAAATCAAATGTAATATTTAACTATTATCTTCTTTAAAAAATTATCAAGATAAAAAGTTCAATTAAAATAAAAGGATCAACGGCTGAAGCTATAAAAAAATTTAAACAGATCATATTTTTTATCAAACACTTCAATCAAGAATATTAAAAAAAAAACTAAATATTGTTCTCTAATTGGAATTAAGAATTTTATAGTTCTGATGCTGATTGTATCAAGCAAAGCTAATGCACATGAACTAACTATAGGGATATTATGACAAAAGTGCTTAGTCAACACTCAACATTCATGGAATTAAGATAATAAAACAAACAAACCAAATCTACCTTCCCCATGTGCTTAGAGTTTCTTTCATTTTCATCCATTTTATTATATTTCATCCTGTTCTAAATATCAGAACGAATTAGAGGGTTTATTTTGACTAAAAATATAAGACACTAATTCAACTTATCTTCTAAATTTATTTTTTTAAATTATTCCTATTGATTACACATATCAAACATATTTTTATCAATAAATAATTATAATACAAATAATTAAATATATTATTTGTAAAATAATAAATTTTTTAATCTCTATAAACTAATTATTTAATTCATACATTAAGGATTGGATAGAATATTATATTATATATTGTAATTATTTTTGAAAATTTCCTTGTTTAATAAGGGAGAGGGAAAATGAATGAAGGAACAAGGTCTTAGTCGAGTCAAGAGGAGATTAATAATAGTCACTACAATTTGACAAAAATGGTAATAGAATATATATATATATATATATATATATATATATATATATATAATTTTAACTTAATTTTAGATGGTATCAATTTTGCTTACAATGAAATGAGAGTTCACATTAATTTGACGATAATAAAATTGATAACTCTCTTTTAATATATTGAAAGTACTGTGTTATAATTATTTTCATATTTACAGGGTCGTTCTTAATTAACTTGAAATCTTGTAAAAAAAAGAAAAGAAAACTTGAAAACACATCCCATAACAAACAAAAAGGGACCTCTACATCTTGGAAGATACTCCTACAATCCTTTGTTGTAACATCACATCTAATTGGTACTGATAAATTCTTGTAAAAAAATTTATATAAATTGAATTAAACATATATACGAGAATACCTTGTGATTTTTAATGTTTAATGATTTGTATTCATGGTTCAAACTTTAAGGGATAAGTTATTAAGCATGGCCTAAAAAATAATTATATATTTTCACAGTAGATAATATGTACGGAATAGAAAAAAAAATAATTATAAAAAAGAATAGGAAATATCGTAATCAATAAAAATATTTTAAATATAGATTATGGGGCCAAAGATGAGGGCCCTCCGACCACCTTTGTCTTATTTTCCACTGCCTCATGTCCCTAAGAACATGGAGGAAATTATGGGACTCTTCCCTACTTATCTCACTCTCTCTCTTTGTAATTTGACTCTCATTAAATGATTAAAAATATAAATTTAAAAATACTTTTATCCGAAAAATTAAATCATTTTACTCATTTAATCTAATTTAACCCCTTTTAAAAATTATGGAAAATCATATGAGGTGTTTTAAATATGTATAAAAATGACTATTGGATGCAAGTGAGAATGATAGATGAAATGGTATAAAATATTTTTTTAAAAAGTACAAAATAACTAAAAATAATATTTAATAAAATTATTGAGTAGCTCTTTTTTTTTAATAAAAGATTTATTTAAAAATCTAAGTGTTGATATAACATAATAATATAGTTAAGTATATTTAGTGGAGTAAAAGTTATTGTTGTTGTAATTTAATTTGACCGTTTTTATTTTCATATAACTAATAAAATCTTTATACTCATAACAATTTGATTTCTTATAATGTATATGGATTGATAAAAATATTAAAAATAAAAAAAGTATAAAAGTTCCTAGCAGTTTTTTTAACTAGGGACAACTACATATATCTTACACACACACACACAAAATCACACATCCATGCACATGCTAAGGTGAGAATAATTGTCCAAAATTTTCATGCGTAATCAGTAAAAATATTTTAAAAAATTTATGAATTTAAAAAATAATAAATTAAAATATTATATGTATTATTAAAATAAATTTTATAACTAATTTTTATATTTAGAAATGAAGTATCATTTATAATATAAAGTCTGACTGAACAATTCTCAATACTTTTACAGCCATATTAAATGTGAAGGCATATTCTCAGTCTCGCATGATTATATTGAAAGAAGTTGAAAGAATCCTTAGCAATGTTATTTTTAATATAAATATATAATATTAGCCAAACTCAACTATCCATAAAAACCAACCCCATCCAACAAAATCAAACCCTTCCTTCCTACTTCTTCAAAGCACCAAACAAAACCCACCATTTCCAAAAGGTTCCCAAAAACAAAAATAAAGCTAATCTATCATTGCCCTTCAAAAGAGAATCCATGTTTTAGTCTCACAAACTTCAATTTTCTCACCATCCTCTTCTTTCTTCTTCTTCTTCATCACATTTCTGTGAAGTAGAGCAAGATCATGGAGATTGAATCAGCCAAGTGTGAGTGTTGTGGCTTGAAAGAGGATTGTACCCAAGATTACATCTCCCAAGTTAAGGCCAAATTTGATGACAAATGGCTCTGTGGTCTCTGCTCTGAAGCTGTGAGAGATGAAGTAAACCGAGCAAAAAAGCCCTTCTCGGCCATGGATGAAGCTGTCAAAGCACACATGTCCTTCTGTCGCAAGTTCAAATCCAACCCCGCCGTTCGAGTTGCTGACGGCATGAAGCAGATGCTCCGACGAAGATCCGGCGACTTCGCTTCCACTTCCCCTTCTTCATCATCCAACAAGTATGCCAGGTCATCCAATGCTTCCCCAGTTGCTGGTTCATCATCCACCTTCACATTCTACTAAACGTGTAAACCATCAAGAACAACCGATACTTTCAGAATCATATTACATATTTAAGCATTATATGTCTTAATATGTTGCTTATGTAGTATCATGTGTTCATGTCAGTATCGGTGTTTCTTAGGTCCTAATGTAAAAAAGAGCAGAGAGAGAGAGAGAGAGAAGAGGCAGAAGAAGCAGAAGAAGGAGATGGTAGAAACAGAGCATAGAGGACTCTGGTTTCTATGTTGAGGAATGGAAATCGAATAAAAATTTGATGGGTAGACTTTTTTCTGTACAGGGATTGCTATTTCAAATGAAAGCTCTCTTCTCTTCCGCTTCTTTTGATTTTCTTTTCAAACTGGTCTTTGATCTGGAATCTTCTCTAATCTCTCTCTGTTTTCAAGAAAAAGAAAGATGATAACATCTTTCTTCTTATCCCCGAAAACAGAACCATTCTTCTCTCAAGTTTTTTTTTTTGGGCCAGCTCTTCTGAATCCTTTAAGAACTTTTCAAATCATAAATCTGCATAAAACGTTACAGATTTTAACGCCTCTGAGCTATCTTATCTTATACAAACATTCTGGAGGCATAACTCTTGCATCCATTTTCTGAACCAAAAAATTGGTCCTCTATATTTCAATTTGTTACTTTAATTTTATAAAATATCTTTTTAAACCTCTAATTTTAATAGTATTAGTCTCAAAGGATGATCTTTTATGTCAATTAATATTATTTTTTAAAAATAAATTTAATATATCAGTAGTATTTAAGAATATTATGTTAATATTTAAAATTTTAATATCAAGAGTTAGAGTTAAAGAGACACTTTATAAGTTAATTTACCAAAATAAAATCTAGGATGTTAAAGAAATGGAGATGCAACTTTGCCAATTTTTTAAGTTGACGTGTGATGCAAGGAGTGGTATTTGATGAAATCCACCGTAAGAAAATAATTATTAGGTCTTAGAATAATTAATTACGGCTATTGAATGATATTATATATTGATTATACAATATTTTTATAAAAAAATATATATGTGTCTATTTTAATTGCAAATAACTTTTGTTGTGTAACAAAATTTAAATTCATATTCTTATAAGATAAGATTGATTTTTAATATTTGTATGATTATTTTTGTTTAGTTAAAAATTGAAATTATTTTTAAGGAAATGAATTACTGAAAATTAGTATCCAATTAATAAAAAATATAAAATTGAGAAGGAAGATAATTAGAACTAAGTCAAAGATGCTATGTGTTAGATGAAATTTTCTATCCTCAATATGAATCATATACTAATTTTTAAGGAATAAACAATTAAATAAAAATGTATTGAAAGGATATTAATATTATTACCATGATTTTTTTTATAAAAAAAAAAAAGAGGACACGGATTTAATTATAGACTACCTTAATTTCAACTTTTCTTAAAAGGCAAACTTTTAATAAAATAGCCAGAAAAGTTGAATTGAGCACCACGACTCCATAATTGAGCACCTCATTCATGAAATATTTCAGAATCTGAATTATATATTAATTAATAAATAAACAAAAAATGTCTACTCCCATTATGGGTATAGTTTATGCCATAACATTCAATTTCTAAAAGCAAAAATGTGAATTTTATCACTGAGCTATATGGATTATGACTTCATCACAACTTGGCTAAAACAATTATATTTTTCAATTTTTATTCTTTTTTAATTATTATGTTGTTTGTGTGGCTTATCATAGTTTTGTTGACATGAGCAATTAATATTTATCCAAATTAAAAAATCCAAAACAAGAAATTTCAAGTGGGGCATCCCATAAGAACATAAAATTGATTTTTCAAATTAATAATAGGTATGTAGTTTAGAATACAGTAGGAAATTACTTCTCAATTGATTATGGAGCGTTTGTGTTAGTTTTTTCAGAGAAAAGTTTATAAAAAAATATATTTTTAAAATATTTTTAGATAAATTGTTTTTAAGAGAAATTTATAAAAAAATATTTTTAAATAAAAAAGTATTTAGATAATATTATTTTTATAATTAATAAATTATTAAAAAATATATGATATAAAAAAAATAAACCTTTCACTCATCCTATCTTTATTTTTTCTTCACTTTTTTACTGTTCATCTTTTTGTTTTTTTCTTTTTGCATCTTCCTCCTCCACTTTTTTTCAGCGAACAATAACCTCCTCCTCGCAACGACCTATGGTGACTTCTTCCTTTCTAATAGCGATTATATGTGTTAGGGAGAAGAAGATGAAAGCTACGGATAAAAATATGCTCAACGAGACGTGAGAGTATATTAAAAAGTAGAGATAAAATAATATTTTAATATTTATAAATTATTTTTTTATAAATTATTTTAATAAATTTATTTAAAATTATAATTTAGTTAAAATTATTTATTTTAAAATTCTCTCTTTAACACACGCTATAACATAAGCTCAGTTGTATATGCTTTTCATTTTAATATAATTGATCTTTTTATAAAAAAAAAAAATTATGACAGAGCTCTCTCTGACAAAATATCAACAAGCGACGGCCAGAGCGCGTGATAGCGGCATTAGCCCTCGAGTACACTCGAGCGACTTCTTTTCACCAATTTTGATAATATAATAAATTAATGGATTAAGAAAAATATATTAATTTAAAATAAGGGGAAAAAATCAATGTTCTAAGAACACATGAATTCAAAGCCATCTAATCATACGTATGGATGATATCACCTGTAAGTAGTGCGACTTTGAGTTAGACACATTTAAAAAATAAAATAAGATAAGTACCAAAATGCCCCCCGGATACAATAGATTCAACAAATTAAACTTAATTCATTTTAGTTCTGTTTGTTATTAGAACAAATTCATATTTAAAGAAAAATGCATCTTCAAAATATTGTAGCAATTTTTTGAATCACGTTGTCATGATCATTATCTCAAATAGAAGTATATATAGATTAACCAAAAGTAAAGCCCTTATATACATATATCAAAAGATTCAAACATATTCCCTTATAAAATATAAGCCGTATCTTTATTAATTAGATCAATATTCAATAGTTATTAAAATATATTGTTTTGATCGTTAATTACTATAAAAAAGTCTATAAATATCAATTTCAATTCAAAATGGTATATAAGAATACTGCTATTTTTAAATTTTAAATAATATATTTTTCTGATATTTAATATAATATTTATTTTATAATATATTTTATACTATAAAATATATTTTATATTAAGAATTATAAGAGTAATTATGTACCAATCTCCCTCTCTCTCCAATTTAAAGTTACAAATATAGTCAAAACTTTCTACTATAGAAAAACTTACATATCAGCAGTGCACACGAGCGTCTCTAGTTGTTTAAAAAGCTAGGTATATAGCTAGAGAAAATGTTGTTGGCATGTCTTTTATGTGGAAGACATGCACTTATGGGTATACCAAATTTAGATTTAAAATTTAGATTTAGTTTAAAATTTTATTTTGGGAAAATTTTAAAATAAACAATAATATTTGTTCAAACGGGCTTTTAGATTAAACCATGGTTTAAAACTAAGGTTTCAGATAAGCTGATCAGAGCAGCTTATGGAACAGTAAAAGAGTTTATGAACTAACCAATTATTATATTACCCCTATTTTTTTTCATACTCTCTCATACTTTTTCTTACACTCTTTCTCCTCTCTCATACTTTTTTTCTCTTTTCTTTCTTATACTCTCTCTCCTCCCATCTCTTATCTCTCCTCATTTAATACTCATATATTTTTTCGTAATTTACTAATCATAAAACCCCTTCTACAAATAACTATCCAAATACTCATTTATTCAAAATCACTTTTTTTCATAATCTCTTTTAGAAAAATTCTTTTTTATAAGCTATCTATAAGTCTATTTTTTTTTATAAATTTGTTTAATTTTTTTCTTCTAAACTCACACTATATTGGAGAAGACTTGAGCAACAATTGCTTCTTATTAAGAACGTTTCTGACTCTTTCTATCATATATTCTCTCTTTACAACAATAAAGTGAAGCTTTCCTTCTTTTCATTGTCTTATCCCAACATTTCATGAATCCTTGCTCAACTGAACTTTCCTTCGTCTTCAATTGAAATCAGAAATATTATCTTCATAAAAAGTTCATTCATTCTTTTTCCACATTGCAATTGAAATCTTGTAAAGATAATGTCCACAATTTTGAATTTCTGCAAGCTATGACAACTGTTTAATTCAGTTGAAGAAATCTTATCCGTTCATTCTGATTATTCAATGATTCATTGGATCGTATCATTCATTGCAACTAGGTTTTGATAATGATATTTTTTTTTATTCTACATATAAAATATATATAATTAATTTAGTGATATCGAGAAAATTAATTAAATTATGAACCTAGAATCACGATTATCTCATAAGCTACCATACCAAATACCTATTTATTCACTTTCGCTCCTTCATTACCCATGTTTAGTTGCAGGGAGTTCAGGGGGAGGGGAGAATTTTTTTTTAATGAGTTTGGTTTTTTAAAATAAAAATATAAACAAACAAGTTAACAGAAAGAAGCATGAGAAAATGTTGAGAAAATTAAATAAAAATTTTAAAATTTGGCTCATTATTATTTTTTTTAAATTAAAAATATAATACTAACATCTTAATGTTATAAGTGAAATTAAATCCACGATTTTCTATTTATAAAGAGCTTTTATACTGTCTATAAATACTATTTGTTATTGTTGAGAGTTTTGTATGATCGACATCATCATTTTATTTAATAATATATCACACTTAGTTCTTTTTTATTTAATTATTTTTTTTTGTATCATTACATAGATCTTTTTGACAACGTTGAATAAAAAATTCATAAACTAAAAATATTTAATTCACTTTAAAATTTTATTCAGACAAATTATTTAATTAGATCAAACATCAATCGAGCAATTTAAAAGATCCAAATTCTAAGTAAAGTAACTTTTTGATATGAGATACAAGAAGACAAGGGCACGAAGGCATGGAGGCCCACTAGAAAAAAGAAGAAAGGCAAGTAATGAATAGAATCAATAATTGTTGATTGGTCTCATTCTTTTGAAAGAATGGCTTGTGGGACAATAAGGACCTCAAGCAAGGGACTATATAACTTTAAATAAGGGTATTTTTTAAAAAATATATCACACTTCTAGGACGACGACTATGTTAACAATGTTGAGGGCTGGTTCATGAAGATGATTAATGAAAAACTTTAGCAAGTTTGTTAAAAGGAGGGAAAGAGATTTGAAGAAGAGAAAGGGGGATTTTTCTTCTTCTTAATTTTTATAGACGCACAGTACACACGTGTGGGAATCGAGTTTGCAACCTGCCATTTACGAAGGAGGATTTGGTGCCAGTGCCATTATGGCACTAAGCAATTGGCAAAAGGAGGATGATTTTGGAAGTGGGATTCTGTTGAAGTAGACCTTTGAGTTTTGAAATTGGTGTCTTCCAGACCACATTTTGTTGATTGAAGTGCTGAATAATGAGAGATAAGTTTTTGTAGATATTTTTATACTTTTTTGGTAGTTAATATTTTGATCTTTAATACATAAGTTAGTTAATTTTTTAAATATATTAAAAAAATTAAATTAATTAATTATGACTAATATAATATTTATTTGATTAATTTATGCATATTAAAGAATATATTATATGAATTCGTTTTAAGAGGTTAATTTTTTTTTATAATTAATTGATTCATTTGATTTTTTTAATCAATTAAAAAGATTAACTAGATCTTATATTAAGAATAAAATAAGTTAATATCTTTCTTTTTTTTAAGAGTTTTACAATTTCAGAAGTGAGGCGAGACTGGATTTTGGAAGTGAGAAGTATTGGTCTAAAAAGGGAAAAATATTGAGTAGGAAAACCTTAAAAGATTGAAGGGAAAAGGGTTCAGGACTTTTTTTTTCTCTTGAGTATATATATATATATATATTATTTGAAATAATATTATTTAAGATATTATTAAGCATTAATCCTTATAATTTTTTTATTATTTTAAGAAATTTTCTTTCATAGCATTTTTATCCTTGTTACTTCTCTCTCACTCCTCTCTCCATCTAAACACGAGGTAAATGCCTACTTTTTTTTAACAAATACTTTTTTAACAAATATTTAAACATTGATTTACTAACTCTTTTATTAGATCCACCCCGTGTGTGAAAATGGGTTAGGATGATTAGGCTAATTTATTCAAAAATAATTTGGGCTTAAATTGAGATAGATGGAATAATAAAAATCTAGAGAGAATGGACCTTGGGCCTAACATTTCTTTGAGTTGGTCAGCTTAATAAATTTTAATGAGGCCAAAATTAATTCCTCGGAAAGCATAACAATGTTTATTAAGTTCAATTAACTATTATCTATCTGTTTCTGAATTTAATTAATAAAGAGGTAATATACGTGAATATTTAAAATATATTTAATTTTTAAAAAGTATTATTTTATTATAATTTTAGTTACAGTACGTTTAAGAGTAATAAATAAATTACTCTATCTGATATTAGTATCGCTTAAAAAAAAGAGAAATTTTATTTTAGTTTTGAATCATTTAATTTCTAAAAATTTTCCCTCATGCAAACAAAAAAACTATTAGGCCTTAAAATAATCAGGCCACATATTTTTGAAATTTTAATCAACCCCGAACTAATATGTCGAAGATTCCAGAAAGAAGGAAGTTACTAAGAGTTGTTGAGAGTAGAAAATTACTGAAAAAGTTCACGACACGATCAAGTACAAGGAGGAGTCTTTTGGCAGTAATTTTCTAGGGTTTTAGCATAATATTATTCTACGTACTATCAATTTCATTATGACCTATGCAACTATTCTTCTTAAAAATTTAGTTGGTTGGGATATTTTAGAGGGATGAGGAGAGAAAAATATATTTAGTTGAAAAAAAATGGAGAGAAGGGGAGGGGAGATTTTTTATCTTGGTCCCTTCCCCCCCTCCCCTCTAAAAATGAGATTTTTTGGAGGGGAGAGAAATTTTTGCTTCTTTTTTGACTAAAATGCCCTCAAGATTTTTTTAATATTCCAATTATACCCTCAATTTTTTTTATTTTTCTCACATCTATTTTTTTTAGTTACATAATAATTATAATAAAATTTAATAAGCATAATAAATTGTTTATATATTATATTAAAATATATAATAATTATAAAATTAATAAAAAATAATGTTAAAATTTTAATATATTTTTTATTTTTTTAAATTTTATTATATATAGAAATGAGATAAAAAAAAATTAAGATTCATAAATTAAAAAATAATAATTTTGATATGAATATTGTAAATAAAGAATAAATAAATTTAAATAAAGAGATAAGGGTATATTTGTCAACTTTTAATTAACCCCCTCCCCTCCCCTCCCCTTTTGAACCAAACAAAAAACACCATTAATTAATCTTCTATACTTTTCTCTACCCTCTCTTAAATTAATCTAATATATTCTCTCATATATTGAACCAAATAAAGCTTAAGGGAAAAATGACATCTTGAGACACAATATCCTAAATTTCTGCTTGCATTTAATTTCAAAAACCAATTAAAAAAATGTCTCCATACACATACAAATTGAAAATAAAACACGGAAGCTAAGTTCAAAAATTAGGAATAGCCTCATTTTCAATTAAGCAATACTTTCGTATTTATACACAAAATTAAACTTATCATGTGCATAAAAATCTATTTAAAAATAAAATAAGGTTGGGGAACTTTGCGCTATGAAGTATTGCAAAGAAAACGTTGCAAGATATGTGAAAGAAATAAGGTACTTGAAAATAGTTCAATTATAATTAAATTGAAATTAATTTAATTACAATTAAAATAATGTAATATAATTAAAATATATAAAAAATAGTAATATATAATCATAAAAGCAAACATTTTTTGCTTTTATGATTATAATTTAAAACAATTACTAAAGCAAACATTTTATGATTTTTTTTAAAAAAATAAAACATTTTTGTTTCATATTCAACAAATACAAAAAATTCAACCCCATCTATCATATCTAAAACTCTTAACTTAACAAAATATAATATTAATTAATCAATTTATTTAATTATTATATTGAGTTTTTCCTTTTTTATACAAATGAGAGATAAACCTATATTAAATATAAAAAATAATTAAAGGAAAATAATTCTCAAACTCTATCTATTCACTAGATCCTCTAAATAATGGGGACAAGCTCCCAAAAAGGATGTCCTAAAGAATCCTTATTTAACTAAAATATCAATAATCTGATTAATCTTTTTTATAATACATATAATCTGAATATCCTATACATGCTTTAAGAATGAGTAAATCTGTACCATTAGAAGCTTACAAATATAATTATTGTCCATTTACATTTACAAGATAGTATCAATAATATTCTTTGTATTTTACTCTGATTTTTTTAAGGCCTATTTTCTATGGCAGTGATAAACTTTTGAAGATTGCAGCATTATTCAGTAACATGCAAAGCAATGGATTGTTTCCTAATGTGTGGCCTTTATGATTTTGTAGGAAGCTTCATGGCACCTTCATCCCGTGTCCTTTTCTTTTCTACTATTTCTGTTCTCTTCCTCTTACCCATTTCTCAAATTTTGTACGCAACTTCCAAATTTTTCCCATCTCTCAGTTTCAAGCATTTTGCAACCACTGATTTTTAAAATGAATTTAGATTATTTTTTGTTGAAAAATTAAAGTGCAACCCTTTAATGCGTTTTTAACAAATATATTTTATCCCTTCTGTTATATAAGAAAAATTGTAACTTTGAAGTTGTAATTTAATTTCCAAACATTTTAATAAATATATTTTTAAATTTTTAATCATATTTAATTTTTTAATTTATGTAAACTTTTTTATTTAATAATTTTTTAAAAGTTTAAATACATACGTTAACTAAAATAATATTTCAAACACATCTAAAAAAATTGTAATACGGTTACATAATTCCATACATATACATATGAGAATATATGCCTTTTGGAATGATTATACAGAAGTTAATTATCAAAAAATCTCAATTGAAATTAAATAATATAAATTTATTGTTATTTGTTTATATTAAAATTTATCATTATATATTCTTTAAGTTAATTAATTCTTTTTATTAGAATTTCATAGTCCTATGAATTTTCTCTATGTAACTTTCTTTATGTGAGAAAATTTTGTGATACTTAAATGATATATTTAATTAATTTGATTAGATTACAAAATTTAGTTAAGTTAGTTAATATACCATATTTTTTTAAAATATTCTAAACATATTTCTTAACTCTAGTCTTTCCTCTTTTACTTGTTTATTGTTGAGAGAGTATAAATATAGATAATTAAAAAAATAATAAATATAAGAAATATATTTTATATTTAAGATTAAAATAATTTTTTAATTAAATTTTATATTAAAAAATAGAGGAATATAATTCATCTATTAATGGCATTAGATTAAGGGTTAAATATTTAGTTTCTCAATTCTGTCTCTTATTTTTATTTTAGTTTCTTTAGTTTTAATTTATAAATTTTAGTTATTTAAGTTTTTTTACTAAAATTTATTGTTTAAAATTTAAAAGATTAAAATTAAAATTGGTATAAAGTTTTTTAATTAAAGATGATATTAACCCTTAGATTGATAAATAGATGAAATTAAAAATTACAAATTGAAGAATCAAGCCAAAAATAACAAAAAGTTACAGAGGAAAGAAGACTAGAGAGAGAAATTAAATGAATCAACACCATTGATTTTCTTTTTTGGTTAAATACTTTTGAAAATTTTATTCATTCATGGACAAGACCACAATCACGTAAGAGATGTGTGGGCCAGAGTTAAGCAGTCGTACAAGGGAAATAACGGACGTGAGAAGATTATCATAAAAATCTCCCACGTGTCCTCCAAAATATCTTGAAAGGCCAAACTTAACTTATTTTAAATTTCTAAAGTTGCTATAGTTGCTTATTTCAAACGGAAGCTTTCCTGAAATGAACTTTGATGCAAATTAAATGACAGAAGACGTAGGTTCTAAAGAGCAAAATTTGATAGGAAAATCTCTCTAAAAAAAGTGGTTTAGTTCCCAGCAAAATTTATATGACTTTCCCATAAAATCTATTACAAGTAATTCTGTTGAATTCAAGTGGAGATTCTAAATCTGTTAAAGAATCCAAAGGGTCCTTCAAATGCTTCTTAAACCTGTTAAACAACAACACCATCATTTTCTTCCAGAGCAAAGGGAATGATAATTTTAATGTCTAACAAGTGGCGAATGATCAACGCACCATTATTGCATATAAAAGTATTTTATAGAAAGCCCACATATTTCGGCAACAGAAGGTAAAGATTCTTCTGGAGGTTTGGAGAAGAAGTGGTTTTGTCATTATTGCGGAGCTTGGAGAGCTTGTGAGTGATGGAGTTGATTGGAGAAGCCATCGACAACGAGGAAGAAGAGAAAATGGGTAACTTCGTATTTAAAGTGTATATATAAAAAATTGGTCCTTTAAAATAAATAAAATTTTTATGGTTCTTTTTAATAAATATTTTCTCCTGGAGGTCTTAGATTCCAATTCTCCCACGAATCATTATTTTGGAAAATTTTTAATTAATTTTTTAGTACAAGTTTTTTATTTTATGAATATCAATTCTTAATTTAAACAGTTTATATTTAAATGTATTTTATTAAAAATTATAATTTTTTAAAAAATTATTTTAATTTAATTGAAGCCAGTTGGAGTTGAACCAAATTAATTTTAAATTTGAAATATTAAATTAAAAGAAGAAGAAATATTAGGATTACAGTTAAAAGTAGTACATTTTTAAAAGTTTATAATGTTAATTTCTCTAAAAATTTATTATATAAATTTTTGAAATTTAAATTTTTATAATATTTTTAATAATTAAATATTAGAAAAAAATTAATTTTATACTCCTTGATTCCTTAATATAAGATATAGTTTATAATATAAATTAAATTTAAAAACATATTTTATATTTAACGTTTTAGATTAAATATTAATATTTCATATATTGTTTGTTAATATAAAATATAATGTGATTACCGTTTTTTTACTAATATAAAATAACAATAACTAGTACGGTGTGGCCATGGCCCATGGGCTTATATTGGTTCTTTGGTAAATTCGGAGAAGCAAGAGGGTAATAATATCAACAATTTTCTTTTCTTCTTTTTCTGCCCAGGGAGTGATTCTCCTCTGGCTTATGCCATAGATGTAGCATTTGCGTTCGCTTACACAGATTTTCTTCAGGCTCTCATGGATTCTCGTGAACCTCCCTTCTTATGTTTCAATCCTCGTTAGGCATTGAGTTAGGTTTAGGGTTTCCATTTTCGATAGCTTTAACCGAAAGAAAACTACGCGACAAAAATCCGTCCTTATATGGTTCTTTCATCTCGACCTCGCAATCAGACCCAATTCTTGCCTCTCATCCTTTACTCTGCAATTTTCCTCCCAGACGAGTCGTCTTATTAGATTGCAATATTAATCATATTGAAATCTTGTTCTGAAATTATGAAGGTTCATCCCGTTCCCAGAAAACGCAACATCACCCTTCAATACGACATGAATGCAAGAAACCCTCTTTCTGAAGCTCAGGCACTTCTGGGTTTCACGAATAAGAAGCTCCGGAGGCTCCCCCATGTCTTCAGTCGCGTCCTGGAGCTTCCATTTCGCTCCGATGCCGATGTGACGGTCGAGGAAAGCCCTGACTTCTTCCGATTTGTGGCTGAAACTGACAGAATCGGCGACGTGCAAGCTCATATGGTGGAAATTCATCCTGGGGTTACCAAGGTTGTGGTGAGGGATAGTGGCTCTTTGGAGTTATCGTTGGATGAACTGGAGCTTGACATGTGGAGGTTTCGGCTGCCGGAATCGACACGGCCGGAACTCGCCAGTGCGGTTTTCGTAGACGGAGAGCTCATTGTGACAGTGCCAAAGAGTGAAGAATTGGAGAATTCTGAGGATGAAAATGGAGGGATGTGGAGTGATGGTAGTAATGGGAATTTCGGAGGAAGACTTGTGCTTGTACAGTAATATTCTTTTCTTAACCTTGTTCCTGTTCAATGGTCTTTTAGCATGCGAGTTAGTTTTCAGGTTGTTATTGGAATTAGTGAATGTATTTTCTTGTTGCCTTTGAATCAAAACATGTTCCTTTTACACTGCCATGATGTTATATCTGAGCCAATTGCAATTTTATGAATTCGTTAACAGATGCATAATGCATTCCCTTTTACTAATTCTACGTGTCTTTGGAGAATGTACTCCTTGATTACTAGTAGCTCTAATTTTTGGTGAACATAGGCAATTAATTGCTCTTCAATTCTGATTTGAGGAGCATTTGACTTCTTGGTTTTGGCTTCTACACAGATATTTTGCATTTGATTGAGCTGAACTTCAGGGCATGATCCCTAATAATAGAAGGATAAGTTAGATGACAGGGAAGAGAAGGGAGGTTATAAACTTGTCTGTTTCTTTTCAGACTTTTTCAATTGAGTTTGTTCATTTTCCTTTTAGGCCATATAGTTAGTTTTGTTGGAAAGCTTTGATGCCGGTCTTCCTAATCTAAATATCACATTTTTTATGATCTGTTCTGTGCAACATTTTGCTGTGGTTAATCAGAGAAACACATGAATTGCAAGGCAGGCAGTTATATTATTATTATTATTTTTGAATTAGGGGGGCAGAAGCTAACATCTTAAAGTTACAAGCAGGATTGAAACCACGATCTCCCACTTACTTGGAACTTTCATACCACTAAGTTATAAGGTTATTGACAAGATAGTTATATCATTACCTCCCTATTTTCTGCTCATTCGGGTTCCCATCATTGACCAACTGCTGCATCATTTGAGTATGGAGAAAGTGAAACTTCATTTTCCTCTTTACACACTTGGTGGTGGTGCTCAATCAGTTGCATTTCTGTTTTTCCTTTTGGTTACAAATGGGGCCTAAGCATTAGGAGTGGCGAGGGGAAAAGGTGGAAGAATGCGTAGGATTACACCCTCAACAAGAGGTCCTCTCAATCTTGAAGATTGAGTCTGTCACCTCATTGTCCAATCAGTTTCATTTCTTGTTCCTCTCATCGATAAACTGTCTTCTGGTAACTAGGAACGTATTCTCAGGTTGTAATACTACTGAGGCTACCCCTTGGATGTAATCTTTACTGTGACATGCCTTAATTTTATGGGGAATTACAATGATATCCTAAGTAAGGGACTTAATTACTCAAAAGTCCCAATAACATGTGAGGAGCTAACAATAATAAATTCCAGTATAGAAATTAATAAATAAGACTTTTAGTAATTAAATCTTTTTTTTGGGACTTTCTAGTAAATTTCCCTTTAATTTTTTATAGCACGTTCTTTTAATGAGATTTGAAGTGTTGCAGCATAAGTTCTATGTAGCCTAGAATGTCAATGACTATGTAGTCTAGTAGTCTAGTAGCATGAAAGTTTCTCTATAAGTGGGAAGTCACATGTTCGATCTTGTTTTTAGCCTCGGATTGGTAGTGCCTGACTGTCTGTCTCTCTAAATAAACAACAACAAAAAAGGCAGTAGCCAGAATGTTAAGATCGGATTCCATCCCATAATTTGTATATGTTTCAGTTCCATGTTTAGTTTCAAAATTTTGTCAATCTCTTGGTCATAATCATTTGTCACCATTAGGAACTGCTATGCTACCCTCATATGCATTTTACAAGTTCCGAGAATAAAATCAGAGTGTGGTTAATCTCCAGTGCTATGTTGTGTTTCAAGACAACTAATAATGATGAACCTGGCGGTTCCTTAATCAAGACGTGTTGTGTTTCGAGACATATCCTGGAATATGTAGCTATTGGACTTCGGACACATCACGAGGTTGAATGCAGTAGAAACCATAAATGCGTGTTGCTTCATTTAGTTGGAAAGCATCATATTCTTTGCATCTTTGGGACATTTTCTCAGAAGAATATGGCAAACAGAAAAACATCATGCTGAAGCTTGCCTTGTTAAGGAGTATTTCCTTTTATTCTTACTTTTTGACAGAGGTTATTGTTACGAAGAGCTGTCTCACAAGAATGACAATTTTTTTTAATTTTTATTTTTTTTTTCATTTTTTGGGTAGTGGATGAACTGGGTTAATGATTCCCTCCCCTCTCCCCCCCACCAAAAAAAAAAAAAAAAAGAGTAGGCTAAGAATCACAAATTGCATCTAACAATGAAAAATGTTACTCCCTCCAGTCCTTAATCACAAATTGATTTCTTAATTGGTTATGATTTTTATGGTTCAATAACTTAGATTGATGGTGGAATTGGTGACAAAATAATTAAATAAAACCTAGTAAAAATACAAATATTGAAATAAATTAACGAAAGAAAAAGTTTAAAATTTAAAATGAATTAAAATTAAAAAAAGTAATGAAATATAGACTATCTACAATCTGATACGGATGATTCACATTTAAAATTTTTAATATGCAACTTTTACAATAATAAATTTATTTATTAAAAAACTTCAGTTGTAAGTTTCCTTTAAAAATTTAAATTGAATCTGGACCATCCAAAATAAAATAAGCACTCCATGTTTATCTTTTTCATGAGCATGGAATGTGCTCCGCTCAAACTGCCATTGCGGGACATTATCAGGCAAATAGGGTTAACTTACCCCAGTATAACTTGGGTTAAGGAGAATTTCATTTTGGAGGGGGGGGGGTATTTAATGTATACTTAAAATTCAATATATCAATATATCATATGAAAAAAATGAGACCATAAAGTAAATCATATTTTTTTAAATACATTAAACATACCATTTTCTTTTAGAATGTGACCAGCTTTAGACTTAGTTAAAAGAAAGGTCTAAACTAAAATTTCCACTACATTTGATCAATTTTTACAGTGTTATGCAGATAAATTTACAATCTTAATTTGGATTTTGCAATCCAAAGTGTTCCCTTAATATATCATGGTTTATTCTGCCAAAGCCATCGCCTACCTTTTTCATCTCTTCAAGTTTGAGTTTCCAGTTGTATCTGTTCCTCTATTGTTTTGATCGCATGATCAGATACAACCAAAGAAGATGACCTTGGACTCGCCAGTTCGTGCCTCTCACTGCTAAGTTGCTGATACAGATTGATCATATAGTTCTTATGGGCATGGAGTCTTTCTTCTACCAATTTATACTCGAATTCCTGTGACTTCCTAAGCTTCTGAAGAACTTGATCAATCTCTATCTCCAGTTTTATCGATACTTCCGGATGAGTAGAGGATTCTGATCCCCTCTCTTGTGGTTCTATATCCACTGCAGCATGGCCATTATCTTCTAAGCCTGTTTTTAGAAACATTATCACAGTTTTACGTAAATTTAGAATGTCAATTCACCAGATTAACAATTGAAAAAATTGCTCAAAAATCCCCATTGAAATATTTATTGCCTAAAGATATCTAAAAATTTGTTTAAAGGCCTATTTTCTTGAGTGGTTATAACTTTTCTTCAATTATATGTAACATATCTTAAGCTATTACGCAAATATCTCTCATTCTGAAGACTTTTACACAAAGTTAAAATAAAGTTACACATAATTGAAGAAAAGTTACTCACTAAAGATGAGTCCCTTACATTC
This sequence comes from Leucaena leucocephala, assembly GCA_037074615.1. NCBI lineage: Eukaryota > Viridiplantae > Streptophyta > Magnoliopsida > Fabales > Fabaceae > Leucaena > Leucaena leucocephala. Next base: position 7,621,525 of record CM073533.1, on the reverse strand, counting down.
TATTCAAAGATAAAATCGAAGACCTTTACACATAGCTAAAGATATATTGCATGTTATTGACAAAAGAGTTTTGTACTCATTCAAGGACCTAGGTACCTTAGGGTAATAAATTCTCCAACTAGGGATCTTTCAACAAGTTTCCCTTAATTTATGAAAAGTCCAGCTTTCTATGGATTTTATATTATATATTTTCGATATATTGATAACTTTAAGCTAAAATAACATCAGAACCTTCATAAACATACACCCAGTTCTGTGTGGAAAGCTGTTTGAATATACTCTGATGAATATGTGATTTAGGAGAATATTCCTCCTCCTCCTCCTCACATTTAAGCTGATAAAAACAAACAAAATTGGTCATATTGCAGCATTTATGATGTAAAGAAAGGGCAGGCATGTACGCATGCATGCAATAAAGTCAAATGTTCATTCATACTTTTAAATTAGCCAATTCGATGCACGCAAGAGACCACCCAACATTTAAAATGTTTTCAATGTCATCCCTTGAATCGATCGTTTTACAGATCCGGAGAAGCTTGTTTCCATGAGGAATCAGATTGGTCCTCTCATCACAACGTTGGCAATAGTACTCAGCTTCCAATCCAATACTTCCGCCAACTTTCCAGCCATTCGACATCGAAGAGCACATTCCATATGTGAAATATGCCAGATACTATTGTAAATCTTTTCTTGACACTTGATGTAATTATAACCTCCAAAAGCTGAATCGACAGTTTTGGAACAAAGAATGCAGCAACAATCACAGCTAAATCCAGGCTCAGCACAGCAAATATCACAAGACATAGATGATAAACCCTTTTTGGCATTTTTCAGCTTTTCACCGTTGCACTTCTTATTTTTGACTTTACATCCACAAGAATCAGACTGTAGCTCAGATGCTAACAATTCTGTACATGTATATGTAATTATGTTAGAAAAGTATCATAACAAGGATGAAATTGCTAATAATATGAAAAAACGTGAAGGATTCTTAACACAAACACGTCCCTCATCAATGGACAAGATTCCTTGCACAGACAAGTCGATCACAATACGTAGTTATAGAAGATTATTCACCTTGCTTTCATTCCACTAATTTGCAATCAATGATAAATTGAAAATCTGATGATATGGTGATGCAGACGGCGCAAATGGGAAACGGAAAAATGTTGCACTCAAAAGGCGCAAAAAAATTGTAACTGACCTGTGGTTGGTATAGATGATACGGATCTTCCAGCTAAATGAAGCAAAGAAAACCTCGATATCAGTTTCTGGAAAATTTGATTTGACGTAGCGTTCGATGTAAAGCTTGCTCGGAAAACAGAGTCTATGTTTGCAACTATATCCGGGGTTCTCGGAACGAGAAAGACGCAGAGGAAGATACAGGTACCTATCCAAGAAATGGCCATTCTGATCAACTCTCTTACCAGTTCTCCAACCCCAAACATCACCAGGTTCAGGCCAATTCTCAGGTGCATAAGGTAAACCTTCACCAGACGTTTCTGATGCTACAGGCATCAAGGCCAAATAATTCATTCCAGTTGCATTACCATTGTTCTCAGCTTCTGTCTCCATCAAGTGAAGCAAATGCTAGGGTTACCGCTACCAAAAGAGAAGTATCAAATACCAAATTCAAATTCATGTACAAGAGATAAATTTCATGTTTTCATGAGAAAGTTTTCAGTTTACCAAGAAAATGAGATGACTTAGTCTTTGATAAGAGGAAAGAATTTGCAGATAAATGAAGAGAAATGTAGATCAATGAAAGTCCTCAACATGCAGCACTTTTAAAAAAAAAAGACAGATTTTGACCAAATTTCAGTTCGCAAACTCTACTTTTGTGGAAACTTCAGTTTTACAAATGCTAATCCAAACACAGATATATAAAGGGCACCTGCGATTCAACCCATGATTAGGGATCTTTTAACATTGCACAAAGACCCTCATACCTAAACTCCATACGTCTGATTGATATCGAACCTTGTGGTTGATAATTTGAATAAATATATATACCTCTGTTTCCAATTTTAGGAATAACAGTATCCGAATTCTTGTTCTTTTTAAAAATTAAAAAAAAAAATTAAACATATGGTGGCCTATATTTGGAGACTTGGAGTTAAATAGGTTGACATAGGAGATTTGAATAATCTCGTATCAAGATCTCTATTATATCTTGTTTTAATTATAGATTATTAGATAATCTTATAAACTATATATTGAGTTAAATAAGCTGGTTCGTAAGATCTGAATCTTATTGATATTAATATGTTTTATATCTATTTTACCTTAATTTTAAATTGTTAGATTAATCTTATCACAACCAAACCTAATTCATTTATTTTCCCTCTTTTCTATAAAGTTTGGGCATTTGGATAAACTAATCTATATCACACTGTGTTTGTTGCCTCTTAAGTTCTCTTAATTATGTCCAAGAATGTTTCATCAACCAATTTATAACTGGGTGAGGTTAGGGTTTTTAGGGTTGTTCTATTCTAGGGTTAATTATATTATAAACTTCTCAGCTACTTGATTTACAAGCAACTGACATGGCACAATGTCAAATGTTTAAATGGTTAAAATCTAATGTGGTTTATAATTAACTAAATCCTAAGTTTGGATCCTCTAGAGGAATGATGCATGCAAGGGAGAGTGACACATTGAAATTAGGGCAACAATGAGAAAATAAAAATAAATTGAATTGAGGTTTGAAAGTATGCATAGTAAATACAAAAAGCATGTATGATCAACAAGACCTGGTAATTGAAAAAAAATAGAAAATGAGATAAAAATCACTTCTAAATTATTCATATTTCTCTGTTAAAAAAACTTAAAAAAATAGAAAATTGTTTGGAAAATAAATAAAAAACAAATTCTATCTTTATCACTAAATTTTTGTACCATTGTATTTTTTAGTAATTTTTTAATGGATCAAAATATTTATTTATGAACATGTGAAGTGTTTTAAAAATTATAAATTTGAGTGTTGGTATCCATAATTTTCTAAAAATTATCCTTTAGAATTTTATACTTAAGTCAAATAATTCCAGAAACTTTTGGGAGTTTTTCTGTTTTCCATGATAAGGTGCCACGTGCACATGGGAATCGACGTCGTTTCAAGTCTCTTGTTGCCTCCATAACTTTTACCACGTCATCTTCATTCTCCACAACAAGGACCGGAGGCAGAGAACGAACGAAAGAGATGGCAGCAGAAGGAGTGAGCTTCAACCATATTTCCAGAGAGTCCTCCGACGTCCACCGCCTCGCCAAGTTCTACCAAGAGGTATCTCCTGTTCTACGTTTCTCCGATTCCGTATTCGTATTCGTATATCGAACATCGAACAACAATGTTCATAATCCTATTTTGCATTCGTTTTATCATCGACGATTTCAAATTTGTGTATTGTCATTAGGATTGAAGACTGATGATCTTAGTACAAATTCGTACGATGTTTTATTGTTCTTCTTTATTTCTTCAGATATTTGGATTCGAGGAAGTAGAAAGCCCTCACTTCGGAGATTTCAAGGTGATTTGGCTGCGTCATCCTTCGTCTTCTCTCCATCTCCACCTCATTGAGAGAAACCCTTCCACCAAGCTCCCTGAAGGTCCCTGGAGTGCCGTCTCGCCCATTGCTGATCCTAAGCATCTTCCAAGAGGTCACCATATCTGCTTCTCTGTCTCCAATTTTGATTCGTTTCTTCATACTCTCAAGGTATTCTTCTATATCATGTTCAATTCCATGGTTTAAGTTGTTTTATGAACTACTTTGCTCTAAGTTGGTTTGATAATGTAATTTCTGGATCTGTTTCTGGTGTTTCTTTTGGAATGTACCAATGAGCGAGTGAATGACAAATCGGATTGTGAGGGGAAACTAATCATTTGGTCATTTTAGATCTAGATAGCTTTGTTCTCCAAAAAAACTAACGACTCAATTCATTACAGGTCAATTAGTTACTCCTTCAAATATCTTTGGATCATTTTCCAAAAAGACTATTCCAAACATTAACAATTTTTCCGTGTTTTTCTTCCATTACTCTTCTTTATTTAATGAAAAGCTGATGTAGTTTTACTGTGTGCGTGAGATTCTTCAATAGACTTGCGCATCACTAACATGTTCTTAAGAATGTTTCCATTATCATAATTCAATTGAGAGAACCTCACAACAATAACACCTAAAATTCTTTGTTTTAGTCTGAAGTGGGAAAAAAGGGATGAGTCTGGAGAAGGAGATCAAGGGCATCTTTGAAATCATGTTGCAAACAACATGCAAATGTCTCCTCAAACACGCGCTATTTAGTTACGGGAAAACACAAACCAAACTAGACTCTTCTGTCATCCAATGTAAACCATGTTATGCATGTGAATGGCTATTTAACATCAAGAAGATCTGCTTTAATTTCATTTTGCTTCTCTCTGTTATAAATACCAAAAACGAAAGATGTGTGGGTTTACATGAATTTGTTTGTGCAGGACAAGGGCATTGAAACTTTTCAGAAATCCCTACCTAATGGGAAGATAAAGCAGGTCTTCTTTTTCGATCCAGATGGTAATTATTATGTAAATTTTACTGCAACTTAATTTGGTTGACAACTTAACTAAAACTTTGCTATTTAATCTAATCTCATTGCATGTCTTTGTTATTGAGATCTTGAGAGTCCCTGATTCCGACTTGAGGTTTACGTTGTACTTGCAGGTAATGGTTTAGAGGTTGCAAGTAAGGAAGACTCTTAAGAGATTGGTGTGAAGGAATCAATACACTGTAGAATTATGTCTTATGAGAATCCCAAACTTAGGTTACAATAGAAGTTCCCCATTATGTATTTTTGTGTGGTTGCGTTATCCACCATAGTCAGGGCATGCTATTGTCTTTTTATTATAAGGAAATAATGAAAAGGGATTGGATTGCCTTGGATTATGGAAAATGGAGCTCGTCTAATGTTGCACCTAATCAAACTGCAAAAACAAAATCTGAAATTTCCCCCATTTTTTTGTGGCCAATGCATATTGCTTATGTATTTTTCTCACTTAAGCGTGACCCTAGTTCTAGAATTAATGAGGCTACTTGTCCAAGTTCGAAAATTGGGAATCAGCTTTTTCAAGCATGCTTAATGTTTAAAGCATCAGGAATTAGAAAATGGATGAAGAAGTGCTGACAGAACTAGGAGTAAGGAACTACTTGTCTGTTCGTTTGCTATTTAGGCTTTGTGGTTGTTAAGTGAATGAAGATTCTCAACACTTATGTTGTTTATGGGATATTTAGAAATTAGAAGGGGTTATGTTTCTCGGATAAAAAGAAAAAGAAATAAAAATAAAAAAGGTAAATTCTTATTAACATTCGAGCCCATCCTAACTTTAGGATTTGTAGTGATTTTTGGTTTAGGATCGAATATCTTATGATTCTTCTTTGATACATTTTGTGGGTGTGTGTTTTGGGGTCTTTTTTAGGCTTTTTGAAAGAATAAATATACTTACATCAATTGTTCATTAATTATTGTCTCATTTTGAACCCAACTCTTTTGCCGTAATAAACCGAGATCCTTAGTACATATATATAAAACTCGACGGATTTCTTCCCTTCATACATACACAAGAGAAGTTCTAAAAGTTATATATATCGACACATACATGCGTAGTGTATATGCACACACACACACACACACACACACACATAGACAATATACACTGATAAATTGCCTTATTAACAATTTCTTAATGGCAACTAGGTAAAATTTTCAACAATATACGCGTAAATTTAGAATATCCAAGGCGCAATAGTGACAAGTTACACTAAAAGGTTATCAGATCCCCCATAAAAAGAATTTCTGTACAAACACTCAAATGGAGAGTCACAACAAAGCTTGTAGAAAGAGAATGTACCTAGCTATAATAACTTTGTTTTGGTAGGATACAATAAGATTTTTTGTTGGTTGCCTAACTGGTTTATCTAGAATTGTCTCGACTATATCTGGATTTGACTTGTGTTGCGTACCTGGCTATGGTAGGTGAGTCTCCTAACGGAAATTTTTTGTATTAAGGGTTAAACTCAAAATTTTACTTAAGCGATACTGAGCTGCTTGTCACTCGAATCAACTCCTATTGGTGGTAGTATACAATAAGTTAATAACATTAATTTAACAAGTTTGAGTGAGAGATCAATATTGGGTTCTATATCAAATCCATTTTTAATTTGGTCGATTAGGATAAGTTCAAGCCCATTTAAATAAGTAGGGCTTATTAAACGAAAAAGTAAAATAAATGGGTTATAAAATGTGGTACTCTTTTTTATTTGAATAACTGCCCCGGGAAAAGTCTGTTTTTTTTTTTTTCGTTTTACACACAAGTTTTTTTCCCTTCTGATAAAACTCTCTTCCAGTGCAGTAGTTTTTTGTTTATTAATCTTTTGCTGTGTAACTTATACATATACAAGGAAAAGTTAGATGTGTATTTAAGAAAAAATATATAGAAACATAAAAGAGTGTAAGAGGATATTGAATTATGTCTTCTAGCAAAGAATAACAAAAAGTATGGTCACTCAATTATCTTGTGAAATTTCATCCGAAGTTATGGGACATACAATTGAAAGAGTGAAGCATATTGAAACTTGTTCACAATTTACATGGACAAAATTCCACATATGAGAAATCCTCCATCGTTGTGAGACCACGGTTGCATATTGCTTGAGATCCCAAATTCCCAATCCATAAGGTAGAAAGTTCCCATGGAAACATGAATTAGTTAGCACCTCATTTTAGGGTTGTTGTAGAGATATTATACGATATATGAATATCTTATAATTACTACATAGGATACGATATGATAATGATATGATATTATATCATTAATATCTAGGATTCTCTATTATATATATATATATTTATTTAACATATCAATAAAATATGAACTTTTCTCTCTAAATCAACATGGTATCATAGCAGTAAATTTGGGTTCACCTCTTGTTGGTTTTTGGCGTCTATTTTTTGGTGTTTTGGTCTCTATTTTCCGACAGCACTATGCTTGCCACTGACATCCCATTTTCTGATGACGAATCAAGACAAGCACTAGACAGGGAAGATTTGCAGTTTCTGATTCCATATCCGTTTGTTCGCTGTGGTGATTTTATTTGATCCTTAGAGTGGTCTTCCTCTACTTGTTTGAATATTTGTTCTTATGGAGCTCCCAGTGAAATTACGATAATTGGGTAATATAGTTCTTTTAATTAATCGTTGTTCAGTTGCTTTCATTTTCAGTACTAATATGTTTTGATGGTTGCAACTAAGTCTACTACAATTTCTAAGATGGTTCTAGTAGTCACTAAGATTAACGGATACAAATTAACTTGGAGAAATAATCTATATTGGAGTAAATTTATTCGTATTTATTTCTGAAGTATTGAGAAGGAAGATCATTTGACCTATGATCCTCCAAAAGAGAGATCCCTCTCGCAGGTCACGATTAAGGGATGATGTATGGCTTTTCTTGCAAATTCGTAACTCTATTGACAGTGAGATCATGCCCTCTATTACTTATTGTGAATTTGTTAAAGAACTAATGGACTACTTGACATTCTTATACTCAGGTAAGAATAATATTTCTCGAATATACGAGATTTGTAGATCTTTTCATCATGTCAAGATGCCGGATGATCGTCCCCTTACAGCCTTCTTTATGGATTTCAAAGGAATGTATGAAGAGCTCAATGCCCTTATAACTATTTTTGATGAGAGGAAGGTCAATATGTCTCACCGAGAGCATATGGCTACAATGAGTTTTCGTACAGCACTTCCACCTTTATATGTGACTGCTCGTTCTCAAATTTTATCTGGGGCTTATCTCTCCTCTCTTGAGGAAGCCTTCTCTCGTGTATTAAGAACTTGACAAATCTCTTCACCGGCCTCTACTGTGCCTACTAGCACATTGCTTAGTTGTGGTCAAAATACTACTTGTGGGCCACCTAATCATCGTGGTTCTACACCAGGGGTTATAATCAAGAGTCAAATGATGTGATATGTTATTACTGTAAGGATCTCGATCATACGAAATGTACGTATCATAAACTTCAGAATAAACATAATTGACAGAATTATGCACATGTGGCCACGACAGCTAGTGACACTGTTACTATTTATGCTACTAAATATGCTTAATTAAAGTCTAGCAATCCTCCTGCTAGTGCTACTATTGTAACAGGTAATGAGGCTATTGCCCTTGTTTTGTCTTCCTCCAAATGGATCATAGACTCTAGTGCTACTGACCACATGACAGGTAACCGCTATCTCTTCTATACTTACAATTTTTATGTCAACCCTTCTAATATCACATTGTGGACAGTTTTCAATCCCGTGTTTTTAGTTATATCAATGTTGAACCTACCTCTTCTATTCATTTGGACTTTGTGCTCAATATCCCTAACTTTGCTTTTAACCTTTTGTCTCATATTAAACTTACTCGTCAATTAAACTATTAGGTCTCACTTTTCCTTGATCATTGCTTGATACAAGATCTTTTGACGAAGAAGATTATTAGTATAGGTTACGAATCTGGCGGTCATTACTTCCTTGATGATCAGGGGTCGCGGGGAGTGGCTTGTGCCAATGGTGTCACTTCTTTTGAAGTACATTGTCGTTTGGGTCATTTATCTTATATCATCTTTGGAAAAGGTTTATCCTCAATTTCAGCATTTGTCCTCCTTAGATTGTGAGTCATATCAGTTAATAAATGATGTTGGCTTTAAAATCTCAATACCAGCAAAGCTGTGATGGGATAATAAAGCAGCCATATACATAACTTCTAATTCGGTATTCCATGAACGCACGAAACATATTGAGATTGACTGTTATTTTATTCGAGACAATCTCAAGAAATTTTTTATCTTTATAGGACATATCAGATCTAATGATCAACTAGGTGATCTCCTCACCAAAGCTCTTAATAGGGTTCGGCTTGAATATCTTATAACAAGTTGGGTATGATTGATATCTGTACTCCAATTTGAGGGGGATTGTAGAGATATAATATATGATATATGAATATCCTATAATTAGTGTATATGATATGATATGATAATGATATAATATTATATCATTAATATCTAGAGTTTTCTATTAGGTATATATATATATATATATATATATATATATCTATTCAATATATCAATAAAATATGAACTTTTCTCTCTTTATCAACAAGGGTAATGGCAATTCAAATCACATTGACTAGAAGGTGCTTGAAGCCTCGCATCCTCTTACGACAATGAAATTATGCATATTCAATGTGCCAAAAATTGGGTTTTGAGAGCAACTAAATTCTTTAGCCTTCAACATAATACAAAGCCAAGTTGGAACCATAAGCATCAATCAAATGACTATAGAGCATTCTCTAAATCCTGAGACTATACCTTTACCTTAGTGAGAGATCAGTATCAAACTCATTTAAATTTAATTTTTTTTTGTACAAAAAAATGACTATGAAGCATCAATCCTTCAAAATTTGAGCCTTTTGTGTTAGAATGTATCCAAACATTAATGCTTAGGTACACACTGACATCAAATTAGACATTCACTCTCTCTCTCCCTCTATTTGTTTTTTTTTTTTTAAATTTAGAATAGCCAAAAGTTACAAACAAGGTGTGCGATTTCCTATTTATAGGGGAACTTTGATGTCACCAAGCTATAGAGCCATTGCCATTACACATCGACTCTATATATTGTGTCAATGTCAATACTTCTGAGGCGATTGAAAAGCCTTCTTATTAGACTTTCTCTGTTTAATCTTCCCCTTCACATGAATGCCATTAGCAATGATAGACTAAAGAACAATATGAAGCTTTCCCTCCAACCTCTCTCCTTTCCTTGGTGTATAGATCACATCATGAATATCATCAGCCAATGATCTTTGAGCTAGTAATGCCCCTACAGCAGCACAGGTGTTTTTGTTCTTAGTGGAAGTGAAGTCAAACTGTATATCCTTTGAACTAGAATGAGCCACAGCAACAACCTTGTTTGTTACCCTATGAACAACACAAGCACGAACAGCGGCCTTTGATATGAATATATCCAAGCAAAATGACTCATGATACGGACCTATAAGCTGGTCAAAAGTAAGCGTCCTCTGCTTCTTGTTCTCCACAAAAGTTACATTAGCTTCACGAAGCTGAGGTATATTATTAACACTTTTAGTTCTTTGGACTCTTGAACTTTGGAAGTTTTAGGACCTTGGCTAGCTTTCTTTTCCTCCTTAAAATTTTCCTTTTTATCATTTCCTTTCTTTAGAGATTTCTTCTTCCTGTGAAACTCTAAATTATATTCTTCAAACTCTTCAGAACTCTTTTCAAGTTTGTAGAACAGATTCCCACGGATTCTCATATTATCAATGTCTTCAAAATCAACTTCGTCATCAACATTTGAGGAATTTAAATCAATGAGTTTATTAGTTTCTTCCTTATCTGTAGAACTTGTTTCTAGGGAACCCCATCCCATCCCTTGCCAAGCTTGTGATAGTCCTGATGAGACCCGTCAAGCATTGTGATCCATAAGCTCACATCAGATAATAATGGAGAGAGATTATGAAGGCTACTGGAAAAATCAGGAACTTGCCCGGAATCAGTTATACCTTCATCCTCCTCATTATTAAGAATTTTCTGATAGGCCTCAAAGCAAAAATTGAGTTTTCTCAAAAGGGGTGGATTATACCGTGAAATAATGGAAATACTTTTTTTTTTATTCTTTTGCTAGTATCAACCCACTGCACAGAATATTTAACTCAAAATGAGAATTAAGGGGAGAAGGACTCAGAGAGAGAGAGACAAGCCAACAAACAATTGGCGAACATGATCCTCTGCTTACCATCGACATTTGTGCTCAGAACACGAAGAATCTGCTGAAAATCCACGAACTACAAGAGACTGCGGCAGCAATAACAACAGCAAAGAAAACCATCACGTTAAGATCCAAAAGAATAGAGATAATGCCGCCAGAAGTTATAATCTAATAGGTAAGTGAGCGTGAACGTGTTGCCTCACCATAGCTACTGATTTCTCACTCTGCTCTCCGCAGTCTCTCTCTAGAAGCGGGAAGCAAGTGGCGCAGTTTAAGCACTTAAATACCAAAGAACCCTAGAGAGAGATGTGTGATGCGTCCCGGAAGGCGTAAGGGGACACAAAAGATATTAAAGTATTGGGTAATGTTTGTTAAAATACAAAAATATGGAAGTCATTTGGTAAATGCACTTTTCGGCCTTTTTTTAATGTTTCATTTTTTATATCAAATCAAATGTTGGGCTTCGCCCTCTCCTATAATAATTTCTTCTAAAAAAAAAATGTTATTTTTATATTTTACACATAAACGTGCAGCATAAAATGATCAGATTTATAAAAAAAAAAAATCAAACCAGATTTAAATGTTGATGAAACAACTTCATTTGTTTTCATTTATAGGGTTTATTTAAATAATTATTTGCTTAATTTTTTTATTTATGAAATACCTACCGCTCAAATAGTAATAGAGTTGCAGGCCGAAGCCAACAAATGAATTTAATGATACAATGACAATGTACCCTAATAAAAAATTTATTTGTTAATAATTTCAGATTTAATAGCAATTTTAAATTTTAATACATAATTTAATATACATTTTATTTTGATGTTAGTTTTCCAAAAACTCATAAAATTAACTTCAATCTTTTTAATTGACCACATTTTGATAAGTTAAATGTAATATTTTACAAAACTATTGACATAAAAACTCATTTTACTAATAAGTCTATTAAACAAACTTCCACATTGATAAAAAAAATAAAAAAGTACACAACTTTTTAACAAATTCCTTCTAGCAAAAGTCAAAAGCGAGACTAATAATGCTGTAGCCTCTTAAATCTAAAACGTTATTAAACTCTTATTTAATATTGATGAGATAAACCATACAAATTGATACAGTAAATTGAATTGATTTTGACAGGTCAAAAACTGATGTCTTTCTATTATTATTTTAGTAGTTTGAGGTTTTTCTTTTTGGCCCAGAGTGATTTGGGATTATTCAAGTCACTTTTGGAGACCCCTTTCAGCCAATGACCCAAGTTTCCACAACACAGGTTTTATTCCAAAACGCACAAGAAACAGTGCGTTTCAGCATAGGAAGAAATCAAAGCTACCTCATCATCACTCAAATAAAAGTCCACTTGCCAATGCCCTTCAACCCTAGTGGCATGAAAACTGATAACCTCATGCCATTAGTACTTACCTCTCTAAATAAAATAAAATTTCACTTGTTGGCATGCATTTGGCTGCATCCTAATATACCATAGAAACTTACTTCAAAATTACATGAAGCTATCATCATCTTCACCACTAAAAATGCAATTGAGGATACGATTTCATCCAAACCGATCCACATTCCATTAAGCTAACTGTTATTATACCCAGTATTTTCATCCAGAAACTACCTGGATGATGCTTTATCCCTCAAGCTCTCTATCACCACCCTCTTCCTAGTGTCAAAATCAATTTTTTCAAGATCAAAAGCAGTCCCCAGATAGCCAAACAAGATCCTCCTCCTCTCTCCTTTCTTCTCATCGTATTTCACTAAATTTGGATTGTTCTCATCATCCTTACCTAATGCCAGGGGCTGCACAAGGGCCCACGTCATGCGTCCATGATTCTCCTTCTCAAAGTGCTCGGCAAGCCGAATGGCTTCATGAACACCGGCTTGGTCCCCAGCAAATTTAATCAGTGATATGCCCAAATGACCATCTCTTCCATATAATGACTTTGATTTGCCACCCCCAATTCCGAGTTCTGGAAAGCCATGAACATCAAATGGCAAAAAGATTTTGTCAAGATAAATTCACTATAGTCAGATATTCAAGTCGACGTCTCCTAAATGCTAAAATCTTATAGTTCCATCAAATAAAATAGAAGGCAGTGGTCATTAAATGCTTCCTCTTTATGCATAGAAACTAAGAATTTCAAATCTGTCGAAATGCCACACCCAAAATAAGTGCAGTTGTCAAGTAAAATAAAGGGCATGATAGTAAGGAATCCAGCAACATTAGGAAAGAGGATGCTCAGAGGTAGGAGACAAATTCAATCTAACGTATCCATATTTGCATTCAACAGTAGAGGATTTATCTAGTTTGACACGAGATCAATGTCTTATCTATTGTCACCAGTTGTACTTGCAGGGTTCAAGCAAAATTAGTTAACACTAAAACTAACTATTTGCAAAGCAGAGTAACCAGCTAAGGCACATAGAATAAGATCAGGTGATCTCAAAAGTTAATAGGTAAGAAAGGTTAAAGAAATACCAAATACAATAAAATGCAACTAAGAAAGCAAGAAGCAGTCAGGAAAACATAGCAAAAGCCCCCCAAACACAATGGTGTAAATTCAGATATATCTGAACTGTGATTGCAAAACTAAATCAAAATTCCTATCAAAACTTGCGCCACAATTAATTGAATCTTGAAATGGTACACAATGAAAATGAAGGCTCAACCAACATTAAAAATGCCACCCATTCACATGCGCATGAAAGCATAGGCATAAAGTGCTGACCCCACTCAAATACCCCATTAACCATTCTATATCACTCAATGTGAAACTTAAGAATCCCATACTACTTTAATCTGCACAATTGGTCACCCTTGAAGAACCAAACATTTGGGCAACTACCCTCTATGACACCTCACTAAATTTTCTTGCTGATCAAAACCCTACGAAGGAAACCCTTTCTAGGGCAGTCACAATCAATCTCTAATACCAATAGAAGAATACTCAACAGGGAGTACTAACACCACTTAAATATATCCCATTGAACATCCTATACTAAAAAATGTGAGCTTCTTTTGATGTCAGTTTCTTTAAAACAATAGAACAATATAATTTAAAATTCATATAAAATCCATTGATGGCTTTTCCACTTCCCCAGCTTTCTGATTTGGAAATATATCATTTGTTTGGCTTTGTTTCCTTTCATTATTACCATAATTCATCCAAGAAATGGATTGGATAGCTTCTTCAACAATTTCCAGTTATATTTCGTTCCATTATAATTCATATCCATCCATATGTTCAGTAAGAACCAAGAACCTTACTTATTACAATTTCAAGGCATGCCTTCTGCACATGGAAGAGTGCATCTACTTAAAATTCAAGGGTTGCATTTGGAATGACAGACAGTAGTTGTTCCTGAAACATCAAGAGGTTGAAGAATGGAAATACACTGAAACATCAAAAGGTTGAAGAATGGGAATACACTGAAACATCAAGAGGTTGAAGAATGGGAATACAGTTAAGTGCATATCCCACCCTTAAACCATCCATTCAATATCTAAGAAGAACCATCGCAATGACTGACAAAATCTAGTCGCCCAAGTTACTAACTAACCCAAATAAATCAAAGAGCTAAATGCTTTGAATGTAAGACTAATAGCAGCTTGAGAATTGACATGGCAACCCCATCCGAACACTGGAGATGTACTGCCATCAATTAAGAACCCAAGCATGTGTTGACTACAGAGAATATAAATTAATGAAGGAAAAACAACCATCAAATCTACTCAAGTTGAATCCGTACGTGTAAATTTTTTATAAAAGTCCTATGCAACCAAAAAACAATAAGTAGGAAAGCAGTGTCAAAACTAAATTGCACACAAGGCTAAAGGTCACTTGCATTAAAACCCAAATAGTTCAGATCATTTATGAGAGAAGATAATTGTGTTATAAAGGGATGATAATGAAGAATTACAACAACAACATCCCTGGCATTAAATGCTAACAATTTCCACTAAAAACTACTGGACAAGAGACAACCACAACAAACCTTGGAAAATGATCTGCGTAAAACCTGATCTCTCCAAGCTCAACTTTCTGGCTCTTAATTACATAAGCTACACTCACATACTAACTATATCTCAACATAATCTTAAAGGAAACATAACATTTTGCTAAATTGACTAATTTGACCCCGCTTAAAAATCTTTCACACTAATGCCAATTATATTGAAGTTGCTTTTCACTCTAAAACCTCAAGATACTATTACATCACACACCTAAATTAAAAGGGCATCACAATTTGAGGCTTGACTAAAAAGGGGGAAAAGCTATATAAAAGCAATTAACAGCTGCAAGAAACCTGCTTTAAGTTATTGCTTCCGCAATCTTTCAACCCCATCATGAAACGTAACTGAAAACACAGAGGCCTTAACTACATATCTCATTCTGTGCTAGAAGGGAAATTCAAGGTCAATCAAATTACAAAATGACAGTGCTTTGACAAGAATACGAGGAGTAATCCAGAAGCAAGACCAGATCATGCACCTACTTTGAAAATAAGACGACGACAACGTAATTCTATCTAAACAAAAGGAAAAATATAACAATAAAATCCATAACTCTATAGAAAATGAATGCTGTTATGGGCATTTATCCCTAAAAAATTGATCAGGGAGTAGAGCCCATGATCAAGCGACAAGGAGATGGGAAAGAGGGTAGCTTCACAAAATTTGAACTCTCTATGTCATCTCCCAACTTTAAAAAAAAAGTAGGCATACACCAACAGAGATTTGGCATAACTTCTACAGGACAAAATCAGGTATTTGTACAAAAGAAGAGTCACCCCTCTTAACAATTTAATAACTACTAACCAATGGGGCACACAAAAAGTAAATTTTAGCATGCTGCAACATTCAGCCATCATTGCGAAGGCAGTAGGGGCATCTAGTGTCTCCAAATTGTTTTAAGAAATGCTTCCGTGTCACCATCAACTAATATAAAATCAAACTAACTTCCATCTTCTCATCTATAGAAAAGATGCCATAAAAGTATTCTACTAGATTTCAGACTAAACCACACATGAGCAACCCGTAAAATATTGAAACCAAACAATTTTATAGAATTGCACTGATCACAAACATTGCCTGTAAAGACATGTCATTGTCAAGTACCAACTCAGTAAGCATGCTACTGACTCGGTTGAACTTAGTCTGACCAATAAGAAAATGCAATAGAAGATAATAAGGAATGGAGGAACAATTTATACCTCTAACTTTATTATCCATTGTTTTGTTTCCCAACCCCTCCATGCGACCATCTGTTCCCCTTCCACTAATAGTGTTATGGATAATCACCAAAGGAGGCCACAAGATCAGATCATCCCGGTTTGCTGCTGCTTCATCAGCAGGTAGGAACTTATATGCCTTTGAGTTATCAGGTGGCTTTGAGTAGTTCCAACCCATTAAAACACACAAGGCTTTGTGTAAGCCCAAATGATCAACACGCAAGTCAGAATTATCTGAGTTGTAGGTGTGCATAATGAGAGCATGCATATCTGGAAAATCTTTAGAAGACCTGAAAGTTGGAATATCAAGGGCATTGAAGAATACATTTCAGGTTGTAATCCGGAGCTAGCATGAGAATCTAGATTCTAATAATAATAGTAAAGGTACGGAACATACATCAATTTTGATATACAAACACCCAAGATGTATTTTGATCTACACAAGGATCACATATATTTCAAGCCATATCCCATACTTTGAGCAGCACAGGCATGGCATGGCATAGCATGATAGCAATATAAATATAACAGACAAAGCATACAGAAATCTCCAATATAAAATAACTCTCTCTAAAGAGAGACAAGAGAAAGAATCTAGACGGAACCTTATGTTTCCATCACAGAGCTCAGAAAGCTGCTGGGTTGAACCATTGCATGCAAATAAACATGAGTGCGTACAACCTGAGAAGAAATTTTCTAAAGTATCATAACAATGCATGATCCTATGCTAAGGAAGCAGAATTATTTGTGCCAAATCAGCAAAAATAGCTGGCTGCTAGGTAATATAATGTATCAAGCAACGGCCTCTTAAAAAGGCAGCACCAAATTAAAGATCATCAGTGACGTTAAAAAGCTTCAAAGATCATCTAACCTAATGAACACAAGTTGCACAGAAGAATCTTAGTAATCTTTTCCTAAGCTTGTCCACAACCCACCTCAACTCTGTCCCATTTTTAAATCAACAACCTTCCACACAAGTGAATTCTATTTCGTGCAAAACACCTTTCGATTGAGCAAGACAAAGACACTGAGTATAAAAGGGGCAAGCAAGCAAAAGAAAGGAGGGAGGAAATAAGGATGGAAATGAATAAGAAGCCCGAAACAAATATGGATGTAACCAATCAAACAGATCTAAGAAAAAAAAAATGGCAGCATCACCCCCATAAATTAATAATACCAGCGTCAAAGTTAACATCAACATAGAGAACCTGTAATATAGTGTATCAATGTCTAACTAAATGTTCATCCAAAATGTATAAACAATGCCCCAAAAAAAATCAGCGCCTAACAAAAGCTGAAGTTTGGGTTCATAGATATAACAAATTCACCAACAATCATCCACCATTCATAATATAAAAAGGATGGTCAAAGGTGATCAAGTAAAACAGGCCTTCTAACCAGTAAAAAAGCAAATCACAAGCAGTTTTGTCCTCATCTTAAATGTCCATGACCCTGAAGTCTTTTACCACAGGCATCAAATTGACACGGCTGTAGCACCTAACAGAAATAATCCAATCAATGGAACTCCCCACCCTATCCTACCTAAACAAATGACTAGAGATGTTATTCATATAACAGGTAAGAAAAGGCATTCTTCAGAGGTTATAATTAACATGTCAGAATTTATCATAGCTTCAACCATTTTATAGAATATGGTAACTTCACGATCAGAAAATAAAGCAGGCACGTCGCCCAGTTGACAACACCAAGCTCTTCCTTTATTAGAAGATGTAACAGCTTTAAAGCTTCAGAAGAACTCCATAAATATGGATATTCATCCACCAACAATCATCCATCACCAAAACTGAGATTAAAATCTCTGAAATGTTATGTAACATACAAATCTCCAAGAGATGAGCCAGAAATGCACCACCAGAATGGAGATCAAACGACTTCAGATGACTCTAGTGAGCATGAGACAGTACCACTTCCAAGTTGTTCTAACGTAAAGATTGTAACACCCACATAAATATAGCAGCTAAGTAAATAAACCAGCAAATAGTGTATAATGGACCATTCGATCAGAAATGATACTCCCCATCATTCACAGGAAGGGGAAAAACTGACATCATATAGAAAACCATTCTTCATAATTTCATGATAAAACTATATAAAATTAAAAGCACAAGAATAAAATTTGCCAGAAAACTAATCATGATTTTCCTATAAAGTTCACAGTTTGATCTAAATATATCATAAACATCTCAAGCACTTTCTTAGTCCCCTTTGCTCAAGTTAAACATCAACATCATATGAATTAGGACCATTAGTTAATGCTACGAAGCTACAGCTACGTCATATAGACAAATAGAGGCAAATTCGTCTTAGGGAGAATAGAAAGGTCGAAACTCCAGCCAACAAACTACATGTATCATCTAATTATTCGGGATAAGAGATGAGTGGAAGGAGTATGGAGCCTGAACATAAACGTGAGAATCAATACAGATGGCAATTGAGTTGCCACGCAAGACTTCCTCATGTTAAGCAACAAAAACACAGCTTTTAAGCGATACAAAGTCCAAGCACACAAACTTACAGACATAAATATACAACACATATCAAACCTGCCGCAAGCAACGCACTGTATCCGCCCTTGCTTTCCGTCCTCTAAGTAATTCCTCCTTTGTGCAGCATTTTCATTTACTAACTTAACAAAGTGAAGAAACGCTTTCTTTAGTGCACCCTGATCAACCTCCAAATGTTTAAGGACAACGTTATCACCAGCACCACCAGCACCAGGTTGCCTAAAACCTACATTTTCATAAGCCCCACCAACCCTAATATATTTGGAAGCTCTCAATTCAGACTCTCGTCCAGGGTCCATCAAATCATGCTTGAAAGGTCCACTAGTCCCCATGGAAAACTTACCCGTTGGTGGAAACCCGTTTGGATTAACATTAGCATCGTGCAAAAGTTGCTTTCTTTGTCGAGCAAAGTCATCCCTCTCCACCTCATCACCACCAAATTTCCTCTTCGCTGAACCTTCAACAGGTCCATTACCACGCCCATCAAGCCCAATCGAATCCCAGTAATCCGGGTGCCTCCCACCACGCCCTCCATCTTGATCATCAAGGTGAGGTAGTACAGGAGGGAATCGGGTTCCAAATCGACCGGGATCGAACACGGGACCTATTGGGGGTGGGAATAATCTTCCAGGTGGATCAAGAGGATAATCAGGAGGAAGAGCAAAGTAGGATCTGACACTACCGTCGGCAAGAACAATCGTATGTCGCTCGAGCATGTGGAAGCCGTACGCCGGCGGAGGTTGCGGCCCCAAGGTAGAAAGATCGGGGAAGGGAAACGGAGCTCCGGGAGAGGGAACTCGGGCGGCGGACCCCTTTTCGTTAGGGTGCTGTTTAGCATGCGCGGGACTTGGAGTCGTTTTGGCTTTGGGAGATGGGGCGGCGGCGGGGGGTTTGGGATTCTTAGATTCGCCGGATTTAGGATCGGATGCCGGAGACTTTTTGTTGACGTTGCTGGTGGATTCCCAACGGGATTTCCGGTGAGAGGATGAGGCCGATGACGGCTGCGGTGGCGGCGGCTTCAGTAGCGAGGACTTGCTCTGAGGATTACCTCCGGCCATCCTCTGGGAGGTGTGCAAGCACGTACCAACTAAACTGTGGTGACTCTGTACAAAATGCAAAGGAAAAGGGATAACTTTTTTTTTTTTTTAAATAAGAGAAGGAATAATTTTTTTCTACTTTTTTCTTTGTATATTTGTATTAATAATTATTATCAAATTTCCCCAAGAAGAGAGAGAGAGAGAGAGAGAGCATAGGATATACATGAGAACCAACTGCGATCCTGCATCGTATAATTAACATGTCACTAAGCAAACAACAGTAATTTTCCCTTGGTAATTTACACAAGGTTGTGCGACTTCAGGGCAAGCACCATAAATTTCGTAGGATCTCAACACAACAATGATAAATTAACAATAATTCATTATCCAAAATAAAAATAATGGCGAAGAGCAACATTTATCAAAGATTTCAGACTGAATGTCTCAAAATTTAAACACAAGACCGAAATCACTAATTCTGTAATCCGATGCATTTTCTGATCTGAGCTTTATTGCTGATAAAATCATAAAACATATGTTCAATATAAATATTTAGCATAAAAACTAATTAATTAATTTAAATAAATTTAAAACATTAAATATATTATTTAATTGTAATTAATAAAAATAATTTATTAATTTAAATAAATTAAATAATATATAATATAAATTTATTTAAAAATTTTAAATTTAATCATAATTAATTAATTTATAATTTTTTTAATACATATAAATTAGTTAAATAACTATTATATTAATAAGAAAAAATAGTAATATTTTTTTAGCATAAAATTTTTTAAAAATAGGTTACATTCACTTAAGATAGTAGAGCAAAATGTCCCTTCCTCTTAGGTGATACTATCGTCAAAAAAGACAAACTATCTATTATACTCAAAAATAAATATAAATACCTAAAAACTAAAATACCTAATAGTTAACTAAGTAAAGTATTCAACAACTAACTTTCTAACACCTAACACCAAGCCATATGAATATGGACTTAGCAATGGTGTATCTTCTTCATAATATTGCTGAAATAACACTACGTTGATTACCTATACTGTTTCTCAACCAAAATAATACGGTTTACTGCATTAATGCAGGACAAAACGAGCAGTTCAAGGAATTGTGCACAAAAAAATTGAAGAAAAACGAAAATGTGCATGATAACGGAATCGAATAATCATGATCTTCTAGGTTTCAGGATGATGATACTAAAGCATAGAAAAATATTTCCTCTCCACCAAATTCTGAAGGAAAAACAGACTTCTTGACATTCTGCAAATCTACTAAACCAACAAAATCTCTCCAAGGGAAATTGAAACAGCAAAACTTTGGGCCGCGGAAAAGAACTTGGAGAACACATTTAACGCTTTTTAGAGACACCAACGGTCTTCCCCCTGCGTCCTGTGGTCTTGGTGTGCTGCCCGCGGACTCGAAGACCCCAGTAGTGTCGCAGACCACGGTGGTTTCTGCATCATCAACCAATCATATTACATCGCGTTACATTATGCAAAACAAGAATGATCGCCACTACTTGGACATGGCAAGAGAATCATAAATAAGCATGCAAAAAATATCTCCATCATGCATATAATAACTGAGTCAACTGACCATAAGAAATAAGCAAGACTAAAGCATGTGATTCACACTTCACACCTTTCTTGACCATCAAAGGCAACTCATCATAAACTTACACAACTACTACCCACGTTGATTCCACCATTAAACAGAAAAAACTAATGGCAACTTATAAGATACATGGTTAATCACTTCTGTAAAGAGGCAAAGGGAAACGTGTATTTTTCAGTGGTATAGAATGGAAAATGGGGAGAGCAATTAGTTAAATAGTTCAGTAGCAGATGAACAACCTGATTTTCTTCAAACGCTCAAGATCATCCCTGAGTTTCATGTCCAATGCGTTGGAAACAACCTGGGAATATTTACCATCCTTGTAATCCTTCTTCCTGTTGAGAAACCAGTCAGGAATCTTGAATTGGCGTGGATTTGCCACAATTGTCATTAGATGATCAAGTTCAGCAGCCGATATTTCACCAGCCCTACAGTCAATCATTCGAAACCAAATTCAATTAGATAAAGTAACAACAGTTTCTAAATGATATAAACAAAAAAGTATGCATTCCAAATAAAACAACACACAGAAGCTGAAGCAACACTTGCTTGTAACACTGAATGGGGGCAAAGTTTTTATACAAATCAAATGTGCATTATGCTTTACTAAGTTTTACTTTCGTTTTCAAGAAGAAATTCACTGCCAAAGTGTCCAAAATGAACGACGTCACTAGAATTACCTAGTCCAAATCATACTTATGATTATGGTAAAACAATAATGCCACGCATCTGGGCAGCTGTTACTTCGTACTAGAATGTCATGCAAAAAAATTCTTTTGAAAATAAATCGCCAAATTTTCTCAATCTAAAACCTTCGGATATCAAGGGGCACTCATCAATTGACGAATTTAAAATATTGAAGATCTCGCAAAATAAAGTGAACCCATCAATTTTGTTAGTTCGAAACAAAATAACCTTCTTTTAGACGAAATCCAAATTAAAATTAATCAGATATCGAACAACCAAGAGACAGGGATATAAAACAAACCTTTTGTTCATATCGACGTCGGCTTTCTTACAGACGATGTTGGCGAAGCGACGACCAATACCTTTGATGGAGGTAAGGGCGAACATGATCCTCTGCTTACCATCGACATTTGTGTTCAGAACACGAAGAATGTGCTGAAAATCCTCGTTCGCTACAAGAGACTGCAGCAGCAATAACAACAACAAATAAAACCATCAGATTAAGATCCAAAAGAACAGAGATAGTGCTGCCAGAAGTTACAATCGAATAGGTAAGTGAGCGTGAATGTGTTGACTCACCATGGCTACTGATTTCTCACTCTTCTCTCCGCAGTCTCTCTCTAGAAGCGGGATGCAAGAGGGTACGAGGAAACCGAAACAGAGAACGGCGCAATAGAAGTTTAAGCCCTTAAATACCAAAGAACCCTAGAGAGATGTGTGATGTGTCCCGGAAGGCGGAAGGGGCAACAAACGATAATTAAAGCTGACGCCGTAACTCAGATACGCTGACCCCTAATATATATGCCTTGCCTTCTTATAGGTACGCTTGTGAGAAAATGGCTATTTCCACTTGTCATTTGCTATAAATATTGTAGATTTTTAGGCGTATCTATTATCAGTTCAATTTCTTTAGATACCTTTACAATAACTTGGCACTGTTACTATATTCAAATTTCTAGTACACAGCAAAAACATTCAAGAGAGGAGAAGAGAGAGTTGCCTCAATCCTTTATAAGGAGAAGAAATTTCACCATTTCAGAGAGCACACATGGAGAGCATTTTCTATCAAAATGATACTCCACTCAGGTACTCATAAAGAGAGAATGGAGGGATAATTAGTGGTTATCCTCATAACTATTTCCTCTATTATTTTTGAATATTTTAGGATATTCAAAATGATAATCTAACTATTTGGGTATCTCTATTTCAGGCTACACACATATATGAGTTTGAGCCTAATACACTAAAGATAGACCAGTATATTTTCCTATATCTCCCACTCACACTTGGTGGATTAGAGGTCATGGGTTTATACTCTCTTTTTCTTCTTTCATACTAAGTGATTTGCCATGACCATATAGGTATGACGTCTGCATCCAGGTGCCTGTACTAGAAATCCTTTTTATAGGACTAGCACAAGACAACCTTTCATTCATATAGCTTGTGTTTAATAATATGCCTCATATGTCATAGATTTACCAATATACAATTTTCTATGGCCAATCTGATCCCTCTCAAATCAAACTTGACTTAGATTGCCTTTCTTGTAAACCTAGTATCCACACTTATGAAAATAAAATATCATAAGGGACATGTCACTGACACTAACATACGTATGTATATTGTAGGTAATTTTCCTTTCGTCCATATATAACTTCGATATGGATCAACTACTTTCCTAACATAATTTCTTAGATCATATCTATCATGATCGTAGGATATATGGTAAAGTAGTAGTCGTTGAAGTATACATCCATGATATTGTCAAAGTCAAAGGACACCGATAGAATGATTGTTCCTTCCTAGGACTCACATAGCAATAAAGTAGGGATCTTTCACTTGCTTTCCTTTTGTGGTTCTTCTAAAACATGTGGTATGAATCACATACTACGGTGTTACTCTTATACTTTAAGAGTATACGCCATTTTGCATATATTATAAACACCATACAAATTTAACTCTAGACATTCTCAGTATCTAAATCTAAATTTTTCAACTTCATCTCTATGACATCAACGTTGAAGGATTTGTTATCTGTCTACAGGCACCGTGGAATTGAGTTTCCATGGTTTGATCCAATTTCATGTATATGGATCTCATCTCGATTTGCCACACTTTAGCCGAGGCAACATATAGTTTGTATTTCTTCTCTACCATATCAGCACTCTTTGCCGTTTTACTGGTAAACACAAATATTTCATCTTTGCACACTCTACCTAAACGTCAAAGGCAGTTGCTCGTGTGAGAGAGCCAACCTCTCTTGTCTGTATGACATATTGGACATTGTATACTTTCACAATCATATCAAGTAATGATGAAAAACATAATTCCATCAATCATAAAAGTATTACAAAAGGTTTGCATTTCACATTTTTATACATACCAAGAGCTTTTACATATCTTTCAAAGACTTATTTGCCTATTGGCTTTGTTAGGGGATCTGCTACTATACATTTAATGAAAATGTATTACACGGTAATAATTTTCTGTATTATATAATCTCTCACATAATTGTACTTGATGTCAACATGTTTGGTCTTGCTATGTGTTATGAAAATTAGTTTTACCAGTCACGGTTATTCACAATTACTGTGGGTGTACTACAGTTACTGTAAGTGTAGACTTAGTTACTGTGGCTGAGGTAGGGTTGTACAAGATGTCTAGAGCCCGCAGAGCCCACACAAAATATGCCCTACCCAGTCCGATAAAAAGTGGCCCAATTTAAAATGGGCAATTTCGGGCATGACTAATATTTAGGCCGGGCCGGGCATCGGGCACAATTGCTACCCTGCCCATTTGGCCCTACCCAATTTATTACTTTTTTATATATAAAAATTTATAAATTATAGTATTTTACATAGAATAAATATGATAGATACTGGTGATTAAAGGGTAATTTTACAAATATTCATAAATATGTCCAAAATTGCATCCAAAATGGGCAAACTATATATTAAAATGAAGATCTTGATTTTAAATATTTTTAGAAACAAACTGCGCCTCAATCGGAATCCAGACTCTCGACACTAGTGTGTGGCATACACATGCCAATTAGGAAATGCCACGTCTTACTCACCAGTAGCCATATGGCATGCTCTTAGAATTTTTTTTAATTTCTTTTTTTTTTTAATTATGGATATGGGTTAGATCCATTTATTCAACCCGGTTCAATACGCCTTTGTCCAAATACTTTTGTTTTTAATTCTGATAGGCCTTTCAGTAGCCAATTTTTTTAGGATGGGCCTCTCTGCAGCCCGAAACAAAAAAAAAGTTTTTTTTATGGCCTCTCTTCATAACAATATAATTTTTGTTTTTTGCCATCGTCTTTTTTTTTGTATTTTTAGTTGTGCAAAACGGCATCGTTTTGGCTGGAGGTCATCTTCAACCTTCAGCTGGGTCACGATGACCCGTTTTGCAGAGGTGGGCCGGTCCGTCAGACCTGTTACCTTCTCTCCTCCATAACTCCATTGTCCGACATCCATTTTTGACATTTTTGGAGTCATTTTCTATCGTTTTTACAAGCTCTACACAATGAAACTATTTTTAAAGCATAAATTGAAGGTTTTCAGGTGACCCAATTTTACCCGAAACTTCTCTCCTCCATAACTCTATCCTCTTACGTCTATGTTCGACGTTCTTGGAGTTTATTCTCATTAGTTTTGCAAGCTCTTCTCAATAGTACTAATTTTTAGGCTAAAACAGTTGCTTGCAAAAAATAAAAAATTTGTAAAGACGACAAGGTACGGTGCTACTTTTTCACCCTCTTACTTCTACAACAAGAACTCACTATGAAAAACTAGCAGAGACAGATTCATGCAGCGAAAATAATCACAAAAATAAGAACTTGGATCTGATACCATTGTAGGATTTCGGGCGCACCTGTTGTCGGTTCAGTTACTTCAAGTATCCACACGGTAACTTGACACTGTTACTGGACTCAGGTTTCTAGTACACAGCAAAAGCACACTCGAGAGAGGAGAAAAGAGAGTTGCCCCATTTCTTCGTAAGGAGAAGAAACTTCACTATTTCAAAGAGAACACATAGAGAGCCTTCTCTATCAAAATGATACTCCATTCACGTACCCATAAAGAGAGAATAGAGGGATAGTGGGGGGTTATTCTCATAACCATTCCTTCCATCATTTTTGAATATTTTAGGATATTCAAAATAATAATCCAACTCTTTAGGTATTTCTACTTCAGCCTACACACATATATGGATTTGGGCCTAATATATCACGGGGTGAACCTGCCCATTTGTCTACAAATATATTTGCCACGTGTCATCCTTTCTTGCTATGAATATTCAATAGCGTTCAGAAATTCTGACTAAAAATAAATATAATACCGTTAGAACTCTATAGAGAAAGAAAACAACCACTGAAAAAATGGATCTTGCATGTTACTATCTCCTATCAGATTTGTTAACAAGTTTGGAGAAGATGAGCCAGGAAGAGCCATGGCAAGGAGCCCAGATCCTGTGGCGGCCGGAGGGGGCAAAATAAAACTAACAATTGGGGAAGCTCTAGAAGCGACGGTACATACAGTGGGTGACAAGCCGGTGGAGCAGGGCGATGCGCCAGTGATAGAAGCGGCGGAGATGAGATAACACCAGGTGGACTGGCGGCAATGGCGCAGTCAGCGGCAGCTTACTATGCGGGATGTGTTAGGGATGAGGACAAGATCAAGATGAGTGACATAATGTCAGGTGCGAAGGCAAGGCTGCTGGCGGACAAGGCGGCGACACGGCAAGATGCTAAAGGAGTGGTAGGTGCATAGATGAGGAACGGCAATGTGATGACCACTCGGGGAGCCGCCGCAGCTAGGCTCAACGGTAACACTACCAACAACCAGTAACTGTGGTTTTGAAGACCGAAGTACGTTTTTGTGCTTGCTTTTCCCGCCTTTTTTGTTTGGGATAGTTCAAAGAAAGTTACGTTGAAGGGAAGCTAGTGACTTCTGAGTCGGCTCATTTTTCATCAAATACACGTGGGTTACTTGTAGAATATCAGTGATAACACTTGCAGTAGTCACTTCTGTCAAAAGAAACTTTTCAAATTAATATTATATGCTATATATTGCATTACGTACATTTGCTATATTTCATTTATTGATTATAATTACTTAATTAAAATATTGATATTTTTTTATATATGATGAAATAAGGGAAAATCATTCTAGAAGTATTTATATTTTTTTATTTTTACTTTATTATTACAGGTAACCCTTTTATATTTTAGAAAATTTATTGAATTGCACACACAGAATAAACATGTGTGAGAAGGATGGATGTTGAAGAAAGATCGATTGAAAGATCTCTCAAAAGAATCAGAACTCAACCTTGCATTGTGGTTCTGTTCAATTGATCCACTAATTTGGATGATAACATACCTATAACTTCTCAGGAGGGAATGGGAATAGGAGGGAGGAGAGGTATTTTGGTTTAAGAGTAGAGAGGAGGGGAGATACTATTATACTCTCTGTATGTCTATATTTATAATATTCGATAAATTTTACATTAGCTGTTAGGGCCTAACACAACTCTCATCCTTTATTTGAGTTTAGGACTGACTATATACATAGATAGAATTACTATTATACCCTATTAATTGTAAATAAAATTTCCCCCTACTTCTCCCCTCCTTCTCCTAGAACGCACCATTTTTCGTGTAAAGCTCGTCTCCTGCCATTTGCCTGTTTGACGACAAACATCACCTATTGTGCTAATCCATTACTAATGAAATATTCATTACTAATATTATCCCCTGCCGTCTTACTTAATAATCTTTTTTTACTTTCAAGACAAATCCGTCATCTCAATATAACTATTTTAAGATTTACAAAAAAAAAATCCAGCAATTATTTAGTTTTCATATTTTAAATCCAATGCCAGTTTCCTAAACAATTTTACGGACATCTGATAATATAATGTAAAATATTTTATAAGAATAATAACTTGGTTTCACAATAAGAATACTATTTAGTACTAAGTAAATGACAACTAAACTTCAAAAATCATAACTTCTTCAAAATATATCATAAAAGCCTTAGAATCATTAAGAAGTGACATTT
This sequence comes from Leucaena leucocephala, assembly GCA_037074615.1. Taxonomy (NCBI): domain Eukaryota; kingdom Viridiplantae; phylum Streptophyta; class Magnoliopsida; order Fabales; family Fabaceae; genus Leucaena; species Leucaena leucocephala. The sequence continues at coordinate 7,593,526 of CM073533.1, read as the reverse complement.
TACAATTATACAATTATGCATGCTGAGATAACCTTATTACTCCCTCCGTTTTTAATTATAACAATTATATAGAGGGTCAAATTTATTCGTATTTATATATGATTATAAATATTAAAAGTTATTTATTAAATATAGTTTAAATATATATAATTAAATATAATATTTAAAAAAAAATAATACTCAATAACTTAATTAAATATTTTCTCCAATGTTCTTATACCTCTATTACTCTATACTACTTAATTTACCCTACTCAACTATCCTCATTAGTGCCCCTAATACTTTTCTTTATACATATATAAGGAAAAGTTGGATGTATATTTAAGTAAAAAAATATAGAAGCATAAAAGAGTGTATAAAAAGGAGAGGATACTGAATTATGTCTTCTAGCAAAGATGAACAAAAAGTATGGTCACTCAATTATCTCGTGAAATTCCATCAGAAGTTATGGGACATACAATTGAAAGAGTGAAGCATATTGAAACTCGTTCACAATTTACATGGACAAAATTCCCCCTAAGAAAAATCCTCCATCGTTGTGAGACCACGTTTGCATATTGCTTGAGATTCCAAATTCCCAATCCATAAGGTAGAAAGTTCCTATGGAAACATGAATTAGTTAGCACCTCATTTTAGGGTAATGGCAATCCAAATCACATTGACTAGAAGGTGCTTGAAGCCTAACATCCCCTTAAGAGAATGAAATTATGCATATTCATGTGCCAAAAAATTGGGTTTTGAGAGCAACTAAAATCTTTAGCCTTCAACATAATACAAAGCCAAGTGGGTCATCAAACAAAAACATGAGCGCTAATCAAATGACTATGAAGCATCAATGCTTCAAAATTTAAGCCTTTTGTGTTGGAATGTATCCAAACATTAATGTTTAGGTACACACACCGACATCAAATTACACATTGACTCTCTCTCACTCTCCCTCTATTTTCTTTAATTTAGAATAGTAGATACTAACAGCTTAGAGTTACAAGCAATATTAAACCCATGGCTTCCCTCTTATAGAGGAACTTTGATGCCACCAAGCTATAGAGCCATTGCCATTACACATCGCCTCTATATATTGCGTCAATGTCAATACTTCTGAGGCGATTGAAAAGCCTTCTTATTAGGCTTTCTTTGTTTAATCTTCACCTTCACATGAATGCCATTATCAATGATAGACTGAAGAACAATATGAAGCTTTCCCTCCAACGTCTCTCCTTTCCTTGGTGTATAGATCACATCATGAATATCATCAGCCAATGATCTTTGAGCTAGTAATGCCCCTACAGCAGCACAAGTGTTTTTGTTCTTAGTGGAAGTGAAGTCAAACTTTATATCCTTTGAAATAGAATGAGCCACAGCAACAACCTTGCTTGTTACCCTATGAACAACACAAGCACGAACAGAGGATTTTGATATGAATATATCCAAGCAAAATGGCTCATGATATGGACCCGTAAGCTGGTTAAAAGTAAGCGTCCTCTGCTTCTTGTTCTCCACAGAAGTTACCTTAGCTTCACGAAGCTGAGGTATATTATTAACACTTTTAGTTCTTTGGACTTCTTGAACTTTGGAAGTTTTAGGACTTTGGCTAGCTTTCTTTTCCTTAGAATTTTCCTTTTTATTATCTCCTTTCTTTGGAGATTTGTTCCTCCTGTGAAACTCTAGATTATATTCTTCAAACTCTTTAGAACTCTTTTCAAGTTTGTAGAACAGATTCCCACGGATTCTCATATTATCAATGTCTTCAAAATCAACTTCGTCATCAACATTTGAGGAATCGAAATCAATGAGTTCATTAGTTTCTTCCTTACCTGTAGAACTTGTTTCTAGTGAACCCCGTCCCATCCTTTGCCAAGCTTGTGATAGTCCTGATGAGACCCGCCAAGCATCATGATCCACAAGCTCAATATTGTAACCATTTGAAGGAAATTTAGCATCAGATAACAATGGAGAGAGATTATGAAGGCTACTAGAAAAATCAGAAACTAGTACGGAATCAGTTATAGCTTCATCCTCCTCCTTATTGGGAATTTTCTGGTAGGCCTCAAAGCAAAAACTGAGTTTCCTCAAGAGATGTGGATTATACCGTGAAATAAAGGAAATACCCTTTCTTGCGAGCATCGAACCCCTGAACAGAGTGTAAAATGGACTTGAGGAATTACAAAGTATCAATTTGGTCGCTTAATTAATTTTATAAAATATCATATCAATCTTCTAGACCTAACATCAACACCGCAGTCTCAGCTGATATTAAACATGATATGAATCTAAATTATCAAATCTATATTGATAGAATATCAATGTAACATAACAAGTAATTTATTTGTTAATAACTTCATATTTAATAGGGATTCTAAGTTTTAATATATATAACTTAACATACATTTTATTTTAATATTAGTTTTTCCAAAACCTCATAAAATTAACTTCAATCTTGTACATTTTGATAAGTTAAATGTATCATTTTACAAAACTATTGGCATAAATATTAATTTTACTAATAAGTCTATTAAACAAACTTTCACGTTGGAGAAAAAAGTACACACGAAACTTTTTAATAAATTCCTTCTAGAAAAAGTCAAGAGCGAGATTAATAATGCCTTAGACTCTTAAATATAAAGTGCTATTAAACTCTTATTTAATTTTAATAAGGCATACCAATTGATATAGTAAATTGAATGATTTTGACAAAAGTATGCAGTCCAAATAAAACAAAACACAGAAGCTGAAGCAACACTTGCTTGTAACACCGAATGGGGGCAAAGTTTTTGAATTATCCTTTCCTAAGTTTTACTTTCGTTTTCAAGAAGAAATTCACTGCCAAAATGTCCAAAATGAACGACGTCACTACAATTACCTATTTCAAATCATATTTATGCCTATGGTAAAACAATAATGCCACACATCTGGGCAGCTGTTACTTCGTACAAGAATGTCATCCAAAAAATTTCTTTGGAAAAAAAAATGGCCCAATTTTCTTAATCTAAAACCTTCGGATATCAAGGGGGACTCATCAATTAATGCATTTAAAATATTGAAGATCTCGCAAAATAAAGTGAACCCATCAATTTTGTTAGTTCGAGACAAAATAACCTTCTTTTAGGCGAAATCCAAATTAAAATTAATCAGATATCAAACAACCAAGAGACGAGGATATAAAACAAACCATTTGTTCATATCGACGCGGCTTTCTTGCAGACGATTTTGGCGAAGAGACGACCAATACCTTTGACGGAGATAAAGGCGAACATGATCCTCTGCTTACCATCCACATTTGCGCCCAGAACACGAAGAATCTGCTGAAAATTCACGAACTACAAGAGACTGCAGCAGCAATAACAACAACAAAGAAAACCATCATATTAAGATCCAAAAGAATAGAGATACTGCTGCCAGAAGTTATAATCGAATAGGTAAGTGAGCATGAATGTGTTGGCTCACCATGGCTTACTGATTTCTCACTCTTCTCTCCGCAGTCTCTCTCTAAAAGCCGGAAGCCAGAGGGTACGGGAAAGCCGAAACAGGGAACGAGGCAATTGAAATTTAAGCCCTTGAAGGTTAATTTAAAGGAAAATTGAGAAAAATATGAGAGATTAATTAATAATATTTTTTATTTAATTTAAAAGAAAAAAAAGGTAAAAAGAGGAGGGGAGAAAATTAAAAGTTAATAAATATATTTTTATTTTTTTATTTAAATTTTTTTATTCTTTATTTATAATATTTATATTAATTTTTTTTAATTCATGAATCATAAATTTTTTTATTTTATTTATATAAATAATAAAATAAAAATAAAAATAAAAAATATGATAAAATTTTAATATTATTTTTTATTAATTTTATAATTATTATATATTTTGATATAATATATAGATAATTAATTATATTTATTAAGTTTTAGTAATTAAAAAAATTATGTATGAAAAAAAAGGTTTGAGAGTATAATTAGAATATTAAAAATTAATAAATGATAATTTGATTATAATATGATTAAAAATTAAGTTTTAGGAGGCAACGAGACATGGGGGGCTTATAATTCACATCAATCAAATATGAAGTGAAATATCATTATACATTAATATATTGAAATTGAATTATATATATTGCTTTATTGATTTTGAAATATAAGCAATATATGTAACCTCCTCTTCTTTTTTGTTTACCACTTTTATTTGTCTCATTAAAAATTTCATTCCCATGCAATATTTACGGAGATGGGGATGAAAGCTAGTCATCTTGCTAAGCAGAGTTGGCTTTTGATCCTCTCCTAGATTTAAAGCAAGCTTCCTTCTTCATAGAAATTTTTGAACAGAAAAAGAAAAAAGAAAAAAAAAACTCAATAGGAATCTGCATCTTGCACAATGTATTAGCAGATGACCCATGATTTTTTTGGTTCGCACCGCCTTTTATAATTTCATTTTTTAATATAATTTTCCTTTTTCCAAAACAAAATATAAGTACAGCTTTTTGCTATCAAAGTAGATATGTTAAAAATTCCTTCAGAAAATAAAGAGCCGTTGTACAAACTAAAAACACATTATAGATATTGTGAATATTATGCCGTTGACCAATTACTTTCAGTCATTTTAATATAACATAATACTTCCTCCCAACTCTTAATATAAAATTTATTTAATTAATTTTAATATATTAAAAAAATTAATTAAATCAATCATCTACAATGATTATACCTTAGTTTTTCTAAAATAACCCATAATATGTGTAATCATATAAAAATACTATAGGGATAAAATTATAATTTTAAAAAATAAAAATAATTTAAAATCTTATATTTAATACTAAAATAAATTTTTCATCTAACTCTTATATTTAAGAAAAAGAAGATATATCATAGAAACTGCAGACCAAGATTCCATAAAGTAACACCAGCAAAGAAACTCACATGAAATGAAAATGGAGCTATAATATTATTTGAGACCTGCAATAGTAGTTTTTACATTAAACATTTACCTTCAGGCCAAAAATAGAGAAGACAATAAATGACCATTACCTTAATTACAGAGAGAGGAGGGGAAATGAACAAAATAAAAACCTCACCAGTGCAGAAAATTAACCCTTTTATAAAGAAGAGGTCTATAGAATTCTATATGCAAGAAGAAAATATATTTTTTATTTACTGAACTATGCACTGGTAAATCCAACGAGGTTCCTTCTAAAAACCTATGAAATATGCCTTCCATTTTGATGATAACTGAGAATACCTCTTGAGTATAGGTAAAAACCACGTGTGCAACCAAAAATTGGACACCAGATTTCTGAATTCAGAAACAAGGTGGCCTGAAATAGGTCACAAAAAACCAGCTAGAAGGCGGACTAATTAAATTCTAAAAAGATGGCCCAATGCACAAAGGTCCCACCGAGTAGAGTCTGAGTAGTAACACACATATACGCAGCCTTAACCCCAAGAGCTGAGAGATTGTCTCAAGGAATTAAACTCTACCACAAATTTTCCAGCTTTCATATCTACTGACCGTCAAAATGTAGACAGGCCACTTAAAAAGATATGCCACAAATCAAAAACACAAACTAATCCTTTTGAATCATCTGCAACTGCTGATGTCATGTGAATTTAGGGACAAATTAACCCGACAAATTCAGAGACGATAGCATTACGACACACTCAAAAGGATATCCCAACGGCTGCATCACACCGAGTAGTTTCATTTGACCATGGGAGCATATGCATTAATCTTGTGTCAGAAGCATTATTGTGTCTCTGGCAGAAGAAACAAGGATAAGAAAACCAGTAAACCAACTTAATTTAGAACCTTAAAAATTTCATTCCAATTATCCAGACCAAGGTATGAAGCATAGCCTCCTTGAAAATTGACCGCATACAAGGCATTGTAGCTTCAAAAGAGACCTTGTGAAGATAGTAGTAGTATGAGTGGTAGTGAAGTAAACCCGCTCTTAGCATTAGGACTTGGCCATTCTTACTCCGAATCAGTCTCAGAACTATCACTGGATGATGCATTAATGCCACTTCCATAAAATTGCATGTCTTTTGAAGCGACTTCGGTGTCCATATATAAATTTCTTTCCCCTTCATACTCAGTTTCATTATTGTCTGCATGGTTGAGATCAGAATCAGACACATCTGTATTCTCAATGTTATTGTTGGTAACACCATCTTCGGACAAACTCCCTGAGGGAACAGCTTCATGAACCTCTTGAAAATTATTCATGTCAACCTCCCTAAAAGAGGTAGTATTATCCATCATTTGAGAATCCAACATCAGGTTCATCTCAAGCTCAGATGAAACACCATTTATAGCAGAAGGCAAATGACCTTCCCAGTCAGAAACTGGTTCAACTGGGTTTTTTGTCGAATTAGGATCAGAAGTAGCAGCTCTCTGAACCAAAGTACGATTTTCATGGCCATCCAGAGCATCTGACGGATGTATATCAATAAAAGTTTCATTCAGAGAATTGCCCTGACAGTCGGTAGACATACGCAAATTATCTTTCATCGATGGAGAAGCCAACACTTTATTTTCCATCTCCAGAACATCATGACTGGTACTAGAGGGTGGAGATCCATCTGAAGATGAGTCAGACAGCCTATCCTCAGAACAGGATTTGGAACATACAATCTTGTCAGACAAAACTTGATTGATTTTATCTAAAGAAGCATCACTACTTTCATCTTTTATCTCATTATTAAGAGGATCTATACCGGCATCATCGCTTCCATCAGTATCCAAATGAGATGAGGAATTAGCCAATTTTGGCTTAGTATAAGCTTTGTCTCCAGGGTCCATTTGATCAGCACCTATTGGGATAGAAATAAAACTTGTCAACAAGCAAATATAACATGCAGCAATTTAAAAAAGAAGATAAAATATAAGCCATAAATACCTGTGGAAGTTGTGTTCCCTTCAAAGTTTCCTTGCTCCACAAGCAACTTCTGCAGCATATCTATACCAGGGAAGACAAGCATGTTCAAGGATCTCATTTTTTGCCTAAGTGATTCTTCAAGAGGAGTGAAGCCAAAAATTTCTGTCCATGTTTGTGTGAGTTCAGAAATGGCTGGAATAACCATTTTCTCAACCTTCATAGAGCAGAGGGCCTAAAATAAAGGGGAAAAGAAAGATGCATGTCAATGTTGTGAATGATGTATGCAAAAGAAAAAAAATGCCAACTCAAATGCAAAGAAGATATAGAAGAACCATAGCTCTTAAAGCATACCGATTCAATGGCAGAAAAAAGACGGAGGCACATCCCCTGGCGCCTGTATATATGGCGAGTTCCAATAAATGGCATCTCCACCAACTTAATCCCATGGAACCTTAAAACAGTAAAGCACACACCCTAAAGGTAAGCATATTCCCATTTATTCACAGAAAAGGAAAGATATTAATATTCATGTAATCACAATATAAAGAGGAGAAAACATATGTGCATTGTTGTGCACACCAGCAGAAACAAAAACCACAGAATATCAAAAATATCATATCAGATGGCTAAATGGTCTATCATCATTACTCCACCAAAAAGCACTGTGTAACAGTGACCATTTCAATTTAATCATAAAGACTTTTCAATAAACTTCTGTTAGATAATTGTTTCACAATGACCTTATGATACAAGAATGTATTATTTCCGGCAAACAACACAAAAATCCACTAAAACAAGAAACCATACCATGGCTTTTTTTCCTAGCGAAATGAGTAGATTGAGAAAGAAGTCTAGGGCAGAATACCTGATAGATGCTGCCGAAATTATCTCATCGTCCCTCTCCAAAATGGCCGTGTAAAAGCCACTATAATTCAACCTACTGAAGTTTGATCTGAAAAGGAAGAGCAAAGGAATCAGCAAAATCATGAAACATTGTAAAGGGAGAGTCGGTATGCCCATACAGCAATTCAAGTATTTTACTAAAAACATTTCATGGCGGACAATGCCATAACCAATGTCAAAATTCAGTAACTTCAAAAAAAGTAAATACAGTTTGTATAACCATGTCTATGAACTAACAAATTCGTTTTCCTCCAACTTCAAATAATTAGGCATATAATATTAAAAGGTAAAACAGTAGCAAGCAAGTATCTATCAAATTGCAACTTTAGGGATGCTAAAATTTATAACATTAAATTACAGCCAAGAGGTTATCTCAATGCGTTAAAAATATACTGCTCATAAATAATGTTCTCTGCTAGCGCTTACCCACTATTATATAGAACATTATGAATTATATTGATGCCACTCCTCCGGTCAACAATGGGTAAAAAGCATTCATCCATCGCAGTCAGTGCAACGGCTAGCTTGGAATTGCATTCCACCCTTTGAAAAATTCCTCTACCAGCTGCCTCTGAGTCTTCATCTGCTCTATGAATAAGAGACCATGAAAAGCATGCTTCTAGCTCATGCTTGGTACCAAGGTACTTCTTCAAGTGCTCAAAAAGCTGCAGCAGAATAAAATATAAGCATATTTCAACATTGTGCTTTGTGCTACATTGCCTACTGCTTTTCTCCTTCATAAGTCAGATTCTATATAACCCTATATAATAGAGAACTCCACAGAACAAACAACTCTGCAACTGACTAAAACAAATATACGAACTCGTACTCTTCCCAGTCAGCAAATCATTAAAAGAGAGCTTAAAATAAACGAAACCACCCACTTGGTAACATTCTCTACAACCATGATCAATTCAATGTACATCTCAAACATATTTATTCTTCCTTCATAATAAAAGTTGTCAAGACTCAATCTAAATCTTAAGATCTTACCTTCCAAATAATCCAAGTGATCCTGGTCCCTAAGTATAATCTAAATATTCCAGGATTTCAATAGGATCTCAATTTAAATCTTAGGGTCTTGTGATCTCGGTATTCCTATGACATTTTTAATTTTGTGAAAAAATTTTCTTGCTAGGGTTTTAAACCTCTCACATTAACTACTATGGAAAGAAAATCATTAAAGTAAACTTGAACCAACTGTGTGTGCGCGTTCGTGTCCTGCTATACAGAGTGTAAATATGAGAGGTACCTCTTTGCACTCTTTTCCACAAAAATGAAAGGCTGGCATATTGGACTCAATAGAAGCAGCATCCATCTCCATAGTGCAAGATTCATGGTCTAAGCAAAACGGTAATATATTAAACTAGGAATATGAGGCTATGAGCAAGTTAATTGAGGTTCAAATCTAAACAAGAGGAAGTAAGTACATTTTTTCTCACATAAGTTGCAAGTGACAAGAGCATATACAGCAGCGGCATCTCCTTTTTTAACAGTTCCACTGGCTATTCCACAAAATTTGCAGGTGCACTTTGGACAATGCCACTCACCAGGAGGAAGCATCTGCAACAAAATAATTGTTAGCACATATAGCATTCAACAAGTCAACATCGTTATCAGTGACAAAATAGCGTAGTTTTCTTATACATGTTTGTTAGTTACTGGTACATCAATCTAATAAGAAAACTAATTCAACAAGCAATGTAGATAAAAACCACTAAAAACATTTAATGTAGATACCAAAGGAGCTACAGGCTCCAGCTCCACAAGCAATATATCATGTATCTATCCATCAAGATACAGTCACAGGCACAAATATAGTTTCAGTATGCATTAAGACAATCCTTTCATTCAATGTGCAAGAAAACCAAATAGCTAGCATTGACAGGTTCGATCTTAGAGCACCAAAACTCAGCACATTGACGAGGACTCAGCTCAAGCAAAATAACATGAACAGGACAAACAAACCTCAGCAAGGGAAGCACATATTTTACTAGGCTAAAGTGCTACAAGAAACAAGGAACAACCAAACTATGAGCCATACCAAATGCTAATCATAGGGGAAGTAACAAGAGATGTCACATGGCCCATAAAATATGCAGACATACCTGTATATTCAAGCAGCTCTGATGAAATGTTGATGGGCAACCATCACAACAGAGTAAATCCCCTCCATCTCCACATATACCACAAGTGTCATCATTTGGATCATTGCCATCAACATCAACAGAATGAAAACTAATTTTGTCTGAATTCTCCTGTCTCCACCATGCATCTATTTGGCACTGTAGAAGTGATACTCCCGAATTCAAATATATGTTTTGAAATGGCTGGCGCAATTTGCTACCTGCATGAATCTCAAACTTGGAAATCGTAAGGATTTTGCTGCAACATCCACAATGAATGCCATCTCTTGTGATCCATCCCTCCAGCATCACTCGTTTTCGTTTGCGGTACTGAACCTTTTGGCTCAGCTGAACTGTTCCAGAGTCAATCAACCATGAAAGCACCGTTCTTTTGCCTGTATATGGAACAAAGCCATCAGATTCTGAATTCGCTCCCTTATTAGAACCACGGATTAACAAAGTGCATCTTCCATGTTTTCTACTTTTCCTCCCATGTGGCTGATGAGGATCACACCCACACAACGAATTTTCAGTTCCATCATGTAAGTGAAGGGTTGACTTCTGGGATTTAAAGCTAACACTGGCAACATTTTCAATCATCTTATTTTTGGTTGAATTACTTCCCTGCTTTATAAAAGAGCTTAACTTCTCTTCATTGCTATCACTATCCATGCTATTCACATCATGCCTGAAATTGGCAGATGTTTTAAGGTTGGGTTCCATTTCACTATCACTCTCACTACCATCTCTTTGCTTCTTCTTCAACTCTTTTTCCATCTTTTTCCGAGTTTTCCTTGTTAATTGACTCAGCACTTCATCTGAGATACGAGCAAAGGAAGAACCATCACCCATGGGCTTGGCCTCACTATCATCACCATTCAATTGCTTTTGAAGAGCCTCATATGCTTTGATTATTGACCAGTAGGCTGTACCCCCAGGATTGATGTAAACTGCATCTAGATAGTCTCTGTTCCTTCGAGGCCGATAATCTATAGTCCAACCTGAACTCAGCAGCATCTCCCTTATTTTTTCTCGCAGTTTCTGTTTTTCTGTACCACTCCCACGCCTTACTTTTCCTTCCTTTCCTTCTTTTATTATTGTAGATGGGAGCTTCTCACGTAAAGGAGTCTTTTCATCCTCAGAACCTACTCTCTTCATAGACTTGAAGGGTTTAGTATTTTCTAGTCCTTGATTCAATGGTGTGTCACTGTCCTCAGAGTCCCAATCATGTCCCTTGCTTTCCTTAATTGACAAAGATTTTCTCGATGCTATTCTTTTTCTCTCGGGCCTAACAGCTAAACCTGGCTTCTCAATGAGTTTTATTTCCGAGTATGATGAAGAATGGACTGGAATGTTCCTCTTCATAGGGGCATCAGTCTGCAAGTTCTGTCTGTTTTCTATAGGTTTGCGGTGATTAAAGTACTCTGATGATGGCCCTCCCACCTTATTCCTATTGACCATAACCTTTAGAACACCATTTTTCCCCTGAACCCTGATGGTCTCACTTGATTTAAACTTATCTTTCAGCAAGGGTAGACGTGGGGGAGCATCATCCCTATTCACATTGAACCTGCTGGGATCAACAGTATCCCCCAGATACAATCCACTATGCCTGTCATAATAGGAGTTATTTCTATTATCAAGAGTGTGTCTGCAAGACCCTATTTCAAATTTACTCTCAAAGCCACTTCTCGCGCCATGCATTGGCCCCATAAACCTCCGTCCCCCGAAACCAACTCCATCATTGTCATAAAGAAACCTCATTGCCACATCCATTCCATCATGTTCATCAAAATCAAAAGCTTCCATTTTGGTCTTCTTTCTTTCTCTCTGCTCCAAACCATTCTTCTCAATCATAGCATCCTCCTTACGCCTGATTTGCATCATTCTATCCCTCTTTATACCAATTTCATTGCCTTCCATTATACGTCGCTCTGAAGCAGTAAATCCATTACAGGCTCGAATAGTCTCAGGACCAAGCCGTCTACTTGGAGGCATCGGCAACTCATCATCGCTTGATTCTGAATCACTCAGAGCCATCCTAGGCCTTTTCCTAATCTTTGACTCATACAACTTACGAGAACTGCTTGAAGAACCATATCCACCACCCAACCTAGAATCTCCTTTCTTTCTAACAATTAAACATCCCGAGGAGTTCCTGCTCTTCACCAAAACCCCAGAAGGACCAGCTGATCTCATGCCCGGTTCCATCTACATGAAATACCAAAACCAAAAAACCCCTTAAATCTTGTAAACCTCCCGCATAAAAGATATCCCACGAAATTCACCAAGAGAACAGAACAAAAAACCCTAAATCACCGTCTACAGAAATTCCTCAGAACACACTAACAGATCTAAGGCAAAGCAATCCCAATGCCGCAAAGCCTTCCCCTTGCAAGAAACCACCGACGTGACGAAAACGGCAAAGCGAAAGAATTTTCAAAGAATCTTACCTCTCCCCCGTAAAATTCACCGAAATTCCCTCACTTGAAAAAACAAACAAATTCTTTCTCCTACAAGACACAATTCCACGACGAAACTTAAACTGATCGGAGAGCTACGCCAATCAGAGACAAAGAGAGGGAAGGAGATTTCTGGGTTTGGAATTGCAGAGCCCCTTTATAAATACCCAACCATTATTCCCGCTCCCTCTTTCTCTATTTCTCTCATAGGTTATTGCCCTTTTTTCCCCCCTTTTCCAGTTTACGTTTCAGTTCCCATGTCCAATTCTCAGTTGTGTATTTTCCAGAATACGTATTACAATATATTTTTCGCTCACTTTTTCCCTCCAAATCCCAGGTTTAGAGCCCACGGGATAATTTGGACGGAAATGATTTTGCCACGTCATGAGATTGTGACGTGGCAGAATCGGACGGTTCATGACTAGACCAGGGTCTGTTCATACAGTTTGACCTCACTGTTTATATAGTTTGAAAGACTTGGGAAGTACGAGGCATGGCTTGCACGCGTGAGGGTAAAGAGGAGGATCAAGAGCTATGGGCTTGAGATCGTCGTAGGTTCTTCAATTTGGGCCCTTTACTGTTTCAGTAAAATTAAGATTTCTGGGTTTGTTTATTGCAGAATGTGTTTGCTTAGATTGGGTTATTTTGTTCAAATCTAATCCTTTTGTTTCAAATTTAAAAACAAAAAATGAACAGTCTAATGTCACATTTTTTTATACTATCAACTAACCGATATTCAATAATTTTTCTAAATTTTATTATTATATATCTGAGCAATTACTTCTCTTAACACAAATATCTCCTCTAACATTTAAAATCTAAGACCTAAAAGATCTAATAGGACCTTGTATCACTAAACTAATTCTATATTGATTATAAAATCACATTCGTAATAAATAGTTAGAATTAAATTATAAATATTTAATGCTTATCTAGTACTTTGAACAAGATTTCTTCCATTAAGAGGAAACATGTATTTTATAAAATATCATAAACATTACCACCAAATATTTAGTTCAACTAATATGGTTTCGAGTTGAAGCTTTAGAAATACATATAAGTATTAAATACTTGATAGTAGAAGCTTTGTCGCCTTTCTGGTCCTACAATACTCAATCTAGATTAATATGGCCCCAAATAGATTCTCTAATTTAAAGTGAGGTAGGTCCATAATACCGAATGCTTCACACACAAAAATATAATAAATATCTACAAAAATTTGTGATATTTATAAATGATAAATAATGTATCATACTTCAAATTCATTGGCATTACTAATATTTAAAGTTGAGGGGGAAAAAACTGGTAAAAAAAAACCTTTGCTGTTGCTTCTTCGCCACAAACTTCAGTTTTCCTCATTCACATGAAATAACTTAATTACAGAGAAAAGATTAGCGAAATCAAAACCTCATAATAAAAATGTCATTGGTATTGACACAATCTTCCATGCTTTCCGTGTAGCAGTACAAAAGACCCATAGTAGTTCCTGATTAAAAATGACATGGGCCACAAAACTGAAAGAAGCTGCGTAATTTAAACTATAAATATCCATTTTTCTTGCATTTTCTTTTGTCAATTATCCATCAAAATGGATAATGACACATGCAACCAAGTTGCTTGAAGAATCACGTATAACAACAGCCGTGTAATCGATCTTCTGCATAAAGCATATTATTGAATCTTCCTGGCAGAAGAAACAAGGACAAGAAATCAACTTGATTTAGGTCCTTAAAAAATCATACTCATCCATGATGATGCAAGGGATCGATTGATATTTCATTTCCCTTGAAAATAATAGGGTTTATTCATACCATCCACAGACCACATCGTGAAGCAGCATCATAACCTCGAAGCCTTGAAAAATTGATTGCATCCAAGGCAGTGCAGTTTTGAAAGAACACTTTGTGAGGAGAATAATAGACATCAATTCTCTTACTCTTGATCAGTCTTAGAGCTATCATTGGATGCAATATTGATGCCATTTTCGTCGGAACGCATATTTCTCGAAACAACTTCTGTTCCTACGTGTAAATTTCTCTCTAGTAACGCAGTTTCACTATTCAAGCCTGAACTGATTTGCAAGGAACTCTCATCAGCATGATTGAGTATAGAATCAGACTTATCTGCATAGCTCCCTGTGGTAATATTTTCTTCAGATAACCCACCTGAAGGAACAGCCTTATGAACCTCACGAGTATTATTCATGCCAACCTCTCCAGATGACACGATGTTATCCACCACTGGATTCATCTCATTCTCAGATGAATGACCATTTACAACAGTGGGTAGGAGACTTTCCTGGTCAGAGATAGGTTCAACCAGGTCTTCTGTCAAATTAGGATCAGAGGGAGCAATTTCTGGAACCAAAGTACCATTTTCAGGGCAATCCGGAGCATCTGATCGATGTGCATCAATAGAAGTATCATTCGGAGAAATGACCTGACTTTTGTCAGGTGAATTCAAATTATCTTTCACAGGATTTTCAGTCTCTGGTGCAACATGATTTGTACTAGAGGGAGAAAAACATTTATCTGAAGCCGAGTCAGATAGCCTATCCATGGAATGAGATTTGGAGCACGTGGTCCTGTAGGATAAAACCGGATCCTTCGTCGTCTCTTGAGAAGCATCAATAAATTCATCATTTATCTCATTGACAGGATTTGAACCAGCATTATCACTTCCACTAGGGTCTTCTTGATTTGAGGAATCATCTGACCCATCAACCAATTTTGGCTTAATACTAACTTTGTCTCCATTTTCCATTTTCTCGACACCTACATAATAAAATCATAAAACTTATGCTGCAAAAAATAGTTTGCAGAAAATTAAATAAAATAAAACGAAACAGACGACAAAAACCTGAGGCAGTGGTATTCTCCTCAAAGTTTCCTTTCTCTACTAGCACCTTTTGTAGCAAATTTATACCAGGGAACACCAGAATATTCAAAAACCTTAGTTCTTGCCTCAGTGATTCCTCAAGATGTGTGAAGCCAAAATTCGTTGTCCATGTTTGCATGAGTTCAGCAATTGCTGGAATAATCATTATTTCAACCTTCATACAGCGGAGGGACTTCCAAGAGGGAAGGAGGGGAAAAGAGAAATGCGTGTCAAAATTGTGAAATATAAATGCAACAAAGGGAATACCTACCAAATTTTTATGCAGACAGCCAATGCATAGAAAATCACAAAGAACCATAACTCAGAAAGTATACCGATTCAATAGCAGAAAAAAGCCGGCGGCACATGCCCTGACGCCTATATATGTGGCGAGTTCCAATAAATGGCATCTCCACTAGACTAGTCCCATGGAACCTAAAAACAGTAAAGTACACAGCCCACAACTAAGTGCATTCCCTTTGTTCACAGAAAAGAAAAGCATAAATATTAATGCAACTCACAAGATGCAACTTAATGGAGGCACCTTGGTTACTCATGAATCTAAGAAAATATTAACGATGTATAGGTGAGAAAACATATCAGTAAACAGTCCTTCCAGCAACATGCATTCCACTCAATATTAAAGTTACAAATACGATATCAGACAACTAAATAGTCTGTAATCATTATCATTAGCTTGCTTAAAAGTACTTTGTAACAGTGACCATTTTTATTTAAAAGTATTTTGTTTACAGGGTTCAACTAGCTTAGGAGATGAGATTTAGACAAGAAAAGTCAGAAACAGATCATGTGAGTTTAGCTCCATAGCTTGGGGATGAGGGACATTGCATGGAAAGTTGCTGCCACTTGTTGGCAGGAGATGGAAGATTTGAGTGTTTCATACCTGGTGCAAGGCAAATAGCTACACAGATAGATTAGCAAAGTTCAGTTAAAGTTTATCGAATTCTTTAAGCATCTACTTTTGGCCCAGTATTCCGACTTGGGTTAGATCCATGCACATAGAGGGCCTTATGGAAACTCATGTTCCTTTCGGTGTGTAATTGTTAGGTACATAGCGGGCAATGGGGCAATGCGCCCCCTTTTACTATTCAAAAAAAAAATAATAATAAGTTTTTAAATAAAATTCTGATAGATAAGTCTCTGAAATCGAGGATCATTTTACGGAAAATAAATGCATTCTTCCATCCTAACAAAACAGAAATCCAAGAAAATGGCGAATAAGATCATGGCCTTCTTTTTCTATTCAGCTAATAAGCAAAGCCAAATCATCATCCTTCAAGAAAGGTGAAGAAAAAAAGCAAAAACATGGCTAGTGGCTGCCCACGTCTCATATGCTTACGCATTAGAAGCATTCATTAATACCACACATTTCTTAGCAATAAAGTGGAGAATGAGGAGTCTTTTAACCTATGAAGCTCCCTTCCTTACTAGTATAGTAGTATTTTCCAAGCCAGTCTAATCAACAAATGTCAGAAACATGTATGGAATCAATTGACTTTGAATCCTTTCTAAGCTCTAAGGTTTTAATTTTGCCTCTCGACCCCAGAAAAAGATTTTCTGAATGAGTTAGCTAGGCTTCTATGAAGATTTCTAGAAGAAGGAAAATCGAAAAGAGGTCTAAGGCAGAGTACCTGATAGATGCTGCAGAAATTATTTCATCACCCCTCTCCAAAATAGCAGTGTAAAAACCATTATAATTCAACCTACTGAAGTTTGACCTGAAAAAAGAAAAGTAAAGAAATCAGCAACAACATGAAACATCTTAAAGGGAGAACACAAGCCATGTTCTCATGGCAATTAATGGTACAAAGATTCCAGATAAGTATTCGTTCTTTATAATTTTAAAAGAAAGGGTTTTCATCCATGAAAGAATATACTGCTTATCCATTATTTTCTTACCCACTATTATATAAAACATTATGAATTAAATTGATCCCACTCCTCCGGTCAACAACGGGTAAAAAGCATTCATCCATGATAGTCAGTGCAACAGCTAGCTTGGAGTTGCATTCCACCCTTTGAAAAATTCCTCTACTAGCTGCCTCTGAGTCTTCGTCTGTTCTATGAATAAGAGACCATGAAAATCCTGCCTCTAGTTCATGCTTGGTACCTAGGTACTTCTTCAAATGCTCAAAAAGCTGTCAAAGCATAAAAGGTATATTTCAAGATCATGGCCTTGTGCAATGTTTATTTCTCTCTTCCTTTTTCCTTCATTAGTCAAATTTCTTGTATATCAAACCATACTCTGTTCATAAGCAAATTCAGAGATATCTTGCTAGCAATTTCTCCAAGGAAAAGTAATTTTTTTCTCCAGCTCAACAATTCATGATTAAGTTTTTCAAATATTTTTTCACCCCTGCTATGCTTTTGCTGGAGAAGTTGGAAACAAAGATACAAAGAATTATACCCACAGTTTTTTCAAAAAGGGAAAAAAAGAAAAAGAAGGAAAGAAAGAATAGGAAAAAAGCTATGATCCAATGACTCAACCCATGTGAAAGAAAACCATTATTACAACTCAAGCATTGTCCGCAAGCGCTCACACACACACACAGAGTAACAATACACTGTTGAGAGCCAAAATGTAAAATATGAGGTACCTGTTTGCACTCTTTTCCACAGAAAGAAAAGAATGATGTATTGGAGTTACGAGAAAGGGCATCCATCTTCTCAGCACAAAAGTCATGGTCTGGGCAAACAGTTAAAATATATCAAAACAGGCATATATGAGCAAATTGAAAGAGCTTCAAATTTATACGGGACAAAGTAAGTACATTTTTTCTCACATAAGTTGCAAGTATGTAGAGCACATGCAGCAGCACCTCCTTTTATAACAGTCTCACTGGCTATTCCACAAAATTTGCAGGTGCAATTTGGGCAATGCCATTCACCAGGAGGAAGCATCTACAGCAAATTAACCATCGGGCAAAATGGTATTCTATAAGTCAATAAACCACTGTCTATAACAAAAATTTTCTTAATATGGATTACATTAATTCAATGAGAAAACCCATTCAACCGACCATGTAAATATCAAAGAAGCTATAGTGCTCCACATGCAAGATATCATGCATCTATTCATCGTGATACAGTTGCTGGGAACAATAACCTATATAAATAAAATGGCAAAAACCAAAAAGATGACACGTGGCTAAAAAAATATCTAGACAAACCTGAATACCCAAGCAGCTCAGGTGAAATGTTGATGGACAACCATCACAACAGATTAAGGCCCCACCATCTCCACATATACCGCAAGTGTCATCATTTGGATCATCACCATCAATATCCACAGAATGATAACTAATTTTCTCAGAATTCTCTTGTCTATTCCATGCATCTATTTGACATTGTAGAAGAGAAACTCCTGAATCCAAATGTATGTTTTGAAATGGCTGGCGCAATTTGCTACCTGCATGAATCTCAAACTTGGAAATTGTGATGATTTTACTGCAGCAGCCACAATGAATGCCATCACTTGCAAGCCATCCCTCCAGCATTACTCGTTTCCGTCTCCGATACTGAACCTTTTGGCTCAAAGCAACTGTCCCAGAGTCAATCAACCAGGAAAGCACTGTTCTTTTGCCAGTATATGGAACAAAACCACCAGATTCTGAATTCAATCCCTTGCTAGAACTCCGAACTAACAAAGTACATCTTCCATGTTTTCTACTTTTCCTCCCATGTGACAGATGAGGATCACATTCAGATAATGAATTGTCAGTTTCATCGTGTATGCGACGGGTAGATTTCTGGGATTTAAAGCTAGCACTGGCAATAGCATTTTCTTTCATCTTGTTTTTCATTGGCTTACTCCCCTGCTTTATAAAACAGCTTAATTTCTCTTCATTCCTATCACAATCTGTGCTATTCATATCATGCTTGTCCCTGGCAGATCTTTTACGGGTAGGTTCTCTTTCACTATCACTCTCACTGTCACTGTCACTACCATCAATTTTCTTCTTCTTCGATTCTCTCTCCATCTTTTTCCGAGTTTTCCTTGTTAATTGACTCAACATCTCATCTGAGATGTGAGCAAAGGAAGAACCATCACCCCTGGGCTTGGCCTCATCATCACCATCATTCAATTGCTTTTGCAGAGCATCATAGGCTTTGATGATAGACCAATAGGCTGTACCCCCTGGATTAATGTAAACTGCATCCAGATAGTCTCTATTCCTTCGAGGCCGATAATCTATAGTCCATCCTGCACTCAGTAGCATCTCCCTTAGTTTTTCTCGCAGCTTCTGTTTTTCGGTGCCACTACCCCGCCTTACTTCCCCTTCTTCCATGATTTTAGTTGGGAATTTCTCATGCAAAGGAGTCTGTTCATCGTCAGAACCTGCCCTCTTCAAAGACTTGCGAGTTTTAGAAGTTTCTAACTCCTGATTTGATGACGAGTCACTGTCTTCTGCATCCCAAGCACGGCCCTTATTGTGCTTAGTTGAAAATGATTTTTTTGACGCTATCCGTTTTTTCTCTTGCCTAGCAACTAAACCTGGCTTCTGAACAAGTTTTGTTTTTGAGTACGATGAAGGATGGACTCGGGGGTTCTTCTTGGCAGTGGCCTCAGTCCTCAAACTCTGTCTGCTTGCCATAGGTTTGCGATGACCATAGTGCTCTAATGGGCCAGGCTTCTTCTTATTATTAACCATCACCTTTAGAACACCATTTTTCCCCTGAACCCGGATGGATTCATCTGATTTAAACTTATTTTTCAGCAAAGACAGAGGTAGCTGAGCATCACCCCTTTTTGCTTTTAACCTGCTCTGACTACTATTATCTCCTAGATACAAGCTACTAGCCCTGTCATAATAAGAATTCCTTCTACTATAAACAATGTGTCTACCTGAACCTGTTTCAGATTCCTTCTCAATGCCACTAGAAGCAGCATGCATTGGTTCCATAAACCTTCTTCCTCCAAAACTAACTCCATTATCACCATCAGACTTCCTCCTTTGAGTCATTTGCGCATCGAAACCATCATCATATTCATCAAAATCAAACACTTCCAGTTTATTCCTCTTTGTTTCTCTCTGCTCCAAACCATTCTTGTCAAACACAGAATCCTCATTAAATCTTATTTGCTCCGTTTTATCCCTCTTTCTACGGATTTCACTCATTTCTCCTACACCACGCTCAAAAGCAGTCAAGCCATTACAGACACGAATAGTCTCAGAACCAAGCCTTCTCATTGGAGGCATCGGCAACTCATCGCTTGATTCTGAATCACTCTTAGCTACACTGGGCCTATTCCTAACCTTTGATTCGTACAGCTTCCGCGAGCTGCTGGAAGAACCAAATCCACCACCCAATCCATCTCCTTTCTTTCTAACAATTAAACAGCCCGAGGAGCTTCTGTTATTCACTGCAACCCCGGAATGGCCAGCTGATCTCATGTCCGGTTCCATCTACATGAAAAGCCACAACCAAAACCCCCTTAAATCGCGTAAACCTTCACTACAAAATACATCCTCTACAATTTCACCAAGCAAACCAAACAAGAAACCTAAATCACCGCTTACAAAAATCCCACAGAACACACTACAGGATCTGAGGCAAAACAATCCGAATGCGACAAAGCCTCGCCCTTGAAAGAATCCCCCAGAGACCAACACGCCAAAGCAAGAATTTTCGAGGAACCTTACCTCGCTACGTGAAATTCACCGAATCCCTCAGAGGTAATTCTTACTCTGAGGCGACAATTCCCTGACACAAACAAAACTGATCGGAGTGCTGCGCGAATCAGAGAGGGAGAGAGGAAGAAGCAGAGGAGATTTTTCGGCTCCGAATAGCAGTTCTGCTTTTTAAGTACCATACCATTACGCTCTTTCTCTCTCTGAAATTATTTTCCTTTTTTTTTTATTTTTTGCTTCCCCCCTTACTCGTTCACGGTTCCAATACCAAGTGCGTATTTTTTCCCAGTAAACGCACAACGGGGATTATTTTTCCCAATGGTTTCCCTCACTTTCCCTCCAAATCTCCGATCTACTTCGCCAAGTGGGATTGTTTCAACGATCTTGATGTCGCCACGTCATGATGTAGGGCCTCGAATGATGACGTGGCGTCATCGAACGGTTGAGGATCAGATTGGTGGCTGTTTATACAGTTTGCGCGTACTGGTTTTATTTTTTTCTTGTGATGATTTTCTTTCTGGTTTTGATGAAGTTTGGGAGAAGCGAGGAATGATTTGCATTCGGATGCGTGGGAGAGTTGGGGAGATTCAGAGAATGGAACCATAGGATCTGATCTGGCCAGACAAGTTGGGAATGGGTTTTGAGAAAAATTTGGTCTTAGATACAATTCTTTTCTTTTATCCTTCAGGTACAATTTCTTTGAGTGCAGGGAGAATGACCCTGAAAAAATACGGTAAGTGTTATGAGATTATGAAACAATAATTCGAAAAATTCTCATCAGGTCCCAACACTAAAATATATCATTTAAATTTTGATAAATCAAAACTAAAATTTATAGAAACTTAACGTACCGAAAATCATATTAACCCCAAATTATTAAAGAGTTTTAGCTATATTCAATGGCATTTTGTGAATTAATTAATTCAATTTATCTAATTAATATAGATACATGATTCATTATAAACCTTAATGGCCCTTCTGATTTACTGAATAGGAAAGAATATAATGTCATAATGATTACACGAATTTGTTTGGTATACCGGAAAGATAATATATAGGCATGAAAATATTTTATTATATTACTATTTTTTTTCATTCTTTTATTTATATCTTTTTTTTTATTAAAATTTTATAACTTTTCCCCAACAAAATATAGTAAAACTTGGGCAGAAGATACGACTACTCATACGTAAGGAGAAATCGTCATATCTCTATTTTTTATGGCTTACTATTATCCGAGTGAGCCTAACACTCCTCTTAACCCATTTAGAGCGAAAGTCATAAACTTAAATTTTAAAAAGAGTTTTTAGTTTAAATTTTAATTTAATAAAATTTTAAAATAAATAGCTATATTTATTTGAAAAAATTTTATAGATCAAATTATAATTTAAAATTATAATTTTAAATAAACTGATCATGATAGCTTTCGAAATAATAAAAGAATTTATAAATTACCCAATTACTATTTTATCCTTATTTTTTCTTACACCCTCTCTCTTCTGTCATCTATCTTTTTCCCTATCTCTTATCTCTCATATCTCTTATATTTTTTTAACTATCTCTCATCTCTCATCTATATTTTTTACTATCTCTCTTCTCTCTTCTCTCTCTTTTTTACCATCTCTCATCTCTCATACTTTTAATAAAATTATATATTTTTTATAATTTTTCAATTATAAAAGTTTTTTTAATAATAACTATACAAACACTCATTTATTCATAACTATTTTTTTTATAATTATTTTCTAAAAATTATCTAAAAGTATTTTTTAAAAAAATCTATCCAAATATACTCTTATTAACACAACATAACATTTTATATATAGACATGAGTTCTTATTGTTCTTATTCTCTTAAGAAATGTGGAATTTTATTTCTTTTTCTGGCCGACCATAAATATACAGACACACACACACATATATATTCACAATAGTCTACTTGCATGACAAGCTATCATAATAAAACAAAATCTTCCTAAGATGATCAGGGAGTAAAAATAAAATAATCCAGAACAACCCTAGGTAGAGAGAAGAAAGATAATTCTTGTTACATATATCTAAGAATGAGGTACGATGAGTCTTTTATATATATATATATATATTAGCAATATTGGTGTACTAACCAACATGTTCTCTAATACTTTAGTTACATGAATCCTATATGAATAACATGATTACATAGAAACACGTAGTTCTCTATACAGTAGACACATGAAACATACCATACTGAAAGGATCTCATACAAATTCTAAAGGTTTACACGTTATGAATCGCATATCTCTATTAATTAGATTAATTGTTTTAAATGGATTCATACATAATATTGGAGAGTTGAGACCTTTTAAACTATGTGAATATTATCCTTTCGAAATACTCACACTTACTCATTCCCCAACAATTTGGGGATTGGCAATCCCAAGTACTTCATTGGCATTTTACCTCAATGAAAGCTAATTAGATTTTTAATATTTTACTTAAGTTTCATGAGAAAAATGATAGTATTTAAATGAGATCTATTTACGAGTAAATTAATAAAATTAATAAAATTAATTAATTATAATTATTATGTATTAATTTTTTAAAATTATTATGATTAATTATGTATATTTAAATTTTCTTTAATAAAAATCTCTTAACATGTGTATATGGATACTGTTGAGAGAAAATTATAATTTTAAAAAATAAAATAAATTAAAATTTATATTTATAACTAAAATATATTTATTATCTAATTCTTGTATTTAAAAATACGTATTTAATATTTAACTCTTAGATATATTAGATAATGAGTGTTTGAGTATTTTCAAAAAGAAAATATTCACATTATATTAACTCTTCTCTCTCTTTTTTTATACACAAAATAACGTGTTATTGGACTTAAATTCTTCTATCCAATCAATTTTTAAATTGGAGTTTCTGCTCATTTTCTCTATAAATATAGATATAGATTAGAATTTTTAAAATAGAAAAAAACACTACTCTATTTAATATAATATAAAATATTATTGATTAATTTATTTAATTAAATTAATATGATATATTTAAAAAATATTTTAATATTTTTTTAATTTATTTTTTATTTTTTATTTAATTATTATAAAAAAATATACGAGTAATTTAAAAATAATAATAATAAATATAATAACTAGATGTTATATTATATTTAGGTAAATTTCCTACTTATGAATATCGTTATCGCTGTGTGTTTGGATTAGTTTTTGAAAAATAGATTTTGGGAATAATAGATTTTAGGAAAAATAGATTTTAAAAATAGAGATATTTGGATTATTAATAGTATAATCACTTTTTATATTAATAAATTACTAAAAAGGGTATGATTTGATTAAAAGATGGTAGAGAATAAATAGGAGAGAGGAGAGAGAATAAATAGGAGAAAATAGAGAAAAGAAATAGGAGAGAGGAGAGAGTGTAGAGAAGAGAGAGGAAAGAGGAGATAGTTTGAAGAATAGATAAAAGAGGAGAGAGATGAGAGAGTATAAAAAAAAGTAGGGGTAAAATAATAATTAGATAATCTATAAGTTCTTTTAGAGTTCTAAAATCTATTTTCAATAGTTTATTCAAAACTATGATTTTAAACTGAAATTTTGACCAAAATCAATTCTGAAAATTGATGTTTGTGTAAAATTTTCTTAAACTGAAATTTTATCTAAAAGTGATTCTCAAACCATGTTAGTGTGTGTTTGGGATCACTTTTAAGAATAAATTATAGACCCAAACCATGGTTTTGTAAAATATGGGTCAAACAAGATTTTTTTTAAAAAAAATCAATTTTAGAACTCAAACCATGGTTTAGAATCCAAAACCATAGTTTGAGAATAATTGGTCACAAAATAGCTTTTTGGTGCCCCTTGCCATGGTGAATTTTTTATTAATTAATAATTTAAATTTTATTAATTAAAAAAATATAAAAAAAATAAAATCTAATTTAATTTTTTATTTGAAAATTTTGGGAAAAAGATAAATTTGCCAATAAAAATTATAATCTTCCATATTTTTTATGGTCATCTAGATTAGTTCTCTAATAAAGTTTTCAGTAGAAAAAAAATTAAAATTGAGATAAATATTATAAATTTTTACTTTATTCAAATACATATGTATATGTATTATTTTATAATCATTTAGATAAAAAAATTTAAAATTAAATTAAATTTATTATCTATGAAAAAGTGATTCTGCTACTAATCATCCAAACATTTCTAATTTTGGATTAGCTTTTGGAGAATAGATTTTAGGAAGAATAGATTCTGGAGAATAGATTCTGGAAAGAATAGATTTTGAGAAAAAAGTGATTTTAAAAATTAGAGATGTTTGGATGATTAGTAGCAGAATCACTTTTCCATAGACAATTTACTAAAAAAGACATAAACTAATATGATAATTACGTAAAGAATAAATTTGACTTTAAATTTTTTTATTTAAGTGATTACAAAATAATACATATACATATGTATTTGAGTAAGGTAGAAATTTATACTATTCA
Source organism: Leucaena leucocephala (assembly GCA_037074615.1). Classification (NCBI taxonomy): domain Eukaryota; kingdom Viridiplantae; phylum Streptophyta; class Magnoliopsida; order Fabales; family Fabaceae; genus Leucaena; species Leucaena leucocephala. Next base: position 7,568,143 of record CM073533.1, on the reverse strand, counting down.
TCTTAATTTTAATTTTTTTATACTGAAAACTTTATTAGGGTTAACTAATCTATATAGCCGTAAAAAAATATGGAAGATGATAATTTTTATTGACAAATTTATCTTTTCTCCAAAATTTTAAAATTTTAGATTTAAAAAAAATAATATTTATTTATTTTAAATAAAATTTAAATTATTAATTATAAATTTAAATAAAAATAAATTATTAGAATTAACCAATCTAGATCATCATCTAAAATTTTGAAAGATAATAATTTTAAAATAAGAAATTAAAATTTTAGATTTTAAATAGTATTTATTTTTTTAAATAAAAATTAATTTATTATTTAAAATTAAAATAAAAAAATAAACCCATAGACACACTAAAAACCGAAAAGCTAGAGCATAAAGTTATCTAAAAATAAATTTTTTTAAAATCATGATTTGAAGACTCAAATTATAGTTTTAAATTTAAAATTGATTTTAAAAAAAAATTTAGTATTTGACTCACATATATTCAAACTATAATTTTACTAGATAATTTATTTCTAAAAACTATTGCCAAACACACACGCAAAAAACCCACACGCACGAAGAGGAATCGCCATTTCTGGGATAACCCTCTCTTCGTTTTCCTTCCCTTTAATTTCCTGAAGTCTCTCTCATTCTCGGTCTCTCTGAAACGGAATTCTCAGGCAACAACAATGGAAGAGACTAGCAAACCTACAATTCTCGTCACAAAAGAGGATGTAATCGTTACAATGTTCAAGTCGCTGCCCCTTATAGGTGACTATTTATCCCGCAATCAACATTTTTTATCGTCTGTTAATTTCTTTGGATTTGATCATCTCATGTTTTCGTCTGATTTCTGGGCCATTTATCAAGTTCTAGGCGTAAAACGAAATATATTCTTGGATGTGGATATATATGCTGATATATATATATATATATATATATAGTTACTTTGCAACAACTAAACTTCGCATGTCTATCATCACGAAGTATTAGTGAGACTGAGTTTGCTTATCGATTTAAAATGGCTAGCTTTTTCTATGTATAACAATTTGTACAACTTGTAGCTTAGTATTGTTATCTTTCAAGTTTTTGTTGTGGTTTCATAAAGCGTTAACTTCTGTTTTTCAAGCTCTGGAGCATATTATCGACTCTTCAGTCCTTCTACATGTCATAACATTATTAAACAACCACGAATTCTGGGGAAGTTCTTTAACGGTTCTCTTTCCTGTTTTAATTTGAACTTTTTCAGTGAGAAGTCAGCTGTAAGTCATTGTATTACTTGGCTTCACCCTGTTACTGCCAAGCAAATAAACATTGATGGAGCCACAGCCTTTGCAATTTCTAGCTTGTTTCTGTTTCGCATTAACCTAAGTTGAAATTTTATTACATATATAAATATATAAAGTTGCATACTTCAACATCAGTTTGCTTTTCTCCTCCTTTCATTGCTCCTCATCGATCAGTTTCAAGGGCAAATCCATATGGTACAATCAAGATCTTTAGATTTGCTAAATTCATCTTCAGATTCTTGTACAAGTAAAATGCTTTGCAGTTGACATATATATATATCTATATATTTCTCTCTCTCTTTATTTTAAAAAATTATAATATTTTCCCTCCCTTTTATTTGACAGCAGACCTATATATTTTTCAGTCTCTCAACATCAAACTTTTTTTTCGTTTAGGGACTCCAGCTGATTGTACTTCTCTGGGAATTTCCAAAGAACTCTTTCCTACAGTAGCAGATCTGGTACAGGTGAGGTTTAAAATTTTAGTTTTGATTTTATAAAGTATCACATTCCTAGAATGGATTATTTTCCTAAGTTAATACCATCCTGCAGTTTTTCTTTAGTTCTGTTATATAGCATTTTACTATAGTTGGTAAAAACTTGAAAAGGATCTGGTAAAACTTCTGATAATTCTGGGGTTACTTACCTCATTTGCGCCAAAATTGTTTTGCTATATTTTTATTTTGTCAGTATTTTCCTGAGAAGATCCTCTGCATGTGAGACGTATTTGAACAGTCTATCCACATAAACAACCCATCCTGTTGGTCACGAATGTATTTTCTATCTATAAATACAGTTAGTGGCATAAACATGGGTAGCAACTGTGGTTATCACATATCTGTAGCTTCTTCCCCTTTGTTTGGATTCTTTTAATCATATGTTTATGGAGAAAGCCTGATTACCTTGAGACAGGGAAGAGGGGGGCAGCTTCTGAAGCTCTATTCGCTCACTAAGTAAGCAAAATAGAATTAGGTCCCATGATGTGGATTTGTATCAATTTTATTTTTTATGGGTCTATCGGAAACTATTATTTTTTCATATAAAGTATTGAATTGGAAGGTACTACTTAAAACCTATTATGTTGTCATTTTTCCTCTGTTGCTGCTTCAGTAGTTATTACATATTTCTCCATCTTGCCATTTTATACTTGTGGGCTTATTGCTGTCATGATTAGAATTCCCATTTATCCAGTGTTTACTCAGGCACAGTAGCTGGAGCTCGAGAGGCTGTTTTCAACGATATACCTTCCATTTCCATCTCATATGATTGGTATAATGTAACAATTGTTGCTATATCACTGGACTTATTTCTACAATTGTTGAGTTAATTTTTGAAACAGCTTTTATCAAATGATATAGCTGATGGGAATTATAAGCTATGCCAATCATTTTTCCTCTTATTCATTTTCCTATTTACTTAGGGTTCCTATAAGTCCAGGGTTAAAGGAAAAGGTGACCTACATGACTTCACCCTTTCTGCTCAAGAGTGCTTGCCTATCATAAGTGCTGTATTGGTTGAGATAAAGAATCAAAGATATCATCTAAGATTCTTTTTAAATGTAGACGACCCAACAAATGTTGCTAGTCATAAGGTACATTGTGATCATTGTTTCATTTCTGTGTTTAGCATGCAAAAATTTGTTAACTTGATACAGGAAAATTATTGTTCTTGGCTGCTTTTTTATGCATCATAAAAAGGGCTACAAGCTGACTAAGCAGGGCCAAAGTTGCATCAAGTTGGGGATGGAAGCAAGTTACCTCTGAAACTCAAGGACAAAAAGTGACCTCGGCGATGACCATGGACACAGACAACAGCACCTACAGAAACGTACTTGTCGTCAGTATCACCTGGACATCTTATATGCACGAGAGAAGTAGGTCCGTTTCTTTATTTTATCTTCTCTTTTTTTTAGAAGTCTCATACATTGTATATAATATAGCTTTTGTTCCTACATGGTTTTGGATAACCTGTATTGCTACATTTTCATGGCTATAAGTTGAACTCCATTGTTATAACTGATTTACAGTTAATATAGTGCTTGACAGCTTGAGTGTGCCATGTTTGATTCAACTCAGACATGAAGATGTAATTCTCCAATCTTGTCCACTTACGAAGTAAATGCAAAGTCATAGGGAACGAAGAATGATCCCACTTTTCATTTTCCCTCCTTTCCTCTCAGACTCTCACTGATATGTTGTAGAACTGGGTTTAACTTTTGTAGGTAAGAGATTCCCAATGCGATGCCAATGATAATGATTACAATTTTTTGCAAGAAGGATATGTGAGTATTCTCTTAAATAAAATAAGCTTCTTGAATACTGAACTATGACTTGCACAGTTTGATTTTCTTTTTTAGATTACTGTTACTCCTCTGGCTAATGCGGAGGGAGATTGTCATGCCTATTTAAGGATATGTTACTAAATGTCTTTGAACACTCCTCCTCGGCGGTAATATAAACTGTAAGGGTCATCTTGTATATATGATTTCTTTGATAGTCTTTACATGGCCCTAGGTCCAAGGACGAACCAGGCTGCCCATTTTCAGTCTTTAAGGCCGGTCTAGTAAAGGAGACAAGATAATATACTCATTCATATGCATTCTTCATTTTGCTCACACCCGCACGCATTCACACAGAGGCACTCACACTGACACTCATAGTAACACTAAAACACACAAGAATCTCCCCTATTAAGAGGTGCAATTTGGTGATTAAACAGGAGGCTATAAATAATTATATGTTAAACAACTACATATATAAAGTGCACATCTGAATACGTTGTTATTGCAGTTTAAATTTCATAAAATATTTATTCATCACATTTATGGCTATTTTAACTGCCTATAGGATCAACTACTACTTTTCCTCCTCCCCAGCCCTGTCTGTGAATGTGATATGTGAATTCTTTCATCTTGCAGATTACTCTAGTTGAGTGATTATGATCTCAATCAGGAGCTAACAAAAATTATTTAGATCCTGACTTCCTAAGCAATCTAGTTGCTTCGATATGCACATTACTGCCTCAGTATTGTCAAGTTAGGGGCACATATTTCCTCACAGCCTCATTTAATGAGAAAGCCTATTTTCTGTATAATAACAACCTACTATTTGTCACCCAAAATAACCTACTATTAACTTTTACACCAAGTTGATTGCCATTCTTGTTATTTATTTTTATCTACATATTTGTACAACTCCCTACATGAATGAATAATTAACCCCTATTTTCTGTAAGAAGGCACTCGTTTTTAGATAATTCTAATCAGAAATTCAAGTTGCCTCTTTATTTAGGTGAAATTCTTAGTTTGGGGCAATGTTGTGCTAATGAGGAGGTGCCATTAGCACAATGTGATCACTGACCACAGGATTGATACTATTTTAATTCAGCCCGCGAAGAGTTTCTCAATATTCATACCTTTCCACACCGATTGCCATTCTTGCTATTTATTTATTCAAAGTTGAGGTATATGCTGATTTGAATTTCCATAAAGCATGGGAAAAATTAAAATACCTAAGATTTTTTATGCAAAACCATATTATTGCATATGTATTTAGAACTTTTATATTCCTTTCAAAAAATTTGTTGAATAGAGATGATGCTTTATTAATATCTTTGATCATTCTGCTGTCTTCTGAATTGACCAAGTTGGGATTTAGTGTTTTTAAAAAAATTATATCGAGAAGGTAAGCTTGTTTCCGCTATGGCTGCTGGTTGTGCTCATACGGACATACACCAGGGTGATTTATAATTTAACGAGGTAGGGATTTCGAACTTAATCTAAACATGAATATTACGAACAGATATTTCCAATGTTTATTTCCAATTGTAGATAAGTTGAAAAGTGGTTATACCAACTCTGGCTTAAGTCATACTGGTAGTTGGATTACATGCCTTCTCCCCAGTTAGACAAAGCTAAACATGTGAGGAGTTATGCTGTGTAAATCATTCTAGTCTTGAAAAAACTTCTAAGTAGGAAACAAAAATTCGTTAAATTTGACAAATGAGGAGGAAATTTGTCGGTTGTAGTATCCCCATTATGAAGTAGCTTTCACATGTCAATTTCAACTAGGAAAGAAAAGGAACAAACTACCATCTCAACTGCTTAAATTAGACATCCTAACAATTAAAAAAAAAACTCGAGGTGGAGAAAAAAATTTTATTGGTTCATTTTAATAGACATACTTCTCATGATACTCCCCTATATTGTATTCTACTTGTTTAGTTTTGTTAGAATGAAAACTTCCATTAGAAGCTGAATTAGTAAAGTAGTAAAGAGAAAAGATAAGTTTTTAAATATGCACTTAGTGAAGAGCTTTATTGAACACAAAAATTGCAAGGACGATAATCGCTATCTATAGGTGCTACAAAAGTTAAAAGGAGAAAGGAGAAGAAAGAAAAGAAAAGAAAATACTGTATGGGTTTCTGGACATTAAATATTAAATACTTTTTATGTACATTACGTGTGCCCTTCTGTACTCTGCATTGCATTAGGCAGTAGTCTTCATTTCTTGGATGGCAAAGAAGGTGGATGTGATTCCACTAGTATTGACCAGAGAACGTGCACGTCTTCATAGGGGCAAGATTTGACATCTTCATGCAGAATGTAGATCCCTCTTCCTGAAATGATGAGGCAAAATTTGAGTTATCAGAATGTGTAACTCGAGTGAGGGCATTAAGATGATGGGCTACAGCTTGGGCTTCACCAAGTTGGTCTGATTGTTGCATCATAACCTTTTTTGTAGCAAAACAAAAAACAAAAAGAATGCAGATTGTCTGCACTTGGCATTGCTAGTCCCCTTGTATAGAGGAGGTCGAGGGTTCGATCCCCTCTATGGCCGCTTTGACCTCCTTCCCAACTCAAAAAAGAACAAAAGAAAAAAGAATGCAGAATGTCCTCTTGCTACTAGTGATAATAAATGGTAAATGGTAGAAAGATGAAAAGCAGGGTATGATGAAAAATTTTCTCAGAACTCAGAATGCAGAAAGAAAAAGAAAACAGGTTAGATTTCATCATTTGAATAATTTCTTGGAAAATCTCATGGATAAATTTGCTAATGAAGGATTGCTTGCAGATGAAAGAAAATGAAGAAAGATACTGATTCTCTCAAGCATTTCTGGATCAGACGGAGCGCGCACACGAGAAAACATTGAGAATGCAGGGATGATGGGCAGAGTATCACAGAATTAACTTACTTTTCTTTTGAGTTGAATGCAATCTGAGCCACATTTTCTTGAGTGGAGAGAGGAGGGATTGCAGCCACCCCATTTGGTGAATTGGGTGTGGCTCATGCAGGGGGAAGCAATTGAAGCGAAACAATAAGAAGAGAGGGAGATAAAGAGGGGAAGTCATAGGCTTTGCTTAGACAAGGGTGAAGATTTTGCAATGTCACTGTTCATATTTTTGGGACATGTTACAATCCCTTGCAGGCCAATCATGAAAATTACGTTTGGTGTGGGTACAACGTCCCTTTCTACCGTGTACTTGAAGAATCCACTCCACCAATCAGCTCTGCATCTCATTCTCTCTCACCACAAAAAGGTGAGATCCTCAAGTAATATGCACATTAATTAATATATGCCTGATATAATTTTTTTAATAGGGTTCACTTCTCACATAATTATGTGTGCTTTATACTATTTCCATTGATTTATTGATTTATGTTCTATAAAAATAAAAAGCTATTCAATTAAACTTCTTTGTCATATGTATGCCTAATATATATTCATTCCAATCTTTAATATAAAAATTAATTAATTAATTTAGATAAATTAAAAATTAATTAATTAATTAATTATAGCAAAATAATCCTATATAACATTGTATTATAATTATATATCAATTTATGATGTAGATAATTAGTTTAAAAAAATATAAATATTATATATAAAATATATTAAAATCTTATATTTAATATTAAATTTAATCATCAAACTAACTTTTATATTAAGAATAGGGGTTAGTATTAACTTTTAATAATTTTAGAAAAGTGAAAGTTATACTTAAATTTTCTCTAATTGAGTGTAAATCTTGATTTTGAAAAAGAAACACTTTTTCTTTTTATTTTTCTTTTTTATCTTTGATAAAGAACCTTATGGATGAAGATTGAGGATTATGTTCCCATCATCATGGGGCAATATACAATAGTGGTAAAATGCAAACAAGCTGAAGGTTTCCTTTTTTGACACTTGGACTTGCTCCTCTTGCATTTCAAGCAAGTAGAATCCACTTTTTAGGATTATCGCACAAGCCTTGGTCTCTCATTAGCCCATCTGTTCCACTAGGGTGCCTTACAAGAGTAAATATTTCCTAAACATCACTTCAGAGAGGCGTTAACCAGAAGAGGTAGGCAGAGTTCATATATATAGTAAAAAATAGCCAATGCAAATTCCATTATGTGAAAATTTCTTTTAAGATATTATCTTGTAAATTTTTTATAAATATTCTTTGAATTTTAGATTTAATAAGATGCTAATGTTAATTTATCTAATTTTTTTATACAAAAAAATTCTCCTTTATCTTATTGACTCAGATTTAACGTGGCATCACATGACAACTAAAATTTATTTAGAAGCAAAAAAAAAAAAAAAACATCAACTTATTTGAACATATGGTATATTAATTTAAGATTTTTATGCTTAGTCTTCATATGTCAGCTGGGTTTTAAAAACAACTACTTGGAAATTCATAATATGTTATAATTGATTAATTATTTATAATTATTATAAATTATTATTATAGTTAAAAATTTTAAATATCATACAATTAGTTAATAGGATTATTAATTAATTAATATTATAAGGCTCAAAATATTTTAAAGATAAAGTAAAATTAATGATTGAGATTATTGATTACGGCTTATAGATAAATAAATTAAAAATATTGAGTCAGATTGACCTAAAGATATTTTTAACTAAATTAGGTGTTATAAAATTTTAAGAGTGTAATTTTTTATTTTTTTAATAATGAGACAATTCACTATTAAATATAAGAACTAGTTAAAACTATTTTAATTCTAAATATAAGATTTTAATTCATTTTACTTTTAAAATTTATAACTCTTTTTTAAATTGTTTCTATCGATTATATATATTAAAAAATAATAATAAATACAAATAATTAACTACATTAATTAATATTTATTATTAATTATTTAAATACTATTAACGAGTAGTTCATTCAACTTGGTATTTAATAAAATCTAATTTACTAATAAAATGATGTTTTAGACCCAACAACCTGTTGACGTGGAACAAAATATATAAACTGCTAAATTGGCCACGTGACATGTGTAAGTTTGTTACGGTATGTTGAGTATACATACCAATAAAAATAATGTTTGGCTATTAAACTATAGAAACAACGAATCACACGTGAAAAAAAGTAAAATCTCTGCCAGGGAAAAAATGAGTAATGCTATTTATTTTATATAATTATTTCTGTGAAAATTATGTATAAATTTTATATGTTTATATATTTTATTAAAAAGATCTATGTGAAGATCGATTCTTCTTTTTGGGTTAGATTTAGATGTAGGCATATTTACAAATGAGAGTGGTCCCAAAGATAAATAATTGAGAAGAATTATCTTGAAATAAAATGCCTTAAACATATGTTTTTTGGTGCCTAAGCCTCTTGTTAGGCAAAATATACACGAGAAATACTTATATGCCATTTGAATTATATTTACCTATTGTTTGTAGGTTGAATGAGGTAAAAGAATATTATATGCGATTATTTGAAACGTGCTTGATCCCTGGATAATACTATTTTATTGTAGTTCAAATCACGACGCTTAGGAAGGCATATTAGCTCATAGGTACCTAGGTTTACGCTTGAGAATAATAGATGGCTCACCCTACCCAATATTGATATCGCCTAGGAGGAAAATAGATTTTGTTCTGCCCTTGGATAGTAGATGAACCTAACCCTTTTCTAAAAATTTTTGTACAAAAAAAAATTATATCTGATTAAAATATAATAATTTATCACATTTTAATTCTAATTGGTTGATGATTCATATGAAATAATTCATATTATATTTTATTTTTAAGAATAAAATAAGCATTTCAATTTGGCTCAAATGAAATTTTATTTTTTTCAAATAAAAATATTTATTTTTCTTAAAATAAAATAAATTATGAATTTTTTATATAAATTATCAATTAAATTATTATATTTTGATTAAATAGAGTTCAGATGACATGGTATTTTTAAAATATATAAATATTTCTCAATATACATATACTCATACAATTCATTATTATTATCAATATCAATATTTCAACACATTATTAATATCAAAGAATTAAAAAAATGAAGAATCATATTGTTTAAAGTCATGATACTTCGACTTATTTTGTGTTTTATACAAATATACCAAAGTTATTATAATTATATATATATTTGTTTGATAAGATGCAGAAGAAAATACAAGAAAACTATAAGCAATATTCTAATTATATATATAAACAAAAAAAATCACTATATATATTATATTATGAGAAAGATTATCTAAGTTATTTGTGACACGAAAATATCTAGTAGACTAATAAGCTTAAAAGAAAAATTTTATAGAACTAGATTAGCAATGTTATATGATATTAAATGGTGTGCTTTAATTAAAAAAAAATATTATGATTTAAAGAGACGATAAGAGCATATAAAATTAAAATAGTAGAAATAAATATATTAAAATAGATGTGCTGTCATATAAAAAGAATATAAAATTTATAATGAATACACTTGAAGAAAAAATTGATATAATATATATTGAAGATAAAATAGTATAAAATTATTTGAAATGATTTCGATATGTATAAATAATGTTTTATTTTTATTTAAATTTTTAAAGAAAAGTTCAAAACCTTATAAAATAAATATGGAATTTATGGCAAAAAAAAAGAATATAGAATTAGAGAGTTGTTATTAGGAAAAAATAAATAAAACGACATTTTTAAATCAAAACAAGTCTTCAGACACGTACAATTAGCAATTAAAAATGGTTGTCATTATCTTGAAATGTACCAACTACCAAGAGCTGTATAGTTTTATCAGTATCAAAAAGGATTAGGGAATGTCATTGTAGTGTATATATCAAAACATTAAGCCAATCTATGGATGACTAATATAGTAAACGTGGTATCCCACCACCATGGATTATGGATATCGCATGTCTTTATTTACGCTTGTGCTTACTTTTATTCATTTAACAACATAAAATTTAGATTTATTCTTTTAGTAGACTCCATACAATATCTCCTACCAGTCTATAGTTAGAGAAAGAGACTAATATAAATTATTTTCATTAGACAAAATGTCGTTCAAATTTAGAATATTATGTTAACTTTTTTTTATTGTCCACTCAATTTATCGGAACTTTGTCCCTCCTACATCTGGATCCGACCCGCACACCTAACTATCTATCAGGAATTTTCTGCATACACTAAAGTTTGAACTCGAGACCCCATTTAAACAATAACGAGCTATTTATCACTCAAATCAACTCCTATTAATATAATATTATATTTAAATGATTCAACTAGCTATCAACTGTACTTTATTAGTTAAAATTTAAATTTGGATTCGAATATAAAAAATGGAGGGTCAAGTTTGGGCTCAACATAACGGTAAAATTTTGTCCAGATTTTTTATTGGCCCAGACTTGTCAACAGTAGGCCCACAATTAATGGGCCTAACTGGCTTTAGTCGTCATGGGCAAGCCCAATAAAATGTGCCTGACACAAACGTGGCACTTGTTGACTTCGCACACAACCCCAAACTCCTTTCAATCTCTTCATAATACATATAGCCACTGTTTTATTATTTTTTTTAATCGAGTAAAACCATTAAGATAGTCATTATTTTAATTTTCACTTCGTTGTAGTTATGCCCTCTTTTACTTTCACGTTTTTAGGTGAAACAATAAGGGACTAATAAAAAGAAAAAAATTACAAAAAATTATTAAAAATAGGTAAAATTATAAGGACCTAATGAAAATAATAAATTAAAGGACCTGAGTAAAACTCAGTTGAAAGTATAACGATTTGCACATTAATTATCCCAAAGTAACAATTCTTTAAAATTCTTTGGCAATTCATTATTAAAATTCTGAACCTTTCATCAAACACGTTTGTAAGAAAAAAATTTAAAAAAATAATAAAATTTAACTTTATGAGGAGGAGACATGATGTAAGGGAGGGAGAATATGGTTTTAGGGGAAAAAATTGTGCACTGTGAATTCAAAAGGTAATGGTTTGGTCATCATCATGTGGTCTGTTATATTGATGATCTGTTATTAGGTGAAATTTGGAAGAGAGGGAGGAAGAGAATATGCCATTTCAAAATTTGAAATATGCCACAATTTGTTAAATAACATATTCATATCTCATAATAATATGAGTTATATTTCTATTATTATTGTGAAGGCTAATTTAATAAGTAATCTTATAAATTTTATGTAAATGCTCTTTATATCATAGGGTTATGTCTTGACTTTGGTAAAAATAAGTATTAAACGTATTTAATTTTTTTATATATAAAAAAATTAAAACCACAAGTGCAAAAGGGCTTTTTTACAACGGTTGATAAGGCTCTGTTCTTGAATCAGTGTAAAAATATTATTATACACCAGTTACTGAGCCAATGTTAAAAAAAAACAAAAGTTAACCCAACTAAGATCTATTTATTTTCTACACCGATTGTTACATGCAACTAATGTAGAAAGTTATACTTTCTACACTAATTAATGTCACAACCAATGTATAAAATAGATTTTTTTTTATACTAGTTATCGTTATAACAAGTATAAAAAAATCAAGTCTTACTTTTATTTTATAAAAAAAATAAATCTTATTTTTATTTATAAAAATATCATCTCACATATTATTTATATCATCCTAATAAATAATAGCCGGTGTAAAAGACCGGCTATAGAAATGATTTTTTTTACTATTTATATCATATTAATCTTTAAAAAACATTTACAAGTAATAAATTGTGTTATTTACAAATCATAAACAATTTGAATCATTTATCAAATTATTTTTTATATTGTTTCTTATATTATATTATTAAATATCTAATTTTAGAATTCTTAGCTACCCTTCCAATTATTTATTAAATTCATAAAGCAAGTCTCTCTCTCTCTATATATAGATATAGATATATGTGTGTCAATCACATATTCATTTTCAAACTGAAGTAGGTGGTAGCTCAACTAATTAAGCCAAAGCAATCCCTCCAAATATTCATTTTCAATACAAAAAAGTGAGAACTTCATGTCGAGTTTATTTATAGAATTCAGTAACCTTTTTTTATGGTTTATTAATCCTTGACTTTTTTTTAAAAAAAACAAAAGATTAATGGAGAAAGGAAGGATCTGTATCTCATTTTTGAAAGAGGACAGATGAATCAAATTAAGTCACACTAAAGTCCACATTTGTGATTATTAATTTAACTTCATTCAAAATTAATAGACTAACATATATCGCTTTCACAATGTATAATTTACCTTTTTATAAAAAAAATAATTACGATAAATCCCTGCCTACAAAATGAGAGGAGAATCTATCGCAGATTATGAAGACTTTCTTTAGGCCTGAAATATATTAAAAAGATTAAATATTTTTTAAATATAAAATCTAGGTCAATATATGTATGGTAAATAGGTTGGCCAATGGGGATGTTGTCAATTCACGTCGAATGCCATGTGGCTGAATAAAACACCCACACACGTTCTAATTTAATGGAATCACTTATAAAACGGAGTTTTTTTTTTTTTTTAAATGGAAGTCCTAGGAAGTTATTTGCATGTGATCTAAAATCCAGAAGACTTACACACACATGTAAACATAATACTCTTTATATCCTTAATATAAAAATTAATTGAGAGTTAATCAACTTAATTTTAAATATAAGATATATTTTTTATTTATACCCATTCAATAATAATTAAATAAGAGAGAGAACGAGAGGGAATTAAATAAAATAATTAAGATATTTTTTAAAAATCATATAATATTAACTGATTTTTTTAATTTAATTAAATAAATTTTATGTTAATTATAGACTGGAGGAGCATATAAATTTAGAGATGCAATATGCCTTTACATTAAGAATAGGTTTTGCATTTTAAAAATACATGTTTTAGAAAAGAGTCTCATTGAACGTGCATTGGATATTAGAAAATTTATTCTTAACGTCTAAGAAAGTGAAAATTTGAATAAAACTTACATTATGAATTAATGGTGCAGAAACGTAATTTTGGAATAGTTTATAGAGATTTTAGAAGACTCAAATTTTCTATTGGGTTCCATAGTCAGTAATGCGGGTAACCCGTGGGTTATGAGGTATGAGTTGGAGACCCTGTACCCTTGGCAGGTTGGTGCCATTTTTTTGTTTCAAAATATCTTTGTATTTGTATATGTATATGGACCGACCAAAATGGATAGTTTTTGTGAATTTGTCCCCTTTATTTGGAGAAATTAATTACTAATAAGAGTTTATAAATTATTTTTCCCAAAAAAAAATAGATACTTTTTGTAAGACTATGTACCTGATAGATCAATTAACTTAGAAAAAATTGAAATGACTTTTTTTTAAAATGAATCAGAAATAAAATTTTAAATGAAGAATACTTTGTGTATTATAATTAAAATATTTTTTAGAAAATAAATAATATTAAATACTAATATAATAAATATAATATAAATACTTGGTACCATACTTTTAATTTTCTATGTCATCAATACCCAAAATAATATGTTTTTATATTTCAATAATTAATTAAATTATAAATAATTAAAATATATTAATTAATAAAATAATTTAATTTATATAATGTGTGTATATATATATATATATGTATATGTGCGTGTGTGTGTGTGTGTATGCAGGTTAGTTAGCCATTCCACGAGTTAGATGGTGCGGGTTAAAATTTACCTAACCTTATCCTACCATTTTTAGTCGGGTTAAGTCTTTGCACCCAACTCATATTCCTCAAGTTTTTCTATGCGTGAAGTATGGGGTCCACATATGATGTACGTTTATTGTGTGTTACGAAATAATCTCATGTACTGTACATTGAATATTAAAAAAATTATTCTCAATAAAAATGCATAATTCAAATTTTGGATAAAACTCACATTTACTAATTTAAAAAGTTCTATAACTTAAAGTTTTAAAAGGATTTTTAATCAAATTTTAGTTTAAAAATTTTTAAAATAAATAAATATATTTATCTATAAATATTCATAGATTAAACTATAGTTTAAAATTATAATTTTAGATAAATTGAGAATAATTTTTATAATAGTAAAAGAACTTATGAATTACCCACTTACTATTTTATTTATACTTTTTCTTATATTCTCTCTTATATTCTCTTCTTATCTTCTCTATCTTCCACCACCATCATATTCCTTCCTTCTTCACCTTCTCTCTGCGCTTCCTTCCTTCTCAAACTCCAACCACTTCTCTTCCCTCCTCCATTATTGCCGTCGTCTTCTCCGTTATATCCTCCCTCCTTCAATTGCATATTCTTGAAAAATGGAGGGAGAGACGAGAGAGAATATTAGAGAGATAATAATTTTTAATCTAATATATTTTTAATAATTTACCAATCATAAAAAATTTTTTAGTAATAACTATCCAAACACTTATTTTCATAACTATTTTTTTTCTATAAACTCTTCTCCAAACGCTCTTTTTTAAAAGTTATAAAAAAATTTCTATAATTTTTTTTAAAAGTATATCCAAACATGTACTTTATAAGATTCAAATTATCTACTTTATAATATAATTCCATATATAAGGTGTGGGGTCCATACATAATGTTGGACAATTGTTGTATGCTAGAAAATAATCTCTTATATGCATTGAATATTAGAAAATTTATTCTTAACCCTTTTCCATTGAATATTTGGAAAATTTTTCCTAATTGCTAAAAGTTGTTATTCAAATTATTATTTCTTGTCAACAATTTATTTATTTTTATTATTATTCTAATTATTTAAATGTATGATTGAACCACTCACTATATGTTTAAAGAACTAATTACCACTCTATTATTTATTGTAAGTCACTTGTACTTTAAAAATTTATTCTAAAATATAAATTACTTGTAGAGAATTTAATGATTATTTTCCTATTTTACCCTGTTGGGTATAATAAAGAGGGAGGGAAGAGAGAGAGAGAGAGAAAGGTGTAAATGTAGGGAGAGAAAATGTGCTTCATGTTATTTTGAAATATTATTTCTTTAATAAAAGCAAATGTGTGAATTTGTTTTTTCAAATTTAATGCATTCCTTATTAGTATGCATAGTCTAGAGTGCAAATGACTTACAATAAAGAACACAGTGGTAAGTGCCAAATATTTTAGTACTCATGATTTAAGTATTTCTCATATTAGAATGTATTCTTGACAATTTTACATATTGAATATTAGAAAATTTATTATTAACAGCTAAAAATGCACCATTCAAAATTTGCTAAGAAAATATTTTAAGTCTGAAATAATGGTTAAAAAATTTAATTGCATAATAGTTCCTAAAGCTTCATAAGAATGGAGAGATGATTTTAAGATTCTCATATTTCAGTAAGTATATCCACACACACATCTTTCTATAATTTTTCTCTTTTTGCATGCTTTGTTTTTTTCTGTTTGGTTGGTAGCGATGTAACATGGTTCTTGGCACTGAAAAGGAGAAGATCCATACTCAATGGTTGTGGAAGATTCAAAATATGAATAAAAGCACAAACCTTACAATTATCAGTACATGTAGAAATATTAGGTAGAATCACACTTTAGTACTGAAAAAGGAGAGCCATAATTCTTTAAGATCTCACAATTATAAAATTCCAATAAAGTAAATTATAAAAACAATTAACAAATACAAGTTATGAATGATGAAAAATAATTAATTAAAATTAAAGGTGCTTAATTAAAAATAATTCCAACTTTTGAACAGAGAATTTTGTCAATTAATTTTTTAAATGCTAGTCAAAGACTAAAAGATCATTAATTGGCGTTTTAATTAAAATTTTAGGGGTTCTAGTGTTATTTTAGCCTATTTATTTACTTTTCATGTTCATGTGCCCATCTTCACTTTTCAGTTCCGTACTCCCATTTTCTCCCATCATAATTCAACAATGTCTTCTTTGAATTGAACGTAATGTATTCGCATCCCTTGTTGTTGTTCCTTTTGGCCACAATGAGGGATGTATATCTCAATTACAAGAGCTTTTTTTAATTTTTAGTTACACGATAATTATTTTTTTTAAGTTAACAACGTCATTATTCTTTTATATAGTTATTTAAAAAAATTAATAAATATAAAAAATATGTGTTATATTTATTATTAAGATAAAATTTTTAATAAAATTTTATATTAAAAATTGAAGAAGTATAAATATTTTTATATATTTTAATTAAATTATAATATTCTAATTACGTTTTAATAACTTATGATTTCAGTATCTTATTACTTGTACAACGTAAGTTTGGCGCACCAGTAAAAAAAAAAAGTACTTGTACAGCAAAAGAGGAGGAACTATATTTTTCAAATAATAATAATAATAGTTCTATTTTTTCTATATTTTAATAAAACAAAAATAAAGGCGCTTCTTTTATTTTTGAAAATCTCTCCTCCTTCAACGCCTTGCATGCGGTACCTTATAACGCCGTTCTCAGCCATCTTCTTCCTCTATTTATAACCCCTCTATAGCTTCGTCTTCTTCCACCTCTCCTTCAAAGTTTGTCTCCGAACATTTCTCAGAATGGCCAAGAAATATCAGAATGACGGAAAAGTCCCTACTTCCCGAGTGGAAGCTGTTCTTCAACTCGTTACAAAACAATCACCCCTAACTATTAAGCAGGTCTCTCTCTCTCCCCCCTCCATTAATCTCTCTCCTAAATGCTTAACTTGAATGCTTTTGTTTGTTTGATTCATTTTGCAGGAGAAGTTCTGCAACAACGCTTGTGTTGAACGGTTCCTAAAAGCAAACAAAGACAATGAGAAGAAAGCTGCCAAGCAACTCAGAGCTTGCCTCTCTTGGAGAGACTCTATAGGCATCGGTATACATATGTATTTATATATATGACTTCTTTATTCTCCTTCTTCTTCTCTCATCAGATTCTCTCTCTGTAAAAAGCTTCATTTCTGGCATTATTCTAAAGATTCTCTGTTTTTATTGCCTTGGCCCAAGAATCTTGCTGTTAGTTAAACACTTAACATACACAGTAATATATAATCTGATTAATTTCCATGACCAAAGCTGAAAGATCATAACTTTTGTTTTTGGGAAAACAGAGAATCTGATGGCGGATGAGTTCGCGGCGGAGATCGCCGACGGGTTAGCATATGTGGCGGGTCACGACGATGAATCTAGACCTGTGATGGTAATTTCACCACCCTTCTTCTTCTTCTTTTCCCTGGAAACTGAAAGTTGTTGGGTGATTTGAAAAATTGAAATTTTGGCTGCTTCTACAGATTTTCCGGATGAAACAGGACTACCATAAGTCACATTCTCAGAAACTGTAAGTTTCAGTTCAATTCACTTCCCCACTTTCCCGCTTGCCAAACAGGAAAACTTCACACTATTCAAGAAACCAAACACTTACTTTGTAGTATTAATTTGAAACTTGCCTGCAGGTTCATTCGTTTGTTTGTGTTCACATTGGAGGTGGCCATTTCAACGATGATGAGACACATGAAACAATTCGTCATCTTGTTCGATGCAAGTAAGTGCATTCTTCATAAACATATTATTGAGATCCAAACAGAGAGGCAGTTTCTGAGGGGAGTCTCAGAGATTGTCCGGTTTGCCCTTTCAAGTGTCACGTCTAGGGTGGCATAGGTAGCCTAGTTTTGGAAGGGTATTATTGGGAATTGGAGTAACAAACTGACAATTCCCATTCGATCCTCCTTCCTCCAGCGGCACTAGCTGCTCCTTCTTACCTTTTGACAGATCATTATTCTGCATTTCTCTGTTTCCTCAGTTGCTTTGTCATTTTTTTTTCTTTTTTTTTTCTTTTGAGAATTCTGATTCCGAACTCCGATTCTTTCACCATTCACGGTTTCACACGCACTCATTCTACGCTTAAAACTTCATTAATGTTATCATAAAAAAAAATATATATATAATGATATATACTCCCTTAATCTACAATATAAGTTATTTTTATAATAATTTTTTTATCTATAATATAAATTATTTATAAAAAAATTAATATTTATTTATTAATTATGTCCATATAATAAATACTTAAATATGACTCTTTAATATTTATAGAATATTTATAAAGTAGAAAAGATATTTTTTATATAAATATATCATTTTACCCTTTATTTATTTATATTATCTTTATTTTTATTTGGTGAAATATAAATTAAAACTAAAAAGTTATTAAATTTTATAATATAATTAATTAGATTTAAATATTTTTAAGTATGTGTGGAATAATATAAAAGCGATTTATAAATAAGATTAAATAAGTATGTAAAATTAAAAACATAATTCATTTTAAAATAGATATGGTGAGTTAACTTATATTTCTTAATTTTAATGAATTACTTGAAGTTACTTATATTGTGAATAAGAGGAATTATGTGTGTTTGTTTTTTTATTGTTTTTATAAATGTAACCATATAATTGAGAATTTGGATCATTTCCACTTCCTTTCCCCTATCTTATTACCTACTATGTGTGTGTTTAAGAAGAGCTAAAATTCAGACATAAAATTTAGGTTTGGGTAAAATTTTGATTTTAAAAAATTTTAAAATAAATAATTATATTTGTTTAAATGGGCTTTTGGATTAAATTATAATTTAAAATTAAGGTTTCAGATACACTAGTCAGAGTAGCTTATGAAACAGTAAAAAAGCTTATTAACTAATCAATTATTATATTACCCATATTTTTTTTACACTATCTTTCATAATTTTTTTTACATTATCTCTCCTCTCTCATACTTTTTCTTATACCCTCTCTCCTCTCTTATACTTTTTTTATACTATCTCTCATTTATTTTCTTACTCTCTCTTATCTCTCATTTCATATCTTATCTCTCATCATTTAATACTCATATATTTTTTTATAATTTATTAATAATAAAAGTATTTATAAAAATAATTATCCAAATATTTATTTATTTAAAACTATTTTTTTTTATAAATTTTTATTTAAAAATTGTATAAAAATCTTTTTTTATATATAAATTTATTTCTAAAATTTTATTCAAATAGACTTTATATGATATTACAAGCGGGATGTGAAGTACAACCAATTACATATTATTTGAACCGCTTTCATTGCATCAAGTAATGAGTCCTTTTAGTTAGGGGTGTTCATAATGCCCGTCGCCCGAATCGCCCGTCTGAGCCCGTAAAAAAATCGCGCGGCCCGACCCTAAAAAAGTTACCCAAAATATATTTGGGTAGGGCCGGGCCGGGCACTGCTGCCCTGCCCATTTGTCCTGGCCCTATATATATATTTATTATTTTTTTAATTTTTTTAACTTATTTTATTTATAATTTTACACTTTTCACTTTAGCTGACAACTCTCTTTGCTCATTTTTAAAATATTAAACATAACTTTTATATTTATGTAGATACCAAAGTTGTTACTCTGCTTTACTTATTAAGTATTCGATTTTTTTAGTTGCAATAACGCTACAAATATCCGACCTCTACATATTTCAATATTTCCTTTTTATATATGCAATAGACTTTGAGACTTTAATTACTATCTTTTTATTACCTTATTCTTAGTGAATTATATATATTATTTAACTCTTAAAAATATAAATATAATATTATTTTATAAGTTCATGATGGCAAATTTTTTTCTTACAATATGAGCAGAACATCACAATTTAGGCATGCCCAGCCCGCCCATGCCCAGCCCGAAATAGTTAGGGCTTTTACCGGGTCAGGCCGGGCATCGGGCTGTAAAATGCAGCCCATACTTTTTTCGGGCAGGGTACCGGGTAGAGAGTTGCCCTGTCTAGCCCTATCTATACACACCCCTACTTTTAGTTAGCATCAATGATCAATAAGTAACTAATTAATAATTAATTACTGTTTGTTGCAGGTTTGTACAGGTCAGCATCAGCTTTTATGAATGTATTAGTGGGAGCACTGAAAATTGTGGCAGAGAATTATCCAGGGCGGCTCCACAGGGCCTTTGTCATAGACCCTCCTTCAATCTTTACTTGTTTGTGGAAGGTATATTTCAATAAATTCAATTCCTCCAAACACTGTCTAATTTTGGTACTCTACCATGGTCTATTCTATCCAATGATGTTACATACGTATTCACTAGTAAATATTGTAGTTTGTTATAAATTTTATAATCCATTTCACATATTTTAAAGATCAGCTTTCATTTTTTCTTTTAAAGAAAAATCTGATTATAGTTCTCATGTGCATGCTGTGTCACCTTTTTGACCATCAACAAAAGGACCACTTTCCCACTGTTGACTTCTTACAGTAGCTTGTTAGTCAGGTCCCCACAAAATCCTATCCCAAATACATGTCAAAATCCTTTGTTTATTATTTTGATTTATCTTTATATCTTATACTTTATCCAAAAGAAAATTAAGAACTTTTTATCTAAAAAAAATAAGAAATTGATAAAAAGTCTTATCTAAATATTTTATTAGTTAAAATGACTTGATATATGTTTATATATAAAAATATTGTTATTTTAAAATATTTATACATAGAGAATACTATTATTTAAACTAATGTCTTTTTGCCCAATATTTTTTTAAAAAAATAGAGATCTTTTATCAATTTTTTAAAAATTTATCTTTAGAAAAATTTGTTAAATTTTTTTTCATCATAAAATTTATTATCTAAAAATACTTAGGATCAAGTATAATTAATCTTCAGTTGTATATAATATATCTTTTATTTAATATATAGTTAAAGATATATTACAATAGTTAAATAAAATATGCATATGTCAAAGATAGTTTGCTCAAGTTTTAAATAAATTTTAAGTAATTTTGGGTGATAAATTTTGGCATTAGAGATTTTTTAATTATTTTTTCCATCTTTACCTCTTAATTTCATATTAAATTAATGATTATGCAAATAATTAATTTTGTGTATTGTGAGTGCAGGGAGTTCGACCATTCATTGAGCTTTCAACGGTGACGATGATGGTATCGTCATCAGACTTTGAAGAAACACTGGACATAAACGACTTCATATCATGTCCCCGAGCCTCATCTCTGCGATTTAGTCCGTCCGTCACAAACTCAACGGCTAGGATTGGTTCTTTCACATCTTCCCGATTCGCCTTCACAGTCTCCAAGAACTCTCTCAAGCCTTGGTACCTCAGCCTAAATGACACATCAGCTTCCAAGGTGAGACCCACAATTCCCTCCCCCAGACCTATGGGCCCCGCACTCATCTCCCCACTCAACGCTCGATCCTATTCATTTGCATCGCCAGTCGATCGAACATGGTCGTCTACCCCAATGCCACAACGTGTCACAGATCGAGAGGCTACCAAGAGGGCCCACTCCTTCTTCCAATCACCGGCCGTTTTCTTTCGTAGGGATAAGGATGATAGTCATGTTGGTCAAAACGGCAAGTCTCGAGATTCATTCTTGCCGTTTTTGAAGTTTTATAGAAGGCCATATAATGAGATGATATATAGCTCAAAGATGAGACCTCCACTTGGGGGCCTCGTCTCTATTGTTTCTCCCCAATTGAGACGATCTCACGTTTCAATGTCTCAGCGTTTTTGAGAACAAAAGTGTTTTTTTAACATTTTTATCATAAATTAAAAATATAACTCTTTAGTATTATTATACTATTATTACATAGATTTATTGTGTTTTTTAAAAAAAGAATTAGATAGATAGATAGATAATGGGTTTCAAGAAAATTGGAAATTGTATTGGTCACAATTTTGTGCACAATATGGGTGTGCAGAGTTATGCATGGTAGCCCCTTTACCCGGTGCCCTGCCTAAAAATATATGGGTTATATCTTATAACCCGATATCCGGCCCTGTCCAGTAAAATGCCTAACAATTTTGGACTGAATATAGGCGGGTTGGGCATGCCCAAGTTATAATGTCATGCTCATATTATAGAAAAAAATCTGTAATTATAAATTTATAAAATAATAATACCATATTCATATATCTTTAAAAGTTAAATAATATCTATAGTCCACTAAAAATAAGAGAACAAAGATAATAATTAAAATCTTGAGATCCATTGCATATAAAAAATAAGTGTTGACATCTAAGTAGTTTGTAATTATAACTTTGCACCAATCTCCCCAATATTGACAAAGATAAAGTATCTAAAAAAATAAAATAAATAATTATAATTTGTAATGTAATCATATGATAATTAACAAAGTTAAAAAAAGAAGAAAAAATTAGTATAGTTATAAATATTAAAAGATACAACTTACCTACTTAACTATTTATATTTCTAAAATTACCTTATAGTCACAAGTAGCTATCATATTCTCCCTTCTAAGATAGAGAAAAAAAAAATAAAAGAAGATATGCTCATAGGTAGGGCAGAGCAGGGCAGCTCCTATATCCGATGCTCAACCCGAAAAATGCATGGGCTATATTTTACAGTCCGATGCCCAGTCCTACCCTATATTTATCGGGTTGGGTAGAGCATTTTTATTATGGGCTGAACAGGATATTTTTATTGTGGGGTAGACAAGATATATCAAGCTGTGGCTTTGTGCATAACTCTAGTGCACAATGTGTGACTTGGGATATGTATATTCCTTAAATTTCTACTTCTTCTCGTCCTCATTGTTTTAGTAACTCACAAGGACTAATAGCAAAGCAAAAGATTCCTAATTTCAAATTTTGAATTTTGATGTTTTGATTTCTCTGCTCTATTTCTTTTGGTAAAAAGTTTAGATAAATTAGTCATTAAGATAAGACATATCTCATAACTCACCGGATAATTATAAAGATATTTATAAATTTTTTATTAATAAATTTTTTATATTAACAATAAAATTTAAACCTCTTACCTTTATGAGATATTGACCAACTCTCTTTTCATTATATCAATCTTTATTAGGTGACATCTTAATTTCTATATTTAACTGAGTATGATTTAATTAATGGTCTGGTGAATGAAATGAAACTTCATTTTAAATTTTAAAAGAAGTATATATATATATATATATATATATATATATATATATATATATATTCTAATTAAGACAAACTGAAATGGTGGTCCAATTAATTATTATTTCAGTCTCACTTTTTATACGTGAACTTATATATGCTTTGTTATATACAATATTTAAGAAATGTCTAACACACTAGAAACAGTACATGAATATATTGACTACGTTATTATATTTCATATTAATATTGATATTGTAATTTTAAAATAAAAAAGATAAGAATGAATATTATAAAGAATTAAGAACTACTTTCTGTTTTTTTATTCAGTGAAATTCCTCTTGTAATTGTTTTCTTCAATGCAATATTAGGCATGAGAGAAACAAAAGAGTGGGCATAGAATTAGGAACTCAGCTTTGATTGTTGAATTAAACTTCAAAAGTAGATCTTACTTTTCTCTATCACCATACCCCACCTTCTTCTTCTTCATTTAAATGCAATAAAATATTGCCATTAATGCTCGATTTTCAGGCAACCATGAAAGGCATGCTTTCTCAACAATACAAGAAAGCTTTGATTCAATTTCAAGGGGATAAATTATGGTTTGGTTTGAGATTCGTGCTCAAACAACTACTACTCCACAACCTGCAGAGAAAACTCATTTTGGTGGTCTCAAGGATGAAGACAGAATTTTCTCAAACTTATATGGTTTACATGATCCATTTCTCAAAGGTGCAATGAAAAGAGGCGATTGGTATCGAACAAAAGATCTGATTCTCAAAGGAACAGATTGGATTGTGGGTGAAATCAAGAAATCCGGCCTCCGTGGTCGTGGTGGTGCCGGCTTTCCCTCGGGCCTCAAATGGTCATTCATGCCAAATTCAACAGATGGTCGTCCCTCTTTCCTTGTCGTTAACGCCGACGAAAGCGAACCAGGAACATGCAAAGACAGAGAAATCATGAGACATGATCCCCATAAACTCTTAGAAGGTTGTCTAATTGCAGGGGTAGGAATGAGAACAAATGCAGGTTACATATATATAAGAGGAGAATATGTAAATGAAAGAAAAACTTTAGAAAAAGCAAGGAAAGAAGCTTATGAATCTGGATTATTGGGAAAAAAATGCTTGTGGATCAGGTTATGATTTTGATGTTCATATTCATTTTGGCGCTTGTGCTTATATTTGTGGTGAAGAAACAACTTTGCTAGAGAGCCTTGAAGGTAAACAAGGAAAACCAGATTGAAACCACCATTCCCAGCAAACGCAGGCTTATATGGCTGTCCCACAACCGTTACAAACGCCGAAACCGTCGCGGTTTCGCCCACGATCCTAAGGCGTGGACCCGACTGGTTCGCCGGATTCGGAAGAAAAAACAATGCCGGGACAAAGTTGTTTTGTGTATCTGGGCATGTGAACAAGCCTTGTACTGTTGAGGAAGAGATGAGTATTCCATTGAAAGAGTTAATTGAGAGGCACTGGGGAGGTGTTAGAGGAGGATGGGATAATTTACTGGCGCAATAATTCCAGGAGGATCATCAGTTCCATTGATTCCAAAGAGTGTATGTGATGATGTTCTGATGGATTTCGACGCGCTTATGGATAAATCGACTGATATTGTTGATGCAATTGCAAGGCTTTCTTATTTTTACAAACATGAAAGCTGTGGGCAATGTACACCTTGTAGGAGGGATCAACATGGTTGTGGATGATGATGGAGAGATTGAAAGTTGGAAATGATAAGTTTGAAGAAATTGATATGGTTCAAGAGATTACTAAGCAAATTGAAGGCCATACAATTTGTGCTTTGGGTGATGCTGCTGCTTGGCCAGTTCAGGGGCTTATTAGACATTTCAGGGGTGAAATTGAGAAAAGGATTAGAGAGCATGCTGAGAAGGAGTTACTTCACGCAAATGCATCTTAATTAGCCTCTTTCAAATAAGGTGTTGTTGTTTTTGGATATTTACATTTCTCAGTTTTTTCTTTTTTGAGTTGGAGGGGCAATCACTAATAGCATGAAATTATAAGTAGGTTCAAACTTGTAAACTTTCCTTTTATGAGAATTTGCATACTAGTAGGCAATAACGTCATTGACTGCATATTTTCATCTGAGTTCTATTGTTTCTTGGATTGAAATGTCTTCACTTGTATGTTTATATAAGGTTAAGGTTGAAAACTGTTGGTTTAATTTTATCAAATTCATCCTTGGTGGATTAAGATAAGCTCCAGCCCATTTAAATAAGTGGGACTTATTTTATAAATAAGTAAAATATGTAGGGTGTAAAATGTGATTTACTCCTTTTATTAGGGAAAATCATGTTCTCATAGAATGAATATAATCATTAAAAACTTTCACAACAAATGATTAGCATAGACCTTTATTATTTTCTGCACTAGAATTTATCATTATTGTAAAACATTTTTTATGATTATATTTATTTCTTGATATTTAATGGTGATTTTCTCTTATTTTTATATAAAGGTGGAAGTGGGGAGTAAGTTCTGGAGAGAAGAATCATAACTTCTAGTGCAGCAGAAGTTATGTTTTGATTTCGTATTCTTCCTTCCTTCTTTCGTCGAACTCTATGCACCCTCTCTCCTTCAACGTGATGTTTTTTGCTGTGTAATATAAACAGAATCCGGATTAGAGAGAATGCAGAGAAGGAGTCACTACGTGCAAGCAAATGCTTCTTACTTAGCCTCTTTCAAATAAGGTTGTTCCTTGGACAGAAATGTCACTTGCTTGTTACCGAATTTCATCTATATAAGAAGAAGAAGTAATTACTTTGAATTTAATGTCAAAACTTGTCATCTCTGAAGGTAAAGATGTTTGATCATATGATTACCCCAAGTGTCATTTGCATTTACGTTATACATATACAGTATGGTTTGTCATAAATTTGTCTTCTTCTTTTTTTGTAGGGCATAATTGTATTGATGGATGGAGAGAATAGGAATAAAGAAAAAGTCTCTTTTCTCAGAAAGACAGGGGACTTGTTGGATTCTTCCATTATATTGATTTTTTAAACTACAACAATTTTCTGGATTGTATCAGAGAAACCAAATGGGTTACCTTGAACCTGTTTAACACTTTTTTTGGGTGTAATTTGTCAATAATATTTGCTTTCTCAAAGTATTTTCTTAATGTACGTTTTTGTTTAATTTGTTTAATTAATGGAAGAGATGAAGTCCATTATGTGGCTATGCCCACGGAGGAAATTGGTTGGGAGATTTATAAGGAATATATAGCTCAGCTTGATGAAATAGGCAAATACATTTGGCTCAAACCTACAATATATGTAGGCCAATCAAATTGTTGGGGTTATATTTATACAGTCACTCTGATCTTAAATAAAATATCTCATTTAACTACAAACGCTATATTTAAGACTGTATGGAGTAATAAATAAATATTTGACTCAAATTCAAGGGTACTTGCTTGGTCTAAAGATGAACAACTAAACTATAAAGTAGGCGAGCTATATTCAAATATCATATTTTTAACGAAAAAATCTCTAAAAAAAAGCACCCAATATTGACCAAATGCTTATATTAATCATATATTTATATATATAATTGTATATAAATTTAACTTAAATAATTTTATTAAGAAATTAAGTTATATTAATTAATCATCTTATGCATTGTGTCAAAAGAAAAGTATTTTTTTCTCTCTTAAAAGTTCACCACCATATATGCCCCAAAGGGTTTATCAACATGATTAATGGCATGGGAAGAATTTATAATAAACCCTACTCAAGAAAGCTTCAAATCATCAGCATAGATTTTAAATGCATAAATAAGATTGAATTTGTTTAACATTCAATTTTGTATTGTAAAACCTCAAATAGTTTACTGTTAATATGGTAGATGGTGTTCCCATACCCTAACTCCTATATCTTGCATAATGCTTTGACTTTTTACTATTGAAGTAGGTCTTCATAAATGGATAGGGTGCATAACCTCTACATTCATAGGTGGTACTAAATATTTAAAGGTTACATTAAGGGGAATGGATATCCCAAATACTTTTGCCAACATAATTTTGTAGATGTTACAAACATGTCTCTAATGAAGACAAATCAAAAAAATTATCTTTCACTATAGTATCAGTAAATTTGTTACGATGTCTAGAGATATTTTAATATTGTAAGTTTTAAGTATCAAAATTATAATTAATAGTTTAATTGAATAATATATTGATCAAAATCTTAGCATCGGATTTAAATGTATGTTATAGATATGGTTAATATGATAAGTCGCACATTTTTCCCATTTTAATATGTTTATTTTTTGTTCTTGATGATAATTTTCCCCTTTTTATTATGTGTATTTCAACATTTCATATTCTTTTTTATAATTTAGACAATTCACTTGCGTACATCAAGATTTAATACACTTAAATGAAGCATAATCAAGACCATTTTAAGGAATTCCATGATCTCAGGCAAAATTATTAGAAAAGCCTAGTGCATTGTAACATATCAATCCTTAAATAACTTTAGTAGTTCTTATGGTGAAAAGGAAACTATTATTTTGTCAATAATCTTCTCAATACATTTATTTTTTAAAATAAATCAAGACTGTCAATATCAAAATGGTCATTAAAATTTAATAAATTTCATGATTAATTCAATTTTTTCTCAAATTCATTCTAATCAAAATTTTAAATTTTGTAGTATTCAAATAAAAAATATTTTTGTATTCTGAAAATGGTTCAATATGAATATATTAATCTAATATATATAATAAAAAAACCTACTAAATGGGTGATTTCATTACTAATACTATCATCGAAATATTCTTTTTCTGAAGTACGAGCTTTTTATAAAAGTTGGGCGCTATAGTCTATATTCATTTTAATAGTTTTTTTTTAAATAAGGAATAAAATCTTTAAAAGTATTTATATCAAAATTTTCTTGCATATATTAATATTGGTAATAGGAAGAATACAACAAATATTTTTTCGGTAGAGTCCAGATGATATCTCATAGCTAATACTTCTTTATAAGACATAGATATTATTGAAGTATATTTCCTTATCCCAACAATTTTTTTTTTTTTATATTTACCGCCGGTCTTGATCCCATTTACATACAACATAAAACGATTTTTTAGACCCAAGGAAAAAAGCCTTGTTTACGTGTAGAAAACATGGCTACTCAGGGTAGTCCCTATTATAAAATATTCTTCTAATTATTAATATAAAATATATTTAACTAATTAAATTAAATTTAAAATTTTAATTAAATTAGTTAATATAATATATTTTTTTAATACACCCTAATTATTTTTTTAAATCTATCACTCTCTCTCGTATTTAATTATTGTTGAAGGAGTACTAATATGTGTAATTTAAAAAAAATAGATAAATAGAAAAAAGATGTCTTATATTAATGATCAAGATCAACTATATAATTAGGTCATATATTAAGAATCGAATGAGTACTTTTTATAAGAAATGAATGACCCTTATTATGAGTCACCAAGTGAAAAACTTCTTCGGTTCTTGATATAGGACATACTTAATAATTTAATTAAATTAAAAAAATTAGTTAATTTGGTACAATTTCACCCATAATATTTTTAATTTGGTATAATTCTTGATACTTGAAAAATAATATTATGTGTAAAATTATACCAAATTAAAAAGATTATGGGTAAAATTGTACCACAAATAAAATTAAGATACTGGATATATATGAAAAATAAGATTAGTATATTATATGCTATATACAACAACAACAAGCTTTATCCCATTAAATTGGATTATTATATGCTATATAACCCTTTAAAATTTGATGAATTTTTTTAAGGTGTAATTTGTGATTTTAAATATAGATAACTTTTTTAAAAAATATTATCAAAAAAATTTAACAACTTAATCACCTCTTTCTAATTTTGGCGAGGGAGCTAGAGATGGTGTATAGTTAAAGACGGGAGTATGTAAGACGCATCTATCCTTTGTGAGATGAGTTTGTGCCACGTGGCAGAGGGAGAATGCAGGTGTCTGCCCTTTCTGGCTTTCTCTAGCAGTTCGCCGTGTTCGTTTTGAAGAATTCACAATTCCATGCATGCAACTTTTCTTAGGAAGCTTGAAGCAGTTAAGTTCTTTTAGGAATTTTTCAGTTTAGCTCTTGGTATGATTTTAACGTCAAATAATGACTTATTATTCATTTTAAAATGCTATTTATTTCTATTTTTTTTATGCATTTCAAACATCGAATGTCATGTTCTTTAGTGTGTTCCTCTTGTCCATCATAATTTGAGTATGTTGCATGACATTTTCTCATTGATTTAACGTATTTGGTCTTTTCTTAAAAAAATTAGAATTAGTTATAAAAAGAACTAATAATAGTATTTTTGGTTTTTCATTGTTTTATCAAAACCATATTTCAACCAAAGCAATGCTTTATAAAATATATTCTCAAAATACAAAATTGAAATAGTTTCCAAATAATTGTACTGAGCAAAACACTTGACCATCTTACAATGTCTACATAATGCACTTAAAGTCCTCGTACATTCATTTACAATTTTGTTTATACAGATAGTCATGACCAGCTAGCTAGTCAAGAAAATTAAATAAATACAAAAAATGATAGTTAGTTCCCAAAAAATTTATTTAATGACAGTTAGATTCCAAAAATTTCACTAAAAGATGAATTGCAAATATCGATTCAAATAGTTAAAAATATAGGAATCTCACATACAAATCAGTAGGAGTAACCTATGACTCCCATGATTACAACTGTCTCAACCTATAATCCGATATTTGCAACTCATCTTTCAACAAAAAATTTTTAGACTTAACTATCATTAATTTAATCTTTTGAGACCTAAGTATTGCTTCATCTGTACATCAACCAATTTGAGAACACAGAAATTGATGTCTAAAGTTAAGCACATCGAAGTGTTCATCTCAGGGTAACTTTCAATTTGCTCTCGACCAGTTCTCTAACCTTCCACTGCAGTCAAAGGGTTAAAAAAATTATCAGATTCAGACTAAATGTGATAAAAAGCTAAAAGCTGGTTATAAATAACACAAAAAAAAAATAGACAATAACCTGGAGGTCATTGATTTCATCATCTGTAAGAGATCGTTCCATAGATCTATATGCAATCCTATAGCAGTGGCTGGTCATTCCTTTCTTGTTGGTGAAATTGTCTATTAACTTGACCTAGTATGTCAAGAACATCAATGAGAAGGGGACAAAAAGAAGATACAGATTCAGCCCACAAATATTCTCAATCTCATAATTTTTAATTAACAGATATAATATTGAAGCAGTATTGCAGAAAGCCCAGAGGCCCATGCCCTGTGGTTTACTAAAAAATTTGAATCGAACAAGCATCAGTAATTACTAATTCTTCCCCTCTCCTAAATAATAGAAAACACAAGGGAGTTGCTCAATTGATTCGTTAAAATAGTATCCTGCCTAATCAACTTAGCTTTTCTTCCTCTGTGAATGCTTGATAATATAATCTGAAATGCCATTTATCAGTGTGATAGTGATAATAATATGAAAACGGATGAAGTGGATATCAGAATAAATGTGAAAGCCAGAAAACTTTGCTTGCAAAAAGTATTCAAAGACTTACCTCCTCTACAAGATCTCCAGCTACACTCCTGACAACTTCACAAAGATTGTTTTCAGTGAACGAATCACTGATCCAGAAACTCATGTCCTTGTAACAAGGAGGATACTGTCAAAGATAAACAGAAGAGAATATCATCTCAAGTTCTAAAAATTTTATGCGGTGAAGTAACAAAACTATTATAAATTACTCATTACTGTTAAAACTTAAGAAATGAAGTGATGGGCCCCATAACTAATGGGCCACCAAGACAGAGGCACATGTAGTGTATGAAGTGTGGGAAATATATGTATGAAGTAGTTTGTAAGTGGGAGGGGCAAGGAATATGAGAGTGTGGTTTGGTAGAGAGCTAGTCCCTCACAAGCTAGTATGGTTAGTGTTTTCTGCTATTTCCTTTGCAGTTCTCTGGTTGACCAACACTTGCAGATTATTATTAATCTTAATATCATTTTCAAGGTGAGTTCCATCACAATGATGCTTGGATAGATAGATATCATAACACCTCAAGCTCCCCAGAGTAAAATCTAGTGATACAATTGCTTAGTTAAATGTTTCCTACCCAGACAAAGAGATTCACATATATAGGACCTGGATCATTTGAGAACTTGAAACTCACGAAATCATATACTTAGAGGTTCAAATAACTGCGTCTATGCGAATTAATACTGACCAGACATTTAACCTATGAAACATCAAAGCATCCAACACATACAAACTTAACCACAGAACTACAATTCAAAATAACAGCACACGAAATGAAAAACAGCTATATAAAGATCACCAAGCACATACAGACACATGCCTCAAGCAGAAGTTACCTTTGAAAAAGGCTTAAACTTGATTCCTAGCCGGCCTTTGGAGAACTGTATGAAAAAGACAATATAGACTATGAGAGGAATATGAGTAGAGAAATATGAGGAAGAAAACAAGAGAGGATGTGGGAAATGTAGTCAGTGATTTCCTCTGGCATCCCTTTATATTGCCATTTTATTTTTTGTGATACTTTAGGGATTGACATTGTTAGCTTCTTTGCCGCATCCCTTTATATGTGCGTATTCCCCTGGCTTTATACATAATATACAAGGAAAAAAGAGACAAAAATTCTCGATTCTCAAGATGACTAAATCATAGACATCAAATCTCACGTCTAGGAAAATGGAGAAAGGCTAATTGAACAATGTTGTTAAGCATATACCTGGGAGGTAAATCGCTCATCAGATGACCAAAAGAGACGAATATCTGGTATGTCAAATAGAACCATAGCTAACCTCTCCAATCCTAGGCCAAAAGCCCAAGCAACATTATTTGGTTGACCATTTCTTTTCAGAATTTCTTGCTCTGTCACCCCACAGCCTAAAACTTCTAACCAATTTTCCTGGAAAAAGAATGTCAAGCATCAGTTAACTCAGTACAAACATGGAAGCAAATGTTCGGCATTTTCTGCAATTGTTTTCTTCTGCTTTTGTTTCTTGTGCTTGTTTTGATTATCCTATAAATATTAACATAAATAATAGAACATTAAAATGGGAAATAAGATCTAATCACCACATGGTTTGCCAAGCAAACATAAATAAACTTATTACGTCTTACCAGGCTACCCAAGAAAATAACTTACATTAAAATATATCTCAAGTTCAAATGATGGATTAGTAAATGGGAAATAAGTATCCACCCAACGCATTTCCACTGCACCTGCAATTAATAATAAATATAACCATAAACGACTGTGAAGCAGTGTGGGAGAAAATTTTCTGATTCTCATTGATTTATCTACATGTACAAGACTAGGCTATATATATACACATAAACTAGCAGCATTAAAATATAAAAAGCTATTAAAGACTATACACTAACCAACTAGTCACTAATCCTGTGTAAAGGACTATTTACAATAAATGATGAATATTGCCACAAGCAGTACATGGAAAGTATTGTAAATTAGCCATTTGCGAGAAAATCATGACATCAGAGGAATAACATAACTAGATTTAGATGTCTTATCATTTATCTATTCTTTCTTTTTTTAAACTTTTCAAGGAACAATTTAGCATTTTAGTTTCCATACTGAAGGTGACACCCAAAATTACACTTTACACATGCATCTGCACACAAGACATATGTATGAAAGTGCATAAAAAAATTCAGTTTCCACCAAGTCCACATTGGTTCTTTCTTATTCTTTAAATAAATTATCATATAAATTCATATTGATAGTGCAATTGCAGTAACTGATTTTGTAATCTGTACATTAGGCTATTTGCATTTTGGGAATACCAAATAAATGGCGTGCTAACCCCTCAAGACATTTTTTCAAGTCTGCTGCTGCATATGAAGTGGCATCCATTCCTGATGGTCCCCATTCATCTGGAACAAAAACCCGGAAGCCTTCCATCTACACAATCAGACAAATCTAAGAAATTTAGCAGTAATAATCATTAGAAAAATCTAATTCCTGGTTAAGGCAACATACCTGATGGAAGACAGGGTAATGAGTTGAATCAATTGAATCTCTCCGATACACATCTCCTGTAACAAGGAAATGAGTGTATCCTCTTCTCAATAACTCTGCCTGATGAGCACTTGTATGGCACCTCAGAACAGTCTGAGGGTCTATGTAGTATGTATCATTATAACTCCTACTCACATGGTCCTCAGGAACCAAGACATCATCAAAATTCTGAAATAACAGGAAAATCATCAGCAAAATAAACTACAATGAAGTTTAAACAACCTGAAACAAGCCAAAGAGCAATAAATTCTCCTTTCTCTACTCTCAGTGTAGTACTGGACACAGTTAGATTGCAAAGGCTGGAGATTGCAGTATGAAGGTAGTACAAACTGATAATTGGCAAAAAGAATCAGCAAAAGCACAATAATTCTGCTCTAACAGTAGAAGATTAACATTAATGACATGTCAAACAAAGCTTCATTACTAAATCAGCTTCTCTTGAATCAGTATAGAAGGCTTTGGCCAAAATAAGAATGCTTATATTTTATAGTCGTGTACAGCATCTGCAATAATTTGGTCTCGATAAGAAAAGGAAAACTCTCATTTTTAATGCTGTGTAATGGTTTGCCCAATTTGTGGGACTGTGTTTTAAAATTTCTTTCAAGTAAAAGAATATATGAAACCATCTTATCAAAAGGCAATACATGCTCAATCAGCTTCCATATAGGCCCATCAATTAAATCTCAAAGAATAAGAACTATTTCCTTAAATTGATGAAATTAGATGTTCAAATAATAGGAATAAATACATAGAAATCATTTGGATGAAAAAACTAATAAACTAAAACAATTTCAAAAGGATTGATAGCAGTAACTTTCAAAAAACTTTCATGTTTTATTTTCTGTGGCCCAATAAGGTTTGAAACTTAAAAGTACAATGGACTTGTTTTTCCCAAGCCAGAAGTATTGTTAAAAAATATTGTTGACATTTCTACAAGTGGGATCAATTACATATCAGTTTTCTCTTCTAACATCTAGTGGTGACAAATAGGAAACTCCGCTAACATGCCCTATTCACTGGAACTGTCAGCATGAATGTTGAAGGAAACAAATATAGGAACAGCAAAAAACAGTATTAAGACTGTTTTAAGGAGCAAGGATGGCACCATATCCATGAACAGCAAAAGCTAGTAACGGCAAAACATCATATAGGAGTCAAGTGAAACTAAGTCTTAAATGTCTTTTAATTTACCTCTTTCACTGAAACAATTGGACAAAGATCATCAAACTTATTGAACTTGTTTGAATAATTGGAATCAAAGTAGTCATATATGGCATTCTTCAGTATGCCAAGTGGGTGTTGATCTCTCCTGTGAAGTTGCAACCCAAGTTTTGAAAATATCGTGTCTGGCACATTATTTGTAGGATCATCCCTCACCACATCTAAGAAACCATCATGAATCAGTTATAAGAACACTATGAATTAAAACAATTAACAATAGAATATATACGAAAGACAAGCACATATATGATAGGAACAATACTGAAAAAGCATCCACACAAGCCCTAAAACTTCCTTTTCGCTTGTATTAGTAGATAAAAAATTTCCTCCTAAAAGGCCACAAGAGTCTAAACATCACTAAAATGACTCCAAAATTATTCAAATTTCAGACGTAAAGAAAACAAGAAAATTGGTATTGGCTCATAACATTCTGTTATAGATTTTTTTTCACAATATATGCTTCAGTAATTGATCTGTTAAAATTATCTAAGATGAATGATTGAACTTATTTTTCTTTTAAACCTGTCAGTATAAGATTCAAATTCAAATAGGATGTTTAAAATACGAAGTTGAAGACAACTAATTACAAAAAACAAAACTAAAATAAATAATGGACTACCTTCTCTAGAAATCTTGACACCACCAAGCTCCAACACTGAGACAACTGGTCGCCTCCATTTCTTTCGTGAAAGGTTGTCAGTAGAAACAGAACTAGCCATCGATGAGAAAGGTAAACAAAATGTGAAGCTTCTTAGAGTATCCCTTCTACGAAGCAGTGAAGCCCCAGAGAAAAGTGTGGCTTGTACAGAAGAAAGAACCATTGCCTTCCAAATGAGTATAAACTTTAATAGAGGATAAGTATAGCTCACTGAATGAGAACCAGAGGCAAGATTTACGGGGAAATCGATCCACTTGATTAGCTCATATCACTTCTGTCAAACATTTGATGCGGGTAAAGTTAACATTTTGATCACTTGGGCATGTATAATCATTTTATGATTTATAAATAAATATAAATACAAAGACAGGCATTCAAACACCTTGTCAAACCACAAAAATAGGATGTGACTGGCACGAAGTACAGATAAATCTCAGTCCGTGAGCACAGTAAATTAACAAGGCTTCAATTTTTTTACCAGAAAACAGCTCACTATCCTGTCCACTATTTAAATGAACAAAATAAAAAAACTTAAAATGCAGAACTAATTGAGTGTAGTGATGGAGGAAGGAATTGCTAAGTCGCATAAGGTTGAAAGGAAAAAGAAGAACGAAGGAAAGAACTACTGTCTTACACAAATTGATGGAGCCCTAGCTGCAGAGCCAGCCACAGTGAAAGGACGATGACGAAGAAGAAGCTCGACTACAGCAATCGACAGAGACAAACTCAACGAGCACAACGACAAGGCAGGAAATGAGAAGAAAAACGCGGCACAATTGCGAGCATCGGGGAGTGGATCAAAGAAAGAAAATATTATCTTGATAAATGAACGGAGAGAGGGGGAGGTATTTTTATTTTTTTCATTTTGTTTATTGATATATATTCCATAATCCTACATAATTTTTACTAAAGCCTATTTATTTATTCCCCAATTCATGTGATTTACTTGTTTATAAAATAAATTTTTAAGTACTATAAAAAATAAATTTTTAAGTCTCTTATATTTATTTAAATTGGATTTTATGACTGTAGGTTCCCTATTTCTTTTTGAATAAACTCTGTTGTTATAAAATAAAGAAAATTAGAGGGTAGATAAAATAAGAGAAAATAGTGAAATAAGAAAAAGAAAGAGAGGAAGGGAGAAAATATTTCTTATTCACTTGAGAGTACTAATATTTATACATGACTGTCTATTTATAAATTTAATCTTTAAGGAAAAAGGTTTGGAACCACTTCCAATAATTAATTTTTTGTAAAATTTATTTTTTAAAAGCTAATCTAAATACACCAATAAAACACAGATTTTCTACCAAATCTATTCTATTCAAAATTTATTCTCTCATAAAAAATCTATTTTTTAAAAACTAATCTAAAACATATAAGTTAGTAGGGGTATTTATAATGCCTATAGCCCGGTGCACCTGCCTGAATCAACAAAAAAATTGCCTAACATGGCTCAAAAAAAGTTGTTAAAAATATATTTGGACAGGGTATGGCCGAGCCAAGTGTCGGGCAGGGTAGGGCAGGGCAGTGGGTAAGGTATGTCGCCCTGCCCATTTGACCTGGCCATATATATACATTTTTTTTTAATTTTTTCTCATATTTTTATTTCTTTTTTTAACTTATTCTATATGTATTTTACACTTTTTACTTTAGTTGATAGCTCTCATTGCTCATTTTTAAAGTATTGAACATAATTCTTATATTTATGTAGATAATAAAGTTGTTCATATTCTTTACTTGTCAAGCATTTAATTATTAGTATTACAATAACGTTACAAATATCTGACCCCCTATATATTTTAATCTTTCTTTTTTATATATGCAATAGATTTCAAGACTTTAATTGCTATCTTTTTATTACCTTATTCTTAGTGGATTATAGATATTATTTAACTATTAAAGACATAAATATGATATTATTTTATAGGTTCATAATTGCAGATTTTTTTCTTATAATATAAGTAGGACATCATGATTTGTGCATGTCTAGCCTGCCTATGCCCAGCCTAAAATAGTTAGGACTTTTATCAGGCAGGACCGAGCATCAAGTTGTAAAATGCAGCTCATACTTTTTTCAAACAGGGGCCGCCTTGTCTATGCACACCCCTACAAGTTAGAATTTGTTTCCCTAACTTTACCAAAACCATAGTTTTAATAAAAAAAAATAGATTGTGGATAAAAATGAGTATTTAGGTAATTTATTGATTTTGATAAAAAATTAATTGGAAGAAAAATTAATGTTTAGATAGTTTATTAGTTTTTCGTAAAAATTTGATTGTGAAAAAAATTAGTGTTTTAATAGTTATTAATTTTTATAAAAAATTGATTATGAAAAATACGAAGTATTTGGATTTAAATTCATTAATTGTATGAAAAGGAGGGGTAAGCCCCAAGAACATAGCAATTCTACAATCTTAGATTAATATAATATAATTCAATTTTCTATCTATATTCTTCAGCTTTGATATGCTTGACTCCTTGGGTACTAAATGCAAAAGCTAGTTAAATTAATTTTAATTTTAAATATAAATTTTAATCTATTTTATCATTTATATTTATTATTTTTTTAAAAATAAATTTAGCTAATTTATAAATATGTTAGATTTAAGTGTCTTAAAGGAAATCCTGGGATGGGGATCCTTTTATCTGCAACAAATAAAACCATGCTGGAATGCTCCGCAGATTTAGATTGGGCAAGCTGCCATAACACAAGGAGATTAGTGACCAGATATGCAATGAAGTTTGGCGGATCTCTTATTTGTTAAAAAAGAAGCAACGTACGGTCTCCAAATCCTCTGTTGAAGCTAAATTAGAGCGTTAGGAGCTACAGCTTCAGAGGTTGTATGGCTAGTTCGCATATTAGAAGATCTAAACGTGAAGAGCCTTGAGCCAGCGAGGGTCTTTTGTGATTATAAGGCGGCAATTTATATAGCCAGCAACCCATTCGTCCATGAGAGGATTAAGTATATAGAAATAGACGGTCACTCTATTAGAGAAATAGAAATAGACAGTCACTTTATTAGGAAAAAACTAAAAGGAAGCATCATTGACTTACAATATTTTTTTTTATAATTTTTTTTAAAAAGGATTAATCTTACCAAAGATTTAAGGATAGGGTGAAATCTCACTTCCTCCTAAATAATAATAATATCAAATAGGACAAGTTATTATTTACATTCAGATATTAATTTAGTCACCTAAAAATTAAGATATCTTTCTAAAAGTCATGGCTAGAATCACAATATTGACTTACAACATGTTTATACTAAAGAGCATTTAGTTGATGTATTCACTAGGCCACTTGGCAGAGAAAACCATGAAAGATTACTGAGCAAATTGGGTACCATAAATTTGTATGATCCCCAACATATTTTTTGGGTTACAAGATATGATTCCCAACTTTGTTTTTTTTTTACAAAATTTTTTAGAAAGGGGTAGACTCACTCACGATTTAAGGGTATGGTAAAGTCTCCATTTCTCCTAAGCGATACTAATGTCAGGCAGGGCAAGCCGTCTATTACTCTCAGGTATAAACCTATGTACTTAGGAATTATGATTGAAAGGAGTGTTAGAATTAGGTATGTTTGGGCTTTATAACTGGGCCTTGGCATGAGAGTTTTATGTTAGACTTGACCTTGTACAGCCTTATAATATAAATATTGAATAATTAATGAGAGTTAGTATAGATAGTAAGAAACATAATCATATTATATAAGGACACGAGTTCAATTCTCGTTGCTATCGTAAATGCTCTTTTAGTAAGTGATCTCATAAGTTTCATGTAAGTACTATCTGAGCTATAGGGCTGTATTTTGACTTTGGTAGGGGATTGGTGTCGAATCCACCTAAACTTTATTTATACCAAACAGATAAAAATAAATAAATATTAAATATGTATCACTAAATTGTGGTTTAGTGGGATTATTCAGTTACCTCAGGTTCAATTCTCTGGATTATAAAGTTGATATATAATATAATATAATATTATATAATGATATTTTAGAAAGATCAAATTATATTTATTATAATTAATTTATCTAATTTCATCAATATGCTTAAATTAAGTAATTCTTATATTAAAAATAAGAAGAATATCAAATTTAGCCCTTATAGAGTTGAGTGAAGATAGTTATACCTCTCCCTTCTTTTATTATTCTCCCTCTTGTGCCCTCTTTAGATCTAGTTGTATATAGAACTATTGGTCTAATTTTGCTTTAAACTCCCAGTTTTTTGCTAGATAGTGAGATTTTGGGCCTGTGATTTTTGTGATTGGTAAATTACTATAAAGGGTATAAGATGAGAAAAAGATAATTATTATACATCAATGTTCATCATCAGCATCACTTTCTATCGCTCTACTATATTTTGCTTCCATTGTTCATCTTCTTCCTCATTGATTCCAGGCGACATTAGATCCTCATCTGCTTCTTATCTGAATGACAATGATTGTTTAGAAGACAGAGGCAATGACGACAAGCCCATACCTTAGGCAATGATAACAAGCACAAATGCAATGACAGAAGACAATGCCCTGATCTCTGTCATCCCTCTTCCAGATCTCGCTGGTAGAAGAAGAGCACGGATGTGATGAAGAAACTTCAATGACCACCCATAAGCCTTCAATGATGGCAAAGCTTTCATCTTCACAACAGAGAAAAAGAGAGAGAATAGAAGAGATAGTGTGTCAAAAAAAGTAGGGGCAAAATAGTAATTAAGTAGTATATAATATATTTTTTCTACCTATAAACTATTTCTAAGAGCTTATCTAAAATTATACTTTGAAACTATAATTTAGTTTATAAATTATTTTTGGATAAATGAGATTGTTTATTTTAATTTTTTTTAAAATATAGTTTAGATCAAAAACTATTTTAAAATTATGTTTAGTGTTACCCAAACACACTTTAACTTTGTACAGTTAATACATTATTTGAATAGTTTATGTCTATAGTTTCAAATAAAAACTTTGGTCCTTCAAGTTTTTTATAGACTTTTTTGTCTTTTAAAAGACTAAAATTTATTATTTAAAATTATAGAGACTAAAACTAATATGACAGCAAATTATAAGGACTAAATCTATATTAACCCATTTAAAAATTTGTTAGATTATTATTTATAATATATAATTATATATTATTGAATAAATAAAAAAGAAGCTATAAATGTGAGACAAGTCATGATAAGTGGGAAGGATGGAAAGAGTATTGGGACCGTAATGTAAGGAGCACACCAAGACAGGGGAAAGAAGCATCATATCTTTCCCACCAACCCCACAACCAAAGATGATTTCTTAGTACTTCTTTTTGTTGCCCAAGCATCGTGTCCCACATCCATGTCAATTTCAACCTTATCCTATTTTATTTTTACTCTTTTTATTTCTATAATTATTAATATATATAATATTAAATGTTGGTCCTCCCCCTTCATATGTAGGTTGAAGTTAGATACAATATCTATGACATTATTGTGGGGGGTTTATCTATATATATATATATATTATATACCACATTAATATTAATAATACTCTATCTAATCTATAATATAAGAATTAGATAATTAATTTAGATATATTAAAAAAATAATTAAGTTAGTTATTTAGTCATAATAAAATATAATATTTTAAAAAAATAAAATTATATTTATTATATGATATTTTAGGAAAATAAAACTATATTTATAACAAATATAATTTTATTTTTCTAAAATATCATATTTTATCATGACTACTCTTATATATAAATTATTTGATATATAATATCAATAAGAATATT
Source organism: Leucaena leucocephala (assembly GCA_037074615.1). Lineage (NCBI taxonomy): Eukaryota > Viridiplantae > Streptophyta > Magnoliopsida > Fabales > Fabaceae > Leucaena > Leucaena leucocephala. The sequence goes on along the minus strand of CM073533.1, from coordinate 7,526,971 downwards.
TTAAAAAATATTATAAATTTAAAAGATAGAATTAGTTGAAATTTTATATTTATGATAAAAATTGACTTTCAACTAACTTTTATATTAAGAATTAGGTAGTATTATCTATAACTCATCAATAGTATAACTTATATATTAGCTATCCATATATTAGCTTTTTATAGTGAAAATAAAATCTAAAAGCTAACTTTTCAAAATTATTAAAATAGTTTTTATTAATATTTTTAAAAAAATACAATTTTAGCCTCTTGCATTTATAAGATTGTACTTTTGGTATAATATTATAATTATTAATAATTAATATATATTAATTCAATCAAAATCACATTAGAATTACAGTTCCTTTTTGTCTGTTAAGATTTAAGGCGTAAATTAGGGGTAAGTAAATATGTCTTGTCTCGGTCTTGAGTATTATGGAACGGATTCGTCCAGTCTTATAAAAGATCGAGATGAGAATCTATCAAATTAAATAAAGATGAGACGAGTTTTTATTTAACCTTTAAAATATCCCATCCCATTTCAAGATTATTATTTAAAAAAAATTACAAAAACAATCATTTTACCCTTCCTTCTTCTTCGTTGTTACCTTGAGCCTTCATCTTGCTCACTCCCCACATAGCAAATGCTTACTCCATCTTTTGTCTCCCATTTCCAATCTCCCAAACACATTCCAACAACTCTTCGCTCATACCAAGCCGAACTCTCTTTTCTGTTCATCTAATCAGGAGAGAGGATGGTGGATTGTCGGAGGGTGGTGGCATGAGAGCGACTCTTTGCTCTGTCTTGTGAGCGCATTCTTAGGTCGGCATCATGATTCATGAGTTTTTTCTCTTCTCTTTCTTTCTTGAAGGCTGTACTTTGGGATTCATTGGGTGAGGAGGAGGTTTTTATTTAGGGTTCAGATTTGGGGATTTTCTTTGCTTTGGGTCTTTGAGTGAAGTTGCTACAAAATTGATGATGCATGACAGAAACGATTGTGATTGGGCCTTTGAGCAAAAAGTTGTAGAAGACTATCAATAGCCAAGCGATGTCGATCATCTGAAGATCTTGAGACATTACAAAGATTCTCTACGACATCCTCGACTTCTGCTTATCTTTCCCTTCCTAGTTTTGTATGACACAGTGTTCGAATAAGTCCGATTCCAGAAGGCCCAATCAATTTTGTATATCTGATAAGCTTCATTGGACATATTAAATTAATCTGTCTTCAGCAGTTGGCAGCTTATTGACTTCATATGTTAATGTTTATTAAATTATTCTTCTCCAACACTTGGCAACATGTAAATCTAACCAACCCACATGCTATATCTTATTTCTTTATTGCACACAAATTAATTGTAACTTGTACTAAGGATTTGGATCCTTTGCATTCTGTCATCTTGAACAACACCAGGAATCTTAAATACCAGTGGATCAAACATAGATATCTTAGATGCTTCTTGAAATTTAAGATGCCACAAAAAAAATGGTGTATGAAATGTTTGATTGGTTTCACCATTGTGTAGGAATGGGTTAGAGCACAGGAGTAAATTGGAAGCTATTTCTACTTCCCATCTCTTGGAATGTAGAAAGCTGCAAGTGCATTCAGTTCTATCAGAATCTGGAGCCGTCCAAAAATTCCTGTCCCTTTCCCTTCTCCTACGGGTGACTTCCCTGTTATTGCTAGAGACTTGTTCAAGACAAATAACCGAATAATAATTCCATAACACTCGTTTCAGTTTCTCAATTTTTTGTTATTAAATTTTCTAATTAATTGACCTCCTCTTGTTATTAAACTATTGCCAATTTTTGTTTGGTAATATGTAGAGACTAAGAAGAGTCCTTGAAAATAGTCATAATCTTCCATTTTTTAGTAGGCTTTTTTATTAATAGATGTGAAATGGTTATACTTTTACAGTTGATTAATGTTGAATTATTTTTTATTTTTTTTATTAGCTTAATATAATATTATTGTATTTCTTTTTCTTTTTCTTTTTTTACAAAAATTCTAGAATTTCTAGTTCCGTCCCAAACTATCTCGATCCCAGTCAAGACTAAGATAAATATAAGATAGAATAGAATATTAGAAGGGAGTATTCTGATCAAATATTCCTAATATAAATGGTAAAAAGGCACAATTATTTTGAGCGACGTGCACAAACTTAAAGAGCGACTGCGCAATTGCATGCGGTGGTCCTTAATAATTTATATTCCAATGACTAGGGTTTACTACTATAGCTTACATCACGTCGTTATATTTTTATCAAAAACAAAAATAAAATTGAATATACCAAAATATCCAACTTAATAATTTAATTGACTATTTTCTTTTTCTTTTTCTCTACCCATATTCGCAAGATTAAAAACTGTTTGATTCGCTTTTTCACTAGTACTTCCTACAGTCTTATTTACATATATCATAATTTTATATTTTTATTATTCTCTTAAAATCTAACTCACAGACATATAGTATTATTAATCTTATAATAATTTAATAAAACTTTTCTTTAAATTTATCAGATAATTTTTAATCACAAATAACTTTTATAACATTTATCTATTTAAACCACTATATATGTACAACATTCCTATCAATTTCACCAATATTTTACATAATGAATCTAAATTATCTAAATTTTTCACTTTATGGTGTGATTTAATCTTCTATTTTAATCTCCAAATCATTTTTAATTTATCCCTTATCAAACTTGTCCTGCATTACATATTGTGTCTCACTTATCAGAAACCCTTCAATTCCAAGATTCTTACATATAACTAAAGTTTAGATTTAATCTTTCTAATGACTCAGCAGTAAGAATTTTATCATTAGCAAGAAAATAATGAACTTGGAAACTTTTTTTCTTGTATATATTTAGTTAGAATATCTAAACACACTCAAAAATAATTCTTAGGCATGTTTGGTAGTATGGAAATAGAAGTGAGAAAGTAGAAATACAATTAAGTATTTCCCTTATTTAATACAATATAAATTATTTTCATTTTCACTTGAAATATTTTATAGGCTATTTCAGTTATATCAAAAAAGTTGAGAAATAAGATATGAGAAGTGGAAGTGAAATATTTTAAACTATTTTACCCTAACTTATAAAATTTCTAGATAATTTTAACCCTTCATAAGTTATAAAAAAATATTTTAGACCATTTTACCCCAAATTATAAAATATATATCAATTATATACTAATTTCTAATATATCAAATAAACTTTTAAAATATATTTATAATTTAATTTTATTTCTATAAAAAAAATTTTATCGTATCAAACGTATTGCTAGTTATATACTACCAAAAAAAAAACGTTTTGATTAGTCATTGAATTTTCCGTCGCTAAACAATAGTTTATTTTTGTAATTTGATCATTATAAGAAAGTTATCTGTCTCATCTTAAGAAATTATTACACTAATTGCCCTCTCGTATATATCTTGCAAAGAGTTTTTGTACATGCAATACCAACATCCTTTTTTTTTTCGAGTCAATAAAAATTATAAATGTCTTTTCTTTTACTCTTGTAATTTTCCATTAATCTTCTTAATAGATAGATGGCTTTTCTTGTCATCCATATATAAATTCAAATTAGTTTTTAAGAAATACGAGTGTTCAATTTTAATCTATTTTCAATAATTGTTTCTCGCAATTTTATTTAATGATTCATAAAGTTTTAACCCTCTACGCTTGCACAATTCTAAATATCATATTTTACTTTTGTAGATACGAACTAAAGTGATTATTCTCCATTCGTCGGGCATTTTTTTTTTTACAGTAAAATCTCATTAAATAAGCATATAGGAATATTTTTACTTTTTTTTGGGGGGAAAACATCATGCTAACGTCAATATTGCATCAACAGAAAATACATGTGGGCCAGAGGGACCCACAGCAATCACAGGTTATGAGAAGAATATATTTATCTAAAACTATATTATTTTAATATTAAGAGACCATAAAATTTCAAAATCCGGCGTTATTTATGTATGTTTAAATCATCATTTTTATATTTATTAAAATTATTCATTATAAATTGATTTTTTCAATAATACAAGGAGGACCTTCTTATCAATTAGAGAAGTAAAGAAGAAGTACCACTACTATATAATAAGAATAAAGCCTCGAAGGTCCTATGGAGAACAATTTCTCATCCTGAACTTTTATATAATCTCCCTTCTCTTATTCTCTATTCCAATTCTAAATTATTTATATCAAATTTTAAGAGTTTAAAATTAATTATTTTATATAACGGTATCAAGCAGATAACTACTAATATATAGTTAATTTAACTGTATATGACATATCTAAATTTTTTAAAATTTTAAATTAATCTATACAAAAATATTTATATTAAGAGGGACAATTACAAACTTTAAAAATAGATATTCTGTAATAAGATTTAGATAATAATATAAAATAAATAAATAAATTTTTCCAAATATTAAAATTAAACCATTGAGGTATCTAGGTTTGGAAAAAAAATAAAAAAGAGGATAATGGAAACAAATCAAATCGAGAATAAAAGTCAAAGATGAGGGGTGAGTCTTATGAATACTCATATTTTTTTAAATATTATTCCTTGTTCAAATCTAAGACTTTAATATTTATAACTGTCTCAATCTATTGCAACTCATCTTTTAACAAACTTTTTTAGAATATATATATTATTAAATTAACTCTTAGATACCTAACTACCCTTCCTCATTCAAAATTTTATATAAAAGGTAATAAATTTTGGAGAATAATTAGATTAAGTTTCTTACAATTATTGTGTTAAGTTTTTTAATTACAAGTCCATGTATCCTATTCTTTTTTTTTTTAAGCTTAAAGTTACATGATAATATGAAAAAATACATGAGGCATGAAAAAAAATTGGAGAATTTTTTATGGGATGCCTCGTAAGGATAATTTTAAGTTTTATCCTATATCTTTTATCATATAGTATAACATCAATGTTTAATATATTAAATTTATAAATAATACAAACCTCATTTTTGTCAAACCAAACCTTATTCACCATAAAACATTTTTATATGTTAATAAGGTACTTAGAACTGGATCGATTATCAAATTGGTTAAAATAATAATTTAAAGTTTAATAGTTCAACTAAGTGTTTAACTAGAGTCTAGTTATTATTAAAATAATATAATACAATTAAATTATATAAAAATATTTATATATAATAAAAAATAATATTTATATAAAATGTATTAATCAACAAGTAAACATAATATTCACATATTAACCGCGTATAGTCTATTAAAACAACAATTTGATAGACTACTACTTTTTATTTGTAGGATTTTAGATGTACTTGTGGTCCATTCTCTAGTATCCACTAAGGGTGTTCATTTTATTCTATTTTAGATTGTCTCGACTTAGTCCTAAGTAATTTGGGATGGGTCTGTCCCGTTCCATAAAGGGTCGGGACGGGATATCTCAAGACGGGACAAGGAAGAGGATTGAGATGGGACGGGTCTCGGCCTGACCCTCGGGATTCCCGTCCCGAATATTTTTTTTTAAATTAAAAAAAAAATTATTTTATTTATTTTTTATAAAAAATAAAAATAGAAAATAATATTGATTATATCATATTATTTATTAGATGATTGTATTTTTCTCTTTCTTATATGTATTTATTTCTTTACAGATGAAGTAGTAACTTCAGTTGGTGAAGTGAAAAAATTGAAAAAGTAATAGTATTTGTAGTATAATTAATGGTATTTATTATTTTAAATTACTAATCATAATAAAGAGAATTTAATTTCTTCTATTATTTTTTGTATTTTGATTATATGTTACTAATATATAGGATGCACATAAAATATCTAATATTTTATTTTTTTAAATTGGGTATAGTCAGGACGGGGTTGTCCTAGTCCTGTCTCGTCCCGTCCCGTAAATACCCCTAATACCCACACGTTAACTATGCATTGTAATTATATTCAAATATTTAGTACACAACAAAGACATATAAAAGAGGATTGGAGAGAGTATGTTTCTTATTATTTTCGCCAGCTATTCTTAATGGTATTAGTTTTAGAAGCTAAAATAGTTGTTTATAAAAATCTAAAAAATTGTAATGACCGTATGGTGCTATTTTTCACCCTCTTATTTCTACAACATAAACTAATTGTGAAAAACTAACAGAGATAAATTCATATTTTGAAAATATTTTTTTTTAAAAAAATAAGAATTTGACTTTAATACTATTATAAGATTTTAGGTGTATCTATAGTCTATTCTAATTTTAGATACACACACGGCAACCTAGCACTATTATTAGATTCAAGTTTCTAGTGCGCAACAAGATATGCAAGAGAGAATTGAAGAGAGTCTGTTTCTATTCTTCATAAAGAGAAAAATCTCGTCTAACGCATAGAGCCTCTCCGAAATATGCTTCTGACTTGTGAGAAAAACCAATTTCTCCCTTGCCAGTTATGCATGATTTGATAATGGGAGAATAGGTGGTTATCTCATAACCGTTTTCACTATTAGTTTAAATATTTTAGAATATTTATACTAATAACCTAATTATATATTTTTATTTTAGCCCCATACACGTATGAATCTAGGTCTAACACATTAAAAATAGATTGACTTATTTTTTTATGTTATTATTAACTAAAAAATGCGTCATTTCAAGTTCAATAAAGAAAAAATATGTAAGATTTAATTTGAATTATTTGTCCAACTTGTTAGGTTGATTGGATTAATCCCAAGTTATCTGTGTTAAATAAAGAAAACCGAATTAGTTGGATAATTGGTTTATAAGGCAACAAGACCGGTACGAGTTTTCTTACATAGATTTTAATTCGTTTTTTCCTTGCCTAAATATCATCGCTTCATTCTTTAAACATGAATGTGTCAATGTGTGTGTGTGTGTGTGTGTGTGTGTGTTGAAGATATTTGTATATATGTTGTCGGGTAGTAGCAGTGTGTTCGGAAGGTGATAGTGATGATGAGGTATAATGGGGAAGCACGCGCAGCCATGGTGCGAAGCCTTTTTGGGGCAGCAAGTAGAATATGCATGATGATCTTCCCTGCACGCTTCCCTTACTCTCTCCCAAAACTCCATAATATTATTTTTATTATTATTTATTAATATATATTTGTCACTCGATCCATGAAATGAATACGCAAGCAAGCAAACAAACAAAAGATAATAATATATCTTATTTAAAATAAAATCAAAAAAAGGAATAATAATAATAATAATAATAGCAATAAGTAGTAACAATACAGGAAGCCTCAATCTTCGGTATTTGTCACTCCCACCATCATTATCTTCTTTTACTCCCCATTTCTCTGTTTTCCCATTATTACTTTTCACCACCTTCCGTTTTCCATCATTCTCTCTCTCTCTCTCTTCACATGCCCATGCCACCTGTCACCCATTCATTACATTCCCATTCTTTTTTTTTAATATTTAAAATTAAAATTTCACATTAAACTTTTACTCCTCCTAGGATAGATCGTTTTGGGGAAAATTATTGGAGTTAATTTTTATAGAAAATTACTAATAAATTTAAAGGAAAGTTTTATCAAATGGGTTATTGGTCAATTTTATCTTAAAATTTTTTACTTAACAACATTGATTGCTTAAAAGTTTTTTTTATAATATTATTATCTCAAAAATTTATAAAATATAATAATATCACTATAACTATTATTTAAAATTAAATTTAAATATTAATTAACTAATATACTGACACGTCATTATATTATGTGGCATTCACATCATCTTATATTTTAGGTTAAGATGTAAATTTATTTATGAGGTTATCATTTATAAACATTAGGTATCCAAAAATTTTTCTTAGTTCAGTATCTCTTGACCATTATCTAAGTTCAATTTGATTGTTAGTTTGACCAAATATACTAAGCTAATCAGTAAGTATGTCATCCAATTTATTTTTTCTCTAAGTCATATTTATAAATAAAGAAAAAATTAAAAAAAATGTATCGCTCTAAGCTCCATCATTATTAAAATATCGCTTTCAACATATCATCCTTGGGTAACCTCTTGAAAAATAATATATGTTATTTGTAAAATAAAGTATAGTCTCTCGAGAGTGATATTCTATTAATAATAGAGCTTGGAGAAATACATTTTTTTAATTTTTTTTATTTGTAAATTTAACCTTAGAATAATGAAATGGATGGCACGTTGATTAGTCATTTCAGTATATTTAATCAAATCAATAGTTAAATTGAACCTGTATAACAATTGGGGTAATCTTGAACATATTGTTTTTGGACACTTAGCACTCCAGAGGTGAAAACTTCTAAAGTAAATTTGTATCTTAACATAAAGTAAAAGATGATATAGATACCGTTAATATATTGATTAACTAATAGTTAAATTTAATTTTAAATAACAATTATGACGATATTGCTCTAATTTTTTTTTTTAAACAATCAGCGCTCCTTTATAGAAACTTTTAGGATAAAATTATCTTTTAATCTTTATCAAATTGCTATAAAACCTATAATGCTATATGATATATTGAATATTGTGCTTTAAAAAGATAATAATGACATAAAGTTAGAGTAATATAAATAAGAATGTTAAGATGAATGTGTGATCATATAAGAAAAAAATTATATAATTATCACCAAAAAAAAAAGAAAGAAAAAAATTATATAAGAGGAGGCTTGATGCTTATTGAAGATAAAATAATAAAAAATTATTTTTGGTGATGGTTTAAATATATATAAAGAATATTGCTAGAAAATTTACTGAATGAAATGTCTAAGATAATATAGAGTTCTTACAAAAGTGGCTGAAGAAGACATAACTCATAAGAGAATGTTTATTGAAATAAGTTTTTTTATTAATAATTTATTTAAAAATTTAATTATTAATAAAATATAATGATGATATATAATCCATATAACCTTCTCCTACTTAATGAGATAAAAAACCTTAATTCATATATGTTTAAGAAGAATTTAGTGTTTCATTTTATTAGTCAAAAAGTTTAAGCGATGAAGTTACTCGAGGATTAACTTTCGGAAAGGTAAATAATTTATATATATATATATATATATATATATATCACTCATATAGCTGCTCTCTTTTTTTGGGGGGACGGTTAAAAATTTCAAAACGAGTTATTTATATTCTATGCAACTTAAAATTTTTAAAATATAATATAAGAAAAATAATTAAGACAAAAAACATTAAAATAATAAAGATGAAGAAGACAATAAAAAATTAGAGATAAAATGAAGTATAAAAAATATAACAAATAACAAAATGAATCCACATAAATATGCAATATGTAACCTTTAAGTTTATGAGTACTCCATTAAACACGAGGACAACTCCTAAAATTAAAATGGTTACGAAATGCAGCATATCAAAAGTTGTTTTAGCCAAATAGAAAAAGCAGAGTCATCAATACCATTTTAGATATGTCAAAAATATATATTTGTACCCATCAAGTCATCAAAAGTTGTGAAATGCTTGATGGTTATGGCACTCTTGTTGCACCCATCAAGTCAAGAGTTCGATACGGCTCTCTGTTGAACCAAAAAAGATATGTCAAAAATATATATTTGTAAATGAACATGGAAATGAAATTATGATGGATGTTGCAGCATGCATGAGAAATAATTTCAAAATGGGTCACAAAACCCAGATCATGAAAATCAACCTCACAAATCACAACAGAGCAACTTCTTTTCTTTTGTATTCTACTTTACGAAAACCCAGGAAGATTTGCTCGAGCGCACCCACTTTGGCAAGATTTTCCCAGCTAATTCCATTCCCAAACTCAATGCCCATCATTGTCCCTTTTGATTTCTCTGTGCTTCCTTCTTATTTATTCTCCACTCACTCCCTTCTCTTCTCCACACTCCCCCACCTCTCTCTCTCTCTCTCTCTCTCAAGCTTCTATTTTTCTCAAGGAAAGATGGGTGACATAGCTTTCTCCAATGGGATTACTGCTGACGGCAATGGCGTCAATGGCAAAAATCACTCTCTTAATGGTTACAGAAAGAGCTGTTGGTATGAAGAAGAGATTGAAGAGAACTTAAGATGGTGTTTTGCTCTCAAAAGGTATGTACATATGTGTGTGTATATATCATCTAGTTTCTTCTTCTTCCTCTAAAATAACTCAAAGAGTTACATTTTTGAGATCAGAATCCAAATCATTCTCACCCCATTATATTTCTGAGTTAGAATCTTGATCATTCTTCTTTGTTTAGTGACGAAGATTTGGAAGAAGCAAGCTAGCAAGAACTGTTCATGGGGTTTGAGAGGCAAAAATTAGATAAATATTTAAATAACTAAATTGCTTTGTTTTCCCCCCTTTTTGCGGCTAATTGGTCTAAGTATTCTTGGCTGTATATCACGGACAGAGATTTGAGACATTTCAAGTTTCTGCTTAGGAAAAAGTAATGTGATCCCTAAAAGTTCAAAACTCTTTTTGCCTGTGGCCGTGAAAAAGGCAGACAACATATACTAGGAAATGAAAATAAGGCTTGCACTTTTGGCTAGAAAGTTTATCACTTCCAACTGTTTGATAAAATTACTTTTAACACATCTTTTTGTGTCTGCAGTATATTGCATACAGGAGCTAGTCAGTACCAAGACATTGCCCTGCTGGACACTAAGCCCTTCGGAAAGGTTAAAATCTGCAATATAATATTTTAAGATTCGATACTTTATAGTCTTATTATCCATGTAGCTCACTCGACCTAATGGATAAAGTTTGTTCTTCTTGTTGTTAGATCTTCCGTAGTTATATAATTTAGCATTCGAAGAGATAATAATATAAAAGAATTTGAACATGTAGATTTTAATTTTCTCTTTGCACTTAGTATGATTTTTCGTAAATTCTTATCTTTTTTAAGGTGCCAACTGCCAAATCCAGTTACAAGAAATTAAAGAATGTTAGTTTTTTTATGTGATATAGTCTGAAACGTTTGTTTGCTCTCTCTCTCTCTGCCCCCTACAGGCATTGGTGATTGATGGGAAGCTTCAGAGTGCTGAGATAGATGAGTTTATTTACCATGAATGTCTAGTTCATCCTGCTCTTCTTCATCATCCCAAGTAGCGCTTTACTTTCTCTTCTATGTTTAGTGATTTTAATTACATTTGAATGTTTTATTAATATGTTTTCGTTATATACTTTTAGTCCAAAGAATGTTTTTATCATGGGAGGAGGAGAAGGTTCAACTGCAAGGGAATTACTCAGGCATAAGACCATTGACAAAGTTGTGATGTGTGATATAGATGAGGTATAAATACTATAATCTACCTCATATGCCAAGTTTTTTCTTTATTGAAACTCAAACTTTTGTTCTCTCAGCTTCTATTTTATTTAACTGGTTCAAATCCATGTGTTGCTTATTACTGGAGCAGGAAGTAGTGGAATTCTGCAAATCACACCTACATGTAAACAAGGAAGCATTTCGTGATTCGAGACTCGAAATCATCATCAACGATGCCAGGTCTAATTAACAAACAATCATAATAACTTATAATATATTTAACAATTGAGCAATTCATGAGTGATATTGAAAATATGTGGTATAATATTACAGGGCTGAGCTACAAGCTTCAAAAGAGAACTATGATGTGATAATAGGTGATTTGGCAGATCCACTAGAAGGAGGTCCTTGTTATAAACTTTACACTAAGTCCTTCTATGAGTTCTCTGTCAAGCCTAAGATGAAGCAGGGTGGTATATTTGTGACTCAGGTATGTATGTGGGTGTGAGGAATTTGTGTGAAATGTTAGCACTTGCCGAAAAAAAAAGTTTCTTGGTGAAAGGGAAAGTATAAAAAAAAACTTAATTTCTGATTTATTCTTATGCAGGCGGGACCGGCTGGGATATTCAGTCATACTGAAGTTTTCTCATGCATCTACAACACTCTGAGACAAGTTTTCAAGTGTAAGTAATCCTCCAAGTACTTAATCTTAAAAGCTAACTGTTAAAATGGTAGGACTAATCTATTTAAATATTTTATTGAGCATCTCATTCTATTCAATGTGGAACTTAGTATCTCATACTACTGAATATCTATCATTATCTTCTAAATCTAGGGAATATAATTCTATTTTCCTCTTAATTTCTTACTCCTAAATTAACCTCCTCTTGCAGATGTTGTGCCTTATTCTGCTCATATCCCCTCTTATGCTGATATTTGGGGATGGGTCATGGTAATATATCCAACCATTAAGCTTGTCAGCTTCTCATTTATTACTATAAGTATTTAGAAAAAAGACCCCCAAAACAAATGATGAAGTTCTTCAAGTTTCAGAAAGATATTTAATTTAAGGTTTAGAGTACTTGTAAACATGATAATCTGCAGATTATTTTTGGTTCAAAATTATGGAAAACTAGGAGGGTAATTCAGAACTTGGCTGATTTATTTTATGCACATTTGTTTACTTAACTGCTGAAAATATTTCTTTTTTTGGACCACACCAGGCTTCAGACTCTCCCATAAACCTGAGTGCTGAAGATTTAGACCTCAGAATGAAACAAAGGATAAAGGGAGAGAACAGATATCTTGATGGGAAGACATTCTCATCTGCCTCCACTCTGAGCAAAACTGTTCGCAACTCGTAAGTGAAAATGCCGGGTGTGCTAAAATATCACACCTTATAGACTCTATAGCCACTTATTAGAGTTTTTACACCACGTTAGAACCACTTTCGACTTATTTAAACCCTTTCAGAATCTAAAACTTCAAAACTACGAGTCTCGGTTACTATTCACTTGTTAAATATCGAATTTTCTGAATTGGATGCTCTTAGGTTGATTCCATCAACTGTTCATTTTTCATCATATGACTTTAAAATGACTGTTTCTGTTTGGCAGGCTAAATAGTGAGACTCATGTATACACAGAGGGAGCTGAAAGGTTCATCTATGGGCATGGCAAGCAAGCATAACTAAGCTTGAGAAGGAAGAAACACTGAAAGAAGTTAAAAAGCAAAGACACAGAATGCTAGTGGGAGAAAAAAAAAAGGCCTTTTAAGAGTTCTCGTCTTATCAATTATAATATATTCCCTTTTGCTTTTCTTTTGCTCTCTGGTGTGTGTACTTAACCTGAAAAGGGTATGATGTTGTTAATGGATAACAAGCTGGGTCCTACTTTGTTTCCTTAAATATGCTTACTATATTTATTTATCAATATTTTGAATATGAAAAATCTACCTAACGAGGGAAAAAGGCTTATGGTGTGCTCCTAAGTCAAGCTGTCTTGTTTTCCCACTTATCATCTGTTTTGCATTTCTTGAATCGTATGGTGCTTTATGTATGGATAGAGATAAAGGCTATGACATTGCACACTAAATTATTCTTATTAATTGTACTTATTAATAGGATTTATATTAAGAAGTAATTTTTCAATAAAAATAACTAAAAAAATATTTTAGATAAATTAATACACATCTTTTATAAATAAATAATTTGATTAATTTTTTTAATATGAGTAAATTAGTTATTTAATTTATATAATTTTTTATATAAAAAATTATAGATAAATTTGATATTAATATCTCATTAAGATTAAAGTACGACTTTGGGATTCAGATAATACTTATAAGAAAATTATAAAATTACTTATCAAATAAGTACTCGATAGAGCGAGGAAATTTAACTTATATCTTTATTTGATATAAGTTTATTTTGTATTATCTATATAATTAATGTATAAATGAGTAATATTTATAATAGTGACCCAACCATAATTCATGGACTAGGCTTTTTGTGTCAAGGCCCAATAAGTAGCTTCTTCATTCAACTGATGAAGGTTTCCTTAGGAAGGATACTAATCTCACCCCTTCCATGTTAACCAGTTATATCTGAAGAGTGGACCAATTAGGGCTCCAAATCAAGAGATGAACACCCAAAAAAAACATAGAGAATTATTAGAGTCTCATAATCAATTTAATTACTAAAAGACAACTATCAAACATCATGCAATTATAGGATTTGGACTAAGAATTACATGTTACTAGGTTATTTTAATTTTTTTTAATAATTAAATTATTTATATAAAACTATATAGTAATTCTCCTATATAAAAAAAAGAAAACATTTAGTTCTAACAAAAGTTAAGATCTACCCTTAGTCCAAAACCACCCAAATACAAATATATTTCCTATATTTGAATTAACTTATTTTAAGTGATTTTACACTTTATGAGATAAGTATATAAAAAGAATTTTTCTCAAATTGTGTGAAAATACATTTTAATTGATTTTGGAGGGCTTTCCAAATTTCATCAAAATCGAAAGTCTCAACAGGTTAAATTTAATATAATTGATTAGTCTTTTATAATATAATAAATTAATATTTAAATATTTTTTTAAAAAAATATATTTAATATCTAATAATATTTTAAATATAATTGTCTCTAATAAAAAATATTTATATATATAAAAAATAAATAGAAATTTATATATAATTTCTTAGAAATTAAAAAGTGGTGGGATCATGATGACTCCAACTAAAAAAAAATATCTTTAATCGCTTGTGGTGGAAAATTGAAAAATGTACTTTATTTATTTTTTTGGTTAGAATATGAACGCGGAATGGAGCATCGAACCCTATGAAAGCAAAAGCTGACAGCTAACAATATGCTTCGCCCTCGGTGCACACGTTATTCACGTGAATCATTATTCTAATATTTGTATTTTCTAATAAAATAATAATTAAAAACAATTTTTTATTATTAATATAAAATATATTTTTTATAATAATTTATACTATAAATTAAATTTTATATTAAAGAATAGGATGAAAAGATTATATTATTAAGTTTAGATTGTATTCATAACTAATTATATATATATATATATAATAAAATCTTATTTTATTAAAAATAATTCAAATACTTCTTTTAATATTAAAATATATTTTTAAGCTAGAAATTTAATTTAAACACAAACTATTTAAATCAACTTCTGATGATAAATTATTATGAATCAATTTTATAAATTATAATTCAAAATTTTAATGTTATCTAAAATCTATTCTTAAATTTGAGTGGAGACATGTATTATCTTTTTATAACTATATAACTGAGTTAAATTTAAATATATCCTATTTAATTAGAGATAACTTTTTTATAAAAATAATTTTTATATTCACAAAAGATATCATAGGCTTGAATAATCAGAGCACATTCACTTTAATAATCTTGACAAAAATGGGTTATGTCATACTCAATTAGTGAGCTCTATGTTATTCTATTGGAATATATCATATGTTTGCTGGAGAGTTACTATAAGGTTATAAGAAATAAATTTAATTATTAAAAAAATTTAAATAGTATAAATTTTTTTATCAATTAATATATCAAAACTTATCATTATTAATTATTTTATTTAATTTTTATTTAAATTTTTAAGTAATTAAATCCATTGTTAATTCCCCTCCTAAAAAGTGAGCCCTAAAATGGGAGATATTGACACATAGGGTCACACGATAAATCAGAACATCATGCTAAAGTTGAGTTAATTAATCAATTCACATATCCAAAGACACTATTTCTTTCTGACCTAATATTCCAGTATATATTACTTTAGAATGATTATTATTATTTGACCCACTCCAAAAAGGACTCTGAAATAGAATATTAGTTAGTTGATAATTTTTTTTTATTAATGAGATGACACGTGGTTGTAGAAACTTCAAAAGATTTATCTGCCTTTTAAGTTGAAGAATTTCTTACAATAAATAAATTGGTAGTTAACTTTTGAGCTGTAAACGTGTAAACATATAACTTTTTCCTATCTCTTTAATAATTAAATGATTTTTTTAGACAATTAATATAAAAATTAATTTATTAATTTAATCATAATTAATTAATTTAATTAATTTTTTATATTTATCTTTGAGAGTACTATAGACTAATTTCTCTTTCATATACCAAGTGTAAGAAATACTCCTCCTGATCTAATCATGTATAAAAAAATTTCAAGAGGATTTTTTTTGTCTTAATTATAAATTCCCCCTCCCCCTTCTTTATGCATTTAATAGATTCTTGTATCAAACGTGTTATGATCATCATAGCAAATCACTATAAAAAAAGCATTTTATAGCGATTTATTTTTTATTTTTATAGCGGGTTAAATTGAGAAAACAATATTTTGTAAAGGTTTATATAACTTATGCAAAATCATATACTACAAATAGTGTTATAATTGTTAAAGAAAAACGATATTCATAACGGTTAAAATACTACAAACATTATAGCGGTTTAATAATTTTGTAGTGATCTAGAAACCGCTATTAACATCAAGCAGGAAACGAAAAATTGTAGCATGGTTCCAAAATTTATAGCAGTTCTATAACCGCTATAAATGTTTTAGATTTTATAAAAAATAAAAAAAATCTACTTTAATAGTATGTATATATATACACGTATATGTAGATATATAGATAATTTATTAAATTTGATAGGTTATAATTTTATTATGATAATTGAGTGTATTATTTAGTTGTATTATGAAAGTATATAAGTTGATATTGGGTAGATAAAAAGTTATGGAAGTAAATAAAAAATATGTAGAAGAGGGTTGAAAAGTGAATAAAGTATACAAAAATATGATATATAAGTAATTAAAAAGATATACTAGTTTATGGAAAAGGGACCTAAAAATAAAAAAAATACACATGTTAATAAAGAATAATTATAGAAACTTAGACAAAAATATATTTATAAATCCAAATGATTTTACCACAATGTAAAAAAAAATAGGAAGAAAAACAGAAGGAGGAGGAGGAAGAAAAGAAGAAGGAGCACGAGTAAAAATGGGAGGAGTAAAGATATTTGTAGATATCAGGTAGAGTTTGAAGCGATTTTGTGGATATTTATAGCAGTTTAAAACTATTATTAATGTATGAAAGGGAAATTTGAATTTCATACTTAAAACTTTGCCGTGGTTTTGTAGTTTGTAGCGTGCGTATGAGATAAATTCAAATTTCATATTTAGAATTTTATAATGATTTTGTAAACATTTATGATGCTTTATAACCCCTATAAAATTCTCTTACTCTTCTCACCTTTTGCCATGAATATGTATAAAGGTTTAAATCGTTGCAAACATTTGCACCAAATGGTACCATATTTGTAGCAGTTGTAACTATTATAAATATTGGTACAAAATATAGCACCAACTTAACACTATATTTATAGTGGTTATATTTATAGTGATTATAACCACTATAAATATTGCCGATTGCACTATTTATAGTTAAATCATAATAAAATGATAGCAATTTATAGTAAAATCACTATAAGGTGAAATATGCTACAAAATAATAGCTGTAATTTTTAATTTTTTTGTAATGAATAAACTTTAAACTAAGCTTTTGTGTTTATAAGGAAAGACCTTATTTCTAGAAATGACTGGAAGTTCTATGCACTAGCAAAAAATAATCAACTTTCCTCTTTCTACTACTAATGATATAGTTATTTTTATATATAAAAGTTTAGGTGAATTGAGTTATAGAAATTTATCAAAATTAGTAATATCTTTAGACTTAAACAGAATTTATATAGGTATTTATAAATTGTATATCAATAAAATTTTTATATTAATAATAAAATTTAAACTTATAATTTTATGAGTTATAAGTAAACTCCCGATTAACTTAACACTTACAAATAATATAATTTAGAATGATATGAATTCATCTCATTAAATTTTCTATCAGATCTTCTTATTCATGGTCCCCTTCTTTTGTTTTATAATGTAACTAGTTTTTCTTTATATTTTATTATAACTATTACATGTAATGTTTATATTTGATTAATATTTTTTTAATCTTTAATATAATTAATTTTTTAAATCATCATATTATTATTCTATTGATAATAATTA
This sequence comes from Leucaena leucocephala, assembly GCA_037074615.1. Lineage (NCBI taxonomy): Eukaryota > Viridiplantae > Streptophyta > Magnoliopsida > Fabales > Fabaceae > Leucaena > Leucaena leucocephala. The sequence goes on along the minus strand of CM073533.1, from coordinate 7,509,130 downwards.
AATAAAAAAATAAGTGAATAAAAAATATAATTCATATTAATTAGTTTAACTATTTTTTTAATTTAATTAAATTAATTAAATATATTTTATATTAATAATAAAATAGCATCGATTTAGCCTATTATAAAAAAAATACTTTGATACGAGCACAAGGTCTTATATAAGAACGTGTGCCAATTCAATCACCTCCCGTGTGGACCCCACATCTACTCGGATTCCAAGATAACGATGTGAACATTGACTCAGCATGGTCTCTTATCCAATCCACGTGGAACACATCATCTCATCTTCCCTCCATATATACTCCTCTGCTCTTCCCATATTTGCTCCGGCAAACTCAAAGCAATCAGTTCCTTCTTTAGCTCATTGTGTTATCGGTCGCTACGACGTCGTTTTCATTTTTCCCTCCGCCGTCTTCTTCCTCACCGCCATCGTCGTCATATTCCCGCCATGGATTCTTGCAGCAAATCCGTTCGCAACTCTGCTTCTCCTTTCGACTGCATCCTCTTCGGTGAGTTCTTTTCTGGTTTTCTTTGATTCATTTCTTTCAATTTTCCCTCAAATTTCTTCTTTGAAATCTGATCATTTCATGTTGTACGATACACAGATTTAGATGACACTCTGTACCCAACCAACACCGGAATAGGCGAATCGCTTAAGAAAAACATCGACGGTAATTATTAATTAATCAGCAAAATCTCTCAGTTCATTTAACTTCCTTTCTCGAAATCGCAAATCGCGTTTGATTTCTTGGTCAATTTAAGAGATTATACGTACCAAATGCAGATTTTCTGGTGGAGAAATGTGGATTCCCTGAGAACAAAGCTTCGGGTCTCCGAATGGAGTTGTTCAGAACCTACGGAAGCTCCCTTGCTGGCTTGCGAGTAATTTCTTCTTTCTTCATACTTTTACTCTCTTCTCTCTCTTTCTGTAGGTTCGATTTGATTGTATTGTGTAATGAATTCTGTTGATTCTGTTGTTGCAGGCATTAGGTTATGATATTAGTGCAGAAGATTACCACAGGTAATCAGAACCTTAATTTCATTTTATAAAAGTAATTCTGAATAATATAAGAAGTTAAAAACTACTCGTAATTAATAATCTTTGACTTCAATTTGAGTTAATCCTTTTCTTTCTTCTTAAACAAACAGTGTCGTGCACGGAAGGCTTCCCTACGACTCCATCAAACCAGATATTCAATTGCGCAACCTCCTTTGCAGCATTAAGCAAAGAAAACTTGTAAGTTTCAAAGTTTCAATTTCTTTCCATTCTTTTGGAACGATAATGACATTACAAACTAAATTCAACTTTGAATTTTCCCTCCTTTGACCTGAAGACGACCCTAAATATTTAACATACAGATATATTATATTGAATTTTTTTTAAAAAAATCCTTATTGAAGGCAAAAATTCAATGCTTGTGTAAGTCAAATTATTATATAGATTTTTTAAAAACTAAAATGACAATATTGGAGGCTTATGTGCAGATTTTCACGAATTCAGATAGGATTCATGCTCTGAAGGCGTTGGATCGACTTGGTATAAGTGACTGCTTTGAGCAGATCTTATGTTTTGAGACGATGAACCCGAACCTTCCAAACTCGACCCGCCCGGATGAGTACCCGATCCTTTTGAAGCCATCACTGGATGCCTTTAAAATTGCCCTTGAGGAAGCTAACATTGATCCTCGCTATACGGTAAGCTCCTACGTATACATATAAGAGTTAGTTAAAGTATTTTTATTATCCTAAATGTAAGTATTCAAATCTCATGCTATGAAATTGAAAGGTGATATTTTGTTGTTTGCAGCTATTTCTAGATGATAATGTTCGCAATGTGGCAGCAGGAAAAGCAATGGGTCTCCACACAGTTCTGGTAATTTCCCGTCTCATACATAATTAATTAATTAATTATTATTATTATATTTTATTCATAATTTGTTAATAATATTTGTTTGATTTGATAATGAAGGTTGGGAAGAGTGTAAAGTGTGAAGGAGCAGATTATGTAGTGGAGAGTGTGCATAAGGTAACACAAGTGGTTCCTGAAATATGGGTAGGCAGAAATGAGGGAGAGCATAAAAGAATCCAACGTTCCAAGAGCGAATTGGATGCTATTCTCAACACTGCAGCAATTGGAGCATAGGGCCGAATGGTGTCCAATATATTCCGCTTTACCAAATCACCCATGTACATAAATAATAAAAATAGTTTTACTAATAACAGAGAAATGGTCTAGTGGGAAATTGGGAATAACCAATCCCTCCTACCATATCAAATCAAAAGTTTAGATCTTTGTTAAGAGGCGTGTTTACATTTAATGCTCGCCATACCTCAGATTCTAAACTGTAGAGGGAAAGGCACCCGGTTGTATGTTTGTATTTATTATCTCAAGTCATCTTCTTGTTGTATAGGTTAACTTATCTAGTAAAATTTAAAAGATAAATAAATATAGTTTTATTTAACTTGTACTCTCTTTCATTCTAATTATAATAATCTATTGATTTTTTTGAACAAATTTATAAAATTAAATAAATAAATTAATTATGATTAAATTAAACTCTCAAGATAAATTAATATTATATACTCTTTAATTTTTCTAAATTAATTAATTATATATTATATAAGTTATAATTTAATTAATTTATTTAACTTTTTATATCTATTTAAAAATATTAATTAGCTTTTATAATTATGAGTTGAGGTGTATTAGTTTCTGCACATTTTGGAATTGAAATTCTGTGACAATCAAACTTTGTTTTTTTTTTCCCTTTAACCAAAAAAGAACTTCGTTTAACTCAGCAAAAGAAAGCCCCCAATCCAAATTGCGCCGTGGTAAGCAAAATAAAATTCATATAAAGAAAACATAATTAAAAAAAGTTATAAAAAAAAATCATACGGAGGGGTTTAAAATATTTCCTCATGATCCCAGGCATATATAAATACAATTAATTACAAGTAAGACAGATCCATCCAAGGTGGCTCACAAATCCATAATCATATACTTGCTTACCAGAGAACTTAACTTTTATGGGACTTAACATTCTTGTTAATAGATTAAGATAGAATTAGTTTAATAGTATAATTTTTTACTAAATTTATTTTGATATTAAATTTAATTTTGAAAGTATATATATATATATATATTAGGAGGAATAGTCACTTAACAGAAAATAGTGCAAAAAAATAAAAATTCTTGCTTCATGAAGGCGGCATGAAGGCGGCGCGCCTGTGGGCATCTCGAAGATTTGTTCTTTCGGAGACTCCCATGTAATCATGTTATAGCTCCTCCACCTGAGCATCTTTTAATATTCTAGTTTATTTATCTTAACTAATTAATTTCACCTCAAATTTTCTGAAACGGCCAATGATGATAACTTAAATGGCGTGAACCGTGAATGGAGATAAAATATTTGTACGAAGGATTCAAACCTTCTGTTATATCTAAAAAGATCTCAAGCACTATATTAGAAACAAATCTCCATAATTTGTTCTTCAATGTTAAATCTCACACGTAATCAAACTTCTTCCTTCAATACTATAACGGTGAAGAATAATTATACACAATCATACCTCATCATTTATTTCTCACCAACCTAATATTCAGCTAAAAAGCCAACATTTCTAGATGGATATACTGTTGGGGATTCCCTTTCCAGTGAGTCCACCTTCTCCAGAATAATCTGATGTATTGGGATAAAGCAAGGTATAAGGCACATTTACAGGTCCAATTCTGTTCTTGAATCTTTCGTCTTTGTTCATTTCCATTATTCTCTTCTCAATTTCCATCAATCTCTGTCCAAATCTTTCAAATGCAGCAATTGGTTCATCATCTGTAGTCCAATGAGGACACTCTCTTTGCCCAAGATAAACCTCATCACTTGAGTGCCTTGACAGAATCTCTATCAGTGATACACCAAGGAGGGTTTGAAACTGCCCTGTAATTGTTTGTAAAAATGCCAAGTCAGGATTTGACTCTAGTTCTTCATACTCAGGAGTTCCTTGCTCTGGCATGAATCTACGGCTGACTGTCGGACGGTTAGGAAGGTAACCTGCATATGGGTATTGCCCGAAATTCACGGCCGCGTGGAAGGCGGAAGCCACCCAGATGATAATAGAGCATGATTGAATGAGCTCATCTATAGTTTTCATCTCTGGCCAAGTTGACTTGTCTTTCAAGTCACCATGGCCTTTTTGGAGGATTTCTTCCCACCATGATTGAAGCTCATGATCATTTTGAACCATGTCATCAGATGGGTAATAGAAGTAGCAGTTTTCTCTTACCCAGGTTTCAATTGCATCCCATATTTCTAGTCCATCCGCAGCATAAGGATAGTCCTCTATTACAAGTCTAAGCCCATGAGGACAGCTTGAATCTGGTACTGCCATTCCTCTAAAATGTAGCAAAATAGTTACCATTTTATGTATTCACATAAAACCAGTGTGAAGGATTTAGGGCGTAACTGGAAGTCCGATGAAGTAACCCTGTAAAACTAACGGAATCCGTATTGTGATTTCGTGGTGCGTGTGTTACAGAGTTGCTTCATTAGATTTCTAGGTATGCCCTAAATCCTTCACAGTGGAAATCATTTTCCCTATTAAGTTTCTATTCACATTCACCTCTTGAGTAGATCAGCAGGTAGTGCCTGATCACTGAAGGCCCAGTTTTTATAGACAGCTGATGACATTTCCATAGCGAATTTACCCGGGAAAACTGTTCTTTCGACTATCCCTCCGGCGTTGATGAGGATTTGACGAGCCAATGCATTTATGAACATTGTGTCCCTGAAGTGGGGCTGCAAGAGTTTATATATTGGGTGAAGGACACTCAACTGCCTGTTTGTAGCTATTATGAATGGCTCTATTGCTGCATGACTCCATAACCTGCAAGTAAGTCCTAGCTTTTTGGTTAATCACTTTAGACCAGAAACACAAACAAGTTATATGCTCTTATACCATTGATACTACTCCTTCGGGTCCTTAATACAAATTGTGATACAATCTCCTTAAAATAATTGTAGGTAACATTTAATTATATATCAGTTTATAAGTTATATAAATTAGTTTTGAAAAAAATGACAAATATATGAGACTAAATGGATTGAAATATTATATTTAGGTTTAAATCTAACCCTTTAACTAACACTTATATTAAGGATTGGAGGGAGTATTTATCTTCACGTTGTACCAGTGACTAATAAGCTGATGGTATCCAGAATCATTCACAGCTACATAAGCTTTGGCTAGCTGCCACACTGAACTTGCAACACCTTCTTGTGCAGGAGTAAAAACTTTGCTGGTAGCACCATGATGATACCCTTGAGGATGAGGCAAGCTTAGTTCAATGGCCAATGGCTTCAATGTTCCATCATCTTGAAGAAACAACAAAGTTCTAGTGGCATAGGTCTTGGTGTCAGTAGAGTTTATTCGACTAAGGTATGGCATCAATGTGTCATGATGATCCAATATAAATAGCTTCTTGCTTTCAAGTGCCTGTAAAAAAAATAAATATAAGCATGTCAACTGTTTGATCTTAGACATTTGGTTTGATTTTTATGCTTCTGTATTCAAGGAACAAAATGAAGCTTGATATTAGTACCCCTTCTACTGTTAGCCCATCCAAATTATGTCCTATGTGTTCTGCTTTGATGGAGCTATTTTGATTTCCAAAGACTTTAGGGTCAAGCTTACTGATTGGTGGGAAAATCTGCATATGCCATTAAGATTAAAATTTTTAGGTAAACAGATTAGAAATGCACTCTTATCTTTATAGATTAAGTATATCAACTATTTTCTCTCCTTTCTAACACAAAAATCTTCAAACTATTAAATAAATTAAGCCATAATTTTATAGTACTTGTAGGCATTGAATGACAACAGGATTAACCCCAGCAAGCATTTCTCTTGCAAATTCTTCATCTGTTCTCCATGAAGTCTTGTCCTCTGCAATTATTGTGTGGTTAAAATAATAATACTTAGTCCATCCAAATCCCAAATAAAAAAATGGGAAAACTTCATTGTGTACCTTTGATGACATCAGGCACCGGCAATTTGAGGAATCGCTCACCATCATTGCGAGCGAGTTCTCTAAATAGTTCCCAAGGGATAAAGTGTCTAATTTTAGCCTGTGTAGGACCATGTGGTAGTTTAATGAGTCCTTTGTAGATATTAAGCACATCTTCAAAGGTTTCAAACTCATTGGTAGTTAAGTGGCATGGTGAATTGATCTCTGGAAGGAGTTGAAACAGTACTGGAAAAATAGATTTCAAAGCATAGGCCAAAAAATCTGAATACTTGACAGGGCCAAACCGTTCATCTCTAGGAACATAGATGTTTAGGTTCAAAAGAAACAATCTTTTCTCACTTCTGGGATCTGCAACGATGACACAGTCAGATTCCATAACCATTAGTTTTTCTGACACCCTTTGAATTACTTGAAACAATGATCAAATGCAAGTTTGAATCTACCAGTTTCATCAGTTTCAATCAGAGAAGCACAAACTTGGATTTGACATATACATATACACTACAAGATGACAAATTTTGAAGTATTGTGTTGTGTCTCGCACACAATGTCCATGTTTTAGTGTTTATGATTCATAGGTTCAGAAAGAACAATCTTTTCTCACTTCTGGGATTTGCAAGAAAGACAGTTGGATTCCTGCCACCCTTTGAATCACTTGAAACAAGGATCAAATGCAAGTTTGAATGTGGTGGAGAATTGGTAGTGTACGATACCAAGTTGCACGTTGAGTAGAATGGGATGCTCAATGAAATATTTAGTGAGTTAGTTCTCTTACTTAAATACCAATTGATGGATATCTAAATAGGATTTTGGTAACCTTACCTTAAAAGTTAGCTGTTAAAGTTGGAAATATAACCCACTTAAATACTCCATTAAATGTCCAATTCTACACAATATTTTAGTGTTCATGATGATTCATAGATTCAAATGGAGTATTCTAATTTGTGACAAACCTTGTTTAGTTTTTTCGCGACCAGTTCTTCCTCTACGAGGATATGGATACTTGTCTGAACCACCAAGAACAGGACGTGCATATTCTGGTCCCTTTTCTGGGCTTCCCATATCATTGTAGTAGTCATAGTCATAGACTCTATCCCACTCCTTAAGTTCCCCTGACCCATTTCCACGGAGGTTTTCTAGCTCTTCTTCCCTCAACTTGCGCAGTGGCTCAGGCGTTTGACATGGAAGATAAGTCTGTATCACAGATCCAAGGAATTTTCCAAGTGCATTATTTAGTAAAAAGAATAATTATTTCTTTCCAGCAAGTAACAGTAATGGGAGCAAAATGCCAAAATTATGAAGGGTAGATATATTATATTATTGTTATTATTATTTTGATACTCAAATAAAATATTCTAAGTTTAGCTCGTTAATCAGTTTTAGCCTAGTGTAGGTTAGAGCTTGCCTCAATTGCAATTTAGTTATTAATTAATTCAATAATAATCTTGATAGGAGGTTATTAATAAGACAATAGACTTAGGGTACCTTTGGTAGGATGCAAGAGTTTTTGATGGGAGTAGAAATAGAAATAGAAGTGAAAGTGGAATTAAGCTGAAAATGGGTTTTAAAAGTTTGTTTAGTAGGATGAAAGTGAGTATGGAATTGATATATTTTTTTTATAACTTAGGATAAAATGATTTAAAATATTTTTTTATAACTTGGGAAGGGTTAAATTTGTTTAAAAATGTTATAACTAGGGGTAAAATAGTCTAAAAAAATTTATTTCCACTTCCATCATCTTAATTCATAACTTTTTTAATGAAACTGAAATGGCCCAGGGAAGTAGAAATAAAAATAGAAGTGATTTCCATCGTATCAAATAAAAAAGTTTCACTTCTCTCTAACCAAACTTACCATGAGTGAGAGCAATAAGAGAAAACCTAATTCTCTATTCTAAGTTTCCTAACTGGTGACAGTTTCCCTATTTACCATAACTATGTTGACACGTCAATTAGAAGAGACCTAACATTATTTTCTTCTAACAATGTTCTTTAAATTGCTTATAGATCCTCTTATCTCATATCATGAATTGCTCCAAATCACATGGCTATAGCTATGGTGAGAGGTATTTAAATTTAAGTCTTCAACTGCTGCTCTGTATTATGACATTCTATATGTTGTTATTTTAGTATGATTTGTCTTACAAGAAGTTAAATTATTATTGTAGAAGATATTAGGAATAAATAAAGAGAGATCTTAGGAATCAATATTAAATGAGGAAATCATAGGAATTGATTATGGGGAAATCATAAGAATTGATTAGGAGAAGATTTGTTACTATATATCTCGCTATAAATCCCACAATTTAGGGACTCATTACTTGTATAAATGTAGCATATCAGAATCAATTGTAACACATGAATTCATACAGAAAATTCCAGTTTTCATTCCCATTGTTTTTTCTTCCTGTTGCTGAGTATTATGTCTTCAAACATGGTATCAAAGCCAGGTCAGTCTGTCCACTCATCTACTGCAGAATCCAAAAAGCACCGTCACGTTAGATGGTGGGTTACGTCTCAAGGTCGCCGGCCTTGAAGGGTCGGCTATCCTCATTGTACCAGAACGTCTTACCGGTGATAATTATTTGGACTGGAGTCAGTCCATATTACTCGCTCTGGATGGACATGATAAACTGGACTTTATCCACGGTGACCATCCCACTGACGGTGACACCACTTCCCGTCACCGATGGAAATCAGATAACGTGCTAGTCGCCTCCTGGCTTCTCAATTCCATGATTCCCGCCGTCAGATGAAGCTTTATGTTTATTACATCCGCCAAGGTATCTAGGTCGCTATTAAGGAAGCCTAAGGAAAACGCCCCAATGCTTATCTCCTCTTCGATCTAAAAGCGCGTCTCTGGACAGTTAAATAGGGGCCACGCCCTCTGAATACATATTACCTCGAGAAGATGTCCCTATGGCAGGAATTAGACTTGTTGTAACACCGTGTATGGCGGAACCCTAATGACACTGCCGAGTATCGTCGAGTTCTAGAAGAAGAGGGCCTCTTTGAATTTCTTGTTAGCCTAGAACTGATATACGATGATGTCCATGGCCGTCTTCTCAGTCAGGTTCCACTTCCTATTATCCCTGAGGAGTTCGCTCTGCTGAGAGACGAGGAAGCTTGTCGCCAGGTGATGCTTCCCTCCTACTCAATCCCACGGCCAGTGACCACCACAGAAGCCTCCACTCTTGCCACTCGTGTATTGGACTCCAGGAAGGAACGCCCATTATGTGGTCACTATAACAAATTGGGCCACACTAAAGATTGTTGCTGGGATCTGCATGGCAAACTGCCAGACTGGAAGCCCAAAATGCGCAAGCCCAAAGGTCATGTGGCTAAGGCGTTAGCGTCAGGTGGAGAGGAGCTAGGCTTGGATGTTGTTAGCCCAAGTCATGCTATTTCCTCATCCAATACAACTTCTGTTGGCCCAACCCATACAAGCCCACCACATGTGATTTTGGACAGATTAGCTGCACTTGAAGACCAGACCCGTAGACAGCCCACTGCTTCTGTTGTCCAAAGAGGTAAGTTTTTTAAAGCCCTTGCTATCATCAAAGGTAAGAACTCAGGCTAATATTGGATAGTTGACTTAGGTGCTTCTGGTCATATGACTGATGATGCCTCATTATTTATCAATTACACTCCTGTCTCATCTCGGCTCATAGTTAAAATTGCTGATACTTCTAATTCCCTAGTAACTGGTAGTGGTACCATCAAAATCTCTGCTACACTCTCACTCCACGATGTTTTACATGTCCCAAAATTAAAGTGCAATTTGTTATCTGTCAGTCAAGTAAATAAAAGGGAACGTTGCCAAACTGATTTCTTTGCCACACATTGTATTTTTCAGAACCTGCTTATAGGGATGACGATTGGTGTTGCTAAAGAACTTTATGGACTCTATTACCTGAATAACTATCATCCAGTACCTTATTCCTGTAATAAAGTCTCTCTCTCTAAATCTAGTGAATTAGAATTATGGCACAAGAGATTAGGTCATCCCAATTTTCAATATCTATGTAAGATGTTTCCTTCTCTCTACCCAAATAAAATCTCAGAATTTCATTGTGATTCATTTGAATTAGCAAAATATCATCGCACTTCGTTTCCCAGTGCCCCTTATAGCCCTCTAAGCCATTCTCTGTCATTCATAGCGACTTGTGGGGTTCATCCCGTGTTCCTAATCGTACTCACTCCAAATGGTTTATGACCTTTATTGATGATCATACTTGTGTCAGTTGAGTTTTCCTCTTAAAGGATAAAACCAAGGCCTGTCAAAAGCTCATTGATTTTTATAACATGATTCATACATAATTTGACATGAAAATCCAAACTCTCCATACCGATAGTGGTACCCAATATTTCAATCATCTATTAACCACATTTCTTAAACAACATGGCATCATCCATAAAAGTTCGTGTCCCCACAGCCCCTAGCAAAATGGCATTGCTGAACGCAAAAATAGACATATCCTCGAGACTGCTCGGACTCTCCTCTTTAGTAGCACTGTTCCTACCTACCATTAGAATGATGCTATTCTCACTGCCACTTTTCTAATCAACCGAATACCCTGCAAGCCTCTGTCATTCCAAACTCCTCTCCAGGTTTTTTACAACCATTTCAACCTACCCTACCTTGATAATACCTTACCTTTAAGGGTCTTTGGGTGTACTACCTTTGTCCACTTACATCATTCCCATAACCTCGACCTCAAAGCTGCCAAATGCATTTACTTAGGGCCTGCTGGGAACCAAAAGGGGTACAAATATTTTGATCTAGTCAATAAACGCCTCTATGTCACATGTGATGTAACCTTCCATGAAACTATTCCTTTTTATTCCGGGTCCTTAGTTCAAGGGGAGAATTGGGGTAAACCTCAGACTATCCAAACAGAACCCGAACTCACAGACCCTCAACATGAACCTAATCGAATCTATACATTTGAGGAAATAACGAATGAAGTGCCTCAGGATCATGAAGAAGACTCTAGATCAGGGGGAGACACTAGCAGATGGGGCAAAATGAGGATCTCAACCTTCTAATAGCTATAAGGAAGCAATAAAGGACATGTACCAGACACCCTATAGAGAGGTTTATTTCCTATCAAGTTTTATCATCAAAGTATTGTGCTTTTTTATCTTACCTCGATCAGATCAAGATACTAGAAAGTATAAATGAAGCTCTTGACAATCCTGATTGGAGAAAGGCAGTGATGGAAGAAATGGATGCACTATAACATAATAAAATATGGGAAATAATGGAGTTACCAAAGGGCAAGAAAGCATTAGGCTGCAAATGGGTATTCACCCCAAAATACTGAGCTAATGGAAGCCTCGATAAATATAAAGCAAGATTAGTAGCAAAGGGGTTCACTCAAGTTTACGGTATGGATTACACAGAGATATTTGCACCAGTAGCCAAACTAAATACCATTAGAATCTTGTTCTCACTTGCTGTAAATTTAGACTGGCCACTACACTAAATGGATGTCAAAAATGCATTCCTAAATGGGGAATTGAAGGAAGAAGTGTACATGAAGATGCCTCCAGGGTTCCCCAGAAGGACGAAAAGCCAAGTATGTAAACTGAGAAAGTCATTGTACGGTCTAAAACAATCTCCTCGAGTATAGTTTAAAAGGTTTATTAAGGCACTAAAAGCTCAAGACTATACATAGGGATAGAGTGACCACACCTTATTCTTCAGACGGAAAAATGGGAAGATTATGGTACTAGCAGTTTATGTTGATGACATTGTCCTCACAGGCGATGATCCCACAGAGATTGATAAAATTAAAAGGGCATTAAATAGAGAATTCCATGTTAAAGGCCTAGGAAAGATAAAATACTTCTTGGGGATGGAAGTTGCTATATCCGCAAAGGGAATCAACATCTTACAGAGGAAATATATACTGGATCTCCTAGATGAAATAGGCATGCTTGGCTGCAAGCCAAGCGATACCCCTATATGGGTTGACAAGATCAAGGATGAGGAAGATATGGGAAAGGCTGTAGATATGGGAAGATACCAGCGTATGGTTGGCAAATTAATCTACTTATCTCACACTCGATCGGACATAGCCTATGCTGTCAGTGTGGTAAGCCAGCATTCCCATGACCCTAAATAAAAACACTTAAATGAAGTCTACAGGATTTTCAGATATTTGAAGAACTCTCCCAGGTTGGGACTTCTGTTCAAAAAATCCAACAAAAAAATGTGGAAATGCTAACTGATGCTTATTGGGCAGGTGATCAGGATAATAGAAAATCTACCTCGGGGTATGTTACTTACGTCTGTTGGAATCTAGTTACATGGCATAGTAAGAAACAAAGTGTGGTGCTAGAAGTAGCGCTAAGTCAGAGTTTAGGGCAATAACACTTGGAATATGTGAAGGTTTGTGGGTAAAACGGGTACTAGAATAATTAGGGATGCTAATGGAATTACCCATCAAACTACACTCAGACAATAAGGCTGCAATAAATATGTCACACAATCCAATCTAACATGACCGAATGAAGCATGTGGAGATAGATAGACATTTTATAAGAGAGAAAATTGACGCAGGAATAATTGATCTCAAATATATTCCCTCAAAAAAACAGACAGTTGATATATTCATAAAAGAATTACAAGATAAGTTAGAGTATCTAATTGGCAAGTTGGATATGATAAATATCTATATTTCAACTTGAGAGGGAGTATAGAAGATATTAAGAATAACTAAGGAGATATCTTAGGAATCAATATTAAATGAGGAAATCATAGGAATTGATTATGGGGAAATCATAAGAATTGATTAGGAGAAGATTTGTCACCAGATATCCCGCTGTAAATCCCACAATTTAGGGACTCATTACTTGTATAAATGTAGCATATCAGAATCAATTGTAACACACGAATTCATACAGAAAATTCCAGTTTTCATTCCCATTGTCTTTTCTTCCCGTCGCTGAGTATTATGTCTTCAAACAATTATTCTGACCCTTAATTCATCAAGAGAGAAAGAAGAAGAAGAAGCTAAAACTACCTTATTTGAGAAGAACACACGTTGGTAGTTGTAGCGATAAACAGGGTAGACCCAGGAATTGCAGACAAAATGTAGAGGACCATGACCTGGTACGTCTTCTATGGTAAGTGCCTTGAGATAGAACTGGTTATGGTGATAGTTCTTTATGATGAAGGCCCCTGGAACTCCCAAGCTCTCGTCCCAATTAAACGTTACAGAGAACTCAACGTCCACACAACTTGACAATGAAGAAACGGTCGAAACCCACTTCTCCAAATATGCCTCTTTCCCCATCTTCCCTCTCATCCCATTTTCTGCAAAAATAACAAAGTTCAGTTATTTTGAGAGACAGATAAGAATAAGAAGAAGAAGAAGAAGCTGACCTACCTGGGTCAGGGTTATGAGCACTAATGAGTTGCAGAGAAACACGCTTGCCCAAGAGCTCATAGATTCTGTCAATAATGGAGGATTTGAGGTCAGGGAAGTCCAGAAGGCTCTTCTTCATCAGGACAACTCTTCCTTTCATCACCTTCTCCTCCTCCTCCTCCATCTTGCTTTGATATTCTGCTTTTCCTTGTTCTTCAAGATTCTCTGAAATCTCAACAGGACTGATATGAAAAAGAGTTAAAAGTGTTGATTTAATTAAAAAGAAGAAGAAGCAGAAAGTGTGATCTATATGTGCACGTACACTAAACATGCATGAGGAAGATATATATACACAGTTTACTGTTTCTTGACTAGTCCTAAGTCCTGTGAATTAGGCATGCAAGTTCTTCTCTGTGAACTGTTTGGTTCACAGAGAAAAAAAAACAGAGAGAATGAAGAAAGGCATGAAGATTTGGATAGGAAACGGGTGTTTTTTGACCTTTATGATTTCTCTCTTTATTCAATTGAAGAATATAATTAAAGGACCTGATTCCCACACTCTTTCTGCAAAATTTTCTGAGTTGGCGGTCTCATTCTTTTAGTAGCCCTTTGTGTTATTTACAACTGAAAAAAGAGAATCATAAAGTGGATTGTATGAATATTTATTTATGAAGAAATACATTTTATTATGTTGTAGGAGATTGGATTGTGTAAATACTTCTTATGTAAACCAAAATCACCTGAAATAATATATGTTTCTCTATTTATAAGTGTGTTTGAGGAAGTGTTTAAATCCAACATTCAAAACTTAGGTTTTCTTCCCATGGACTTATAATAGACTTATAAGAAAACTCTTTTATAAATAAGAAGTAATATGTCCAATATTAAGTTATTAGTATTTATCCTTTTAATTAAAAAATAGGTTTTTTTTGAATATTTGTTATATTTTTAAATTTTTTCTACCAATATATTTATAATTGAATTGAATATTATAAGATTTTAAGTATAAAAATTGAGAGATTGAAACTATTTAATAAGTTGCAGCTTATAAGAACATTTATCATCAAAACAAAAGCCTTTTTCGCTATAAAAATATAAAAAAGTCAATTTAAATAACAATTAATCCAATAAATAAAAATATCGTCATAAATTATATAATATATATATATAATAGTAGATAATACGAGTTGTTTTGTATTTAAAAGAAAATCATAACGAAAAGATTATACAGAGATCATTGGTTCAGAATAGCTTCTTTTCTTGTTTGCCATGAAAGGAATCAGAATCAGAAAGAATTTTTTCCATTCCAAAAAAGAAAAAGAAAGATACGAATATTTTCTAGAAAATCAATTCAAGCAACGCGAACAAAATTCTTTTTTGAAAATCTAAATTTAATTTTAAACATAATGATAACAGTAATCTTTGGGCGGGGCAATGGTGAGAATCACATATCAATCTGTATTCTTACAGGAATTATTGTGTTTGTTGGCAAACAAAATCTCAAAGGCTCTCATAAGTTGTTCAGTGGGCCTAATATTAGAAGGCCCATTTAATCTAGGCCATGTCCAATACAGAAAATGCTAGGTTAATTTTTTGGAAAAAAGACAAGAAAAGCCAATTTCAATTTCAGAATGACAATTTAGGTATGTGAATATTTAAAAGGACAAATTGGGCATGAGACCCAATCTGTTATTTATAAATTTGAGTAAAAATACTAAATGACCCTAGAAGCATTTGAAGAAAAAGCTGAAGAATGAAACTCAACAGAATGAAGCGAGAGAAAAAGCAAAGAACATAACTAAATGGCCCTGTTTCTTTCACTGGTTCATCACAAACCTCATTACCCACCAGCCTTTGCTTACTTCATTTTAGATTGTCACCAAGATAATGACCAGATCTTCAACCTCATCACCTCTCCTCATTGTCCTCCTTCTCTACCCTCACCCTTCAATTCTCAACTTCCATCGCCGTCGGCCCACAGTCATAATCTGGTGAAGAAGAACCCCAACGCAGTGTAAATTTGGGTCACCTGCAAATATGTCACTAGCGGAGCTTAGTCGGGTATTGATGGCGGCGTGCATCCTCTTTCTCCATCCTCCTCTCGTTTGTCTTCTCCACATCGTAGCATAGATTTAGGTCGCCAAATCTCTTCTCTCATTTGTTTTCTTGCACATTTTCATAAACCTCTCTCGTTGGCTTGTTCAGTCATGTTCTTGTTATCAACTTTCAGATATGTTTCTTTCCTTCTTCTTTTTTATCTAGTTTAAATGAAGTTAGTTGCTCTTGTTAGATGAACAATTCTTGTTGATGGTTAGAGAAGAGAAAATAAGCGTGGCCAAAATTTACATAAAGAAGCCTTAACTTCATTCTTCGTTGATTAAATTATATGTTATACTTTGTTGACTGAAATATACAAAAATCTCAATAGTTGGTTGCGATAACACTCTAACATTTAATTTCCATCGTGTGCTGATAGTGGTTCTTTACAAAACCTGAAATTTTAAGTGTTGCTATTGATTGAAGAATAAATAAGCCACATAACTTGTTCAAGTGGCTTATTCCTTCAGCAAGGTTAATGAGAGATGTTAGGTTTGGTATTAATGGGTGATATACCCGCAAAATGTATTTTGCTTTGTTTTTCACAGGTTAGAAATGATTAGAAAATGCAAAGGACCTTGTACAAATTGAACAAACCACTTTAACAAGTGAAAGAGCTCCTCCAAGACTAGATGCATATATCATTAATGGTCATCCATACCCTATCTACAATTACTCCACTAATGGTATATGAGATAGCAAACAATACTACAATCTGATTATGATGAAGAATATGATATACTGTTATCTAGATTACTTTAAATTATCTCACAGTGGATTTTAATAATAATTCCTAAAAAACAAAATGATTTCATAACTTCAACCTCTGCTGTCAAAGTGATTTTGTATTTAGGATTGGGAGGAAGATAGGGTTAAGCGATTATAGTAGAAATAGAGCAGCAAATTGTGGGAATTTTAGGTATAAAACATGTTTATAAGCATGTGTCATCTATATCATGAGTCAATTTAGTACCTATGCATTTTTTCTTCCTAATAAATCCTTAAATTTATTCAATTAACATCCTTAGCTCTAGTATAAAAGTTAATTATACTAATAGAATATAATTAAATAATTTATTAATAAAAGAAAAAATAAGCATATAATAAATTAAAAATTGAAAAAAATTATAGTTACTTTAAGAATAGTTTTCCCAAATTCTTTTTATATATATCCATAACATTCAATTATTAGTTGTAGAACTAATTAAGGTGGATTCAAGCAGTGTTAATCATTTATAATGTGGTAAACCAAATTTTAAATATCTGCTTAATAAGATTGCTTCTATTTATGTTTAATAAAAAAATATTAAGTTTATAAAAAATCACTTATTAGTTATTAGAACCAATTTTATCAAAAATATAACTTGATCGGATAATATTAGATTTTATTAGCTAGATAGGATAATTTCAGATTTTATTAGATATAAACATGTTTTCTATAACAGAAAAGCTTAAATAAATTAGATTAGGCAGGCTCATCAAAATTAGATATATTTTTAAATTTAAAAACATTTATGAAAACATTTATAAATTATTTATTAACAAGATTCTCTTCTTAATATTCGGAGCAAATTGAAATACTTTTATAAGTTTGATGGGTATTGCCCAATTTGATAGTTTATTACACCGAGTGCCACTACAAAAGAATAATTTAAAGACAAAAGTACCATTAAACCTTGTTTTATATTAATATTAATATTGATATTATATATTTGGCCATAAATATTAATATTGGATGAGCACAAGAAGCATATTCCCTTTGACGGCAGTGGTTATCTCCCTTACAAAGGTTATTAATGATTTAATATAGATATTGGTGATTACAAAAGTGGATTTTATATACTTATATTATTTATTAGTAAAGGAGATTGTTTATCTATATTTCGTCTAATATTTTATTATTTTCTTTTGTTAATAATGTGATTTTTTTAAATTTTTTTATTGATATTAACGTTGATTTTAACTAAAAATTAGAAAAATATTGGAAAGAACAAATTGAGATCAAATCCATCCAAAGGTGAAATATGGAAAAGAAACATTATTTTAGATTTTCTTAATCAAGAAAACTGGGACTTAGGATTAGGATCCCAGAAATTATAAACCAAATATTATTATTATAATCATTGAGAAGGTAACGAAGCAACTTAATAATTCTAAAATAGGAATTTGGTATCGGCGTGGGAGCTCCATCGCTCTGGGACAGAAGTGAGCGAACGACAAAGGCTCCTCGCCCGATCTTCAAACTAAGTTCTGATTTTGTAGCTTTAGATCTGCAAAATTGGGTGAAGCCATTCGAAAAAATCGAACTTTGAAAGCATGGGTCTTTAGTTTTGAAGAATTCATTTCTTCTGATTTCTGAATCATTTGTTGGCTGTTGCCGTATTGTGAAGTCACAAGACGCAACCGAGATAGCTAGATAAAGAAAAACCAAAAGGGGATTCTTATTTAGTATGTTAGAGCGATGACGGAGTCGGGAACTAACGCAGCTTCTTCTTCTTCGTCGTCTTCTTCTGAAAGCACTGACATGTCGATCTCAGGCAAGTTGTTTAATTTCAGTTCAATATATGCTATTCTAGTAATCCTATTCTTCTTTAGATTTTGACGTTGAAGAGTCCGTTTTGAAAAGTTTTTATATTAGAAATAGTGTGTGGGTTTCGGAAGTTTGGTATGAAATCGTAGGGTCCAAATTTCGGACCTTTGAAGAACGTGAGAGACAAGTATCTCGGTCAAGACTTATTAGAGTATGTGTGGTTTTGCCAAATTTAAAGTATAGTGGTCAAAGAGGGTTTCCGTTGGAGGGATATTTTATTGTGGTTGGGGACTACTTAGAGTGACATGTGCAAAAGAGTCAGTTGACTTGGATATCTTGAAAGGTTTTTGTTTGCTGTCTTGGCAGCCTTAGAATTTCTCGATACTTAGCTATCTGTTTTTCGAGGGAGTCTTGGATTTGAATTGGTTTGGGATTGTAAATCATTGAAAGGTCCCTCATCAGGCCACCTTCGGGTATAAAGAACATTACACAAATCCCACTCTACTACAATTAGTCTGAATTATCTTTAAGATGTATAACAGGAGTTACTTGCAAATTCTTGGCATTCAAATGAGTGATTGATCCAGAGTTGGGTGTTGGTTGGTCTAGTCATCTTCTTTGTTATCATGATGCACTTCGAAAACGAAAAACAATTTAATGTACACAGTAAGTTGGCTTTGCCTTACAGAATGAAGACGGGTTATTAATGAAGCAGTAGCTTTGTCACCCTTTCACAGTTATTGGAATCTTGGACTTCATTGTCAAAGTTGATATGACTTTTTATGTTGGAATTTCCAACAAATCTGTCTTGTCAATACAATTAATTTGTTGTGACTCAATCTGCATTCATAATATTTGGAATTAATTATTATAATTTCCCTGTTTTGCAGGGCTACGTGAGAGGCATCAACAGGAGCTAGAAATTTTGACACTAACCACACAACCCTTCAAAACAATAAAATTCTTCACATTAGCTGTTATTGAATTTATGAAGAAGACGATATTATATTTGTTGGCAAAAGGTGGGTGGCTTTTGCTTCTCAGTGCTTTTGTAGGGGCTTTTGGCATAGTGCTGATGACCATTGATGGTCCTCATGAAAAGGTATTGTCTTGTATTCTATTTGCCAACCTTCATACTGGGCTTGGTTGGAAATTTCACACTATATACACCATTCATAAGGTCAACATAGATTCAAATCCCTCTTAAGCATGCAATGAACTATAAAAAACTTATAAACAGCCTAAAAGTCTATTGATAGTTATCTGTGGTATCAGTGTTTTTGTTAAATGTCAATGGTGATAATGATAATCTCTCTCTCTCTCTCTATATATAATCTTGTTTCCCTATTGACTACCTTTGTATTATTTATCATAAATCTTTTGTGATGTTTAAATACTTCAACTGCAATAGCTTTTGATCTTGTAGCATATTGAGGAGCTTCTTAAATATGTCCAATTTGGATTGTGGTGGATAGCCCTTGGTGTCGCATCTTCCATTGGTCTTGGTAAGTAAAATTTGCATGCAAGAAGATAATTTATCTCTGTACTTTGATGTGTTTTCTTGATTTTGTTATGCATGTTAAACACAGTTGGTTTGTGATCTTCACTAAAAAGAGGCACTTGTGTAAAATGTGTGATCATACTTTTAAAGATTTACCAATCCTTGTGCTAATACTTTGCAGCTATGCAGCCACAATCATTTGTTCTTTTACCTTCTGCTGCCTTTTTCTGTTTTGGTAAATTATCTATATTTCCATTGGCTCAGGATCTGGTTTACACACTTTTGTCTTATATCTGGGTCCTCACATAGCATTTTTCACAATTAAAGCAATGCAATGTGGTCGAGTTGATTTAAAAAGTGCTACGTATGATACAATACAATTGAAAAGAGGTCCTTCTTGGCTTGACAAAGACTGCTCCAAATTTGGGCCACCATTGTTCCAAACAATACATGGTTCACGGGTTCCGCTTAGCAGGATTCTGCCTCAAGTCCAGATGGAGGCTATTCTTTGGGGTGCTGGAACAGCTATAGGGGAACTTCCTCCTTACTTTATCTCAAGGGCAGGTATATATTGTTATCTTTGTCATTCTCTTAGTTTAATAGCCTAATTATAATACTCTTCAAAACCAATATGCTTACAGTTGAAATAGTCTTATTTACATCTAGCTTGTTAAGATCACTTCTCTAGGGTGATTTGAAGCGCTCAAAATTTTGCTCCTTTGTTGATTTTTCTAGGAAGAGGAGAACAGGGAAGGCTTTGTAAGAATTAAAAAAAAATATTTATGTCAATTATTTTTAAGTGGGGTAAGGCTTTTTCTATAACTAAAATATATATGTATAACAATTCTTTATATAATTTGTAATTTGAGATAGGCCTATTACTATCAAGCTTATCTAAACCAAACCTTAACCCCAGCTTCTGCTACTGTGCATTTTTTAGAACTTATGGTTATCTGTCCTGTGCAACTATATAGTTCAAATAAATCTTATCTTTTGTAGCTTATGGAAATTTGTTTCAATCATGGTGCATAGAAATTTCTTTGTGATTGGACAGAGTTAATAGGAAGACTATATTTTAACATTTGAAAGTTATTGAATATGACAATAATTATAAACAAGCCTATGTCTCCTCCAATTTATGGATGACAGATGTGGGATGGAATCCATGTCCATCTCTTGCCTTCTTCCTCAGGTCAGTTCATATTACCATTTGGTTTTAATCTCATATTATTGTCTTTCACCGTCTTTGTCATAGAAATTGTTTTGACCATTTGCTTCACCAGCTTATTTTATCATCTATAGTTTTCTGTTTTTCTATTCTGATACAAATGTTTTTTTTTTGCTCTTTTAATTTTTTTTGGCCCTTTTTCTAGTCATTTGGTTCTTTGTTTGGGGAACTTGTTTGTGCATGATTCTAACAATCATATTCCTGTAGCACGCGAGTCTGGGAGGGTCTTGGATGCCATGAAAGCGTTGGATACTGAAAATAAAGGGATTGTGGCCGCTAAATTGAATCAAACCAAGCGCTGGCTCCTTTCACACTCCCAACATATGAACTTTCTTACCATTTTAGTGCTTGCTTCGGTTAGTATTGACATTACCAGCTTGACCTTTTCCTGTACAAATTGTTATTTCTTCTATAGGTGGGATTTTTTTACGTGTTACTAACTTTTTTAATATTAGTTGGCTTTTATTTTATTTTTTATTTTTGATGACATTGGGACTCTGGACTGTTGTCTTCCTTGACGAACCCCTGAGACCATGTTGTTGGGCAATTTGCATATTTTATTCTAATTGTTTTTTAAATTGAGGTATGGGAAATAATGATGGTCATTTTATGTTCATATATAAGTGGGATATATATTCTTTGACTTTCCCTTAACATTTGGTAACTAGACAGAGAATGATTAACTTAAGCTGATTAGTTGAAAACTTCAATGAGTCAATTTACTATGCGTTCCTGTTAAGATCCCTTAATTTTGGTTTTAGACTTTTGGACGTTTTATCCTTTAACGGTTCATTTCATTAAAGACATGCATAGTCATTGAATGATTGTTTTGTTTACCATTTTTTACTTGATTGTGTTTATAGATAATACCTATTTTTGGCCATTTGGAATCAAATTTTCCTTATTAATCAAATTAAGCTGTTTAGTTTTCCCTTTTATAATGCACAGCAGTATCATTGGTAAATGAGCATTGACCAAAACCTCATATTAAACACATCAGGTTTCTAGAGTGGATGATTTCTTAGTTTGGATTGTTATGTGATTTTTATCAATTAAAAATTGAGATTGCAAAATTAAAATGATGATGGCTTTGTTCAAGGTGTATCTGATCTTGATATAGCACTGTATCAGCGTGCGAGCTGCCTTAACTCTTTTTTTTTTCAGGTGCCAAATCCTCTATTTGACCTTGCTGGCATCATGTGTGGACAATTTAGGATTCCTTTTTGGAAATTCTTTCTCCCAACCTTGATAGGAAAGGCACTTATCAAAACTCATATACAGGTTTGTTTAAATTTGAATATTTAATATACTACTCAGTATTACTAGGCATATTTCTTTTCTCTACCGATAACAAATGAAATGATGCTCTGCTATAGAGGGAACTCTCGTTGATCTCTTGCATGCCTGTTTAACTGCTGTAAAGTGTAAATATATATATCCCACTTTCTGGAGGTTTGAAAATTTTCATTTTTCTTTTCTTGATATAAATATTTCATATTTTATAAAGTGAAAAGAAATATTCTGAAGAATGTTAGAGATTTTGACTGACTATATTATGCTCTTATTGTGCAGACAGTATTTATCATCTTAATCTGCAATAATCAACTTCTTGATTGGATAGAGAATGAGTTCATCTGGGTTGTAAGCCATATTCCTGGTTTCGCTTCTATCTTGCCTGATGTGATTGCAAAGCTCAAGGCACTCAGAGAAAAGTATATGAAGGCACCCCATCAAGTTTCCCCTCAAAATATCCAGGTACCCTTAATAAGCTTGTAGACCCTGTTTGGTCTGCAAAATTGAAGGCTGTGGACAGGAAAAAGGAATTATGAATGAATGAAACGAAACGGAAAGAATCATGTTTGGCATGGAAAGGGAATATCTTTCCAATAGTCTATGTATGGCAACTTTAAAGTCTTCATGTTGGTTTATTGCACACATTCTTATTTCTTCTCTTTCCTTTTCAGGGGGGAAAGTGGGATTTCTCGTTTGCTTTGATCTGGAACACTGTCGTGTGGCTGATGCTTTTTAACTTCTTTGTCAAGATAGTGAATTCAACTGCTCAGGGCTACCTGAAGAAACAGCAGGACCAAGAGCTACACGATCTCTCAAACAGATCTGCCCCCACCGATTCAGATGTGCAATAAAATGTTCTTATTTTGGATATCCTCCTTTTTCTGCTTTTGTAACTATTGAGTAAATCTCAATTGCCTCTCACTTTTTATTGGGTTCTTCTTCTTCTTCTCTTCCTGTTACTTGCAGGGGCATTGAGACTTGATTTGCAGCTAAGTAATCCTCACGTTGTTATGTAAACCACATTAACCAAGGCATTGGTTTCATTAGTCACTACTACAAGTGTACTATGGGAGTCTTACTATTCTTTTGAAATGATAGAGACAAATTATTAGTTTATGTGTCTCAGTATTTTAGACATAGGAGATTGTTCTCTCGCATATTTTTACTGAGCTGAATTTTTTTGGTAAGCACCAGAGATTTGGGATTGTTGCTTATTTCTATTTATATAAGATACATCTTGTGTTTTTATTGAAATTATTTGATGAGTGCTTTTATTATTAACATTATTTATATTTGATAAATGGTAGTAATTTTTTTTTTGGTTCAATATTGTTTCAAAAATATTTAAAAAAGAAGCAGTGTTGCCCTTGGCATTAAAAATATCAATCTCTCAATTTTAGTTTTTTAACAAAAAAACATGTTAATTTTTTAGTAGTTATGATGGCTTTATCTTTTTTTTTTTTTTTAACACTTGCTAGAAACCAAAGAGATTAGAATTTATTTCATTCTAACAAATGAAATGAGTGTCATCAACATATTCAAAGTTGTCCTTCAAAGTGATTATTTATATTCAATGATTATTTGAAGCGTAAAAAGAGATGGAAAAAAATTGCGGACAAGTTTTCAAAATGAGGATAACATTATTATTTAGATTTAATTATCTTATGTTAATTGTTTCATTTTTAATACTTGTGAAGTAACATTGCTTTTTCACAATAATTTCTATAGCAAAATTGGACTTTAAGTGATAACGATTCTGATCAATTCTAACACACTTAAAATGCCATAGTGTCATAATAAACGATTGCAAAAATAAATTCCAATGGGTGCAGAAATTGAAATGACAAGAAACGATTTAGTAAATTAAAGATGGGCAAAGGTGAGTTGCTTGTTGAATGTCAACTAAGATTTGTAAAAGCTTGCGCCACAGAATTATAATTATTAACATCCACGAGGGAGAAAGGTTTTTCTGTGATATGACAAATTACAGTAGGATCATAAATTCCTTTTAACAATGATACGCTTCCAATTTTCTAATTTAAGCGACTCGATTACAATATTCTTCTTGACAGAGAATGCTAGTTTAAAGCCATGACAAGGGAGAGTTTCTTCCGAAGATCTCTCCCATCATAAGGTGAAAAAAAAAAATTGATCACTTGACATGTCAAAAGATCCCAATCTCCTGAAATGAGTCTCCAAGCTAATTTAGCCAAACGAGCATGATTGAAATGAAGTTTAGGGACAGAGTAAGTGTTGATCTGCCTGCTAGAGAAGGGGAAATTCACTTCCAGTATCATGCAGTTGGTTCGCAATTCTATCAACAACTTCTTGATAAATTAAAAGCTTCTCTCTTCCAACATTTACAGAAGTTCCCAAATAGTTCTCCAGTCTTAAAGCAAACTTAGAATTCAATAGAATATGGAGATTTATTTTTTCTCTTTTTAGCATATGAGAAATAATGGCTGAAAACCAAAAGGCTATCATGGAAATTAAACCCTTTGTTTTTATATTTAAAGGGTAGGCACTAATAATCTAAAGTTGCAAGGGGGATCGAACCTACAAACTCTTACTTTTAGAGGAGCTTGCACAGCCCACAAGGCCATTGGCACGAAAATTAAACTTCTGCTCCAAAATAATGATGCGATAGGCAGGGGTCAATAGGTTAATTATTTGCAGGAAACCTAGCTTTGCACAGTCAAACTCACGCACTACCCTAGGGAACTCTGAAATTTCTTAGCAAAATCAGGTTTTTTTAGGTCTACACGGGCTTTTGGAGCTCTCTATGCTAAATAGGACCCATCATATCATAGTTCATATAAATATCCCCTGATAATCTTATATCTATGCCAATAATTATGCAGTAAAAATGAAGCATAAACCATTGAACACATCACCAATACAAACATACCTACATGTAAAGTAATTGATATTTTATTGAACTTCAAAAGAAAATTACACGAGATAATACACATAAACACCTAAAAGTTTGATGGTTCAGATAATTTAGGACAATACATGATGTGGGATTCACAGTGACATTTACCTGCAAGTCTAGGAAACATCCAATGGATACAATAAAATCCTTCGAATGGGGGTAACCAATCAACAATTCCATCTTTGAAAGAATATATACCAACATCCTCCAAATCCTTCTTGAAACATATTTGGTTACCATGAAAATAAAGGGACGGTGCACAATCTTTAACATCAATTATCTCAGAGCATGAGTCATTCAGTAATACAATTTGATCTCCCAACGTATCCACTTTCACAAGCCGATCTCCATGCGCCCTATAGATCTCAAACTCAACAGTCAAAAAATCATCTTTAACCTCCTTACTATGGTGCATCACAAGAAAAAGATTGTTTTCTTGAGACTCAACCACTAGATATGCTTGGAATGGTCGATCCCAATTTGATGGAGCATTAATAACCAGAGAAGAACAAGTTACAGCTAGAGGAAAACGCTTCATATCATCATCAATTTCTATAACACCCACAGGAAAAAGCTTCAAATCATGGTCAATTTCAAATATGTCAACCTTGTCATAGTTCTTTCTCATAGCATATAATATCATATTGCAAAATGCCACGTTAACATACTGTTCATCTGTTTCATGAGCTTCCCAAGCACTGCCTCCAATCTTACATAAGGCTAGCTTCCCATAATTAGAAACAATTGCAGTCAAAATGGGTCTCAGAAATCTGCACAATAATAGTGCAAAAGATCTGGCATAGTTAGTAGGGCCATCAGAAGGTATAAACTTCATGGTAGACAGAGGTGGGAGATCAAGACGAATATTGGATAAGAGATTCACAAGCTGGATTATGTTTTGCTTGTAAAATTGCAGACATAACCATCCCTTGAAGGACCCAATAATATATGGATTGGAATGCTGGAATGATTCAGGTTGTATCTGATAGCATGTTATTTCGTTTTGTATTCTTCTTCCACAGAAAGTGGGGTCTTCAGTGATACCAATGAGCGATAGATTCTCATGTGCTTTAGGATTAGGTCTTTTGAAGACCAAAGAGTGGCATGACTTGCAGACTCTAGCAAATCGAAGTTGATCTGAAATAGATAACCGATCACACAAGAGCTGAAGAAAATCTTTGGGCATATCGAGGATGCCTCTAGGTATGAGGTCCAATGATCTCTCATCTATTCTCAATTCTTCTTGCTTTGATTCTTCCATTCTGAAGATAAAAACATTAGAAAATGAGATTCAGTTAAATATCAACAAAATATTTTTGCGTAATTCCTTGCAGGGAGGAGTGAAAAACTAGAAATCTGCAACTTTTTTTAATCACTCTTGAATGCTCATAAAGAGTATCATAATCGTCATATATATGTGTGTATATTATACCTAATGTTTCATATAAACGATTCAATCAATTCAGACTAATTGATCCTTGTTCATAAAGTATGACTAAAACAAAAATATAAGAAAGTTATCAAGGAAGTGCAATAGAGATTATCCAAATTCCAGTTGCTAAAATAACGTGAAGATTTGTAATTGCACCCATTTTCACCCACCCATAAAAAACAGACGGCATCCCCTTATAATAACCCAGCAAAATTAACCGCAATGTACATCCAAATCTCCAGCAAAAACCCATAGCAATCGAGCATCGATTCACTGTATATTAATACTACCCAATTGGTTCCAATAAGCATTTCAGGGTTTTAGTATAAAGCAGGGGAGGGGAGTGATTTCAATGATCACTTAATAATTTCTTGTTTGGTTCATGAGAGAAAGAGGATTTGGCCTTGTTATGATTAAAATGCCGCTCTAAAACCACTAATTCAAAATTTAGAGGATCGGGGAGTTTAAAACCCTAAAACCAAACATGGTTTAGTCTCATACAGTGAATATTTTGCGCAGGGTGAAAAGAAAAAAGATTTATTAGGTAGAAAATGAGAGAATCAGGAAGCACTTACATAAGAGAAGCGTGAAGGTGAAGAACTGAAAATGATATCTCTTCTCAGTCTCAACTGTGAAGTTGCTCGAAATTTGACAGTTATGATTGATTCCTTCGCAATCTCTCAGTCTCCGGTCTCCGATCTATCGTTCTTCTTCACCTTGATCGTTGCTCTCGCCTGGCTTATTCCTCCGATCAATCTATAGCCCAAAAATTTGGGCATTCCTTGCGGCTCACGCAGCTCTCCCCACCCTATTTATTTTATCGTGCTTTTATTATTATTATTATTAAAAAGATCATTTGAAACTGAAATGCAACGGTCCTTAATAAGATTAATTTTCTTTTTAATTTTTATTGATATTTTATTTGGCTCAAAATAAAAATTTGACTCAAGTATCGAATCATAATATAAAGAATTTAAAACCAAAAAAATTATTTATTCTTATTTTTCATATTTTTATTTTTAAATGCCCAAAAATTCTATAATTTTTGTGCGGAGGATATAAATTTTGGAGAAAGATTCATAATTTATGAGACTATTTTAATTTAAAATTCTATTTGTGTAAAAAATACATTGAACTCTAAATATGGAATACACTAATTAAGTACTTGAATTGTAAATTTCTAAAGGAGGATTTATAAAATTTGAAGGAAGTTTTATAATTTATTATGTATTAACTTGTTTTGGTCAATTTCAATTCGATTTTAAAAAAATGACAATGAAAACCCTAGCAGTCATACAAAACCCCCATCTCCACCTCCCTTTCAATTTTCCTTGTTCCATCCTGCATCACCTCCTCTCACTATCAACTTTCAACATCGCCTTCATCACGCCCTCTTTCTTTTTGTCGGTTTCTTCTTTCATCCGCCATTAGTTCCTTCTTTCTATCATATCGTCGTTCCTCGTTGCGAAATTTGCAATTTTGGTTATGGGTAAGAAGACTCAATCGTGCTTTTATCAATCACAGAAGAAGAATACCCAAATCTTGTCATCCATCACTCATGAATCGCTCCTTGAAAATGCATGTCTTCTCCGCCATCGTGGGTGGTCGCCAGGGTTTGTCCAAAAATTAGTATAAATAGAGATATTTTTATCTTAAAAAATTTAAATATCCAGACTAAAAATACAATACTAGGAGAGATGGTATTATCTAATCTTAAGATTTTCTCAATATTACATATCAAACTGCCCAATTTAACTTATTCTCTGTCCTTGTATTAACCTATTCCGTGTCCCTATGTTAATCTCAAACTCTTAATACTACATATTTAACGATTATAGGATAATGATGAGATGCATTTAGTAGTAGTATTAGGTGATCCACCTAAGCCATCATATAATTAAGGGCAAGTTTGGGAGCACGTTTGATATCTTTAAAAGTGACTTTTGAGACCAAAAAGTCAGTTTAAGCCAATTAAATTGTCTTTAGGGCCTCTTTTATTTCTAATAAAACTATGGTTTTAAAAGTTTTTTTGGGTAAAATTTAGGTCTAGGAAAATTTGTTCTAAAAAGTTCTTTTATTTCTAATAAAATTTGTTTAAATGAGCTTTTGGATTAAATCACAATTTAAAACTAAAGTTTCAGATAAACTGGTCAGAGTAGCTTATGAAACAGTAAAAGAACTTATGAACTAACAAATTACTATATTATCCTTATTTTTTTATATCCTCTCTCCTACTTTTTCTTACATCATATCTCTTTTATTTTCTTACACGTTCTCTCCTATGATGTTTTATCTCTCCTCATTTAATATTCATACCCTTTTTCGTAATTTATCAATAATAAAAATACTTTTGGAAATAACTATCCAAACACTTATTTATTTAAAACTATTTTTTTTATAAACTCTTCAAAAACCTTTTTCTATAAGTTACCCAAAAATTAATTTTTTTATAAATTTATTTTTAAAATCTTATTCAAATGCACACTTAGGATTAAAGGGAAAGTGGAGATTATTCTCTCTCTCTAGCAAGTGAGCTACAAGGGCGGAAAAACCAAAAAGCCTGTATGAAAATTACACTTTTGCGCCAAAATAATGATGCAATAGGCCAGCGTCGACAATAAGTTAATTATTTGGCACTTAGTGCATTACCCTAATAACAAAATAATCCCTTTACAGAAGGGAGGTGGTGGGTTCTAATGACAAAATAATCCCATTACCTTAATTATTTACAAGAAACAGAGCTTCGCACAGTCAAGCACAATCACTACCCTTGAAAACTCCGAAATTTCTGGGCAAAATCAGGGTTTTTAGTTTCTTGTGTATAGAGTTGAGCACAGAAGGTAAAACAGTGATGCAAACAAAAAGTAATTGATGTTTTATTGCACTTCAAAAGAAATAGCATTACATAATACGCATGAACACCTAACCATTTAATTTGATGGTTCAGATAATTTAGGACAAGACATGATGATAGCAGACCAACAAGACCTCTAATGACTTATTCTACAAGGCATAAACGTGCAAGAGAGATTATCGCCAACTAAGTTGTTATTTTCTGTTTTTGTTTATTTATTTTCCCTATTTTATTTTAGTTGTGGGATTAGTGTTCTACCCACGTCTGGATGCAGTAGGAGTAGTGGCAGATTGCTTTCTCATTTTATTTCTGATGTTCCCTCTGTAAAAGCTTATATAAAGGCCCTTGGCCCCGATGAATGAAAACAGAACATTACAGAGTGAAATTGAGATTCTCTTGGCTTCCTATCATTCTCTTTCAGCGAGATTCTTGCTAAGAGAGAGATTAGAAGAGTGTTACCTAACACATGATATGGGATTCACAGTGACGTTTACGAGCAAGACTAGGAATCATCCAATGCATAAAAGAAAATATTTTGAATCCAGATATAGCCACTTAACAGTTCCATCTTTGAAAGAACACAACATACAAAGATTATTATAATTCTCCTTGAGAGAACTAATGAAACATATGTGGTTACCTTAATCCTAACATAAAAAGTAACCATGAAAAGCATACTATAATTTGATTGCTCAAATAATTTAATTAAGCCAACGAACAATGAATAATAAAGTACTAATAGATTTTAAAATATCTAAACATAATACCTCAAATCTCTCCCTAATAATCTACTGAATATATATGATCTTTCCCAGTTCTTCAGAATTATATTACTCCTCGATGAATGAATGTGACTCACAAGTGCATTCACTTGTTGTGAATCTTGGGAATATCTATTGCAGGTATTGCACGCTTGGATTTGTGTATGACCAAATAGAAGTTGGACCATGGAACCCAAGCCGAAACTTCAACTTGAAAAATATTTTGTTACCTTCAAATTCAAAAATAGGAGAAGGGGGACAATCTTTAACGTCAATAATATCAGAACATGAGTTACCTAGTAACAAAATCTCATCTCCTAATGTATCCGCTTTCACCAAACGATCGTCATTTTCCACCTTAAATATCTCAAATTCAATATAAGAAACGTTGTTCTCAGGATCATGATATTGCATCACAAGAAACATATTATCTCCTTTTGAATCCTCCACTAGATACGCTTGCCGTAACAACGGCGATAAAGAAACATTAATAACAACGGAAGAATCTATAAATCCATAGGAAAAAGTGTCAAATCATCATTCTCAACGTTAAATATGTCAATCTTGTGGAATTCCTTTCTGATAGCATACAATTTTTCATGGTAAAATGTTATATTAACATAGTACCGTTCATCATCTTGGTGATGATCGTGAACTTTCTACGCAGTAGAGCCTCCATTAACCTTCCAGAGAGCTAAGTCCAATATTGATCGAGAAACAATTCTAATCAAAATAGGTCTCATAAATCTGCATAATAATAATGCAAAAGCCTGAGGATCGAAAGGGCGATGCATAACTATGGCGGACAAAATTGGGAGATCACAAACTTGAATATTGCTGAGGAGATTCACAAGTTGGATGATAAAGTCGTTGCAAGAAGAAGAATATTGCACACAGAACCATCCCTTGAAATATCCAATAATGTTTGGATCATATGTTGTCCTTTTCAGATAAAATGATGGGTCGTCTGTGAAAGCAATGACCCATGGAGTGTTACGTGCTTTAGGGTTCGGTCGTTCGTAAACTAAAGAGTGAAATAACTTGGAAACCTGAGCAAATCGAAGTTGATCTTTAAGGGATATAAATGATCACCCAATAAAAAATCGAGGATATCTCTTGGCATAAGCTCAAAGAATCTTTTCTCTCTTCTCAATTTTTATTGCTTTGACTCTTACATCTTTCATTGTTCATTATCAATATATTAATCATCATCATTCATTCATAAGACTTGTTATATATTACCTGGTTTTCTGTGAGAAATTACCGTAAAACAAAGGACTCGTACGTTAAATCGCGTTGCTTTAAGAGTGGAGCAAGAAGCAAAAGAAAAATCGTGACATGAGGGAGGAGGAGAAGAAAAGAACGAATAAAGGGAAAGACAAGAGAGAGTAAAAACAAAGAGGAGGAGGAGGAGGATGGGATATTAGGGTTTTTCTCTCTTTTATTATTTTAATTATATTTTGGTTAATTTATAAAATAAAAATTTAAATTCATTTATTTTTAAAGCCATCCCAATATTAAGACCTGATTAGATTAGATATAGATAAAGATAATATCTATATGTATCATCAGTCTTTTAAAACCTTACAAGTTTTCTAGTTAATATTTACCATTTATAAACAATTATTTTAGTGAGGTAAGTATTTTATTATTTGATATTTGCACAATTTTGATATGGCTATTTAACTAGGGATAAAACCCCAAGCATGAAGCTACCAAGGGCACGTCTGAAAATAAAAATATAACATGAAAATAACCATGAAACCATAATCTACAATTTGATTGTTCAAACAGTTTAATTAGGGATGTAATATATATGAACTAATATATATTTGAAAGATCATTTGGATAATCCAAAATAAATATATAAAACATAATTCAAATATTACTAGTAAATAATAATAATTCATTAAATATCCAAAATGACTTTTAAATAATAAAATTACATAAAAAAAATAAAATGACTTCATTGAAGGCTAGGATCTTAATTGAGAGCTAGGAATCCTCGGACTCAGCTGGTGTCGCGTAAAGTGACAAAAGGTTCCCAAATTTATATCAATGTGATTTACAATTGCATTCAGTTGTTGTAAATCTAGGAAATATCCATTGCAGACATTGCATATGAATACTTGGTATTGCCCAAATAATATTTTCATCTTTGAGCGAATAGATACCAACATTACGGAAAAAACTTATGAAACATATTTGGTCACCTTTAAAAATAGGAGAAGTGGGACAATCTTTAACGTCAATAATCTCAGAACATGAATATTCACCTAGTAACAGAATCTGATCTCCCAACGTATCCACTTTAACAAACCGATCATGTTCCAGCTTAAAGATCTCAAATTCATGATAATCATATTGCATCACAAGAAACATATTATCTCCTTTTGAATCCTCCACTAAATTTGCTTTCCGTAATAATAACTTCGACAACGTCGAACGATTAATAACTTGGGAAGAATCTATAATACCCATAGGAAAAAGCCTCAAATCATCATTGTCAACTTCAAATATGTCGATCTTGTGGAATTCATCTCTCATAGCATACAAATATTTTTCATGGTAAAATGTTATAATAACATAGTACGGTCGTCTTTCTTGGTGATCTTCATGGAGTTTCCAAGTACTATTGCTACTGCTAGCTCCATTAATCCTGCACAAAGCTAAGTCCCCTTTATTAGAAACAGCCGCGATCATAACGGGTCTCATAGATTTACATAGTGATAATGCAAAAGCTCGAGCATAGGGACGATGACAATGTAAAATGGTGGACAAAGGTGGGAGATCAACATGAATATTGACGAAGAGATTCATAAGTTGGATTAAGTCGTTGCAATAAGATTGCACTAATAACCATCCTTTGAAGTATTGAATCATGTGTGGACCTGAAGAACGCTTGAATGAATTTTTTCCTATCTGATAACATGTTACTTTGTTGTCGCATATTGTTTTTCGGTGCGAGGAGTACTCCTCGATGAGACCAATGAGCCATGGAGCATCGTCTGCCTTAGGGTTTGGTCGGTTGTAAACCAAAGAGTGAGATAACTTACAAACCCTAGCAAATCGAAGTTGATCTTTAATGGATAAGTGATCACATAAGAACTCGAGAATGTCTCTTGGTAGAAGATCTAAGAATCCCTCCTCGCTCCTCGATATTTTTCGCTTTGAGCCCTCCATATCCTGCAGAGTTCTTTCTTATATAGTCTAAAAGAACTTACTTAGTTGGGAGGTAAAATCTTGTCGAGTGATTCCAACTTCTGAACAATCACATAGTGTTGTTATGTAGCCGCGTGTCTATATATAATTGAAATTAGATTTGGATGATTTAATTTATATCCCTTAATTATCGCAATTAACTTTTGGATATGATGATTTTTTTAGATGATATGCCTCATCTGTAGTTGCAGTAGATAATTTTCGCCTATTTCAAATCGTATATCAGGATAAATAAATTTGGATAGTATCAAATTCAAATTTGAAAAGACCAATAATATTCAATTTTCATTTTTTAAAAAAATAAATAATCCCTAAAAAATTGGATTGATTATTTTTTTTATCATTTACATGATATAAGTTTATAAAATTATTTAACATAATTTAGAAGTATTTAATTTAAAGCGATAACCGAATCCATAAGATAATGACGATATAACCAACTACGTACAGCAACTGAAAAACAAATAAAACAAAAAGCAACGGAACAGAAATTGAATTAATTTGCTTTTAAAAGAACTATATAGTTATAGGGATAATTAAATTTCACTATTATTAACAATTATTCCTTAACCATAATTTTCTCTCCTTTCCAATTTCCATTACATAAGTTGCAACTTCCACAACCCTAATCTCCTTTGACAAAAAGTCAAAGATATTATATATAAAAAGAGAAGAGCCTCCATTTACTCTCATCAATACACGCAAAAAGAGAAATAGCTAGAGAAAGGGATTCTTAATTTGCTTCATTATCAGAGGTTTGAGAGATATGTCTTTGGTACAGAGAAATAACGTTGTTCTTCTGATTACAATGATTATGATGAAGATGACGATAATGTCTTATGGAGCAGTGTACAAGGTTGGGGGCTCGGCTGGTTGGACCTCCATTGGCCACGTAGACTACAATAATTGGGCTGCTTCTAAGAAATTCCAATTTGGTGACATTGTCAGTAAGTTCATAACATATTGAATCTACAATAAGCCCTATTATTCTATATAAAGTAAATAATCCCATAACTTTTAAGATAATAAATTTAAATCCTATTGTCAATATAATAATATTATTGATAAATAATATGTAAATATAATAAATATACTAATCATCTATAAGTTAACTTTAATAATAAATATAAAATTTTAATCTACTTTTTTATTACAAGACTTTAACAAATTTTATTTTTTAAATTTATAATTTTTTTAAATTCTCTTAATTGATTAAATATATTAAGTAAATTTTTTATCAAAAGAGTAATTTCTAATACAACTGATTGAAAATGGTATTTTAGGGATAACTAACATACTTATTTTTTATAAATAATTAATTTTTTAATTTCTATAAATTAATTATTTAATTTATATATTTAGAATTGCAAGGAGTACTAATTAAACTATACGAGAAGAACTGAAACTGACGATATGTGGGACCTTGTGTGTGCAGTTTTTGAGTACAATCCTGAATACCACAATGTGATGAGAGTGTCATATGAGATGTTCAAGAAATGCAATGTCTCAGAAGGGACTCCTCTAGAAACCTTCAACACAGGAAATGACTCCATAAAGATTAACCATTATGGGCACCACTTGTTCATTTGTGGCTTTCCAAGGCACTGCCAAAATGGCCTTAAAGTTGATATCAATGTCATTAGGGTTTCTGCAACAAACCCTTCATCTCCTTCAACAGAGGATGACGACCAGTGTCCTCCTTGCCCCAACAAAGCTTCCTCAGCTTTCATGGCATCATCTTTTGGTCTTATAGGATTGGTCATCTCATTCCTTATTGCTCTTGCTGCTTTCTAGCCTCAGCTTCACTACTCCACAAGAATATGGCTCTTCATAACAATATATGGCTTTGTTTTTTTTCTTTTTCTTTTTGTTTTTGAAATAAAAAAAGTAGTACGTTTAGTCCTTTTACTTTATAAAAAATTTCTGTTTAAACTCTTAATTTTATACTCTCTCTCATACTAAATATAAGAGTTAGATAAAAGATTTGTTTTGTATAATTATTTGTCTAAAATATATTTTTTGATTATACATATTAAGGTGAATATGATCAAAGAATAGTTTCAATACACATAATTAAATAGGTTATAATTTAGGGAAACTAAGATAAATTTATTATAAATAATAAATATAAATAATTTTTTTAATCTATTTAAATTAATTTTCTATATTTTATATTAAGGGCAAACAAAGTAGTATAAAGTAGGATGAGATTTGTCATAAGCATAAATTTCGCCATGGAGTGCAAAGGTAAAACTCCATGGGTTTTTTTATACCTTTGCCCTTATTCATTCACGTTCATACGTAAAAATATATAAGGAATTGGAAGACATGCAACAAAAATTAATTTAAAAATTTTTTCATTCCTTGCCAGGATCTACTGTATGTGTTTAAGTCAAGTGGGAAGAAGTATTACCCTTAGTGTGCCTCAGCGACTTCCACAACTTTCAGTCACGACGTTCACAGCTTCTCTCTGCGGCTCGTGCTCCCTTTCTGATCACAAGAAGTCGACGACTCAGGTCGACTTCCTCTACTGGTATCCACACGAACAGCGTTCCAACCACGAACAACGTGCTAGCGTCTCTTGTCCCTCCAGGGCTTTCTCAAGAGTTCATCCTCTCCGTCTCTATTTTGGCAGTTTCTTATCTGCAAACCTTTTGCAGAGTCCCCTTCAGCCTTTCTATGTTCTATATGTTTCTCTGTGTAAAACGCAGCTCCTAGAATCAGATATATAGGATGCTATGCGTTTTTCCTCTCTCAACCGAATTGGATTTTTGGAGTTAATCTTATATTAATTCCAAAATTAATACAATATCATATATTGTATAATTTTATAAGAAACTAATTAAATAAATAATATCAAATCCGTCCCACAGATTTAATTACCCATTTATTTAATTTTAAATAAAGATGAGACTAAACTATATTTGATTTATTCTCATAACTCAAATTTAAGATATCCTATCAATTTGAATTTCAAATTCAAACGTGATAAGGATTTAATTTATCCTTATAAATTAAATCTTATAAATATCTCTTATATGAGATATCCTATCAATTTGAATTTTGAATTTCAAACGTGATAGAGATTTAATTTATCCTTATAAATTAAATCTTATAAATATCTCTTATATGAGATATCCTATCAATTTGAATTTCGAATTTCAAACATGATAGAGATTTAATTTATCCTTATAAATTAAATCTCATATATCTCATATATACATATAATGTATATATACGAATTTATATACGAACATAAATATAAATAAATATATATACATATATCCTGGATCATTCATTGAATCTGGACATGTCTTAGATTCAATGAATCTGGACATCATAGCTCGTGTTGAGCTATTTTGTGTGCGACCCTGTAGGCCCATATGAATTTGGCAGTGGGCCATTTGCTATACTAGCCCACAAGTCGCAAGTGGTCTCTAGCAAGATATAACGACTACCCAAATCAAATGAGGATCGATAAACGATGTAACCTTTTATACAACCATATCATGTCCCTTCTGTCACGCGATATTTTAGTCATGGATGAGGCATGGATAATGTCATCCTCCTATTCCTGACCGTTACTTTCTCGATCCCTGAGTAGTCTGACTATAGAAATGGAACTACCTTTCCATTACAGTATGGCCATACATTTCTCAGACTCACTCATCGAGGGACCCAGTAATATCTCTCTACGAATGTGAGGGACAAATTCCATCTTGACCATTCACATTCCTCCGCATGAAAAACCACTAAGGCCAAACATAGTCTTTATGATCACTCGGTCAAAAGTGACTTTTGACTAGGTCAAAGCTGAGCGTTTTGTCATGTAGGAATCCATGATGATCTCAGGTCAAAGGGCTTATTGACATGGTTTGTATATGAGAGAAGCTTATGACGTTACCCATGCAGTTCTCTCATAGCGGGTCGGTCCAGCACCTTGTACTCTTACATGTGCTTATGACTTTGATTTATATCTCTATACATCTTCAAAGTCATACTGGTCTTATTTTATCTGTGCTCCCGCATAGATGATCGACCAGGGACATTTAGGATAATATCATGAATTATCCAAGGATGGTCATCATAGTAAACATGCAAATAATATGATAACTCAATTAATAAATTTATAAATCAATAATGTTCATAAGACATTGATTGGCCCCTAGGGCACGATTTCCAACAAAATATTCATACGTAAAGTATAAATTCTGTGCCGTTTAAGAGTTATTAATATTATCATAGATAATATAAAAGCATCACTTTATAAATACTCTAATTCTTAATATAAAACTTATTTAATTAATTGAATTATATTAAAAAAATTTATTAAATTAGTTAATATAATATTTTTTTTAAAATACCCTAATCATCTCCTTTAATTCATTCTCTCTATCTCTTATTTAATTATTATTCAAGAAATATTTATAAGGATAATTTAAGAAAAAAATATATAAATATGATAAAATAGTGTTATATTTAAAATTAATATTAATTTCTTAATTATATTTTGTATTAAAAATTAGGAGAGTATTACATAACGATTCTATTAAAATTTTTAATGGGAAAATTAATCTCCAAAATCCATGTGAAGCTTTTATAATTTTTTTTCAATTTTTAATCAGATCCTTATAATCAAAATCCATGTTAAGGTGGCGGAAGGAATTGAGAGAAATTTTAAGAACTCAATAAAAAAAATTATAAGAACTTGATTAAAAATTGAGTGAATCTATAAAAACTCAATAAAAAAAAATCATATGATTAAAAGTTGAAAAAAGCTATAGAGATTAATTTCCCTATTAAGAAATTCCAACCTACTTGAGAACGGTCTAAAATTTAATTTAAATATTTAAAAAGAAAAACTATTTTACAGTACCTATAATGTTCCTCAATTATTTAAGTTGGCACGTATTTTTTTTCTCTTTTTTATTAATCTTTTAACTTTGTTTTATTAATACAATTAATTCCTCTAAAAGAGCTAATAATACTGACATGATAAAATTACGCGGCTTAATAGAATAAAATTAAAGGATATAATAAATAGGAAAAACGAATATGTTATTAAATTAAAAATTGCGTGAACCAGGAAGTTGCAAAATGATTTTCCCTATTTAAAATAACTAAATTATATTTGGTGGTCGGAGATGAACTCTCATTGGTAGAATTCGCTCAAACAATTTGAATTCTCATTTGGTAAAGTGGCGACTACAAATTTTGCGCCAGATCGGACGATCGAGGACTCTCCGTTTCTTCCAAATGTGTCCGTATCGGCATGGACTTGCTTCGGCGTGAAAAGTAAGGGTAATGGTGGTGGTGGAGCCACTCCCTTTAATATTTATTATTCTCTCAACTCTGTCTACATCAATTGCATTTTCCTCCTCTTATCTTCTTCTTCTTACTTTTCGCTTTAATTTGATTTGATTTATTGTTTGTGCTCTTCGACCCACCTGTAGTGATCCGAAACGACCATGACCGGCGGCGATTTCACCACCACCAGCAACTTGGGCGGAAACTTCGATGCCAAAATCACTCCGACTGTCGTCACTTTAGGTTTCCTGGCCGCCACCGGTGGCCTCATCTTTGGCTACAACGTCGGCGTTTCAGGTGCATATCTTCAACTTCTTTCTCTTCCTCCTCCTCCTCCGTGATTGAAGCGGAGTACGTGCATCGATTTTGCCGATGTTAATTGCAATTTCAAGTCATAATTGCTCGAAAATTCTGGAAACTAAGTTATGGACTGTGTTAAATTCTAAATTTTAGGCCAAAACCAAAATTATTCCTCCATTCGTGTATTGATTTGGCCTTGTGAGATGGAATCAGGTGGAGTGACATTCATGCGGCCGTTCTTGAGGAAGTTCTTCCCGGGGATAAAGGAAGGGCAAAATAGTAATTACTGCCAAAACGACGACTGGGGGCTCCAACTGTTTACGTCGTCTTTATACTTGGCTGGGATGATGGCGACAATCGTCGCAGCTTATACGACAAGGAAATATGGGAGAAGGAAAAGCATACTCTTAGCTGGCATCATCTTCCTTTGTGGAACTGCGTTTAGTGCCTCTGCTCAAAATCTCCCAATGCTCATCATTGGAAGACTTATGCTTGGGGGTGGTGCTGGCTTTGGTAACCAGGTTAGTCCTCGCTGTGCCCTCTTCACTTTATTACGGGAAGTTTCTAAATACAAAAGTTAATTATTTTTTTTTATAAATGAAAAAAATTTTAGAATAAATTTATATTATTTATTTTTTAATATATCTAAACTATTACTTCTTAATTATAATTATTTTTAAAAAATTTAATTAATTTTTATATAATTATACTTTTTATATAATTAATATATAATTTAATGGAAAAGTTAATATTTATTATAAATATAACAATTTATAGATTTATATAAAAAGTTACACTCTTCATAAGTACGTGGCAAAGTCTATTCCCCCCCCCCCCCCCAAAAAAATACTGAATTAATTTTGAACTTTTAGCAAATAATTAATGGCATTAATAAAAAAAATTATGTTTAAAAAGTAAATTTAAATCCAGTTGATAAATTGGCAATCATGTGTGTTTTTATTTCCCCTTAAATAATATATAGGCTGTGCCAGTGTTCCTTTCCGAAATTGCCCCGACAAGAATACGTGGAGCAATAAATATACTGTTTCAGCTCAATGTCACCATTGGCATCCTCTTCGCCAACCTTGTCAACTATGGCACCAGCAAGTAATTAAGTCCTCTGTTTTGATGATTTGTTCATTACAAAATATTCTTCACCAAGGTTGATAATGAATATGTATGATTGAACAGGATAAAAGGTGATTGGGGATGGAGGTTATCGATGGGAATGGCCGGAGTACCGGCCGTGCTGTTGACGGCGGCGGCATTGCTGGTGTCAGAAACTCCGAACAGTCTGATAGAGAGAGGACACGTTGAAGAAGGAAAAGAGGTTCTGAGAAAGATCAGAGGTACAGACAACATCGAGTCTGAGTTCATGGAATTGCTTCAGGCAAGCCAGGTGGCGAATCAGGTGAACCACCCTTTCTGCAACCTCTTCATTCGCCGGAACCAACCGCGAATTATCATCGCCGTCGCTCTTCAGGTCATATATATATACAACTCTATTTCCTCTTTTTCATTTCATTGTCTCGTTTAAAAACTGAAAATAGCACAAGTGCTCGGT
Organism: Leucaena leucocephala; assembly: GCA_037074615.1. Classification (NCBI taxonomy): domain Eukaryota; kingdom Viridiplantae; phylum Streptophyta; class Magnoliopsida; order Fabales; family Fabaceae; genus Leucaena; species Leucaena leucocephala. Next base: position 7,468,707 of record CM073533.1, on the reverse strand, counting down.
CCATCGAGGTGCGTGGGCGCGTGGCCTCGCCAATATAAGGAGGAATATGGAAAATGTACTTGTCCAAAGAAGTGATAACCATGCACGAGCTCCTCTAATTTAGACTAGTAATTTAGACTAGTCGGTTGCTCGGTTCTTGGTTACCTGGTCCATGTTGAACAAAGCCAGCGCCGGATACTGGGTGGTGGGTTTCCAGATACACAAAAAAAGATCTTGGGATTTATCACGTGATCTGTATATTAGTAGTAGTGTGTGTGTGTGTGTGTCTATATATATAGATATACGGGTCTCAGAAACACTTAAGAAAAAACATTCGATTTCTCTTACCTTAATTGATCATCATGCTGTATCTGAAAAAATTACTGATAAAATCTATTCTTATCTTTGCATTACAAGAACAGATCTTCCAGCAATTTACAGGCATCAACGCTATCATGCTCTATGCTCCACTCCTCTTCATGAAACTAGGCTTAAAAAACGACGCTCCACTCTACTCCGCCGTGATCACCGGCGCCGTCAACGTCCTATCCACCTTGATCTCCATCTACTCCGTGGACAAGGTCGGCCGCCGCATGCTCCTCCTGGAGGCCGGCGTCCAAATGTTCCTATCACAATTAATCATCGCCATGATCCTCGGAATCAACGCCAGGGATCGGCCAACCGACCTGTCTAAAGGCCTCGCCATCTTCGTGGTGGTGATGTTGTGCACCTTCGTCTCCTCCTTCGCCTGGTCGTGGGGCCCACTTGGGTGGGTCATACCGGCCGAGATCTTCCCACTGGGGAGTCGATCTGCAGGCCAAAGCGTCACCGTTTTCTCGAACTTCCTCTTCACTTTTGTGATCGCACAGTCCTCTCTGTCGATGCTGTGTCATTTGAGGTATGGAATCTTCTTGTTCTTCTCAGTGTGGGTGTTGATTATGTCGTTGTTTATGATGCTGCTTTTGCCGGAGACCATGAACGTGCCTGTTGAGGACATGACAGACAGGGTTTGGAAGGAACATAGGGTTTGGAAGAGATTTGTTGAATAAAAAGAAGATGATGTTTATAATTAACTTGTTGAACAAATTGAATGGAAATGGATGATTCAAGTAAAGTGTGAAAAAGTAACCTTGATCACCAATTCGGCAATTCCATTTCGTAGAGACAGTGAATTCCACATACACTGGGTTTTTTTTTTTAAAATAAAAAAAATTGTATAGTGTAATATTTTGGTTTTGTTTTGTTAAGCAGTTTTAATGAAGGTGGTATAGATTGAAGGGGATATGTAAAGACTTCTTATATAGTGTTCTTGTGGAGTTTTCAAAGGATTTTGATATTTATATTCAGTGTATAAAGAAAAAAATGGTAAGTGTAAAGATGAGAGGTGAACTTGATTTTTAGTTCAATGTATTGTTCATTTTGATATGCCTTCCCTTTTTGTTTGCAAGCAAAATACTTGATCGTAGCAATGGAATTCAATTCGTGATATGTCACTAACAGAAATAATCTTCATAATACCCGTTAGATTTAAAATAAAGCCATGATGAGTTTGCTCCTTTGTTGTTCTTAAGCTCATGCTTGAGAAAGTAAATATATCCTTAACTTTACAATTTGAGCTACAACGGCCATAATCCCATTTTGTGTTTAAGCTAAATCCCACCATTAGGAAGTCCCACATGAAATAAAACTGGATTGAGAAAGAGGTATTAAGTTATATAGAAGCCCCATCCTTTGTTGTATTAATTAGATTATGTTCCTAACAAATATATATTATATATCTAAAAAATATAAATGATTATTTTGATAAATTTAGTTTTAACAAATCAAATATCTATCTTGATAATATTCGATAAAATTAAGAAAAATAGTGTTCATGAAAGACTCAACTTTCTGTCCACATAACAACAACTAAACTAATCCACGGCAAGGAGGATAATGATCATAACTAATTTCCAAAAAAATAAAACAATAAAACCAACAAGAGAAAGGGACAGCAACTCAATTAATATGCTTCCAAAAAAGTATTGTTATTATGGTTAATATGCTTAACCAGAATCTTCTCTCCTTTCCCTTTTACCATTAATGATGTTGCAACCTCCAAAACCCTAATTATAATCTCCTTAATTATCAAAGTGACATATAAAAAGGGAATAGCCTCCTTAACTATCTCATCAAACCACAGGAAAAGGGATCAATCTTAATTGCTTCAGAGAGCTTAGAGACATGTCTTTGGTACAGAGAAATAATGTTGTTGTGTTGATGACAATGATGATGATGATAATGTGTGATGGAGCAGTGTACAAGGTGGGAGACTCTGTTGGTTGGACCTCCATGGGTAATGTAGACTACAGCAATTGGGCTACTTCCAAGAACTTCATAGTTGGTGATACAATCAGTAAGTCCCATAACTAAATCCCAATTGCTCAATTTTCCATAAAAAAAATCCCAATATCTAACAAACAATTACTGAACAATAAATTATTTTTTAAGAATTGTAACCAAACACAATAATTTCTATTTTCATAAAATCTCTAAATTTTCTAAATACCATTTTTTTGGAATTACTATAAGATTTTAAAGAAGGGGTTTAATTACCAAAAAGTTTCAAATAGTATAAATTTATCAATTCCTGTATTAGAACTTATCATCATTAGTTCCTTAATTGTCGTTAAGACTTTCAGATAATTAAATCTTTTGTTTAAAATCACATAATAATTTCCCATTTTTTCGACTTAAGCACTAATGGCCTTGGATTAAAAAGGGGATTAAACACAAGATTTTTTACTTACATGGAGTTTATATGCCACTAGATCACATGATCATTGGCAAAAGCAAATAATTTTTATACTTAAACAAACAGGGTTTGTCATATTAAAAAAATTCTTGCTATGAATTAGAAGGGAAAAAAAATGAAACTGATGGGAATTTTTGTGTGACCAGTTTTTGAGTACAATCCTCAGTTCCACAATGTGATGAGAGTGACAAATGACATGTTCGAGACATGCAATGTTTCAGAAGAGACTCCTCTAGAAATCTTCAACACAGGAAATGACTCCATAAAGATCAACAGTTATGGGCACCACTTCTTCCTTTGTGGCTTTCCAAGGCACTGCCAAAAGGGCATGAAGGTTGATATAAATGTCATTAGGGTTTCTGCAACAAACCTTTCATCTTCATCATCAACAAAGGATGATGACCTGTGTCGTCCTTGCCGTAACATTGCTTCCCCTTTCTGGGCATCATCTTTTGGTCTTATTATAGGACTGGCTATGTCATTCTTTGCTCTTGCTACTTTCTAGCCTCCCTTATTAAGACCCCTTTTTTAGGGGGAACTACTATAAAATTGTAAAATTATATAAAAATCTAACAATTTAGGAGTATGCAATAATAAGTTTTAACATAGGAAATAACAAGTTTAAGCTACTCACTTGTCCTTAGTATTCTTTTAGTAATTAAGTTTATTCTTTAGAACCTCAAAATAATTCCGTACAATATTTTATTTGTTTAATTTGTAACAATGGAGAGATGTACGAGTTTCAAAAAATAGAGAATTATATATGATCATCAATCAATTTTATTCTAAAAAATATATGACCATGAATAATAGATGAATAACTCCTATCTATAGAATGGACTCATATCCTATAAGGACGTAAGTTCAATTTTTGCTATCGTTATAAAAACTTATTTAGTAGACAATTTCGTAAGTCCTTTATAAACGTTCTCTGAATCTTGAGACTATGCCTTGACTTTAATAAGAGATCGATATTAAATTTAACTAAATTTTTTTATACAAAAAAAAGGATTTCACTTTTCACATGTTGGCAAACATTTCCCACGAGGCCTGAGCTTGATTTTTATTTATTGCCCTCCTACATATTAAATGATTTCGACTGTTTTTATTTAATATTTTTACTAAATATTATATTTTTATCAAACGTATATCGATTACACTATTATCATTATTATACCAAAATATTCATGTCAGCCTTATTTTTAAAAAAATAGCATGCAATATAATATAATTTAGTAGTTCTTAAAAATATAACTTGCCCTATTCAATTCAAAATACAATGAAATTTAAGTTGGAAAATAATTTCAAACAATTGAAATTTCTTTTAGAAAACTCCCTTGACTGAGTATTCTTTGTATCAAATACAAATCAATTGTATTGTTGTACTTTCTTGTATATCGATATTTCAATTTGACTTCTCAACCTGGTTGGCTTGGGGTCCTTAAACATCGTAATTAGTATATAAAAAATTGTGCTAATACAACAGAATATAAAGATGGAATCATTTCCAATCCCAATTTTCACTTATTCCAAAAGACATTCTTTATATTATTATCCTTGAAAGCGGAGGATAAGTTACCTATGATAAATCTTCTTCCTTCTTTCCCTATTCGATAATATACAAAAAGTTTTTAGGGCATGCTTTCTGCAAACCCCTAGAAAATAACTGCGCTAATAATTGGGGATGCTATAACCTATTCTAACATATGACCAACAAAAACTATTGAGGAAATGAGCTTCAAGGAAAAACGGAAGCTCAGAGGACTACTTTGAAGGGAATTCTTGAGTTGTATAAGAAAACCATTTCAGCATCGGGAATCCCTCGCCATCTTGTTGCAGAATCCTGCAATATGGAAAAAGAGAGGGAGGATTATATTGTCAATTCACATCGGGCAGTATCTAGATTCTGGTCAAATACGTATGCAGCAGCTGTTTATGTGCTAAAAACCTGGGATTGTTAATGAAGAACAATAGAAAACTGTTGAAAAAGCTAAACTACAAATATAACAACTTCTTTAGTAGGTGTTTTGGTTTAGCTTATTTTAAATAATTTTGGGCTGTACAAAATAAATACGTGGAAAAAAGGTTTGTCTCCTAAAGTACAAAAGTGATTTTTTAGTTGGGTTGCCAAACATTACAGCTATCATTGAGTTTGACAAATCATCCCTTAAGCAAGGTCGAGGATTTGAAACTTCTGAATAAAAAGAAAGAAAAAGAAAAATAATGTTGGGAGAGCTACCCCAATTATGTTTGATAAATATTCAATCGAACCCGATAATATCAAATATCAAATAATTGTATTAAAAAAAAAAATGACCATCAGGCATCATGAACTGAATCAGAGTTCTAAGCATAATATATGAAAAGCTGCTCCTCATACCATTACCGCATGGATAACCTTATTCATGCTCTAAAGCACTACAAAATAAAAAATCATTAAGCCACCAAATCATGGTACTCAGATTGCATATGGAATATTGATATTAATTAACGAGAACTCACTTGAATCAAACCGATGTAACATGAGTAAACCATCATAAAGACATTATGCTAGTTGACTGGAGTGATATTGTATTCACATCTTCGGTGTCCTGCCAACATATCAATCACAAAGAAAGAAAAGATGAAGGAGAATTTATTTTCTATTGTTCTAATACAATCAAAATTCCATAGCTAATAAGAAAGGTTACCTCAATCAACAGATTTTTTCTGGTTATCAAACCAAGAACACGTGATGGGCGAGGAACAACAAATACATGCCTCAAACCTAGTTGGCGGAAAAGATTGTAGACCTGCGTCATTTACAAGAATTAATGACCATACAACAAAAAATGGAGAATGAAATAAGTCTCTGAAGGATAAATATCACACACCTTTGTCAAAGACATATCCTCGGGTACAATATATGGTGAGGGGTTCAAAAATGGGGCAAGATCTATGTACATTTCTAAGTCATCTGAACTTAGATGTATATCATCTATACGGATTCCTTTACTAGAAACAGGCTTTGTGAATTCATCAGAATGATGCCTGAAAAGTATGATGAGCCTTCAGAATAGAGAAGAAGACCAAATTAAAAGTGTTCATCTTGCATTACCTTATTGGGTTGGTCGCGCCTCTAGTATCACCAGGTATAGGAATATGCTGGAAATCAACCTTTGACTGTAGAATTACCAATAGATGACTGCACCCAAATATAGGTATAGTAACTTTAGAATTCAATCAATGCAAACTCTTGAGCTGAACGCCCAACCAAATACGCAAATAGATAGAGTAGAAGGAATTCATATCACCTCCGAAGCACTAATCCAATAACAAGTGATTCCCCACTTCTTGTGTGATCAATGACCTGTGTATTGTATATTATAAAACACAATTTAAGCATTGAAGGAATTAAAAATTAAAAGAAGGTATCGTAACAATAGTCATACATACAGGAAAACCATTGTGATCATTGCTCCGCAGAATGGAAACTACATCTGCAACCTTGACAACACGAGGGAAAGAAACCACCTTCAACAAAATAGCTCATCATAAGATCATTTGCCAGAGCAATAATTAAAATGCAAAGCATATAAAATATAAATCAATAGGAGAAAAATACACTGACAAAACCTATACTCTCACTCCCTTTCTGTCTTCCTTCTATATATAAAAAATCCACCAACAACCCAGATTCACAATATTCTGAGGATGATTGACTACCTAAATTCTTTATCTTCGCCCAGATTTAAAAGAAGAATATATATATATACATACACACGCATATATATATATATATATATATATATATACAGTTTATCTCCTTCAACATAAGACAATTGACAACCTCATTTTCCTAAGCCATGGATATTTGAAAGGATCTGGGATGAACAATAGCTTGCCTCCTTCAAATTTGGCTGGGACAAACGTGTTTTCTATGTTCCTAATGGTTTCATCGCTGGAAACTTTCACAGTGCCACATAAATTACTGGACAACTGAAAAAATGGATATGCAATTTCTTAAGAAAAATCAAATAGACATTTACCCTTCTGCTCCCACAGGCCTCCTTTGCTGTCATATTCCGCATCTCATATTTAGGCCTTGATTCCAGCAATGGAATTCCCTTTAGTCGTGCCTGCTCTTCATATAAGCCCTCGTTAAAAGCATCACCGACAGCCTACAGTGGAAAATACTTAGTACATTTTAAAGTGGTTCTTTGTTGAAAGGGGAGTTCAAGACATATACCTTGGATATAAGGAGAACAAGCATAATAAGAGGTAAGAGTTTTAAGTTATTTGTTATTTCAACCATAATGACACAGAGAGACACTGTCATTCGCATTGAACCACCAAGAAAAGATGCAGCTCCCAATAAAGCATACCTGAAGACAAGAAAAGCATCACATATACAATTCGGGGCGGGCTAACAGAGAATGCACTGATGTTACAAATTTTTTTTAAGAGAAAAATCAAGTTACAAAAATATGTACCAATAGAATACCATCTAAATGAAGTTCATAAAAAAGCATATTCATTTTATTATAACCTAATTCACACCAAAGATTATTAAAATGAAATGATTAGCTGTTTAACCAGTCTTTTATATAAACAAAACCAACTCATGAAACAAATTCCTAATACTTGCAGATCTTCTGTCAAGGTCATAACCCCCCTCCCACAAAACACAAAAAAAAAACTGTGGTTGCATGAAAATTTCAACTTGATAACAGTGACCCCTAGATTGGGATGAGATCCATTTCGCTGGAAACATGTTATGTAATTAATAGGGGAATACGTATTAGTTAGGGAGTTAGGATTAGTTAGTTAATTACGTACAAATCTCCTATTCAGAATTATAAAAAAATTGGTCACCAACTCACCATGCCGGTCCCTCTCCTTCATAACTGTACAAAATGTGCAACAGAAAAGCATCCGCTGAACAATCTCAACATCAGGTCTTTAAAAACCTTACATATAAAGCCTCTTCTAGTAATGATCTCCATATGACTCAAATTTGAAGCTTATTTATAAGCAGCTATGGAAAATAAATTAATAATAGTTTTTTTATCTTCAATTAAGGAACTAATTGCAACTGGGAGATCTTACACCCATCTAATTTCATGTAGAGACAAATATATAAACAGCGCAGTTCCATTAGCAGTCAAGAGAGAAGAAAAGAACATATAGTATTCAAATATAAAGACAAATAACATAAATACCCAGGTCACCAACAAACATAAACATCCTACCACATGGTTTTGTCAGCCAATCTTTCTTAGACAGAAGAAAAAAGGATTCTACAAATGTAATCGTGTATGTATGTACTTTTTATCATGATTTTAAAGAAAAGCAACTAGCAAACACTCACGTCCCCTCTTCAATGTTGAGCTTTCTGTAATATTTTACAACAAGCATGCCAACAAGGCGTCCATATGTTGATCCTATCATAATTCCAGGAACAAATTGACCAGCTGGAACTGCAGTACCAAATGTTACAACTGCTAGAGTATAAAACATAACCTGCCACATGTAATAGAAAATAATCAATATAGGAGCAATTAACGCATAAAAGGTGCTGACTCCGTCCCTTTAGTGAACATGATGATAGATTATTAAGTGGCAATAAATATATTCAGATTAGCAAGGCCATTATTTACTATAAAAAAGAGCGCACGAGGCTCTCACTAGTAGGATTTGGAGAGGGATAGATATATACAGCCTTACCTACGCAAATGAAAAGGATGTTTCTAGAATTTGAACCCATAACCTTCAGGTCACATGACAACCACCTTACCATTGTGCTAAGGCTCATTCTCTTGCAACAGGCTTATAAACTAGGATCATGGACACTCAGACATAACATTAACTTGAACATGACAAACAGGCAAAATCTCTAGTGTGTTTATATAATTCAAAATATTGCAACTATAGTATCATGTCTGATGCATCAAACAATGACACAGACCCTCTTCTAAAGTTCCCAAATTTCATAACTTGTAAAAAATTTAAAACAGAAGGAACAGACAGATAAATTTTAGTTGACAGAACTATTCTTGAAATATATATTTAAACCAAAAAAGAATCAGATACAAGTCAGACATTTCTCTTGTAATATGCAAAAGCAGGAGTATGAGAAGTCCAAAACAATAAGTGAAGAATGCAGTACCAAAAAGGTCAATAAACTTTGGAGACTGTACTCATGTATTGTTTTTGCACTAAACAAATTTCTTATGGCGTCATCCTGAAACAAATGAGAAGTAACTTAATGTATCAAAGGCTTAGAAAAGAAAAATTACACAAAGATTTTCAGCGATTTATTCAAAAACCTGTGTATTGAAGAAAATTGTGGCAAGATCATTGTATTCCTTGTCTTTGCTACAGAAGAACTGCAAAAGGCAAAAAATCACAACTCAATCTCCAAGGCTTACAACACAATTTCAATCAACTTTAGAAATGAGATAGCATTTGGAAAAATACTTTCTCCCATTAATAATAGTTTGTAAAAATGAATTTGTGTTTATTTGACATCCTAACTAACCGGCATAAATATTTCTCACAAAGTTCTGGACTTCTGGTTACATTATTTTCAAAAGCTCAACTCAGCATTTTTAAAGCTGCAGGAGAGCAAAGTTTTTGGCATATACACTTCGAATAAGTTGTCAATCCTGGCTTCCCCTATTCCCCTGATTAAATTATAATTTTAGCTCCAGGTAAGGGTTAACCTATTATATGAGTAGGAGTTTTAGATTTAAACCTATTCCTGAGCTGACATCTGATAGCTTAAGCCTCTAGAATAGTTGGTTTCTATTTCCCAATTTAGTTTTAGACTTGAGAGTTTCACAAGTGCTTTGATGTTGAGTTCATCTTCCCAGTTTCAATTGTCATCAAACTTTCTTTTTTAATCAAAGATTTAATATCAAGAGAGAGAGAGAGGCACAGAAACAGAGGATAATACAACAACAACGATAAGTTTTATTCCACTAGGTGGGGTTGGCTACATGGATAGCACAATACTATTGTGCTTTATCAAAAAAAACAAATCCTCCTAAAATAATAATATATCCTCCAAAAGAATGAAACACATGCAAAAGAATCAAAGAACAGACAGACAAGAAACACATGAACAAAGCAAAGCTTTTCCTGTCTTTGTCTAATAGAAAATTAGATTATATAGATTGTGGCTAAATATAACTGAAACTCATCATAAACAATGGCTCAAACAAAATTATCAACAGAATGAAGAACCTCAAAGAAACATATAGAAGGACAAGCAGTCTTACATTTACATAATTTCCATACATTCCAGGTGGTCGAGGGCATTCAATAATAGAATCAGAATGAGGATCAGATTCAGGGCACGGACTACATTTTCTTAGGAGTGGCAAACCAAATGAAATAACTGAAGTTAAGAAGGAGACAAGGCATGCTTCAACGATCTGTAAGACAATGAAAGGTATGAAGAGAACAGAACAGTCAAATGTGAGGGACAAATTACATACTGCAGATTAAACATTGCTTACTGCAATAAAATCTTCATTTCAGTTATTTTTTATGTTCTTTTTTCCCTACATTTCTTTTTCCCTCATTTTCATTCAAGTAAGGAGGTTCTAGGGAAGATGGAAATAACTGGATCAAAATCAACACCATACCTTGACTCGGCCCCCTTTCTTGTGCAGATGATTTCGACGCCAAGAAGTCACATAAAGAGTAAGCTGGTTAAACAAGGCTCCTGCAGATTTTTTCACTAGGTTAATGATAAGCAGCTGAAATCACCAGACAAATTAAGTTCAGAACAAAGGTAATAATACCTACCTAGCAGTCCTCCAATAACCCCAATAACAGCCATTGGCAGTAACTCAGCAAAGGAATAATCCTCTTGACCACTAAAAGTAAAGCCAGTAACAAAGGGTGAAATAAGAAGTGAAATTTTAGTACCTAATTGGTGGTAATAAAAAGTAAAAGCTCATATATTAACCCTGATATATCCCAAATGATGAATCCACCAGAGCCAAAATGTCCACACTTCCCACTCTTGCACCACCCCATTGCAGTACGCACCACAACAGCCACAACAGCAGAAGTGAAGAAGACACGCCACATCAGTTGACTCCTCCACCTTCAAGTGCAACCAAAAAAAATTATGTACAAAATTAGATTCTTGCACAGGTGAGCGTACACATGCAGTAACTTCTGCCAAATAAATAAGTATATGCGTATGTAACAAGATATTGAAATATGTATGTTATACCCGTGTCAATGGATCTTTCCTCAATCCTCATATGTGCATTAACAAGTTATAATCATGGAGAAGGCATATGAGCTATCTTCAAAAACATTCTTCTAAATAAAGAGAATCACGTAACCAAGAATAAAAAATATCCTTACCAAGATGTTACCTCTTCCAATGCAAACAAAACACCACCAACTGGAGCTCTAAATGCAGCAGCTACTCCAGCCGCACACCCACAGGTTACCTGTTCAAGACGTCAATTACATTGGAAATGAGCAACTTCTTTGTGCTTTAAGGATTAATAAGAGATGGCCTCCCCAATGGAATTCTAGATTAAAAGGACAATTAATTTACAAGATCTCTCTGATCCCGATCACTTTTGAATACTTGAAACCATCTTGAATTTAGATGATACTTGGTAGATCCTCCCTGCTCAATACATGATATTAAAATGTTATTTTCAGTCTTTTCACGCAGACAAACATGCGTCTACAACAAAAAGCATATGAAGCTCAACTTCTAAAGCCAAAGTCAATTGGGAATGGGATGCTAAATTTCATCCATATGGATCTAACTGCAAACTAGACAGAGATCAGTACCACAACCTTTTGAGATATCAATGAATTAATTTAGATAATGAATCTAGAGATAACAGCATTGAACTAGTATAATTACTTTGCAATGAAATGACAATGGTTATGTTCAGAAGTGGAAGATGAACTTCAGTATATTGGTGAGAATCTAGGAAGGCGGGAAATCATAGGACAAGCAGGAAAATCACAAATCTTTTGACTCTTAGAAGTTAATATATAATAAAGTAGCTGCAGCCCAAGCAACATGCACTGCCCTAGATTTATGTTGAGAAAATAAAATATTTCCTTACGTTTTAGTCTCTTAATAATATATATATATATACACACACTCACATTTGTTCATTCTTAATTCTGATGGGTGCAATGGTTATAAACAATTAACTTACACCAATGCACCTAGAGAAAATAAAAACTATAATCACATTTAGATATTTGAGTTTGATTAAATATCAGAGAGATGGGTGCAAAATCTATTGCATCCAGTGTCTTAAAACTAACTTTTAATGTAACAACCTCAGTTATTGTCCCCATGTGGTCCACAAGGGGGGAAAGGAATAGTAATAATTACAAAACAACACTGAGCACTGAGCAATATAGGCTTACTTGTCCAAGCAAAGAAGCAATACAAGCACCAGTATGCACAAGAGGGCCTTCTTTACCTAAAGCAAGGCCACCTCCCACTGAACCAATGCTTCCAAATATCTGTTAGCCACTAGAGGAATCTTGAAATTAATAGGAAAAACATTTATCTAAAGATTATTAACCAAAAAGAAAAAGTACAATGCAAATCATCACACCTTTCCAATCAACGTTCTGAGAAGAAGGATGCCATGAATATCAACTCCTGCTCATAAATGAGAATCAGAACCCAAAACATACATGAGAATTTTAGAGAAGCAGACGAAACACATGCAGAGACATTTGTAATTTTGATCTTACCATTCAAGTAACCCTTAATTTCAGGAATACCAGATCCACCTGCTGCTGGAGCAAATTGTGTGATAATATATACAGATGAATAGACCAAAACCAAGTTGATCAGGACATAAACAAGAAAGCCCGCCAAATAGGATTTCTGAATGATATGAAATGTCAATGAAAACTTCCAGCCAGCAAAGTTTTCAACAGAAATATTGATGAAAACAGCAGCAATTCCAGTACCTGCAAAACATTGGATGAAATACATACATTATCAACAAAATTTTAACGCACATGAGAAAGCTAGGGATATATAAGGTATATGTGAGGCATAACATCACTAAGCTTTATGCCTATGTATCATTTTTTTCCCTCCTTCAATGAATAACAATCAATCTCTCAAGATACAAGTGCTTGTCACCTTTGAAGGTCTGAATAAGGTTGATAAAAAAGAAGCTTTATAAAATTAGATATAGAAACAATGAAGGAACTAGCAGATGGACTATCGACATGAAACTATGAAACTCTGTAAATTAAATCTGTGTCCACGTCAAACAACTTACGCACATGCCAGCCATGGATTTTAACGACATTTCTGCTAATTAAATTGGATTATCTACGGCAAAAAAATTATAAATGATCATTGCTACCTAAACACTAAAAGCTGGGTGCAAAAAACGTGAAAAACGGTCTTGAGAATTTAAAAAAAAAAATCATCATATCTGAATTAAAATAATAATAATTTGAAAAATAGAAAAAAATTTAAAAAAACTATAGACGCGTCATAACCAATTAAAAAATCAAGGATCCCTCTAGCCAAATAATCAAACGAGCCATTAATAGTAAAACCTTCCCAATTCAGAATCAGTGCCCAAAAATTGAAACTACCAGAATATATACGCTTCAAGGTTGAGATAGAACCTCAAACAGCAAGAAGAAGAACGTACCAATGCCTATGAGCAAAGCAAAGAACCATTTCACCACCAACAAATAGCCCACATACAGCTTCCCTCTTAGCGCCTATCAATACAAATTATAGAAAAATAATCATGTAATTAACCGGGGGAAAAACGCCCCAACATAACCAAGCATAATTGAACTAGAATGAAACAGAAACCGAAATAGCAATCAGGGGAACCTGTTCTTCCCGATAAGCATAATTCTCTATGACTTCATAGTCAAGGCTCTCAACGCCGCTTCCATCACTCTTTTTCAACAAGCCAACGGAGTCGTCAGGATCCTGGGATTCCTCCGAGTTCGGAATTCGCGACCAAACGAGCTTCGCCGTTTCAATACCGTTCTGGAAATGATTCGCCATCACCGTCATCAATCAGAACAAAAACACCGACCAAAGATCACGTCGTAGCAACCCAAACCCAAAACCCAAAGAGCATAATCCTAATTGATCGAAATCGGAGAAACAGTTAACATAAAAGGCAAGAAGTCGCTGCTCTCCCTTCCAAATTCAAGAAAAAAGTAGTTCAGTGTTGTGAAGTAAAGACCCTTGGGTGGGCTATTCCAGGTTTGGAAGTTCAGCAAACTACGCGTAAACGGTGGACGCTGGAAGTTCGTTGGCGCGATAATCCCATGCGGATGCGGAAGAACGAGGTACGATTCGGATTTTCTAGTTTGCTGTGCAATTACAGTCAAACAAAGATAGTATTCACGATCAACGGATAGTTTTGTCCGTTTATCTTGCCCGTATTTATTTATTTATTCACCAAATGACCCGTTATTTTGACGAGTCTTTCACGTTGTTTGACCCAGTCAGCGATGTGGTCCCTGCTAGCTTACGTCTTTGGTCAATTTCTACAAATAATTAATGGGTAAAGAATAAATTAATCTTGTTTAGTCTCCTGATATTATTTTTATAATACTTTTAACATTATAATCTTATTTATAATATATTTAATATTATAAAACATAAATAAAGTTAGAGAGAGAAGATTTGTATTGGGCTTATGGATCACTGTATTTGATCGGGTCTATTTCATATATATATATATATATATATATATATATATATATAAAAGAAAGACACGGGGCACATGAGAGGGAGATACAAAGAACGTGCGAGACCATAGTGCTTGTACCACTATAAGAAGTGGGTACCATAACCACTAAAGGAAAAGGCCAAGGCAAAATTGAATTAGAATGCACTGAATGAAAAGAAAATATTATTATCGTTCTTTTTGTCGATGGAATTATCAAGAATTAAAAATCGACCTTGATAACTTTTTAATGAAAAAAAAATATTTACATAAATTGGGTTATAAGACTTAAAAACAAGACCAACAAATTAACGAGTCGTGTAAACGATAAGACATTTCTATTAAAAGTAAAATTCGAACACCCATCTTTGTGTTGGTAAAAAAAAAACAATAATCCATCTTTGTTTGCAGGGTTGGAATTAATGGATAAAGGTATATCAAAAGCTCCGTCAAAGAAAATGTTCAAAATAGATGCTGCGACCTTGTTATCCCACCATGTATCTTGAAAGTGAAAAGCCTGACATGAGTGCCATCTCATAATAGATATTTTTTTCTTTTATAATTTTTTTAAAAAAAGAGTTAGACTCACCTACAATCTAAATATAGAGTAAAGTCTTTTTTTTTCTTATACTACACCAATATCGATCAAAAAGAACTGTCAATTACCCTCAAATATAAACTTAAATATCTAAGAGTTAGGATGATTCCTTAAGAGCCATAACTAGAATTATAATAAAATAGTACTCAGATCAAATATATTTTAAATAATCGCATATCTCACCATTTTATTAACTAAACTTAGGACAGACATGTGTCTGAAGAGATAGGTATTGTTGATAATACTTTGACGGTGGGGGATTTGGTAGATTTTTGGGCTGATGGCTGTTATTGGTCCGGAAAAGTGGCCAAGATATTGGAAGATGGCAAGTTTAAGGTAATACTTGAGGATTTTGACGACCATGGTCCCCAAGATATGCAAGTAAGAACTAATGGCCTGTAGTTGCAAAATTAAATTTGCCTAATCACTATCTAATAAGCTCTAATCAATTATATTATAATGATTTACACAAACATAATCCTCAATAATCCCCTTTGAAGTTAGAGTGTGGATGTCATTTGCCAAGCTTGTTGCAAATGTACGAACTGTGGGGTACTCTTAATGCTTTCTGTAAGAACATTAGCTAGTTGGCAGCTTTGATCGGAATGAATGAGCATGAAGAACGAGTGAGACAAAGCATTAAAAATATTCAATGGAACAAAAGTATTCCTTTCCTCTTTTTGACAATTAGTGATTTATGCTACGTTCAAGAAGTTGGTTTAGATTTGTTGCCAATAATTTGTCTTCCAAAATTATATTACAATTAAGAAAATAATCAAATGAATTTTATCATGACTTCTTAGTTGTATCATTGTACTATTTTTTCCCTATAACTTGTTGCTTCTGAAAATAGCTTACATGCAAGTTCTCACTAATTCTTTATATTGTTTGCATGTCCTATTTTCAAGATTGATTTGTTACCTCCTCCAATGGGTGAAGGGTCAAGCTATGACTCTTTCCACAAGGATATCCGCCCATCTATCTATCTTCTCTCTTATAGAGTGCCTGTCTATCCCCACCCACATGCTTGATTAAAAAATGCATACTGTTTCCCTTGGAACCATGTCTTGCTGCTTCTTTTTCATTGGTATACTCATATGATCACCTTAAAATTGCTGTGCCACAATTTCGTATTGTTTCTGAACACGTTTTCCTATGCTGCAGATAGAAAAGCCGCTGTTCAGACTTCCGTAAGCACATCATCGCGATGTCGTTCTTCACATTCTTCTCAGAGTATTGAACCTTCCTTAGACTCTCAGGAAAGGACTGAAACTGGCATGGACTTAGAAGTAGGTGATCCTGGCACTAGAAAAGTTTATGATTCAGACAATTCTCCAAGTACTACTCATATTAGGGCCGAGTCAGCTGAAAATATACCAAGGAAAGAAATTAAAACTGGGTTGTTTTATGAGCAACCCTTGAAAAAGTTGAGAAAGGATAAAAATATTTGTCTAGATTCAATGTTTTTACTTAGTATAGAAGATGCGATGCTGGAGTTGGAGGAGCTTGTAAATAGAGTTAAATGGACAAAGGACATATAGGATTTTGGGATACCTTTGTCATCATCTACTATCCAATCATTTTGGGAGTTCAGGCAGCATATTGCATAATCTTTTTGTTCTTTGTTTTTTTGGGGTGGTTCCTCCTAGTTTACATTAATTTTTTTTGTAACAAAAATTTTGGAAAGGGTTTAGATTCACCTATAATCTAAAGGTAGTACGAAGTCTCCCTTCTTCCTAGGCGATATTAATGTTAGATAAGACGAACCATCAATTACTCTCAGGCATAAACCTAAATACCTAGGAGTTAAAATACCTCCTTAAACGCCATGAATGGAACCACAACAAAATAATACTCCTCAAGAATCGAGTACACTCTAAATAGTCACATATCTCAATTTTAAATTAAGTTTGTGTAATTGATTTCCTTCGAATTGGGTCCTTATATTTTAATCCATTAAGAGCATTCATCCTTCAGGGTTTAAGCTGTTAATTTTAATATGTTAGAGGCTGACTAAGCTTGACATGACTTGGCAGTTTGGGGGATTAATTCCCAATGCTCATATACCATTCATGTGCCTGCATCATCTTCATCTTCACCCTCTTTGTTTCTAAGCACAATGCCGATACAAGGATGAGAAATCACTCTGGATCGCCATTAGCATCAACTAATCTTAAGAAAAGACAAGATCATTGAGCAACAAAAACAAGTTACAACAAAAGTCTTGAACTGAATTATAAAAAAAAGATGGTAAAATAAAGTTTAAATAGGTTTGATACCGATCCCCTACTAAAACTAAGGCACAACCCCAAGACTCAGAGAACACTTATAAGAAACTTACGAGATCACCTATCAAATAAGTATTTATAACAGTAATAAGAATCAAACTGACATTCTTGTAGAATACAAAGGCATTCCTTACCAATGTCTTGAAGCATGTTTGACAATGTCTTCTAACACAGACATTAGAGCTTGCATTTATCTTGATGAAAAAAGTGTTGACACACCATAACTGAAAGCAATCCCTAATAAACAGATTGTCTATACAGAATTGTTTTATCCAAAGGAGGGACAATCTCATAAACAAGGGGTAGAAACAGAGATTATCCAAACTTCTTTTGATCCATATAAATTGATGGATAACTGTACAATTGTGACATATGTACCTATGACAACCTTTGTATCATTGTCTACCTTTTAATTTATGCAGAATGAGAATCCATCCCTTGACACTGAATTCCCCTTCAACGGATAAATTTGTCTTACCCAAACCTCTTGAATGATTATTGTGAGTTTTGTGCAACATTAGGTTAGAAAAGGAAAGGAAACACAGAATTTCATGAATTACTCCTAAAGGGGGTTCAGCATTTCCTTTCTTTAATGCTATGTTGCCTTGATATAGCATTCATGATTATGATGATACCCTTGATAAGATTATGCTCGTCATCACCATGAAGACTATAGAGGGTGGTTTTAAACCCTAATTTGACATTATAATGAGTAAGGTTGTTTGATTGGATTGAAAAACATCCCCACCAAACTAATTTCGCACAATGGCAAGAAACAGAGATGCTCAAGTGTCCTATTTTTATCACAACCTAATGAACATGATCCAGAGACAAGCAGATGATGTTTTTATAATACGTCAATAGCAAGGATCGTATCATTCAAGAGATTCCATATAGAAAGCGACTGCTTAAATGGGAGACAGATATTCCAAAGATATTTCCAAAAAAGGTCATATGAAGAAGAGTGCGAAAAGATGTGGGTGAAACTAATTTGAAACCATTTTTGACTGAATAATTCCCTGCTCGGTTACCACTCCAAAAGAGCTTATCCAGAGAAGTAGTAGCAGATAATGGGATCTTTGAGATGGCTTCCATGGAGGCAGTTGAGTATAAAGCATTAATTAAAGGAAGGTTTCATTGGAGAGGTTTCCAAGAATAAGGGACATAGACTTTGCTAATTGAAGCAGGGGGATCAACTCCATCTTGCATGGGCCACACCAAGAATGGTGGGTAAGAGGAATAAATGCTCCATTTCCAACTTTTCAACAACAACAAGCCTTATTTTATTAAATAGGGTCAATTACATGGATCATACAACGCCATTATGTTCTATCGAAAACTAAATCCTTAGATGGGTTATTGACCAGGAGATCCCGTTTAATGACCTCTTTGAGCGTTCTCTTTGGCCTTCCTCTACCACTTTTAACCGGTGTCCATACTATTTGATCCACCCTCTTCACCGGCACATCCCTTGGCCTTCTTTGTACGTGTCCAAACCACCTAAGACGGTTCTCTACCATTTTCTCTTCAATATGTGCCACTCCAACTCTTCCCCATATATGTTCATTACGAATCTTATCTTTTCTTGTATGCCTACACATCCATCTCAGCATCCTCATCTCAGTTACCCCAACTTTATGCTCTGGTTGTCCTTTTAAAGCCCAGCATTCACTTCCATAAAGCATTGTTGGTCTTATAGCAGTGCGATAAAACTTTACTTTTACTTTATCTGGTACTTTCTGATCACATATAACCCCAGTAGCTTTTCTCCATTTAAACCACCCGGCCTGAATTCTATGATTAACATCTTCTAAAATTTCATCGTCCTTCTGTATCATTGATCCCAAATATTTGAACTTATCTATTTGTGAAATAACTTGATTTCCCAATCTGACCTCCAAGTTACTTCTAACTTGTCTCTTATCAAAATTACAATGCATATATTCAGTCTTACTTCTACTCAGACGAAAACCCTTTGACTCTAAAGTATTTCTCCATAACTTAAATTTGAAATTAATCTCTTCTCTTGACTCCGCCACAAGAACTATATCGTCCGCAAAAAGCATGCACTTAGGGATTTCTTCTTAATAGGCTTAGTTAGAACATCCACTACTAGATTAAATAAATAAGGACTCAAAGCTGATCCCTGATATAGACCAATCCTTATGGGGAAATCCTTTGTTTCGCCCCCAGACGTTCTTACAGTAGTTGTTACCCCCTCATACATATATTTTATTGCCTTGATATATGACATACGTACACCTTTCTTTTCCAAAGCTTTTCAAATAACCTCTCTTGGCACTCGATCATATGCTTTTTCTAAGTCAATGAAGACCATATGCAAGTCTCTTCTTTTAATCCGGTACCTCTCTATTAACCCCCTTAATAAATAAATCGCCTCTATTGTAGACCTATTTGGCATGAAATCACACTGATTCTCAGTAATATCAATCTCTAATCTCAACCTGTGTTCAATTACCTTTTCCCACAATTTCATAGTATGACTCATAAGCTTTATCCCCCTGTAGTTTACACAATTTTGAATATCCCCTTTATTTTTGTAAATAGGAACTAAAGTACTTTTTCTCCATTCATCAGGCATTTTCTTAGAATTTAATATCACATTAAAAAGTTTAGCAAGCCACATCACCCCCATTTCACCTAAATACTTCCAAATTTCAATAGGAATACCATCAGATCCAACAGCTTTACCATTTTCCATTTTCTTAAGCGCCTCTTTAACCTCGCCAACACTGATCCTACAGTAAAATGCCAAATTTGGTTCAACTTCTCCTGTTAAATCCTCTAACTCATAACTCGACCCTCCTCCCTCATCATTAAACAATTTGTAAAA
The DNA here is from genome assembly GCA_037074615.1 of Leucaena leucocephala. Lineage (NCBI taxonomy): Eukaryota > Viridiplantae > Streptophyta > Magnoliopsida > Fabales > Fabaceae > Leucaena > Leucaena leucocephala. Next base: position 7,448,480 of record CM073533.1, on the reverse strand, counting down.
ATAGGTCTCCCACCTTTCTTTGATATCACTATCTGCAACCAAAATATTGCCTTCTTCATCTTTAATACATATTACGTGATCCAAATCCCTCGATTTCCTTTCCCTGTCTCTTGCAATCTTATAAATATTTCGTTCTCCCGACTTTGTCCCTAACTCTTTATAAAATTCCTCAAACGCCTTAAAACGAACTGCACTCACCGCCTTCTTGATTTCCTTCTTAGCTAAACGATGATTTTCCCAATTTTCGGTATTATTACATAAGTGTATAGCTTTGAAATAGTTTCTCTTGGACTTAACTTTTGCTTGTACGTCCTCATTCCACCACCAAGTCTCTTTATCTTGTCGACCAAAACCTTTAGATTCTCCCAAAATTACTTTAGCAACCGCTCGGACCTTCTCAGCCATTTCCTTCCACATGATATTAGCATTTTCCTGCGCCTCCCAAATTCTTTCATTTAACATAGTTCTCTTAAAAGTTTCTCTCTTCTCCCCCTTTAGCTGCCACCACTTGACTCTTGTATTTAAAACATGTCGCCGCTTTTCCTTCTTACACTTATTACGCACGTCAAGGACCATTAACCTATGATGGGTTATCACTCCGTCCCCTGGAATCACTTTACAATTTGTACAAAGTCTTCTGTCATGACTCCTTACCAAAAAGAAATCAATCTGTGACCTGTGGACCCCACTCTTGTATGTGATCAAGTGCTCTTCCCGTTACTTAAAGCACGTGTTGACAATTTTAAGGTTGAAGCTAAAGAAAACTCAAGGATAGATTGCCCTTCATTATTAATTTTTCCAAAATCAAAATCACCGTGAGTCCCTGCATATTGCCCTGTTTCCTTATAACCATTAAGGTCCCCACCAATAAAAATCTTTTCAGTAAGTGGTATACTCTGAATCAACCCCTCCAAATCTTTCCAAAATTTTTCCTTAAGATGTATTTCTGTTCCCACTTGAGGTGCATAAACACTAATAACATTGATTGTATCCCTACCAACAATTATTCTTAAAGATATAATTCTGTCATCAATCCTTTTAACATCCACCACATGCGTCTTCCACTCTTTATCCACAATGATACCAACACCATTCCTCCAACTTTCCATTTACAAAAATTCTCTTTTTTTACAAAAATTTTTGAAAAAGAGTAAAACTCACCTACAAACAAAAAATAAGACAATCTCCTTCTCTTTTAGCTGACATTAGTTTTATCTAAGAAGAAAAGAGACTTCAATCTACCCTTAAATCGTGAATGAACCTAATTTCTTTCTAAAAATTCTTGTACAGAAAAAATACTTTCCATTTACAAAGAGAAATTTCTAAATACAAAATGGTATCTAAATGCTGGATTCAGATGATCCATATGACCAAAAGTTAAAAAACATTGATCGCAAGGCATATTCATAAAGACTGCACTAAAAATTTTGCTTTGTATATATATCAAAATTATTTATGCTCGTATATTTTAATATATTCCCCTCAAGGGATCGGTTTGAAAATTGAAGAAAAAAGGCAACAAAAAAAATGCAACAATGTGTTTGAAACTAAAGCAACAGCCTAAGTTCCTGAATCTGTTCTCTTTCTCAATTCTGATTTCTGAGCCATTTCCTGACTTGAATCTTTACGCAATCTAGACTTCGTCCTCCAAAGATTTATCACTACGAGAATGTTATAAACTTATAATACAACTAGAGCAGCTCCATGCCTCCATCAATTGCTGTGTAACATCTGCATCAAATTGAAAATCACAACAAATAGTTAATATGAACGAATCTAAATTTAAAATAAAAAGTCTAGGAACAGTGAAATCATCAATTTTTTAACTGTTGGTTGAAAAATTGTATTTATTTTACATTTTGTTCCCTTTAAAATAAGGGGGGGGGGGGAATATAACAATACCTACAGTAAATCCTCCAAATTAAATCTAGACAATCTAGAAGAAATTTGCACTCCCATGAGTAGGGTATCTGATTTCCTCTAAAAACTAGCTATTGAGAAAGGAAACCTAATCTAGTCAAGTAAAAGGCTAGGAGTGCATTTGATTTCACGTTACAAATCACCAAAATCATGGTTTTTAACACAATCAAACCCGCTAGGCGGCTCATACCACTAAGCATAGGGATCCAGTTATGGTGCTCATCACTAATGAGCACCAAATCTGGACCATCCAAATCTCCAGATTTAATTCTTTTAATTTTATTTTTTTAAAAATATTTCTAATTGGTACATAATTAAAATAAAGATAATCTCTTAACTATAAGTTTTAAAAAAAAATGACTTTTATTTACAAATCATTAGTTGAAAATTCTAAATTTGAACCGTTGAAACTGTATTTGGATAGTACAGATCTCACTATAGGTGATGAGATCATCACCCTAATGAGCATGGAAACCAGGTCCCTCAGCATAGTGGTAATGATACTAAAGAAGTCTAATCTCCATCATGTACACACACATATTGGTAATTTCTTTTTATTTTTGGTAATAATACGTTAATTAGATGAGAAAGAAATGGAAGGTGTAAGTGTGTGGAGCACCTTGAAGAATGGACGGCGTTGTCTGAAACTCGTGCCAGATATTATGATAAGCAGAAAGATCCATGTTCAGAAACTTCGCTGCAAGAAACGCAGCACCAGCAGCAATATGATGGGGTTTAAACTGAAGCCATAGAGAGCTACGAAGCCTGCAAAACATAAGATTTTTTTCAGGCTCAAAAGACCTTAGATAGAGATATGACATAGATCACTTCTACTTCCAGTCACCAGAATTATTCAGCACATGTAGAGATACAGAAGTTATCAGACTAACCATTTGGAAAACAGATGCTTCTATAATTTACAACACAAATTCCCACCATGACAGAGATCATATCAGCTTCTAAAATGAACATTCATACCAGGTGAAAAACACAAGTTTATTAATTTTTCCTTACCAACTAGAAAAGCAGCAACTCAGGAAGAATGCCTGCAGGATGGCTGATACAGTACATATTATAGCAATATTTAAATAGTCATCTAGAGATTTTATCAGACTTGCTGGCCCATATGTGCTGTGTGGGAACTCCAGAGATATCATGCAATTAAAACATGAAAACATAACAGGCCGAGCTGCACAAGAGACATGACCTCGCAACGTCCACCACATCATTAAATTTATCCAAGTACAAAGGTCCACTTTTGAGTAATTTTATTATTGATTCAGATTGTAGAAAATTTATCTACATCCAAATTTCACAAGTAGTTTGCCACCTATCTCTATAATTTTGGTTTTGGATTATCAGATCTATTCAGACCAACATGGATGATCTTTTCACCCATGTTTAATGGACAAAATTACCCCCACCCCATGGATCCTCTACAATCATAGAAGTGACAGCGTATAATATATCTAGAGAAAGATGAGGCGAAATGAGAAAGGTTTAACAGAGAGTGGGTCCCACTAAAAGTCTCACTTCTTTGATCACTTTCTTTCTGACTACATAACTGCAAAGGACCTACTTAAAAAATTGAGTCATAGATAAGCTATTTGGCTAAAGGTCTCCAGCATAAAACTAAGTTATGGGACGGGACATAACCAGGGGTGAAGCAAACCATTAGACATCAGCAGTTCAACATCAGATGCAAAACAAAACTTTCCAAGAACAGCATATCAATGATCAATCCTCCAGCTAAGAATATCATACAGGCCAGCATGTTAATCTTGTGAAGACCCTGCAATTGTATGCATGCCAAAAGAATCAATATCCATGACAAAATAAATTACACAGAGCAGTTGCTCTAAAATGTACATTAAGAGAATGAACACTATCTTGAACCAAAAATATACTTGAGGCACAAGGTCTCCTTGGCCATGTGTTCTCCAGACATCAAAAAATCTCTTATCCTGTTCCATAGACTAAGCTTTTCAATCCATTCACAACAGATCAGAAAGTATTATATAGACATGCAAGATTGAACACGTTGAAGGTGTCTAAGGTTTAATGCTAGCCAACTCGTTTTTTTCAACAAGTTCAGTAAAACAAGTAACACCGATGCTCCATCTTCAGAAGATATCAATATAATATATTAATAAATGGGAAGGATAACTCACCCTTCACTTATCAATTGTAATGCCAGATTTGCCATAGCAGTATGTGATAGACCTAATTTGGTAAGAATAGCAGTAAGCGGGGCATATGGATGCTGCACATTGAGTTCAAAGTTCAAAGTAGTCAGTATCAATGTCTCGGCCTCAAGCACCCGTTCACGATATTGTTCAAACCAATCCTGTGGGAAAAAGCACATCATGTATTATATCAGTCAAAAAGTACAGATATCGTTCAAATATTATTCAAGAAGCTTAAAGTTACATAGAGTAATTTGTGCACTGACCTTTTAGAGGTAATTACCTTACTATAAAATAAGATACAAAAGAAAAGGAAGAAATATGGGCTAATTTTAAGTATACTCACCACAGGGAGATACAGCAAAAAGGCATAATTTTGCTGCTGTAAGATTTCATCGGATGCCTGTAAAACATTGTTCAAAGGACGCAGTGCATCCTCAGACTTTGCAGCCAAAAAAAGCATGGCAGTAGCAATCAGCTGCACCAGAACAAGATCAACATTAATATAAACTCGTTCAAATTTAAAGGTTCAACAGAAAAAAGAAAAAAGGAAGAAAGGTATTCTAATAGTTAAATAGAAGAACAAGTGCCATTACCATACAGAACATGTCCAATGAACGACAGTTTTAACGGTAATACAATTCAGAGAAGTATCTAGTAATAAACCAAATACTTAGACTGAGAAAACCATATAATACTCACAAATCTGTCATGGCAAGCATGTGATCGTCGAACGAAAAACCGATGGCACAGAACCATGGCTGTCCCAATGGTAGTTTGAGGCCTGAAAAGGAGCATGACATCATTTTACACTAATGCTAAATAATATTTGGCAATGAATTATGTTCAAAAGTTACATGACCACGGCCATGTCCTGAGCAGCATTATCAAAGAAACCATAAAATCTCCAAGAAAATTATAGAACCTTAACATAAGGAAGTTAAAAAGAAATCATGCAGAAAATCTTACAGATCAAGCCGCATTCCAAGATCCTGGAGGAAAGCACAATACGAGTAACGCAAGGTTGTCTCGAGAAACGCATCAATACCATCTTTTCTTGATGGTGAGAATTTATCAATCTCATCCCTTGACAGAAATACTAGGTCTTCATCTTCGAATCTAGAGCATTCAAGCTTGCAACTGGCGGATGTAGAAGGGATACTGTCATGAACAGTGGTTGGAAGATAGTAACTCCAGCAGTTTTCCCAAGTAGAAGTTGCCTGTTTCCTCCTCTTCAAAGATGATTGGACGGCATTATTAGAATTGCAACTATGCTCCCCACAATTTGCCCGGTAGTCATAATAATTGCCGTAATTCCAATTATTATAGTTATCCCTCCTTCTCTTTCTATTGGTGTTGCCGCAGTTATTTACACCGAAGGTGGACCAATAATCACCATGTAAAACATGTCCTTCCCCATGAAAATTCGCCGCTAGAGCCATTTTACTGCAAAATTACACATTCCACAAAGTTAGAATCGAAATTAATGCACGTATAACTTCACAGCAGCCATGCTAATAAAAAATAACAAACCATCTGTTCCAGGATTATTATTTTTTCCTCCATTTGAAATTTTTTAATATGCTACGAACAATTAATTTTCAAGGGGTAAAAGGACACCTGAAAGGAATATAAGTTCCTCTAACAACAAACGCAATTCACAACAACCTATCGTCTGATCTCGATTAATGAGATATTTGTCCGTATGGGACGTTTAACAAGGGGGAAAAACAAGGTTCTTTGGTACCTCAATGCCCCGAAAACCTTGTATCTATTGTGCTGGATAAAGCATAACACGGAATTTTAAATGAATTATAGCAAATAACACCACAGAGGAACAAAAAAAACACACAGATTTTGAAGATGAAGGTTATATAACGAAGATCTCGTCGATCAAAATTCTCTTGATCAAGCCATCAGAACCATCTCCGGATCGAAACAGAAAGTACAAAAATTACTACGCTCACCTGATCGATTAGCGGTTAAAATGATATCGTAGTAACAGGTATATGATATAAGAATATGTGATTGGAATGAAAAAGTAGGGTTTTGAAAGGAGATGAACAAATAAGTTGCTTTGGAAGATCAGGGAACCTACTCTTTTATGTCCTATGGGGAAATTGAATAACCGAATAAGGATTAATTTTTTCCACTTTTTTTTTAATTGGTTGAAATCTTTTAATTAAATGTATGAAATTTATTAATTAATTTAACTATTATTGGTATTTTTTTTTAGGTTGTTTAAAATTTTAAACATGCTATATCAATGTTTTGGTAATTGCAAGATATGTTTATCCAAGGAATTCAATCTTATCCGTACTATGTTAGCAAATTTGCAAGATTATCCCTTAGGAAGTATAATAAATAATATATGGTGAGAAGATTTACAATCAAGAATGGAAAGGGTAGCGAGGGAGATATATATATATATATATATATATATATATACACACTCACTCGAAGGGGCAATAATTTATTGTTCATTAGTGAAATAATAACAATGAATAAAGAAGGCATGTTTGTTAATTAATACTCTTTTAATTTTTAATATATAATATATTTAATTAATTTAATTAGATTAAAAATTTAATTAAATTAATTAATAAAAAATATTTTTATTAAAGATTATAGAATTATCTTCTTTAACTCATTTTTTTACTATTTAACTATTATTAATAGAATATAAATAAGGATAATTTAAAAAAATTGATATATATAAAAGATATATTTTATATTTAAAATTAAAATTAATTTTTTAATTAAATTATATATTAAAAAGAAGGAGTGATATAATTCATATATGGCAAGATTTAATTGAAGTATTGGATCTAGAGATTCAAACAAATGGATCTAGGTAAGTTTTGTCATTTTAAAATTTTGTACAACTATATCTTATTTAAAATAATATTTATTTAATATTTAATATAAAATATATTTGATTAATTAAATTAAATTAAAAAATTAGTTAAATGATTTTTTTAAAATATTATAATTATCTTCTTTAATTTATTCTCTCTTCACTTGCATAATTATTATTGAAAAAATAACAATAAAATAATCTAAAAATATTAATAAATATAATAAATATATCTTATATTTATATCAATATTAAGTAGTATAAAATTACTTGGCAAAATTATAAAAAATTATTAAAAATCTCTAATTATAAAATTTATTGTTTAAAAGTAACTAAACTTTGTTACAAGATCTTCATACAACTCACATTCAATGAGTGCAACTCTTCTTTAACATTTAATTGAATATAAGTTATATACAATTTAAAAAAAAATATAACCAAATTCCATCTAAATCTTTAAATAAATTCTAAATCTATTTAGATAATGAATTTTATAATAGAATAATTTTTTTAGTAATTTTCACTAAAAACTACTATGATCACTATCCTGGTTCAGAGATCACATTGGATGCTGCTGATCACGTCTGAATCATTCGAATTTATTTGAATGGTCTGAATTTAAATTTTTAAATGATGAATTTATTTTTTTAAAAATATGAAAATTTATCTTTATTCATTTAATATTCAAGTGTTATGTTAGTTTTAAGGTTGAAGGGGTACATCCCACATATCACGTGTTCAAATTTGACATTGAGAAAAAAGAGTGAAGAAATAAACCTATTAAAATAATAAAATGTTGATAACATATTGATACTTGAGATGATAAATAGTATTGCCCCATAAAAAGATAATATAAATTTAAATTTTATAGGTAAAAATTTTTACACTCTAAATTTGAATAGAGATACCTATAATTAAATAAAAATAAAATATTAATAATATAATAATAAAATAATCCATATTTGAGATAGGAACCCTCATGCTCATCATTATCTTGATGAGCATGAAATATGCTTTGTTTATTAACTTCATGGCGTGTGTAGCTAAGTATGTGGGGTGTTTGTCGTATGGTGGGTTTGATTGTTTCTATATCTTGATAGATTAACTTTTTAAAATTTAGTAATTAGGTTGATTAACATTAATTAATTAATAAAAACATTTATTATTATTTTAAGCAATTAGTGTTGTTGTAATACTAAGTTTAGAACAAATAGAGCCCCATTCCTATATCGGTTAAACTTATTTGGGTGAAGACTCCATCCTATAATTTTTTAAAAATTAAATTCGATATTTAGAGAAATTTAATTAAATTTTATATTATTAAATTAATTATATATGTACAATTGATTATATGTATAAATTTGCGTAGTATTACAAAGATTATATGTATATAGGTGAGTTATAACACATATTAACTACAGTAGTAGATGGTTCTCTCTGTATCATTCTCTATTGACAACAATATTAAGAGATAATATAGGGTGAATAATCTACTCCTCTCAATTTTCTAATAGTAATCAAATATATCATATATATATATATATATATATACACACACACACTATTTATATGTTCGGATGTTAATCAAATAACAATATAATGGGTATGTTTGGTTCGCTTTAAAATTATAGTTTTAGAAGCTCTTTTATATAAAATTTAAATTTAATTTTTTTTTAAAATAAATAACTATATTTGTTCAACGGGCTTTTGGACTAAATTATAATTTAAAATTAAAGTTTTAAATAAACTAATCAAAATAGTTTATAGAACAGTAAAAGAGCTTATGAACTAACTAATTACTACCTCTACTTTTTCTTATACCCTCCCTCTTTTCTTTTCTTACAACATCTCTCATCTCTCTTTTTATATCTTATCTCTCCTAATTTAATACTCATACCCTTTTTCGTAATTTATTAATAATAAAAGTACTTTTAGAAATAACTATCAAAACATTCATTTATTCAAAACTATTTTTTTTTCATAAACTCTTCTCTAAAAATTCTTTTCTATAAACTGTTTAAAAGCCTATTTTTTTCGTAAACCCATTTTTAAAATTTTATCCAAACATACACAATGTGTTCATGAACTAGATGCTACATATTTGTCTCTGGTATGCCTGTTTCCTATGTTTTCATGTAGTTGACTTTTTCTATTGGAAAATAAGTTTAGAAATATAGAACTCTAATTAGTTGATTAATTTAAAAAAAATAAAAAAATAAATTAATTATAATTTAATTTAATTTTTTAAGATGTATTTATATTATATAATATTTAATCTACTAAAATTAGTTAATTAGTTCTTATATTACTAATAATTTATTTATTTATTTGATTTCATTAATCTAATTAAATAAATCAATTAACTCTTATATTAAAGATAAAATTAAATACTAATCAAGGGTTTGTATTAACGAAAGATATTTATCATCACTTGCTTTTTATTTTTTAAAGTGAATTGAATACCATAGATCCTTTATGTGTTCCAATGGGCAGAGTAAACGCATTGTTATATAGGGGTAGTATATCTTGGCTTCCAAGCCACAATTTTAATTCATATATCAATCCCTCAGTCACAATTAACTCTTATATTAAGGATAAAATTAAATACTAATCAAAGGTTTGTATTAACGAAAGATATTTATCATCACTTGCTTTTTATTTTTTAAAGTGAATTGAATACCATAGATCCTTTATGTGTTCCAATGGGCAGAGTAAACGCATTGTTATATAGGGGTAGTATATCTTGGCTTCCAAGCCACAATTTTAATTCATATATCAATCCCTCAGTCACAATTTAACATGTTACTCCTATCTCCAACTTACCATGAATTTTTATTTTAATCTTATCCTATTCCATAAATGCTTGATTCTTTAACTTTTTCCCCTTTTGTCCATGGTAAATGCCAGTTGCAGACCAGAGAGAGAGAGAGAGAGAGAGATTTTAAACAAACAAGAATCAACTTAAAATTTGTGAATGACATATGAAGATCTTGACTAGCGAATTCAAGAAAGCCAAAATTGGAAATTCCAATTTTGTGACTCCTAGAATTTTTTTTGTTTTGAAGAAGGTTGTGAAATTTCACACGTATACTTAATTTTAACTAATAAATATAGGAATTAATATAAATTTTAGTCATTTAAATTTATTTTAATTTTAGTTTTAGTCACTTAAATTTTAAATTTTAAGTTTTGGTTTTTTAAATTTATTTTCATTTAAAATATTAATCATTACAATTTAATAAATACATGCACTATTTTTTTCTTAAGAAATCGAAACTTATATTTTGAAACTTAAGATCACCATAATAAAAATTAAGGTAAATTTATAAGATCAAAATTCATATTAACCCTAAATTTAATAATGAAGGTTGGAAATTTTCACTACTAATATTTTTGGGAAAAAATGAATGTCTCTCTTCATATTTAAAATTGCTCTCTATCTATAATTGCCATTTTCTCTTTTTTTTTATCTCAATTCTTTTTTTTTAATCATCTTCATTTATTGAAAGGAACTTGAGCACATATCACCAGTAGAATTAGATCCAGTAGAACATGTTAAATCTTCATAATATAATAAACTAAACTAATATTTGAATTTTTATTAAAAAATATGTTCATATTTAATACATAATAATATTTTAAATACTATTATTTTTAATAGAATAATATATATGTTTATGAAAAAAAAACTTTAGCACATATCAACGAGTCCTCAAGACTGCAGAGACACTTAGGAGACCGTTTGTTACCTTGGAATTGGGCAACATGAAAATGAAATAAAATAGAATTGATTTCCATCACAATATCTAAACCATTATTTATGGATTCAACTAAAAAAGATATGAAATATATAACTATTTAAAATATATTTAATCTCTAGAATTTAGAAAGTACCACTTTATTATAATTATAATCACAATATTTGAGAAAGTATCTTAATTATTGAGTGTATAAATTTACGTATGAAGGTAATAGACAACTCATTATATCTGATATTAATATTGCCTAGAAGAAAATAAGATTTCATTTTACTCTTATATCGTAATAAATCTAATCACGTTTTAAAAAAAATTTAACCAAAAAAAATATTCAGTATGATAGAATTTTAAAAAAAATGAAATTCTATTTCCATCAAAAATGATGGAATTCCTAGACTAAGGAATCTCCTTCCTTAGTCAAGAACAATGGCATCGCTTTTGGCAAAAAAGAAAAAAGAAAAAAAAACATAATTTACTAAGCTAATAATATTTCTCAAGAAGTGGATGTTGCATTTTCGTTTTATACATATATATAAAATATGATTTAATATATACAAATAAACAACAGAGATACGATTAAAATTTGTTAAAAATACGAAGTTGTTGTTATACATTTTTTTCAAATGATACAAAATTAAATAAAAATATAAAGATGAAAAACTGAAGTGTCTGCATATGCTCATGTGGCTTAGATGATCGGGTGAAAAGCATATGCGCATGTGATCTAATCCAATTCACCGGACATCATTGAACCCAATAACATACACAAGTGAAGACAAATAAATAATCTTTTTATTACCCAATAAGAGCTACATATTCCAATTTTTAATATAAAAAATAATTAATTAATTAAAATAAATATTAAATATTAAATAAATAAATAAATTATATATAAATTTAACTTATTAAGAAGATTTTATATTATATATTTATTAATTTATTTAAATTAATTAAATAATTTTTATATTAATTATAATTAATTAATTTAATTTTTTTAATTCACTCAAATTAATTAGTACTTTTAGATTAAATATTATAGTTTAATTAATTTTAATAAATTAAAAAATTTAAATAAATTATTTAATTATAATAAATATAACCTAATTTTTTAAAAAATATTCATGATTAATATTAAATTATATATCACCATATAAGTTTTTGTGCCAACATCAACATCCGTATACAAGTTACAAAAATTAATTTTTTAAATAATTATAGATAAAATTAATTAAAATAATATATTTAGAATAAAAACTTATAAAATTGATTGAAGTATTATATTCAGAATAAATACTAACATCTTAGCTAACTCATATAATTATGATAAGAGAATATAAAATATAGATAAGAACATGAAATGATAAAACTAAGTGGAATTATTGAGATCAATTCCTGTATGCCAAATTGCTAAAAGGGAAAAATGGATTGCACATGGGAAGATGGATTCCATATAAGGAAGATGGATTGCACAAACTCGAAGATGTACCTATGGAAGATAGCTTGCACAGAAGGGGAGATAAATTGTACCAAGGAAGAAGATGGATTGCACATAGGGTTACTAATTTACAATAGGGAACCTAAGTTGCACACAAGGAAAGAAAAGGCACATATGGAATATAAGTTGCACGTATGAAAGACGAATTGTACAAACTATACGCTGCACAAAGGGAATATAAGTTGTATACAAGGAAAAATAAAAATTAATCATCCTATATTTAATATAGGATATAATTATAGAGTTTATCTTGATTATAAATATAAGATATATTTATTATATTTATCATTTTTTTAAAATTATTCTAATTAGTACTCGTTCAATAATAATTAAGTGAGAAATGAAAAGATGAAGTTAAAAAAATTATAGTTTTTAGAAAAAATATATCATAAGTAATTTAATTAATTAATTAAATTAAATTAAATTAATTAAATATATTATATATTAAATATCAGATAAATATATTAAAAGAAGATAAATTGCATATAAGATATTGATGCTATTTCACTTGTATATGTATATCTTATAAGGAACCTCTAACATTAACCCCGACAAGTTATATCTATAGGTTGGAGTCATTTTAGCTTAGGTCTTGAATTCAAAATGTGGGTATGCAATACCCGAGGGGTCAAGGGTGTCAATCTTATTAGTCTAACGAAATAGCTTAATTTTTAGGGAAAAATCGGTGGAAATCCCCATGAGTAATTTTATTCTAACACACGCTGATTTTAAATTTCCATATTTTGTTGGTCATTATATGTGTGTCTTCCAATTTTTATGTACACACACACACATGAGTAATAAATAGATGTCTCGTGCATCCTCCTTCATATCCGTTACAACCACGTGATGACAGAATATTAGATTCACAGCTCACAGAAACAATACTTGTCCTACATGACTTTTTTTTTCAAATACTCTTATTCTTTACAAATAAAATATGCCAAAATGTGTATTAAAAATTAATTAAATTTTTATTAACGTAAAGTTTATTTTAAGATATTATAAGAATCTCTGAAGTATTTGGATCTGTTTTTTATCTTTTAGTTAATTAGTTTACTAATACCTTTAGCTAGTGTTGAACGAAATTAAATATGTACATGAATCCTCATCATGTAGCATTTTTATTTTTTTTATTAAAGTATAATTATATTAATTTTTTATTTAGCCAAAAGAATATAATTCTTTCCTGGACTGGAAAGAGCTTTTCAATCAAGGCTATATAAACCCTTTTGAGAGGACATTTAAAAAAAATAAAAAAAAGATTAATTTACAATTTAATAATACAGTTAAATTTTATTTTTTTTAAATAATACTAATATTAAATAGGATAAATTATTAATTATCCTAATATGTAGATCAAGTATTAAATAATTATGATATATTTTTAAATATTATAATTATAATTGTAATAAAATAATATTTTTTAAATATATTTTATCTTTTCATGGACTGAACCAACATATTAATAGGTTGTGAGAGGAGAATTATATTATAAAGATAAAACGAAGTATATAGAAAAATGGCTTGAGCCTATTGAAGTATGCAGATTGCAAGGTCTATTCCAAAACATCTTAACAAAGTACCAGGCCCATTGTAAATTACCGCTAATCACGAATATAAACAAAACAAATCAATAATGGAAGTTTATCTAGATAATAAAAAATATATTCATATTTTATAAGAATATAATTTTAATTTTTATTATTATCGTGAGACTCTGTAAACATTCTCTAAACTTAGGGACTGTACTATAACCTTAATAGGAGTCCAATACTAAATTTATTTAATTTTTTTTATATCAAACAAAAAAAAAACACACGGATAGTATTCAAAATTGAGCTTAGAAGAATGTAGGAGTTGTCAATGTGTTTATAATTATCTTAATTTCACGTATTATTTTATTGTGATTTTAATCATAATTTTTGAAGAGATATTCTAATTTTTATATATTTAAATTTATGTTTTAGATTAATATACAATTTATCATATATAATATTAGTATTATTTAGAAATAAAAGAAATTTTACTATATCTTTAAATTATAGATAAACTCAATATCTTTATAAAAGTCTATAATAAAAAAATAATTGTCTTAAACCCAAGATTGGATCCGTCCCATCCCTTGAGTGCTTACCATATTTAAATTTATCTAATTAATTATAGATAATAAATATCTTACTTTCTCCTAACATTAAACCATCTAACAATTTTGGCATTGAGATTAAAATATTTTGCCAACAACAACTTACAAATATTTGCACTATTCAATTATTATTATTATTTCACATTTATAAATATAGATGCCAACTGTTTATAAGATGTCTTCTAAAACTTATTTTAATTTATGGTAAACAAAACTTCTTTTAAAGTCCAAAATATAAGGGCTCACACCATATTTTCCCTTATAATCAGATTACTTTATTCTAAACCCCCTTAAAAGTTGTAAAAAAAATTAATTACTTTTAGAAATATGTCTTTGTTAATTAATTTGTGGGAAAAAACACTTTACTTACTTTTATATCTTATTAATTTAATAATTAATTTATTTTATCCGTGTAAAATAATTAAAAATAATTTATAAAAAAGAGGAAGAACATATATAAGGGTAACTTGAGGTCCTCAAGTTACCCTAAGTTGTTTGTTGTAACGCGTAAAAATATTTTAATAATAAAATTATATTAAAAATTATTTTAAAATACTATTTATTAATAAAAAAATAAATTCTTTTAAATTGAATTTAGACAATATTTTATAATTGATAATTATAAATTAATCTTCTTAAAATATAAATATTTTTAAAATATATTTTATTTTTCGCAATAAAATTTTTTTATATACACAAGTTAATTTAAACACAACTCACCATGTCTCAGGGATCAAATTATTTACTTTATTGGAAAAATTTAATAATTTAAGATGCTTAATTCAACAAAAATTGATTTAGAACATTGAATATTACTGAAAAAAAAGAAATACTTGAGGCACTAAAATACTAAATGCAACTCGCTCCGGGCTTATTTGATAAACTTTTAAACTATAATTTTAAAAATATTTTTAGCTAAAATTTAGATTTAAAATTTTTTTAAAATAAACAGTTATATTTATTTAAACGAATTTTTAGAATAAATTATAATTTAAAATTAAGGTTTCAGATAAATTAGTCAGAGTAATTTATGTAACAGTAAAAGAGCTTATGAATTAACCAATTATTATATTACCCATATTTTTTCTTACACCCTCTCTCCTCTCTTATACTTTTTCTTACACTCTCTTTTTATTTTCTTACACGCTCTCTCATCTCTCATATTATATTTTATCTCTCATCATTTAATACTCATACCCTTTTTTATAATTTACTAATAATAAAAATATTTCTAAAAATAAATATTTAAATATTTATTTATTTAAAATTATTTTTTTATAAAGTCTTATCTAAAATTTTTTTTATAAACTATTTAATTTTTTTTTCTATAAATCTATTTTTAAAATTTTATCCAACGCACCATTATCCACACAAAACAAGGGAAGTAAACGTTGCTGATCGTGATGTTTACGCGTTACAGAGGAGAGTCAGCAATGGGGATAGCAATCTTTGACCATTCTTCACACGTCCCTATCTGCAAAATTTTGCTCTCAAGTCTCAAACTCTCACGGTCTCTCCTTAGACTCTCTTCACCGTCTTCTCCTTCTTCTCTGTCTACCATGTATCCATGGCGAAGAAGCCACCACTGGACAAATTAATGGCAAAGTCAAACTCTCACACGCTTCCTCCGTCCCCTACCCACTCCTCTTCTTCCTCCGACTTCGAGTTCACCATCTCCATTTCTCCCCATAAGTTCTCCACCGCCGCCCTCTGCCCTGCCGACGACCTCTTCCGTGACGGCCACCTCTTACCCCTCCACCACCCCTCCCATCATCGCTTCCCCACCATGGCCCCCTCCTCGTCCTCCTCCGCTGCCGCCCGTGACTCCTCCGGCAGCTCCAACGATTCCCAACATTCCTTATTCACCGCCACAGATTGTGACTCCTCCCGCCCGAGTTCCGTCACCGACGACGACGATGTCAAGCGATTTCACAACCCGCTGTTCTTTCCCCAATCCAATCGATTACAATCCCATAGAGAGATTAACAAGATCAACAACAAAACCAGCATGACGAACAAGTACTTATTATCTACCTTCTCTAGATTCTCTTCCGTGTTTCGCAAAGAGCCGGGTAAGTCCCGAGATCCGGATAACGTATCTGGATCTTCGGTGAGACGCGTGAGTGCCACCGCTAGAGAGGTTGTTAGGAAGTATTTGAAGAAGGTGAAGCCGTTGTACGAGAAGTTTTCACAGAATAAACATCAGCATCATCAGAACAGAACGGAGGCAGCCGGAGAGAAACCGACGTCGTTTTCGTCTCTGTTGGCGAGAACAGAGAGATCAACGATGAAAGAAGCAGAGAAGAAACAAACAGGAGGGTCTGTGATGCTTTCTCATTCTTTCTCTGGAAATCTGAGGCACCTACGAAGGAAGAGAAGCTGCATTTCGAGCTGCCCTTCGTCGATGAGATCCTCGCCGACACATTCCGGTGCGCTTTCTCGAAGTGGTGGTGTAGCCGGAGGGATGTATTACGGCAGTTACAATTCGTCGACGATGGAGGAGTTGCAGAGCGCAATCCAGGGTGCGATAGCGCACTGTAAGAGCTCGTGGATTCAGGACAAAGCAATGGTCAGTAGCGAAATCTGAATCTCATCATCAGGGCATTTTGATTTGCAGAATGTAGTTTCATTTACGTCTATCTCTGTTTTTTTCTTTCTGGTTTGCTCCTCGTGTTAGATCGGATTAACCAATATGGTAGTAAAAGGTTATCTTCTTTCTCTGTTGTTTTCTTTCACTTTCTTTAGCTTTCCCGAGAAAATCTAACGTGAGTGAGGGAAAATGGCTGAATGGGATTGCATTTGATCCGAAGCTGATTTTGATTTTCTTGTGAAAATACGTTAGGAAATTAACTGAGTAGTTAGAAAAAATATTTTAAAGAACTTTAAAATTATTCCAACATTCAAGATCATAATTTCGTAGAATACTTCTGGCAAAATTAAATATCCATTTTCATTTCACAGTAAAAAGATAGCTAAGAAAGGTGAAGCTTTTCTGTCTTGACGGTGCTGTCATTTGGAAAAATTGAAGTGGTCAGTGACTTATGTAGATCTCGGAATGGCGAGTGTTGGTTGAAGATGTATTTACTAATTGTGCATGGTGCGTACATTGGAATGCCAAAATGGCAGAATCTGAATGGGAGCTTTCCTGGAAATGATTCCATGTGATTGATTCTCTTGTGTTTTAATTGAGGTTCTGAAAATCTCCAGCCTTTTGGACTTTTATACTGACAATGTGTCTGTCACTTTATTATTTTATTAATATTATCTACCACATCTATACATCATGTTATAGACTTATAGGACTCATATAGGGTAGATAACCTAGCTGAAAAAAATTAATATTATTAAATAAAAAACTTTTTAGCTGTGAAAAGTTGTCAAATTCAAAAAGTTTTGGGTCGTAAAAAATTAGAAATTTAACTAGTAGTAATAATAATGTTCTTTGTGTGATATAAATTTCCAATCACAGCTGACAACAAGAGAAATATTTTTTCAGGTGAGTTTAATAATTAAATGATAATATTTTTTAAAATATGATACATGGGGAAGTGTAATTAGAAAACTTTGCATAATGAATATAAATGATTTGGTTTAAGTATTGTCTTTAATTATCTAATTAAGTCTTGAATTGTGATTTTTCCTTAATAAAATTCATCAAATTACATATTCATAGATAAATGGTAAGAATTGATAATTTTGGCATTCGGTTTCTTCTTTTGCTCTTTTTGGTATTATACCATCATTTTTTTCTTTAATATATTTTAATGACAATTATATTACCACCACGTTTTGATTGTTTGGTTGCGAATTATTCTAATTTAATTAATAATTTTAAATTTAAGCCTTAAATATATAGCTGCAATCATTATTTAGATGGATAGATGCTTTTCAATCTTAGTCCCTTACAATTAAGTCGTGACTCCACCTATACATGTTTGTGTGTAAGTGTACATTTAAATTGTATAGAAATAATATATATACATTACCTTGGTTCAAAATATGAGGTAAAAAAGTTCAAAAAGGTGTCACTCGGTAAAGTTTAGATTTGCCTTATAATTTAATAATTTTTTTAATTTTATCCTTAATTAATATTATGGCTCGTACAACTTTTTTTAACTTTTTTTTTTGAGATATTTATTATTATAATTATTTAAATATTAATTAAGATAATTAATAAATATTTTTATATGTGACCTATAGTAATATTAGACCTGATCCAAGGTGTGTAATTTACTCAATTATTAAGGTTAATTTTTTAATAGTAAAAATTTACACAATTATGATTTTATTATGCGATAGTTTTTTTAGTCACAGAAAGTTTCTCACTGTTGACAGTAGACACAAGTTGTCATTATTGTAGCTAATCACTAGCTAGAAGACCCTGTTTATTTTTCATCTAATTATGTTTTCTTATTGACATGTCTCTTAATTAAGTTTCAATTTTTTCTCATATAAGTTAAATTAATTGCGAGAGATAAACATAAGTCTTCCTCTATATCTCATATTAATTTTTTACTTATATAGGTTATAATATGAATAAATTTAATTATATATAAAATATTTTTATAATAAAAATTCTCCCTTTACTCACCATATCCATAAATAAAAGTGTTTCAAGAAAATAACTTTTTAATATATTTATTATCTTTAATTAATTTAAATTAACTTTTCAACTTGCGTGATTTACTTATTTACATGTTCTATTTTTAATTGGAGGGAGTATTTATTTGGTGAGTGGAGGGGTTAGCTATAAGAAAATGGATTCGGTGCAAATGCAATTTGGCATTCATGGTCCAAGTTGGATTCATATGGTCTAAATTTTATTATTCTGAATACGAAACAGGATAAAAAATAATATCACTTTTATAAACCACCAACTTTTTTTTTTAAAAAAAATAATAATATAAGGTGTTCAAATTTGAAACGAGGATCTAGAGTCGTAAATTGTGAGCCGAAAAATCCAAAACTAGGTTTGAGCTAGCGAAGGTCTCTAAATGGTGTACACTTCTTAGACGTGTGTACTTCTTTTGTGTTTTTATTATAAAGTTACTCATATTAAAAAGCGTATTGAATTTGTTAAAAAACAAAAATAGAGATATTCCTATTCTACCCTATGAAAGAAATGTGAAAACCCCAATTCAAATTCACAATATCACTCATTAAATAAAATTATGGGGACAAAAATATAATATCATTAAGTATTTTTACATAGTAGCACCTTACATTTTGAATGAATAATTTATTTTTTAAAAACCTCTTACAATAGAGACTTAAAAGGAGTATTTATTTAAACCCTTAAAATTTAAAGGATAATTTAGAATTTTAAAATTAAATTAGTTGGTTTCTCAAATATTTAATAACATAATTTATAAAAAGCGTCCAATACTTTATACCAGTTGATATTATAATAAAAGCTTCACATTTTATTATTTTTTGTCGATTTATTATGTTTATCGTTTAAATAAAAGAAGATTTATAAACAATCAATTCAAAAAAAAAAGTTAAAAAAATAATAATATAGAATTCAGTGTAGACTTAGCGTGGCTGTTGACTTGGTGAAGTTTCCTCATGAAATTCCACAAAGGCTAGCTGGGTCGCTTTCGCTTATTTACGCGTTCTGATGCTTCCACGCAGTTTGAAAAGCCTTTGAGCATGCCACGTGTACGTCCTTATTAAATTCACTTTTTTGACTTAGTCAAATTCCCATTCAACCTCGTTCCAAGATTAGGCCATATACAATAACGACTAGGAATTTATACAAGGGAATTGGGTCTCACCTATGCTTTTGGATCCTTTTTGAAAAGAAAAAAAACACCAATAGATTTAGAACCACATCAAAACACACTAGGTGAGTTGTATATCTTCATTCAGTGAGTGAGTGATCGATCGAGATCACTCAGATTCAACCGTAGCAAACATAACATGAACTGCTGCTTATGAAAATTCTAAATGAGTTCTCAATGGCTGATCAGACTGTCCCAAATCCAATGTAACTCAATAGATTAGTTAAATAAGCTGATTTACCATGATCATGGATGGGTTGACCAAAGTAACTCTTTCAAACCATTTTAAGTAGTTGGGTTGAAAATCAAAACATAATTTGATGATTACATTAATTAGATGTGTTAACCCATTTTACAGTATAAATATAATGAGGGAGGGGGGGAGAGAGAGAGAGAGATGAAAATGGAAGTAGATAAATAATGTACAAATATTTCTGAAAAGAAAAAAGTTATCAATATTTCTCTGGTTGAAAAAAATTATTAATATTTTCAATTTGAACTATTTTCATTAAATAAGATAAACAGAATAACATTATGGAATTATTATATAATTCCTCTACTAAAAGACAAGTAGGCACATTTCAATCTATCAAAAATTGTTCACGTGATTGTTTTTAATTACTTGAGGAAAACTACGTACCACAAAATGTTATTTTACCACTTTACCAATATAGGTCCCAATATCTATACATAGAACCAACAACTTCATAAAAGTGTTTTTTCCTCATAATACTAGTTGCTGATTGATGAAATGGATCTTCAAAATTTGAATTTTCAAATAAATTTAAAAAACAAAAGAAAAAGATATCGATTACAAAGTTGAGTCGACTGATAAGAAATCCATAATTCCTTAAATAAGATATTGTAATTGATTTCATTTTCTTTTTTCAAAAATGGAAAATAAATCATGTAAATAATCTCACCTTTACATGAAAAAATCTCTAATATAAGATATTCCTTTTAGTTCTAAATATAAGAACTAAATGATGAGTATAATTTGATCTTAAATATAAGACTTTAATCCACACTTTTTTTTAAAATTATTATATTCTCCTATGGTATCTCTATATGATTACACATATTAATATGGTGGTTTAATTGCACATGATTAAAGGGATTAATTTAAAAAAATTAACACACAATTATTACAAATAATTAATTTAATTAATTTTTTAATTTATTTAAATTAATTAAATATATCTTATATTAAGCAGTTGGGGAGAGGCAGTATATGGATTTGAAATAGACACAAGATATGCATGCCTCACCCAACATGGGTGGGGTTCATACGTATTTATGTTTATTTGTTTTGAAGAAGTACCTGCTTCTTCAAAACAAAGGTGAAGGTCGTCCAGTTTCACATATTATTATCTCTTCCTAAATTTTGTCTGAATCCAAAGATCCATCCACAGTAAGTCTTATAAATTTTGATGAAAATGATGATTTTAGTTAAGCATTAAATTTATTAGGTTTATTCACTCTGTTACTGGTTAAATTTTACGTTTTACTAATGTGGGTGTGTTTGTATATAAATAAAACTCTAGTCTTTAACACAAGTAGCCTTTAAATAGGCTGAAAATATATTAAAAAAATGCTGTCTTTAAATAGACTAATTTGACCGACTTATTATATTTATCAAATTGTTTAGGTTTAGCTTATTAAACGAACAATAACATCCTATGTCGTTTACATTAAGTAACCGACGTAGTAAGTATTTCGGTTGTTTTACTAATGTAAATTTATGACATACTATTATGCCATTAATTATATACTAACAAACTGATTTGAAAAGTCATCTCTAACCGACACGAGAAGTCCTGCATATAGTAGTTAATAACGATGTGTTGCCTTCGTCAAAGTAAAGTTGAACCACATTAATTACTGGTCATTGGCACATTCCCTTGCATATAGGTATATATACCTGTCACTCTAACGCTAGAGAGGTTTTCCTTCTTCTTTGGCCTTTGACTGTACTGAAACCAGTGAAACCCTAATATGTTGCAAACTCCAAAGCACCAAAAGGACACGAGAAAACAATGGCCCCCCTCTTTTCCCTGAACCAACATACAACACATGGATATATATGCATTATACAAAGTCCTTCATACTTAATAACTCTCTGCAATTTCTATCCTTTAAGGGTCCCTACATGTCAACATGCATGCATGTGACGACACTCTTCTTGATAATTCATGATCGTCTATTGATGATATGAATTGACATATCTATATGAGAAGTTTCCACAATTTGAATCCTCTCTCTCTCTCACTGTATAGTATTACAAAGTAAACGGATACAGCAGTATATTTCACTAAGGGTTAAGAATGATTTTTGTTCCGGCAATTTTTGTTTAAGAGCTTAGGATATCCAAAAGTTTTCTTTGGATCATTTTTCCCTACAAGTATTCAAAAAGGGATAGTAAAATTATCACATTGATTGTTACATTTTTAATAGCTAAGGGTGATATTGTTTATTTTTTAATATTTTTATTTTAAAATTGATCCAACGAAAACTTTCTAATACCTATAGTTTCTGCGGAAAACTAATGGCATTTGGTTCAGGTTGTTCTACACCTGATAAATCTTATGTTTTGAGTTTCGTGAATGGAAAAAAATTAAAAACTTTTATATCAATCATCATGTCGTTTTTCAAAATCAAATAGTATTCACTGAAAAAATATATGGTCGATTTATGTTTCATATATATAAAGAGAAAGAAAGGGAGAGAGAATCCATGATGATAAGTGTAAGAATAAAAAAATGAGCTTGTGATGATAAATGTTTCATATAATTTTATGTTTCAAATCCTCTAAGTTCACACACACACACACTCACTCACTCACGTGTTGTATTACTGATAACATAGTTTTCTAACTGATGGTTTTTAAAATTTTCAAGTTCAAATTTTGTAAATAAAAAAATGTTATTAAATAAGTTTTTATTTATATGTAATTTGACTTGTATGTCTAGACTTAGATCTATCAAGTTTCAAAGTCTCGGGCAAAAAAAATAAAAATAAATAAAAGGGTTCAATGTGACTATATAATCAAACATATAATAATTACTAGGAAAAAAATAATATATAGTGCATTCTAAAAATTTTAAGAAATTAAAAAAAGAGAAGATGAGTGTAAAGACAAAATATGATCTTGATAAATTGCCACTTTCGTTTTCCTTCACGAATGAGAAAGCATATATTCTGTAATATTGAGAAGCTGAATTCACAATCACCTGAGAAAAGTCTAACTGTTAATGACAGTTAATTATAATAACATTTATATAATGATCTCAAATTTCAGGTGAATCTCTTTGGAAACTTGAACAACTGAGAAAGCACAGTGTCTTATCAATTAGTGACTAAATTAATGATCAATATTATTTTGAGTCGATGGTCTTATATGTTAGAAAACATATGCTGTCACTTAACATTATCGAAAACTTATAACACAACAATTTCTTAAACTCAAAATTAATAAAAAGATTATATAAAAGCATTACAAAAACTAATAATTAATTGTGAAAATCACTGGAAAATCCCTCAAAAGTATTTAAAGACCTAAGTCTCTAAGCCAGTATAACTAATTTTTAACATGTACAACTCTTTTTTAATTATTTATAAATATTTTTTATTTTATACATAGTTAAAAACATATTTTATATAGTTGAAAGGAATTATATTTAAGTCATTAAATAAATTTCAGGTATCTTTTTATAAACAAAGATCTTTTAACATTTTTTTTTATTTTTTAATTTGTGGCATGCGAATAAAAAATGGTTATTATAAATAAATGTAAGTTATATGTAATCATTGAAAGATTTGAAAATATTAGCTGTCAAGCTAGGTATCTACAATTTTCTTGCCTGTTTTCTGTTTTGGACAATAAAACCCTTGTTTATATCTAAGGAAATAACAATTTCTATCATATAGGATGCTTAATGGAAGGGTAAATTTGTCATTTCAAAGTAGTATAGAAAATCTTCAATCCCATAGGTCACATGGCAAGAAGCTACTCTCTCATGTGGCCACATGGTTGGGGACTCTAAACAGTAATCCCAATTATACGATTAAGCTTCTTTACTTTTTTGTTTGATATATTCAAAGCAAAATTAATTAATTAATTAATTAAGCTTACATCTTAAGAAAGATTTAAAATATTATCAAAGTCCAAAATATACTAGCAAGCAGTTGGATTGAGTAAAAATGACTTCATTTCTCTCAATTAAGGTTGATAATTTAGATCTTATGAATTAAAAAAAATAATATTAAGAGAACATATCTCCATTGAATATCACAATGCATGCTTATATATATGATCTAATATCGGATATGTTGGCAAAAAAAAAAAATCAGATATGAAAGAATCATATAAAATAAATAAAAAGTTAAAAGCCTGACAATTATATTTTGTGCAAATGAAATGTAAAGTATTGAAAATTGGATTGATATTTAAGTCAATTTAATCATGATTAAAATACACAAAATATTTATATGTAACATTAAAAATAAGTAATATTTAAATAAAAAATTAATTTACAAATAAAATAAATAGAACATTCATTTATAAACTATACATAATCTAACAAACTAGAGTTATTAAAATATAAATATGATGGATTGTTATTATTTAACTCAAAATACTATCGTTTTTGGATCAGTATAGGGAGAAAAATATAAAATCTAACTTGATCTGTGCCCATTTAAAATTCTTATATTCAAAAGATTAATTTCCGGATTCACTGGTTTAAATTTTCATTAAGTTTTAATAGATGATAAAATGTGAAACAACTTGTTTCCATTTTATTTTAACAATAGCGATATCAATTCTCTCTTCACCTGAATTTCTTATTACATTTATATGAATACTTATTTGATACAAATTATTTTATTTTAATTAATTATCATTAATTTTTCAAATAATTCCCTGAGATTTGGAATATTTGGATGCAAAAAGAAGGCTTATGAAAAGGCTTTTTGTCTTTACTTCTCAAGTTGTCCATGAGCTGTCTCTTGTTCTTTTATATAATTAAACAGAGTCATATGTTGCTTGTTTCTTGTTTATCAGACCACTTGATTTTCTTGTTTACCTAACAATTTTCTATACGATTTTAACTGTCCCCCATATAAATGAATTGAGCAATCAGATAGCATACAATGTATTTGAATAGAAATATAAAAACAATTACAAGTGCAAACCCCACACACTTTTTTTTTATCATTCTCTTTTGCGATCTTAAATGCATTACTTGATAATTCTAGAGAATCCAATTTAATTGGATGGATTTCGATTGGTGGGGACTAAAATGAGAACGAAAATCTATTGGAGACCAATTTGGGAATTAGGAGAAAGTATATTTCCCCCCCTATGCAAATAGAAGAGATAAATAATAACTTGTTGAATTTTTTTTGACGAAATATTCATTTATTGATTGAACAAAAATTTGGGTAGACAATTTAATAATTCATAGAATCATAAATAAAATAAGGAAAATTGAGAAAATCCCAGTTAAAAATTTTATTAATAAGAAATACCTAAATCAGAATATTGGTATCTGTGTGCATAAAATTTACATAGTACCATTACTTTATATGTGTAAAGTTCTTCTCACCAACAGAGTTTTTAAATACTTTTTTCTAATTTTCTCCACAAAATATAAAAATTTAAATTTAAATTCGAATCACTCCACCAATTTGAATAATTGGTTGATAGATTAGTTATAAACACATCTATAAGTATTTTTTTTTATTTTGTAAGGTTTATCTTAATATTAATCCTAATCTATGCATAACACCTAATTCATTTAATTTTTTTCTAAAAAATAAAAATATTAATGATAAAATCAAGGTATTAAAAGTCAGATAAGTCATTAAATCCGTCGAAGTAGAGATTAATAATCGGAGGTTAAATTAGGATTAACTTAATTATGATTAAAATAATATAATTTAATGAAAATATACAAATATTCATATATAATTTTGAACAAAGTAGTGGTTAAATAAAAAAGACATTAATATACAAATAAATAAATATATATATATATATATATATATATATATATATAAAAGCTACACATAATCGAATTTAGTCAACCCGCAATTCGGTCAAAATGACATTGTTTCAAGCTCATTGGAAGGAAAGAAAAAAATATATAAAATCTAATACGGTTAACTCATCTATGGATAAAATTGATTCACTGATTTTCTGGTCCAACCAAAATGCTAGGGATAAAATGGGGAAGAAAACCTGAAGCCAGTACAAGTTAAAATATTTATCACTTGTCTAGTGGCGTAACTTTTCATGTAAATTTCATATGCATAGACGTGCTTCTATATATATACATATTTAGAGAGAGAGGGTGAGATGCGTGAAACTAATCATAGAAGCATCTAAGCACGTTATTCTCCTCTCTCTCTCTCTCTATAAACCGCACACATCATCTCTTTGTACCCCAAGAACACAAAAACATGGTGTCCCTTGAACCAGTTCATCAGAATCCTCTTGTATCCATTGATTCACCTTCAAGCCCTCGCATCTCTTTCCAAGCAGATTTCTTAGAAGCAGCCATTTTCAGATCATCCACCATCACTCCAGAATCTGAGGAAGATGATGAACAAAACCCAGAAAGAGCATTTCATAATTCGTCAGATTTTGAGTTCCTCTCAAGTAATAATCTGAGTCTCATCAACAATAACAGCAGCAACAACAACGTTAACAACAACATCACACTGTTAACTGCTGATGAACTCTTCTCCGAAGGTAAGATACTTCCCTTCTGGCAGATGCAGCAACACTCTGAGAAGCTCAAGAAGATCAGTCTCAGAGCCAAAGAAGAAGAGGAAGGAGAGGAAGATGGTGAAAAAGAAAACGACCCAGTGAAAGAGGAAGAAGAACAAGTGAAGAAAGAAGGAGAAGAAAGTAATAAAGTGATGAATTGGCTTGTTGATGAAGACCCATCTCCAAGACCACCTAATTGCACTGTTCTATGGAAAGAGTTACTGAGGTTGAAGAAGCAACGTTCTTCTTCTTCATCTGTATCAGTATTATCACCTTCTTCATCTTCGTCTTCTTCTTCAAGCTCACTTTCTGCAGATACAACTTCCAGAGAGAAGAAGCAAGTGATGAAGGGCATGAAGAAGCTTGAGAGAACAAGATCATCGTCAACCAGTATAAGAATTAGGCCAATGATTAACGTTCCCATTTGCACACAGGTCAAAACCAGTTCCTTGCCTCCTCTGTTTTCCTCACACAAGAAACGCAAGTAACATCATGAACGAACTCGTCATCATGAGGGCTTAATTTTAAGGTTGTCTTTTGTGTGATTCTCAGAGTTCTCAAATAAGTTTTTACTGCTTCTTTAGTTTCTTTTATTATTTGTTGCATATTATTATATTTTCTTGTTAGATTATTAGTGTGAATTGGATTGGATCTGGGGAATTATTACAATGTAGATTCTAATTTCTATAGTAATATTGTTGGTGGATTGTTGATTTTTGTATCTCATAAAAAAAAGTGTCTTTTTTTTTTGTTAATGTAGTTTCTGGGGTGCGTGTTAGGAAATTGGGAGTCACGCCACATGGTTGCTGCAGAGATTAATCTGAGAGTCCCACGTGGGAACTTTAGAGTCTGAGGGCATATAAGTGGACAGTACAATTAATGAGCTCTGCATGATTTTTGAGTACAATGACGTTAGACAGCATGATCACTATCATTTCTTTTTTCTATTAGTTTTTAATATTTCCTGTTTTTTAAGACTTACAAGTTTTCGAAGATTTATCAATCGGTAACCAGTGCCATTAAAAACAAACTAGTCTAATTCAAGGGAATATGGGAGAATCTCGTCATATCTAAAATAATTATTGCAGTTATACAATTAAGTTCAAATCCGAGACTATTAATTAAATTAAAATAATCTATAATCAATTGATGTAAACATTTAATAGTAATTTTTAAATTTTATATAGTATATATAGATAAATTTCCATTTTTTTACCGATTTATTAGGGCAGATCCTTAAACTTTTTTATATAATATCCCAATTTTTAAAAGCCAAAACTCTAAAAGAAAGCAAGCCTAAATGGATAGTCTAACAAGTTTGACATGTATTAACAACTCCTTACTCTATCTTTAAATATTAAATTTTCCCTACTAGGCTTAAGTAGAAATAGTTAATCTCTCTTGATATGATAAATTAAATTTTAAATATCTATTATAAAATATTTTTATATTTAATATTTTAAATAGAGACTTTAATAGGAAGATCCTTTTGACTAGCTAAACAAATTTTAAATTTTTATTATTGTTGAGTACCATGTGGGGTCAAGGTTTTATTTTAGTGCTGAGGTAAAGGTATAGTGGATGGGGTCCAATGTTGCCAATTTTTCAGTCAGGCTATAAGCGGACAAGAAAAAGGAAATTTAATTTTTATTTAAAATTTGAAGTATGAATTTTTTTCCTATATTTTTTTATATTAAAAAATTTAAGTGAGTTTTATACCGATTTTCTATTAAAATTAAGATATTGCTTTATAGTTCAGAGGGCATTTATAAAAGACTTATGAAATTGTCTACTAAAAAAATCTTCATAATAGTAGAGAAAACAAATTTATATTTTTATAATATATACAAATATTTTTTTTATTATATATATTAATTTTTATTGACAATTTTTTTCCATAATTGAATAAAGGCTCAAGTTACAAAAATATCTGTGCACATTTTTTGAAAGTGCATCCAACACCAACACTCTTTTTGGAGGCCCAAAATACTCATGGGAGCAAAAAAAATTACAAATGTTAAATATGATTTAATATTGTTACTTTTTGTAGTTGGTCACAGGATATTATAGCGAAAGTACTAAAATACTCTCAACTCAAAAAACTAAAAAATATAAAGATGAAAATATATTTATAAACTTTTACTTACCAAATACCAAATACTTCTCGGAGGTGCGCATATATCCATAAAAATATAAATAAATTAATTCTTTTAGTGTTAAAAAAAATAAAAACTTATATTAAATTTTACTGCGCTATTATAATACTAATAATTTTATAGTCAATATATATATATATCTAGTACTCTAAATTTATATTAAGTTTTAATTTATTCTTTAAATTTATGAAATATATTTACAGTATCTTAATGTTAATACTATTAATCTCATTAACCAAAAATATAGACTCAATAAACTTAAGTGGTGGCTTTAAAATTAAACATTAGCATGCTAAAATATTTAAAGATGTGGCCTGATTTGTAACATCAACCACTTATCTATCAATATATAAAAATATTATATTAAATAATTAAATTATAAATATATTTTATCAATATTTAATTGTAAAGTCACCTTTTAAATTTATTGAGTCAATATTTTTCATTAATATTAACAGATTAAAAATATACTATATAAACTTATGGGATTAAACTAAAATTTGATTCAAATTTAGAGGATCAAATGTGTACATTAATCATAAAATTATAATAGCATATTAAAATGTAATAGAGTTTTTTGTTTTATCAAAAAATGAGAGAATTATTTTATTTGCAGGTACTTTTGTACCTTCAAAAATCAAATGGTATTTTGTGCACTTTAGATAAAAGTTTATAGGTATTTTTGTGACTTTATACTTTTTAGGTTTGAGTTGGGGTATTTTAGTAATTTTGTTCTTGTAGGGCTCACAATAAAAAATAATGATATTAAATTATATTTAATAGTCGTGATAGTTTTGCCCTAATTTTAAATGTCCATTAGCATTTTTGTACCTCAAAAAAAAACCTATAATATTAGGCGCAATTTTATAAGAAGTGTATGAACATTTTTAACCCTTAACCCTAGAATAAATAATCTTATGCTTAATTTACTTATAATTTCTCAATTTCTTTGATTAGTTATCCAAAACAACAATATTTTGCTAATGCATCTCAAATATTATATAAGAATTAACTTTTTTTTTTAAAAAATTATTCTATCCAAATCCAAACATGTGAATAAAAACTGATGACGATATTAAGAATTGTTGTCTTACTAAATGAAGTGATAGAAGATTTTCTTTTCTTTTTTTGTTTCCAATAAATAAAAATTAGGTCTCACAGTTCAAATAATATTTGTAAAAGTACTATATTACCCACAAATAAAATTATCGTATTAACCTATGAATTCGGACACACATCCTTATGTATGATTGTATGCTTACCTATTGGACTTTGTTAGCATAGATAAATGTTTTACAAATTTGAAGTCCTGTCCCTTTTGACTTCAAAGTAAGAAGTGCATGCTTAAATTCTTGCCAATTTGACCTAAAACAATGAAAATTCTTGTTCCAGGGTTTCTTCTATCGTCCGATTCTATTACTGAACTTGCAATAGGAATAGTGGAAAAGAAAAAAAGAGAATTAAAGTTCTAAGAAAAAGATTTAATTATCTAAAAATCTCAATAATAATTAAAGAGTTAACAACAACAAATTTTAATATAGGAATTCACAACAAGTTTATGCTATTGGGAACTTTTTTATAGTTAAGTCCCTTACTTGGAACCTTACTTGTAATTCCCCAAAGAAAAATGATTCAAGGAAGCCATCAAGAAATGATCACTTTGAACAGTGACAATAGGATTACAATGCCATTGATTATGAATTCCAGCCATAAAAGAGACAAAACTGAAGATGCAATAATCACAGAAACCAGAATATAAAACATATGTTTTGAGGAACAAACAGCTCAATAACATCTCAAAGAATTTCAATAAAATGAATAATGCCTTCACATGGATAAGATACATACAATTACAGAGGGACTTCAGAATCAAACTTGAGTAAAAGAAGGAACCTTTGTCTACCCCTAGAAGAGAGGGTTGATGATGAAGAACTTCCAGAAAAAGTTAGGATCAGTAGTAAAACAGAGCATCTTTGAGGAGTAAAGTATTCTATGCATGAAAGTGGTGTACTAGAATCAAAACTTCATGTTGAGAGCGAATTTATCAGGATGCTGGAGGTGACGAGAAATTATTTCCAGAAGTCCTGTTGATAAGAAAATAGTCACCAAAAGAACAATTGAAAAGAGAGGGAAAAACAATAAGACATGAAATGAGTGTTCCAAACTGTTCTTACTTACCGAAGACTGAGTCCAGGTTTTCCGCTGAGATTTGCCGGAATTTGACCAGTCAGATTGTTGTTTTGTAAGAATCTGCAACAAAAGTAGCTGAATAAGTAATCCAACTTCTAGGAACTCCAAAATTTTCTAATATAACGAAACAGAACTTACAGTTCAGTCAAGCTGCTGATGTTCCCTAGCGATGAGGGAATCTCTCCACTGAATTGATTGTCTTCCAGGTGCCTTCAAATACAAAAACAATGGATAAGAAAATACAAAAATACTGAGTTCTGTGTATAAGATCTCTCAGATTTCAATCACTTGGACATTGCAATTTACTCTCAAAACACATTAATCACGATACCAAAAACAACAACAATATAATTGTTGCCTTTATTTGGGATTTGGATGGCAGGCACGTAGCCTGATGAAGAGCTGGGGTTTGAACCTCAGACCTTGTGCCGCCAAGGGGCACGTCTTGTGTCCCCAGACCAAATGGTCTTTGGCATATCACTTTTGCCTTTGAATGGCGTAATTCTATTTGTATGGTGACTTTAGTCGATGATGTTATTGATCATAAGCTAAAAGATAAATCATCTTATCAGAATCAAGAGCGGGAAGAAAAAAAAGAAGAT
Organism: Leucaena leucocephala; assembly: GCA_037074615.1. Taxonomy (NCBI): domain Eukaryota; kingdom Viridiplantae; phylum Streptophyta; class Magnoliopsida; order Fabales; family Fabaceae; genus Leucaena; species Leucaena leucocephala. The sequence continues at coordinate 7,416,615 of CM073533.1, read as the reverse complement.
AGAACTTACAGTGTTTCCAACATCCTTAGTGAACTGAGATCAGGAATTTGTCCAGACAATTTGTTATTACCAAGCCAGCTGCAGGAAGGTGGGCGATGATTTGTTGATCAGAAATAAGTTTTATCCTAAATTTCATAAAATTATTTATTAAAACTAAAGAACCCACATGTTTGTCAATGCTGTCAGATTCGCAACATAAGTTGATAAAGATCCAGAAAGGTTCATACTTGTCAAGTTTCTGAAATCAACACAAAATCATGAGTTAGCAAATAATTTATTGAGTGCATCAGAATGAAAAAAGTACAAATTATTATGTTGCAAACAACAACTCAAGTCTGTTCTTACAAGTTCACTATTCGAATATTTGTTCCCTCCGAGCATGTGACACCGGTCCATGAGTACTGGCGAGGCATACAAGGATCACCATTCCAATCGCGTGGAGGATTTTGCAGGCTCTCTTTTATCTTTTCCAATGCAGTACCTGTCAAGAAAAGTTCCCTTTTCAAAAACATTGAATAATTACAAATAACATACATGGGCACTGCAACTATGATCAAACACCTCAAGAAGGCTGCAACTATGAATAAAGAATAACCGGCCAACTGTATTTTGGACATGGAAACTACTTAGGCATATATTGCTAAGTAGCATTGTCACCAGAGGAATATTTGTCTTCTTTGATGGAATAATATATTCATATTTTCTGGTTATATCCTAGTCGAAAATTATTTTAAAAGTAATCCAAACTTTCCAAAAAGAAGTAGCTATACCATCTCGGGTTGAAGTTCTTCCTCCAAGTGGCAACATCTGAAAAATTTCACCGGCACTGATCAAGGGACCCAATGATGAACTGGAAGCAGGGGTCAAAGTGATTGTTGTAGTACCAGAAAGAGGCCAAAGGTTGGCAAAGACAACAATACCTGCTTCAGTCACATTCAAACCATTGTAATATCTTATACCATTTACGCTTGCTCTCCCCGGCGATGATCCACGGTAATCTGCAAAGTATAGAGCAATGGAGTAGTTGGAGTATGGAAGTGATGCCTCAGGCCATGCCAAGTCCAAGGATTCCAATTGATCAGAACCCAGCCATGTATCAAATACTTTTGAAGGTGGAAGATTCCAAATTCCTGAAACAGAAGCATTGCTGCTGCCTGAATGGCTGGAATTACTCGGCATAAAAGGTGCCCAGAAACGGTCAAACTGATCATCAGGATACCTGGTGATACCATGATGATTATTAGAAAAATAAACAGAACCAGGCAGAGCAACGTGATAATTCTAATTTATTATTGGGAACAATGCTATTAAATTAGAAGCATCTTCAAGCAGATTGTAGCCTATGATATGTTTCATTCGCTGTGCTTCTGTCTAAATTGCAATGCAATCGTCTCCCGCCCGAGGAAATTTTCTATGGTGTTCAATAAAGTTCCAAAGGAGGATTTCATGCAAATCACAGAAACATTGTAAGGTAAACTAAGGTAGCAACAAGAAACCATCATGCAAAGTTGATAAGCATTGGAACTTTTAAACCAAGGAACTCCACAATCTAATTTAATCAAACCAACTTCATAACTAGTCTGTGATCAATGCTAAGTCCACGTAAACAGCATCAAATCATAATTTTACTAAAAAACTTCCATAGTGATAGAATTGGAAAAAAGGGGGGCAAAAACAGTTTTTCACTAACCGAATGGGGGGTCCAGAATATCCAAAGTTGTTCCTCGCAACCAAACTGAGCCCAAACTTGCCAAAATCCGTAGCATTGTACAGGGAATCACCCAGGATCACCAACTGTAGAGCCGATATAAACGGGTCAGAATCCGTGTATGTATTTGACCCGATACAGACACTCATTCTCTTCCCCTGAGCTAAGAAAACCCCTTCGTAGTTGGTATAGTTCCCGTTTGCATAATCCGCTGTGGTGTTCACCACCCCCCAGAAAGTCCCATCCACCATCTGATCAAACACCGGCGGCGAAGGATGATCGGGTCCATTGACTCCTCCATAGAAGTAAGTAGTCCTCACCATGTACCGTGCTCCGCGATACACCAGAAAATTGTAGCAATTCCTCTTGTCTTGAAGCAGGAATGACCGAACGGTGGATAGAGTTTGAGCCAAAACAGGGGTGGTCAAATTCTTGGGCGTACCAGCAGAGATAAACCCCGAATCGGCAATCCATGGAAGACCATCGATTGTAGAACTAGAACTTGCTCCACAATCAAGAAAAAAACCTGGAAGTCACATGAATTTCTCAGAAACTATTTACACAAAGCAATTTCTATTGAAAAAACTTGAGAAAAATAGCTTGACCCAGTCGTTGCAGCCCCACAATCAATAATAACACATGGGGGTTCCAGGAATTTCTCAGAAACTATTTACACAAAGCAATTTCTATTGAAAAACTTAAGAACAGATATCTTGACCCAGTCGTTGCTGCTCCAAAATCAATAATAAGAACACATGGGGGTCCCATGAATTTCTCAGAAACCATGTACCCAAATCAATTTCAATTGAAATACTCAACAACCAACAGCTTGATATATGCATTTCAAGAAGCTTAATTACCTCTAGGAGGTGTTTGAGCGAGAGAGAAGGTGAAGAAGAGCGAGAAAAGGAGAAGCAGAAAGGGAAGGAGGGGCATGGTGGTTGAACGAAACAATGAATGGATATGGCATGAAGGTGAGAAAGCAAGTTGTTGGGTTTTGTTGGGAGTATGAATTTTGAAGGGGGTCTTGCAGTTTTGGAGAAGAAGGAAGGAATAGTGGGAAAGCAAACGGAAATGGAGTTGGAGGAAGGAATAAAGAAAGGAATATATTAATAAATGGAACCGAAACGAGTAGAGACGGCCAAGTCTTACCAATTCAACAAATATGATGTAAAAATAGAAAATGGAAATGACGCGGGAAGAGGAAAAGGAGGGAAAATGTCAACCACATACCCACTAATTAATTTTATCCTATTTAACGTTCATTTAAAAAAAACTATTTTAAAATTTGAAAACAAGATATTATTTATCGTATAAAATCTAAATAATGAAGTATATTTATATGTATATTATTATTCTCTCCTATTCATTTTTTATTAAAAGATCTTTTCAAAAAAATACTCTTTTTAATCATTTTTTACATCTTTTTTATAAATAAAAGTTAAGTGAATTGAATTATGAAATTTATTAAAGTTAAAGTATATTTCTATACTAAAAAATAATTGTATTATTTTAGACTATAATTGTGTTTCTTAATCAGTGAGTTAGTTATTTATGATTTATAAAATGTATGAGAGGAAATATAGAGCGGATAAAATTATGTATTTTGTCATAAAGTAAATAAAAGAAACTAAAATAGTATTGAAAAAATGGGGGGAAATTTCGGAAATATGACTTGTGAAGGGAATAAAGATGGTGGTAAACACTTTATCTAATAAAACAGATATAGCAGTGAATTTTTTTTATATATATTTAATATTTTTGACCTATCTCCCTTTACATCCTCTTATTAGTTCAACTAAGATAATTAATAGTAATTATTTTAAATAGTAAATAGTTTAGTATCGTTTAAACAAGATTTCGAATTCGACTCTAGACGTATGTAGAAAATATCTGTTAGGAGACTCATATATTCTAACCAGATATGTGGCACGAGTCGAATCTAAATATAGTCGAAATAAAACTTCGATAAATCAGATGAATAAAAAAACCCCAAATATAACTATAAATATTAGTCACATATGAAATAACAAAATTAAAAGAAAAGTTAGTTTATTACGGTTAAAAAAGAGAGCAAATTACACGTTAAAGTACTATAATTTGGGAGGATTATGGGTAAAATTGAATTGATGATAAAATAAGTGGCAAATAAATTTGTGGGGTTTATTTGTCGTTTTTTATAAGAAAAAATAAGTGGGCAGTTGAAGCAATAAGGGGCCATTTGTCGTTTTGTGTGCGTTTGAATTAATAGGAAGGCAGACCAGCCGTTGGGGCGACGACGGGCGTGATAAACTCATAACCTTGGTTGACCTGATTTTCGTGGGGTTAGATTTTTTTGTCCACGATAATTTATTAAGTAAACTATTTTCTGTTTTGGTATATCTTTAATTAATGGATCGATTTTTTAATTTAATGAGATAAATCTCTCAATTGACTAATGAAAACGTCTTTGTATGATTTTTTTTAAAAGATCTATCAATTTATTATATTTTAAAAAATTATATAAAACTTTTTTACAACATTTATTATCAATATAATTGTTTAAATATAAGATCTTGACTTTCATTATATATAAATGTAAAACAAGTTTTTTAGAAGGTTATTCCTAAATATTATAAAAAATAGAAGGTTATTATTAATTATCATTATATCTTTCTATATTTATTATTTACTTTTTGATTTTGCAATCAGATATTTAATAGTAGTAGATTTTGTAATCCTTTGACTGATTTTACTGTTGTTGGCCGACGTAACATGTTTTGTCTTATTCTTTTTTGGCCCCCCAAATTTTGTCTAATTCAATTTACTGATAGCGGACAAACTTGAAATTATATTTTAGTTCTGGTACCATTTGAAGGACATTCATACTTTAATTAAATATAGACTCATTTAAATAAGATTTAAAAAAAATATTTATGAAGAAAAAGAATTTTTGAGTAATTTTTAAAAAAAGACTGAAAAAAATAGTTTTAAATAAATAAATGTTTAGATAGTTATTTTTAAAATTATTTTTATTATTGATAAATTATGAAAATGATATGATTATTAAATATATGAGAGAGGAGATATGAGAGATAAAAGAGGTGTAGAAGAGAGATGAGAGATAGTATAAAAGAGATATGAGAGAGGGTGTAGAAAAGAGAGAGTATAGAAAATAAAGGAAATATGGTGTAGAAAAAAGGAGAGAGAATGTAGAAGAGAGAGAAGATGTGGTGTAAAAAAAGTAAGGGTAATATAGTAATTAATTAGTCTATAAATTCTTTTACTGTTCAATAAGCTATTTTGATCAGTTTATCTAAAACTTTAGTTTTAAACTATAGTTTGATCATAAGGCTCTTTTGAACAAATATAGCTATTTGTTTTAAAAAATTTCAAAACTGGAATATTTCCAAACACACTGATAATAAAAATAAAAAACACCTAAATTGATATTAATATAAAAATATTATATTTCTCCTATATTTAATATAGAATCTAATTAACGAGTTAATTTTAATCTTAAATATAAGATATATTCTCTATATTTATTTATTTATTTTAAATTAACTTGATTGATACTTTTATAACAATAATTAAGAGAGGAACGGAGGAAGTTAAAGAAAATTATTAGGATATTTTAAAAAAATATTTTTTATTAGTTAATTTTTTTAATATAATCAAATTAATTAAATATATTATATGTTAAGTATAAGATATTCTTTTGTCACCAACACTTTTTTTGAAGTACATATATCTCTTTATTAGAATTAATTTTATTTAAACTGTATTAAATATAGATATTTCTTACAGTAAAAATGTAAACCTTAATTTGTTATATCATTATAAAAAACTGGCCACTTTATTAGATCTAACCTGCGTGGATTTGTCACCAGAATTTGAACTCTTGTTCAAGCAATTCATTTCCAAGCAATGAATCACAAATCTGGTTCACTGATGGAATAATAAGTATAAGAGACAAGCACCAGATTTTTTTTAAAACATCTTTTAATGATTTATTGATTAAACATAGGTATCCTCTTATCAATAAAAATATAATTTAAAATACTATTAAATATTCAATATAGATATTTTTTATAGTAGGGATTTGAATATTGAAATTAACTCGTTTTGTTATACCTAAATATCATTGGTATATTCTAATGAATTTGTTAATAGTTATATATATATATATATATATATATATTTCTATTAAAACAAATTATATTCAAAGTACCTTCTAATATAAATGTGAGTATCTCTCTTTAAAGTAATGCAAACCAAGGTCTGCCACTATGTTAGAAGAGACTCATTCCACTATATCAAATTCCCGTAGGTTATCATTATTTTTTTTTATTGCCTACCTAGTTCACTGAAATTTTATCCTGATTATATCCGGATCCGACCCTCATTGCGTACCTGTTTATGGTAGGTAAGTCTTTTAATGGGGATTTTTTGCATGCGCCAAGATTTGAACTCGAAACCTCGCTTAAACGATACCGAGCCTCTTACCACTCAAATCAACTCCCTTTAGTTATTATTATTATTTTTTAGTTGGCCATCTAGTTTACCAGAATTTTACCCTAACTATATCCGTATCTGACCCGTGTCGCGCACTTAGTTATAGTGGGTGAATCTCCCAATATAAATTTTCTGTATATGCTAAGGCTTAAACTCAATACCTCATTTAAATAATATCAAGTCGTTTACTACTCGGATCATTCCCCCTTTGATTTCCCGTTGGTTATTATTTAGTCAAATAGTAGCCTTAACTCGAAATCAGCCCAACTCGGTCTCAATGGGCCATAAATGGGCCTGGAGATAAGCCAGGTCGTACGTCCAAAAAGGCTTAGACATCAAAACCTGCACGTCGAGCTCGGCTACACCACAAAATATGTGTTAAATACTAATATTAATGTAAAAAAAACGGTGACTAAAAAGTCAAAAGATAATATTTTGTTTGTAATTTACAATCAAGTATAACTGAATCTATTTTAATTAGAATAAATCATAGTTAACTCAGCAATGTTTTTAAAAACCGACTGAACGTTGAATAAAAAGAATACAGTGAGACTCTATTTTCATAATTTAACAAGTTGAACTAACGGTTGAGTCAAATATATAATATGTAAAATAAAATAAAATTATTGGGGTCATGAAATATTAATTCCAAACTTTTTTTTATTAAATATAAATATTTTTTATTAAAAATAATTATATTTGAGATATTATTAGATATTAAATAAAGCTAATTTTATCTTAAAAGAGGGTTTGGGTTGGCAAAATGTTAACTTACCCCTTCAGCCATCATATTTTTTTAATATTATTATTTATTTTATTCAAATAGTATTTTGAATATTCCTATTATCGAATACTAGTAAAGATGATTACTTATTTAATAATATATTTAATATGTTATAATTAATTAATATTATGTTAATATTTATTTAGATTTATAATTATAAATTTGAGATTTTTTATAAAAATAATTTTTTTTAAAAGTATAATATTATCAATTTTTTAATTATACTAATATAATATTATAAATTTTTTATTAATATTTTAAAATTTTAAAAATAAATTTTTTAGATATATTAAAAAAATAATAAAAAAAGTGGCAGATTGGCCACTAATGTTAACCCGTGCAGCGTATCCCCTCTAACATTAAATATAGATATTTTTCTTTAAACTTTAATTGCTATATTATAAGATATTCTTAGGTTAATTAATTCCAAATGTATGTAATCGTTTTTGGATGTTTGTTAGTAGTTGCTACCACGTTGATAAGTATGAATTTTCTTTATTTTTTTTGTTACAAATAAGTATGAATTTTTTTATGAAAAAAGTCAGATTTCTTATTTACTATGTGGACTGATGACTTTGTATAAAATTTTTTGAAAAATAGATTAGATTTATCCACAATTTAAAGGTAGGATAAAATTTCCCTTCCTCCTAGACGATACTAATGTTAGATAGGGTGAACTGTTTATTATCCTTAGGCATAAATTTAAATACCTATAAGCTATGATGTTTCTCTAAATATTGAGACTAGAACTACAATAAAATGATACTCTTCAAAGATTAAATATGTTCTAAATGATAATATATCTCATCCATTTATTAATTAAATTCACTGATGATGAGTGACAAGAGACCGACTTGCAGCCATCCAGTGTGGACTCATTTATGCAGAAGCCTCAGCCCCAAAAGAGTTTGGGATTTAATCTCTTTAAAATTAATTTTATTTATTCTAGGTATAACTATCATCTCTTATACTAAAAAAAAAAGCAAGGAACCTCTTAATTTTTTTAAGAAAATATTATTTTACTTTTTAAATTATTATTCATACCTTTTTAGAATTATAATATAACTTTTTTCAATTTTATAAATATTTTTTTTATTTTAAAAATTGCAAATTTAAATAAAACCAGAGAATTTCAAAATTTATATATCAATATGTGTATATATATAATAAAAATAAGTTATATTATTTATAATTTTTTTTTTAAACCCACATGATTCATAGAAAGTCCTTAATTTTTTTTTTGCGCCAACTAATATTTATTCGGAAAAACACGAAAAAGGCCCCAAATCTGCACACCCCAATTCAAATCCTCAAAGTGATTTAATCATTATAAAATCTTTAGGGACTAGTTTGAAATTAAATTTTATGACAAAACTGTCTAAATGTCGTTAGTTATCGTTATTTTAGTTATTATTTGATAATTTAAAGTTATTATTTGTTAAATTATTATTGTCAATTTGTTTTTTAGAATTAAAATTAAAGGTATTTAGATAATTTTTCTACAAAATTTAATCTTAGACTAATAATTTCCAGTTCTGAATTGAGATTCTAGTTATTTTTGAGTGTTTCACCTAAGTTATATAATATAAAGAATGAGGGGTCTTTTCCTTCATTTTTAGCTTTTTGTAAGTAAATCAAGAAAAAGAAAAGAGTCTAGTTCTTGTTTTTTCTCTTTTGATTACGAAAAGAATATAGTTCTATTTAATGATTTAATCCATATTTTAAGGGAAGGGGCCAATTGGTCATGTTAGTCCAAATGAACTCCCTTTGTTTAATGAATCATTTTTGGTCAACACAATTTATTTTTAATTAATTACAAAATTTGTTAAAAACAAATTTTCTAATTAAAAAATTATAGTGTAAAAAATATGAATAAAATAAAAAAAATCTAAAATGCATTATATTTTTATTTTAGTTATAAAAATTTTTGAAAAATAAGTTAAGCTCACTCTCAATTTAAGAATAGGACGAAGTTTTTCTTTCTCTTAAATGACATCAATACCAGGTAAGGTAAACTATTTATTACTCTCAAGTGTAAATTTAAATATTTAACAGTTATAATATCTTTTTAAATACTGTGACTAGTATTATAATAAAATAATATTTTAAAAAATTAAATATATTTAAATAATCATATATATATATTTTTTTTTATAGTTAAACTCTGTATAAAATGGGGAAATTCGTTGTATTTTGATATAGAGGGAGTCATAACTAACCAACGGAAATTGGGGGTGGGGCTCAGCCTAACCTCCTCAACCGGAAATAATGAGGCCGGTTTTTTGCCCAACACCCCTCTACTCAAAAGTTCGAAAACGAAATGAGAGAAATTTATCCAACCGAAGCTTTTTAGCAAAGTTCCGAAACTGCCCCTTCAATATGGTATCCTAAGCTTCACTGCGGATTAGCCTCTCTCTCTCTCTCTCTCTCTCTCTCTCTCACCCCTCGTTTGTGTTCCGAGCGCAAGCTTGCTCTGGCAGAGTCCTCCTCCTCCTCCTTCTCGTCTCTTGCTTCTTTTTCCTGTTCATGGAGCTTCAGAGACACCAAGATCAGGGCTTCTCTGAGAGGAAAGGACAGAAGCGTAAGCTGGAGGAGGAATTGGAAGAGGAGTCTGGGATCTCGGCTCCACCGCCCGCCGGTGACGTCCGTGAGACGTTGCTCGCCGAGGTGAAGTCTCAGGTTGACGTCCTCGACTCCACTTTCTCATGGATAGAATCCGATCGAGCCGCGGCTAAGCGCGCCACTCACGTCCTCGCTGAGCTTGCCAAGAATGGTATAATTTTGTTCCTTCTTGCTTGTCTTTCGATCTCGTCGTTTTTTCTTTTTTCAGCTGCTCGGATTTCATGAGTTATTATGTCGGCGCTCTACTTCCTTTCTCTCTATTTCTTGCATGTGTGAGGTTGTGTTTGTGTGTGTATGTGGATTGAGATCGGTGTTTGATAATTGTGCTTGCAGAAGAAGTAGTGAACGTGATTGTTGAAGAAGGCGCAATTCCGGCTTTGGTTAAACATCTTCAAGCGCCTCCTTCGAGTGAAGACGATCCTGGTCAGAAGCCGTTTGAGCACGAGGTTGAGAAAGGGAGTGCTTTTGCTCTGGGACTTCTTGCCGTCAAGGTAGCTTAACTTTCGTGATTTCAAATATTATACACGAATTACAACTAAATCGTATCTTAAACACTATCACGTAACCTTTTTTGTCCTTTTCTTTAGTATCTTAAACACTATACACTGAATTATTGATTATATGATGCCAAGCTGACTTTGTTTAAGGTGTACGTGTTATGACAATTCTTTCAAATATGTTCGTGGCAGCGTCATTTTATCTTTTGATTGTTTTATGAGTGTTAATTATCATCATATTATGTATTTAATCTTGCTATTTTATTTGAAAATGCTTTCTACAGCCAGAACATCAACAACTCATTGTTGACAATGGTGCCTTAAAACATCTTGTTGACCTATTGAAGAGGCATAATAATAGCTCTACTTCTCGTGCTGTGAATAGTGTCATTCGTAGAGCTGCAGATGCGATCACTAATCTTGCTCATGAAAACAGTAACATCAAAACCTGTGTCAGGTTTGCTTTTTGCATTACTACCGTACCTTCAAATTAAAAGGTGGCACGTTTTTGTATATATGATTATCTGGACACTTTATATAGGATGGAAGGTGGGATTCCACCACTTGTTCAGTGGCTTCAATTCACTGATACAAAAGTTCAAAGAGCAGCTGCTGGTGCACTTCGTACCCTGGCTTTTAAAAATGATGAAAATAAAAATCAGGTAACTGACCATTTCTGAAAGTTGGTGGTTTGAAATTGACTTGACTGTTACAATCAAGTTACACAAGTTCACAACTTGGCAGATTGTCGAATGCAATGCTCTTCCAACTCTGATTCTAATGCTACGTTCTGAAGATCCTGCTATTCACTATGAAGCGGTATATCATTTTTTTGGGGCTTGGTGAATGGAGTTTGGTCACTTTGCTTATCCTACCAATCTCATATAATGATCCTTAACTATATTACAGGTTGGTGTGATTGGAAATCTGGTGCATTCTTCTCCTAATATAAAGAAAGAAGTTATTCTAGCTGGAGCTTTGCAACCTGTAATTGGATTGCTTCAGTATGTTCTCTGTTCTGGACTTAGGCAAACTTTCATACCATATTTTACCTTGTATTAACCTGGCATAACGATTATATCTTGCATTAAAGTTCTCCTGTCCTTTGATACGTATATTGTTTTATGTAAAAGCTCTTGCTGCTCTGAGAGCCAAAGGGAAGCAGCATTGTTGCTTGGACAGTTTGCAGCTACTGATTCTGACTGCAAGGTAAGCATAACTTTATTGTGTTAACTTAAGCTGTTTACCTTGTATTGACGGGGGAGGGAGGAAGTGGCTTTATCGGGAAACAGAAAAGACCTTTATACTGTCTTGTTTGTTTCCTGGAAGACGAAGAGGGGTAGAAAAGACATCAATTTCTTCATGAGTTTTACTCTGAATTAACTGCTTATGGTTCCAATTTTCAATTATTAAACTTTCTACTCCTATTAGTTATTAAATATGGATCACGCTGGCCTTAAAATATAATTAATTCAGTATGGGTGATAACTCCTGCTATGATGCATCATGTATTCCATCTTCCTTTCCCTTGCCTTCCCATCAACTTTGTCTTAATATCTGTTTTACTTGAATTTTGTAGGTTCATATTGTTCAGAGAGGTGCTGTTCCACCTCTGATAGAGATGCTTCAATCCAATGATGTACAACTGAAAGAAATGTCTGCCTTTGCCCTAGGGCGACTGGCACAGGTTATCCTTGATACTTTTTATTTTCCAGGTTATAGTTCACTACTTCTCAGTTGTGTAAGCTAATAAGGTAAAATTCACTGTTGTATTCATTGGAATGATATGTTGTTTATTTCAAAGATTATAGTTTTCAATCATTAGCATAATGATTTATGTTAGCCATATTCTAAACAATATTTGTTTTGTCAAATTTTAATGGTCTTAGCACACCTCAGTAACATCACACTAGCTATTTGAAAATAAGTGCTATGCAATGTGCCTTACTTCTATATGAAAGTTGAATGCTAAGCTCTTTTTAGCACCATTTCTTCTGGCTTGATAAGAACTTTTGACTTCAGGACATGCATAATCAAGCTGGTATTGCACACAACGGTGGCTTAGCGCCATTACTCAAGCTTCTTGATTCAAAAAATGGGTCTTTGCAACATAATGCAGCTTTTGCACTTTATGGCCTTGCAGATAATGAGGTATGATATAACTAAGGATTCTAATGAAATTGGGATAATCTGTTCTTAAATTGGTTGTAAATCTGATTACAATTCTAATTGATTGTTCTTCTGTTATTTCATTTTCTTCATAGGATAATGTGTCCGATTTTATTAGGGTAGGTGGTGTTCAGAGACTGCAGGATGGAGAGTTTATTGTTCAGGTAAGTACTGTACTTGTTTGCTTTCTAGAAATTAGCTTTCATTATAGTTTTTTTAATATTGTCATCGTTGGGAATCATGTGCATTGTGATTGCATGGTATGGTCTTATTTTTTAGAACTGGGGTAAAGTAAACTATCCTTGGAACTATTCTGACCTGCATGGAATTCATACTTTTCTGCAGGCGACAAAAGATTGTGTTGCAAAGACATTGAAAAGATTAGAGGAAAAGATTCATGGCCGTGTAAGCGAAGTGCACTTTATACTTGCTTGTTACTTAAATGCATATGATTTTGAAATATCTTGAGCTGCTGTATTGATTCTCAGTCTATAAGTTTATCTGATCAAGGAGTTCAAATTTGTAATCCTCTGTTTTTCTCCATGTAGGTCCTGAATCATTTGTTATATCTTATGCGAGTTTCAGAAAAGGCTGTTCAAAGACGAGTTGCTTTGGCTCTTGCTCATCTTTGTTCTGTGAATGATCAGAGATTAATATTCATTGATAACAATGGTATGCCCCATCTAATCCATTTCATAATTTTGATCTTTGATTCATGATGGTTCTTGTTGCATAAATCCTTCCTATGCCTGTGGTTTTGATTATCTGTTCGTGCAGGTTTGGAGTTGCTCATTGGGCTTCTTGGCTCTTCTAGTACAAAGCAGCAACTTGATGGTGCTGTAGCTTTATGCAAGTTGGCCAAGAAAACCATGACTCTATCTCCTGTAGATGCTGCGCCTCCATCTCCAACACCTCAGGTAGGCTTATATCCTGTTGGCTTCGCCTCACACCTCCATTCTCATTAATCGCTTTTTTATCCTTTCTATAAAGAAACAAAGACTCATCTAGCTCAAAAAGTACGTGCCTGCTTGATATAGGTGCTACAATTGACTGGCGATGGATTGATTTTGAAATATACGTTTCTAGTTTCCCCCATCTTGGGGCATGTATGGTGTTTGATTGATTGGACAAGAAGTCTGGCCTTGTAGATTTTTATTTTAAAAAAAATATTTGTAAGTTGTAATTTTGTATACTTGATGAGCACCCAAGGAGCAGATAGTAAACCCACCCAGAAGCAATAGCTGATAAGGTGTACAGCCACCTGAACTAAATACCCTATGAAGTAGCTCATTTTACTTCATGTAAACTAAGCGCATTGCTGGGTCCTCATCAATGTCCTTACACAGTGAAAGCCGAAAGTTTAGTCTGCAATTGGGAGAGACTGTAGCCTCTCGAAAGCTAGCAAGACATTGCTTTCTTTCTTCTTTTCCTTTTGCTGATTTGCTGCTAGTGTAATTCCATTCAATCTATGCTTGTACGGTTGGGTTTGGTTGGATAATATCTTTTTGAGTAATAAGAATTCAGAGAATCTTCATTGAGTAAATAATGTAATTAGCTAGCATATACTGATTCAATAATTAGTTATCATATTATATTCTTCTTAAGGTATGCCTGCTGAGTTTCAAAGTTGATGTATATATCCAGTAAACAATTTGTTGTGATAAATAAATTATCCATGTAATTAGTTGCATATGCTGATCCAATATTAGTTTTTATATGATATAATTGATATCAACTATGCCTGCGCTTGTAAGAATCCTCACACATATCTTCTCTTCCTCACGTCTCCTGCAGACTATTCCACAATAATTTGTCTCATAAAGTTGGAATGCATACAATAATAAACTATTCTTCTTGCAGGTCTATTTAGGAGAGCAGTATGTTAACAATGCTACATTGTCCGATGTTACATTTTTGGTTGAAGGTTGATGCCCCTCATGAACCTTTTTCCTTCCTTAAAACTTTTTTCTTTGAAAATAAATTATTTGAAATGTGATTTATTGTAGCATCAGGTAGAATGCTTAGTTATTGGGTTGTGTTCAATCTTCACTGCAGAGAAGCGTTTTTATGCTCACAGAATCTGCCTACTTGCATCTTCTGATGCATTTCGCGCAATGTTTGATGGTGGTTATAGGGTGAGTATCTATTTGTTGATCTTGACCTGTGTATAATCTATTCTCCCTACACCCCTGGCAAAATTATAATCGTATGTGGTACTTTTTTCTTAAGAGAAAATCATTTATCAATAAATCATCTTGTAATTGTTCATTGGAGCCTTGTCAAGTAAATATAAATATACATCATAACAATCTTCGCCTGTATTTTGATTTGACAATTGAGTTAAAATGTGATCAATGCATGTGTGTTAATTTAAATTCTACACCTTAGTTAATCCCTTAATATGTTATATGGCAGGAGAAGGATGCGAGGGATATAGAAATTCCAAATATAAGATGGGAGGTTTTTGAACTAATGATGAGGTATATTAAATTATGAATTCCTGTGTCTTATGAAATTTGTGATGTTAAAGCCTTTAATCTGATTGTTGGCTGAGAACTTGCATTTTTTAATTAAATTTTGTCCAGATTCATCTATACCGGATCAGTTGATGTTTCTCTGGACATTGCTCAAGATCTCCTTAGAGCAGCTGATCAATATCTCCTAGAAGGACTTAAGAGACACTGTGAGTACACAATTGCGCAGGTGAGCTAATGAAGTTAGTTTCATATACGCACACGTGCGTGTATCGTCATATATTCTTGCACTAATATTAGACTTGAAGTAACATGCCTTATGTGGTATAACTGATTTCCCCCCCCAGGATATATCACTTGAGACCGTTTCAAGTATGTATGAACTTTCAGAAGCCTTTAATGCAATATCATTGAGGCACACCTGCATCGTTTACATCCTAGAGCAGTATGATAAACTGAGTGCCAAGCCAGGGTAATAATCCGATCCTTGAATTCTGTGCACACTTATGTTAGATCCAAGCACATTTATTTAGAACGTGGTCGCTGTTATAAACCTATTTATGTATATTTAAAAAACTGAAAAACTGAAAACTGAAATTCATACCTACAATTGTATGAGTTGTCTGATTTTAAAGGATTTGAATTTCTTCATGCATCAAATATTTGCAGGCACTCTCATCTGATTCAACGTATTATGCCAGAAATACGCAACTACTTTACAAAAGCGCTTACGAAGGCTAACTGCCCTCTTGCTTGGTCGTAGCACACCAACCATTTTGTTGTTGACATCTAACTGATGATTGTGGTGTACAGAATGCTGCCCTAGATGTTCTTTCTGTTGTCATTTGTTGAGCTAGGGAAGGAGGTCTCCTCTATAGAGTAGTGCATGACTGAAGGAAATAATTGAGAGCAGTCATGCGTGTCCCTCTCTGATGCAGCGTAAGTCCATTTTCACTGTATGGACATTATCAATTTGTCATGGATATAATAGCAAATATGACCTTCACCACCATTGCTTTTTGTCTCCTGCAATACTGTGAATGGTTATATGCAACTCTCTCTCTCTCTCTCTCTCTCTATTGTTCTTGCGTTCAGGAATTATGAGCCGTCGTGTTGGTGATGATATATTGATAGGTTAATGTTTCTCTTAGAATACGTTTATGTATATGTGTATATATATGTATCACAATTATTCTGCAAGATATTATGCTCTTAGGTTTAGGTAATTTATTCCAGGCCCTTGAATCTGGTCTTCTGATAGGGAGATGTGTGTTGGAAGTTCTTATTTCGAGTGCATTATCTAGTTTACTGGAATTTACTGCATTGGGCACTCTGCATTCTGTACGAACTCTAGAGACACTACCGAATCTCATGCTGTCGTGTAGTTAATTTAAATTGGGATTCTATTTTTAATTAAAGTAAATAAAATAATAAGCCTTATTTCACTAAATGGGTCAGTTGCATAGTTTACACTATGGTAATGAATTCTATGAGGAACCCACTTTTTAGATATACTCTATAAATTGAGTCTTATGTTTTTAGGTAGGATTGAAATATTACTTTCAACAACTCTTTTAAGTGTTCGTTTTTGTCCTCATATACTTCTATTTACAGGACTTAAAAACTTTCTTTTCGGCCCTCCTCATCGTTGTTTCTTTTTGTCTTTTTTTATAAATGTCTAAACTAATTGAAATGACTTTTTGCAAACTTCTCAATCAATGTCATGTTAATCTTTTTTATATGGTGATTACGAATCTTATAAAACAAATCTTAGATTATTTTGTTATATTTAAAAATTATATATTAACTCCATTAAGCCTCATATTTCTTTTTTAAAAAATATAGTATCTAATCTTATATAGAATAGCTTTCCTACACACCTCTCCACTATCATGGAAATAAAATGAATTCTAGATAATTAGTGAACAAAGGATGGAAGTGCTAATTTGTATAAACTCATAGCACTGATTTTATGAGTTTGACCTTTTGAAAGGAACTTGGTTTAACCATCTTAGTGGTTTGGCGGGGGGGTGGGGGGGGGGGGAGAGAAGAAAATTCTGCAATTCAACATTGTGTTCGGTATTTTGCTTGGCATCAGCCAATTGACCAACCTTTCTCTGTTTCGCGAGTGGTGTGGGGCTGTTTTAGCGGCAAGATTTATTTATTTTATTTTTTAATTACAAGTGACTCATTAGCTATTATAGATCAACTGAAACATTAGCTAACAGCAAGACGTTTTTTCTCTGGTCTTCCTGATTAATTAAATAAATAAAGTAATTACATTTAAATATTAACTATATAACTCAACCAGTCATCCACCCAAAGACATACAAAAGAGACAAAAGTTGATTAGTTATTGTAATTCAAGTCTTCTCAACAGAGATTTGTTTGCTACCAACTTTTAATGATGTTTCCTCAGTTATCCCCATTAAGCGTAAAGAAGTAAGAAGCAGACTCAAATGTCTTTTCTTTTTCCTTTTTTTTTTTGGTCTTTTTATTCAGAAACCTTAGCGAAACTTGAACATTTTGAAGACTCCATCAAACATAACCAGAGAGGCAGAAATAAAAATATCCTAATTCCTACTCAAGAAGAAACTCACGCAAGCGTTTGATCATCTTACGGGAATTCTCAGACTGAGATTTATGAATATGATAAACATGATCCTTTTCTTCTTCAAACAATTCCAAATTCCCTTTCCACCCGCTCTTCTTCACACCCTCATAGTATCTAACCCCTCTGTCCCTCAATATATCTTTCCCAGCAACACACACAAGCATTTTTTCACACCCTAGACCTGCCAAACTCGGAGGCCCAGGACCCGTCGGGTTCACCATCGCGTTATCAATCCCTCCCGGCGCAGTCGGGTTCGCCAAGCTCCATGCATAAACATAGTAGTTTTTCCCTTTCCATGTTTCAGGTAAGGACTCGACCGGGTCTAGATCCGACCAGGTAAGGACGCCCTCGTGTAAATCTTTTGAGCCGGCTCGCATGGCAACATTGTGGACAATGTTGCCGCCGGCACTGTCTCCACCAATGAAAACTTTATCAAAGTCGCCATAATTGATTAGCCATGGCTCTGTGTTGGAGGAGTTTTGTAGATTCTTGAAATATGGAGGTGAATCATAAATACAGCATAATTCGTTGTATTTTGATGTCTGTATCATATTGTCTTCTATATTAGTGACATTCTTCATTAAACGAAATTTCCAATCAATCATTTTACGCAGCCACATAAAGAGATTTACAAACAAAATAATTCATCGTATAATATGAATATCGATGTAGTGATCCAAATTTACATATATTATTCCCCTTCTTTTATATATCCATTAAAGATATAACTTATTTTCTGGTTATCACATGCAATTCATAATGGACACACGTAATTATATATATATATATATATATATATATATATAGTTTATAATAATGACATTTCATTTTGCATAGGTGATATAATAACCTTGTGCATTTACCTGTATCGCTGTGTTGCGTTCATCAATATCATAGTTTCTTCTTTCGTTGCGAGTTGAAGAGTGAGAGCTAACCCAATTCAGAGCGGTCCAACAATCATATGATAAGCAGCAGGAAGAAGGTGTTCAGGGGCGAGATCCGGTACTCCACAGACACAACGATCACGTCTACGAGCGACACGAACTCGTTGAAGTGCGCATGGTAAGCGGGAGAGAAAGCCGATTCTGATGTGAATCCACCGCCATGAAAATAGATTACGATAGGAATTCTTCTATCTCTTGATGCTCTTTTCTTTTCCTGATTAATGTAGAGACGAGCAGCGATGAAGGGATTTTCGGAGATGACGATGTCTTTCGATGAAACCGGTTCAATTTTTTGGTCATCGAGGATGGAGGGTGGCACGATCTGGATTTTCTTGAAGCGTTCGACGGTGCCGTCGCTGTAGATTCGTAGAAACGTTGGGATTTCTGCAACTATCTCTTTTATTGCAATGCTTGCAGGGTGGAAGGCTAATTCTCTCTCCCTTGCTGGCCGAATCACTTTGGCTAAAATTACTTAACACCTGTTGGCACCAAATTGATAAACTGGTTAGGGATTTTGTTTGGGGTAGTGAGAATGGCCACCGAAAGGTAAGCTTAATGAAATGGTCAGACAGGTGCCAGCCTGCGATAAATGGTGGATGTGGCTTCAGGCGTATGGAAGAGCAAAACAGGGCCAAACCGGAGGAGCTTTGGGTGCAAGTCCTGAGTGGGAAATATGATTGGGAATTTACCAGTTTGGAGAAGCATTGCCATGGCTTGGGAGGAAGCAAGTCTCCATATTGGGTGGAAGTATGACCAAAATCCGTATTCACCAGACTTCTTTTGTTGATTGGATGTTCCAAAACCTTGCCCAGTGAACAACAGCCAAGACTGGAGGATCAAGTTTGGCTTACTCTGTTGGAAGCTTTGGGATAGCCCTAGCAAGCGAATCTTCCGATACCAACCATCCCCTACTGAATCTACTGCTCACAATGTAAATGTACTCACAGAACACACGCTTTGATTAAATAATTTAAATAATAATAATAATAATAATAATAATAATAGCCCCATTTTGTAATATTCAATTTTGTCATCTTTATTCTCGTGATCCTGGAAGATCTATTATTCCTTCACTTTTATCATTTTTCTTTAATTTATGATTACACAATATTTGCTCTTTTATATTAAATTCTAATTTAATTTCTTACGTAATTAATAGGAATGTAGATATATACTTTCTTTATTATTGTTATTATTTTACTTTATATACATTCATTTTATAGGATCTATGCATTTTTCTTTTTATTCAGTCAATATTTTCCTAAATATTTTAATAAGAATTCTCTTGCCAACGTACTTTGTAATGCTTTATATTTTATAATGAGTCGTTTGGTTTAATTTATCAAACTTTTTATAAATTATATTTTGGGAAGTATATTTTTCAGAAGTTAACTTATAGAAAATATTCATAATTGATTACTTTTTTTTTTGTTTAAAAATTTTTTTTGAGTTGGATTCCAGAGCTCATCCAAATCAAGCATACCTATAGAATTTAGAGAGTGTTTATAGAGATACTTACAGATTACTCATTCATAAGGTGATCATATCAACATTTGTTATCTACTCTTTTTATTATTATTTTAAAGAAACTTACACTATTTTCTAAATAAATATAATATTTTTTAATCTCAAGATGAAAAATCACTTTGATTATATTTTATTTCATAATTTTTAAGGGTAAATATAAAAATTTGTTACTAGAAATTATAAGATTTATATAAGTTTTTTTATAGAAAAATTTTTGAAAAAGGGAAGACTTATATAAGTTAATTTATTTAACAAGCTTACTTCCTTAATTAAAAGTTAGAAGTACACCATCTTCGCTGGCCAAAAAAAAAAAAAACAGAAGAAGTACAACATACTTAAAAAGTTCAATTTTCACAATTTACATGTCTTTGGATAGTTTTTAAAATTATGATTTTAAGAAAAATCATCTAAATACCTTATAAAATTTAATAATTGATTATATATGTTAAAATTATAGTTTTTCATGACGTTAATTTTTTTCTATAAATTATTCTCTACTTAAATAATTTTTTTATTAGTTTTAAAAGTTATTTTCTAAAAATTAATACAAACATAAAAATAATAAAGTAATTAAAAGAATTACAAGCCTCAAATCAATGATGGTATGAAAGATATTATTTTACTAATCACAATCATATTGCACACAATACAAGTAATATTATATTATATTCATCAGCAACGCTGATCGAGTTTATTTAATAGCATCATAACAAGTTTCATAAATTAAAATAGCTTGTGGATATAAAAGTTATATAGAAATATACGAAATAACAAGTAGGCGTAGGACCCACTCCTTCATTATTTCTATATATTTCACACATGTATATATATCAGACTTCATCTTAAACTACTTCAAGAGATGCTTTTGATCAGCGTCCTGGTTGTGTAACACATGGCTACTGAATGGAGCTTGTGGCGGAGAAGCCGCCGAGCACAGTGGCTCCGGTGCCATGACCCTTGAAATACCGGTCTGAGGCGTTGCCCCTTCAGTAGTTTGAGAGCCAGTGTTGCTACTGGGATGCCCTAAAGCAGGCGCCATGGTTGGTGGTGAAGCATTAGAAGGAGCAATATTAGAATAATTATAGGGCTGCTGAAGTATTTGAGGTTGATAATAGCCACCAGCCATGGCCATACCTGTAAAACCTAGACTAGGAGAAGGAGGATAATTACCTGCCATTATTTGATGATGATGATGATCACTTCTGCAATCATGATTTATATTATAGAAGCTAAGCAAAAACTTACACAAGATGTTCAATTTAATTTGAGCCAAGGCCCAAGGGGTCTGATGATCCCTTTTATAGAGGATTAGGAAGTAATTAAGAACAAACGTGGCCCCCATGTGACCGAAATCCCAAAATTTATCATTACATGTGATTCATCTATTTTATAATTATATATATTTTTAAGATTTTATAGTAATTTTTTCAGTTTAACAAATGAATTAACCAGCTAATTAGAAAGCTATAGAAATCTATATTAACATATTGTGTATGAATATTAATAGAATATAATCACTTAATTATAGAAGAGATATATACATAAATATGTAACAAAATAAATTTTATTGTAAGATAATACATTGAAATACTTATTTTTTTCTTCTTTTCATATAAGGGATTAAATATTATAATTTTGTCTAAATTAACCTCGTGGTTTGAAACTTATAAATTATTAATAGGAAAGAATATATACAAATCTTAAATAAGAAAATTAATTACATACAGGACCTACAATTATTTGTAAATACAGAGATTTGACTTATAAATGACACACTATAAGGGGGGAAAACCATTTTCTTATTTGGGACCTATTTTTAATTCTCCGAAATTAATATGTACCCCTTTAAATAAGATAATTAAGACTTCATTTATACAGTGCTCTGAGTCTTAAATAAAGAAAAAAGATGCTATATATATATATATATATATAGATTGATATACATATAGTCATTTATAAATAATATAACTTATTCTTTTTCACATTAAAGTCACGTATTGTGAAAAGAATAATATGAACAGAGGGGAGTGAAGAATTTTGGAAATGGATTGAAGCCAGATCTTACATCAGGATAGAATAATTAAGGTGACGAATTAGGAATCATATAATTAGGAAAATGAGAAATTAAAAGATATGAATTGAAGCCATGCATTTATGTTCAAGGAATCAATGCAAAGTAAATAATGGTATTGCCTTTAATTTCCCGCAAAATTTAAGTTCGATAAGTGGGATTTTTTGTCTTAATTTATTTATGCGAATTGTATGGTTGGAATCTTTTTTCCCTTTTTCATTAAACCTTGCTATTATATGTATAAGAGATAGAGGCATTGTTTAAAAATAGGCCTATCCACATTTCATAAATTAAGGCCCTGGTTGGACTAGTTTTTAAAAAATAGATTTTGGAAAAAATAAATTTTAAAAATAGAGATATTTGGATGATTAGTAGTATGATCACTTTTTATATTGATAAATTACCAAAAAGATATGATTTAATTAAAGTATAAGAGAAGAGAGATGATAGAGGGTAGAGGGTAGAGAGGAGAGAGTATAGAAAAGAGAGAAGGAAGAGGAGATAGAGTGAAGAAGAGAGATGAGAAAGGAGAGAGGAGAGAGGAGAGAGGAGAGAGGAGAGAGGAGAGAGAGTATAAGAAAAGTAGGGGTAATATAGTAATTGGATAGTTCATAAACTTTTTTACTGTTTTAAAAGTTATTTTCAGTAGGTTATTAAAAATCATAATTTTAAACTATAGTTTTGGCCAAAATCAATTCTAGATAAAAATGACTGTTTGTTTTAAATTTTCATAAATTAAAGTTTTACCCAAAATTAATTTTCTACCTCTACTCCCAAATAGGCACTAAGCCCAAATCCAATAAAAATTAGGTCATTGCGAGAATAATAAAGATAATAGAGTGTATAAATAAAATTTTTATTATAGTTAAAATTTTAAAATTTACTCTTTAAAAATTTTTAAATCAGTTTAATTTAAACACTAGAATAATAATTAATCAGTAATTCTATTAAAGTAGGGTTCAAAATCTTTTCACGACCAAATTGATATTACTAATTGATATTATTGTTATGGTTTATAGGTAAAAGAATTTAAAGTATTAAATTAGATTTATTTTTAACTTAATAAAATATTATATTATAATATTTTAAGAGTATAATGGATGTTATTATCCATATTTTTTGTACCGATTCCCTGTGCAAAAGAAAAATAGTGCCAAAAACGGTTTTTATAATGATAATATTTGTCTATGCTATCAGCGTAATAAAAAAATTAAAAAAAATGGACAATCCCCAACAAACTCTTAATTAATTAATTATAAAAAATCAGTACAATTATACATATAATCATAATTTTACAATCAATAACTCTAAAGAGGACCAGACTCATCCATTAATTATTACATATAGTATTTATTTCATTTTATTAAATATATTTGTTTACTTGTCCACCTGTATGTATCAGATGCTATTAACAATAGATTAGTCTTATTCATATAAATGTAAGCACACATAATAAGGAGAATCTTGTTATACTTAGTTAATATCACCAGAGACGGTGAAATTCCCATAAAGCCTAGCTCCCATGCCTCGTCCATTGAAGTTACCTCGCTGAACCACATCGCCTTGAATGGTTCGGGTGCCTTTGTTCATGTAATATGGATTCGGACCAACTTGAACCGGCCATGTGTCTGAACCGTTGCTTCGGTTCACACCATATGGCCTATTATCATGCATTTGATGTTGAACTGGTTCAGAGTAACCATTCCCACTCACCCCTGCATATGCATCAACTTGTATTTTAATGAAGGGCTCAAATGGAACATTTGAAAGCTGTTGAAGTCTTTTGCATAAGAAAAATATATAAATTTTTCCTTAAACCATGCAAATAAATATACTTTATTATTCATATAATTCTTAATATAAGAGTTATTTGACTGGTTTGAATAGATTAAAAAGGTAAATAAATAAGTTAATTATGATTAAATTAAAAAATAATTTATATTATATATTTTTTAATTTACTAAATTTAATCAACTAGATCTTATATTAGTTATAATTAATTAATTAATTTAATTTTTTTAATATATCTAAATTAATTAATTAACTCTTATATTATTAAATATCAATTTAAATTTGCTCTATTTTTCAGACAGAGTACCTCTTAAATATTCTCATAACAATTTGCTCTATTTTTGTGTTTACTAAAAACATTATCACTCTGTTCTTCACCAATCATAGCATATGTTTACTAAATATTCTCATATATATATATATATATATATATATTATATGTAACGTGTTGTACGTAAAGCAATGAAGTTGTATGCTAATTAATTAAACAACTCATGGAATAAGTGCAAATCAATTTCTTAATTTTCTAAAAGTGGTATGTTGGACCACTTTGATCAATTACATATATATATACCGACGTATATATTAATTTTGAGCATCCCTTACGAATGGCTAGCTTTACATTATTCTCTCCTTATACCATACACACATGCATGTGTGTCAAATATTTGAAAACTTTATTTATTGGCTCATAACACTTAGTATCATAAATTTAGGATACACATGTTATTGAGTAAAATACTTAAAAGATAAAATTAAATTAAAAATATTTTCTGTAAATTAGTTTAAGATACTAATTATTATTAAAAAAATATTTTAAGACGCTTGATGTGTCTTAACAACCCCCAACACACATACAGATATATATATATATAGAGAGAGAGAGAGATATATTGCTGATATAAATGCAGGAAGATAGAAGATACATTACCGAAGCCATTGAAAACGCCATAGTGTTGAGGAGTGACAGCTTCAACGTTATGAAGGGCGGGATTATTGTAATAGAAGCCATATCCATAGTATAGTGGTGCTTCTTCTTCCCTATACATGTTAGCATTGTTAGCCCTAGCATTCACCGCGTGATGAACAAAACCCGCCATTGATCGATGAGCTCGAAACAGATCGATCGATCAATAATGAAATCGAGTTCTAGAGAACTGAAAATCTCTGAAACTGAGGGCTTTTATTTGCTTTGCCTATGTTGCTGCGTATCAACTTGTTATGCGTCTCCCATTTTATAGATGAAATTAAAGAACAAGAATCTACAACATTATAGTATATATAATTAATGGCTGTATACTTTACATTCTATAACTATACTATTTTATTTGATGGTCCAAAATACAAGCACGTTGTTCAAAATTTGTAAGTGCGTCAATATATAAAAATATAATAAAATATTACCGGTGCCCTATATATTTTCAAGAAACGTGCATTATTGAACCTCATGCTTCCTTTCCCATCGAATAATTAATACTCCTCTAATACTTAATATAAGATTTATTTTTAATATAATTTATAATAAACACAGGAGAAAAGTATAAAATAAAATATAGAATTTATGAAGCCGTACGTATTATTTACATGGAAAAATTACGCATGAGTTATAGAGGCAGGCAAATTAAATACATAAAGATTCTAAAGAATTCTTGTAAATATAAATTATTAATTTTGACTTGTGAGTATGTAAGTTTAATTTGTAAATAAATTATTTTTTGAAACCTCTGTATATTTTATTTTCTTACGTGAGAATGGATAATTTTTTCTATTTACAAATTATGAGTAATGTGACTCTTTGTTTTTTTTTTTGGCGGCGGTGAGCCAAGATGTAGATTGTGAAATTTGAGTTGAACTTCCTTTTATTTCAATGTAATGCTGCCCCATCAATGGATATGGATTGAATTTAAGCATATAGGACCAATGTCTTAGTTAATCTATATAAAATATAAATTATATATATATATATATCAAAAGTTACATTATTTTATAAGTCATATTCTCAAACTCTATACAGTGGACACGATTAGAGGTAGTAAAATGGGTTGGCCTGCCAAAAATAGGTCAGCCCATTTTAAGAGCGGGTTTTTAGGGGCCGGGCCAAGCTAGCATTTTGCCAATCCGAGCCCACGGCCTGCCTCTCTTTATTTTTTTAATTTTTAATATTTTTTAAAATTTATTTCTAAATTTTTAAAATATTAATAAAAAATTTCTAATGTTATATTAGTATAATTAAAATATAGTTAATGTTATACTCTTAAATTTTTTTACTTTTTATAAAAAATATCAAATTTTATAATTATAAATCTAAATAAACATTAACATAATATTAATCAATTATAATATTACAACACATATTAACAAATAAGTAATTATCTTTATTAGTATTTAATAATAAAAGTATTCAAAGTAATATTTGGATAAAATAAATAATAATATTAATAATTTATAAAAAAAAGGATGGCGGGTTGAGAGGGGACGAGCTTGCATTTTATCAACCTGAACTCACCTCATTTTGACAAAAAATAGGCTCAGTCTGCGGGTTAGACCCATTTTTCCAACTCTAATATAATTGTGATCTCTTTTTGTCGGTGAAATACTGAAATATTTGTTCAATTTTTTTCTTTTAATTATTTGAACATAAAAGTTGCCGAATATCTGAATTTGGATTGAATTAAAGTGCATCGAGGAAGAAAAAAGTTGTAGTTTCTATAGGATTCTTCTGAGCACGTTGATCATGTTATATATATATATATATACAGGTGGAATCAAGTTCTTGAAGACTTGAAACATAGGAGGTCATGAAGTCAAAAGCCTAATTATTATTATAATTCAGGAATTAATAAAAAATGATTAATAAAAATAGAGGTTTCCCCTACATTTATCCTTTAATGCAAAAGCCGGAACTCAAGCTAAAGCTAAAGCCACACACACACACACGCGCGCGCGTATGAATGTATAGAGAGGGGGAGATTTGGCAGTATAGGAAAAATCATTTAATGTTTTTAAATATGAAAACACATATTGTTTATATTGTGAAATTATTTTGTATCAATTTAAAAATTTGTTTAAATTGGTGATTGTGAATTTTTCCTTAAATATTTTTATTTTCAAATTTAATTGTTCAATTTTGTAAAGAAAAAAAGAGGTTAAATATAAAAGTTTTTTCTTTGTTTTTTTTGTATAAAATTTTTAAAAAGGGGTTAGGCTCATCCACGATCTAAAGGCAGGGTGAAGTCTTCCTTCCTTCTAGACGATACTAATTTCGGACAAGGTAAGCCGTTTATTATTCTCAGGCATAAACCTAGGCATATAAGATCTAGGATACCTCCCTAAGCATTGCGACTAAAATCACAATAAATTGATATTCTATAGGGATCAAATACGTTTTAAATAATCGTATGTCTTACCCTTTTATTAGTTAAAATAACAGATAAATTATCTTAAAATAAACTGAAAAAAAAGCCCAAGCCTCCAAAAGGTAAGCCAACTCGGTTCAACTCAGTGTTTCTTCAGCCCACCAGCACGGTCATATTCTACAATTGGGCTTGCCTTAATTCGCACTTATAATATTTAATTACAGAAAGTTAACCTATCATCGAGTTGAACTAATAAAAGAATGATATATGCAATTAGAGCATACTGGATCTTTTAAATTATAGATAAACTTAATCTTTTTTTAAATTTTTTTGTAAAAAGAATAATTAGGGAATGTTTATTTATTATAAATAACTCATCTGAACCATTTAGATATATAGATAACTTCTTTTAAGTTTTAGAAATTTAAACCTCTTACATTTATACTTATTTGCACATGAGATTAAATATTTGTGTAATTTAATAATTTTGCTTTTTTTTTGGCCAACAGTTTCACCTTATTTATTTATTTATTGGTTTTTGAGTGGATGGGGTATGTTCATTTACGAGCCCTTCTCGCGTCATGTTATCCAAGCTTGCCATGTCAATGTCAATTGATTGTTTCCCAGTATATCATTAATTAATTAAGGAATTAAATTTGTCGCACTACGAGATAAAAATCCTTAAACCTTATTAATTTTATATTTAATAATTTTTTAACTACATTCCTATTTATTATACACTCACTTTTTTTAAGGGTATAAAATCAATATAATAATAAATTAAAAAAATATATTTAAATAAAAAATTTAATAATATAACTTGTAAATAAAACTAAAATCCATTTCCTCTATATCTAGATATCAAGATCTATGAAGTAAGATTAACGATATAAAAACGCAGATAAAGGAAAAACGCTCGCATTCGTTCCGTTTTGGTCTTCCCTATAATAACTGTCATTTCCACTCGTCGGATCATCTTCTGGATAAATTTTCGCCGGGGTTCCGGTCCCTGCTCGGCAATTTGCGACGTACGGGGTTGAAGGTGGTGTTTTGACCCGGTGTTGACGGTGCCGACGAAGTTGAATGTTTCGCTTCTGTTGGAATTTATATCGGATTTTGGGTACCAAGTTAGAGGTTGAGGAGGAGTCATGGCGGAGAAGTACAATTTGAAGAACCCAGCGGTGAAGCGGATTCTACAGGAGTTCAAGGAGATGCAATCGAACCCTTCTGATGATTTCATGACCCTGCCACTTGAGGTACTTTTTTTCCCTTTAATATTTACTAATCTTGCTTTTGCTTGGGGTCCTGTTATATTAGGGTTTGAAAAGCGATATCCGTTGTGTTAATTCCTCAATTTTGATGGGCATAATGTTTTTCTTTCTATATCCGGTTGTGTGATAGTGGTTATGAGAATTATCGAGCACAGGTTTGTTTGTTGGTTGCAATTCGTTAAATTTGATCTTAACTGCTAATTCATTGATCCAACTCGAACTTAAAGTCGTTACAATTAATTGATTGGAATTGTGGTCGTTGCCCAATCGTGTTGAGATTTGTAAATCGAGATTAAATTGTCCATGGGAATTTAATTTATGAATCGAGATTTGTGGGTCCCACTTATGTGAAGATAGTGAAAAAATTCACGTCTTACTACTTTGTTCACTGAGAGAAGTTTTTGCGGGTGCGATTAAAATTGAAATTACAATTTTGATTACGGATTAGAATAATAGTATAAAGGATCGTGATGGTCAGTCCTTCATTATTATAGAGTAATGATGAAGGACAGACTCAATGCTTATAAGGCCCGTCTTTCGAGGAAACCCACCCAATGGGACTCATAACATAATTCAAACATGCATTAAAGAGTGCCTGTGTTATGTTGGAAAGATACGTGCTTCATGCTTTGTTCAAGTGCATAAAATTGGGAGCTTTTCAGCTCTCTCCATTGAAATAATGCTATGCTTTCATTGTGAAAAAAATCTTGAAGCTTTTCTGTTACTCTTTTTAGTTATTTATTTCATATAAGGTTAATTGACAAGTGAAACCTTATCTGTCTTCCCCATTTGTTTGCATCAATTTCCACTATTAAATATCATGCTTTTGTTCTCAAACTTTAACTTCATCAGGAAAATATTTTTGAGTGGCAATTTGCAATTAGAGGACCTGGTGATACTGAATTCGAGGGGGGTATTTACCATGGACGTATCCAGTTGCCTGCTGAATATCCATTCAAACCACCTTCATTTATGCTATTGACGGTAAGGTTTTTTCCCCATGTGTGGATCGAGTAGATTTTATGTCATACTATTGTGGATCCATATTTGATAAGTTCTGTTTTGTGAACCATCTTGTATGTTAGAACTCTTGAAATTTGAAGGCTCAATTTTAAATATTTATAAATTTCACTGTCGTGCTATCAGCCTAATGGACGTTTTGAGACCCAAACCAAGATTTGTTTGAGCATATCAAATCATCATCCTGAGCATTGGCAACCATCATGGAGTGGTAATTAATATTCCTTTACTATTGATCGATCTGATTTATATTTCTTTTTATATGTGATTGATCAGTTTGGATACTAAGATTCATGATACAATGCTAATTATTTTGAAAGGTTTAAGTGTGGAGTGGTCTAATTTTCAAGAAACATTGAAATCATATATGTGGGATTGAACTGGGTGAGGACATAATTTTCACTTGATGAAAGAACTTGTGTAGCTATTCTTGTATCATCAGTTCATACGGTGGAAATTAGGCTGAGAAAATATTTCTCAGTTAATTTAAGCATTTTCGTTTGGTGCATTACATTACTGATTACGGAGTTTTTAATGAAGCTTCAAACTGTGTATCTGATGGGAGAATGTTCTGACTTAGCCTATGTAAATGTCTTTTGGCAGTAAGGACTGCTTTAGTTGCCCTGATTGCATTCATGCCCACCAACCCAAATGGTGCATTGGGCTCATTAGATTACAAGAAGGAAGAAAGACGTACCCTGGCCATTAAATCTCGGGAAGCACCTCCAAAATTTGGGACTCCTAATTGTCAAAAATTGATCGATGAGGTAAAAGTTGCTTACTGTGCCTGGAAGGTTTAAGAAAACCTTAAAGCACCCCCTTTAGTTTCAGTTTATACCAAAAACTCCCTTAAATCAACAATCTGTGAACTTGTCCTCTCAGGAGCTCTAATTGCATAATGAAATGAAGCATAAATTACCAAAAGAGCAAATTAGTATAAAAACTTAAAATTGGGGTGGTTATTGTTATAGTTGAAATCTAGAGAGGGTAGCTCACTTGGCACTAGCCTCACTATTTAAGATCATGATTTTTATGGCTGTACTTGATTATCCTAGATACACGAGTATATGCTCAGCAAAGCACCCCCTGCTCCACAACTCAGCCCCTCACAGGCTTCTGAAGAACACCTTCGAACTGAGGAAGCCGAAGCTGAGACGAATCCAGAAAATGACGAGGCCATCCCTGCAAGAGAGGAGCTTCCAGATCAAGCAGTAGGTGACAGGATTCTTGAAGAACAAGAAATGCCTGCTCCAGCAAATCCTATCCCTGGAGGAGTAGTTGAAGCTTCAATGGAGATTCCATCTCAAAATTCAGATACAAGGGTTCAGAATCCAAAGCCAGAAATAAGGATCCAAAAACCTGACGATCGCTTGTTCACAATGGCTGCCATAGGACTCACTATAGCAATTCTGGTTCTTCTGCTGAAGAAGTTCATTAAATCTACCGAACATGGTGCAGTTTTCATGAACGGCTCTTGAGGTATATTCCTTGAGGTTTGCAGGCTTCAGCCAAAAGAGGGTTTTTAGCCTTAATGTAGTTATAGGAATGTATCGTTTAGTCATACTTAATCATTGTAAGTAATTATAGTGTACTAATAAATTGCTAGCACTTGTTTCAGGCTCCAATAAGATTTTTCCTCTTTGCTCACAGTATAATGAAGAGCATTTTAAAAGTGTACTTGAATTTTTCTTTAGGTGAGATGCTTTCAAGTCCAAAGAGCACTTAGAGTGCTACTTAAATATTGCCCATAAAATTTTTTTATATTGTTAGCAAGATTTAAATTTAAAATTTTATAGGTTATAAATCAATTTTTTACTTATTGAATAAACCTTTATTGGCAATGAACTTGGGTTCTTTGTTATGTCATATGTGCCCTTGCTTGAATCATGGTTGTTAAATTTGCTATGCTTTTAATTAATTAAATGTACTCCAATTTTATGTCAAAACATGATTTTAGAGTGTGTAGGTTTTAAAGTTTTGAATGTACCTTGAGATGAAAATAAAACCATTTTTTGAGGAAAAAATTTAGTTAAAGGACCAACAATTTTATAAAGAAATTTTATAAAGGATAGTACTTAAAATTTCTTATAATTATGGTGCCAAATTCTCTAATTACACATGACTATGCTTGGGTACCGTCTTCTATGGGGAAGTATTCTAAAACTGTTTAGAGAAAAACTACCAGTTAACGTTTAGGCACGGAACATACCACTACCAATTATATATATATATATATAATAATTTTTAAAAAAAGATTAGGTTCATTTATGATCTAGGGTAGAGTAAAATATTATTTTTTCCTAGATAATACCAGTGTCAACTATGACGAACTATCTATTACTCTCAGATATAGAAATTGTGTCTTGTATCGAGTACACACGCTAGTGTGACTTGTGACAAAAATAGAAGTACGGGTTGTGAAGAATATGCCATTTATTAATTATTAGTATTAGTAGTAATCCTAAAACATTATGCACGTAATCTTTATGATGTTAATTATTATGTTATTTTACTAACAAAATATTACTACTATTTAGTAAATACCCTTTAAACTCAAATTATTTTCGATAATTCACCTTTTTAAACTTTAAGTCATGTAATAAAGGAAAGGAAGTATTATTGGTAAGGAAATTATTTTGAAATGTGATCACTAATCCTATGTTTAGAAGATGGGAAGAAAACAAGAGAGTAAAGAATATTAGTAGAAAAAATTCACAAAAATAGTACAATTTTCAGTAATTAATTTAAGAGATAATTTAAATATTAAATTTAGTTTTAAATATAAAATTTTAATTTATTTTATTTATCATATTTTTAAATTAATTTATCTAATTTATAAATTATTATATAATATAATGTTATGTATATTTATTTTAAAAAAATAAAAGCACATTTGTTATAATTAATTAATTAATTTAATTTTTTAATTTATTTAAATTAATTAAATAACTCTTACATTAAGAATTAAATGGCATAATTTTTTTTACTATTTTAAAAAGTTTTTTCTAGTATTCTATCATATTTTTCCTCCATTAGGGTACAGTTTAATTTAAAATAAGCTTCAATTCACCTAGGTGTTTATTTAATAAAAAAGAAACAGAAAAATAGTAAATTTTTTTTATTTAAATATTTTATTAGTTAAAATGATTTGAGTTTAAATCTTGATATTTTTATATATATATTTTTTTAAATATCAATAGTTATATATATATATAAACTTAAACTTTTTAATAAATAAAAATTTTAAATATAAACTTTTCATAGTTTTTTTAAGGAAAAAAAGTAAATACTATATTTTATGTGTTCCCATTTTGTGTGGCGGAGCAAGAGAAGGTAAATTATGATTTTTTAAAATACATATTAAGAAAGGATCTGTACAATATTGAGATTCAAATATTAATATTATATTATTGTAGGTAATAATATGAATAAGATTATAAGATTTTAATACAGAGTCATAAATTTTGAAACTAATTGATTATCTATTTTCAGTTTCACTCCATGATTTTGAATCAGAATTCTTTTTTGACACAAAATGGCTTAGAATTCTAGCTTATATAATTCTGTGAGAAATGTTTTCTCGGTGTTAATTGTTCAGTTAGTCTAATCATTGATTTAAGATAATTATTACACTTTCCATAAATCATATCAAACCAATAATATTGAAAAAAGAAGAAGAGGGTGAGTGATTATTTTTCAAAACACTTTAGTTATCTCATTTCTGCAATTCTACGCAAAATGCACTAAAAATCTCAATTTCTGGTTTATGAATGAGCGGAAAGTTGAAGCACAACGAATCTGATTTTGCTGCTGTACTAAGAAGTCCTGTTTTCGTAAGCGATCGCAAGTAATATAAATTCTGCTGCTTCTTTTTCGTTTCTTCTTTTCTCTCCATCGTCATCTCAAAGCTTTCGCAGATTCCTTGAGTGGCTTCGGCCACTGTCCTAAATTTATACTCTCTTTGGAACCTTATATGCCTCCAGCATTCGAAACCCTAACGGCCTGATTTTCTTCCCACAGCGAAGCTATCAGTCGGCGAATTTCCGATGGCACTGTGGTGGTCCGTGCTCGTTTTGGCATTCGCTTATGCCATCTGCAGGTTCCTCTTCATGCTTATTCCTCCTAAAGTTCCTTCCATCGACGTCGATGCTTCCGATGGTACTTTCACTCTCACTCTCTGTCTCTCTCTGGTCACACATGTGCGATGTGTTGTAATGTGAATTTTGGTGGTGACAGTGTTGGATGATGGAAATCAAGCTCAGGAGAATAGCTTTATATATGTGAGTCTTATTTCTACTTGATAACCGTCTGTTGATCATTCGCTCTGTATCTGCATTTTGCTTGATCTGTTTTTTAATATTAAATTTGAGTTTAGTTTAATAGTCAGTGGATGCGATGTGACCAGTATAAGTTTGGTCAACTCATTAGTGCATACTATGAACTAACTTCTGTTCAATATAACACCGAATATTTTGATTTGAGATTTGTTGAAGATGCTCTAATACGGAGAGTCTGGCCTCTCATGTCTAGTTCAGGTACCTCCGAGGGGACAAGCGCAGCAATCAGGCAGGAAAGTTCAATGCTATGAACCTGCAACAATGAAGTACTTGGGATTTGTTCCGGCGCTTACACCTACTGAGGTTAATGCATTTTAGCACCGGACAAATGCTTATGAGTTATGACATGAAGTGCCTTTTACTCTAAGCAGAGCCAATAATTTACAATGCAATTTTTATATTTAGTAGCTTTGAGTAATTTTTATATGTTAATATAGCTAAACATTGATGCAAGTGACTTAGAATGCATAAGTTCATCGTTGTTGATAAACTAGTTGCATAAGAAGTACTCTGGCTATGCTGAAGGAAAGTTGACTTGTCATAATTTCTAGTTAAACATGCGTCCTACATTTTTCATTCAGACATTCTTGTTTATGTTGAAGTTCAAATTCAATAAAATTCCTTTATTTTATATATTTATTGTTCACACATCTAGAATTTAGTCCCATTTCCGTAAGTTGACCTTATTCTGTTTCCCCGTTGACTTTTGTTGTTGACGAAATGTTCCATATGCTTTTGATATGCAAATTATCTGATTGTATAGACCGACTTATATATCTCATAGCAGCCAATCCATCCTCTCATATCCTTCCGTATCAAAACATTGATGACAAATGACAATTCACACAGTGCCGAGGAGAAGAAATATTGATTCACTAGATCCAGATGTTGTGAACCATCATAAGCTATTTTTCTATTTTTGAATAATTTATACAAACATTCACAGAATTTTACTCGGATTATTTTGCATGTGTGAAAAGGTCAAGGAGCAGGTGGCCAAGGTGAGGAAGGCACAGAAAATGTGGGCCAAAACCAGCTTCAAGCAAAGACGTCAATTTTTGCGTATACTCTTGCAGTATATAATCAGACATCAATCACTTATATGCGAGTAAGAGCATTTTTTGTCCGTGGTTGTAGAAAGAGGATTTGGTTAAAAACCCTGCAGAAATATTACAGAAATGAAGTTGGTCTTAATGTAAAAATAGAGGAATCTAAGAGCACATACAGAACTAGAGTGTTGGTTGTCATATTTTAGGAAACATGCACACATTAATAAATGCCCTTTTCTTTTAAAAAAAATCATTTGGCCCAAAAATTTGTAAATTATGGATTTCTTTTTATTACAATTTGGACATATTCTAACTCTAGTTTTTGTTAGAATATCTTCACGTGATACTGGAAAGACAATGGTAGACGCGTCTTTAGGAGAAATAATGACAACATGTGAGAAGATCAATTGGCTACTGTCAGAGGGTGAGAAGTGGCTAAAACCTGAATACCGGTATGTGCTTTATTTGTTTTATTGTGTTTTATATCATATTTATTTGTGTGTATATAATATTAATATTTCCAATGGAAAATTGCAGATTGAGTTCAATTCCACGTAGTGTTTTATATGACTATTAATTTTGCAGATCTTCTGGACGTTCAATGCTTCATAAAAGGGCTAGAGTAGAATTTCACCCCCTTGGTGTTATTGGTGCCATTGTTTCATGGAACTATCCTTTTCACAACATTTTCAATCCTATGCTGGCAGCACTCTTTTCTGGAAATGGCATTGTGATTAAGGTATTCAATTTTGAAATACCTGCTTATCCAAAATTTTCTCCATGGTTGTATTAAAAAGTTTTAGACTTTATTACTGATTTTAGTAGTATTACAGGAATTGGGCTTTATCCCATTGCAAACTGATATTCTACATACAATCTTGTTGGTATATAGGGGTTATTTTATTCCATGATAAGGAGAAAAACTGAAAATAAATTATTGAAACTCTTAGAAAGTTGGAATTCCTACTTGTATACTGTGACTTCTATGTTTAGGTTTCGTGCATTGACAGGAAATCATGTTCTTCTGATTGTAGATCTCAGAACATGCAAGTTGGTCTGGATGCTTTTATTTCCGGATCATCCAATCAGCACTTGCTGCCATAGGTGCTCCGGAAGATCTTGTTGAGGTGATAACAGGGTAAAGCCTTCTTACCGTCCCTTTTTCTTTTATTCTGTGGTATTTTTGTTTCTTTGGCATTAATCAGACGTTCCTTACCAG
This sequence comes from Leucaena leucocephala, assembly GCA_037074615.1. NCBI lineage: Eukaryota > Viridiplantae > Streptophyta > Magnoliopsida > Fabales > Fabaceae > Leucaena > Leucaena leucocephala. The sequence continues at coordinate 7,380,665 of CM073533.1, read as the reverse complement.
GTTTGCAGAGACTGGAGAAGCATTGGTCTCGTCTGTGGATAAAGTTATATTTGTTGGATCACCTGGTGTTGGTAAGATGGTATGGTTACTCTGGCCAATGGATTAATTCTTTCACGAATTGAATATTATATTCAATGATTTAATTTTTTATCCTGAAAAATAGCTTCTGATAAGTATAGTGTATATTGGACACAGATTTTGATAAGGCAAATTCTTCGCAACCTTAAACTGTATCATACCTCTGATCTTAGGATGATGTCCCTCACGAGCTAAATCTGCTCATAGGGATACATCTGAATTCCCTTATTCTTGAAATATTCTTCATTCAGTTTAAGGTGGCGTCTGCTCTCTTAGTTTCCAAGTAACCTTTAGACTCTATTTACATGCTACATATATTTGTGCAGATAATGAGAAATGCTGCTGACACACTTATACCAGTAACTCTAGAGCTTGGTGGCAAAGATGCATTTATTGTGTGTGAAGATGTAGATGTGGACCATGTATGAATCCTCTCACACTTTCTGATTCCATGAAGGCTTGGACATCATTCTTGACCCTTCATTTGGCAAATTATTTTTTAATTGCTTACCCGATCTTTATTTTTCAGTGCCATGATTTTAACATGTAATTGGTCTTCTGAATATAGGTTGCACAAATTGCTGTCAGAGGTGTTCTGCAGTCAAGTGGACAAAATTGTGCTGGGGCTGAGCGATTTTATGTCCACAGGGATGTTTATGCATCTTTTGTTAGTAAAGTGACCAAAATAATAAAGTCTGTTACATCTGTAAGTGTTTCTTAAGATACTTTAGTGGTAAAATATGTTATGTGAGCTTCTAATATATCAATTACTTGTGTTTGCACTCGATTCTCACTGGTTCTTTCTTTTCAGATTGTTTTTACATCTCTTGTTTATTATCAAATTAAGTAAAACATGTGATTCAGGATATGTCACATCATCCTCTATGTATATTGTACTTCTGCATGATTTCATCTTTTGTTCTTTTATTTTCTTTTTTCTTTCTCTATTTTCAATCCTTTACGTAGCTTTGGATGATTTCTGATTTAAGTGATTGGCATTAATTAATTAATTTCAAGTTTATATACCCTACCTTGAATCTGGAGTAAAATCTGCTTGTTATCCAAATATCAGATAAATTCAAATTTTTGGTCAATATCTTGCAGGGCCCACCACTTGCCGGAAAGTATGATATGGGAGCTCTATGCATGCATGAGCATTCGGAAAAGCTTGAAACCCTTGTTAATGATGCTTTAGACAAAGGAGCTGAAATTGTTGCCCGAGGAAGTTTTGGCCATATTGGTGAAGATGCAGTTGATCAGTTTTTCCCACCGACTGTGATTGTAAATGTGAATCATTCAATGAGATTGATGCAAGAAGAGGTATCAACAGCAGAATTCATTATTATCTCTTTTGCTGTTTTTTTTTTGTCGCCGTTTTGTTAAGTGCTATCTTTATTGATATCATGTCATATATGTATGATAACTATATGTTTGGATTTGAGAATTTGCTTTCTGCATCTTAAGTTCTGGCAAATGCTTACTTGAATCATCTGTGCATTTGAATGACATAGGCATTTGGACCAATCATGCCAATAATGAAATTTAGCTCTGATGAGGAGGCTATCAAGCTCGCAAATGATTCAAAATATGGGCTTGGCTGTGCTGTTTTCTCAGGCAGTCAGTCCCGGGCTAGAGAGATAGCTTCACAGATACATTGTGGAGTGGCTGCAGTTAACGATTTTGCCGCAACATACATGTGTCAGGTAAATTGGATTTAATGTTCAATTTCCATTTCTCTGCCCCTTGGTGGGAGAGGATTAGTAGCAATAATATGATTTTTTTTTCTTTTGGCTGAATTCAGTATCCACTACTAGTGAACAAAGTGTTCACTTTCTATGATGTAACAAATGAGCTGACTTATGTTGAATTCCGGGATGAAGCAGAGTATTTAAACACATTTGATTCCTGGAACTTGAATAATAACTTCAAAGTTATATATAATGTAACTGAAGTATAAGTAGAACTGGTAGAGATAAAGAGAGACTATTGAACTAATTCTTGTTAGGAAAATGGAAAAAGCAGGTGCACATCGGTATAATATTCTGATTAGAAAGTTGGTGCATGAGAAGTATGAAGGTTAAATTTTTCTTGGTGCAAACTGTTTATCAATGCTAATTTTCTGTAGCATCCCCTCGACCATGAAAAGAAAATTTCTGGAAAATAAACTCGTCATTTGGCATACCCTATTGTCAATTTTCAAAGAAAACTAAAAAATGTATCCTTGCTGTCGTCATTACTCGTTATTATTATTATGTAGTTATATTTGTAAACATGCCAGGAGAGGATTCTAACTCAGCCAGATTATCTATATTCATTTCCACTGAATTAATGATGCATTATGATTTTCAGTCCCTGCCATTTGGAGGTGTGAAACATAGCGGATTTGGAAGATTCGGTGGCGTGGAGGGACTGCGAGCTTGCTGCCTCGTAAAATCAGTTGTAGAGGATCGATGGTGGCCATTTATCAAAACTAAGATACCCAAGCCTATCCAGGTCAGTCTGGAAAACATTTTATTAGAACAGGTTTGTTTCTCACCTTAAATACTAACTGAAATGGTATCTCTCTTTCCTACAGTATCCCGTTGCAGAGAATGGATTTGAATTTCAGGAGTCACTTGTGGAAGCACTTTATGGTCTCAGCATGTGGGACCGTTTGCGCGCATTGGTGAACGTTTTAAAAATGCTCACTGAGCAAAACTCTCCCAGTAGCAGTAAGAAATTGAAGGATTGACTCTATCAGGTGGGGTAATATGTTAATGAAATACTTTCATTTTCAAATAACCAGGGGCTTTTGACCCCTAGTTTTATCTACAACTGCAAAGTTAGTCTAAATGTCCCTGGCTCTGCCATTTTTACAGCGCGTATTTGCCGTTTACTATGGTTACAGTTTCCTGATAGATTTTAATGGGATCCTTCATGTTACTTGGCATGTTAATGAAAATCGAGAAAACTTGCTATGAAAATTAACAAGTTGCGCGTTGATGTTATTAAAATTTCATAACAAAATGGTTGTCTTTTTGGATGCTGATGATTCTTACGAGTGGGGCTAACTGGATTCTTAGTACAGAGAATGTATGTGACCTACCTTTTTTGATTGACTGCTTCAATTATTTATAGAGTAAATTGAGGGGACCTGGATTTGTGTTGGAAACTTGGAGAACATTGAACAATTGTTTAGTGTTCACTTTAGTTCGGCAAATGCTTGACTGGACATGGTTGAGCTTGCTTTGCATTGATTTGTCAGAAATTGGGAACTGGACTGGTTTGTTTTGTTTGGCCTTTCAATAGGAAGATGAGGCCACGTTCTGAAAAAATATCAAGAAATTAAGTACGGCGTAATTTTTTTTGGGTAAATATTAAATACGGCATAATCACTTTTCTATGATGGTCAAAAGGTAAAATTTCCCATTTACAGGGGCGAGTCAGCAATTTTTTTGGTCTCGTCGCTTTACAACAACAATTTAATATTTATTTAAATTGAGAATTACGTATGAAATTTAAATTCTTATTTGTCTAGGTCGATTTTTACAACTCATCTTCTAGAAAATTATGAGGATGTAAATGTTATTAATTCAATGTTTTAGGACTTAACTGTCATTACAAATGATGAGTTTAAGCAATAAGTCTAATGAAATGATATAAACTTTATCCTATTATATAGGATTATCTTATAATATTGTTATATTCTATCAATAATAAAAAAAATTTAATGTATCAATTAAAAAATTTTGCTCAATAATTTCAATATATCTCTATTTTTATTCTTATTACTTTGAACTTTATACTATTTTTATCCCTTTAAAATTTAATAATCACTATCATATAATATTGTTGTTTTAGATAAATTTAAGGTATCTTTATCAAAAATAGTAATTAATCTCCCTCTGACTGCAAACTTTTTTTAAAAAATTTAGTACTAGTTATAAGAGTCTTTTCACATATATTACCAATAATCAAACTGGTGACTATGTCATAACTTTATTAGTTTTATAATTATTTGATAAAATATTTCTTTAAATTTATTAGATACTTTCCGAAAAATAACTCAAATAACTTTTCTTCATCTCAATTATTCAACTTAACTTATATTCTACGTATGACACTAAATTTATATAAATGTGCTTGAATTGTTTTTTTTTTAAAAAAAAAACATTTTCCCCTATAGATATGCTACTCTCAATTTTGTGGTGGGGAATTTTAGTCAAAAAACCTTTTCTGGGGTAGGGAAACCAACACAAAATTAGAAAGTGGGAAATCTAAAAACCTGTAGCAAAGTCAATGGGGTGAAAGGTGGTGGGGAAATCACAACCAAGTGTCACAGTGGCGTGGGGAACCTACGAGCGTAGAGCTTGCAGGCTACAATCTTGTTAAAGAGTTATGTTTTCTGCGTATGCCAGGTTTTGCACATTTTACAGCAGCTTTTTGGCTCAAATGATATGATATGAAAGCACAAGAAGAAAGTGAGGTCATGTCTGGAGCCTTCTTATGAAAACATAATTAGATGAGGTCACGAGTAATACGGACAATCAAAATGGGTCCCATTTGTGATCGTTCATCCCTTAATCAATTCTAAATAATAAATAATTTAATATTATTTAAATAAAATTTTAGATTATATAAAAAAATTTTATTTAGACACTCAGTAGTCCAATATACTATAAAAAATAAATTTAAATATAATTAAAATAAAATTATAATAAATTAAGTAGGCAATTAAAAAAAATTGTGAGCTATGAAAAAGTGTTCACTTCCTTTCTATGATCAAGGGTAAAATCCTCTTGCTCACTCCAATCACATTATAAAACCGAGTCATTTCTATGATAACTAATACTTAATTATTAATCTTATTCTCATAATTAATACTCATTTTAACGATGGTATGTATTAGATATTGAAAAAACATAGAAATAATAAGAGAAAAAGTATTAGAAATTTAATATTATTATTTGTAGTTCACAATACTAAAATTGGGAAAACATTTCAATTTCATACGGAATAAATGAGTCAACTGTCATTTTTTTATTTATGTAAACTAATTAAATAACTTATATTATGAAAATCCTATCAAGAGTCTACAGTTTAACTTTTTAGATATTTTTATGAGGATTAACATACAAATCTACGACATATTTATTCTTTAAATATAAATATATATAATTTGTACTGTTATATATATATGATATAATCTAATTTTATTTTATGAATTATTTATAAAATTACTAACTTTAACATACGTAAGTTCAATACTTTTATTTATCAGTCGTTTACCTCTCTCTCTTCTCCTTGATCACTCAAGACAATAATCAAGATTTAATTATGAGCCAAAATAAGTTTTCAGTAGGTATTGAATATACTCCTTAATTAACTTGATTCATTTTGTACGAGTCATATTAAAGTCTTATATTCTTGGTGCAACCATGATCAATTTTTAGAGTTGTTTCCATTAATATTATAAACAAATTATCATATTTGTATTATTTTAAATTTGTAATTGTATTAAGTTTTTATAAGATATTATAACGAATGAAATTTTGTTGTTTTATTGTAAATTTAAATTAGATTTATTTGAATAATTAAACCATATATAATATTTTTATAACCTCAATATTTAATATATCATTTGTTTTTAAATAGATTTAAAATATTATATATGACTTTAGAAGTATAGGTTTTGATCTTTAAAATTTTTTTAGGCTTTTTAAGGTTTAGGCTTTTACTTAATATATATGTGAGTGTGTGTGTGTGTGTGTGTTTTTTTTCAAATTTTAGATATATTTTATAGGTTTAAACCTATTTAGTTAAAAATTAGTGAACCTAATCTATTTTTACCCATCTCCAGATCTATCTAGTTAAAAATTAGTATACCTAATCTATTTTTACCCCTATGAGTGATGTGTAGAGGTGTAAAATAGATTATTGTACGTCACTCTAGCAAAGAATCAAAACAACAATAAAAATATTTTTAAATGTTTTTATCTTAAATATATAAATTAAATAATTAATTTATAAAAATTAATTAAATTAATTATTTTTATAAATCGATAAGAGTCAAATGTCTATATACTAATACTACTTTTATATTTGCTAATGGGTATCTTTATATATACAATTCACTTATCTTTCAATCAAATTTTAAATCTAACTATTATTAAACTAGTTTTCTAAACTAAAGTGCCATTCTCCCTATGGTCATCATCTGTCTCAAGTTGAAGGACAAATCAATTATGAGCTTATTGACTTTCATAGTTTCTTAAAAGAAACACCTGGAGAACCCTGAACCTATGGATTTTATATCAACACATTAATATTATTCAGTATAAAATTTATCAAGATATGTGTGATGGGATATCCACACTAGTGTAAGAATGCTGGGATATTAGACAAAGGACCTTTCTTCTTTTAGTCTTTACTTGTTTAACATAATTTTATATATTTTAATTGAGCCTATATACAAAAAAATATAAGTACATATTCTTTATTGATGATATAGATCTTATATTTAATTAGAGATTTGAGTTATGGAGAATGATTTTGGAATCGAAATGTTTCATTTGAGTAAAAATAAGACTAAATATATATACTATAATTTTAATAAGAGGTAAGTTAAAAGTAATTTAAAAGTTAAAATAAGAAATTAAATCATTGCACAAGGAGCACAGTTTATATATTTTGGATCAATTATATATAAGGATGATAAAATTAATAGATAGTTATTTTGATCATAAAATACCCACTAAGCTTAAAGGAAACTTTTATTGGGATCGAAATGTTTCTATCTAAATAAGAGTAAGACTAAATATACATATTATAATTTTTATAAGAGGTAAGTTAAAAGTAATTTGAAAGTTAAAATAAAAAATTAAATCATTTCACAAGGAGAACAGTTCATATATTTGAGATTAATTATGTATAAGGATGATAAAATTAATAGTATTTATTTGGATCATAAAATATCCACTAAACTTAAAGAAAACTTTTATCGATCTGTTATAAAATTAACAATTCTATATAGTAGTAAAATTCTTTAAAGAAATAATAAGAGTATAAAGTTAGGGCCATGTTGAAATGAAACGTGTGATCATATTAAAAAGAAAAAAAAAGATGAAATCAACATGTTAGAGGAAGAGTTTGAAGACAAAACGGTAGAAAATTGGTTGGGATACGGAGAGTAGTGTGAACCAACAAATTGAGAATGAACATGACTGGGGGATGTTATTCTTTCAACGCACTCATCAATGCGAACACCGAACAACAAAGGGAAAAATAAGAAAAGAAAACATTGATATAGTACTGTGAGAAGGCACAACCACACACAAGAATGTGAACACAGAACAAGAAAGAAATGAAGAAAAATATCACAAATCCACTCAATATTCCTTCACCATATGTTTGTGTGTGTGTGTGTGTTTGTGTATAAAAGGGTGCAATAGGAAGGCAAGCGACCATTAAGAAGGAAATGGTGAAGGAAAGCATAGAGAGAAAGGTTCTTATTAGGGAATTTGATAAAGAAAGAGATATTCAACAAGTGGGGAAGCTAGAGATGAATCTTGAAACTGCGAATAATGTCACTAAGAAAAGAGTCTCCATTTTCACCAACATGACCATGATGGCTCACCCCTTATCTAGGATTAGGTTTTATCCCCTTCATGTTATGTTGGTGCGTTATACTGACTTAGTTACGCGCGCACATGCATACACATAGGTTTAATTTCAAGCATACATTTGTTTTGAAATGCTTATGCCTATTAGTGAATTGGTTGTATTTGTTCAACAATCATGCATGCAGGTTGCTGAGCTGCTTGAAAATGGAGAGCTTGTGGGAGTGGTAAGAGGATGCATTAAGAGTGTGGTTACTCATTCTGCTTCAATCTTGAAGATGGGCTCTATATTAGGACTTAGGGTTTCTCCTCTTTATCGGTAATATTTACTTTTTTCTGTCATACTTTATTTTATCTTTTAGATTTTTTACAAAAGTTATTGAAAAATTTTTCATTTCAAACTCGTACAATTCATGTTTAATAGGTGTAACTTTTCTTTAACTATATGTAAATATTTTCAATTTGTATATAGTTAAAGATATGTTATATATAATTAGAGAAAAGTTACGTTCTCTAAAAATATGTTGCACACAAGTCCTTAAGCAAATCTTAGATAATTTTAAACAATAAATTTTATAACAAGAGATTTTTTTAACAGTTGCTCCTACCTTTTTGCCAAAAACTATGTTGTTCTATCTTATCCAAAATCTAGTTAATTGGCTAAATCCAATGACTAGGGAATGGAGGTGATCCAATGACTAACATATGTAATCGACAACATAGTCATTGAATCAAGCCAATGGATTAGACAATGGCTAGGAGAGGATAATATGGTTTTTAATATCATCAGATTTGTTTTCTACTTTACTATATCAGTTTAATTCTATGAATCATATATTAAAAGGTTGGGTCTTTTTTGAAAATTATGTGATTAATTTCATATTTTATTTTTGGATTCTTATTTATGAGAAACTTAGTTTCACTCTCTTTATCCAAAACCTATATTGCATGATTTAATGATTAAGAGTTATGTCTTTCCCACTTTATTATCATGGCTTTTTCTACAAAGAGTTAGGTCTTAAAAGCTATTTCTATTAAGAGGAATGTATCAAAAGATGTCTAATGATTAAGCAATTCTAAATGTACAATTCCTTGTCTAGAACATAAAAGTTATTAAATTTAGTTTTGCTGTGAAAGCTGAATAAAATCTCTCTGATTCAGGAGAAAAGGGATTGGATTAAAACTTATCAGATCAGTTGAAGAATGGATGGTGAAAAATGGAGCTGAGTACACATTACTAGCCACTGAGAAGAAAAATGAAGCTTCTAGAAACCTACTCACAAAGAAATGCAACTACTTCAACCTACGCTCATTGCTCATCTTTGTCCAACCCATAAAAAGTTCTTCACCATCACCTACAAAGCATATCTCAGCGAGGGACATAAACATAGACAAGTTGCAGATAGACCATGCAGTTTCTCTGTACAGAAAAAGCTTCAAGACCAAAGACATGTTTCCCACAGACATTGAAGCTGTTTTGAAGGAGAAGCTAACCCTAGGAAGTTGGGTTTGTTACTACAAAGATGAAGGTTGCCTCAATGGAAGCTCAAGCTCTAATTGGATAATCTTCAGCATATGGAACAATACTTGTGATTGTGAAGCAAATTATAAGCTTCAACACAGAAAAAGTAATAATAATCATCATCATAATCATCCATTAGGGTTTCTTCATAATACTCTAAATCATGCAAGAGAGAAAATCTTCCCTTATCTAAGAATGTTATTGAGTGGTTCTTCACTGTCTAGGCCTTTTGGGTTTCTCTTCATTTATGGCCTCCATGGAGAAGGAGAGAATCTTGGAGAGCTCATGGAATCCATTTTCAGGTTCACTTCAAGGTTGGGAGGGAACATGAAGGGATGCAAAATGATTATGACTGAGTTAGGGTTTGGTGATCCTCTTGTAAACATTGTTCCTCATACTGCTTCCATGTCATGTATCGAGGACCTTTGGTACATCAAAAGAATTGCAGACCGTAGTGACAAGAATGAAGAATGGCTCCAAAAGGGAGGAATGGGGAATGTGTTTGTGGACCCCAGAGAGTTTTAGGGTTATAATAATCTAATTAATATTGTGATTTGTTTGGTAATGATCATGCTCTTTTCTTTTCTTTTCTTTCTTTCTTTTTTCATATTTTATCTTAATAGGTGGGGCTTTATGTGTTATATTGAGCCTAAAAAATTAGCCAGATTAGCTACAACCTATAAATAGCGTGAGATATTGTAGATTTTATATTTTGTATTGATATTTAATAATATTGCACTTATTGAAATTGCAATGTGAAATTTTAGTGGAAGCCAAGAATCCCAAGGTCAGATATTCTCACGGGTCACAATGTCTCGACAAGTCGTATCAAAATTTAGTTATGATGTCATTAACCAAACTCCATGTAAGTAGAATATAGTAAATTCATTTATGTTTATAACTTCAAGCTGTGAGATCCTAACCTTTTAATAAAAAGAAAGAAAGAAAGAATCTAGATATGACATAAGCTTATGTTTTGGCAGATTTTATGGTTTAAACATTAAGAGTCGATCCCAAATATCATAACCCTCTTCCTCTCATTCCTAAATTAAGCCTCTCCAATTCTAACAGCCATGGAAAATCAAATCAATTATAACTTTGGAACTGCTTTATTCTAACTATATTTCATGTAGGAACATTCAAATACAAGCATCTTGATGAAAATAATTCTTTGGTATCTTTACACGTGGTTTCTTATGATGATGCTCTGTTTTCACCAGAAGGTAGTAGACATGTACAATTCTATGGCCTATTTCACATGGCACAAATCTGTGTTGCTCAAAAGCCAATCCTAAAATATGATACATTACACTATGCTGTGATTTTAGACTTTGAAACCCTGTTGTTTGATGATCTCCATATTCTTCTTGGGGATGAACTTCTCTTGGTGAAAGAATTTCTAGTTGTTTCCAACAGATAATCGAGTTTTGAAGTATCTAGGGATAACCTGTCCATAACAAAAGCATCTACATTGAAACCACTTTCACTATCCACATCATTACTGTTGTCTATGGAGCTAGGAGATGATGGTGTGGTTGTTGACTCTGAATCGGTGTTGTTATCATTAATTCTGTACAAATTCTGGTCCAGTTTCAGGAGTCTCTTCAAACTGTCAATGGCAGGGTCTATAATGTCTAAGAATCCCATAACCCACGAAGCATCATCGACAACTTCAGTTCGCTGTCACATGAAATGAAATGCATTCCGAAAAAAGTTAGCTTTCTCATTGAGTTGAGCAGAGAAAACACAGAAAGCACATATGATGATTGAATAATAGCATAGCGAAATGTCAGCTAAGGTTCTGAATTTAGTATGATGAGAATTATGTGATAAATGAATAAAAACACTAACATGTTCTTATCCCCTGAAAATGAGATATAGTTGCTTGTAATATACTCTGCACGGTCCTACTTATAAGACTCTTTTAACTGAATAACATGGATTAAGAAATATAGTTAAAATTATTTGATGTATTTTATTTATATTGTCGTAACATTTCAAAATTACCTTTCATTTAAGTCATTAGACAGCGTATGCAGCTCTTGTCAAAATTCATACTTCCAATAAAGGCATATCCAAAAAAAAATCATATGAAACTTGCTACTTCTAAAAATAGATTCAAAAATGGAACAAGTACACTTGCTAGCTCATTTCTATAGGAAGTCACATCAATGAGAATTAATTCAATATTAGAAACTTATCAACTTGTGTATTTTAAGTTTCTCTTCTTTATGTGCTCCATAGATCTGAGTAAATGATTCAAAATCAAAGTGATGATTCTTCAGTTAACCTTGTTTATCAATTATTGGGGACCAGGTATACTTAAACATTTATCCAGGAAGTTACCTGCTGAAAATAGAGATCACGAATCTCCTCGGCACGTACAGTATTTCCTTGCTGTTCCTCCAATGATGCCCAAGTCATCCATGTCACAAAACTCTGAGAATTAATACTTAATGAGGACCTAAATAATCTGCGAGCGGCTGACAGATTACCAGCCCTCTGCTCCAGAACACCCCAAGCCTGCATTGAAAGGCAATAGCATTAAGAAGTCTTCTCTTTTTCTTAGGGTGAGACACCAGGTGTATTATTCTCCACTGGCAACAGAGACTAAACTTCCTTAGATACTGAGGGCAAAGAGTGGACTTTTACCAATTAGGTAACAATAAGAAGTTGCCCCAACATATTGATATCTCGATATTCAAGTCATTTATTACCTGTAGACATCGGGCGGCACTTTCGCTGGTTGCATCAATTGATAAAGCTTTTTGGTATAATTCTCTAGCAGTATTCAAGTTTCCTTCCTTCCACTCCATCCAACCCCATGCCTGCACATTCCCAAACTTTTCAATTAATATAATGCTTAAAACTTCAATATGAACCTAGAGGAAGTGTCATGCTGAAATATGTCATAAATGAACTTATTAATTATTGGAAAACATAATTGGATCTCCTAGTAGGTACCACAGCAAGAAAGTAATTGACAGCAAAAGGACAAAGACAGAATTCACCACTGCAAGCTCACTAACCAACAGATCATATAGAAAGGGAAAATCAAACCAACAAAATGTTCAAAGCTGAAAAGATGCTTGTGGGGATATTTCTTACAATCCAGACTGGCTGATGCTTTGGATCCAATTCAGAGGCTCTCCTGAACAATACCCGAGAAAGATTCGCAGTTGAGTGTTTGTATTCTAATAATGCAAGAGACTGAAGGAGAACAGGATCCCTAGGATTTAGAGCATGGCCTATCTTTAGAAGCTTTCTTCCCTTGCTAATATTGCCTACACTAGCTTCAAAAACGCCCCATACATGCCAAGCAAACCTATTTTTGGGACTTGCATTTACTGCATTCTGTTAAATGGACAAGGAAAAGAAAACAGGAAATAAGGATCCAAATTAATCAATGCAACTAGCAAAGAAATACGCGACAATGTGTATAGGTCTTCCAATTTCAACAAGCCAGCCAAAATTGGCAATATCATATATCACCTCAAACAATTGCCTAGCGGGGCGATTGTTTTCCTGTTGCATCTCCAATTGTGCCCAAGCCTAAATCAGAAAGAATTAAAACATTTAGATAGGATTGCAAGAATTACCGATTTAGAATCCATTACAAACTTACAGGACAATCAAGACTTACAAGCCAACTAGCACAGCTTTTTGGGTTACACTTAGTGGCCTGCTTGAATAAATACCGAGCCTGTTGATACCGGTTTGCCCTAGCTTCTAGCAGTGCAAGTGTTTGGTATATGTACTCATTTGGTCCACAATGTTTAAGACCTTTGGCTAGTAGATTCCTTGCCTTCTTCATGTTTCCCTGTTTCAGCTCTAGAACAGCCCATCCATGCCAAGCCGCAACATGCCTCTTATCAGCAACCGTGGCAGCATCAAATAACTCTCTTGCTCTCCTGATATTACCCCTTTTCTTTTCTAGAACAGCCCAGCACTGTTTTAAGAATTTTTTCCTGTGTTAGCTTCAGTATAAATAAAATAAATTCAATATATAATAGTATTAGGAGCAGTCACTCCTTATGCTAACTGACAAACTACTTTATCATCCTGAAAGATATTGGTATGACAGGAATCAATCATAGGCATCAATATGCCTTATAAAACTCATGATTTTAGGTAAAATAAATTAAAAAAAATGTATGGCTGCTAGATGCAATTAATTATTATATAAGAATAATCCAAACTCGGCCATGGCCATAACCATGAATCTTTGGGCTAGTAACTCATTGATGTTCTTGAAGATGCGAGGGCACAGGAACTTTCATTATCAGCCTTGATGGTGAGAAAAATCACTGAGAAAGAAATGCATCTTAATTTCTAAGTTTGGTTAGATGCAGTGAACTATTGCATAGGAACAGCAATCACTTGAATGTAAGCACATAATTCTGAAATCTGAAATCCCACCTTTATTTCTTTCTTTCTTTGTTTTTTTAATTCAAAACTCTTTACAAGGAGATAAATAAGGGCAGTATCAAGTCAAATTCCAAACATAACAAATACATAGATATTTCTTAGGGCATAAGCTTCAAGAGGTCACAAATTTTTTTTTTGTTACAAAATTTTTTGGAAAGGAGTTAAACTCACCCACGATCCAATATCAAAGCAAAGTATCCTTTCCTCCTAAACAATACCAATATCGGGTAGGGCGAGCTGTCTATTACCCTCAGGCGTAAACCTAGGCAACCAAGAGCTAAAATGCCTCCCCAAATGCCGCAACTGGAACCACAACAAAGTGATACTCCCCAGGGATCAAACACGTTTCAAATGGTCACATGTATCACCCTTTCGCTAGCTGAACCCACAGACGATGGGCTCAAGTCACAAATTTACACAAGGAAATGTGACCCAAGATTAGAGGTGCTCATCAGCTAGGATGGCTGAAGGCATGGGGTATATAACAGGCCCAACTTCATGGGCATAGGCCTAGGCCAAACATTTGAGAAAGATAAATTTACCTTAAAGCCCTAACTAGTACGCTGGGCCTAGACCTTAAAGCCCTAGCTATTTCATATTATACATTTTGTTTGTTCTCATTCTTTAGAGTTCTCATTCTTTATATTCTCTTTTATTATGTCTCACATTTTATTCTTCAATCTCTTAACTGGATATGGTTAATAAATCAAAAATGAAAAATGTGGCCATTCTAACAAAGTGAACTTTTGAAAGGAATTTTTTTTAAGGACACAAAATAGAATTAAAATTGCTGCTTAAAACATAGATTAAGAAAAAAACTATTTTATAGATCACTTTCAAATTTACTCAAGGAAAATTTTCCTTAGAAAAACTATTTTAGTAGACTCATATTTATATGCAAATAAACAAAGGCTCTCTATACACCCTGCCACTACCCGGTATCATAGAGATCACCAAATAGGTTTTGCCTCTTCCAACAAAGTCTTTTTCCACGCATACAGCTGGATTCGAACCATAACATCATATTTCAGGTTGTGCCAAGCTTTGTTGGTTCTAACTTGTTAAGTTTAGATAATGTAAATTTTTTAGCTTAAGCGGAAGCTGAACACTCCTAAATCAATTATGGCCCAAACCCAACCCACAAACAAGTATACCCATGATCACGTTGCAAAAACAAAATTTAAGGCTACCTGCCAAATGTAAGCATTTTCTCCTTGAGTTGCCTGGCAACCCTTCTCGTATATTTCTCTGGCCTGAGTTGTTTTCGATTGCTTGCTCAAAATTTTCCCCAGTGCCACATAAGGTCGACCATCTTCTGGCCAATATTCTATGCACTTTTTCAACATTTAAACGTAACCAGAAATCAGAAACCATCCACCAAATTGAAAAATCACTAGCGAGGGAAAAACTTAAATACGACTTAACACCATCTCAAATCACACAATCTAATAACAAACTTTGGTTTAATCCCTTCAACGGATAGATTCACCAAAAAAAATAAAAATAAACGCAGTACCTTCTGAAGCATTGCTTCTGCTTCTTCATACCGAAAATTCCTCGCCAGGACCTTCGCACGGTATAACGCTAGGTCCAAATTCACAATAAGTGGCTTCTCTTTAGAGTCCGATTCGACCCTCGCCGGCTCAAAAATCGGCATCTTCTTCGCAAATTCCTTAAGCCCGGCATCGATCGCCGAAGCCTTTCCGTCGGAATCTTCCACCTTCTGCATCTCTTCTTCACCGGAAAACTCCTTCACCGGCCGGCGAACTACCAGAGCACTATCCTCCGTCGTGACAGTATTGCCTGAATTCGCTTCGCTGGATAAGACGCCGTCCAACGGTTGAGTAGAAATGAGCTTCTTCTCGAGCACTGTGGTGGTGGATGATAAGTCCCTGAGGGAACATTGTGGATTCACGGCGATATGATGGTGGGAAGGTGAGGAGTTGAGGGGCAAAATAGGTAATTTGAATCTGAACTTGAAAAGATGGTAAGGATTTTGAGAATGTGTGAAGATCGTGAAGTTGGAAGAACAGGAAGCGGAAGAGGAAGATGATGAAGAAGAAGAGAGAAGGAAGGAGTTCATTTCTTTGTTAACTGGTTAAACTGTTTTTGATTTTTACATGCAGAGAAAATGTGAGGCGGGATGTGGAGGAGGAAGAGATCCTGTACAATTACTTGTATAGCCCTCTATTTTTTCCCCCTTCAATTATTATTTGTTTTGAATATAAGTTCAAAACTAAAAAATGTACTGTTTATTATTTTTGTTCAATTATTTTAAGTTTATTAATTCAAATTTTAATAATAGGTTTAACCCAAAAGTTATTATATACTTAGTTTTGACAAAAAAAAATGAGACTAATAAAATAAGAAATCAAGGCAAGGCAAGGCTATCTCCTGAAGTCGGTACTAAAAGTGGATTGGGAAGGGTAGTTGAGTAATTGTGCATAATATGAGTCACTGGTCTACAAATAACCACGTGGCCACATGACTTATGTGGCGGAGGCTTCATCCAAAAAGCAGATTTTTCTGACACGTGGACAATCTTCATTGGAAGATATGTTCAGATTCCCGATATTGTAACCAGTAACTTTATCGCAAAAGGACACTATATACTATACCCTGACATCCCATGCAAAAGTTAAAAACTTACGGAGGACAGAAATCCTTTTTATAAAATTAATATTACTCCCCTTTATAAAGACTTCTAACAAGTTAAAAAAAAAAAATAAAGATTTGATATATTTTATACTATAATATATTTTATTTAAAGTATTAATTCTAACTAAATAGTAAAAAATTTCTTAATTAATTAACTAAACTTTTTCAACTAATAATTTTAATTATGAGTCATTTTAATATTTTATAAAAATAACTAATTTTAATTAACTCTATTTATTTATATAAAGTTGTTATCATACTTTTATAATAAAAATTAAAGTCGGTATAAAATTATACTACATCTATCCCCTAAATATAAATATAAATTTTGAATTTTAGAGGCTTTTTTTTTGTATATTTTAAATGTGAGAGAATTTATTTGGATGCATGCATGTATATACTATACTCCCTTTGCTCCTCCTTGTAGCGAGTATTTTTGGTTATTTTTATAAAATATTTTAATAGCTTCAATGAACATTAAATATTTTTTATATATTTCCATATTTAATAAAGATAAAAATAAAATATGAATTGATATGATGTTGAAATTTAATATATTTAATAAGATAATATTTAAATTATTTAAATTTTATAATAAATGTAATATTTTTAACTATTTTTATTTAAAAGTTTCTTATAATGATTGGAGAGAGTATATCAAGCTTCATGGGAATTTTTGTGTAATTATCGCATTTTGTTCACTAAAGCTGGGAAGCTGGGTTGAGCTCGAAGGTCCACCAGAAAATGTCGGGCCACGCTGAAGCGAATCCAGGCCATGGTAGGATGGTACTTTTTTTGTCCAAAAAAAAAAATTCATCAGCGGGGCATTGTAAGACGATACCTTATTAACCGCTAAATTCTGTTTATCCGTTAACTCCATGCGAAGCTTTCTGACCCCTGCCACTTCTTCAGCTTCTTTTTCCCTGAGATGGCTCTGAGAATCTCCTGCAATACACAAATTCCAACCACGCCTCAAGGTTGTTCTTCGTCTATCTTCTTCTTCTTTCACTCTCCTCCTCTCCCTAACAGCGTAGTGTATTATTCTATTGCAGCGAAAGTCGATTCGAGAAGTAAGAAATGTCTTCAAAATGTTAAAAGCGTTGTGAACAATGTTGGGCCTCCTTCTATATCATCATCATCATCTTCTCCACTTGAAGCTCTCAAGAGAGGCAACTGGGTCAAGCTCATCTGTGGAGCGAGCTTCGAGGTGTGAAACTAAAGCTCAATTTGATGATTCCCCATCTCTATCTTTTACTCTTCAGCTTCTATTTGTTAAAACCTAAATTTCTTTTTAGGATGTTGTTGATATCAGGAATCTCAGCCTGGTTTACACTCTTGCTGGAGGTAAGAAATTTGTAGTTGACACCATTTTAGGTGATATCTTATAGCATCTAAAAATCATGGAGCTCTCAATATGCATCAACTTTAGCTTTATTATATCATTTTTTTTGATAATTTTCTACTAGTCTCACTGTAACTATTAAATATCACAGTATCATATACTTTGGTATTCTATTCTATATTATGATATTTAAAATACCAAGGAATATGAGATACCAATACGCCAAAGGGCTTCTCAAAGATATATTTATGAGGCATTTGAAAAATATATGCATAAAATTTATTACACCTATGTTTGGCATTTCAGAGTTTTTAATTTTATACTCTCATACTATATGTTGTTTATAGATAAGATTTTAAATACTAAATCTAAAAGTACAAGGATTTCTATTAAATCTCTACTGTGTTTTACTTTTCACCATTACATATGTGGATCTCAATAAGTAATATGAATTTGATTTATTTGAATTATATGGTTGCAGTTGACTGCATTGACTGTGCTGCTGATGCATCAGTGGTCAATGCAGTGAATGAAGGAATTGAGATTGCAAGAGACATTATAAACTTTCGAAGACCATGGCTAATGATTAGCGTCAATGATGATAAAGATCTTCACTTTCGTAAGGCCAGTAAGGGAATTTATTACATGAACAGTATATATATTTTTAAAGTTTAATTAATATTTAAATTTAAATATTTAATTATTATTTAAAAATGATGTTTGTGTGACATTCAAGTTTTCTAACTCTTTCAATTGTTTATCAGAGCATGATCATATTTTATGACCTCTATATTTAAAAGCTTCCCTCAATTGAAAAGTGAACCAAAAAACTTAAGTAAAAATATTAATGCATAGTTATCTATCACTTGCTAGCAATGTATAAAGGATGTTTGTAATGCCTTCTCTATAGAATTTGATCCAGAAGACTGTCCAGCAGACTGTTCAAGGCCCTGTGTAAATGTGTGCCCTGCTAATGCAATATCATTCCAGGAGAATACAGCACTAGGAAGTTCTTATGAAATTCAAATACCCAGAGTATGATTTTTTTTAACTATCTATCTATCTCTGTTTTTTTTAAAAAAAAAAATTCACATGGTTCTAAGATGTTCTTTTTTTAACAAACATGCAGGATGGAGTTATAACTGAACGCTGCTATGGTTGTGGTCGCTGTTTTCCAGTTTGCCCCTATGATAAAATAAGTGGGATTTCTCTGTCCATTTACAATTCTGAGATCATAATTTCATTAGTTATTCATTTCAGGTTTTTTTTACTGATAATTGCCATGATTTTTGTTCATATCTTCACATTATCCATTTTTCATATTGATCCAGGAGAGGTAACATATGTAAGAGATGCTATTACAACTGCTGATCTCATGAAGAGAGATGATGTCGATGCTATAGAAATACATACAAGTGGGAGGTAATTTTACCGATCAAGTCAATAACATTAAATTTTTGGAAAGCTGTTTTTAATCATTAGGGTAATAATCTTTCATGATGGCTTTGAGGTGATATCGTTTTTGGAATAGTGATTCAGTCATTTTTGGCCCCCATCCACTTAATTAATGTTAAGATTCAGCACAAGGTGGGATAGACTGGTTAGCCATTGCTTCATCCAAACATAAAAGTCCAACGCACTTTATTGTAACGTTCTAGAGATTACACTAAAATCATTATGGTCTTCACTTGAAATCAAAACCTTTTGAGTTGAAATGGTTCTTTATGAGAACAATACAGCAGAATATCTCCATATAGAAGAAACTGCAAATTTCAGGATGTAATTTTTATGATGTTTCAGAATTCAAGCCAAACTAATCATCATATTCCCTCTTCTGATTTATGACCCTTCTACAGGCAGATTACATCCTTCCGGGAACTATGGACTGCTCTGGGAGACTCAGTAAAATATATGAAGCTAATAGCAGTAAGTATAACCTCCAACCTCTTCTAATATTTAAAGGGGGTAATTAATGCTTTTAAATAATGTCTTAGCCTCTGGGTTTCTAGGTTAGCTTACCAAATGGTGGGGACTCAACAATATCCTCAATGAATGAAATATTTTCTACAATGAAACCCAATCTTGAAAGCTTCAACTTATGGCAGGTATGCCCTTACTTAATTTTGTCCAAAAACACACAGTATGAACAACTTCAAACTATCATATGCCAAAGTTTAATTCAATTTCTCTTTTCCTTTTAAAACCCAAGTTGGATGGCCGTCCCATGAGTGGCGATATTGGGAGAGGAGCAACTAAGGAGACTATTGCCTTTGCTGTTCAAATGGCTAATTCAAGAGACAGACCTCCTGGTTTGTATGGAAATTCAGTATGGTTCATTACAACATTCTTCACTATGCACGAAAGTTGGCGATAGTTTTATATTTGCTTTGGTGATCACCCATAAAAACATGGCAAATGGATTTTTTCTGTTTTTTATAACTCTGCACTAAATGACTAGTCTTTCAAAAAGATTCATGCACATTTCATATGTTTAATAGAGAATTTAATGCTAGGCTTCCTTCAACTGGCTGGTGGAACTAATGCTCACACGATAGATGGGTTGAAGAAAGAAGGGCTTTTCCAAACAACCATTGATACTGGTAATTTTGTCAATTGTGTGGCCTTCACATTTTCTTCTGCTTCTCTTTTACCATCACATAACAATTCATTTCGCCCCCTAAATTTTTCCCAGAGAATTCAGATTATGCAACCTCAAGAACAGGGTCAGCTGATTCATCCCATGCTTTAATTAGTGGTGTAGCTTATGGGGGCTATGCACGTAAGGTTGGTTATTTACACTGTCTGCGTAATATTTCACCATCCACTTTATATTTTCAATTAATTAAAATAACAATGTGTTCACTAAATTTCTCGGCCCATTAGGCTTTAGTTTCTGAAAGTGGCAAGTGCACGAGCTAATTTTAAAAAATAACAAACTTGTTAAGCATTAATCATTTTATCAGGTGATCAAGAGATGTCATATTGACTAAAACTATGAGACTGTTACTTCAAGAACTTACTCATGCACCCCCTGATTTTCAATGACTTAACCAAAATATAGTGGATGTTACATGTTTTTACAAGACCCGAAACGAGTTGTACTATTTCTTGTTGGCGGAATAAGAGTTTTAGATGATCGTGTCTAAAGACTATTCCGTCTACACGGATGTCCCTCAGGATTAAGCATACCCTTCCTAAAAAATACCAAGGGTGCAGAAGTACAGGAGGTAGGAAATTTAACCTAGACAAAGAAAAGTAGAGAATAAATAAGCACTTTGAACCTTCCTCCCAACTAATACATAAGGAAATGTGTGGGGTGTGTGTAGGAGTTTGTCCCTAGTTAAAAACTGACCGAAGCTATTGGAATATTGTTTTTGAAACAAGGGAATGATTGTAGAATAATTACAAGAATCAATAGGCTTAAGCAGTAGGTTAAAAGACAATATCTTTAAGTATGGAGGTTATAGAAATTAATATACTTAAAATATAATGATTCATTTATATCCAACATTTATGAGTTATGAACAGCGTGGATCATTACACTTGTATTTTATATTAAATTGATATTGATATTATGATAATTCAAGGACTAGGGTAGTTCATTTACTCATCTTCAAAACCTTCTTCAGCACGATTGGTGAAATTGGATCAAGCCAAGTTGGTTGGCGAAACATACGCCTAAGCTTGGCGTTTGGTTTAAACATTTGTTCAAGTCTGATCTATGGACCGTAATTATAAAATTCAAACTCTCTTTGTTAATAAAGCACAATGGCATAAGAGCCATGTAACTAATCTCTACCTGATGGGATAAGACTTCTTGTTGCTATTGTTTGTGGCCTAACCAATGTCTACCCTGCTTAGCTAATGTAAAATGTAGCTACCGATTGTGTAAATAACTTTGTTCAGATTGTAGGAAGAGCATTGAGAGCCATGCAATCCCAACATGGTGTAGCTGCTCTTATTGAGGATCATCCACACCATCTCTTGCTGGCTCTTAAGGAAGCCCTTGCTTTGGTTGGACCTTTCAAGTCTCAATAATCAATGGGCATATCACAAAAATACAAAGAGCACTCGCACCAAGATTCTGTATTCTACATACCCTGCCATTCCTTATAAGTGGGAGTTCGTAAGTTTGATCCTACTTGCAATATCAAGTCATTAGTGTGTGCCCTTTTGAATAAAAACACAAAAAGGATTGAAAATATGGCCTAAAACCTTGCCCAAAATTAGGTTTGTTCTATCTGTTTAGTACAATTTTGCAAGGGAATATGCAAGTGTCAAATATGCAGTTGGAAAATTATATTGGATATGGAAGGATAGAAGTAGGGACTTCATGTGTTATGTAAGAGGTAATCTACTCTCTTTAATAGAGTAATAATTTTTGTGAGAAGTTAGCTCAGATGTATCGGGGATATATTCTTATACAAAATGAAACAATTAGATATTTAACAAATCAAGAAGCATTTGGTTGGTCTCTCCACCACTTTATCGTGTCAAGCTTCACTTTGGACTTTTTAATTCTGATCTATTTAGTTGTGCATAAAGTATTCATGCTCTATATATACTTTTTTTTCATGGAGAATCAATATCCGGGATCTACTTCTCTTTTAATTTGGAGGATTCATCAGCGTTCTAGAATAATCTAAATTTAGTTAGAATTATAAGAATGGCAAAACTTTACCACCAAGTATTTAACATTATTATATTCCTAGAGTCTAAACTTGAGACTTTTAATTAAGCTAGTATAATATCTTACCAGTTAAACCAAGTGCTTTGTGGTCCTACATTATATATACTTTAGATAGGCCATGACTATTTTACTTGGGAAAAAGCATAGCCCTTTATTTTTAGTCGATCATGCAACACTTGTAAAGAATTCGTACATGTTTGGTTTTGTGTTATTTTCAATATGAAACCAAACATATTTGTCAATGTCCTATAACAAACGAACCGAGATAACTATTTTTATGTTGAGTGTTAATCTTATTTTATAAGCATGTTTAATGCTGATCTATAAATAATTTTTTGAAAAATTGGATCTTGTTTTATACAACTTGACAATGAAATGATTCTCCCAAAACAATTTGATATATAACTCGGAAATGAATTTGTTAACGGAGAGTGGGAACAATACTTAGTTTTCATATGGGTTATTTGAAAATTAAAAATCAAAAATTTAATTCACTTAATATATATATATATATATATCTTATTTGAAGCATTGATGGGAGATTGAAGATTCACACAAACTTGAAGATCCTGTCGTTTTCCATGCGCTGCATCTTATATCAATTTGTCACCATCATCCATTAACACGATGCCATTATTATATATATTCCATTATTTTTACAAGTATCTTTCAAATAATTAAAAGATGGAGAAAAACAGAGAGAGAATATGTGAATAAAATAAATGATCTATATTGAATATTGTCACTTGCCACGTATACTATTTTCTCCCATTTTAGAAATGTTTTTAATCAAGATATCCAAATCCTTTTCATAACAAATTCCATCGAAACAAATGTTGGTAATAGTATTCATGCATTTATGGCGTGTAAATACAATTAAGTAAATACCCATTAAATTTGGCCAAAATATAAAAATACCCATTAAAGAAAATTTTGTGATTCCATTGCAAAAAGTCAATACATCTTCCAACTTGTATCCAATTGCAATTATTATTATTATAATTATTGTTATTATCTTCATACGGCCTAACTGGTAGGTAACTATGATTAGATCATGTTAACAGATTTCAGGAGAAGATAATGAAAGGTGTTTTTTTTTTTTAATATATATAACCCTTTAGACTAGCCGGTGTTGTATGCTCCTATTACTAAATGTTCAAACAATCAATTAATCTAGATTGATGCTCTGTGATCAAGATGCTTCCCCATAGGATTTAACAATAATTAGACTAAGCATCTTGGGTCAAATATGTTTAATTTTTTTCTTATTTAAATTTTTTTAGCATATAAATCTACACTCACATACATTACCAACAGATCAAACCTATGACTTCTAATATATCCTTAAATTTTAAACCCTAAACCATAAATCTCTTCTAATGAAGGAGAGTGAATGCCGCTAGACCACTAGTCATTTGGCTGAGATACTCTTGTCAAACCCTGGGCAATTTATTTTTACTATATTTTTATTATTTTTTCACACATTTCATTTGCTATTTTGAACAAATTTATTGGTATTATATTCATCCAATATTTCTCCATAATTTTAAGAAGGCTTAAATGCTAAAGACATGAATATAACTTACAAAAAATGATTGATTGTCTCTTCTCTAAGTTACATGAAGAATTTTTTTTAAAAAAATGATGAGCTTAATGTCATTATCAATATTAATCACTATATAAATTTTATAAAAAAGGCATCTATGCAGCACACAAGCCAACGGTACATTTGTGTATAGTTCTAATTGATAAAAAATATATAATTAATTATACTATTCATATTTATAATTGATATGTAAATTATTTGGCTCATCTTGTATTGTATGAGTTCTTCTCTATTTATATAATTTATTCTTATTACAATAGTCTCATAATCCTTCTTTTTTGGATTATTTAGATTGTGTAAGTAAAATGAGATCGGCATAAGGATAAATCCCACTTATTAAATAAAGAGAATATGTGAATTAATTATAAAATCACAAAGTTCTGAAATGGAAGAAGTCAATTCAGGCACCATAATTTTGGTCAAATTTTCAACCTTTTTATTCATAAGGCAGTAAATTTAATTAGTTGAAGTATAATAATAACGCAAAAATGGAGCAAAAGCATTTGAGATTTGGACAAACCAATTATTATTATTATTATTATTATTATTATTTGCCTATTTGTGGTCTCCGAATGACCAAATACCAAACCACATAATTTGACTCGAAATTTAAGCCACATAGTAGGACAGCGTTTGGCGTCCATCAATGTGTCAGTGTGATTTCCATAGCTCAACAGGATGCAATTACATCACCAGTCAAACACGTCTTCTACTTACCAACAACTTCCCTTCCAAGGATACAGATTGGGTAGATATTTTAAAAATATTTTCTATATTTATGTATATTTAAATTTGATATCACATATTTAAATGATTAAAATTTTTTCTATTAAAATTAACTCCAGTTATTAATTAGTTATTTTGTCACTAATTAAAACTTATTTTGGGTAGCTTCACCTGCAATCACATTAATGATTGTAGGTTACACACATCTAATTCTTTACGTACACATCCACTTCATTATTCTAAATTGAAAAGAGAGTTAGGTTAAGGTAGAGTCTAATTTTTCATTAAATTTTTTTAGGGGATGTCAAAAAAACATTCCCTTTAATTGATATGAATCAAATTACATTTACTTATTTTTTTTCCATATAAGATATATCAAAATAATTACTTTTTAAATAAAAGAATGTCTTTATCTATTAATTAATATATCAATATAAAATTTACAACAAATCACACTAGAATAAAAAATTTAGGTACTCAAACACACACCGAGATTATATATTTATTTGTAATCAATTAAGTTATTTTGTAATTAATTTTTATTTTTAACACATATTTTAACCAAAATTAAGAAATATGTTTTGTTATAGTTTTTGTGGCTTATCACCGAGAGAGAAATCGCATGTATTTCAAAATACAATATATTAATAGAGATAAAAAAAAGCTAAAGTAAATTGTTGATTGTAACGATAAACGAGCTTATCTATATATCTATATAGGTTTATTTGGATAAGATTTTAAAAATAAATTTATGAAAAAAAAAGGTTTTTGATAGCTTTTAGAAAATAGTTTTTTGAGAAAAGCTTATGAAAAAAAATAGTTTTAAATAAATGAATGTTTGTATAGTTATTTTTAAAAGTATTTTTATTACTAATAAATTATAAAAAAAATGTATGAGTATTAGATGATGAGAGATAAGATATGAGATGAGAGAGAGAATGTAAGAAAAGAAATGAGAGAGCGTGTAAGAAAAAGTATGAGTGACGAGAGAGAATGTAAGAAAAAATAAGGGTAATATAATAATTAGTTAGTTTATAATAAACCTGGGAATACAGGCCAACTCGTCAGATACGGGTTGGCCTGCGCGCGGGTTGGCCTAAAAGCAGGCCAAATTTAACAGGCCCGCTTTTAGGCTGGTTAGTAAACTACCAACCCGAGCCCGCACAGTTTTTTTAAATTATTTATTTAAAAAAATATTTATATATATATATATATATATTTTTAAGAAAATAATTTATATGTATCAATATTAATTGGATTCAAATTATGATCTAAAATTGTCAAAATATTTATTTCTTTAACTTTATCACTATCCGTAATTCCGTATATAAATCTGTCACAAGTAAAATAATAATAAAATAAAATATATATTTAAAGAAATGATTCAATAAGATAAAGTTAATATAAATTAAGTATAATATAAACTTTAATTTAATTAAAACTCTAAAATTAATAAAGTATAATATAAATAATATAAATTTAAAAAAAAAAGCGGGTTAAGAGGACTAACCCGTCAACCCGACGGGTTAACCTGCCGCAGGTACGGGTTTGGCGGGTGTGAGTCAAAAAAACCCGCATCAAAATGGATTGCCAATTTGGCAACCTAACCCGCTATAAAATAGCGGGTTGGCGAGTCCAACCCAAATTCTCAACTCTAGTCTATAAGCTATTTTACTATTTCATAAACTAGTCTAACCAGTTTATTTAAAATTTTGATTTTAAACTATAATTTAGTCCAAAAATACATTTGAATAAATATAACTGTTTGTTTTAAAAGTTTTTAAAATCTAAATTTTATTAAAACTTAAGTTTTTGTGTGTTTCCAAACACACACATAAGGAAAATAATATAAATTATTAATTAAGTTGGTTGAATTCATCGATGCAGTTCAGTTTTTTAAAACAATGGTTAAAAATAAAAGATATAAAAGCCTCTTTGATGCCCTAATAGAATATTATCAATAAAAGAAATAATTATTATTAGCATAAGATTTGACATTCTTACTTACATATTTTAGTATTAAATTAAATAAATACAACTTGTGTTGATCTACTAAAAGTTAACCGTAACTATCTATGGAACTTTTAAGTCAAATTTTCTTAAAGAAGAAATGGATTACTTCATCAAAATATAATCATCAATCATCAAATACCATTACTAAATATTTTATTCCAATAAATATATACATAATAATTCTCTTTATTTTAATATATGATCTATTTAATTAAATTAATTAATATAATATATTTTTTTAAATATTATATTTAGCTTCCTTAAATTTTTTTTCTTCTAATTATTGTTGAGAGAAAATTAATATAAATAATTTAAAAATTAATAAATATATAAAATATATCTTATATTTAAAAATAAAATTAATTCTTTAATTATATTATATTTTAAAAATCGAGTATAAAAAATTTACTAACGTTTATCAGCTAACAACTATGACTTATTTTTTATATTGGATATGTATTGTAAGCCATTAGTTTAGGAAAAGAAAAGAAAAGTAATGTAAAGAAAAGATCCTAAGAAAGAAAAAAATTAATATTATTTTCTTAAGAATTAAAAACTGTTATTATTTAATCATGGTTTTTTATTATTTTTATTTAGAAATAAAAATATTTTCCATTTATAATTTCTTATTAAAAATCATATTAATTAATTTAAGCTTGAATCTAATTAAGTCCTAATTAGAAGAAACTCTTTCAACAAATCTTTTATTTACAAGGACTATTTTCTTTTGTAACGACGAGAGGTAGACTAGATACTAACAAAAAGAATAGATCTTTTTTCACTAATTATTAAAACTACTTGATTTTTTTATAAATTAAAAAAATTAGTTAATTATAGGATTTTGATTTTGATTTTATAATATATATTTTTGTAGCAGCCAACCCAGATCCACCTACCAAACTCCCAACCAGCCATTTCATCAAACAAATCCCAAGCAAGTAAATTTTGTACAGCTAGCCACAATTTCCACGATGGTCTGCCAAGAAGGCTACCACACACACCGGCAACGTTGCTGATCTAACTACCCTTAGCCACGTGATCTTCCCACCCTCCCCTCTCCTCTCCCTCTCACTTCCTCTCTTCCTATATAAACCCCTCTCTTGTCTTCTCATATTTTCGTTTTCCTCCTCTCTTTTCTGGCCGATTTCAATAACCGATTTATTCTGGGTATGTTCTGATATATACCCATTAATATGTTCTTGTTGACTGACCTCTGAACTGCCGCAATTCGTCACTTTGTCATAGTAGATATCGGTTATTCTGATTTACTCGGTTGTTTTTGTGTGAATTATTGGTTTCCCACTTGAATTCCCGGTGTTTTCTATTCGCAGTGAAATGGGGATGCTTTATTTTTGTATCTTTGTTGGTTGAATTAATGATCTCTTGGTTTTGAAGGGTATGCATATTGGTTGGTGTGAGATCGGTCGGAGTTTCAGTTTTCATTTGCGAATTTGAAGTTTTTAAGTTTATGCCAACCTCATATGGCTTCCATACTGTGCTTTGGGTCGATTTGATTTTGCCGTTTGAGTACTGATAGAGATCCAGCAGGCTAAGCTTTGTTGCTATTGAGCTTGGAAAATGTCATTTTAGTTGAGCATTGTTTGCCAGCTTTGGAACTTGCAGGGTGGTCGATCTGTTTTGTTTGCTTGTTGAATTTGGTGTGGTTTTTTCATAGTGCACTTTTGCTGTTCCTTCTTGAGTTAATTGCGAAAGTGATAAATTTCCCGCTAATGAGTCACGTTTTTCCTTCGTGAATGTCATTGTGAAGTCGAATCTCCTTTATGAGTGTTGTCCTCTTCGTTCATTGGTAAATTTGCTCTTTTCGTTTCTTCTGCTTTGAATTTGAGTAGTACTACTGGATGGGTTTGCCTACATTTGAATCTAATTAGTCTATTTTGTTTTATTACACTTGTCCTCTAATCCTTGTAATCTAATTAGTTTTTTTGCAATTTCATGAATTAACATACCACTATGCCATCAGATCTCTCGGTTTCGTCATCATGGCCACTGGACAACTGTTCTCTCGCACAACTGAAGCTTTGTTTTACAACTACAAGCAGCTTCCAATCCAGCGGATGCTTGATTTTGATTTTCTTTGTGGTTTGTACCACATCCTGTGTTCTGTTTCTATATAAAATATTCTTCTGAATGAATACTAGAAAATAGGAGAATCACTTGATTGGTGGCTTTCAATAGAAATGAAATGAAAGCTCTGGTTTTGTTTTTATAGGAAGGGAAACACCATCAGTTGCTGGAATAATTAATCCTGGGTCAGAGGGATTCCAGAAGCTCTTTTTCGGTCAGGAGGAAATTGCCATCCCAGTGCATGCAAGGTTTGTGTTTATGTCCAATACCATCCACATTCTTCCTTCCCCTGCTTGAGTTCAAATTTGGTGTCTGGTCATTACTAACTTTATTTTCTGTCCAAGTGTAATAATTTCGCAACATTATGCTTGCCTGTTTTGCAGCATTGAAGCAGCTTGTGCTGCACATCCCACTGCTGATGTCTTCATCAATTTCGCATCATTTAGAAGGTCAGCATTCATTAATTTTATTTATTTTTGTTGATCTAATTTAATTACATAGTACACTGGAAAAGAATGATCTGCTTGCAGTGCTGCTGCATCATCCATGTCTGCTTTGAAGCAGCCAACTGTTAGAGTTGTTGCCATTATTGCTGAAGGTGTTCCTGAGGCAGACACTAAGCAATTGATTGCTTATGCACGAGCAAACAATAAGGTGAGAGGAGAAAAGGAAACTTAGATCAATTCAACTAAATTGCTAAAGATACTAATCTGGAAAAACGTTTTTTTTTTATTGCTGGCAATATTAATTTTAGTCCTGATGACATTGTAGGTTGTTATTGGCCCTGCTACTGTTGGAGGCATTCAAGCTGGTGCTTTTAAGATAGGTGACACAGCTGGAACAATTGACAATATCATTCAATGCAAGCTGTACAGGCCTGGATCTGTTGGCTTTGTTTCTAAATCTGTATGTACTTATTTTTGTTTGTGAATTTTTTTTTCCATCAAAGATAGGCGTATCCCTGTGAAATTTCTCATAAGTCTTACCTGCTATGTGTTTAGGAAATGTGAGATTTCTTGGATTCCTTAACAAATGTGCACCTTTACTTTTAGATGTGATAGTTTATCCGTATGTTTGCCGAACATGGAGGTCAAAGATTCTACTACTGTGATTTTAATATTAAAAATCAGTTTAGATTTGTTGACACTCACTTGATTTATGCATCATTTAACTTGCTTCTTGGATACTTACTGTATTCAGACATTAAAATCACATTGATGAATGTACAGGACATTAAAAGGGTAGAAGATATTTGTCAGTTACTCTGCTATTTGTTAACTATACAATGATGAATGATGGTTCTTATAGAAGACAACCTTTATGAACTGTAGGGTGGGATGTCCAATGAATTATACAACACAATTGCCCGTGTCACTGATGGAATTTATGAAGGTACTGATGGGGATTTTTTTTTTTGGTTTTATCCTTTTGCATTTTTTTTATGCTCATGTTGAGTGTGTTTGTTTTGTTATAGGCATTGCCATTGGAGGGGATGTTTTCCCTGGTTCCACACTTTCTGATCATGTATTAAGATTTAACAACATTCCACAGGTAAACTGCTTCTTTTGTCTTGAGGGACTTCATAGCACATTGTAACCGCAACCCATGAATAGCTTATTAGAATAAAAGAGGATTTCTGTTTATCATCAATGATCCGATTGGATTTGTTTGAAACCTCAGATCAAAATGATTGTTGTGCTTGGAGAACTTGGTGGGCGTGATGAATATTCCCTAGTTGAAGCCCTAAAACAGGGGAAAGTGACTAAACCTGTTTGTGCCTGGGTCAGTGGAACCTGTGCACGACTCTTCAAATCGGAAGTACAATTTGGTCACGCAGTATGTCACTGATCCGTTATTTTTCACTAAGCATCAATCAAAGAGAATTTCTAATACTCAATGGAACTTATACATATCAGGGAGCTAAAAGCGGTGGTGAGATGGAGTCTGCTCAAGCAAAGAATCAAGCGCTAAAGGACGCAGGAGCTGTTGTTCCCACTTCTTATGAAGCTTTTGAAAGCGTAATAAAGGAAACATTCGAGAAATTGGTTAGTTTGCATGTTTCTTGAGCTTTTATTTATCTGTATGTGAGTAGGGAGTTATGCTTCAAAGAAGTCTCTACTTTCCTTGGCTAGCTATAATCTTATAGTGGGCTTAACAAATGCTAGGCTGGAGAAGGGAAGATTACACCAGTGAAGGAGGTTACTCCTCCACAGATCCCTGAGGACCTTAACTCTGCAATTAAGAGTGGAAAAGTCCGTGCTCCCACTCACATTATTTCCACCATCTCTGATGACAGGGGTATGTTGGGATCCCTTAATGCTTTAACTTTGAAATGAGTTGTTTGTTGCTCACATTCAATGGTTGAACTAAATTTCTTATCCTATATTTTCCAAAGGTGAGGAGCCATGCTATGCTGGTGTGCCCATGTCTTCCATTGTTGAAAAGGGTTACGGTGTTGGGGATGTTATCTCTCTTTTGTGGTTCAAGCGCAGCCTTCCTCGTTACTGCACACAATTTATTGAGGTAGGTTAAACAAATTTTCCTTGGATTTTTTTAAATCAATCTCCCTTTCCCTTTCTGTATAGAAGCTGTTATGTGCACAAAATTGTGTGATACTTACTTCCATCTGAGTTTTGCATTTAGTTATTGCTTTTCAAAGTAAATTATTCATTTTGTCTTCTAGCTTCTCTCTTGATGATGCATTACATTGGTCAGATCTGCATCATGCTATGTGCTGACCATGGTCCATGCGTCTCCGGTGCTCACAATACAATTGTGACAGCAAGAGCTGGAAAAGACCTTGTTTCCAGTCTTGTATCAGGTATATTTGATGTATCTGATATTTCTTCTTTTTTTGTACAAAACTGATGGACGAAGCAGGATTTTGTTTTGTAATATTTCCATATGACGAGTAATGAGCTCTTCTCAAACAGGTTTGCTTACTATTGGTCCTCGATTTGGTGGTGCCATTGATGATGCTGCTCGCTACTTCAAGGATGCTTACGACAGGGTATAATCATAAGGCTTTGCCTGTGAAGCTGGCACGCTTCAACTTTGATTATCCAATATGATCTCCTAAAACTCTAACACGAGGTTCTATACTATGTTATGTCAGGGTCTTTCACCTTATGAGTTTGTTGAAGGCATGAAGAAGAAGGGCATTCGTGTGCCAGGAATTGGGCATAGGTAATGCATTATTATTTTTTTCCTTGTCTAACTTGCATTCAGTTTCTGTCAATATTATTGGAGAAACTTAAATCGCTGAAACTTGGTTCCACTTTGTGAAAAAGGATCAAGAATAGGGACAACAAAGATAAGAGAGTAGAGCTTCTACAGCGATTCGCACGCACGCATTTTCCCTCTGTGAAATACATGGAATATGCTGTTCAAGTTGAAACCTACACCCTCTCAAAGGCAAACAACCTGGTTCTTAACGTAGACGGTGCAATTGGATCTCTCTTTTTAGATCTCCTTTCTGGTAGTGGGATGTTCACCAAGCAAGAGATTGATGAAATTGTGGAAATTGGCTATCTGAATGGACTCTTTGTGCTGGCTCGTTCCATTGGTCTTATTGGGTAAGTTAAACGTCAATCTTCATTGTTTTAATTAGACCATTTTTTGTGTGTGCTTGTTTGTTTTGGGAATAATAGAAAAGAGAAGCTTTTTTTGTGTGTGAGGAATAATTACAGTTTGATTATAAATTAATGGCCAACGTGAATATGAAATCATTGATGTAAAAAAATCAAAGATGTTTATATTTGACCATGCTCTAAGGTAAGGAGACTAGTGACACATCATTTGAATATTTGGACATTTTTGTCCTTTATGTACTCAAATTTATTATGGTTCAAACAATCCCACTTCCTTTTGTTGGGTAAGTTATACTCCTCCGGTGAGTACTTAACTAATTTAGGTAGATTAAAGAAATAAAATAAATCAGTTAATTATAACAAATGTAATCTAATTTCCTTAAAATATCCTTGTGTAATATTAAATTATATATCAGTTATAAATTAGATAAATTAGTTTGGGGACAATGATCAATATAGGTAGAGTGGATTGAGATTTTATATTTAAAATTACAATTAACTCTCTAATTAGCTCTTACATTTAGAACTAGAAGAGTACAATGCTTATGGGTGATTACCAGTGATCCAACCCAAGAGATGGCTAGACGCTTTTGTGCTGAAAATTTTGTTGGTTATGATCACATGAGTGTTAATGCACGTCTTGTTTGAATAAACTGAATACAGAATTTCAAATGATGGCTTCATCTCATCCATTTTTCTTGGTTGAAATTTCAGGCATACCTTTGACCAAAAGAGACTGAAACAACCACTCTACCGCCACCCATGGGAGGATGTTCTCTACACAAAGTGAGAGGTTTCTGTGTGGCCGTAAGAATTTTTTCATGCTTCAACAAAATAGCTATCTCTGGGAATTCTTGCGCTGCAATATTCAGGAATGATCAATAATTTTTTCTTTTTAACTGTTGGAAGAATAGTATTGTATGATCTCTCCATCACGCCATCTTCTTTGTAAGTTTCATTATATACTGGAAAAAAAAAATTCCTAGTCATTTTTAAAGATATTCTTTTACCCCCATTTTCTGGATGAAGATTCTGATGAGTTGGACTGTCTTAGTTAAATTTTGCCAGGTTCTAGTCTTCATAAGCTTGTATAATATGGGTGCTTAAGTAAACAAATGATCTGAACAAGCATACTTGTGTCTGTTATGTAATCCTTTTATTTCCGCCATTTGTATTACTCTTTCTATCTAACATTAAATGTAGGAGCTAGTTAATGAGTTTATGTTGGTCTTAAATGTAAGATATTGATATACTCTTCCAAATTTCTAATTTTTTTTTAAACTATCATTATTGATTGCACATATTACAGAGTTTGGTTTATAACCTCAAGGTTGTGAGTTTAAATCTTACTACTGATATGAGGTCCTTGTATTGGTAACATGTAAATACTTTAGTAAGTGCTCTCTAAATTTAAGGGTATATATAGCTCTAGTGAGTCTCTAGACTTAATTCACTCAAACTTTTTTATTATAAAAAAGAAAAGGAAAAACTAGCAAATATTTTTTACAAACAACTGACTAATTTTTTTAATATATGTAAATTAGTTATCTAATTCTTACAATAAGAATTGAAAGAGTAATTATTAAATCTTTGTCACTAAAAAAAAGAACAAATCATAGTAATTGTGATCATTTCGCCATCCCTATTGAAGAAATCCATACTAGTTTGGTTGGGGAGTTGGGTGGGGCATGGGATAAGTTTGCAAGCTATTGTTGGTTAAAAAGTTAGAGGGAGAGTTTTGGATAGATAAAGATTTGAGGGATTATAATTTCCTGTAATAATATACTCATCCAATTCCTAATTAAGAGTTAGTTAATTAATTTAAGTAGATTAAATAAATTAAATTAATTAATTAATTATAATCAAATAATTTTTCAATTAAAGATGAGATAGGGTATTGTATATGAAGAAGGAAAAAAAAGAATATATATATATACACACACATGCACGCACACATATGAGATTCATTTTATATTTCGTTGATCATATTTTGTATAAAATGGGTGAGTTCTTTTGAATTCTATCTCATCAACAATTACAAGTGGTATTTGTATTATGTACAAGCTGATTCTAAGAAATCCCAATCAGGTAAAATTTTAACAAAACTGAGAGTTAAAAAATCAGGGATTAGCTTTTTAACGCAAGGATAATAGCATAGAGAGTGATCATAAAGAAATGAAGAATTGAAACTACCACGTTTTGGTGGAAGGGAGCATTTGGGTTGCTTCTAAATTCTACCAAAACATGATTTTAATACTTCTCTAATCATAAACATAGAAGATAGAACTAAAGTAAAATCATCAATTTACATTTATATTTATGATTGGAGAGTAGTTTTATTTTGCTTTTTTATTAGAAGACTAGAGCAATCCCTCCAATTAGCATTTATATTTAATACTGGAGGAGTAATTTTATTTGTTGATCGGGTTAAAATTCAATTTTGTTCAAGAAATTTTTGTATAGAAGGTGTCAGCATTCAGAAGTTTTTCTTTGAATAATATTGCTTCGAAAATATTAGAAAAGGAACAAACTCACTCTAACAGTTAAAAATATAATATTGACTGTTAAAAAAGTAATATTGACATCAATATTTTTAACTGTCAAACGTGAACTTTTATCTTTTTTAATACTTTCAGGGTGACATTGATTCCAAAAAAAAATTCTTGATACCTATATCTAATACATAAAAATTTCCATGATAAAATTAGATTTTAACTCTTTTTGATTTATTGGGACATATACTAATGTCTTAAGACTATAAATAAGATTAAACTTAATACCTCTCAGTCCGTAGAACTTTCATATTAGTAGCTTATAATGTGATGGCTATTAGTTTTCCATATAAAACTAAACACGCATTACATTGTCTATACAATTTTTTTTAATTGCCCACCCAATTCACAAGAGCTTTATCCCGACTACATCCGAATCTGATCTGTATCACGCACCTAGCTATGGTGGATGAGTCTCCCAACAGAAATTTTCTGTATACACTAAGACTCGAACTTAAGACCTTACTTAAGAGATATCGAGCCGCTTATCACTCAAACTAATCCCCGTTGGTATTATCTATACAATTGAAATTGATGGAGGAGTACACAAGGAAAGCAGTCTGTTCAAGAGATGGTCCAATGTGGTTAAGAGGCCCTTGTCTATAGTGAAAGTTCATTGTTCATTTGCACTCAACATATCCTTTAGGCCACACACCCTAAAATACTTACTCCCCTAATCTGGGAAAGCCTTAAGGGAAACGTATGCAAATTTTAGGTCACAGAAACTAATCTGGATGGATTTTAACTTATAGCGAAACAGTGAAAAATACAAAACCTTTTCTCATAAATAGAGGAGTAAGTAGCTAATTAGTAGGTAAGAAGCCCCCAACTTCTCCTCCAGCCCTCCGAATCCAACTCCAGATCCATCAGGTCTCAAGTACCCACTTGTGCCGCCGCCGCCGCCGCCGCCACTTCCTCCTCCTCCAAATCCTGGTGGCAATTGGTATTATGCTATTCCTAAAATAGCAAATGCAAGCACTAAAGCAATAAGCACTCCAACATATGAATGAAACCTCCCAATTTTCACTCAAACTACACAAAGCCTGCTTGTGGTGGGAAGAAGCCTTCAAGCAATTATCCTCAGTGTGTGTAGACTATCAACTAGAATAATCAAATGACATGATGAAAAATTATAATTCTTATTTATACCACCAATAAATTCTGCGAGAGCTAATTTTATTTATAAAAAAAAAGGAATCATTTACTCACTCATCCCTTTATGATTTTTCTATTATTTCATGTCGATTTTTTTTTTTACCATCTTGAGACAAAGCAATTATGAATATTTCACCGGCCTATAAAATTTTGATGCCAAGTGTGGTATGAAAATACCATTAAAGTCCTTGTTTGTGAGAGTGAAAAAAAGAGATGCCAACCAAGTTTATTAAATGCAGTCACCTTTCTTTGTTTTAATTATATATCTTATTCTTTTATTAGTTGAACTTATATACCAAGACTATGGTACAAGTAATCACAATTAATTTCTCATTAGGTTCTTCTCCAACTACGAGTCTACAAGTCTGTGACACGTAGCCTTATTTTCCAACTTGGGAAACAGATTTAAGAGAAAAATGGCTACAGGTCCGGGCCTCACTTTCTAACTCCTGTTTTCTGTATTGTGGTTTTTTTAATTCTGGTTAATCATCTTCTCATGCAACCCATTATCTGGAGATTCAATTGGTAAAATATGATATATATAACTATTTAAAACGTGTTCAATTTTTAAGAAATATTAATTTATTATAATTATAGTCAATACACTTTGAGAGATATTCTAACTCATAAGTATATTGGTTTACGCCAGATATAATAAATGGCTCGTCCTACTCGATATTGGTATTGTTTATGAGGAAGGGAGATTTTATCCTGTCTTTAGACAATAGGTGAGTGTAACCTTTTTTTAAAAGTTTTTATACCAAAAGAAAAAATCTTCTCATGCAGAATGTGTCCCCTCATGTAAAAGTATTTCATCGTCAGAACACTAAAATGTAAAGACTAACGGTAAAGTTAAGAAGACAAATAAGTGACTAATGCAGAGAAAATACATAAAAGGAAAAAAATTATAGATAATTATATTATGTAATTTTGTATTTCAGTATACTATAAGTGTTTAGATTTTGATCATATAATTTTCATAACAGATACTTCTCCTACAGAGCTTGTTCCGTGATCCTTTTGTTTTGGCCAAGGATTCTTCGTCGTATTCTTTTGACAACTCCGTAAATATAATACTTACTCGTCTTTTGAGAAATCATATGAACTCTATCTAATTTGGGAAATCTTAAGTGAAAGGGATGCAAATTTTAGGCCAAAGAATAAAACTAATTAATCTCGAGGGATTTTAACTTACAGAAACATTGACATATATAGACACTTTTTGTCATAAACAGTCGGTTGTTTGTAGAAGTAGTGAAATATATGTCTCATTTGATTTATTATTAGTACACTTTATTTGGAGAAACAACAAAAGGAACTAATTTCATATTTGGTTGGTATGATAGAATTCCAAGTAAAAAGAGGGAGAATGAAAAGGAAGAGAAAATCATGATAGGTGGGATTAGATGAGGTATCATATAATTAAGTTGTTTGTTGGTTGAAAACAACGTAAATATGCTATTACTTTATTTACCTCCTTAAAAATTTAAGTTTAATCCTAAATATAAGATATATTTATAATATTTATCATCTTAATAGTTAAGTAAAAGAGAAAAAGAAGGATTTAAGGAAAATAATTAATTAAGGTATTTTAAAAAATATTTCATATTAACTAATTTAATTAATATTATTAAGTTAATTAAATTAAATAAATAAATCTTATATTAATAATCGGATAAGGAGATTATGACATTTTTCCGTAATACTAAAAAAAAACTAGTTTTCTAAAATCCATTATAATTCTTGATCTAATTTTGAATTCTAGCTCAATGGGGTCAACTCCAATTCAACCTAATTTAATCATAGAAACAACTTTTTAATCCAAACTGAACCGTTAGCGGGTATAGCAACAATCCAATGGTTCAATCTCATAAGCACTAGGTAGACTAATAATTCGCTTAAAATTAGTAGGCCAAATAAACTACAAATGGATATATGTTTGTGTCAAAAGTAGGTCTCATGGATAAATGTACCTCACATGCTTGTATTTGTTTATAGTGCCATGTGTTATGCATCAGTACCTTCTTGATTCTAATTGATCTTCTAACTTCACTGATTTAACTACACGCCGTAGATTTGGAGAGGTGAAAAAAAAGTGTAATTATCATGTAAATTTAATATGGAAAAAATTGCTAAAAAAATCTCATTATAACATTTATTAGCCAAAAATATTTTAAATTTATATTAATAACCATAATATAATTTTATCTTTAACAAATATAACTCTTCTTTAACTACGAACAAAATATAAGACATTTACTCATAACTAAAAATATATATACACAACTGAAAAAGAATTACATATGTTCAAAGAACTGAATCATTAGATACTTTTAGTAAATAAAATAATAGTATTCACTCCATTCCTAATTATAAGACTTAGATGGAGGTTAGGATTATTTTTAAATATAATACCCCAATTCATTTTATCTCTCAAAATTTATAATTTTCCTCCCAAAAAATATATATTCTTATATGATTGAACATATTAAGAGATTATCTATCAATAGTAGTTTAAATGCACATAATTAGAGTGGATATTTTAGATAAACTATCACACGATCATTACAATTAACTAATTTATTTAATTTCTTTAATCTACCTAAATTAGTTAAGTAGATTTTATAATTAAGAATGAATGGAGTATTATTTACCAGCTGTAAACATTTACTAAAATGAGTATAAAATCAATTTTATAATTATTTTGTATTATTGAGGTTGACATAATAATTATTCAAGGTAACATAGCATGACTTGCCTCCAGCTATTCTGCACCATCTTAATTTTCTTTCATCTTGAAAATGAAGGATACCTAGCTATCTGCATTTATGTTATCATCTTCAACTAGCTGTATCCAATTTAACCTAATACGTCTTGATTACGTTTGTATTGTTTAATCTAATTAAATATTAATTTCACCACCGTCCAAATCTCATTTTAACCATCCAAAGTAGTAGTGTACTCATCTTTTGTGCACAAAATATTATACACACATAAATTGGAGTATTAATCTAGATTTTGAAAATTTAACTCAATTATAGTGTATATCAATTAATATACCGATTAATCAAACTTTAATTGAATAATCATGTTCAATATATTGGTAAGTTTGCACTATTTACAATTTTAAACTCAACACAGCACACAAGAAAACCAATATAATTACATATTTAAAATATGAATGTTCTGAATATAAGAGCTCTTATACTTACGTGAATTGTTGAAGTTGATCATAGTACTTCCTTTAGTGTTAAATATAGGAGTTTGTTAAAGAGTTTATTTTAATTTTAATTATAAAATTTTAATATACATTGCTTTCTAAATTTATATATATATTTCTAAATTTTAATTATCTCTATATTTTAAAAAAAAATTATCCAATTTTGATAATATTAAGGATAGAAGGGAATAATTTCAAAACATTAATAATAAAAAGAAAACCCTAGGAAAACTTATTTGGGAGGACATTCTCCTATAAGAGTTAAATAAGATATCTATTTTTATCCTTAATATAAAATCTCAATCTACTTTATCTTTTAAATTATAAACTTGCTCTTAAAGTATCCATATATGATTGTAATATTAAAAGAGATTCTCTAAATAGTAGTTTAAATGCATATAATTAAATATAGTATTTTAGAAAAACTATCATATAGTTATTACAACTAACTTAACAAATTTCATTAATTTACCTAAATTAGTTAAATATATCTTATATTAAGAACCGGAGATAGTATTTCTGTGATAAAATAATCAAACTAAAAGCAGTATAGATATTTGTAAGGAATTGGAAGACACGCAGCGGAAATAAACTTTAAAAATTTTCCATTCCTTGCCAGGATCTGCCGTATGTGTTTAAGTCAAGTGGAAAGAATCCTTACCCTTAGTGTTGCTCAGCGAATTTCACAGCTTCTCTACGTGGGTGGTGATCTCTTTCCGATCACAAGAAGTCGACGCCTCAGGTCGGCTTCCTCTACTGGTATCCACACGAACAGCGTTCCAACCACGAACGACGTGCTAGCGTCTCCTGTCCCTCCAAGGCTTTCACAAGTCTCCGTCTCTATTTCGGCAGTTTCTTGTCTGCAAACCTTTTGCAGATTCCGTTCGGCCTTTTGTGTTCTATGTTTTTTTTCAAACGTAGCTCCTCCAATCAGATATAGAGGATGCTATGCGTTTTTTACCCTTGACCTAATTGGATTTTGGAGTTAATCTTATATTAATTCCGAATTGATACAATATCATATATTGTATAATTTTATAAGAAACTAATTAAATAAAATAATATTAAATCCGTCCCACAGATTTAATTACTTATTTATTTAACTTTAAATAAAGATGAGACTGAGTTATATTTGATTTATTCCCATAAATCAAATTTGAGATATCCTATCAATTTAAATTTCGAATTTCAAACGTGATAGAGATTTAATTTATCCTTATAAATTAAATCTTATAAATATCTCTTATATGAGATATCCTATCAATTTGAATTTCGAATTTCAAACATGATAGAGATTTAATTTATCCTTATAAATTAAATCTTATAAATATCTCTTATATGAGATATCCTATCAATTTGAATTTCGAATTTCAAACGTGATAGAGATTTAATTTATCCTTATAAATTAAATCTCATATATCTCATATATATAATATATATATATATACGAATTTATATATATACAAATATAAATATAAATAAATATATATACATTCACCTGGATCTTTCATTGAATCTGGACATGTCTTAGATTCAATGAATCTGGACATCATAGCTCGTGTTGGGCTATTTTGTGTGCGACCCTGTAGGCCCATATGAAGTTGGCAGTGGGCCATTTGCTATACTAGCCCACAAGTCGCAAGCGGTCTCTAGCAAGACATAACAACTACCCAAATCATATGAGGATCGATAAACGATGTAACCTTTTATACAACCATATCATGTCCCTTCTGTCACGCGATACTTTGGTCATGGATGAGGCATGGATAATGTCATCCTCCTATTCCCGACCGTTACTTTCTCGATCCCTGAGTAGTCTGACTATAGAAATGGAACTACCTTTCCATTACAGTATGGCCATACATTTCTCAGACTCACTCATCGAGGGGCCCAGTAATATCTCTCCACGAATGTGAGGGACAAATTCCGTCTTGACCATTCACATTCCTCCGCATGAAAAACCACTAAGCCCAAACATAGTCTTTATGATCACTCGGTCAAAAGTGACTTTTGACTAGGTCAAAGCTGAGCGTTTTGTCATGTAGGAATCCATGATGATCTCAGGTCAAAGGGCATATTGACATGGTTTGTATATGAGAGAAGCTTATGACGTTACCCATGCAGTTCTCTCATAGCGGGTCGGTCCAACACCCTGTACTCTTACATGTGCTTATGACTTTGATTTATATCTCTATACATCTTCAAAGTCATACTGGTCTTATTTCATCTGTGCTCCCACATAGATGATCGACCAGGGACATTTAGGATAATATCA
Organism: Leucaena leucocephala; assembly: GCA_037074615.1. Taxonomy (NCBI): domain Eukaryota; kingdom Viridiplantae; phylum Streptophyta; class Magnoliopsida; order Fabales; family Fabaceae; genus Leucaena; species Leucaena leucocephala. The sequence goes on along the minus strand of CM073533.1, from coordinate 7,339,127 downwards.
TGAATTATCCAAGGATGGTCATCATAGTAAACATGCAAATAATATGATAACTCAATTAATAAATTCATAAATCAATAATGTTCATAAGACAATGATTGGCCCCTAGGGCACGATTTCCAACAATATTCTTAAAAAAAGAAAAACAGAAATACAAGAAGGAATTAAACCTCAAAGCTGCAATGGAGGCTATATGCCTATTAATAATAATGAGAAAGTTTCTAAGATTAGAAGAAATGATATCAAATAGAGATTATGGGGATAAAGTAAACTCAAACTATTACCAGATATCTATGGCTTTAATAATTAGTCTAGCCTATAATAAATGATACACATGGTGGGACAAGATCAGCATGTTATGATAATGGTTAAGTGTCAAATATACATACGCACTTCATTTATTGTTGAATTTCGCAATTATTAGATTTTTGCAATTTCAGTACTTGAGTTGAACAACTTTATAACGCAATTAAAAGTTCAAAACAATCCATGCATTAACCATTTGAATATTTGATTCAAAATCCTTTGAAGATTAGTGATGGCACCAAAAAAGTATTCAAAAATCACAAACTTGTAATTAACTCAGCTTTTATTTGGTCAAACGTCCAGCAAATTTGTTGCTCTTATAAGAGCTACTTATTTAATTTAAATAAATTTAAAAAATAAGATAGATTAGTTAATTATAACGAATGTAACTAGATCTTCATAAAATACCCTCCATAAATTAGGTAAATTAATTTAGAAAAAATAATAAATATAAGAGTAAAAATAGTTTTATATTTAGAACTAAATTTAACCCACAACTAATTTTTATATTAAAGACCGAACAGAGTTTCATAAAAAATTAAATTATGCTATTTTTGGTCATAAATGTAAAAATTAGATAAAAGGTTTACTTTTATTCTAAATATAAAATATTAATATATTTTTCTCCCAATTTTATAATTTTTTTCCTAAACTCTATTGATTGTACAAATAAAGAAATTCTATCAAGGGGCAGTTATATAATGCACATGAATAGGAACAATATTATAAGAAAATTAACATATTTATTATAAATAATTAATTTAATTAATTTTTTTAATCTATCTAACTCTTATATTAGGTGACGGAGGGGAGTACCATTTTTTTAAAAAACTTAGGGCAAATAGACTTAACACTTTTAGAGTGATATTGAATTGTTCAATTTTTTTGTTTATTAATATAAAACTCATTCCATAAAATAAATTTGGAGAAAAAACTGATATTCCAAGTTGTCAAAAACATAAGATGGAAGCAACGCGCAAAAGTGAATGCCATGTACTTGAAATTTGCTAATCATGATCTGTTCTCCAACGGAATAACTAAGTTGGTAAAAAGAATTAAATGCGTCAAGATTTTCCTCAAATCTTAAGATCTTATACTCAAAATTCAAAACATTAATTATTGATGGTACCATTTTGCAAACAACTCCTCTAGCTATATATAAATTAATTACACACATTCATCCCTTTCCCACTAGATCTGGCCTTCGGAAAAAAATCCCTTTCCAACATAATCTAAAAATAAGCTATGTTGTTCATGATGAGCAACTCCTTATTAATTTGTAGGAGATATAGTATTAGTGGCTGATTACATATTATATATGCAAGGAGACCATCATTATATTCTTAACAAACCTAAATTTTTTTTTATTTTGTATTTTGTGAAAACTTATGTGCTGATTAGTTAACATCTACATAAACCCTAATTAGCATATTTTGAGTATAGAAACTATCGGCTTTAATTGAGGATACTATAAGGGCCTAATAAAAAAAGAAAATAATTATAGGTCCCTGATTAAAAATTAGGTTAAATTATAATGACATACAAATTAAATTGTTCTAAATCTTATACTATGTTCAGTTTTAAATATATGAATTAGTTAAGAGGTTTATTTTAATCCTAAATATAAATTATCAATCTATTTTTTTTTAAATTATACTTATTAAAGATAGTTTTTAATGCAAATTAGTCCTTTAATTTCTACAAATTAATTATATAGCTTCTATAAGTATACATCAATATATTGATACAAGAAATAAGAGACAATATCAAAATATGATATAAATTCTATATTATGTCACATTTTCATAAGTTACATATGGTGTATGGAATTTGCTTTTAAGAATTCATGTGCAATACACAAGTTACATACGGTGTATAGAACTACTAATACTTAGTAGTAGTACTTATGGTAGTTGAGAGTTGAGACAAAGCAATTATGAATTCACCGGCCAATAAAAATGTCTTCTGAACAAGTTTGAATTTTGTTGCCAAGTGTGGGATGAAAATACCATTAAAGCCCTTGTTTGTCGTCAGAGTGAAAAAGAGATCTCAACCACGTTTATTAAATGCAATCACCTTCCTTTTCTCTATAAATACTTCATCTTGCTTGGCTTCCCACTACAAGCAAACTGGTTGAGTATTTCTTTGTTTGAATGAAAATGGGGAGATTTCATAGATATGGAGCGCTTGCTTTAGTTTTGGCATTTGTTATAGGAATAGCAGAATGCCGCTCAAGATTAATGAATGAGAAGTCGGTGGAGAACTTCGGAGAAGGTGATGGTTTGGGGGGTGGGTTCGGAGGTGGTGGTGGAGCAGGAGGAGGAATTGGCGGTGGTGATGGAGGTGGCTTTGGAGGGGGCAAAGGCGGTGGTGTCGGAGGAGGCGTTGGAGGTGGACATGGTGGGGGAATTGGTGGTGGCGGCGGAGGTGGTGCAGGTGGAGGCTTTGGAGGTGGTCATGGTGGTGGTGTAGGGGGAGGGATTGGAGGTGGACATGGGGGTGGAATTGGTGGAGGCGGTGGAGCAGGTGGTGGTGCAGGTGGAGGGTTAGGAGGTGGTCATGGTGGTGGAATTGGTGGAGGCGGTGGAGCAGGTGGTGGTGCAGGTGGAGGATTAGGAGGTGGTCATGGTGGTGGTGTAGGGGGAGGGATTGGAGGTGGACATGGTGGTGGAATTGGTGGAGGCGGCGGAGCTGGAGGTGGTGCAGGGGGAGGGATTGGAGGTGGACATGGTGGTGGAATTGGTGGAGGTGGTGGTGCAGGTGGAGGCTTTGGAGGTGGTAAAGGTGGTGGTGTAGGTGGAGGGATTGGAGGTGGTCATGGTGGTGGTGTAGGAGGAGGAGTTGGAGGAGGTGGTGGTGCTGGAGGTGGAGCAGGTGGTGGCTTTGGAGGTGGAAAAGGTGGAGGAATAGGAGGTGGACATGGTGGTGGAGTAGGAGGAGGAGTCGGTGGCGGCGGTGGTGTAGGAGGAGGAGCTGGTGGAGGCTTTGGAGGTGGCAAAGGTGGAGGAGTAGGAGGAGGACTTGGCGGTGGTGCAGGAGGTGGTGCTGGTGGAGGCTTTGGAGGTGGTGCTGGTGGTGGCGGAGGAGCTGGTGGTGGCTTCTAATTTTACAAATCCTTAATTAGTTATATATAAACCTATAATCTCTATAATACGTCCCAAGTCTTAAATCCATACAGTATGGTAGTTCCCTATCTACTTGTAGATGCAAGTACGCATCCTATATCAATGAAATAAGTGAGTTTTTGCCATATCTTTTGTCTTGTGTTTGTTATTCCTCCACTAAATCTAATAACTTAATCACCCAGTAGCATAATTTAATTTTGATCCTCATTAGCAAAGTAAGAATTAATGCAAGTTAACCCTTAATCAAAACAAACATGCCACAAAATTATCAATGTATAACAAAATATTATTTATAAACACAAGTAAATAATATCCATCCTATCCTTAATATAGACTACTTAGCTAGTTAATTTATGTAAATCAAATAAATTAGTTAATTCTAATAAATATAATATGATCTCTGTAAAATAATAATATAATATTAGATTATATATCAGTTTATAGATTAAGTAATAGGAAAATAAAAAATATAATAAGTAAAGTGGATTAAAATCTTATGTTTATAACAAAAACAACTCTTATATTTCGAACAAAGTATATTATAACATAACTAGTAAGCAAATGAAAGAATATATATATATAAAGGAAAGTTTCTGGATTACATAGTCAAATGCATCTTTAATAAAACCTAACAGGCCAAGAATCAGAGACACAATTTAATTAAATCCCTTTTAAAACTAAGAATTGAGACATACAAACTAGAAAAAGCACAAATATATATATAGTTCCCTTATATATATATATATATATATATATATATATATATATATTAGTTGAAGTCACTAGGAGAGTTATCTAATTAAGTATACATATTTGAAATAGTGTTAAAACAGATCATCATAAAAGGAATCGAAACCTCCATGCAGACACTACGTACGTACATCGGAATCTTCAAACGACAAATTACGCAGAGTCTCTCGACGAGATGGATATACATCTTCATGCGACCATACATAGACATATATATATATATATATATATCTTCATGCGACCATATGGATACATATAGAGAGAGAGAGAGAGTTTATATCCAAGCAGGAAGCCAATCCTTGCCATCAATGAAATCGACAGACATGAAGGCGTCGAATTCTTTGTCAGTAATCTGTTTGGCCCAACTGGCTCGTTTTGTTGTATTAGCTCCAGGTCCAAAGTTCTTGTACTCCCCATGGTATAAGTTCCTGATGAACGATGAATTTTCGATAATATATTAATATTCACCCCATAATATGATAACATCACCAGTAATTCTTTGTGAGAATTACTATACAGTTTCATTTAAATGATTTAATCATTAAAAAGTTCTACAACTAATTAATAAAAATATGTAATAACAATATTCAGTATAAAAAATAATAATAAATTATATATTGTTCGATCACTTATTATAATATTTTTTAATAATTAAATTGTTTATATAGAATGGACTAATAATAATTCTCTCCTATTCTTTTGTGAATGAGAAAGGGACGTACTCGGTGGAGCCGGCGTAACTCCAGTGGGCCCAGCCCAAGGGAACAATGGTGGCAGAGAGATAGGCTTTGGCAAAGATGACCCTTGAATGAGAACCCTTGGCTCTTCCTAAGTACACGCCTCCAATGCCATATACCTTCCCCTTCACAAACACAAACCCACTTTCCTCTGTTGCTGACTCCCTATTTTGTGCTGTGATTGACCCTTGTATCACTGTCCTCTTGTCACCTATCACAAATATCTCACATTTCTGCACCAAATATAAAATTATTCACTTAAAAAATCATTTTAATATGTGCATCATTTAAAATAAATATAATCTCTTAATGGTTAGTTTTTCGAAGAATAATTTTTTAAGGAAAAATGAGGGAAAAGTCTTATTGAGCAAAAGGGTTTTAATTCAATTACGGGTACTTTCTATATATAAATTTTTAATAATGTTAGTATTTTCTGGTATGACAATATGGCAGGTCTTTCTAACTAATAAAATTTTTAAACAAAGACTTTTTATATATTTTCTCAGTTTTTTAATTTAAAAACCATTTAAAAATGTTAAATATGAACCATTGAAACTATTATTTTTGAACCATGCAGATCTAATTACAGCAATGAATACACCATGGTGCATCACTACGATGAGCCCAGAAACTGGTTCAGAAATAGAGATCAATGATGTACGTACATGGAAGAGAGATTTGCCACGGCCGAAGATGAAATCAATAGAGCCTTGAATGTAGCATTCATCGTAGTAATGTCTGCCTTTGTAATCAAAGAGAGTGTTGTGAGTGCTATAGAATGCACAGTGATAGAATGCAACCTTATCTGCTCCTACAAATACTGCCACTGATTGATTCTGCGATGTGTAAGCTACCCCGGTAGGTGCCTCGTTCTGCATTCATTCATTCATATTCATTTTGATAGAAAGACAAACCTAATATATATTTATACTGAAAAATCTAATATGAAGAAGAATTGACCTTGATGCTGAGTCCAAAGACAACGACGTTATGAGCTTCGACTTTGAAAGTTGCAGACTCAATATTATTAACAGAACTCTGGGACCAAACTATACCAGTCCTCCCTCTCCCATTTCCTCTCAAGAATATATTCGGCTTGCTCTTTGGTATCGTCACCTTCTCTCTGCATTATCACAATCAAAAATCATCAAGTTAAACATGTTTCTTAAGGATGCTCAATCCTTAATATAAGACCAAATTTAAGGGTTAATTTTAGTTATAAATATAAGATATATTTTTTATATTTATTAAATTTTTCTTTTCAATTACTCTTATTGATATATATATATCAACAATAATTAAATAAAATAATAATTTAATAATATATATATATATATATATATATGTATTTTATAAAGCGAGTAATGCTTGCTACTCATTAATGCCACACACACATTAATTCTACTGTTTTTTTAATTTTTTAATAAAAAAATTTAAGATTTTTTAAAAAAAAAATCTTCATGTAGGTAACCATTCAAAGTAAGTGAATTTTTTTCCTCCAAAAAATATTTATCTCATCATTATCTTTTTTCCTCTAAATACAAAAATAAATCTCTCAACTAAATCCTTTATTTATGATTTATTTGCATGATAAATCAAGTAGGAGAAGGGAGAATTAAGGAAGATAATAATTTAAGTATTATTCATTTTAATTAAATAATATTTTTAATATAATTAAATTAGTTAAATAATTCTTAAATTAACAATCCTAAGATTTTTGTTGAAAGCTTTTTTTATACAAATATATATATATATATATATATATATATATACACACACGATTTTTTTTTGTTGAAAGCTAAACATGCGTGTTTCTGGATTGAATGCATGGAGTTTAAAGAATAAGCAGTCTTGAGCCTTTTGTTCGTAACTAAACATGTTTCTCGATTTAAGCATATTGTTCAGGACTTTTGAATGGTACAAATATAAAATCTAAATAAATTTTACGATATTAACCCTCAAAAGACGTCGCATTTCGTACGTATGTATATGTGTACTATATATACCTGTATACTCCTTTCCTAATGTGGATGATGACCCACTGAGAATTCCCTTCAGGTACAGAATCTATGGCGGCTTGAATGGATCTGAAATCGCCATTGCCATCATCGTCGACCTTAATCGTTCGATTCGCAGGAATGTTTTTGGTTAATAGAGGAGAATCTATGACTAAATCCTTAAGCTTGATGGTACCAAGAACATAACTAGGGCATGTTGCCAAGAACAACACAATGAAACACAGAACTGGTTTTATTATGGACAAGGAAGAAGAAGAAGAAGAAGGAGCCATTGTTGTGTGAGAGAGAGAAATGTTGAAGTTTTGGTTTGTTTGAGGCGCCAAGTTATAAAGGAGGAGGAAAAATGGGAGGTTTGCTTAATTAAGTGTGGGGGGTTGAATTTAGATATTAAATAATTAATTAAATAGGATAATTATTGAGTGCTGTTGAATTGAAAGAAGGGATTTTTATTGTTAGGTGTTTATTTGGTGTCTATAATTAAGGGCTTCCACAGGTTGATTTAGCGGCTTGCATGTAATTAGTTTTAATTTCTATTTTTAATTTGGCATTTTATTTCGGCTAAAAGAATGAGTGATTAAATATAGGAGGGAGATTTAACATCCAATTAAGCAATATTTTCGTACATGCTTACATCTAAATTCACGGAAAATTTGCAATACATTTTTCTCACTTCTCACAAATAAATTTCTTGCTAAAATTATCTCTGCATAGCTTTCGTATTTTTATTATCACGATATATAGATAGATAGATAGATAACCCAATTAGAAAATTCCGTGAGGAAGTTGTGAGAAAATCCATGAGAAGTATTGTCCGTTTTTCTCACTGTTTTCATTCATAAGGAAGTTTATAAAAAAATGAAAAAGAAAAATTCAAAGCTTTTTGTGGAATAACTAATTAACCGATGAGAAGAAAGAATATTAAGAGAGAGAAAACTTTCAAAAGTACTAAATCTTTATTTCTAAGAGTTTTTTTCCTAATATTCTCCACCCCCCTATTTTTTTTTTTTTTGTATTTTTCCTTTTATCTAAATATAAGGTAAAAGATATGTAATCAATGTTGAATTACCAACGATACCTTGCATGTAAAAAATTTATATCAAATAAACTTTTGCTTGTAAAAATTTCTACATTAATTATGACCTTCAACTCATAGTCAAGGTTTCAATGTAAGTAAAAGATATCATAACCAACATTAAAAACTCTTCCAAAAAAATCTACAGTATGAAAAGATTAATTATTATTTCTGAAGATAGATATTTTATGTTTGTCTAGACAAAATTATGAGCTTCAACTCATGTAGTAAATGATCTTAAAAGTGAGGAAATGGAAAAGTGTTTAAAATGGCAACATGGCCCCTTGATTTGTGGAAATTGGAGATCATGGAGGTCATAAAAGGAACTTATTCCTCTAGTCTTATTTAAAATGTGTGGAGGATTTTTTTATCCCATTTATAAGTTGATCACATCATTAAATCTTGGGGAAATGATAGAAAAATATTTTAGAAAATTATAAATGTCAAAGTAAGATATTATATTAGTAATGCTTTGATTTATTATAGGTAATTGTCCTATATTTTGGCATTTATCATTTTTTTAAATTTTTTTTCTGTCATTTTTTCTTAAATGTTTAATATAAAGTCTTGTACTAAATTGTGAGATATTAGCCATTGTACTAAATCTAACATAGTCAATTTAGGGCATTTAACCATGCCTATCAAGCACTACGTACCTTGGAATCCCCTTCCACTACTAAATGGGTAACTCCTATCTCCTTCAACACTTTCAATCCCTAACTTTACAACCCACACGCCTCCCTCCTGGTTTCCTGTATGCGCTTCATCAAATAAACAAATATCCTAATGGAAAGTCTATCTTGTTATCTTGAAATATTCATAATTAAGTCCCTCCTGGCTGGCAGGCTGGCTGGATAAAATTATTAAATTGTCGATTCAAAATTGAAAATTTTAAAGTTATTATATTAAAAACAACTTTACTTAGTTTGAATAATTATTAATAAATATTCTTAGTCTGTGAATAAAAGCAACTTCCTAACATATTTATATTATAGTATATATGAATTTATTGATTATCAAACAGCTCATGATTTTGGAATATCACGAGATATTATGCGTTTCAATAGGGATCAAATATTTCAGGGTGTTAATTTCCCGTTTCAATAGGGATCAAATTAAATAATTATATATTTATCAACGTTATCTATTATAAATTTTATATTTTACATTGATATGTTATAAGATTAATATATAATATTATTGATTATTGATCCATTGTATTTTTAAAAAAAAAATAACAGTGATAGATTTTTTATGAACTTAGATTAGATATTTTCTCTTAAAAGAATTAGACTTCTTCGAGAGTGTTCTACAGCTTACACACACAACAAATTGCATTTTCTTTCTCTTATATATTGACTTCTTATTTAGGTTTTACTGGATTTCCTCTACTTTCCCAGAACCATGGCGCAGGATAACAGGAAGCTTACCTTTCCGCAATTCGACGTCGTTTCGGATTTCTCTGATCATCACTTTCTGTCTCGTAACTCGGGTCGGTATTCTTCGAAGCCAAGAGGAGGGAAAAGCCGCGTCAAGGCGATCATCAACGAGTGGCGGATCCTCCAGGAGAGCCTACCCGAATCCATATTCGTTCGGGTGTCCGAGACCCGCCTCGACTTACTCCGTGCCGCCATAGTCGGCGCCGCCGGCACACCTTACCACGACGGTCTTTTCATCTTCGACATTGCCGTCACGCCCATTTACCCTCTTGAACCTCCCGAAGTTCATTACCGCTCAAACGGGCACCGGATCAACCCAAATCTCTACACCAATGGCACCGTTTGCCTGAGCCTCCTCAACACATGGGTAGGCCACCAGAACGAGAAGTGGAACCCGAAACAGTCGACATTGTTGCAGGTTCTGCTATCTCTCCAAAGCCTCGTCCTCACCGAAAAACCCTACTACAACGAGCCAGGAAGTCAATGGCGTCTGAATGAAAAAATTTCAGAGTATTACAGTCAGGACGTGTTCGTTCTCACCTGTAAAACCACACTCGACGTGATTCGGAATCCTCCGATGAACTTCGAACCCTTGATTAAACGCCATTTTCACGATCGAGCAAATACGATTCTGGCGGCGTGTGAGGCGTACGTGAACGGGCGCGTGACAGTCGGACTTTACGGTTGTGAGGGGGCTACTCCGACGAGTTTTAAAATCCGGAAGGAGTTTCAGATGAATATGGAAGTGCTGTATCCTCAGCTCGTTGAAGAATTCCGACGGATAGAAGCTATTGTGCCGCTCGCCGCCGAAAGCTTGGTTGTGATACAGAATTCACCAGAAATTGTACACAAAAAGGAAGGGATTTTCAAGAAGTTGATTGGGAAGATAAAAGACATTCTGGCCTTTTCGGATGATTGAAGAAGAACGAATAGCCCTAGTTGGAAGGCAAGTTATGAAGAGTTGAAGACTAAATTTCTTATATCAGTCATTGAATTATTTTATAATTAATCACTTTTTGCGTCATGGATAAAACAATTTTTCTAATTAGAGAGGGATTTTTTTTTTTGTGAAACATTCTAGGGATGCTTTTCATAACATATATATTGCTTAAATTAGGATTCACCATTTCACATTTACTTAGGAATTGCATCCCATCCTAAAAAAAAATAGAGAAAAATTACTGAAGAATTTTTGCTTTAAAAAATGTATTGCCATTTTAAAAATTTGTTTAAGTATTTTTTTTATAAATGGTGTAGCTATTTTTTTAACTATATATAACTTATATTTAAATATAGAATTTGACCCATATGAGTGAGTCCTTTGAACCCGTTTCCTAAAGTTACATTACCATAATCACTTGTATGTTTTTTTAATTTCACTTGCTACTATTTTGATTAGTCACCTTATTTATAACTTGGAAACAATTTCATATGTTTATATTTTATATTGATTAATAAAAAAAATGCAAGGATTTTATTGTTCTACATTCACACTAGTAGATATTCCAATATTCTAGATTGATTTCATTCTAGTATATATGAAATAGTAATATTTTTTAATAATTCAAACGACATAAATATTAACATAAAAAATTAAATTCGAAAACAAATCTTTTAAATTTTAGGATTGAATCTTGATACAAATAATTTTGCAGATATGAAGATTTATTGAGAATAAGATGAATTACATACATGCATGTAGATTCTTATCTGAATTATACCATCCAAAGATATATATATATATATATATATATATATATATATTTTAATTTATTGATGATTCATAATAGAAAAGGGACCCTGTATAAATTATCTATGAGTAAGAGGTATTAAATTGGACCTTATTTAGTTAGTTTTTACCCTTCTGAAAAAAAAAACAGAGAAGGAGTGAAAGATCAGGCCGTTATATCAAAATAAAAATAACGTAAACTTTAGGCCCAAAAACGACCCATCAAATAATTGCAAGCGATGTCTGATTTGGCCCACAAATAATAAATTTAAAATTTTCGTTTTTCTAAAAAAATTCAAATCACGAGAGCTAATAAAAAGTTGTTATTGGTATTTCGAGAACCTAAATTCTTCCCTTAACAAAAGAGAGATTATTTTTAATGTTAAAAAATCTCAAAAATATAAATTTTAATCTGTGTTATAAATAAGCCTTGAGAATATAAATTTTAATCCGTGTTAAATTTATAATTACTCTCTAATTTTTTTTCTCATCTAAATATATTTTGAGATTTTTTATAACAATTTTAATATGTAATGGCCATAACTCATAATTGTGATTTTTTTTTTATAAGAGATGGCTAAATGCCCAAAAAAAGAAACTAATCTATTAGGAAATTTTATCCCAATCATTTGTTAACAATAGAAGACCCCAAATGGAAGGATAAGAATCTCAATATTCACAGAGTAGTCAAACTATTATCCCAATCATTTCTCATATATTGTTTTAGAAGAATTTTTATAATTAAAACTAATAAATTACATCTATCAACTATCCAATTCAACAATATATTAATAATATTTTTAATATTAGATTTAAGAATAATCTTCTTAAATCTTATATCTCAAACTACCTGAAAAGTAATATATAGAATTTGTGCAATTGATTGGATTAGTTTATAGTTGGTCCAATTTTTAATGTTTTAGTATCTTGCATGTTATTTCAAGATGATACATAGTGAGAGACATTTACTTATATACCTTTTATAAATAAATTTACATATGGGTATATAATTGTATTAGATTCGAGTATTATAGAACCTAATTAGAGATAACTCTTCTAAAAATATTTTCTCTATTCCTACGTACTCAAAATTAAAATCTTATAATTAAGTTGTCAAAATTTCTTCCACTAGATAACATATATGTTATATTAACTTGCTTATTACTTGTCATGAACACAATACCCAATTAAATATGACATTTACTTAAATTTATCCACGTGATATCATACTCTTAGGCGATATAAAGAAAGTTTTTTTAAAAAAAAATAAAGGGGTAAACATTGTTAGCATGATATAAAAAAAGGTAGTAAGTGAAAAAATATCAATAAAAAATATTCAAATTAATTGCATCGTGATAATTAACTTAAAATAACTTAATTTCTTTTAATAGAAAAGGGAGAGAATTTGAAAAGATAGCTCCAACATATAGATAACAATAATATTGTATATATTGCAATAAAATATAAAAAAAAATATTGTGTTAAAAGAAAGCATAGGGAAATGTGGAGACACCAAATTGAAGACAAGACAAGTAGTGGGAAGCATAAAGAGATAGAGATGGGGGATTCAGAATTGCAAAAATAATTTTGGCTCTTTTCTAAGACAATGTTACCATATTGTTCAAATATTCCTTGTTGTTTAGTCCTAACCATGCCCATTGGCACCCCTCATTCAACATCTCACCCAAACACTATACACTTCTCATTTCAAATATTGTATACATCATTAAGTATATAAACAAACAAATTATTAAATCATTTAAGAGAAAAAAATATAGGAATACAACATTGTCTAATTCTCAATGACAAAAAAAACAATTAAAAATTTAATACCATTAAGGAAACCAAATTATATTATTTAATATTGTATATAAAAATAAAACGAATTAGTCCTATTATTTGATTATTATTTTATTTAAAATAAAACTCAATGACATGGGTATTATTTTATTTTTAAAAAGAAATTAATTTTAAAAAAATCTTAATTCTTGTGTGAATATAGGAGATTTCAACTATATGTATTGGACAAAAATAATAATGCATAAGTTGAGCCGAACCACTTGGGGATGTTGGGTCATTTGGGTTTGGGAAATTAAAATCTAATGGTCCAGAAGATTAAAAGCATGATGGTGATGGTAACCAAACAAAGCAACAAAACCAACCCCACAAGTCAATTTTGTGTCTAATCCATGCTCCCACATTAGAGGAACAAGGGCAGGTGCATTTTATGGACAAAGCATAAAGGTATTCAGTCTTATATGCCTAATATATATTTTTGTTCAATCATATCATAACAAGTGAATTTCAAAGCACTACTAATATTAATAATAAGATTTTATTATAGAGTTAATAATATATTAAACAAATTTACATATTAGAAACAAACACTTTAAGAATATGTTTGTGTGTATATGAAAATGTGCCTTTTTTAACTTTTAAAACTACAACTTTGAGAATGAAATCCCAAACAATTCTTTTTTTACTAAAAATATTTTTATATTGAAAATGGAAAACTGTTATTTTCTATAAGTCCAATATTTCTATTTTTTTTAAAAGATATTTTTTTTGTTGCTAAAATCGCTTTTATTACTTTTTTTTTATAAAAAATATTATCCAAAAATTAATCCAGACATACCCTAAATATATAAGGCTAAATATATAATTTTTTCTATTTTCTATTTCTTTTATTCTTGGTACTTCTCTATTATTATATAATAATTGTTGTTCATTATCATATGATATGCTGATTAACTTATAATTATATGATATATTGCTTGTTGCTTTCTAATTGATTAGAACAGTAGAATCAAATAACAGAAGATGTCACATTTCAATGCAAATTTTCTGTCATTTTCAATTTTGTTATTGATAAAAAAATCACAAAGATTTTCTTTTGATTAGTTGTGTGATGTCTTGTATTATTTGTTGTTAACTAGTTGATGCATGATAGATGTCTCTTTCCATTCAAAATAAATAAATTGAAGAGTTGCACTTTAAAGAAATCAATTGAATAAATTAAAAATATTGGTAAACAGCCACAACTCTTTTACTATGACCAACATTTTTTTAGTGCTAAGGCAACTAGCTAGTGTTGCTTAAGAGTGGCTTTTATTTATCATTTATTAATAGTTTAACTTTTTTTAAAATTTTATATTATGTAGATAGATAGATATAAATTCTTTACTTTTTTTTTTGTAAGCGAATTTTTGGAAAGGGGTTGGGCTCACCCACGATTTAAGGGCAAGGCGAAGTCTCCATTCCTCCTAGGCGATACCAATGTCAGGCAGGGTGAGCCGTCTATTACCCTCAGGTGTAAACCTAGGCACCCAAGAAATAGGATGCCTCCCCAAACGCCGCGATTGGAACCACAACAAAATGATACTCCCCAGGGTTCAAATACACTCTAAATAATAGCATGTCTCACCCTTTCGTCAGTTGAACCCACGAACAATGGGTATATAAATTCTTTACTTAAAACATTAACTTTGAATTTGCTTTTTGGACTTACATATGCAAAGTCCAATTAGGTGCTTTGAGTTATTGAGTTTATCAGAAACTTCTTTAAACAATAAATAAGCTAAGTGAAATTGATGTAATAGTACTAATAACAATAATAAGAATAATTCATGCGGCCCCAAAAACTTATTATAATTTTAAATATAAAATATTAATTTATTTTATCGTATAAATATATATATTTTTTTTTAGGGATCTTTATTTTTATATAAGATTACACATTCTCTGCTTAAGTGGAGCCTATGACCTCCCGATTCGATCCTTCTGGATGGATGGGATACCTTCCTGTATAAATCTAAGAAATCAGATTTCATTTTTGTCAAAGCTATATATGCTTTAGGATCACCCCTCGTTGAATTTATCTGGAAGAACCCAGCTACTCCTCTATTCTGACGTTGGCACTGGATTAATTGACTTTGCAAAGGATTCCAGCATGACGTCTTCAATACCTTGAAAAAAAGTCCTCTATTTTGATCAAAGTTTTTTCTTTTATCAAAGAATATGTTGATATCTTACAAAAATATTAGTTAAATTTTTAATGTTATTATAAAAAAATTTTTGACAGACGATATTATAATTCTTATGTAAATACTATCAGAATCTTGAGACAATATCATAATTTTAGTAGGGGATCGCTATTAAATTTATTTAATTTTTTTTATAAAAGAAAATAGGTTTTTTTTCCTTCTTTTGCAGTCTTCTTACTCTTATGCAAATGTTGTTTGTTCCAGATGTTTTAATTCTTTGTAATATTACTCTTAATTAATGTCATTTTGTCCTTTTATAAACAAAATGAATTATTTAAAAAATTTACTTTAATTTTAGATATAAGACATCAATCTATTTAAATTAGTCTCCTAAATTTTTAAATTTTCTCTTAAACTAATCCTAATAACAAATGAGGTTTTATCAAATAATGAGAGTAATAATTAAAATGTGTATTTTAAAAAACTTAACACATATTTATTATATAAATTAATTATTCAACTGTTATGATATTACTCCTACATTAGTTAGAAATTAATAATACTAATAATACAAGATTGGATGATTTTATGGGACCACACCATATCCAATGCACTTCTTGTCCACCGAAAGGCAATGATGCCAATGTCCACCATGGTTACTTGTGGCCACGCCTCAAAGAACAACTTACCATTTTATATTAATAAAAATAAATAAATTCGTTTAGAAATTAATGGAGGGGGAAATCTATCAGATTGACCCAAAATCTTATTTTTAACAGATATATATATATATATATATGAAAAAAAATTATCTTATATGTACTTTTTAGTGGGCATTTTTCACTCCAAATGGGCATAATTGCAACCTTCAAACAATTTCAGACATAATTTTTTATACATATTTCCTTTCAAATATCAAGATACGCTTTTTTTTATTAAATAATTAAAAATTAGACTTTTGACAGCTAAACACACACACACACACACATTTAATCCAAAATCTTAAAGACTTTATGTCTGATTAATTTCACTAATATACGTCCTTTCTATATTTGATTATCTAATATGGGATTTATTTATACTCTTAACTCAAATTTGACCTAAAATAGTATATTTTATGCAATTATCCCTTCCCCTTGCATAATATTTATTTGCTTGCCAAATGCATAAAATTTAGACATCTGAAATATGAATTTAATTTGACATATTATATGAGTTTTGGATCCAATTTTATTTAAAAAAAATTATGCTATTATTTTTTTAAATACAAAAACTTATGCTATTCTAATTCTTTTTCTCTCTATATTTGATAGAGAAAAAAGAGTTAATATAATTTTTAGTCTATTAAATTTATTTATTTTTTATTTTAATATTTTAAATTTTAAGTTATAAATTTTGATTATTTAAATTTCTCTATATTTAAAACATTAGTAAGTATAATTTATTAAAAATTTGGATAATTTTATCGAATTGAAGATAATAATAATTGTTTAAAATTTAAAAGATAAAAACTGAAATTTATACAAATTTACAGAATAAAAAATTGTAGTAATTAAGATAAAATGAGGGATTCTACAGAAGAAATGAGAAGAAACCCACATTAGGCAAGATAAATTTGAATAGAACCATTCTCTCATCAGTACTATCAAAAATCAGAAATCTTATATGCGAAGAGAATATATCCATTGATCATGTTCTGCATTCAGATTTTTCTTAACTCATCTGTAATTTCAAAAAAAAAAAACAACTCACACAAATATACATACACACTATCTCACTTAACTTCCATCTCAACCCCAAATGATGAAGATCCAAAACTAAATTTTTCACTTAAAAAAAAGATCCAATGCTTAAAATAAAGACAACAACAAAAATCCAATATATTAAAAAGAATTTCAAAACTAAATTATGAAAGTGGAAAAAATTAGTTTCTATTTATAAACAAAGAAGTGGGAAAAATGAAATAGAAGAAAAAAAAAGGAGAGGGCATTGAAAAGAACACAACTGAAACAGAGGCTTCCCCACCCCTTCCCCTCTCCTCAATACGGCTAGACCGTTTCGGTTCCTCTACAACCGAACACACCCCCTCCGCCATCACCTCTTCCTATCCTGCGCCCCCTGCTTATCCTGCGCCGTGCGCACCTTTCTCCCCTCTCTTCTCATCTCTTTCCCTAAATAACCTTCCCCTTCTCCATTCTCACTCTTCCCCTGATTCGTAGACCTGGCTGGGTTCCGGAGCTGGGGTTAGGGTTAGGGTTTCTGAGAGATGTGGGATGCTTCAGGCATTGATGAATCTGCTCTCTCTCTGTTGGAAGCCATTCGGGCGTGGTTCTGATAACTGTGACACTATTGGAGCTGTTGGGAGCACTTTCGGGGGTGGTGCAGGCGGCAGAGAAGGTAAAGACGGCTTGCTCTGGTTCCGAGACGTAGGAAAGTATGGTTCCGGTGATTTCTCGATGGCCGTGGTTCAGGCGAATCAGGTTCTCGAAGACCAGAGCCAGATCGAGTCTGGTCCACTTGGAACCTTTGTAGGTGTTTACGATGGTCACGGAGGACCCGATACATCTCGATATGTTTGCGATCACTTGTTTCGTAACTTTCAAGGTTCTTGATTCTGAATCTTCTTTTTCTATTTCTCTTGCTATTTAGGCCTGATTTAGTTTTGGTTCCTGTGGCATTAAATCAGCCACGTTTTCGTTCTGGGTGTTTCATTGCATTCACGAGGAGGGACTCTTTTGTGTGATTTTCATCAATTCACTTTTTCCCAAACTTTTTTCCTTAAAAGTTAAGCTTTTTGTTGGTCTCTGAGTGTGAGATTTCGTAGAATCGAGAACAGTTCAGGCATTCACGAGAAATGGGAGCTACTATTTCCTTTAAGCGGTCATCGATTGATTTTAATTTTCTCCCCGTTTCCTCCTTTTCTATTTTTATCGAATGTTTTTTCACCTTCGATCCATTGAGAAGTGAGAACATGATTGGCGATTACGAAAAGTCGCAAAGTTCAGTGAGTTTTGGACCTATCCTCTGGGTTGAAGGCCAATAGTTTTTCCCCCTTTTTTGTATCGTTATAATTTTTGTTCCTCTTAGGAGTATGATGGGCAAAAGGGTGCTGGAATTCTCTTTTTCTTTTCTATAAATGATCCCTTCTTATGTTAGCCGTCTTAGACTTCATCTTTATGCAGAAATAGCCGCTCAGTCACAGGGAGCTGTGACTGCTGAGACTATTCATAGAGCATTTCTTCAAACAGAAGAGGGGTTCACTTCTCTTGTGTCAGAATCATGGAGCACACGACCTCAGATTGCAACTACTGGGACGTGTTGTCTAGTTGGAGTGATATTTCAGCAGACCCTCTATGTGGCAAATGTTGGAGATTCCCGTGTTGTGTTGGGTAAGAAAGTTGGCAACACTGGAGGTATTGCTGCAATTCAGCTATCTACTGAACATAATGCCAATCTTGATGCAATCAGACAGGAACTTAGAGAATTCCATCCGCATGATCCCCAAATTGTTGTCCTTAAACATGGAGTGTGGAGAGTCAAAGGCATTATTCAGGTGATTCTATGTACTTCTGTCCTTCAGAGGGTTGATCTTCCCAGCATAGAAATTAGTGTGTTTTCCTGCACGTGGTTACTTGGTATTCTTGGATATCAAGCTTAGGTGATAGGCAATAGGCTTAGAAGCAAATCTACATATACCCATAGGCAATATTCTTCCTATTTAAAAAAATAATGGGCTGCGTGTATTTATTGCCTTTTGAAGTCAATATGCATCAAAAGACTGGAGACATAGTGCTGTCAATTTGTATACTATCTCTATGGACTATGGCGCGCTCACATACTATTTGTGAATTTCAGTTTACTCGTGGCCTAATTAGAATTTTTAAGAACTTATTTGCCAAATTTCATAGTCTCTTTCTTTCTTGTTTTCTTTCTTTCAATCATCCCCATTCTGCCTCTTTGTTTATTTTTCCAAGAGTTTTGGCAGTATGCTTCCTCTGGTCCCCTGCCAGTTGCTGGATATCATTTCAACTTTTATTTAAAGATATATTTCTGTATGTGCGGGTGGAATCTATGCTGTAGATTTGTCTTGTATTAACATTCTATTTTTATTACTCCTTTTTTTATTTGAAGAATGAAGTTGAATGTATTGTTAGTTATAGGTTCACGTGTCTGGAATAACTTTTGCGACTGTAATCTTATTTGTCAGTTTCACTTCCCACTCTCCAAATTAATTACCTCACCTCATCATATTGCCTCTTTTATGTTTGTATTAAGTGCAGGTTTCTAGGTCTATAGGAGACGTATATATGAAACATTCGCAGTTCAACCGGGAACCAATTAATCCAAAATTCAGACTTCCAGAGCCAATGCACATGCCTATCTTGTCTGCTAGTCCAACAATTCTTACTCATCCTCTCCAACCCAGTGATTCCTTCCTTATATTTGCATCAGATGGTTTATGGGAGCACTTGAGTAACGAAAAAGCAGTGGATATTGTCCACAGCAATCCACGGCGGGTAAAATTCTTGTCTCCGGTGTTTTTTTTTTCTTTCCGCACTCAATGTTTCTTGGTTTATCATTTCTTCTGATGCGTTCTAAATGGCCATAGTTCTTTGTTTTAAATGTGCTTTGCACTTTATTGAACCCTTCGATTGCTTCAAGAGCAGCAAGATAATGAGCTATCTGGGTCAAGCTTGTGTCCTATGATCATTAGATATTAGCTGCAGGAAATAAATTTTCTGTACATGATTTACTTGGTCTGGTCTTGAAAATTTGAGCTTCTCAGTACTACCTTTGTCTAGAAGTTCATCTTCATTTCCTATCATGCTCTGTATTTGGTGTGTTTTAATTAAAAAAGATTGCTTTAGATTGATTAGGTAGAGTGTAATAGTTGTGAAAAGACTTTCTTTGTTAATTTTCGGAGGCATAGCTTGACAAGTTTTCCCCCTTTTTTGATAAACACAAGCTATGCAAGTTACTTTTAGGTTTTTAAGTGATATGCTGATGTTTGATCAACCAGTTGCAAGATTCATAGTTTGAATTTTACTTTGGTCAACAAAGCGGCCAATAATGTGATATGTGCTCATCAATTCAACTTGAATGTTGATTTTGCTCCTGAAGTTTCCTACTGTGTTTATGATATTCTTTTGTGGGAGCCGGGATCATCAAAGACACCATAATGTTAAGATTTTTATGAACACCACATATGTTGACTTCTTTCTCTCCCCTCTGGTGTCACTCTCCTTTATACTGGATAAAGGAATCATGAAGTCAGTATGCATTCTGCAACACGTTTCTTTAAAGGGTAGGAAGCAGAAGACTTAAGAAGCCTCATACATATAAAATCTCTAACTGCAGTTCAATATATTGCTAGCTTGTTATGGTTCTGAAAGAGAAGTGGACCAGTAGATGGGTATTTGGGGCACGATTTTGTTCTTTGGCCACGTATTGGCATCGTAGTTTTGAATGAGTCCCTTGCCAACAAAATTATGCCTATGTTGAATTTATGGTGCTTGTACTTCCTGTTAATGCAGGGTAGTGCCAAGAGACTTATCAAGGCTGCCCTCCAAGAAGCGGCAAGGAAACGAGAAATGAGATACTCGGACCTCCACAAAATTGACAAGAAGGTTCGACGCCATTTTCACGATGATATAACTGTGATTGTTTTATTCTTAAACCACGATCTTATATCCAGAGGCACAGTGATAGACCCTCCTCTTTCAATTCGAAGTGCCCTTGATCACTGATATATATGATTGTAAACATGGTGTCTTTAAGAATCTAGCGGGTGGCACTCAGATAACTGTACCAGTACCAGAAGACACACTGTTGCTACTCGGCTGGAATATATACAGTTTGACGGTGCATTCGGCACCTTTGGTCACGTGATGCTGAGACCAACTTATTGATGAAGCTCGTATTCATAACATATTATTAGAAATTTATCTGTGGAAAAGGAAAAAAAATGAAAATAATTTTTGACGCTACGGATGCCCATTTTATAGTTCATTTTAATTTCTTGACATTCAGTAATCTTTGTTCAAATTTCATGTTGGAGCAGACTAAATTATTTGCCAATAATTTTGTGGAAGTTTAGCACATAGTAGTAAAGTATCTTATGTGATACGAGGCTTATGTTCTGCACAGGTTTACTTATTTTCGTTGTTCTTGCAGCTGAAGTGAAAATTTTAGATATAATGTATAGATTTTTGGGGGATATTATTGACAAAAGGAGAAAATTAAGGTGTAATTTTTTGCTGTTTAGTGCTTACTGCATGATGTGGATAAAATGTCTTGTTTTGCTTTGTGGAGTATTTTGTCTTCTGACCAACGCTTTGTGGGTTTGATTTTGAGGTTGAGTTGTAAAAGATGTTTAGTTGTTATAATTTTCATTGTGAAAGATGATGTTTAGCTGTGTGAGATGAGTCATTATTTATGATTCTTTAGGGTTTTCGTTATATTTATTGACTATTTTTGATATATTTATATGAAGATATATACATTGAGTTATGTGAGCCCGAAAATACCTTAAATTATAAATTCATTGACAGCGATCAAAACATAATTTGTTCCCACTAAAATAACTCAAAAATGACAAATGTAATATCTTCATCCGACTAACAAATTTTCCAGAAGATATTGCGCAAATCACCTTTTTTCTTATGCTGGGTATACCTTCTTACTTCTTACCTTCACATTATACGTGGGGCCCCCTGCACAAAACCTATAACACGGAATCCCCGTAATGTGTGGTTAAAATAAAACTGCCCTTATTGGAAGCTCCAGGGATTAGGAATCATGAGGAAAATTGGATTGTAGGATTTATGTATTCTATGAGCTCGTGTAGTACTGTTTAAGCTGAGTAATGGGTAAGTTTTAAGGGACTATAGCTGGCATGAGGCTTGAGATTTAAGGAAGTTATTATGGAGTTGAATGCAAAAAATGTAATTGACTTAGTTCAACAAATAGATGATAATTATGCTTGTAGTCTTTTGCTGGAGTAAATATTTTCCTTCTTAAACCATTTATGGGATGTTCAAATATTTTTCATTCACGAAGACTTAATTAGGTAGTAGATTTATTAGCTAAATAAGCTTTATTAAGGTCATCATTCTTGGGAATATGTCCTTTTTGGTTAGACATATTAGTAGCTAAAGAGAGTATGGGAATTGTTTCCCTTATAATTTAATTACTTGTAATATGTATCCCTCCCTTGTAACTAGAAAATAAAACTACCCTTTTTCCTGTGCCCCATGTCGTTGTACTTTCTTTCTGCAGCACGCTGACTCCTTTTTCTTTCATGTGAGGAAATGTTTTTCACTGGAGGAAGGAAGTATTAAGTCAAACGTTAGCTAATGCCTAAATGTATTTCACGTGTGTGGGTTATAGGTTTATATATTTTATTCCATCATTTATCAACAGATCAGAGTGGCGCAGCGGAAGCGTGGTGGGCCCATAACCCACAGGTCCCAGGATCGAAACCTGGCTCTGATATAGAGTGGCTTCCGTCGTTTGAATTTTTCTATCCGTGGGATCTGTTGAATTCCTTGCGTCATCTAACGGAACATATGATGACACATGGCGTCGGCATTTTATCACTCTTCACCCGATGACACGTCACATCTAAGTATGCATTCTATTACTTTTTTTTTTTTACTTTAAATAGGAATCCCAGCCTGACTATTGGACTATTTTGTTATTATATCTAGTCATAGAGTTTGACCCCAAAAAAATCCATTCGTAGTCATTAAAATATAACTTGTTACCGCTAAAATATTTTTATAAATTAAGAATTGAAAATCCCTTAAAATAACCAATGTAATTTCTTGATCTTATTAACTATTAATTGCACATAAGAGAATTTTTATCCAGAGAAAGTTATAATACACATTAATAAAATATTATTTTATAAAAATAATTATATATTTATTATAAATAATTAATTTAAATAATTTTTTTTATTATTTAAAAATTCAGTATCTAGTGCTTATATTAAATAATAACAAATTATTGTTATGGTTTAAAAGAATATCTTCAGACCGACTTTGTTCTTTGTATTCTTGTTGAACTCATCTTCAAACTCAACCACCCGATACCGCATGATATATTAGTTTTCTTCATTCCTCAGTTTGTTTTCAACATTTCTCAAAACGTCATGGTTCCAATCATACACAGAGAGAGTAGTCGTCAAGTTTGAGTTTTGGTATAGGAGCACTAAGAAAGACAAAGGGATTATCGATAGAATTAACAACGAAATTTTATTACATATTTAGAATCCCCCAAATAATTTGAGAATTTTAGGCTCACAAAATGGTTCGCATTGGCTAGGCATCAACTCAATAAATATAGACATACACACAAAAGAACTTGAGAAGTACATAGATGCACCATTACAGATAATGCACGTTGTGTTGGATTTTTTTTTTAAGAACAAAAATTTTTAAAAAAAGATTAGGTTCACTCACAATCTAAAGGTAGGACGAAGTCTTTATTCCTTCTAGGCAATACTAATATCAGGTAGAGCGAGCGATCTATTACCCTTAGGCATAAACATAAACACTTAGGACATATGGTGACTATTTAAATATCGCGACTAAAATTACAATAAAATAATACTCTTTAAGAATTAAACATATTTTAAATAGTAGTATATTTCACTCATACATTAATTAAATCCATGTAAGATGGGTGGTTGAAGAATTGTTTTAGCCATTAACATCTAACGGTTCAAATGAAGTGGGCCTAAGCCCATTAATTAATTAAAAGCTAAGGATAAATTTTGGGCTAGCTCTTAGAGATCCCATGTTCTTAAATAATATAATTATTTAAAAACTCTAATCCACCCCAAATCAATAAATCAGAGTGGCGCAGCGGAAGCGTGGTGGGCCCATAACCCACAGGTCCCAGGATCGAAACCTGGCTCTGATATGAGTGGCTTCCGACGTTTCTATTTTATTAACCGTTGGATCCTGTTGATTTCCGGCCTCGTCTAACGGTGCTTATGACGACACATGGCATCAGCTTTTTATCACCCTCCCCACGGTCTCGTGTTGCCACGTCACATCTAAAATATATGAGCATTCTATTACCTTTTTTTGTTTTTAGATGAAAAATCCATAATTGCCTTGACGTAAAACAAAATGAGCTGGCAAAAAAAAAAACAAAAGAAAAAAGTAAAAGTCAAATGCTGATGGTAAAATCTAAACTATGTCACCTATAGAAAGAACTTTCATTATAATAGGTTAGCGGTGTGATTTCATAATTTAAAGAATTACTTAATATCTCATAAGAATATTAAGTTATTTGATGATTTTTTAATATTTTTTATAATTAATTATTTTTTACGGTATAAATTTTATTGACACAAATTAAATTACCTTTTATAATTAATTATTAATTATCTTTTACAATTAATTTCTATTTTAAGACAAAAATTAGCATGCACTTCATTGAAGATAGGGATAATTTTTATTCAATTAAATTACCTTTGCTTTTGAAAAACAAATTTCTTGTTAACTTAATTTGGAGGTCCATAGAAAATATTTAATCTCAAAAAATTACTAATGACAAATATGCATCATAAATACGTGGAGGAAATTATGTTGTCATTAAATCTCTTTTATAATATCTCCCTTTAATTCTCCCAAGTAATTTTAGGCTGATTCTTACTTTTTTTGTCTCGTTCCTTCACATGTATAAAAGGAACGTAACTAATTATAAACTAGTAAAAATATTAAATATTTTTTTTATTAAATTAATTTATTTAATTTATAAACTATATAATTATATAATAATTAAATAATTTATTTACCTTTCTCTTTACCAAATGAGAAGGATGTTATCGTTATAAAGATAGTACTACTTTTGGAGGGTTCGTTAATAACTTTCTTTTTGGCCAAGAGGTTTAATTCAATAATCTGGGTTTCTTCTGTCCCTGGATTTTTAGTTGTTTGATATAAATAAATCTATTATTTTATCACCTTAAAAAGATACTAAAAATATTAAAACTCAAATTTTCGCCTCGTTCAGATTTATTAGAATTTGTTTGGTCGAGGGATTTTAGAGTGAAGAGGAGAGAAAAATGTGTTTAAGTGAGAAAAATAGATGCTCAGAGCCCAGTGCTTATTTCATCATCCAAATCCATCTCAAATTCTCCAGAAAAATTGAATGACAAAAGAAATCGAAAATCAGATTTAGTTCCAAAAACTTAAATACAGCTTTAGTTGTAAAAACAAATTTAAAATGAGAAAATAACGGCGATGAAAGAGGATCCTCAGCGATAATGCTTATAGTTGTCATCAAACAATATGATCAGGTCTCAAAGATTTCATGCCATCACAGGATCGCAACAAAAGATGATAAAATTATGAGCGCAGAAAAACCCTAATTCTAAAGTAACTTTAAAACGAACTCAATCAAAACCAGACGAAGTAGATTCAGATCGAGAAATAATTGACGAAGTTTAAAGAGAATGAAGATTGAGAGGAAAGAAGATGGATCTGGCAGGGTGTTATTCACTGCACCTGGAGATGAATACGAAGGCGAAGTGACTCAACTTTGCTGCACTTCGATTTATGCCACTTCTACTCTAACTCGTGGGAGATAAAAGCTTCAATTCATCGCCGGTGAATCAAAGGCACCCCTTCGAAGAGGCAAAGACGAGAAGAAAATTGCACAGAAACATGCAGAAACTTTGAGATTTTTCTACAGAGAGGCGTTCATCTTTCACATCGGTTCTCTCAGAATATATAGTGGAGTGTGTTTTTGAATTAGGCATTGTTTGGCATAGGAAATTTGAAAGGGAGGGGAGAGGAAGGGCCCGGCTCAATAAAATATTTAGGAGGGGAGAAATTTTTTTTTAAAATTTTCCCTCCTCTCCCTAACTTTAACTCCCTTTTAAATTTGGGAAAATTTAGAGGGGAGGTATGAAATTATTATTTTATAATATTAATATATTTATAATTTTTTTAATATCTCAATATTATCCCTATATTATATTTTATTAAAATATTCTATAAAATAATATAAGATAAATTTATTTATATAAAAATATTTTTTCTCCTTTTTCTTCTTGAACCAAACAATGTAATATAAAAATCCCTCTCCTCTTCTCCCTTAATCTTAATCCAAATAAGATAATAATAAAATCTTTCTCTTTCCCTTCCTTCTCTTTCTCTCTATTAAAATCTTTCCCCTTCTTTCCTCTCTAGTGAGGCAAACATACCCTTAGGGTTTGCGGCTTCTGAAATGTCTAAAAAATCCTTGTTTACCTTTTTAATGACGTTGATATCCGGTCCGTCAATATTTTCCTTTTGGTACAGTGATCCGTAGGGGCATTAATAGATTTCTTTTTTTTGTTTATTATTATTTTTTCAGAAATAAGTCAATACCAATCGCCCATTGGGCTTGAGCCCATAACAAAGCAGAAAGCATACGGTTCCTAATGTAGACAAGGGTATAACTTTTTCCTTAAATATTTTTTTAAAAAAAAACAATTGTTCAATATTATGAAAATTTGATTTAAATAATTCATAAAATTTGTGCCCGGGTCATTATTTTCATTTAATATCTAAATATAATATTAACTCTAATCTTTAATATAAAAGTTAAATAATTAATTTATAAATATTAAAAATATTAGTTATTTGTGATAGAGATGAGAACATGAATTGAATAATATGTTCAATAATAATGTTAATCCCATCAATTCTTAGACTCGGATTACGACATTGCTAGCTCTGATACTGTATTCTTTATGATATCAGAGCAAAGCAATGTTGGGTGCAATGCGCAACAGGTGGGAGATGATGTCACTCTGAACGAAAGATTTGAGGGAGACAACGAAACCATCAAGAAGATAAGGCATCTATTACGGTACGATTATAGGAATGTAATAGATGTGCAAATAAGATGGGCTTTGCCTTTTTATGGACAGAAAAAAAAATAGAGAGTCAAAGAGAGAGCAAAGAAGACTAATAATTAAAAACTTAAATGTATGTTAGTGGGTTTAACTAATAAAAGGGTGAGATATATAATTATTTAGAGTGTGTTCAAACCCTGAAGAGTACTATTTTATTGTGGTTCTAGCCATCGTACTTGGGGAGGTATCTTATCTCTTAGGTGCCTAGGTTTACGCTTGAGGGTAATAGACAGTTCACCCTACCTGATATTAGTATCGCCTAGGAGGAATGGAGACTTCGCCCTACCTTTGGATCGTGGGTGAGCCCAACCCCTTTCTAAAAATTTTATATAAAAAAAAAAACTTAAAAATTGTAAACAAGTGATGAAATAAAATTATGGGATCCATTCTCCAGTTTGGTGGAGTTAGTGGTTCGTCTAGCATTCCTATGCAAATTTAATCTACGAATGGCTCCAAAATATCACTATTCACTGCAAGTAGTGTTATATTTTTATAATTTTAGTTTTGCATTGTAATGGTGACATGAAGCATTGATTACTGTAGCTTACCATGTTGGGAAAACAGAATGTCATCTATCGTCGAGCGAACCTTTTAGTGATTGATATTCTGAAGCTCTACAAGGAAAACCCTCGAGCAAATAAAGAAAAGAACTTGGACAGTGGTGAAGAAACACCTATCACATGAGAGAGAAAGAATGCAATTATGCAATTTTCCAAAAGATTGTTTGAGGATGAAGAATGTATAGGATAAAATCAATCAATGCAAACAAAGAATTACCTTGGGGGACTAGTTGGAACTATTATTTTTTGTTTGGTATAAAAATTTTTAAAAATATTTTAAACTCATTCACAATTTAAGAGTAGAGTGAAGTCTCCTTTTTTTCTACACGATACTAATATTAAGTAGGATGAGTCATTTATTACTCACAGTTATAAACTTAGGCACCTAGAAGTTAGAATATTTTCCCAAATATCGCGACTAAAACTACAACAAGAAAATATTTTTTAAGAATTTAATACTCTCTTAATAATCATATGTCTAATCTCTTCACCAATTAAACTCATGGATGATGAGCAGTTGAAACTGTTCTTGTTTGACATTACTTGATACGGCTTCTTGTTGGGTAGCTCCTTGGTGTTTTAAGAATAGAAAATTTTGGTTTGTAAATGTTTTCCATTATTTATTTTATAAAATTATTTTAGGCATATGTTAGATCGTGGTCCAAACAGTTAAATTAGTTGGACCATTTGGTCAAACCAAGAAATAGTAATTAAATTAAAAATAATATTATATAAACATATAATGGTATAAATAAAATTAGTAATAACACCATATATTCCTAACCAAATAAAACCACAAATAGCACATTAAAAACTTAACACCACATGTTACATAAACATGATTAAAAAGTATTTAATAACTATTGTTTTAAATCCTTATAATATTATTTATTTTTCAAAATAATAATCATATCATAATATAAGTGTTTTTTTGAGGTAAATTTTTGAGATTTTGCCTAAACTGATTGCCTCAATATCTTGCAAAAGCATTTCGAAGAATAGGAGAACAAATTGTACAAATAATCAATACGTACAATTATAATTTTAATAATAATTTCTTGGGCCTATCTTATTAAAAGATTAGCCTGTCAAATGAAACGTGTATACCAGAGGGAGATGAGGCCGATGACCCTAAAAATTGTAATTTGCAACGCCCTATCCATTTTTTTTTATCATTTTCTATCACATGTTTTCATCTCAAGCCCCACCTGCTTTTCTTTACCGACTTTTCTCTTTCTACTTTCTTAGCTTCTTTCTTTTCTTATTTCATCTGAGCATTCCATACCAAATAATCAATTAAAGCTTGGCTACCGAATGTATTCGAAGATATGAACCCTAAGGTTGAGTTCAACAATTTATACAATGCATGTTTTTCATCTTTTCATCTTTTGTTCAGAACTTCAAATCATTTCGGTAAGAACTTTAAATCTGAATATTTCTTCCTCCATTTTTTCTCTTCCTTTGGCTCTATCTTCATCTTCCTTCTTCTTCTTTCTCTATCGGAGTTTGACCGTCTAGCTTTTGTAAATCCACTTCGGTTTGCGAGTTAATTATGGTTCCAGGTTCAAAAGCCTACTCGAAACTGTTCAAAACGGCTAAACCCATGGAAACGGCTTAGCAGAGCCTCCGTCCAGTCTGAGTCTTCAAATAATACATAAGGGAATTAACAACTCATTTTTACAATCGGTAATTTAACATGTAGACGAGGGAATTAACAATAATCCAAATTCCCAAAATTTCATTAGCGAAGAACAATTAACAAGCACAGGTATACTAGTAAACAACTCCCATTCATATTCCCAAATTTTCACCAATGAAGAACACCAACAACTAATATATTAGTATTAAGTATAGGTAAAGGAGCTTCAAATATCCCTTAGATCTCAGGGACTTGGATCTCATGTACCTTAGAGCTCCACTTTCCAGCGCTGGAGCTCCAAACATTGGCATTTTTTGTGAACTCTTGTCATTTGCAAAGCCATCACCTTTATGGTTGAAAAATCTGAGAGTGGGGTATGGATGATAAGAAGTAATAGGATGCTCAAATGGACGATCAAACATGGAACCAGATGATACCATGATGAGATTACTAGTTCATGTGCTAGAGGAGATAAAATCATTGATGAATGAAGAAGATCGAAGTGAGGCTGCAAACTTCATATTGTGCCTATTTGAAAATTTAGTGAGATGGGTCTAAAGGTTTATTAGGGTTAGTGTACATGTCTGTATTCAAAGAATATTTATAAATTTATTTATTTTTTTGTATTTTCACACCGTTTAGAGAGAACAGTGTACAGAATCCACAAGGTGAAATCATGTCACTCTCATTCTAAAATTGTACCTATAATCATTTTAAATAAATTATTAAAATTAATATATGACCCAATTATTTTAATCATTATAAAAAATAATTTTTAAAAGAAAAATAATTATAAAAAAATACGTATTTAAATAATTATTATTAACATAATTTTTTTTATATGTAAATTATCATAAAAGATATAAAGTAAAATAATAAAAAAATAAAGATAAAGTGGTTATTATTTATTTTAAAAATATTTTTATTATCTAAAAATTATTTTTATAAATTTATCTAAAATTATAATTTATTCTAAAAAAATTTATAAATATATAATGGTTATTTATTTAATTTCTTTTAAAATCACACAGGCATCTATGCATATTTGTCGCTTCTTGTAAGTAGTCGAGAATCCTTTTTCGATAATACAACCGCCTTTTCCGAACCCCGCGTGCTTCAGAAAATATGTGGGCACTGTGGGCCCCATTTCTCTTGGAAGTCATGGTGGATTTGGACCTATCGGCCTAATTTTTACCAGCCCATCTCTTCTTCTTCCTCCTCCTCTCTCCCCGTCTCTCGTTTTTAAGGAACAAACATAAACACCTTCCTATGTGTCCTACCAACACAAACCTCCGCCATCCCTGTGCTTCCTCCTCTTCCTCCACCTTCGCTAAATCACCTTTCCGACCAGCTTTTGATGTGCTCGACGCTGACTGTGATGGAAAAATAAGCCTCGATGATCTTCACTCCTTCTACGGCAGGTTTTGGCACCATGACACAAAAAGCGGCGACGATGACGTAATAGAGTTGATGATGATGGTGGCCGACACCAACGGAGATGGGTTTGTGCAGTACGATGAGTTCGAGAGTGTGTTGGAAACGGTGGCAGGTGGCGGAAAAAGCGTATCATGGGGCGGTGGACTGATGAAGGAAGTGTTCAGAGTGATGGACAAGCATGACGGTGACGGCAAGCTTAGCCACCAAGATCTGAAAAGCTTCATGGAGTGGGCTGGGATCCCCGTCACCGACCAAGATATCGATGATATGATCGCACTTGGTGGCGGCGGCCAAAACAACGGCGTAAGCTTCCATGGTTTCATTAGGATACTAGGTCTTGGATCTTGACTTCTTCCACGTCGACTCTGTTATGTGATGGTTCAAAAGAAGGCAAGTTTTTTTCACTGTCTTTCAATTAATTAAAGGTGTTAATTTTGCTTATGTGGCACTAATACCGTTAAACGGGGCAAGCTGGCATGAAACCTTAACTAAAAAAAATTAGGAAATTAACTCATTGTGCTGTTGTATATATGTTTGTTTTTTTGAGAAGTTAGGAAGTGGTCTCATAATTCTCTTATTTTCGCACCACAAATATATAGAGAGAGGGGGGGGGGGAGAGAATCGAATCGATAATACTCCTTTCAGCCACCAACACAGGAATAGCTTGTTATTAAAGGACAACATGGAGATGCATCCAACTCATCTCACCTTTAATTAATCAGTGATAAAATAGTGTTAAAAGGAATTATAAATTATTGTAGTGTTGCGAATTTGGATTTGAATTCTAGATTTGAAACCTTCATGTGTTTAAGATCTTTTAACAAAAAAAGATTACATTCTAATCATTTGTTTCGGTTCGAACCTTTAGAACATGGGAGAAAACAGTTTAGCCAGAGAAAGAGACAAAGACAAGGAAAAGAGAAAGTCAGAAACGTGGCCCGGGAAGAGGATGAGGGTTAAAATAAATAAGAGAATAATTATTAATAAAAATCAAACAGAGGATAAGTACCAACAAGTTTTACATTGATGTGGGGAATGGCCACACTTATATAAAAAAGAGAGAATAAATTTAAATTTTAATAAATATATTTCTTAAAAAATATAAAAATTCTCTGTATTTTTTAAAAAAAGATTAGTTTTAAATATAAGAGATATGATTTAAAAATATTCTTAATTAAATAAAAAAGGGATAGTACATATTTGAAATAATTAGAATAAAGTATTCATATATGCATCCAAATAATGAATTTAGTCCAAATTCAAATCTTCATTGAAGATAGATACTTTGAAACCTTGAATACAGGGTAATAAGTTTTTGATAAGGTGGTTCAAATTAAACTTGAACGTTTCTTTTGTTGATGATCAACTGCCCAACAACTAAGAATGTATATGGATAGGGCTCGATAGGATAATTTTTATACCTAATGCCTTATTTAAAAAAATATAGATTATATTTTACAGTCTAATACTCGATCCTATCTGGTAAAAGCTATAAATATTTTGAGTTGAGTACGGGCGAGTTGGACAAGGGCAGGCTGAATATACTCAAGTTGTGATACCCTACTCATATTGTGAAAAAAATCTACAATTATAAATTTATAAAATAATATCATAGTCATATATTTTTAATAGTTAAATAATATACATAATTCACTAAAAATAAAGCAACAAACAAATAATAATTAAAGTTTTAAAATTTATGGTATATAAAAAAGGTTTTAAAGTTTAATTAGTTTATAATTACAATTTTGCATCAATCTTCATAAAATTGATAAAGATGAAGCATTTGAAAAAAAATATGATGATTACTATAATTTAAGAAAAATAAAAAAAGAAATATTATAATTTAAAAAATTTGATATATAAAAAAATAATTGACTGAGCAAAGTAACAATTTCTATCCGATATTTGACTTTGTCTAAAATTAATTATTTTATACTGAATTATTTTTTATCAAGTTAAATATGATATTTTTTATAAGAGTTCAAATGAGCTCTTCAGGCCCTAACCTTCTTGGCCAGTCCTACCAATAACAAGTGTTTCCGCCACGTATTACAAAAATCCCAAGCTTAAACCCAGCATTGATATATTTGCGTGTATGTGCTTCTTTATATTGATTATTACAAGAAATTGATATTTTTGGCAGTTTATAATAAAATTTCATTTTTTTAAAAAAAAAGTTGTAATGAGAAAACTTTCCTTATTTTACATTGACTGTTAATCTTTTAAGAAAATATTAATAATATTAAAATATAGGGGATAAACGTATGCACGATTTTTCAAGACTTGGGATGAGTGTGAATCTTGAATTTTAAGCTAACAGACAAAAAGAAAAAGTTAAAACAACATCCAATAATATAGCTAAATATACTTCACTCTTGATGACTGATGTTCATAATTATGACATCATAAATATGCAAGTTTTTTCAATTTAATTATATATTTATTATTGAAAAAAGGATATATTGCGACAAAAATAAAATTATCTACGTCACCACCCGAACATTTGGCTTGCCGACCGATGAGAGAATTTTGAGATCTGTTTGGCATGTTGAATTATAAGGCATGAGAAGAAGAATATAATGGAAATGAAAGTATATTACTTAATACATCATTTAGTATGTTTTAAATAATAAAAATTTAATATAATGATATTTGGTAGAATAGAAATATATGAGAGAATGTGAAAGAAAGTTCACCAAATACGGATATTTCTTTATCAATGTAATAATTTGCCATCATTTTAAGCAAAGCAAATATGAGTGTTGATGATCCACTCTTATCCCACATATCATTTTTTTAAAAAAAAAATATTCATTACTATTTAACAAATATTTTTAAATATAAGATCACATCTTTTTTTTGGGGTAAAGTAGCATTCTAACCTTGATGTTATTTACTATATTTCCCAAATAGCATCTACCATTTTAATATTATTTTTTCATATATTTAACATTTTTAATATTATTTTTCAATTACATTTAATTAATAAATTAATCTTATTTATAATTTAAAATACTTGATATATTATAAATAAGATTAAAGTATTATTAATATATAGAATTAATATATTGTATGCAACTTAAAAATAACATTAAAGTATTTGATGTTACTATATCTATTCTTTATTTATTTATTTATTTAAAAAAAAAAAGACCATCCCTTATATAATGCGCCAAACACGCTTGTAGATTTATAAGGAGAACATTTCAACTCAAGAAAAAATTGAAAGAAGGGAAAAAACGACTTGTACTCCATTCATGTCTTGTGACGACCTGGATAGTTGGTAATAATATAAGAATCAACAGTGATGGAGTAGAGAGTGGAAATGATAAAGAAACACTTCAAAATATTAAATATGCTCATATCAGGGATCAGCATATGCACCATTGACTTAATTGAATGCGTTCATGGGTCTTGATTTTCGTGTATCAGCCGTTAAACAAAAAGAGTCAAAACAATAATAGAATAGTTTAAGGTATTATACATGTAAGTGAAACATCAAAATTTACTAGATTAGTTTTTAGAGAATAAATTTTGAGAAGAATAGATTATAGAAATAATAGGTTTTAAAAATAGAGATGTTTTGATGATTAGTAGTAGAATCATTTTTTATATTAGTAAATTATTAAAAAGGGTATGATTAGATTAAAAGTATAGGAGAGGAGAGAGGATAGAGAAAAAATATGAGAGATGAGAGAGAAAAGAGGAGATAGAGTGAAGAAAATAGATGAAAAAAAAGAGATGGGAGAAAAGAGAGTATAAAAAAATAAAAATAATATAATAATTGAATAATTTATAATTTTTTTTAATATTTTAAAAATTATTTTTAATAGTTTATTTAAAATTATAGTTCTAATTAAAATTAGTTATATATAAAAATAACTGTTTATTTAAAAAAAATTAAAATTTTATGAAGTGATTTTAAGACCGAGGTCCCAAACAGGCATTAAATAAACTTTGCCCTGGACGTTGACTTCGAAACTTGATGGAGAGGCTTATGTAGTTACCTGAGTTCCATTACATATTCACAGGATCACTAGCATGAAATGAATGGGAGACATATGGATATAAGGGAACATAAATCGTACATGTTAGACAACAATGTCAACTCCTATCATTTTTTGGACTATAAAGTCGTTTAAATAGAATTTTAAAAATAAATTTATGAAAAAAAAATATTTTTAAACAGCTTATAAAAAAGGATTTTTAGAGAAGATATTATGAAATAAAAGTGATTTTGAATAAATGAGTATTTGAATAGTTATTTTCAAAAATAATTTTATTATTGGTAAATTACGAAAAAGGGTATGAATATTAAATGAAGAGAGATAAGAGATGAGAGGAGAGAGGGTGTAAGAAAGAAAAGAGAAAAAAAGCAGGAGAGAGGGTATAAGAAAAAATAGGAGAGAGGATGTAAGAAAAAGTTAGAGAGAGGAGAGATAGTATAAGAAAAAGTAAGGGTAATATAGTAATTGGTTAGTTCATAAGTGGTTTACTGTTCCATAAGCTACTCTAACCAGTTTATCTGAAATCTTAATTTTAAATTATAGTTTAATCTAAAAATCCATTTAAATAAATATAATTATTTATTTTAAAATTTTTTTAAATCTAAATTTTGAGTTAAACTTTAATTTT
The DNA here is from genome assembly GCA_037074615.1 of Leucaena leucocephala. Taxonomy (NCBI): domain Eukaryota; kingdom Viridiplantae; phylum Streptophyta; class Magnoliopsida; order Fabales; family Fabaceae; genus Leucaena; species Leucaena leucocephala. Next base: position 7,303,777 of record CM073533.1, on the reverse strand, counting down.
AAATTAAAGTTTAATATTTTACAAACAGTCCTTATAACGCTCCCGTTTCAAGTTCCATGAGAGGATTTCAACAATATGCATTGGGACGCTAAAACAGAGAGGTATGTACAACTGTCATGTCTTGACATGTTGAAACAACCTTTGACTTCAATTCTTAGGAAACTTATATTGTTGTGTATTGAATATTGTGGTTGTGTTTCTTTTTTCTAGGATTGGTTCAATCTGTTTACGGATCAGAATGTGGTTGTGTTTTCCTTTTTATTGATTTTAATATATAATTGTGTGATTGTCTTGTTTTTAACCTACATCTTCTCTAGTTTCTATTTAACTTTGAATGATTATTTGAAAGTTCTAATTGCACCCAAAAATAAGATTCCATAAAATTATATGATTAATATAGTTGACATCACTAAGTAAGAGATTGTTGTAGTTAAGGTTAACAAATTATACATCTTATTATTAATATAAAAGTTAATTAAATTTTATATATAAATTAAAAAAAATAAATAAAAAATTATAATTAATATATTAAATATTATGAATTCTTTTTGAGGGTTTAAATTTAATCATAATTAATTAATCAATTTAATTTTTTTAATATATCTAAAAAATTAATTAATTTTTATATTAAAAATTAAAGGATTATTTTGTATCTAGTTGGGATGCAAGTCCATAGTTATTAAAACTAATTTCATCATCCCGTGGTGAAGGCAACTTTTGGGTTTGTCTCTTTGCCTTTAATTATTATTTTATTACTTCTAAATATGAGAGGTGTAATTATTGCTTATAATATATATATATATATATATATATATATTCATATTTTATTCTCATACATTAATATGAGATAAAATAAGAAGTGAGTTTAGAGACCTAGAAAGATCTGCAATAATGTTCATGTTTTAATTTTTTAGGTTGACCTTACAAAGATGTACAATAATGTTCTCGTTTTAAGTTTTTTAAGTTGACCTTGACTTCAATTGTAGGAAACTGATTGCTAATGTATTTGGATATGGATTGCCTTGAATGTAAGTAGGGGATATCTAGTCCTAGATTTTCTTACATTTTCTTTTCTATTTTAATTCAAATTTATCTTCCAAAAATTCAGTCTATCCCTTTCGTTTAGTTTTACTTACGGTGAAGTCGTCCATCAAGACGATTCTTTTTGGATTCATGCATTTAATTTTGTATAATAATTTTTTTATAATTATTTTGGTGAATTATTAATTATTTATTTTTAACTGGAACATTACTTTCATTTGAAATTAATAATATTTATAATTAGTAAGTTAATCTTTAAAAGAAATAACATGTAATGATAATGACAAAATCCCATATAAAAAATGGTAAGTTATATATTGCTCACTTAATATAAAATATTTTAATAATTAAATTATTTATATGAGATATGCAATAATTCTCCCTTCTTCAGGAAGGAACACACATCTGTGACTATAAATAGATCCTCATGGCACATAAATCTACCAACTTGAACTTGATGAGCTTTCCTCACAAGTGGAGCTCTTTTTGCAACCTACTTTTAAGCCTCATCATAGGGCAAGGAAAGCCGAGCATGATATGGACCTACCAGTTACCACAAATAAATGAATAAAGAAAAACCACAAAATGAAGAAGAAATCTCCAAGATATAGCCCCCAAAAATTGTCCCCAAGGCAATCACAAAAGTAGAAAAGAAAGGTTTTTGCAAACTCCAGGTGGCAACTTGGGCTAACCGTGTAAAGTGTCGTTAGATCCATCAAAATTTTAAATTTAATTACTATAAAAAACTCTTCTACTGAAAGAAGTAACCCACAAGCTTATAATTATAACTAGATACTATATAATAATAGGATCATGTAATTAGTATTAAAAACAAAAAAAAAAAACTCTCGGTGGCATCCCGTGACCATCATCATATAAATGGACAAAACATTGGCCATGAAAGACAGCTGTAATGTATTGCTTCTGCACAGACTGATAATTTTCAGTCCAGGCAATTTGAGAGTATGAATTGTTTCACAAGATATTCTAATAGTATCATTTATAATCATCATCCGAACGAAAAGAATAAAAACCACAATGATTATAATCTTCCAAATTTCACAGAAGAAAATTGAAATGAAGCACAACCGTTCCTTCTGGACCAAGAAAAAATTTTAATCACACCCCACTTACACCGACATGGATAATGTTCTGTCATGTTGATGAGTTTTATCACTTGCTTAACCCTTACATTATCTATCTCGGCCAGTTACAAAGTCCATGTTTCTTCTGACATTGATAATGTTCTGTCTATCTGCAATTTGGCCGCTAACAAAAATGACACCAAACTAAACTCAACATTGATAATGTTCTGTCCATGTATCGACGCATAAACACAACAACTATGCAGTCACTCCAAAAATTTTATACTAAAGGCAAATAACTATGAAAGATTTTTCCAGAACAAATTAAACTCTTCACACAAGAGCCTCAATAAACAGTAGTTCCTGGATAAAACCCAAGCATTTTTTGTCACAGTATAAGGATCTTCAGAGAGAGAGAAAACTATGCACTCTGTTCCATTGAGAAAACATAAACAAAGGAAAATGACCCAAAATTACCTCATAAATAGCCATGCTGAAAATTAACTCTCAATCCCAAGTAATTTCCCTGATAATGCCCTTCGAAATCAAATTAAGATTAAAAACATCAGTGTTCAGTGAATCTTTGTAAAGTTCACAGAATTATTTTTCAACAATTTAGCCTATTCCTTAATAAACGAATAACTTTCTCTTTTAATTCATTCCTTCAGAAAAACCAGATAAAGGAACAGAATGTCAGAGTCATCCATCAGATCTCTTCTCAAATCAGAATCAAACTACAAAATCTTGAATCTCAAAAAAATTCTCAGCACCAGTCTTCCGCCGAACTCGAAGCCATCGATTCCAACACTTCTCCATCACCTTCAGCGCCTTAGTCTTCAATTTCTCGAAGAAATAAACATTTCAAATCTCCAGATTATGCGGGAAAAATATGATCAAAATTTAGCCTACATAATTATTAAACGAGCAAGGAAACGCAAAATCCACCTTTCTCTTTCAATTCAAATCTTCCAGGAAATCAAATAAACAAACAGAATGAGAGAGCCACCAATTAATATCTTTAAATCAGTACAAAATAAAAAAAACAAAAATTGAATCTCACCGACAATGTTCCACCAAACTCGAAGCCGTCGATACCTACTACGATTTCAAATCATCGTCTTGTGATCCGCTTTCTTCAATTTCTTCCAGAAATCGATCTTCGGATTTTCCGTACCTGCAGATTTGGCGGGAAAACAGCAAGCGGGAAGAGAAGAGGGAGAGGAGATGTTAGCAGTGGTGAGGTGATGGAGGAGGAGGCGCATCAAGAGTTTGCGCGTGAATCTAGAACAACCGTTCGATTGAAATAAGAAGGGTCGTGATAGGCTTAGATTCACGCACAAACTCCAGATTCGGCTCATCTCTGTCGAAACGAGTAGGGTGTGTGATTCGTAACGCTCAGAATGGAAGCAGAGAATCTGGAAGGTAAAAGGGTGCCACCCTTTATATACAGGGCGAGGAAGTTCCTGAATTAGGGTTTTTTCGGTTTTGGCGTCACATCGCCGACGTGATTTTGATTGTTGATTAGTTACCTAATCAGGCAAGGCATTGCTTTTTCGGGTAAAATCATCAAGTACTAATAAGTTTAGTTAATTAATTTTTAATCATTATTATGAATATAATGGATTAATCATTTCATAAAAAAAATGCTCTGCATATTATCACCGACCCGTGCTAATTTATTTTGAGTTATAATTAAGAGATTTTCTCACGCATAATATAGGTGATCCTAATAATGATTTACTTGCTAATAGGGATATTATTGACAAGATTGCTACAAAGAGATTGGAAGGTGAATATGTTACATGTTGCGGAACATGCAAGGTAACTGTGTTGCTAAGAAATTTATGTAATTAATATAAATTTTAATTAAAAATTAATTTTATTTTTTATATAAAATATATTTTTTATATTTATTAATTTTTTAAAATTACTTATATTAATACTCTAATTATAAAATGAGAGAGGAAATAAGGGAGTTACATAAGAGAAGATGAATGAGGTATTTTAAAAAATTATATTATATTAACTAAATTTTTTAATATAATTAAATTAATTAAATATATTTTATATTAAATATTAGAAAAAGATTATCTATTTCTTTTGGATTCCAACAATTGCCTATGGGGTATCTTAAAAATATTCTTCTAGAGATGGTTGGAGCTGTTATTATTTTTTAATTTACTTGTTTTTCTTTTCATTTGCATGAAAATATTATAATACTCCCTCATTGATAATAAATGTAATAATAATTAACAGTTTTTTTGTTTTAAATATAAAATTTTAATATAATGGCAAAAAAATATAAGATTTTAACATATTTTTTTATAAAAAATATTTATTTATTTTAAGAGTAAAATATCATCTAAACTTTATCTAACTCAACAATAACAATTTAGCTCGTTTTAAACCTAATTATCGATTACTCATTTAAAATAATTCATAATTTATTTATTTATTTTAAAAAAATAAATCTATTAATTTAATTCAATGATTTTTTTAAATTAAAAAAAATATTTTTAAAAAAATAAAATAAATCTTCTTTTTTACATAAGTTATTTAAGTTTGGAGAGAATTAAAAAAAATTTAACATACTTTATCTCTAAAATTTATATTTTTTTTAAATTAAAGGAATTTTTTATCGCGTAAATAACTTCAAATAGAGATTATTAAAATTATGTATTTTGAAGACACGTATTTTTTTAAAAATAATTAATTTTATTAATTTTTTACATTTAAGATTTGGATAAATAATAAATGAATAATAAATGGGTATTTTGTGCATATATATATATATATATATATATATATATATATTAGAGTACCTTGTTTCGAAAGTTTTCTTTTCTTTCAAATTTTTTTCTATCTGAACCTTGCTCCCTAAGTTGATAGGTAAAAGTCTAGGCTATCTCCCAAAAATTAATTAGATATATCTTATATTAAAAATAAAATATTGTAATATAAAATGATATGATAATATGTGTAAGTATATATGGAAAACCTCATGTGGAATGAATTAATCAATGACAATATAAAATTTAAAATAAATTACAATCATAAATGCTACATCTTAGTATCAATTTTAGGGTTGATTTGGTTTCACGTATGATCAAGTAATGTAATCAAAAGTCTTTGCAGTGTCACATTTGATTAAATCTTTACATGGTAATTAGCTTTAAAGTATAAAATCTTGTCATTTCAAATATTGCAATTATCTGGTATCTAATATCATTGGACCTATAATACTATTTGGTCAAATTTAAGCATTACACGAGTTAATTAGAGATATCTTACAGTAGAAAGCAACACACATTGAAAATTGAAATAGCATCATCTCCAATTTTATCTAAAAAATTCTCACTTAAAAATTATAAGTATTCAAAAAATTTCTTATATTAATGCTGTTCTATAAGTGTCAAGAAATGAGTAATATCAATTTAATAATTAAAATTAATTTTTTAATGATTAGGATGATTTAATCCTATTTTCATACTTCTAAAATAATATTAATTTAAGAAAAAGTTTCGTATACTCACATCTCATATAACATTTTTTGCCAGACACATATAACATTTTTTTATTTATTGTCGTTCCTTTTATCCAGACACTTTTTTGTTTTTGTTTGGTACCAATGAATCCATTCAATCAATAAAATTTTCAGACTACGGGGAAAAAAATGACTACTAACTTTTGCCATGTTTATGGTTGTTTGGGCAGGGTGAGTAAAGATGGGCCTTTAAGTATGAAAGGGCTCAATTTGGCAAAATTTTGGACCTTTATGTTATATGGACCATGTTGTGGACTACTATGCAAAAAGAAAAGGAGTTACTATCAATTATGAATTTTGTTTTTTACCTTGTATAAAAAAAAATCTGTTTTTTACTTTTGCCTATTTCATATTAGTATTAATTAAGAGAAAATAAAATTTTACTCTATTATTAGATTATGAGTGAACTCAATCTCTTTTTAAAAAAATCTTATAATAAAATAAAATTGATTTTTACCCATTATCTGTGGGTTCAACTAGCAAATGGGTGAGACATGTGATTATTTATAACATGTTCATCGTATGGAGTACTACTTTGTTATGGTTCTAGTCACAGTACTTAGGAAGACATCCTAACTTTTAAGTATATAGGTTTACGTTTAAGGGTAATAGACAGTTCGCCCTAACTGACATTGGTATTATCTACGAAAAAATGAGATTTTACCCTATCCTTAGATTATATGTGAGTCCAACTCTTTTCCTACAAATTTTTGTACCAAAAATATTTTGATTTTGATTCCCAACTTTTACTATGGTAAGATGAAAAAGTCTTTTATAAAAGTGGAAGTAGTAGTAGAGATAGAGATAGAATTGGGTTTTAAAAACTTTTTTGATAAAATAAAATTAAATATAGAATTTATGTATATTTTTTTATAATTTAAGGTAAAATTATCTAAAATATTTTTTTATAATTTTAGAAAGGTTAAAGTTATCTAAAAATTTTATTTTTATTTTTATCATCTTAATTTTTAATTTTTTATAATAAAATTGAAATGATATAAAATATTAAAATTAAAAATAAAAATATCTTCAATACATAGTATCAAATAAATGAAGTTGAAGATTCTATTCACCACTTCTATTTTTCGCTTACGCATTAAACATGAATATTTAATCTTTTAAATTCACAATACTGTTAGTATAACTTTTATAAATTTGTCTATGTAGAACTAACAAAATGCTGATTCTACAAAACACTGACTCCCTGGATATATATTTTATTTAAGAAAAAATAAAAAAGCATTAAATCTAAAATGCACAAGAAAACACTTGCGAGGAAGGAGGACGAGATTCCAGGACTTTCATCTTCTCCTTTTCTTTTCCTTACCAAAATGAACAAGATCTGCCTATGTGCGTTAATTCTGATTTGACAATCGCCCTTTTTTTTTTTTGAATTAAAAACACACCTACCATGGCGACGGAGGTTTTGCTGCCCCAAGACTGCTTGGTTGAACAGATTAAGGTTCCTCCGGTCGTGTTGTCCATGCAGAGGAACTATGGGGTTACTGTAATTACAATAACAACGTACCAAATCATAAACCTTCCTGGAAACCATCGGCCAGATCTGAGAGGCAAGACCAAAGGAAGCGGGTAGTTGTTTCGAGCAAGCTAGTGCCGGAGTTGTCGGTTTCATAGAAATCGAGCTCCGATGACTCGAAGATGGCGAAGGGAAGCGGTTTGGTGATGGATAAGGTGAAAATTCTCAGGTGAGGACAATCCTTGGATTCCACGATTAAGAGTAAGGTCACGAAGACGGAAAGCGAGAACTTGTTGGTTTGCGGTGTCTCCGTCGTGTACGCAGGAGCGAGGTCCCACTGGATCGTGAAGAGCGACGTGTACGCATATTAGCGTTTGCGGTGTCTCCGTCATCGAGGGCACTAAATATCTCTTCCATCTTTCTCAAACAAGAAGCAGTGCTCCGTTGCCGAGCCCCTACACGGAAAGTGTGCGTTTGGAATTTTTTTTTTTTCTATTTTCTTAAATAAAAGATATAAGCTGATCAATTATTCATATTTTATACACTCAATTCTCTAAATAAATATATTTAACAGCATTAATACTAATATTCGAAACCCGCTAAAATAATGTTCATATTTAAGACCCAAAATCACCTCGAACAACCTATAGTTAGTAAAAAAAACATATTTCCTTACTTTAATATTGAGTATAAAATAGAGCTTATGAATTAATGCGATATTTCACATCTAATATCCTTATTAAAATAGGGGTATTTTAGATAAAGTGATACAAAGAGTTTTACATAATGACAAAATTAATTAATTGGCATAATTCTATTAATTTTTATGAATTAATTAAATAAATTTTATATTTATGAAGGGATGAAGTAATACAAATACTGCCCTATTCATTTACTTATAAATTATAAGATAGTTTTATAATTTTTTATATATAAAATTTAAAACAAATTATTGCTTGGCAGTTTTAGCTTTTGGGAAGGAGTAGGTGAGTCATGTGTGTGATTGGTTGATGGTAAGGAGAGGCTCATCCATTGACCCTGCAGTTTATGTGAATCAGCATTGACTTCCCATTATTATTAACCCCACAATCACCCGCCATTTTTATCTCCTATCTCCACTAACCATATCAATTTTACCCTCCTGTAAAATCCACTATTGATTTAGACCTACATCAAATATCTTATAAGATAAAACAGGAAATAAAACACAATAAATAAAAAAAATTAAATTTAACAATAATAATTAATTTTAGTAGAATGAATTTTAGCCATTTAGATATATAATCTTAAATTTAAGTACGTGTAAATATAAATATTTTGATCGGTCTGTTAAAAATTATTGATTGAAATATCTAGAAGACATGTTTACTAGTTAATTGATTCAATCGATCAACTAAATTGAATTTTAATACTTCTATAATTTTTAATATATAGTTTAATTAGGGATTTAATATTATTTATAAATATAAAATATATTTTTTTATATTTATTATTTTTTTAAAAAATTATCTCCTATTTATACTACTTTAATAATAATTAATTAAAAATAAAAGAGTAAAAAAGATTATTAAAATATTCTAAAAATAATAAATTATATTAATGAATTAATTTAAATTAATTAAATGTGTGTCATAATGAATACTATGTAAGTAACCATGACCAAGAAGCTAACATGTGGTGCGTCATCAGTGTAATAGCCTAATCATCACATTATTGAATTATTAATTTCCTCCAAATCTTGTTTTACGTTGTGGGGGACCCCGTTGCTGAAGATGCGGAACAAAAGTACAAAACAGTTTTTTTAAAAGAAAAATAAATAAAATCGGAAGAATATTTATGGTCCTTTACGGTTTGTTTGATTGGAAGATTTTAGGGTGGAGGGGAGTGGAATGGGGAGAAGGGGAGATTTTTTATCTTTTTATGGTCCTCTCTCCTCCCTCATTTCTCCTTCAAAAGTGGGAGTTTTTTAGAGGGGAGAAAAATTTTTGCCCCTTTTTGACTAAAATGCCCCTAAATTTTTTTTAATATTTCAGTTATACCTTTAAATATTTTTTTTTATTTTTTCATATCTAATTTTTTCTTTAATTGCATAATAATTATAATAATTATAATAAATTATAATAAAATTTAATAAGTATAGTAAATTATTTATATATTATATTAAAATATATAATAATTATAAAATTAATAAAAATAATGTTAAAATTTTAATTTATTTTTTATTTTTTTTTAATTTTATTATATATATAAATGAGATAAAAAAATTTAAGATTTATAAATTAAAAAATAATAATTTTAATATGAATATTTTAAATAAAGAACAAATAAATTTAAATAAAGAGATAAGTGTATTTTTGTCAACTTTTAATTAACCCCTCTCCCCTCCTCTCCCATCCCCTTCTAAACCAAACAAAAAATATTATTCATTAACCTCTCATACATTTCTCTATCCTCTCTTAAATTAACCTAACCTCCCATCCTCTATAGTGAACTAAATAAAGATAATTAATTACAAAAAATCTTTTAAAATTATAAAATAATTAAATAATCTTCAAAAATGTGAGGACAATATATTTGAATTATAAAAATACAAAATTTACCCTACTATAATAAAACTCAAACTCTCTCACCCAAAGAACCCCAAACCTACTATAATAACAGGCTGATTATATATTTTTATAATTAAAATATATTACTCCAGGTCATTTAAAACTATTTAATTCTTTAATAATTTAAAAAATTATAATTAATTATTTCTCACGAGAACTCCCTACAATTCTCGCATATTTATAATCAATATATATAATATTAATTTATATCAAGAATTTACTCTATTTTGCTGGACCATCTTGGTAGATAATTTTGATTTTTATATAAAATTTTACAGAATATAAAAAGGTTAATACAATAGTCATTCATAATTATACATGGTTACTTGGACAAAGTTTGTACCCTATATATTTTAGGTGATTAACCAGGTTTTATCCATCTTATTATATATTTTTAATAAGAAAATATGCTCCACATATCAGTATAATTTTTATAAGCATATATCATTTCATATTATATTCAAGCATATAAATTAACTTAACATTTAATAAAATAAATTAATTTAACCCATTGATTCCTCAAAAAGGGTTAAAAAACCTCTTGATGAATGATTAAATAAAATAACAAACGTTAGCTATCTGAAAAGAAGACAAACATTATTAGGAATTACAAATTAAAAATCTAACCTTTTCAGTACTTTGTTCTCAAACTCATGTCCTATCTATACACCTATATTTGCCTTATTCATTTATTTATGGTAATATAATGTCTCAAGCTTATGGCTAAAATTTCATCATTAAAACTACTTGTAATTTCAGCAAATGATTTGAAATTTAATTATTAAAAAAAATTAACATATGAATTAAAAAGATAAAATATGCAATCGAGTTTTAGTAATTTTCACTACAAATTCCTATAGCTCTCTTGAAACTCAATCGTAGACTTCGGAAATCTCTATTGTGATTTTCAAGGAGTTGATCATTCCTGCTAAATATTTTTCTCTTTTAATGTTTACGTCCAAGTTTTTCTAATTATTAGCATTTTTTAATTAAAAAGGTTTTATTACATGTTCCTACAACCCCCTCTTGGTAGAGAATATTCCTTTAAATGAGATGTTAAAATATTTTTTCAGTAATACTTAATATATTAAATCAATTAATAGTTTATTTAACATTTAAAAATATTTTTATAATAATATTTAGTATCTTTAAATAATTTTTTATTTATCCAATACTATAAAAATTTGTTAATAACTGCAGAGTAATTATTGATGTTGAAAAAATACTTTAAAAATATTTAAATATAAAATGCTATTAGGTAGTATTAAAAATATTAGATAAATTATAAATTAATTTAAAATATTAAATATCGAGCGAATGTTTAGGCTGTACGTAACTTAACAGTATTTTTCCCATGTTATAATAATATCAAAATTTAATAATAATATATTAAAATTAGACAAGAGAAGGTATGAGAAAGAAAGAGAGAAGTGGGATTATACTTTTCTGAATCCTTTATAAGCTCTTCCTTCACCGTCTTCTCCACCCTTCAACCTCAGTGAAGCCCCTCTTCACCTTCTCTCTCTCTAACCTCCATTTTTCTGTTGGATTACCTTCTCCTCCAAAAATCTGAAACAAGCTCTCTCTCTCTCTATCCTCAATAAACCACCGAATCATTCATTGATTCTTCTATTTTTTTGCTTTTCTCCTTCAAATCCTTTACCAGATTCTACGCTCAATTTCTACCAATCAGAATCCGCAGTTCGTAATCTTTGTACTTACAGCTCTTTCAATGGCTGAATCCTGCTTTGTACGCTGAAGCCACCGAGAGATTGTACTTTTCAGGGAAGGAAATAATCCCCGAGGATTCGATTCGGCGTGACATGGCTTCATCTCTGATCTCAAATCCTATAACCAACTCCGATCGGTCGCGCGACGCTTCCAAGAGGAGGAGGAAGAAGAAAGCTCTGGCTCAGAAAAATCATCAAGATCAGATTCAGAATCCCGCCAGATGGCAATCCCCGGCTCAGCAACAAATCTACACCTCCAAGCTCCACCAAGCTTTGGCTCGACTCAACCTCGGCAGCGGCGGCGGTTCTTCCGGCTCCGGCGGAGGAGATGCTCCTCGACGTGGTAAAGCAGTCCGCGAAGCCGCCGATAGAGCCCTCGCCGTTACTGCCAAAGTAAGGACTAGGTGGAGCAGGGCGATTCTCGCGAACCGGCTCAAGCTGAAGTTCAGGAACCACAAGAGGAAGAGGGTGGTGGCGACGGCGTCGAGGGTGGCTACCGGAAGTAACCGTTCAAGGAAGCCAAGAGTGAGCGTTTTCCGGTTGAAGGGGAAGACCTTACCGGCTGTGCAGACGAAGGTGAGGTTCCTTGGCAGGTTGGTCCCCGGTTGCCGGAAACAACCATTTCCTGTGATTCTAGAGGAAGCAATCGATTACATATCGGCGGTTCAGATGCAAATCCGAGCCATGACCGATCTCGCCGATCGACTCTCCGCCTCTTCTTCTACCTCCACCTCAACACTACCTGGCCAATCCATGCTGTGATTCAAACTCAATGTTAAATTTTTTTCCTTCTCTTTTCCCTTTTTGCTTTCCTTAATTTTCATTTTTATTATTTTCTTCGATCCAACCCGTGTCTCTGGCAAGCAAAGATTTCTGAATCTATGAAGTACATATATATAAATATATCTTGTTCCCTTTTTCTCTCTTCAAGTCGAATCGATCGCATACTGAATCTCAATCTCTGTTCTGATTATAGCTGAACTTGAAACTGTTTATCTCCGTAACATTTAAAGGATTAGAATTTCATTGGAACAGAGTCATCTTCATGTATGGCTTTCAGGTGAATCTTGTTTCCAGATCTGATGTATTGTGAGAAATGGTTGCTATACAGGAACACATACGATATTTCAATCTGAATCTCCATAGATAACAACCTGGTTTAAGGTTCGAGAAGTGCTGTAATGGCCTTCATCGGTATCTCAGTTGGTGCTGAATGAGTCAAAAACTAGGAACAGAGACCTATTGGGGTCAATTGGCTAATTGTTTAAAATTTGTGCTCAAAAATTATTTTGAAACTTTCCTGCCCAAAAACGAAAACAAAAGATTTTTTTTTTTGGGTTTACTATATCTAAGATTTTGAAAAATATATATCTAGACTTCATGATGTCTTCATATAAGGATTTTAAAAAAAAATAAAAAATATTATAAAATATCATTTGAAATCTAAAATTCTAAAGAAATTAGTCTACTTTCACAAATGATATATGGATAATATGTACTAATATGTCATTTGAAAATATGGAAGAAAAAATAAAATTGCCCTTATTCTTTGTCACTCTTCTTTCTTCCCTCTTTTTTTATATTTCTTTATTCTTCCGCTTTCTTGCCTTTGTTTTATCGTTATTCCTCGCTTCTCTCCCTACTACCGTTGACGAGATCGAGTGCTAGAAATAAATGAATGTAGCAGCGTAATGGAGATGATGATGAGTGGAGGCTATAGAGGAGTGGTATTGTCATTGTTCTCGTGTTGCCATCACTCTATTTTGTTGTGCTTCTATACCGACGATGTCTCGTTGTACTTGTTCTTATTGTTGATGCTAGTGTCGAGATGAATGAGATCAGTTGCTATAGAGATGATTATAGGTGCAATGGATAGAGGAATGTGATGTGTGCATGAGTGAATGGAGGACGAGAAATGAAAATGACGATGGGTGAAGGCATGGGTGATATAAATGGAGTGGGTGAATGGCCTGAGAGATAAACAGAGACGATGAGATGACGTGAAGAGGAGAGGGAAGATGTCAACTGTGAAAGGAGATATATAGAGGCCAAAGATGATGGGGGATGTAGACGTGAATAGAGTTAATTACTTTGGTCAATTACTACTCGTGTAATATAAGTGGTAATTTTTATAATGACTTTGACTACTTTCGTTAAGACATTTACTTATAATTTAAGTTGTTAAATAGAGTAATAAATATCTTCACTATAGTAGCTAAAATTATACATGTTATAAATCCCATACATAATGAGATTGACCACTTTCATGGACAATTTCATCATTTCTCTAAAATTTTAAAAGAATATATTAGTATTTATGGCTAATATGTCATTTGTGAAATTAAAATTATTGATTTAGAATTGTAGATTTTAAATGATATTTTTTATGGTGTTTTTTAAAAAAAACAGTCATTATAGATTAAATATACTTTTATAAGCTATTTGTCTGCATTTTTTTTTTCTGTTTCTTTTAAATAAAGTGGCCTATATATGTAGTTAACTGTGGTTTATGGCCAATTATAGTTTGAAACTACGGGTGTTCATAAAGCCCACAGTTTGGTATACTCACTCAAACTCATAAAAAAAAAGTCTTTTTGAAACTTTCCTGCCCAAAAACGAAAACAAAAGAAGTTTTTTTTTTTTTGGTTTACTATATCTAAGATTTTAAAAAATATAAATCTATACTTCATTATGTCTTCATATAAGCATATTTTTTTAAAAAAAATAGAAAATATTATAAAATACCATTTGAAATCTAAAATTCTAAAAAAATTAGTCTAGTTTCACAAATGATATATAGGTAATATGTACTAATATGTCATTTGAAAATGTGGAAGAAAATATAAAATTGTCTTTATTCTTTCTCACTCTTCTTTCTTCCCTTTTTTTTTATATATCTTTATTCTTCCACTTTCTTGCCTTTGTTTTATCGTTATTCCTCGCCTAATAGAGTGTCATAATGAAGATGATGAGTGGAGGCTATAGAGGAGTGGTATTGTCTTTGTTCTCGCATTGCCATCACTGCTGTTTTGCTGTGCTTTTGTACTGACGATGTCTTATTATACTTGTTCTTGTTGTTGATACTAGTGTCAAGATGAATGGAGTCAATTGCTATAGAGATGATTATAGGTGCAATGGATAGAGGGATGTGATGTGTGATAGAATGGAGGACGAGAGATGAAAATGACGATGGATGAAGGCATGGATGATGTAAATGGAGGGGGTGAATGGCCTGAGAGATAAACAGAGATGATGAAATGATGTGAAGAGGAGAAGGAAAATGTCAACTGTGAAGGGAGATAGATGGAGGCTGAAGATGATGACGGATGTAGATGTGAATAGAGTTAATTATTTTAGTCAATTACTACTCGTGCAATGTGATTGGTAATTTTTGTAATGACTTTAACTACTTTTATTAAGACATTTACTTGCAATTAAGTTGTTAAATAGAGTAATAAATATATTCACTATAGTAGTTAAAATTATACAAGTTATAAATCCCATACATAATAAATAGACCACTTTCATGGATAATTTCATCATTTCTCTAAAATTTTAAAAGAACATATTAGTACTTATGACTAATATGTCATTTGTGAAATTACAATTATTGATTTAGAATTGTAGATTTTAAATGATTTTTTTTTATGTTTTAAAAAAAATAGTCATTATGGATTAAATATACTTTTATAGGCTGTTTGTCTGCGTTTTTTGTCTGTTTCTTTTAAATAAAGTGGCCTATATATGTAGTTAACTGTGGTTTATAGCCAATTATAGTTTGAGACAAGGTGTTTATAAAGTTCACAGTTTGGTATGCTAACTTGAAATTATAAAAAAAAAAAATCTTGCCTAACCTAATAAATATAAGATAATATTAAATATCAGGCTATAAAATACAATCTATAATTTTTTTGGACTGGATATTGGGTAGAGATTGCTATACCCTGCTTATGAGCACTCATTCTTTTATTTATTTTTTTTACTTTTTTTCTTAGATACTACACTTAGAAAAGAGAATATGATAACTACTAATGACTAAAGGGTTATTTTAGAAATATATATAATTAAGTAAGTTACGTCTTTTAATATTTATAACTATATTAATTTTTTCTTTTTCTTTAACTTTACTAATCATAATATGACTATATTATAAATTATAATTGTTTATTTTATTTTTTTAGATGTTTCATCCTTATCAATATTTATAAAATTGATACAAAGTTACAATTACAAATTACTTTAACTTTAAGGCTTTTTTTATATACAATAAATTTCAAAACTTTAATTATTATAATTTTATTGGCTTATTTTTAGTAGATTGTAGATATTATTTAACTCTTGAAGACATATGAATATGATATTATTTTATAAGTTTATAATTGAATATTATTTTCCATAATATAAGCATAACATCACAACTTAAGTATGCCCAACCTGCCAATTCTTAGTCCAAAATGGTTAGGGCTTTTATTGGACATCGGACTATAAAATGTAGCCTATATTTTTTTTGAGCACAACATCAAGTAGGAGGTTATCCTACTTAATCTTGCCTATAAACACCCCTATTTGAGACTTCATCTAAATTGGAATGAGAAACAACTTCTACTTACTTTTTATAATTAACCATAATATAATTTGAGTCTCTTCAATTCAAATATAAATAGTATAATAGCCGACTTTTATTTTAATTTTACTTTATAAATTATAATTTGAGAAAAAAAATAGTTTTTTTTAAACGCTATCTAATTCATACACACTTAGATTTTTTTAGTGGGGTATTAGAGAAAAATTCTTTTGACAAGACTATTTTTATTAGAAAAAATTCAATGGCTGTTTTTATAGTTTATTTTAAACATTCAGCCAATGGTTTGATAGCATGAGATTTTTTTTCTAAATAAAAGATCATAAATTCAATTTTATTTATAAATCTACGAATAAATGCCTACCTTTTTAAACCAAAAAAAAAAAAAAATCCTAAACAAACATTCAATCAATCCATAATCTCATTTGATTGTCATTACTACTATAAAAAAATCAGTAAAGCAGCATTTTTTTTTTCAAATTGGTATTGTGGGGCTATGTTTTCTATGATTGTAAGTTTATTAGTAAGTGGTACTTAAATAATTGTGGGATACATCAAACGCACAAAGAGGAAGAGTAACAACAGATAGACAAGTGAACAAGTGGAAGTCACAGGCGTTGGCAGATGTAATTGAACTCTGAGAATAATGTGTCTGAGATTCTCAGGGTCTGTCTTTATTTTCCCTATTTCTATTTCTGGGCTGATGAACACTGGGAATTCAGTTTATTATATTTATGTGTGGTGGTGAGATTAATGCTGCTGGCATGGAGAGCATCACTCCTCTGAGGTTTATGCAAATGTCCATAAAGTGGCCTAACATCCCATGTGGCCATGTGGGATGTGGGTCCCTCACCTTGTCCAAAGGCTTCCTCTTGGCCAGTCCATAGATTTCTTGCCCTCACCAAATTCTTTTATTTATACTATTTAATTCATTATTTTTAAAATATATATATATTGGCACCAAAGAAATTTAATAAAATAAAAGTTCACACATTTCTAAACAACTAGAAGCAAAAATTTTTGACTAGAGAACAATACGCCTTGCCTCAATAAGTGAGACTGATAATATAAGTATAAGGGATGCCACAATGTTATTATGTTTTATAATAATTAAATATTTGTATATATTGCTAATAGAAAGATCCATATAGATAATTTCATTATTTTTTTTATCTTTTTTTAATTTTCATATGACTATATTTTTTATCTACCATTCTCACTAGTATTTTTAATTATTTTTTTATACATATTCAAATTAATTTAAATAATTTTTTATTATTTTTTTAATAGACATTACTCTAACTCTATCTTGAGTATATATTAATTACAAATCTTATTTTTTTTATAACACCCTCATATTTTTAATTCTAATTTTATACTTTTGTATGACTATTCTTTATTATGAATAATTATCGTTAACATACATATAAGTTATTTTTTTAATTTTAAATATAAAAATTAGTATAAATTATATTTTATATTTAAAATAATAAAATATTAAATTTTATATAGTATATACAGTTATGAAAGATACAACTTTTAATATTGAGCTCTCTATGATATAGAAGATTCTAGATATAATTGTAAAGATAATAAGAGATATATGGATCGATGAGGGGTGTGAATTTATAAATTAATAATATAAATTTTTTTATATAAATAAAAGGTTGTAGGTTTAATTTTATTTTTATTAAAAAGAATGAGAGTAAAGTATAGAGGAGAGGAAATAAGGGGTGATATGCATGGGAGATGGGCAAGTGTCGAATGAGAGCCAAGAGAAGCTGCCTCTCTCTCGCTTTCGGTGGTGGCCAACAGCACACGAGTGCAACAGTTTCGTCGCTTTCCCCGAGCACTCTTCCCTTCAATTATTCATTCTTAGGACCACTTCATTTCATCAATCCATCTTTTCCCCTTCTAATTCTCTCTTCTTTCTCTTAGAAAATTAGTTAAAAAATTGTATTTAACAAACTCCATTGATTGGAATAATTTGGTTATTTTTTATGTATGAAAATATATTAGATATTTTTTGTCGGTAAATTTTTTAAACAGTAATTTTCATCCATTTTTCCTTTTTTTATATGTTAATTTAAATTATAAGATTTATCGAAATTAAATAAACCTCATAACCACTAAAAGGGGTTAATCCTAATAGGATTGTAATTATTTAAATATGAAGTTTTAAATTTAAAACTAATTGAATGCAAAATAGAATACGTCTCTGAGAAAATAATCTCAATTGTAATCTGATTCCACTCGAATTTAAATTAATTAGAGTTTAATATGACTTTACATATGGGGTGGTTTGGTATTCCATTATTGACTTGTGTTCTTTGGAATTCCCCCCCCCCCCACACACACACACAACTAAGAAGCGTATGTGAATGAATCCATATGATATAATCTCATTATCTGGTTACCAACCACATTAGCTGTTTGGTAATGGTTCAAACGATTAATACAAGAGTTTCTTTTGTTTGACCTAGCTAATCATGTTCTTATAAATTATACTAAAATATGAATCTTTTTCATTAATTAAGAAGAATCTAACCAAGAATATACTTAATTGATTAGGATATATGGATATGCATCCAGCATTGCTGGGGACAAAAAACAAATATATATATATGTGGCCATTTTCGAAGAAAATAACATAGTCACCAACTTCCAACAAAAAATGGTTTCTATCATAACAAAATCATATTCATGAAAATGAGAGATGAACACGAGGACCAATTCTTCTAGTGGTATCATATATCATAAAATTTCCCCCTCATACGTTCATACTTGATAAACTGGTCTAAGAATTAATTTATTAATATCATATATTGCCCCCCAACGAAAAAGGAGAAACTTAAGTTTGGTCAAAGTAAAATTTACAAAAGTCCGAGTAGTTAAAAGGTGTCATTCAGATCAATATTAGTGGACAAGAAAACTTCAGATGTAAGCATGAGGTATTAGATCTAACTGTAGATCAACTAAATTATGAAGTAAGTAAACTGTATTTGAATCCTATTTTGGTAAAAAAAATTATAGAAAAATGTATTTTGGTTATAAGATTTCAATCCGAATTAATCGGTTATACAGATATCTATTAGCAGGATTTAGAAAAAGTCCAAGATACCATTGAAAAAAAAGAAGTAAAAAGTTATTAAATAATTCATAAACACTCACACATCAAGCAAATTAAATTAGCAGAAATAATTTCACCAAAAAAATTAGCAGAATTAAATAATAGTGGATGTTAGGATGTGGAAGTTTGATCATCAAGATTAGGCCTTTAATTATTTGCCCTTTAAAAGATCAGAAAAGAATAATTGATTTGCACTGTTAGTTGGACACTTCTCAACATATATTGTTTATTAAAAAAGGGAAGGGAATATACATTATTAAGGAATAATAAATTAGTATTTTTTTTTCTGCAATCAATGAATTAGTAGTCGATAACTTTACATTATTTTTATTCCACAAATTAAAACATCATTTAAAAAAATTGTTTATGTCTTTAAAATTAGTTTTATTGCAATTAGAAGAATTATAAATACTATAGATTATCAAATTAATACAACTGTAACAAAAATCAGGAAAAGTGGCCATTAAAGATCATAAGGCAAATTTCATTCAAAGAACAATAATAAATTATTGTTGATATTATTATTTTGAAGTTACCGTTTACACTCTCTAAAATGATGATTCGATTTCTACAAGTTACAACGGTACTATTTTTTAACTAAATGTTATAACAACTTCTGATTATTATTTTTTTGTAACATGAGAATATAGCTTTAGAAAATATGAGATAGAATTGAGAGGAATAATATAATATTAAATTAATTTAAAAAGTCTTCGCCATCATTAATATAAATTATTTTTTTACAAAAACTATCAATAAGAACATGGTAATCCCTCTTCATAAAAAAAAAGAACATTGTAATTCCAATGAATTACCATTGACAATTGTCAATAGAATATTTGAATTTAAATATTATAATCAAAATCGTGAAAATATTAAAATAATACAAAAGAAAAAAATGGTGGGCCAGAAAGCATCAAATCATTAGTGCTAAGCATGTGGGATACAAATATATGGCACAAAGAAATTGACTTTGCTTAAAATCAGAACATGTCTGTATGTGCTTTATCACTACACTAAATAACCACACATGAAATAATCAGTGACACTAAGAGCATATTTAATTTAGATAATAGATTATTTGATGATCATTTTTTTAATATATTTTACATTTATTTTTGTAATCTATACAAGAAAGTAATAATATGATATTCATAATAATTAGAAATTTTTGTCCCATCTAACTCACATGGAGATTTTTTATCAAAAAAATTGTATTTAAATTTTATGTAAGAAATATAATTATAGAGAAATTTTAGGAAATCATTAAATAGCCGTGAAGTAGTAAGGGACATATCATTATTTGTTAGAATTGTGAAATAATTGAATTACCTTTTAAGAAAAATGTCTTAGTTATTTTTTTGTTCCCAGTTGTTATTCTTTTATCCAAAATTTATTATTTTTATTGCTCTAGTTGTTATTTTTATTCTTTTTACTTAAGTTATTATATTTCTTCATAGAATTATTATTTCTATTACTTGAGTATTTTTCTAAAAATAATTTCATCATTTTATAATTTAAAAAAATTAATCCAAGTTTCATAAAACTTTAATATTCTTTAGAGACGACTTAAATAAATTTTTTTTTATCTAATTCATTCATATTTTAATCATTTACAATTTCTTATTGTAACTATCTGAATTGATATTTACTATTAATCTTTTTACAAACAAATTTAGAACCTACTTATTATTAAAGTAAACTTTCAAGACTCAAACGCCATCCTTTTATGAATTTTTTATATGATATTGATGGTTCAAAATTATTAAATTATAATTTTTCAACCCATCCATTTCATTAAAAAATAATATATTAAATTCTTATTAAATAGATTTTTCTTGCTATCACTTATGAAAGGAATTGATCACTTAAATATAATATATTTTAAATCCCTTGTTCAAAGGCTTTATGTTTCAATTATTCTGCAATTCGCTAAGTTTGGGCCAACACAGTCCCTTTGAAAGTTTCATTCAATGAGATCCTTACAAGGGATCATTACATTATATTAAAAAATTTCTATTAATGGGGTTTGAGTGGTAAGTAATTTTATATCGTTTAAACGATGTATCGAGTTTAAATCTTGGCGTATACAGAAAATTTATATTGGGAGACTCACCCACTATAGTCAAGTGCACAACGCGGGTCGGATCTGAATATAGTTGGGACAAAACTCTGATACATTGAGTGGGTAGAAAAAGCTTTCTTTGAACTATAATTCTTTAAAATTTTCAATAAATATTTAATTCCCGATTCAATGTATGATTAATATCAACATGTTGCCCATATGCACATACACACACATTAGGAAAATGATGTTTGAGAATCTAGAACAGATAGTATTGATAGTTACATTAAATTTTGTTTAAAATAAATAAGTAAGTTATTGGTGCTTCTTTAATTTACAACCAGATCTTTTAAACAATACAAATGAAACTTTAATTAAAAGTAATAACAAAGGGTTGAAAAAATATTTGTAAATAAAAAACTAAATTATAATTCTACAGAAATATGGTGATAACTAAAAAGTATTGATAATTTATTATCTTTTTATGAAGGGAGTTTTAATAATATATAAATTATAGTCTATTTTTTTATAGATATTACTCCTCCAGTCTTTATAAAGTTAGTTATAAAAATATAAAATATTAATCTAATTTTTAATAATATTTATTATTTTTTAAATTAATTTATATAACTCATAAAATAGTATATAAATTAATATTATATAAAGATATTTTAATGAGATCAATTTATATTTATTATAATTAAATAATTTAATTATTTTTTTAATTTATCTAAATTAATTCTTTAAAGAGAAATAAGATAAAATCATGTATTTATAATAAGCCATGATATTCATGAATGTGGGATAATACAATGATTTAAAAAAAATTGGTAATATGGGCCCACTTTTTTTTCCCCCTGTAATTATATAATTGGCAGATATAAGTAAGCACATTACTAGAAGCCGCCGCCAATGATAATAATGTTTTATTCATTTTGGAATTGAACAGTGGAGATTGATTTGTCCATATGGTCTGTGCCATGTGATATGTGAGAGAAAAGGGGATAGGTAAAGAAAACGACAAGCATATTGACAAATACGCATTTTCTTTTTAATATATTATATATAAAAATGTTTCTGTAAATCACATGGGGGGGGGGGTCATGGCTGGCTTGCCCAAACATAACACTCCAAGAAAATTACAGAGCGAATAAGAAAATCTACCCAAAAAGCAGGAAAAGGCATAGTGGATTACGTAGATGGCTTCAAAATTAGTTATACCGTTTTTTTTTTAATTATGACACTTATATTGTATGTCTATCTCTATGCTCATGGCGTCATTTTTATGAGATGGAAACATATAAATTGGATGTTTCACTTTTATAAGAAAAACTCTTCTACCTTATAAAACGTATTATTACATTACATTTGATATTGTAAAAAAGTTTTCGATAGAAATTGAGAATTAAATTAAAAATTAGTTTTAAAAGATTATTTGATATAATAAAAAGAAGTATATAATTAATGTATATTTTTTTATAACTTGAGGATAAAATAATTTATAATATTTTTTTATAACTTGAGAATGGTTAAATTTATCTAAGAATTTTATAATTTGGATAAAATAATTTAAAATTTTTTACTTTCACTTCTATCATCTCAATTTTTAATTTTTATGATATAATTGAAATGACTAAAAATATTAAAAGTTAAAGTAGAAATGGAAGTGATTTATATCATACCATATAAAGTAAGTGGAAGATTTAACTACTTCTCTCCAACTAAACATGAGGTAAGAGTTTTTTTATGGAAGTGAAAATAGAAGTGAAAATAAAATTAAGTTAAAAATATATTTTAAAAATTTATTTTATAAGATAAAAATGAGTATATAATTAATAAATATTTTTTATAACTTATAATAAAATGATATAAAATATTTTTTTTATAACTTGAAAATAGTTAAATTTATTCATAAATTGTATAACTCGAGCTAAAATAGTCTAAAATATTTTACTTTTATTTTTATTATTTTATTATTTTAACTTTTTTATGAACTAAAATAGGCTAATATATTAGAAGTAAAAGTAAAAATACCTTCTATTATATCAAACAAAAAAATATAAAATTTAACTTATAAATTTTGTTAGTTTTATTTCTATTTCTATTAGATGGAGATAAATGAGAGTGAGTCACATCTGTCATTTCCCCTTTATCCAAAAGAGAAAAAACTTATTTTCCCTTTTTTTTTTATTTTTTTATCCAAACAAATTCGAGTCTATGTAACACAATCTTACTATCAATTACATACCTTATTAAAATTTAATTTATGTACAGATAAATAATATATAAAACTATTTGTATAAATATAAAAGTTTATGAGGTTTATTGTAAAGTTACATAATCTAAATTTCATATACATATAATTTAGCGTATATATATATATAATTGATTATTTATTTTATCTATTGTCTACAAATTTATTTAATAAATAGATAAAATATATGACTATTTAAAATATATTTAATTTTTAAAAAGTGATATTTTATTATAATTATAGTAATATTTAGATAAATACTATAATTTTTAAGTATTTAAATATTTTTTTAAATTTTTTTATAAAAAAAATTGATTATTTCTTTTGGTGACAAGGAAGTTTCTTTCAAAGACGAGTTTGTAGTGATGGAGTTTGAAACACTACAATGGATTGGGACCAACCACCACAGCTAACGCACTCAAATTCCTTTCACAGCACATAAACCAATGCCAGCGGGCCCCACCTTTTCAATTTGTTATACATATAGGGTAGGCTTATTTATTCCCTTTCAGGGACGTTCCTTTATGACATATTATATATATATATATATATATATATATATATATAATTGAGATAAATAAGGGTAATCAAATACAAAAAAAATTATACAGTTTATAATGCTTTACGAATTTGAATGGGAAAATAAAATTCATTGGACTTATAAAAAAAAAGACAATATCAATTATTGCATGTTTGAGACTCTCTTGTGCTATGCGTGTGATGGACGAGGAATCAATCTGTTGTTTATAATTTTACCAGTTTAGATTTAAAAAATTTTAACTAATAATTTTAAATAAAAAATACTTTGTTTGAAAAATTTGACAGTTAATATAGGTTTTTTATTTTTAATTTTATACACATTGAAATAATTTCTTGGAAAAAATAAAAAGAAAAAATAATTTAAACCATATAAACTAGATCAGTATGCCAAATGATGAAGGGTTTTCGGTTCTCGTCAATCCGTTTAACACTAAAATTCATTTTGATGGATGATATATAATTATCTTTTTATTTTGGTTGAAATACAAAAAAAATAAATATATTCCGTGGGCAGGATAGGCTTATAATTGGAGGGGAAATTATTAAAATGAAGCACAAATAAAAAAAATGATTAAAAAAACTATCTAACTTTGGAATAGTAGATAGAATTGAAACAAAGTTAAGAAAATTAAATATTATTAAGTGAGATATGACGCTGATATAAATAGGAGGACCACATAATTGTGTAGAAGTGGGTGGAAAAGTGAGAGAGATGCCAAGTTTATTCTGTGATGTATGTAAAGCCAAGAGCAACTAAACAACATGGCCCAAATATAATATCTATATGTCTATATATATATTATTAAATTAAACTTGGCAAGATTTGGTTGATACCCAAGCACACCCAATTATATGTAGGGACCGTTTGATTTAATTCTTAGAGAAATTTATACAGATACTAAATAATTTAAATTTTTTTTTGAATAAGAATTTATAGAAAAGAAACGATTATGAATAAATGAGTATTTGAATTGTTATTATTAGAATGTGTTATATAATTTATAAATTATCAGAAATAGTACGATTTTATAAAAATAATTTTTTATTCTTTTTTTCCTCTTTTCTCCTATCCTTTCTCAACAACACATTAGTAAACGTGTGATCTACACATAACAAACTTGCTCGAAAATAGCCTAGACCATCAACGCCATAAATTTGATGACAGAAGAAGAAGCAACAATAGAAGCCAAGATCTAACCCAGACTAGTGATGCTAGAGATCTGATGACAGAAGAATAATCAACAGCAGCATAAACATAGATCTGACCTAGATTAGTGATATCGAGAGAAGAAGCGATAGTAGAGAAAGACGATGATAAGAGAGAAGAAGTGATGGAAATAGATATGCTAAAAGATGATATAGATTTATCATCATTACCTCCTTTTTTTCATCTTCGTCACAGGTGATGGCAAGAGAAAAAAAGTGAAGAGTAGGGATAATGTGAGAGAAAATAGAGTAGAAAAAATATAAGGACAAAAAGGATATTAGAAAGCTTATAAGTTTTTTCCATATCTAAAAACTATTATTTTTAATTTATCTAAAATAATAGTTTGATTTATAAGTTTTGATAAATATTTAAAGATTGTTTGTCTACTAAAAGCTATTATCAAATTAAAGTTTAAGCTATTTCTAAACAAGCACATGAAATAATCCAAATGCCTTGTTTTGACAAATATAGGTTAGGAAACATTTTTTTAAAAAGAAAATCGATGCAAATTTATCCAAGTTAAGGTCCATTTTTATTCCACAAGTTGTCACGTAAACATTTACGGGTATCTAAAAATTTTTCTGGAACCATTTCATTTGTCAAACAGGATATAGGAACTAGTGTCGGGTGAGCACTGAGCAGAGGCCACTTTACTGGTTCTCCGCTAGCTCGCCTTTTGAATTGGACACATGACCAATTCTTAGTCTAGCTAATTGAACTGATTGGCCTGATCCAATTCTGACAACACTGATTAATCCATAACCATACAAAGAAAGTGCTAATTTTTAAAAATAAATAGAGAGAAATATTTGTCCTTTTGAGTCGGTGCTAAATATAAAACAAGGGAGGGAGGCATGCTACTTGACCCTAGTGCCTTCAATTATAAAGGCTTAGGATAAGACTGGCCACTAATTTGAAAATAATCTCTTGCATAATTGGTCTCTTCTTGGGAATTTGTGCCTGCATCAATCATTTGCTTCAATTAATTGGTCTCTCTAATATCAACCTTAATCACTAATACATCCATATTTCAAACATATTAATTAAAGATCATTTCTACTAATTAATAAAATTAGATTTAGTAGAAAAAATTAGTTTTTCATAATGTAATAAATTAATATTTAAATTTTTTATTATAATATGTGTACTATATTTATTATCATTTGACAGTATCTTGAATAGAATTATTTGTACTATAAATATATTTGTGCCTATGAATGAAAAAAACTCCTAGGATCATATTAAATATAAATACAAAATATTGTATAACGTAATTTTGACATATAATAACCAAATATAAAATAATAATTTATTATATACTTTAAATATATAGGACTTACAAGATTACTTATTAAAATAGTTCTCATAATAATAATAAAAATTAAATTTATATTCTTATAAAATATAACATATTTTTTATCATTTATACCAATTATAATTAGTACATTTAATCATATCTTCTATTCACTTGTTTTCTAAAAAAAAGAAAAAAAAAAAGAAAGCCAAGGATTCAATCTAGGGTCAGACTATCTCACAAAAGGAACCAACATTTGGGCCTAAATGGCCCAAACCTAAGGCTACGTGTCTCCCTCGTTTCTCTATCCTAAACCAAATTCAAAGTAACTATCAACAAAGCTTGGCATACACAGTAAATGATCACTTAGATATAATATCTTAGGTTTAAACTAAATCATGTAGATAAAAAAGGATTTATACCTCATAAAGATTAATTTATAAGCTATCAGTTAGAAGATATCACTTAAATTTTACAAAAAAAAAATTGAGATAGCTCTCTTAAATATTTTTTTATATTTTTATAAATTTATATTTAAAATATCATATTTAAATATTCAAAACTTTTTCACTTAGACAAGTGCCTATTCCCATTGGTCATGATAATTTTTCTTTTAATTGTTCACCTAGTTCATCAGAACTTTATCCTGATTATGCCTAGACCTGACTTACGTTACACACCTGACTATAGTGGATGAGTCTTCTAACGAAGATTTTTTATATACACTAAAGCTCAAACTCGAGATCTCGTTTAAACAATATCGAATCGGTTAATACTCAAATTAGGGCTGTGCACAAAGATCACGGCTCGATATGCCCTGTTCAGCCCGCAATAAAAATGTCCAGCTCAGCTCGATAAATATAGGGTAGGGCTGGGCATCGAGCTGCAAAATACAGCCCATGCATTTTTCAGACTGTGTATCGGGCATAGGGGCTGCCCTGCCCTACCCAGCCCATGAGCACCAATTCCTTTATTTTTTTTATTCTTTCTCTATCTTAGAAGGGAGAATATGATATCTACTGGTGACTATAAGGTAATTTTAGAAATATAAGTAGTTAAGTAGGTAAGTTGTATATTTTAATATTTATAACTACTAATTTTTTCTTCTTTTTTTAACTTTATTAATTATCATATGATTACATTATAAATTATAATTATTTATTTTATTTTTTTAGATGCTTTATCTTTGTCAATATTGGGGAGATTGATGCAAAGTTATAATTACAAACTATTTAGATTTCAACGCTTATTTTTTATATGCAATGAATTTCAAAATTTTAATTATTATCTTTGTTCTCTTATTTTTAGTGGATTATAGATATTATTTAACTGTTGAAGACACATGAATATGGTATTATTTTAGAAATTCATAATTGTAGAATTTTTTCACAATATGAGCATGACATCACGACTTGGACATGCCCAACCCAAAATTATTAAGGCTTTTACCGGGTAGGGTCGGGCATCAGAATATAAAATATAGCCTATATATTTTTTAGATAGGATATCAGGTAGAGGGTTACCCTACTCAACCTTATCCATACACACCCATAACTCAAATCAATACCCATTGATCCATCGGTTATTTTTTTTTTGGTACAAAAATTTTTGGAAAGGGGTTGGGTTCACCCACGATCCAAGGGCAGGGCGAAGTCTCCCTTCCTCTTAGGCGATACCAATGTCAGGCAGGGCGAGCCGTCTATTACCCTTAAGCGTAAACCTAAGCACCCAAGAGCTAGGATGCCTCCCCAAGCGCCGCGACTGGAACCACAATAAAGTGATACTCCCCAGGGTTCAAACACACTCCAAATGATAGTATGTCTTACCCCTTCGCCAGCTGAATCCACGGACGACCCATCGGTTATGATGATGAATATTGATAATATATACAGTTTGGAAAGGGGTGCTTAGGCCCTTTGAGTTTGGCCCATAAAATAGGATGAATCCAATACCAAAACGACGAGTATGGATGGTCGTTTTGAGGGCGTGTACAATTTGGGTGGAAGCCCCAAGACTACATCCTTCGACCTGCTTGCTGCTTCACTTCGTCTATTCTCTGCCTCTGATTTGCTATTGACTGGGTATTTTCGAGCGAGCAATGGCTTCTTCCTTGTCATCAACAGCTGCAGATTCATCTGCTATGGTGACGGAGCGGCGAGGGATACCTGGGGCTCAGTTTGTGGAGGACGTTCAGACTTATCTCACACAGTCAGGTCTCGATGTTCAATCCGCCCTTGCCTTCCTTCAAGAAAGGTTCTTCTTTTATTTTACTTCACTCTTTTCTTTCTTTCCAAGTTGTATTCCCTATTTCTATTCAATTGAACGATCTATTTTGGTTCCTTTGCGAATTAGTACATTAAGCTCTTATTGTTCATGATAGAGTATTGGGTATGGCTTTACATGCTTATGAGAGTGCTAACTATACTTAGCGACTTCTCTGACTAAATCTTCTTACATAGTTGGGGTGAAAGATCTGCTTGCTCTGTGTATTTTTGCTGTATGATCCCTGATATGAGCTTTTGGTATTTATTCTCGTATTGAATCCATGTTGTCAAACTTTCTGAATGTAGATTCAATAGGTGCGTTGAATTAATTATTTGGGATAGGAAGATGATGTATACACTGGATTTTACCAACTGTAAGAGGAGAGAGTATGGCAAGAGTGCAATTTGGAGAATTGAAGCACTCTTTCGGCCCTTCTAGTACCCTGGATCAGTGTTTAAAATGACAGTGAGATTAAATGAGCATGTGCCCCAGAATTAATAGTGAGTAGATGGAAATGGAGTTGAGATATGCACGTGGAATTTATATGACAGAACCATAGAAATGCCCTATGTTTGGGGTTAACTGGACTCTGTCTGATCGTGATGATCAAGTTTGTTCTCCAACTTTCATTTCAATCATTTATCACATCCAACAGTTGCCAAGGGATTAAGAATCACGTTGCTCAAAACATACCCTTTCATATTAAATTAATCAGTATGTTTTGACATGGAGGAATGACTTTTCAAATCTGGGAAGTTTTGAGCTCCAGCTCTGATTCACGTAGACTCGTTATGTGTAGACCATATAATTACTATTTCCCTTATTTGGATTTTCTAATTTTAAATATTATACATGGAATCTAAGCACATAAAACTCCTTGTATTCTTATTGTTGTCAATGATTTGTCCGGATACTTGAGAAACCAAAAGGATATTCTTACACTTAAAAGAACAGTGTGGGGCAATCCCTTTTATGTGTCAGGAGGAGTCTCACTTCATCGTTATTTTACGAGTTTATTTATCAATAATGACCTATCTCTTAATTTTGCAGACTACAGCAATATAAAGTAGTTGAAATGAAGCTTCTTGCTCAGCAAAGGGATCTTCAGGTATTTTATATATTAATAATGTTTGCTATGACATGACCTCTCAGTTTCTACTACTTATGAAGATTCATATCTTATTCTTTTCAAACTAGAATTTGCAGTATGTGTAATGTTTTGACTGTTATATCAAGTAGGAATTTGTGCCAATTTGACATTTTAATGTCAACTAGAGGTTTAGGCTTCTGCTGATTGGGTATGAATAACCTCAGGTTAACTATGAGCTATATAACTGGATTCACAGAAAACTGTTAGTCTTGTTTTTTTGTTAGCTTGTCTTATATATTCAAGGATAGATTTCATTGTTGCTGATTTTTTTTTGGTTGTTCTCAGGCAAAGATCCCAGATATCGAAAAGTGCTTAGAAGTTGTTGCTACATTGACAGCTAAGAAGGGTACTGGTGAGGTTCGTTTTCAGTTTGTTTTCACCTGTAAAGTATTACAGTTTAGATTAATGAAACTTGGACTTCATGTTTGAGGAAAGATGTAGGTGTGATTGGCCATATCAGATGGCAATTAGAAAGTCCACCTTTTTCTGTCGATGTGCATAGAGTTGCCATGGATCTGGATGTATATGTGATGATAATGCAAAACTGTGGAAGAATAGAAGGGAACAAAGGGTAGAGAGGCAATGCACTTCACTAAACACTACTCTGAATTATTCCCAATCAATAAGCCTATGTTTACAGCGGTTACCTCTTGCTCACGCCACTTAACAGCTAGATGGTAATTCCCACTACCTAATTAACTAATTACTGTGGTTAATAGACTTAATAATACCACAGTAATTCTATTACTTCTATTACTACCCTACTTATATTTATATTACAATTTACATATCAATTACAACCCCCCCTCAAAGACCCTTGTCCTCAAGAGTCTATTATGTTGAAATCTGGATACTGTTGCTGAAACTGAGAGAGAAATCCACTTAGCCTCTTCTTCCGGGAGATTGTTCCATTGAACTAAAACTTCAGTTATGATCCTTCCTTTTTTCCTTCCCATTGGCTTCTGCAAAATTTTCTCAGGAAGCAGATTCTGAGGAGGTTCTGGCCAATTAACTGGAGGATGTTTAGGTCTGATAGTGGGGTCAGGACACAGTTTTAATAGCGAAATGTGGAAGGTAGGCTGCATTCTTGACTCAGCCGGAAGTTCTAACTTATAAGCAACAGGTCCTGTTTTCTTCACAACCTTATATGGCCCAAAGAATCTCGGAGCTAATTTTTGAGAGCTTCTAGAGGCAGTTGATATTTGATGATAGGGTTGCAGACTTGCAGCTTCACAAACACCCATTGACCCACCTGAAACTCCCTGTCTGTTCTATGGGAATCTGCCTTCTGCTTCATCCGATGCTTCACAACAGGTCCTATTGATGGCTTGACACAAATGATGTTTAGCTGTTAATAGGACTTCTTCTCTTGCTGCAAACGATCTATCTACTGCATCTACCAATGTGTTTCGTGGTAAATTGGGCGCATGGATCGGAGGCTTCTTTCCATACAACAGCTAATGAGGAGTGATCTTAGTTGAAGAATGATAAGTATTATACCACCATTCTGCCATAGTAAGCCACTTGCACCAGTCCTTCAGACATTCCCAACACATGCCCCTTAAATATATTTCCAAACACCTATTTAATACCTTTGATTGGCATCTGTTTGAGGATGGTACGATGATGTAAGTTTCTGCTCCACCCCTAACATCTTTGTTGACATTAAAATAAGGAATTTCCAGATATAGAAGATTTACATTTATTGTCTTTATTCTAATATCTGTCTTGATTCCCTCCTCTGATTATGATATCTAAAATCATGGGATTATATCCCTAAAATCATGGGATTATTATTATGTAATCAGTATCCCATAATCATAGAGATTCTAGGAGCCATCTAGCCATAA
Source organism: Leucaena leucocephala (assembly GCA_037074615.1). Classification (NCBI taxonomy): domain Eukaryota; kingdom Viridiplantae; phylum Streptophyta; class Magnoliopsida; order Fabales; family Fabaceae; genus Leucaena; species Leucaena leucocephala. Next base: position 7,271,954 of record CM073533.1, on the reverse strand, counting down.
GTTTAGGGATTTTACATTAATGCTATGTCTGAATCTGTATCTATATATATCAGCCTCAAAGATGAATAAGAACAAGACATTCTGGCATCAAAATCTTCATGGTATCAGAGCAGAAATGATTCAGTTTGGCTTTGGGCTAAACAACAACAGCCAGGGTGGCTTACATCCATCGGCACACAATACCATAGTGCCGCCGGTGTCAAATGCAAGCCTCCAAGCGCCACACGATGCCGGCTCATCACAAATAACTATTCACCGCTTAAATGGCCACAATTATCTGCAATGGGCCTCAAGCGTCTGCCTATTTGTCGCTGGAAAAGGGAAACTTGGATATTTGGATGGTACTACTACAAAACCACCAATAGCAGATCCAAGATACAGCATGTGGCAGGCAGAAGACTCAATGGTTCAGTCGTGCTTGTGAATTCAATGACTACCGAAATCAGTGCAACTTTCACGCTGTACAAATCCAGCCAAGCAGTCTGGGAAGCAGCGTGAGATATGTTTGTAGCATTTAAAAACCGTGCTGCAATCCTTGATATTGAAGCCAACTTGGAGAAAGTTCGACAAGGAAATTCCACCATCACTGAATACTGGTCTAAACTTGTTCCTCTGTGGCACCAGCTAGACGAATATGACACTCCTGAGTGGTCATGCACTGCTGATGCTCGGCTGTACGAGAAGCTTAAGGAAGAAAGAAGAATTAATAAATTCTTGCTTGGTTTACAACCATCATTTGATGAGATTAGAAGAATGGTTATGAACCGAGAAACCTTGCCCTCTCTAAGAGAAGTCTTCTTTATGGCTAAGCAGGAAGAAAGTAGACTACATCTTCCAACCCCACAACCACAGCCAGAGAATGAGATCAATCCAGAAGCCCTTGCTGCGAAAAGTAATAGCTTGAAGGGAAAGAGAAGTGGAAAATGGTGTGATCATTGTCAAAAAGCAGGACATATCAGAGATGAATGCTGGAAGCTACACGTTAAACACCTCATTTGAAGAATAAAGGCCGAAATGAGGCAAACTCCCACGCTGTCTCCGACCTAACTAGGGCACCTGATGAGAAACTAAGCAGAGAGGAACTCGGAGTTCTCAGGAGAATACTGCAACAACATGAGGCCAGAAATCAGACTATAGCCGCTGGTAATATAGCATACACAGGTAATGCTATTCTAGCACTTCGGACAGATGTTCATAATGATCAAATGTGGATTGTTGACTCTGGAGCCACTGATCATATGTCTGGTAACCTTAACCTTCTTCAAAATGTTAAACCTAGTGATACTCTTATGTCTATAAAAGTAGCAAATGGGAAATATATTAAAGTTCAGGGAATAGGAGAAGTTTGCTTGTTTGGTACTGTTATGCTTACTAACGTCTTATATGCACCTGACCTGAAGTGCAACCTGATTTCTGTTAGTAAAACTACACTATCTGGGCTATGTCATATTGACTTCTCAGCCACTCTGTGTTTATTCCAGGACTTGGAGTCGGGGAAGACGATTGGAATGGCTAAGCTACTAGAGGGACTTTACTGTGTAAAACAGAACTCAAGACAAGTGACCAACTATGCAGCCGATACCCAAGTTCATTTTTCAGATGAAGAAATTTTACTTTGGCACTATAGGTTAGGCCACCCAAATTTCCAATACATGTCCAAAATTTTCCAAAAGTCTATGAATAAAACTTCATCTTTTGACTTTTGTGAAGTCTGCCAGCTATCTAAACATACCAAACATAGCTACAAACCCCATTTTCATGAATTCTCTCACCCTTTCTCTCTTGTACACAGTGATATTTGGGGACCTACCCGTATACCAACTCTCTCCCATGCCAAATGGTTTGTTACTATCATTGATGACCACACAAGATTCACTTGGGTTATTCTCATGAAAGAAAAATCTGACTTCACACAAATCTTTATCAATTTTCACAAAATGATCTAAACACAGTATAACACCTCGATAAAAGTTCTTAGAAGTGATAATGGGAGGGAATATACCAACGTGCAGCTTCAAACCTACCTTCAACAGCATGGTATTATCCACCAAACTAGCTGTATTAATACACCACAACAGAATGGCACCGCAGAGCGAAAAAATCGCCATCTCCTTGATGTTACCCGTGCCCTCATGTTGACAAATAATGTTCCAAACTGTTGTCTCAAGAAGCAGTGCAGAAGCTGAACTACGAGCCATAGCTCATGGTGTATGTGAAGGATTATGGATTATTAGAATCTTGAAAGAACTGGGCCTTGCATTGAAGACTCCTATTCGACTTAGAAGTGATAGCATGTCAGCTATAGCTATGGTCCGAAATCCTATTCACCATGAACGGACAAAACATGTGGATATAGACAAACATTTTATTAAAGAAAAAGAGGAGGAAGGCATTCTTGAATTAATACATGTCCCATCCAGACTTCAAGTAGGGGATCTCTTCACGAAAGCTCTAGCAAGACCACAGTTTGAAGAACTTAGATGCAAGCTGGGAATGAAGGACATTTATTTGCCAGCTTGAGGGGGAGTGTTGTCATTAAAATAAGGAATTTCCAGATATAGAAGATTTACATTTATTGTCTTTATTCTAATATCTGTCTTGATTCCCTCCTCTGATTATGATCTCTAAAATCATGGGATTATATTCCTAAAATCATGGGATTATTATTATGTAATCAGTATCCCATAATCATAGAGATTCTAGGAGCCATCTAGCCATAAGTTTAGGGATTTTACATTAATGCTATGTCTGAATCTGTATCTATATATATCAGCCTCAAAGATGAATAAGAACAAGACATTCTGGCATCAAAATCTTCAATCTTTAGAAATTCTCGCCAAAAGTTACTAACATATGCAGTTTATAAATGTTATCCATAAATTGGTGTGCTATTGTGGACGCTGAAAATGGGTGAGAGAGATGAATGAAATGAGCATACTTAACTTATCCACCACGACCCATATTACCTTGGGACTTGGGCAACCCTTCTATAAAATCCATAGCAATGCTTTCCCACACTCTACTAGGCATAGACAGGGGTTGGCAATAACCCCTGCGACTGACTTATATTTGCGCCTTGCACAGGTATCACATAGGCGAATGAACTCTTTAATTTCTGAAAAAAGATCCTTCCACCAGAATAGGGATTTAACCCTTTGATAGGTAGCATGCACCCCAGAATGACCCCCTTGATGACTAGTATGCAGCCACTCCAAGATTTTCTGCTTTAACTCTGCATTGCTGCCTACCACAATTCTGCCACCCTTCCTTAGGAATTCCCCATCCCAAGAGAACTTCCCACTTACTCCATCTCCCTGTCGCAGACCTGCAATAAGCTCTGTGAGAGAAGTGTCGGCCTGCCAACTCGCCTTAATTTCTTGTAATAATTCTTCCGTACATGTGGAAAGAGTGATTTGCAAAATCTCCAATTCGGCATCTGTGATAATTCTATTACTTCTATTACTACCCTACTTATATTTATATTACAATTTACATATCAAATGACTGCTTACTGCTATAAAATCTATACCTGTTGTGTATTCCTGTTTTCTCAGTATATTTTTACCACCAAGCGCTTGCTTGAAGCATATTTTAGTTGGTTTTGTCAAATAGCATATCCATGGTAAAAGATAATATCTATATGGCCGTTAGGATTTTACCTTTGGATTTGGCTCATTGTGGTCACTGCAGAGAAGAATCAAAGCCCACTGCTCTTATTGTTATAGATGATACAAGGCCTTTGAATTTACTCTTGTTCTTGGCCTACGTTTCAATCATAATGCAGTTATTAGCAGATGTACCCTATTAGAGTGTCTGAATGGCTTTTCAGTATCATTGATATCTTTGCATATGTAAATCCTGTCTTATAATAAAGTAAGGAACACCAAGAAGGGTCTACAATAAGTTGTGTACTTTAGGAAGACTGCCTTAGACTAAATAAAATAGCAAGCTGAGAACAAATGCATAAATTGAACAATAGAAAGGTATAGGGGAATGTATTGGTCTGTTGGCAACACTTTTGGTAGTGATGTCCTGTTAGTAAATATTAGAGGAAAAAACTGAACGTGTTTGTTAGTTTTCTAGAACCCAATAAATTATATATCCAACAATGATGCTATGATGAAATGTAGTGTTATTTATCCTGTGCTTGTACATCAGAGATTTGATATCAATAGGGCATGATAGTCAAAAACTCAATTGCATTTTATGTCACAACTGTTTTTATTCTTTTGCTCTACCTGGTCTCACATCTATATTAGGGATCCTTCATGTAATTAGTAGTGCTTCTTTTATTATCTTGTAGATAGTGATATGCGCATGTAATGAATTCGGTGCTGTATTCCTGACAGCGTGCATTGCATAACTGCAGGAACTTATGGCTGATTTTGAAGTCTCAGAAGGCATATATTCACGTGCTCGCATAGAGGAAACTGACTCTGTGTGTTTGTGGCTTGGAGCAAATGTTATGTTGGAATATTCATTAGAAGAGGTCTTCGACTGTCCGCTTTATATGTTATTGCTTTATCTCTCTAATCACTATTTTAATTTTTCTGGAATTAAATGCTGTGTTAATTTTTGGTGCAGGCTACTGGTCTTCTCCAAAAGAACTTGGAAAATGCTAAAGACAGTTTAGAAGTTCTTATCACCGATCTACAATTCCTGAGGGACCAGGTGACAGTGACTCAGGTTAGATTTCTAATTGTGAAGTCCTCTATCTCCTTTTTGGTGCAGTCACCTCAAAAAATATATGTTGTGGGCGTTGGGCATATATTGGGTGGGCAGGACTGAAGCCCTTAAGTGCCTGCCATTACTACCCTTAGGGTGGCTTAGCGGGAGAATAAATAGAAGAACATAAACTAGTGAAAATTGAGGAGGGAAAGGTTTAAATTTCACTGGTTATTCTTGGTAGTGGAAGTGAAAATTTGTATCGAAGAAAATAACATGACTTGGACCCCTATGTAGCATTTTCGTTTATTTTCAATCCCTAAATTTGTGATGAAAAAATTTACTAAAGGTAGACAATCCCATTTCTTATTATTCTCTTTCGAAGCAAGAATACTATGCATGTTTTATATTTAAATATTTGATTATTGATAGAACACAATGATATCGTGTAATCTATTTAGCCTATCTAGTGGGATAAGGCGTCTTGTTCTTTTTTTGAAGCAAGAATACTATGATCTCTAACAATGTCTTTATGCATGTATAGCTCTTGGAACTTCTTTTGCTGTGCATTTCCTGTTGATTACATAGTATTCATGATAACAAATAGTTCATCTATATATGATCAGGTAACAATTGCCCGAGTGTATAATTGGGACGTGCATCAAAGGAGAATTCGGCAAGTCACTGCTACAACTGCTCAAGACTCGTAAAAAAGGAATTTTTATTGGCATATGGACCAAAGCTTACCCTTTCAGTTGAGTGATCTTTCTAGCTGGTCATCTTCTATTGTTCATTGGGTCTTCCTGGTTTTGATCCTATTTCTGGTTTCGCCCCGGTACTCTGCCGAAGTTTGGAACCAGTTTTGAAGCATGTAGGTTAAAATTACGGGCTCTGTAACATTTGTGTAATAGCACATTTAGGTATATGAACATAGTTTTTTTTTTTTGGTTTGATCATGTGGATTTTCCATGTTAAAATCTGAAGTGGATTCTAATGTTAATTATCTATGAGTAATCTGTTTTTGAAATTCAATTTCTGGACCAGCGGAGGAATCAATAGGTTAACTGGTTTAAGTGTTCCACTAAAGCTTCAATGTTTGAACAGAATCATAATGAAGGGGTAAGACATCATATTTGCTCTCCAACGATGTCAGCTCCTAATCCTTCCTTAAAATGGTAAGATTTCTGATTTTAGTATTGTTATTTTTAGTCAGAAATGAAATGATAACTTGTCTGAAATGTGATCTCGTTGACCTACTGATACAGTGATACTGCTAGATAGTTTTTTGGAGAAATTATAATGAGATCTCAAATATATAATTTAATTATAAAAAATCCTAAGTAGTATAAACTTATTATAAATTATTATATTGAAACTTATCATTATTAGTTTCTTAATTGTCATTGGGGTTTTTAAGCAATTAAGGCCCTTGTTTAGAACTTCATAATATTTTTTTTTTCAAGTTAAACTGTATGGTGTAGGATTGTGTGTGGCCATCAATTAGAATGCCCAAATTGACTTTTTTATATGCTTGTTTGTTTTTAGGAAATGGGGTTTTGCAAACTTCATATTAATCATAATTGAAGAATGTGAATGTATAGTCATATTTGAGATAAGATATGGAGCGGCATATGTGATTAAACACCAATGGTTCAAAACAACCCAATGATTTCAGAACAACGAATCACGAGGCACGTGCGTAGTTTCTTTTGCGGAAAATGGGAAGAAAGAAAAAGAAAGTCTTTTTATATGCAATAAGAGTTTAGGCGTGGCGCTTATTTAATATTTTAATATATATTTGCTTTTTTATAAGAAACAAAAAATAAAGAAGATTAGAGTTTAGGCGTGGTTCAAGCCAGAAAATAGTTCAGTTATATATGGCTTGATGGTGGTGGTTATTACGACCATAAAGTCTTTTATATGTAATTAGTGTCAACATCAGTCGAGCTAGAAGGTGTATTCTAATTTTTAAATATTTAAATTTATATTTGAGGATAATAGATGAATTGTTCTATTTAATATTGGTATTATCTAAAAAAAAGGAGAATTTACTCTACATTTAAATTGTGTGTGAGTCAAACTCTTTTTTAAAAATTTTTGTACAAAAAAAAAGTGTCAGCATGGTTCAAGCTAAACAAATTTATTTTAAATATTGTAACAAAAAAAACTTATTTTAAATAATCTTGTCTTGCATGAGCTTAATATGTACTCCCTCCCTCCAATCCACAACTTAAGTCACTTTAATTAATTTATTAAAATAGAAACGGGTAATTCATTCATATTAAATAAAATTTTGAAGAGACAAATATAAGAAGCCATATTTAAGGATTAATTATAAAAATAAAATTGATTAAATTATTAAATATTTTTCAAATAACTTATATTATAGATTAATTTTTTTTTTAGAAGTGATTTATACTATATATTGAAAAGAGTAAAAAGTTGTTTGTTTTTTTTAAAGTTGCTCTAAACAACTTCATGTAGCGGCGGCGGCAATGGCGACAACGATAACAACGACATGATGAAAGCTATAATGGCATCTTCCTCCCATTATAAAATGTCATAGACTCATAGTACCCTTCCTTTCTGTGAAAGAATGTTTCGATACGCTTTATTGCCGTCCCTTGACATTTTGAATTGGAGAGTAAATTTGATATTGACGTTAGTGACTGTCAAAAACCACCTGCTTTTCCTTGTGGTTGGATAATGGATTGGGACCATTCTTTTCACAACAGGCCCAAAGTCCTCTCTTCTTACTAACGTTGACCATTTTTCCGTCATATACATCTAGAAGGTTTTCTGATTTTCTCTACCCCTTCAAACTAAAAGAGAGCTGTTATTAATATTTTCTTTCAAATATAGCTGCTTCAATAGTCCCCTCTTTGGCCTTGCATACCGTTTCATTATATTATAATAAAACATATTAGTCAGTTATCATCTTTAATATAAAAATTAATTAATTATTTTAATTATATTAAAAATTAAATAAATAAATTAATAATAACTAAATATAATCCCTTAAAATGGATATATATTATATATTTTATTATCTATCTAAATTAGTTAATTAATTCTTATATTATTTATAATTAATTAATTAATTTAATTTATTTAAATTAATCAATTAACTCTTATATTAAATATAATAAAGTATTTTTTTTAAAAAAAACTTATAATAAAAGATGAAAAATATCATTACCAAAAGTATGGCCTGATGACATTAGAGCTCCCTGCAAGTAAAATGCCGTATGTCGAGTATAACCTTATGTGGTTAAGGCATGCCTTTAATTTAAAAAAAAAGGTTGAAAGAAACAAAGTTAGCTTAGGTTTCGCCCAATCAGCTATTTTCCATGTTTTTTTGGCATAACACTTTTTAAAAAGAGATTGGGCTTATCCACGATCTAAAGGTAAGAAATTTTTTTCTTCTTCTAGACAATATCAATATCAGGTAAAATTAATCGTCTATTACCCTTAAGTATAAATTTAGATACTAAAAAATTAGGATATTTTCTCAAATATCATGATTAAAACTATAATAAAATAATTTTTTAAAAGTTAAATGCGTTTTAAATAATTTTATGTATTATCACTTACCCAGTTGAACACATGGGTAGCTACTTTTCATCTGATTTCAGGGATTCAAGAGTTCGTTTGTGAGGGCTGTCGGGTGGATTGTGAAAACTCTAACGGCGCACACAGAACGCAACAGAGAGGCATCTGTCGAATTGGCGAAAGGAAACAGCCCATAGTTCTTTTTTTTATTATTACTTTTTTTTTTCAACTCTTACCATTGTGTTCGGATTCGCATCTTCTAATGGTATATGCCTTCTTTGATTTCCTGTAATTCTCACCAGTTACCTTTTTTTTAAACTCATTTCATCTGCTTCATTTAAATTAGCAAACAATTTTTTGAAAAAAATATCTTTCCTTATATTTTTTTTAACTGGATACAATATATGTTCGGCTCTAAGTTTCTATGTATGGAGTTGAAGAAAGCTGCACTTATTCAATAAATTTTATAATATTTTTTATCAATTTTTTTAAAATTATATTATATTACCCTTATCCCTATAATAAAATAATTGATTAATAAAATAATATTTTTTTAAATTTTAATATAAAAATTAGTTAATTTTTTAGATATATTAGGCAATTTAAATAAATTAGATATTTTTATTAATTATAATTAATTTAATTTATGTAATTTATTTTAAAAAATTAATTAGATATTATGTTAAAAGAAGTAGTTAAATAATTAAATAAAAAACGGTTCTTAACGGCGTCGTTTACATGAGAATGAGACTTTTCCACCCAGAGAAATCCGTTTGCGTGCGCCTTTTTGCGGGCAGCGAAGCACAAGCACACAGACTCACTCAAAACTCACTCGAAGACCGATACAGAGAAGAAGAGAGGTTACAAATTTGGGTGTCACCGAACCATTGCCCTCACGAGTTAGGTGAGCCTCTCTCAAAGAAGAAGGCGTGTTATTGAGTGAGTGGCTGTGGCTCTGCAACGTCGACCCATTACATATTCTTATTCTAATCCTATATTCTGTAATCTTTACACGTTTAGCATTTCCGAAGGGTAAAGTAAAATTGTCTCTTTCTGTTTCCCAGCTACTATTCTTTCAACTCATAATATATCTGGTTTGTTTGTTTGATTTATTGTTGTGTTTATGTGTGTCTGAGTATTTCTGTTAACTTGGAAGCGATCTGGGGTTTCTGGGTTGTTATTTTTTTTGCTCTAAATGCTTATTGGGGGTTCCTGATTCGTTGTGTTTAATTGTTTATGAATAAGGGTGTCTGTTGTTTTGTGTAGGAAGCGTGTTGGTTGACGAAGAATGGCGAACATTGACATCGAAGGGATTTTGAAGGAGCAGCCTAACGATGGGCGTGTTCCGAAGACCAAGATTGTGTGCACGTTGGGACCGGCTTCTCGATCTGTGGAAATGATCGAGAAGCTTCTTAAGGCTGGGATGAACGTTGCACGTTTCAATTTCTCTCATGGCACTCATGAGTATCATCAGGAGACCTTGGACAATCTCAGGAACGCCATGGCCAACACTGGGATATTGTGTGCTGTCATGCTTGACACGAAGGTTATTATTCCTCTTGCATTTTTTTTGAGTTTGATTGAGGATTTGGAAATTTTCTTCTCATTTTGTTTACTCGATTTCGTATTAACCTTTATATTTCGGTGTTCATCCATGTTTGCATTTGCTATTTGTGAAGTTAACTACTTTTCCAACCCTCAAACTGTGAAGTTTTAAACCTTTAACTAAAATACTGTCTGCATATTTGTCGCTACATGTTGAATAAGGTCTAGGGCACTTGTATTAGTTCCTATTAGTTTCTTGCAATTAATTTTCTTTTTGGGGTTTAAGATTCTTTTTTTCTTCGTTTAGAATTTTCTATATATACTTGCCTTTTTTTTTTTTTTTACAAAATTATCTTGTTTGTGGAAGATATCTTGTCCTCTTCATTCTACTATCCTGTTTCTTTTGTATTAACCGTTCTGTGTATATCTTTCAACTGTATTCCTGCAGGGACCTGAGATTCGGACTGGTTTTCTCAAGGGCGGAAAACCCATTCAGCTTCAAGAAGGGCAGGAAATCACCATAACTACCGATTATGACATCAAGGGGGATCCAGAAATGATATCAATGAGTTATAAGAAGCTGCCAGTTCACTTGAAGCCTGGAAATACTGTATTGTGCTCTGACGGAACAATCAGTCTCACTGTCTTATCTTGTGATCCTAATGCGGGGACTGTTAGATGTCGCTGTGAAAACACGGCAACGCTTGGTGAGAGGAAAAATGTTAATCTTCCTGGTGTTGTGGTGGAACTTCCCACTCTCACAGAGAAGGATAAAGAGGATATTCTTGGATGGGGTGTCCCTAATAAGATTGATATGATTGCTCTTTCATTTGTTCGCAAAGGCTCAGATCTTGTTAATGTTCGTAAGGTCCTCGGTCCACATGCAAAGCATATTATGTTGATGTCAAAGGTATTACTATTATGTTGTATTCATTATGTATCTTTCCAGAACATAAATGTTCAGTCCTTTTTGTGTTCAGGGAGACTTAGTTTTACACTTTTATGTGATTGCTCTAGAAAGCGCTGGGTCATTTCCTCGACTTATATTCTTTGCCCCTTGTTAGAATCAACATTGTTTATTATGTCGCGTGGAAGTGGAATTTTATTGGTTAAGTGGCTTCAAAAACTCAGACTAGTAATTGGGAGCCCCCAAGTTCTTATCCCTTTCGGACAATCTTAATATTCATCAAAAGGGAAGGGAAGGTAAACCTTGTCCTTGACTAGGTTGTTTTCTTCTAGATATCTTTCAGATGAATAGTACCAGATTTTTTTAAAAAACAAAAATTAAATATTGAGACATGTGGCAGGGTCTTTTGCATCATGTTACTCTTCTATATGCTTCCCTTGTTTGAGTTATTTTCATTTTCGCTCATCAGCCTTTGTGCTGTTTAATTTGGAAATCCTAACTTTTTTGTTCATTTTTCCATATGATCTCATGATACTTCAAGGTTGAGAATCAGGAGGGGGTTATAAATTTTGATGAAATTTTGCGTGAGACTGATGCATTCATGGTGGCACGTGGTGATCTTGGAATGGAAATCCCGGTTGAAAAGATTTTTCTGGCACAGAAAATGATGATATACAAGTGCAATCTCGCGGGTAAACCTGTGGTCACTGCTACCCAGATGCTTGAATCTATGATCAAGTCTCCCCGGCCAACACGAGCTGAAGCAACCGATGTGGCTAATGCTGTTCTTGATGGAACAGACTGTGTCATGCTTAGTGGTGAAAGTGCAGCTGGGGCTTACCCTGAACTTGCTGTGAAAATCATGGCACGAATTTGCATTGAAGCAGAATCTTCTCTCGACTACGGTGCGATCTTCAAGGAGATGATAAAGGCTACTCCTCTACCTATGAGTCCATTGGAAAGTCTTGCTTCATCTGCTGTCCGCACTGCTAACAAGGCCAAAGCAAAACTCATTGTTGTGCTGACTCGAGGTGGGACTACAGCCAAGTTAGTTGCCAAATACAGGCCGGCTGTTCCGATCATGTCAGTCGTAGTGCCAGTTTTGACGACGGACTCATTCGATTGGACTTGCAGTGATGAGACGCCGGCAAGGCACAGCTTAATATACAGAGGCTTGATTCCTTTATTGGCCGAGGGATCTGCAAAAGCTACGGATGCAGAATCTACTGAGGTGATTCTGGAAGCTGCTTTGAAATCTGCAACAGAAAAGGGACTTTGCAAGCCCGGTGATGCAGTCGTCGCATTACATCGTATTGGGGTTGCCTCTGTTATCAAGATATGCATTGTGAAATGAACATGATGCATATATGCTATTATGTAGGAGGAGCTAGAAGGCGTTGCTTCCTTGGAGGCTCTGATGCTTAAGTTACATTTTTGGGCTTTTTATTCTTCTTTTTTGGAAGTCTTGCTGTTTTGAAAATGGAGAATTGAATTTTCAGCTTTAGACTGAGCTGCTTCTGGTATTTCTCTGTGTAGTGGGATGAATACCTTCTTAATTCAGCCTGGCATGAGAATAATAATCCGCACTCTTTCTTTATAATTTCGTCATTTTCCGGCAAAATTGATTTTAAATTTGACCTATGCCAAGCACGGTGTATGAGAAACGAGAAGGAAAATTAGGCAATATTTTATTATTGTAATTATGGATATACAAATATATATATATATATATAATAAAATTTAGAACAGATTATATAATTTTTTATTTTTAAATTGTGAGTAGTACAGTTCATTCATTATATTTCCCATCATATATGAAGAAATATGTTTATTTATATAAAAATATGTTACAAGTTATACCATTTACATATTATGAGCAAAAGGATTTATTCTTCCATCCATCATAGAATATAATACATGAGAAAAAAAAATTATCTAGCTCGTTATTTGTACATTATTAAAGAAATTCCATTATATAACTTGAAATAGGAAATGACATAATATTCATTTCAGTGAAAAAGGAAAATTCCTGGAATCTTATCAAGTTGTTATCAACATCAAATAATACGCTAATAGTGAAGTATAAAGTACCTCATATAATATACTCGTATTTATTTTTTTTTCAAGATATTCGTAATGTTTTACAAGTGACATGATAATTAAATATTCTATTTTAGCCCCCCAAGATATGCTTAATATTTAATTATGGAATATACGTGTTTATTTGTGAAATAGATTTTTGGCAAAAAAAAATTATGGATGACATAACCAATGTTTACGTTTTCTATTTACAAGATTTAGGTTATGTTTGGATTAGCTTTTGGAGAATAAATTATGGGAAGAATAGATTTTAGGGAGAATAGATTTTAGAAATAGAGATATTTAGATGATTAGTAGTAGAATTACTTTTTATATTGATAAATTACTAAAAATGGTATGATTTGATTAAAGTATAAGAGATGAGAGAGGGTAGAGAATAAATAGGAGAGAGGAGAGAGGGTAGAGAAGAGAGAGGAGATAGGATGAAGAAGAGAGAGGAGAGAGGAGAGAGAAGAGATGAGATAGGAGAGAAGGCATAAGAAAAAATAGGGGTAAAATAGTAATTGGATAGTCCATAAGCTCTTTTACTATTCTGAAAGTTATTTTTAGTACCTTATTCAAAACTATGGTTTTAAACTATAATTTTGACCAAAATCAATTCTGGATAAAAATTATTGTTTGTATGAAATTTTTACAAATTGAGATTTTACTCTAAAATTAATTTTTCAACCTAAAATCCAAACACATACTTAAATTCTAGATCACTACTATATGACTACTATATGACAATCAATAGGTTAGAAGGATAATGATGACGTGTCCCTTTTTTCGAACTCATCAAATAATGTGGATGCCGTGTAAGACATTTATATGCCACATCATCAATTTCATCACATTCATTTAATTTTTTTTGGTACAACATTCATTTTAATTTTTGTCTCTACACAGATGAACTTTGATAATCGACTTCAAAATATAAATTAGAGCTTAAGGGCCTTGAGCCTTTTATGGGCTTTAGCTCACTAGGGTCGAACCAGCTTTTCCTCCCCCATGTTTATTTTTTGCAAAATATTAAATCAAAACTGAGGGTAATTACCCATTCGTTCATAGTTTCAACTAATAAAGAAATAATATATATAACTATTTAAAACATATTTAACCTCTAGAAAATATTATTTTATTATAATTTTAGTCATGGCACTTGAGAATGTATCATAACTCTTGAGTATTTAGATTTATACTAGAGCGTAAGTGACAGCTAGCCTTACTCGATATTAGTATTAGTTAGGAGAAATGAAGACTTCGCTCTACCTTTAAATTGTGGGTGAGCCCTACCTCTTTCTAAAAACAAATTGTACAAAAAAAATTGAAGATAATTGACGACTTGCCCTGGCCTCATATGGAAAATACCACTTTATTGTGGTTTCAGCGCGGTGTTTAAGGAAACGTCCTAACTTTTAGGTGTTTAGATTTACGCTTAAGGGTAATTGACTACTCACTCTATTCAATATTAGTATCATCTAAGAGAAAGAGATATTTCATATTACTTTTAGATCGTGGGTGAACCTAATAATTTTTTAAAGAATTTGTGTATATAAAAGAAACTGATTTAGTAAAGTTGACTAATTTATGACAATATGAAGAATTAATGTTCAAATTTTGTTGGAAGAGGTATCAACGCACCACATTTAGTATCAACTATAGAACATTTGCATTGTGTTATACTCCTTTTATTAATATATAATTTATTTAATTAATTAAATTAAATTAAAAAAGTTAATTAAATTAATATATTATATTTTATCTAAAATACTATAACTATCTTTTTCAATTATTTTTCTCTATTTTTATCTTATTTGATTATTGTTGAGTGAGTATCAATCAGTGTAATTTAGAAAAAAATTAAAAAAATATAATAAATATGTATTATATTTAAAATTAATAGTAATTCTTTAATTATATTATATATTAAAGAGCAGAGAAGCATATTTTTATTTTAAAAAAGTTAATCTTTCAATAATTCAATGTTTAACTCACTTATAACCTAACCATTCAATATGTTTATTGTTTTGTTGGCCAAAAATAAAAATATTGTTTTATGTCACAGATTAAATTAACGTACGTCAATGCTTTAACACGTGCATTTCCCAAAATTGTTCAGATTGGGGGAATACGGAGTTGGCCATTATTGAATTGAAAGTTGAAAAATGTTTCTAAAATAATGATGTTTTTATTTTTTTGATTAATATGTGGTACTAATTAACCATGGTCCCTCTCTTAATTAACCATAAATAAATTCAAACAATTTGTACTTGATTCTTAATTAATGAGCCAAATCGACTGTTTGTTTGTGGGAGAAGATTTCTTGCACCCATGACATAAAATAATCACATTTCTTTTATATTATTTAAATTTGATTTAAGATAATAAATCAATTTTTTATTTTAAAAACAAACTAATATAAAATATTGCAATTGTTTAGATCAAAAGTATTAGTGTCATCTAGGTAAATTTAGTACTGTTAAAACTATAAGGGTTAACGGTATTAAACAGAATAAATTTAAAAGATTAAAATCTCGTATTTTAAAATAAAAAAATTAAAATTAATAAAAAAAATAAAAAATAAAAAATTATATTAATCTTAAATGTAATGGAAGCACCTTGCTGGGATTAGACAATTTGTACCAAATCAACGAAGAATTGGTTCATGTGTGGATCCAAAGTCTAAGGATAGAATTATAAGATTTGACAACAAATAATGAATATGACTTTGAAATATTGCATCTACATCTAGAGGCATCACATGCCTAAATGGGTCCTATGCACTTTCTTAATTTATTATGATGGAATATATTATAATTAAATAAAATTAAAAATAAAATGTAAATGAAAAAAGTGATATAGTTGTACTCAATAGTATTTGTATATCATTTTTTTTCCAAATATATAAATATAAAAATAAAATGAGAATCTTGAACTTTTCTAGAAAATGTCCTAAAATAAATTGAGGGAAAAAAGACTGGATAATATATCATATACTGTTAAACTAATAATTGATGTCTTTAAAATAAGAAAATTGATTAAATGACTAAATGTACACAATCCATATATTTTCTATATTTTGGGTTTCAATATCACAAAGAAGGCTATCTGTAAATTTTTTGAAGTAATGGTTTTTTGGTATGAAAGATAACTCTATTTTTTCCATCAACAAAAAATAACATAATTGAAAATTAATGTCAAAAGTACATAGATAATAAGAAAATTAAGTTATGAGAATAAATCAAAATAAATATTTATGGGGTAATTTTGATGAGGGTTAAATCTCAAATATAGAGGGGGAAGAGGAAATAAAAATTATAAATGGATCATACGATTGATGGAAAAAGTCAAGAAAATGTTACATACTTACATGTGCACCAAAAGTTAATTGTCAAATACTATTCATGTTTTTTTATTAATTTATTATACCATGTGGCATCCACTAATTAATCACCCTAACAAACCCAACCATGAACAATTTTACTTCCTCAAAATTTATAATTCTTAAGTGACCCATTTTTTTTTAAGAATAATAATTATTAAATCCAATATCTATCCATATATTTATATATAATAAATTTATATTCATAAGTAATGAATAAAATGATAAATCATATGAGGTTTTTGTAACACTTTTTTTTGTCCAAATCAATTTGTATTATTGAATTAAAATAAAATAACTTCCCAAATAAAGTTTTTATTAAATATAAATTTAAAACATTAGTAATAAAAAAGATTGAGGTGATTTTGATGTAATCGTGAGGGATGTACTCCTCCTCCATATCTCAATGCAGAAGTTAGACGATTGATTTATATATATATTAAAAAAATAATTAATTAAATTAATTATTTATAAAAAAATATATGTTAATTTTTTTAAAATATATCTTCTAATAATTTGTATAAAAACTATTATTTTAATAAAAAAACTCTCTTGATATGGATGATCAAAAGTGAGAGTTTAGTAAAAAAATTATAAATTTATGAGATAAAATATATTAATTTTAAATTTAATATTAAAATATTTTTTATATTCTTTTAGTACATAAAAATTTAGGTGGGCTCAATATCGGTTCTTCATTAAGATTAGAGTATAATTTTAAGATTTAGAGAGTACTTATATAGGATTTACGAGATTACTTGTTAAAAGAGTCTTTATAATAAAATGAGAATCGAACTCATATTTTTATAAAATATAAATTTATTTTTTATTATTTATAATAACTTTGAGAAATAATAATTTTTATATTTAAGACAAGATAAATGATATAATTCGCAGCGATGAAGACATGGGTAGGAACTAGGAAAAGACAAGGAGGGTGGAGAGACCACATGAATATGAGGGCCAATGGCTGTTAGCCTAATCCCTTTTTTTATTTTTATTTTTTAATTTGATTTTGATTGATTTGTAATTTTATTAACAAATATGCTGTCAAGATCTTTAAGGCTTATGTTTAGATTGAGAGAAAGGTTAAAAAAATAGAGGAGGGAATATTAAAAAAGAAAATTTATTAAACTAATAAAAAAATTATTATTTTCAAAAGTTTTTTCTTATAGTAATATTTTTTTTATTTAGATTTTTTTTCATCTAAACATATAGGGTAAATGTTGTGATGTGAACACACTTCTCTAATCTTACCTCTTCCATAGCCTCCATTCCCTATTTTATTGCCTTGTGTTTCATCATTTATATCCATATTATGTACTCCCTTTATTTCAATATATAAAAAATCATATAAAAGGCAACTTTAGCTCAAAATATAAGAGGTTGATAAAGTAATTAATGATTATTTTTTACTTTTATCCTTTATAAAAGAAAGATATGTAACATATAATAAATATATATTTTAAAATTGTATACTTTAATAAATGTAAAATAGACAAATTTTCCTATTTAAGATATATTAGCCTTATGTTTGGATGAAAAGAAAATTAGAGAAAAATAATATTATGAAAAAATATTTTTAAAAATAGTAAATATTTTTATTATTTTAGAAATTTTTTCTAATATTCCTTCCTCACTTTTTTCTCAATCCAAACATAACATAAATGACTTAATTAACATCTATCTATTTGTGTCAATTAATTAATGTCTTATATATTGAATAAGAAGGAGTATGACCTGTGTAATTTCTTCATTTATTTTTAATTCCATTTTGACCTTATTAAAAAGATTGATTTGTAATTTTTTAAATGTTTATATTTTCTTGCAATCAGGGGCGCGTGTATACACGGTCAAACGCTCAGAGGTTTGACTTTAGATGAGATTCTCGTACAGTCAAAGCATCTCTCCATCACAATTATTAGTCGGTAGAGGTTGCCCACCCTGCAGCCGGACACCAACACTTCCAACGGACCACCAATCTCCACGCCCTCTGCGTCTCGTGTGGCTCACTCCACTCTCATGACATGATCATGTGTTAATCCCGTATTAGAAAAAATTGATCTAATTAATAAAAATATGATTCATATTCTTAAAAAAAATGAGTGTTGGTGTGAAAAAATTATTAATGGGTTAATTTGTCAGTACTTAATTTTATTGTACACTTTAATCTTGATAAGTCTCCAAATTCAACTCACATAATTTTTTTAAAAAAAATTAAAATATTTTTGTGAAATATAAAATGTAATAATGGAAAATTTTGGACATTATATGTGGAGGCATGGGTCATCTAATTGTTTTTGGATCTTAATTTAAATTTATGAAGAAATAAATTTGTAATTAGTCTCTTTTATTTATCTTTTTTATAAAAAGACAAATTATATTAATTAAACAAAGTAATTACAAGTCACAATAAGTCTGTTTTATTTTTATAAAGCTGTATTTTGTCTGAAAATATTGTCAAACAACTTCTTATGGATTAATTTTATACATAATTTTTAAAAACCAATATAACGTTGTCATTTTTTAACAATTAATGTTTAGTCAATTATTAATTAATTTCTTATTCTTATTGGCACTCGACATACGAACTTACATTGCTTTGTTATAACAATAAAAAAAATATTGAATAAAAAAAATTAAATCTTATAATTAGAATATTGAAAATTTTAATAAAATGATGAAGGGAAAAAGGAAGACCGTTCAAAACACACTAAAAATACATATATTATTCTTATCGTTTTCTTGAAATTAGAGAACTAATAATATATATATTATTATAATTTTAATCACTCCTAACATATTTTATAAGAATTAAAAAAACTTTAATTGCGTTAACTTGATCTTAAAAATTTAACTACTTTTTAATTTTATTTCTATTTAATATATATATTATATACCTCTTTCAAGGTTATACAATAAATAAATAAATAAAATATATTTATATGATAAAATTAGTGATATGATTTTATAAATAGTTTTTAAGAAACAGGATAAAAAGAATATATATCATAATAAAGAAGATTCTTTGTTAATATAAAAATTTTGTATGACACATTAAATACTAATAAATATTTGTCTTTTTCAAACACAACATTTATTTAAGATACTTTAAATTACTCATATTTGTTTTTATGTAAATCATATGGCATCTATTAATATATAAAATACTATAAAAATTACCCGATAGTTTCAATACATAGAGCTCAATCTTATTTCTTACTCTATAAATATATTTATATTTTTTTCTCAATTTTTAATTTAGTATCTATAATTTTTTTAGTTTAAATAAATTATTTAATTTTACTCTATTAATACTATTAACCTTTATAATTAAATCTCCTGTTGGCCTTTCAAAGTGTTATCTAAAGTATAAGGACAAATGTGTGAATTGAGTAAAATTAAACGGTTTAATTAAATTAAAATTTCATGAAATGTATAGACATAAGCAAAATGATTTTCCCATTTATGACAGTTCAAATAGTGTGCCTTGGGATAGCATAATTAATATTCTCAATTAAAGAAGCTTTATATTAATGGCAAAAAAAGAAGCTTAATAGTACAACTTAATTGAATTCAAGTATAACGTGTTTTCTAAGAAAGCAGATATATGATAGTACATATTTTTTTCTGAAAAAATAAAAAGAAAAAAAGATTTACTGATTTTTTTTATTATAAGAATTTTAAAAAAAGAGTTAGGCTCACTTACAATCTAAAGGCAGGATAAAATCTCTCTTTCTCTTATGCAATATCAATATCGAGTAGGGTGAACTATTTATTACTTTTAGACATAAATTTAGATATCTAAAAAATAGGATATCTCTTTAAGTATCGGCAATTAAAATTAATTAGTCTGTTGAATGAATTGAGAATGACAAAAAATTAGTGGCAAAAATAAATAAATAATGACAATTGATCATACCAATTTGATTGTTGTATAGGTGTGTTTTCATATTGTAATTATTTTTGATGAAGTTTGTCCTAAGCATTTTTTGAATTTTGTCCTAAACATGGAAAACGATATATCTTAATGATTAAGTACTCTTCCCTATTAAGAAAAGAAATTTAAATTCTCTCGACTTATTATTTTAAATCAATTTATTTATATTATTAATTAGTGAATTATGAATAATAGATTTTTTTTAATTATATCCAATATATGAAAAAGGGTGTCCGATTGTAAAATAAAATGATAATCAAAATTAGAAAGAAAAACTATTCTGCATGTATTTATATTCAACTTTAAATTTTAATTTAATACGTATGTATTTATACATACATAATATATTTAATTTTTTATTAAATTTTTTAATTTACTCTATTACCATCACTAAGTCTTATAATTTTACTTTGCTAAACCGTTAACTCTCGTACAAAAATTAATTGTGCTAACATAAAAAAGTTAAATAATTTATTAAAGAGAAAAATAATAGATATTAAATTAAAAATTGAAAAAAAGTATATAGATATATATAAAATGATTTTTTAAATATTAAAATAAATTGTCTAAATCTAAAATATGAACAATTTACTAATATTAGAACAAGATATATATGATTGACAAATAAGTTAAATAGATAAATACATTAATTAGAAAGGAAGCAAATAAGAGGAATGGGCCAATTCTCCACCAAAATGTACGGCCTCTCTAGGGTACATTTGCTCCTATATCCTCTATATATTGATGTGATTTATAAATTGATTTTATTATTTTTTTATTTATGCATTTATTTTATTTCCTTACATTCAATCGCTTCATCATATTTATTTCACAATCACCAGCTGTCTCACGTTTATAATGTAAAATACGATAAATAACTTAATGCTATCAATATATATAGATTAGGGGCAGTGATCTTTTTTCCAATTTCAATTAATGTATTTTGGAAGTATCTATTTAATTTCAACGAGTTTGGTTTGTTCCAAATGCAATTAATGCTACCATTTATATATTGTATTCAACGAATACTCTCCATCATGAGTTTTAGCAAACTATTGAAAAAGAGTACAAACTCGGATAGTGAATTTTTATAAATTTATTTGTATCAATAAATAATTATTATAAATATATAATTAAATAATTAAAATATAAACAATTAATAATAATTTATTTTAAACATATTTTAAATTTAAATAATTAAAATCAAACCCATCAATATTCATAATTTATTGTACTTAATCAAAAAAAATTCTATAAAGTTTATATATGAAATTACTAAATATAGCTAAATTAAAAAAATAAAATAGCCCTAATGTAAAAGGGAATCAATATAATTTTATAAATTATAAATATAAAAATAATAAACTTGACGAATAAACTGAGAGTTTTACTGAATTTATAGTTAACACATATTTAATAATTAGCTAGTAAGATTTTTATAGGTAGAATAGTAAAAAATTGGTAAAATCAATAAGTCAAAGTCAATTTGTATTGATTAATTGTTCGTGTTTCTTACCATTTACAAAAACTTCGGCACTTCTTTGAAATTATATTGGAATTGGCAAAAACTTTTGTAGCTATAACGCTTTTTATTTGAATTTATATGAAACTCAAATTTGATAGGCTTAGGGCACGCAGATAGGTAACTTTTTTTTTTTCACTTTCATAATTACAAAATAATTATGTACCTTTTTTAGAAAGAAAAAAATTATAGTTTTTTAAAAAAATTTAATTCAAATTTCAATTTAAAAATATTTTAAAATAAATAATTATATTTGTTTAAAAGGACTTTTAAATTAAATTAAGGTTTTGGATAAACTATTGAGATTAATTTCTAGAACAGTAAAATAACTTATGAACTACTCAATTACTATTTTATCCTTATTTTTTTTACACACTCTCTCCTTTCTCTTATCCAATCTCTCTCATATCTCATCTTTTAATAAAATCATACAATTTTTAATAATTTTTTAATTATAAAAATATTTTTAGTAATAACTATATAAATATCTATTTATAATAATTTTTTTCTATAAACTCTTCTCCAAAAATTAATTTTTTATAAACTCCCTTCTAAATTCCTATATATTACTACTATATTACTACAATACTTAATATAAGGCATCTTTTTAGAAGTTTTTTTATAGTCTTTAATGAATGTCAATATCATTCAATTCTTTAATTAATTTCCCCCACAAATGTTCTTAATTGTATTGTAAAAAGAGATTATGTAATAAAGAAATTAAAAATATTAATTTTAGTTAGAGGAGTATTATGAAGTAATTGAAAGTGTTTCATATTAATGATTGGATTGGTAACATGTGAAAAATACAAAATATACATCATACATATGCTTACACACAATTTTATTTCTAGACATGTAAGATCAATACAAGTGGATACAAAATGGTTAAAGAACTCGAATTAGAAATATAATCTTGCCTTATCTATGTGGATTTGATCTTCCATGAGACTATTCGAACTCTTTATTATTTATTTTACCCTAATTTAAATTACCAACAACTTATTAATTATATAATGTAAATGAATCATTATTTCCAAAAGTGAAAAAAAAATTGTGCTTATGCAATTGAATCTTCATTGAATTGATCGGTGAACTTATTGATTAATAATTTAAATCCTTTATATTTATCAAAATAAAAAAAGCAAACTTGGAGCAGAATTAAATTAATCTCACCCACTCACTTGATTAAGTGAAAACATTAATTGGATTAAGACACATTAAGGAATATGACTAACTGTCTGTTAAGTAGGGGAAATTGGGAAGACATGACATTTTGAGACTATATAAAGAGAATAATACAACAAATATATACTTATTTTAATAGAAAAGAATTTTAATTATTTAAATATAAAATTTTAAATTTAAGTCTGTATTCATACAAAAAAGATGAACCACTCCATCTGTGAGACTTAACTGTAGTTAGTATAAGTATTTTCTATATTTAACTGTTTATTAATATAACTCCAAATATGTAGCATGGTATGAAAAATCAGAAAAAATAAATAAAAAGATGGCCAAGAAGGTGGAATGATGAAGGTTGAAGGAGAATAGGAAACAGGAGGCTGGATCACATGCATCAGAGCTAAGCTCCAAGATTTTATTCGCAGCCACGTGTAAAAGGCCCCGTTCACAGCCCAGCCGGTTACCGGTCATCAACACGCGTGGATCAGCCCTGGCCCCCACCAGGGCCCTTTATCGCATTAATGGCCATCACCGTCTCGTCGCCATTCTCCTGACTCTCTGTCACCCACACGTGCCGGTCATCCCATGGTGGGAAACCTCCTTCCGCCAACCTGTTGCCCAAATTCCCAACGCGAGAAGACCTTTCACACACAAGAGAATAACAAAATCCCCATACTATCCCTTTCTCAATTTTTTTTCTAATAAATTAAAAAATTATTGAAACCAATTTATTTTTTTCTAAAACAAAAAATGAAGAATATGTGCCTAAGTTAGAAAATCAATGGAGGGGAATCGCAAGAGAGAACCAACTTCTTCTTCTTCTTCTGCCATGCCAACGACATTTTCTGATGAGGTTCTGATAAACCAAGCTCCTGTTTTCTCCACCTTCTTCGAAACGTCACCGTTTGTGTCATACGAGCATCGTCATCATCAACATCAACCTAACGAAAAGACTAGTAATTGTAATTCCTTTGGGTTCATGGACTTGCCGGGTGTGCAAGATTACGGTACCCCTTCTTTGTTCGATTGGCTTCCGGCCACCACCACAGCCACGCCATCGTCCGTCGCAGCTGATTTATCCCACCACCAGTCCCTCCCGTCGCCGGCGAGCTCAGGCGGGGTGCTGAACACTACTCCGGCGTCCCCAAATTCCTGCTCGCTTTCGTCCTCGTCCAACGACGCGACCGCCGCAGCCGCCAGCGCCGGCGGCAGTGTGGAGGAAGAACAGCAGAGTAGTAAAGCAGAGGATGAAGATGTAGACGGAGGAAGAGGAGGAAACGACCAAGAAGAAGACAAATCTAAGGAACAGTAAGTTTTTGATTTAATCATTGAATTAACAATTAATTTTTCCTCTGTCTTGAGTCAGTGATAAATTATATAAAAAGGACAGATGTATAAAATCAATTGAATTGACTTTGGGTGAAACTATATTTAACTATGTCGGAAAATCTGAGGTTGGATCGGTCTTATAATTATCTTACGTTTGGGCTTCATGTTGTGTTATAAGGTTTTTTCTATGTTCTGTTTTGAGTTGTTGAGTGTTATTATAACTCTGACTATTTGAAAAACAAAAAAGTCATTAATGAAGGAATTGAAAATGAGAATGACACGTTTTCTATTATAATGATGATGGAAATAGGGTGAAACCAAAAAAGAAGAAACAGAAGAAGGAAAAAGAGCCAAGATTTGCGTTCATGACGAAAAGTGAAGTTGATCAGCTCGACGATGGCTATCGATGGCGTAAGTACGGCCAAAAAGCTGTCAAGAACAGCCCTTTTCCCAGGTTCTCTTCCATTTTCTTCAACCTCAACTTTCTCCCTCCTCCCTCTCTCTCTCTCTTTAAAATCTTACCTTTTTCCTATATTTATGCCTTTATATGTACCACCCACATTATATCATGGGCACTGCATGAACATTGAAAAGTTCCGTTTTTGCTCACTATGATTTGCTCTATATGTACTCTCTCTCTCTCTCTCTCTATGTGTGTGTGTGTGTGTGTTCTTTAGAAATATCAATGTAGGCTTTTGGAAAAACTTTGGATTTGCCAATGGCGGGCATAAAAGCTCTTTATTTATAACTGGGAGGTTACGCATTCAACCACATCTGTAACATCAAACCGTTAATGCTTGCTACTTTAATAAGAGAAAAAAAACTTTGGATTTTGATGTTTTAACTGGTTTTGATTCCTTGCGGTGCAAGAAAATGGTGAGCTGAAGGGGGAAAATAATGGGATTTGCAGGAGTTATTATAGATGTACGACGGTTGGTTGCGGGGTGAAGAAGAGGGTGGAGCGGTCATCGGACGACCCTACCATCGTGGTGACGACTTACGAAGGGCAGCACAAGCATCAGAGTCCGGCGGTGGCGACTCGGGCCGGCCTAGGGTACGGGTATGGCGGGGGCGGCGGTTTTGGTTCAGCGAACTTGGTGGTTCCACAGGGTTATAATCATCATCATCAGTTTCAGCAGCAGAGCATGATGAATAATATTGTGTCGCCGTCTTCTTCTTCAACGCCATTGTTGTATAGGTCAAGCTCACCAACATTGAGCAATATTATTGGATGTAGCAGCTACCCGAATATGAACTCATCATCGACGACGTCGTTTTTGAGCTCGTACCTTGAGAACCATAACAGATCTAGAATAATGGATGAAGCTAGTTTGTTAAGAGACAATGGGCTTCTTCAAGACATTATCGTACCGTCGCAGATGATGCTGAACGAGCACGAAAAGCTGTGATAAACTTAGCTAGCCACGTAATTTGTTATAATTGATATATTTGGGTTAACGTACGTATATCAATTTATTATGACACTTTTTCTGGAATGTTTAATTAGCTATATATATATATATATATATATATATATAAAAGATATAATTCCGAATCATCTTTAACTGTGAAGTCCATATAACTAGAGAGAGATACACTCTTGTGTTTGTTTCTAGTTAGAGAGATTCTAATTATATTAGATTTTAATTAATTGTGACTTAACTTTTAATTAATTTTCCTTTTGTTGTATATGTTTACTTGTTTTCTTCTTTAGGTTAATCTTTGCAATAATTAACTAGAGGGTTCTTCTTTACGTTATTATGTTTACAAGATGCAATTGATTCATTGTTATATACCCACTTTCTTCTATAGTAATTTTATGCTTTAATTTTCCAAAGGATTGGCAAGGTTATAAGAATATGATTAGGGTTTGCATGTTGCCTTCCTGAATTCTGAATTAATCTGTTCTCGTCTTTCATGATATATTCTTTTCATTAGGGTGAAAAGAAAAAGTTCATTCTACGCTTACTAAAATAGTTAAATAATTAATTTATAAATATTAAAAAAATAATTATATTAGTTATTTATAACAGATTAAATTAAATATGATTTAGTTTTTTTAAAATATTATATTTCATACTAACTACTCTCAGGTGAAAATATCTTATAATATATTCCACCATTAGGGATATTTTAAGGAAAAAAGTTATAAATTTAGAGGATAAAATAGATTGAAGTTCTATATAGGGTGTGTTTGGAAACACCCCAAACCATGGTTTGAAAAGGGCTTTTGGCCCCAAACCTCGGTTTGGGGAAATTTTTTATCAAACAGCAATTTTTGTTCAAACGGGCTTTTGGACTAAACTATGGTTTAAAACTAAGGTTTCAGATAAGCTGGTCAGAGCAGCTTATGGAACAGTAAAAGAGCTTATGAACTAACAAATTACTATATTACCCCTACTTTTTCTTACACCCTCTCTCATCTCTCCTATTTTTTCTCTTTTCTTTCTTACACCCTCTCTCCTCTCATCTCTTATCTCTCCTCATTTAATACTCATACCCTTTGTCATAATTTACCACTCATAAAACCCCTTCTACAAATAACTATCCAAACACTCATTTATCCAAAATCACTTTTTTTCTATAAGTTCTTCTAGAAAAGCCCTTTTTCATAAGCTATCTATAATCCCATTTTTTTCATAAGCTAGTTTAAAATTTTTTTTCCAAACACACACATAGTGCATGTTTGGTTTCTGTGAAACCAAGGTTTTAAAAGCCCTTTTGGGACAAAACCTTGATTTGGAAAAATTTTAAAACAAACAGCCATATTTGTTCAAATGGGCTTTTGAACTAAACTATGGTTTAAAACCAAGGTTTCAGATAAGCTGGTCAGAGCAGCTTATGGAACAGTAAACCACTTATGAACTAACTAATTACTATATTACCCCTACTTTTTCTTACACTATCTTTCCTACTTTTTTTACACCCTCTCTCCTCTCTCCTACTTTTTTTCTCTTTTCTCTCTTACACCCTCTCTCCTCTCTCATTTCATCTCTTATCTCTCCTTATTTAATACTCATACCCTTTTTTATAATTTACTAATAACAAAAGTACTTTTGAAAATAACTATCCAAACACTCATTTATTCAAAATCACTTTTTTTCATAATCTCTTCTCCAAAAGCCCTTTTCTATAAGCTATTCAAAAGCCTTTTTTTTTTCATAAGCTCGTTTTTAAAATCCTATCCAAACGGGCCCATATACTTATGACTGAATACAACCCTTCAACTAGTTCTTATATTAAAGATCAGAGGTAACAGTAATAAAAGCTAGTGTATGTTTGGGAACATCTCAAACTTAAATTTGGGCAAAACCTAAGTTTTGAGAAATTTTAAAACAAATAACTATATTTGTTCAAACTGGCTTTTAGACTAAACCATGGTTTAAAACTAAGGTTTTAGATAAGCTGGTCAGGGTAGCTTATGGAACAGTCAAAGAATTTATGAACTAACTAATTACTATATTATCCCTACTTTTTCTTACACACTCTTTCCTCTCTCATACTTTTTCTTATACTCTCTCTCTATTCTCCTACTTTTTCTTACACTATCTCTCCTTTCTTTTCTTATAACCTCTCTCCTCTTTCATCTCATCTCTTATCTCTCTTCATTTAATACTCATACCATTTTTCGTAATTTACCAATAATAAAAGTATTTCTAGAAATAACTATCTAAATACTAATTTATTCAAAACTTATTTTTTTTTTTTCATAAACTCTTTTCCAAAAGCCATTTTTTAAAAGCTGTCCAAAAGCCCTTTTTTTATAAGCTATTTTCTAAGCTTTTATCTAAATCGCCCCTAATATCAGTATATACTTTACATGACGTTTGAGACAAATATCATTATATATTATTCATAACTAATAAATAATAATTTTTTTATATGAATTATCGATTCAGATTTGAGTGATTCTTGAATAAAAATGCAAGCCTAATAAGCAGGCTATTTATTCAGACACATATAGCATTATTTAGATATACAAAAGACAAAGGAATCGCATTATTCACATTAATAAATAATTAGTTAACTGTTTTAGCTTATTTAATTTCTCACATTCTAAAGAGGTGTGTGTATTTATCTAATGTATATGTTCGTGGAAATCTCAAAAACAAAATCTCGTGCACTTTTTCATTTCAAGGTCGGCGTGTCAATTATAATTATTTTATAGTTTTATATATAAATAAATGATCCATGTAGAAGACTTAATTAATTGCCACGAGTTTTTTAATTTTAATAATAAAAAAATATAGTCTCACTATTTGATCATTCTTAATTAAAGATCATTTATCTAATAGTATGATATGATGAGATTCAATTATTTATTAAATTTTAATGTCAGAAATCTTCTTCTTCTCCTTTATTTTTGGTCAAATGTCTAAAATATTTTATAATTTTTTCTTTATATAGACTGAAAAAATAGTGCATGCATGTTGAAATGTTAAAAGAATCATTTTCTAGTAGTGGTGTATTCCTGCCATGAGTAATTATGTATTTTCTATGTTATTAGCACCATATTACAACAGTTATAGTATGTTTGGTAGAGTGGAAATGGGGGTAAAAAAGTAGAAGTTGGTTATTTCACTTTTCTCATTTAGTATGATAGAAGTCATTTCTATTTCTAATATTTTAGGCTATTTTAGTCTCATTAAAAAAATTGAGAATTAAGATAACAGAAATGGAAGTGTAAATTTTTAGACGATTTTATCCCAATTATCAAATTTCTAGACAACTTCATAAGTTATAAAAAAAATTAGACTATTTTAGCTAAAGTTTTAAAATTTATTTTTAGCCTAATTCTATTTCTACTTCCATAAAAAAAATTTCATCTTACCAAATGTAACTTAGGGTCCATCTATCTTTTCAGCATTCTGTCTCTTTTCTTACAGTAATGAACTTGTGGTCTCTCGTTTAGAGATAAACTTAATATTACAAACATGATTAAACTTATAATCTCCAATTTACAGAGAAATTTATATATCACCATGCTACCAGATATTAATAGAGAAAGAGAACAATCTAATTAACTTCAGGTGTCGTAAGATTTTATGAAAAGTTGTGTCTATATCTCTAAATATATAACCCATTCGTACAAGGAAGTTGGGGAGACATTAATGGAGACATGATAGAAAACCACCTGAAGGCAACAAGACAGATACACTTGAACATGAACAAGTTACAAGAATAATAGACAAAGCAAAAAAAAAAAATTAAATTCCAAATGGATGATGCTTTTTCACGTATTTTCCACAAGATAAGGTGCAGGTGAATATTCTCAGCACTATAATAATTAAATTGAAGTGATAATTATGAGAGAGAAGTGAGAAGAAAGAAAAGAAAAGAGCATTCATATTTGATATAGGGAAGGTGTGACTTGTCTCCTATGTATATATATTCCTAAACTTTCCAGCCATTAAATTCTCTGTATCTTCTCCTTTCTTACTCTTCATGTCCCAATCACCTAGAAGCTTTTTAATGCATAAGCTAGATATTTTTTTTTCATCACATAAAATTCTAAAAGAATTATAACTATTCATAATTTGATGCAATCTAGATATTTTAATCAGTGTATTTGAAGTAAAACTGAATATATATATTGTAATTTTGATAAGAGACAAGTTAGAAGTAATTTGGAGGTCAGATTGGGAAATCAAGTTATTCCACAAATAGATAAGTTCAAATATTTGGGATCAATGATACAGAAGGACGGTAAAATTTTGGAGGATGTTAATCATAGAATTCAGGCCGGGTGGTTTAAATAGAGAAAAGCTACCGGGGTTATATGTGATCGGAAAGTACCAGATAAAATAAAAGGAAAATTTTATCGCACTGCTATAAGACCAGTAATGCTTTATGGAAGTGATTGCTGGGCTTTAAAAGGACAGTAAGAGTATAAAGTTGGGGTAGTTGAGATGAGGATGCTGAGATGGATGTGTGGGTATACAAGAAAAGATAAGATTCGTAATGAACATATACGGGGAAAAGTTGGGAGTGGCACCTATTGAAGAGAAAATGGTAGAGAATCGTCTTAGGTGGTTTGGACACGTACAAAGAAGGCCAAGGGATGCGCTGGTGAAGAGGGTAGATCAAATAGTATGGATACCGGTTAAAAGGGGTAGAGGAAGGCCAAAGAAAACGCTTAAAGAGGTCATTGAACGGGATCTCTTGGTCAATAACCTATATAAGGATTTAGTTTTCGATAGAGCATAATGGCGTCGTATGATCTATGTAACCGACCCTATTTAATGGGATAATGCTTGTTGTTGTTGTTATATTTGTTAACAGTCCCATTTGTTTGTTGACAATTTCATGAACCAGTCAACGGTGATATAAAAATCCTTGAATCCATCGTGTCAACTGGAAACAAATTTAAATTCTTATTCCTAATACTTCAAGAGCTAAGCAATGAGTTATTTATTTTATGTGTATATGTACTAGCTTTAAAAAAAACTATGAAAATGAATAGATATGGATTACAAATTATGAAATGGAGTCATGCTGATTTATGAAAAATTAAAAAGTGGAAATAAAAAAATCTTGATTTATGGAAAATTAATTAAGTATGATGTAGGAGTTGGGTTGAGATATAAGATAGGATGAAAAATGTGTTATGGATAAATCTTATTACCACGTGGCATGCCATTACAAGTTCAGTGGCTAGCCTCATCATTATCGCCATTGCATCCTCTGAAAATAAATGCATAAATTGAAGTCTAAAACGTAATATTTGAAAGTTTAGGCAAATCTAATGCATGCAACATATGATATTTATATATATAGAGAGAGAGAGACACACACACAGTTTAAAACCTTGTACTTAATAATAATTATCTTATGATTCATAGGTTTTATCAAATGTTTTTGGCGTTTCATTAAAATTGGTGGGAACTTAGGTGAGTGTTTCCTTCAACATGCAGCCTTCTTTATTCTTTTCTTTCTTTGCAAGTTTCATAATATGACTGACAATAACATCCATATATATATATATATAATCAATATTCAATATCAATTATGGATATCAACATCCACATAAAATGAAATTATAAACAAGTTATACTCAGGGCCAGTTTGGATAGGATTTTGAAAAAGGATTTATGAAAAAAAGGATTTTTGGATAGCTTTTAGAAAATGACTTCTGAAGAAGAGTTTATGAAAAAAAATAATTTTAAATAAATAAGTATTTTGATAGTTATTTTTAGAAGTACTTTTATTATTAGTAAATTATAAAAAATGGTATAATTATTAAATATAGAAGAGATGAGAGATGGTGTAGAAAAGAAAAGAGAGAGAAGATAGGGTGTAGAAAAGATATGAGAGAAGGTGTAGAAGAGAAAGGAAAGAGGGTGTAAGAAAAAGTAGGGATAATATAATAATTGGTTAGTTCATAAGCTCTTTTACTGTTCTACAAGCTACTCTGACCAGCTTATCTAAAACCTTGATTTTAAACTATGGTTTGACCCAAAAATCCTTTTAAACAAATATAGCTGTTTGTTTTAAAATTTCTCAAAATTTAGGTTTTGGTAAAACTTAGGATTAAAATCTAGATTTTGCTGGTAACCAAACACACATACTCTGGTTTTATTTATAAAATTCCACCAATCAATCTTTAATACAAGATCCTTTACAAAATTCAATGGAATATTATGAATCAATTTTTTTTAAAAATTATTATCTTTTTCAATCTTAACATATAATAGTTTTAATTTGAGAAAGACACATTTAATTTTGAAAACTAAGTTATGAACATATATATGTGGCATGTGCATAAGATTTAGGTTAAAATAAAATTGAATGGTATTAATTCCTCTAATCCAGCTGTTGACTTATTTTTAAGGGAAATTCTAAAACAAATTCCAAAACAATTCAGACATATCTTAAGAATAGCGTGATTCATTTGCATGCTTTTTTTAAGTACATACTTCAACTAAGATTAACACCCGTTGATTCTAGTGAGAAGGGCTTTAGTCACTAGGGTCTGGAATTTCAATTTGTGTAAATACAAAAAACGCGTTTAAAAGAGCTACCATTAATTAGTACAATAATATTCGAATATGATCCAATCAAATAGCTATAAAAAAGAAAAACATGTACTCCATTTTATGCATACTTATTTTCTTAGTCTATGTCTCAGGTAGATACATATCGGGAGAGGCAAAATTTATTTCAGTGATATCTACATCTCGAGAAGATTAGTATCTAAGTTGTTAGCTAGGGGATATCATATGATTTCTACCGAAAATACTTATTTATTAATGTTTTTTTAAATTCATGTAATACATGAAAAAGTATATTTAATATCTTAGATATTTGAAGCCACAAACACTGAGTTAATATTAAGATTCTGTAGCTTTAAAAACAAACAAAAGTCGCAGGCAATAAGTAGAAGGTATAGATAAAGTTTTATGATCATTGGAATCTTTTGAATATGATGCTGCTACACTGTCATTTTCAATTTTAGCTTTTAATTTCTTTTCCTTTCTATTTTATTAGTGCGATTCAGTATTATTAATTTGATTTTTCTTTTCTTTTCTTTTTTCAATAATTTCAATTACTCTGGTTCAGTGGCTTGCATATATCTTGTACAAATTGTATAAGGATATAAATTAATTGACTGCAACACATTAATTCTTACCATTAATTAGTATATTGTTTCACTAATGAAGCATGTGTAAATAACATTACATTAGTAAAATGATAGATAAATTAAAAACGGGAGAGTTATTTGCATAAATATAAAAGTTTAGAAGGATTGGTTGTCGATATTTAATAGTAAAAAAATTATCTACACATAATTTAAAATTTTAAAATATTTTGATTATGTATAATTTAGCTTGGTATATAGATTAACTGAATTTTATAATGACTATTTTCTTACTGTTTTTTTTTTTTGGAGATGCAAAAAGAAGTGATATCTACCTCCGAGTGTTTAGACCAACTAGTACCAAAGGTCATGAGTTTGATACTTGGGTACATAGCAACGCAAGTGGTAGTGTAATCGATTGAAAGAGTCATTTAATTTTTGATCCAGATTAGTTTAGGGATATTATTGTGTCTGAAAGATAGCTTGTCTTATAATATTGGAGGATAAATTAAAAAAAAAAAAAGAAGGCATATATGAAGAAGATTTATATAAATATGAAAGCTTTTCTAATGGCTTTTATGGCATCAAAATAAAAAATTATTATTGAAAAGTCACCCAGTAAAAAATCAATTGAAAAAAAAAACTCATGAATAAATATGGTTGGTTCTTTTGTATGGTTGGTCAGATAGGAATAGTGATAAAGTTATTAGAAAAGAAGAAATAGATTGCTTGTTAATGGAAAACAAGAAAAAGAAACTTTATTTTATTCTTTGCTTAAGATGTAAACATGACTGCTTAACCTCTTTCACACTTGCAATTCCACAAACCAATACTATGTTTGCATTGGGTTATGTGTGAGAAAGAAAATTTAAAAGGGAAAATTAAGGTTTTTACACAACTAGAAATAAGTTTTCATATAATTGTATATTTTGCATCATTGTTTTGTTTAACCACATGATTGTTAGGAGGGTGAACTGATTTGTTTTCTTGATTAAACTTACCAATAGTTCCAATTACTTTTTTTTTTTATTTTGGAATATGCATAATTTCTTGTTTCCTTTAATATATATTTATATATAACATTTGAAACAAAAATTATGTTCAAACTTCTGTTTATTTTTTTTTTCTTTTGGAATAGAAGGCCTTGAAATGTGCAAAATTAGCTGGTTGCAGGTAGAGCATATTTTGAAAGTAGAGACAGAGGCTCTACACTTCATGAGTAAAATATCTCTGCAAACAACTTCAACATCCATTTGTTGACTTCTGCAGTTCGCATAACGATGATTAGTTTTTCAATATATGATCAAATTTAGCCGTCCAATCTCACACACAGGCTGTTAACGTGTTCGATCCATTTATTTTGATTTTGATGTGAATTAGAGCTTTTGTAGAATCATTAAAGACGGAAAGCAGCATCCTTGATTCCAACACAGGCAGACCATGAATTCCTATAATCTCAGCAGCAACGGGCTTAGTGTCCCTTAGTCCCGTCCCACAGTAGACCGCCTCTAGTAGCTTCACCCCTTTGGATCGGTGAGTTTATTCAATCTCAACCAACCTTCCTCTTCAAGAATATTCAATAGGCTGACTTGCTGTTGATTTCATTTGATATTAGTTCAATTGATATTTATTTACCGTTTTCACTAGACTTTGTAAATATGGGTCGGCTGGGAATAGTAAAAGCTTCATGTTACATAAGGGCTATACAAATGATTATGTTGAATATATTTAATATAATATATAATTTAAGGAGGGGTAGGGTGGGGGGGGGGGGGAACTATGTTACATAAAAACTAGAGGAATTTTATTTCTAAATAGATTGACCCCCACAAGCTTCTCTAGTCCTAAAAGCCCGTGATAGCTTAGAATTCAATCTTAGGAGGATCAAATGCTGTAATGGTGGCTGCAATATGAATGCACTCTCCTCTCTGACATGTTTCATTTCTACTCAGAGGTATCTTCAACATCAGATTTGAGGCTCTGTTGCTCAGCCATTAAAAAGGTTGCAGCCTCTTCCATGTGCACCACCTCAAAGCTCAACCTAACATTAATTTTCAAATCCCTGCTGGTCAAGAAACCAGAAATGTCAGAGATCGTAGTAGGAAGAAAGTGACACCTAAGCAATAATCCTCTCTTCCACCGCCAGTTGTCATCCGAACTCACATAACTGTTGTGAAAATTAATGTCAAACAAATTTCCTACACCCCCTTTTGAAAAAATGGAAATATCGAAATAAGGTAAAATAGAAGTGGCACCTGCTGGCTTATCTTTCCACATCCACTCTTGCATACCATACATTCCCTGCGATGTTTTGAGGAAACAAGGGTTAGACTAAACAGAGACTGCACAATGGATGAAGTTGTGAACTGTCAGTTCCAAACTAGGGCAAGCCAACTTACCAATACACCAGAGCAAAATTCAAATATGTACACCAGAAAATATTACCATGGAGAACTCCCCCCTCCCCCCTTATTTTCGCTTTCTATATGTATAAGGAGTCAGATATTTTTAATGGCTATGCTCAAAATAAATACAGTGAATGGGGTGCTGAACATTACACAATAATGAAGAACTGAGTCAAATATACCCCCACCATTCCTATACATCAGTCACTTTCTAGAACAAATTGATGGTCTTATATACTAGTCACTTTGCATAAAAAAAGTGGAGTATTAATTATTTTTTTTGCAAAATCGCCCTTGTTTAAAACTTGATTTTTTTTAATTTGTAAAGTTATTCATTTTTAGACTATTTTAATGATTTAACTACCCCACCTTGGTTTCAGTGAGGTAGTTAGAAGTATCCTACATCAGATGTTATCTCTCTAGTCTCAGGACTGAAATTCCTCAGACATGGACTCAACTAGGGAACCATATAAGGTATGACTGACTAACAATTCCACTTTGACCCCTTCAGCGGTAGCATCAGCCATTGCCTACTACTACATAATCTACAAAATATCTGCGTCCAAGGGAGCAAATTCTACAAGAGTCCTAGAAACTTCTACAATAAAATTAGGACACAGAAAGATAAAGGCCATTTTACACAATTGAAAAAAAATGTTACCTGAACATTTTGATGACCTGCAGCTGCATATGCTTGGTACTAGCATTGCAAAAGGCAAAATCAGCATAATAAGGTCATCTTTCAACACTACACTAGATTCCAGATACAGACACTAAGGAAGACAGAAAGCTATTGCACCTGTTGCTGGTGAACCTGTCCTTGGAGTTGGCCTTGAGGTTGTAATTGTTGCATTTGAGGAACTTGCTGAGGTGATATTGGAGGCTGTGACTTATTTTGAGATTTCTGAACAGATGGCTTTTGCTGTTCAGATAATGTCAACTCTTCAGGTTTCTCCCACTATAGATTCATGTAAGAAAACTTTAGTTACAAAGTAAAATTAACCAAAAAGAGAAAAAGAAAAAAATAAACTCAAAGGCAACTCGAATAAATACCAACCCGACTTTCTCCGGTAACACTATTGTGATAGTACTTGAATCCCTCAGGAGATATATGCTCTGTCCAATCACATTTTGCAGGAGGTATGTTCTGGATTATTGGAGGTACAGCAGAAGCAGATAAGGATGAAGGCACATCTGCAGTTGGTGCAGCCCCCGTCCACTGAGACTGAAGAACAATTGAAAGTTATTAAAGGGAAGAAAAAAAAAACTGAACCCAAGCGTCCTATCTATACACAGGAGATGCACAAATGATGCATCTAATCAACCATCAGCAAAGTCACAAACTCGCAATAAAAAGTTCACAATCAGTCAGGTAATATAGTGAAAACTTGACAATCTACCAGTTGAAAACAATTCAAACACAATCAACGAAGACAATTCTGAAAACTTGCTTGCATTAAATCTGGAGGACCTCTTCTAAACCAAATTTCACAAGACAATTCCCTCAGTGAATTAAGCAAGACCACTCATTGCCAATTCATTAAACATCATGAACGTCAGAGATGTTCAACAGCTACAACAGTATCCCTCCACATCATGAACTAATTAATTCATTATAGTCTAAAATACCTGTTTTTTCATAGATTCTGCATTTTGCTGCAATGTTAAACCTTGACTAGATGGTTGCATCATCTGTATATGTTGTTGAAGCTGGGAGAAGGCCTTCTGAGATGAATGAAAGCTTGCTTGCAAAGTCTGAGTTTGTTGTGTCAACATTTGAGCCAACTGGGTTGGAGACTGCTGAGGCTGAAGTGGCTGCTGCTGCTGCATAGAGGTAGATAGTTGCTGTTGATGTGCAGTGGTCATTGTTGTATTTGTTTGCAAGCTGGTATCTAAAGGGGCATGGCCCTGGCCAGCTGCAGCAGGTGAAGCAACCTGCTGAGCTCCAGGCTGAGAAACTGGAAAGAGTCCATTTAGACCATGCATCTGTTGTGAAGGAAGATGACCAGCAGATAAAGGAAGTTGCGGTTGGCCAACCTGCCTAAATGATGCAAGAGAAGGCGGTGTTTGTGAGTAGGGGATCGGGGCTGGTGGGTACATCTGGAGGGAAGGCTTGTCCTGAGGTGATTGAATAGGCTTCTGCAGAGGCGACATTTGTTGGCTGGCAGGTGGAAAATGTGGAATGTTTTGATTGAAACTCTGAAAGCAACGAGACTTTTACAAATCTATTTCAAGCTGGAAAAGATGGAATGAAACCGCAATAATCTCCATATACCTGTTGCGACATTGGTGACAGAGCCTGTCTTTGAAAAGGACCATTTGAAGGGCCTCCAAAGCCATTCCCAGGAGCGCCCTAAATTTATTTAAACATAAGTAAATGGATGGTGCAAACAACATATTTCCATAGAAGTTGATAATTAATAAATATAACAAACAAGGAGGAACAGAAGAAATAAAAAGGAAATAAAAATACGTCTAACCATAAATTCCACAGCCTCAAAAGCTTTTACCAAATTAGCATCTCTATGCATAGTATAACGTTTTTTTTTTCCAGAATACCACATTTTATGGATCCATAGACTCCATCTATTTTCTTCAGAAACTTGGTAACTGGCTATCAGCCGCCCTGCTGATTACATCTTAAAATGAGAACCTTTCTTTATAGCATTCCTTCCTCATTAATTGAGAGGATAGAAAGATAACAGCATATCATTTTAGAGGTGGAGCGTTCTCACTATTAGAATTTAGAAGCGTTAAGATCTTCACTCTAATTTTATATTTGATAAGGTGGGTATCCGAGTGCATCTACAGTAATAAAGTTCAACCTCAAGAGAGAGAGTTCTCCATACAGTTAAACCAAGAATTGATACAACAATTTAGCCATAAGTCTCTCAAATCATACGTGACAAGTCACAGATTTTGCATGTACATTTCATCCTAAAAGCTGAAGCTCCTCATGCCTCACAGGGCATTGTTTTGGGAAAATGGCTACATGTAACCAAGTTGAATGTCTTTCTTCACCTTCTCTTGAATGGACAACTTCTTGTCTAAAAGAGAGGAAAATAACTTACAGCCAAAGTTTAGAGAATGAATATAGATTAGGGAACCTCTCTTGCACTGTCGCACACTAGTGGGACAATCAAGGCTGAAAAGATGATATCAAATACCGAGAAAATCAAAATGAACTGTTCAATTACATTTCATTACACATACACACAGAGTAGTCACATCAGTTAACCTTCACAACTCAATGGGAGTTCTTGAACTCAATCCCTGGAATCAAGCAATTCTGGCTTGAATCACTTTATTCTATACATTCAGAGACATTTCAGAGTCTTCCAACAATATGAATAGATGGAAGATTAAATTGGTTAGAATCAAGAAATTCAAATTATAAATTGCATGCATGATTTAGATCAAATTGCAATCTTCTCAAGTATAGATAAAAACTTCAACAACAATAATAATGGTATCTTTTCATGTGAAATGGTAGCTTTAATAAATTAAAAAAATCAAATATTTGATTTTGCGTAAACTTTTATGGAAACATCAAGTCTATACTTACTGCATTCATAGCCAATGTCATGTCCATGTCACCAGATCTTGGAAGCAATGGAGACCACAGGTTATGCAGACCAGTGTCAGATGATGGCCCCATATTTGAAGGATGCATTGGACGCCAAGCATTGGGAGAAGAGGCTTGATCACCCATGGGATCATTAACAATGAATGGAGGTCTGAAAAAAAATAAATACAGAATGACGCAATATATAAATCCCAAGCATGAAGGGAAGGCAATTGATGAATCATTCAGAAGACAAGAAACTAAGGAAAGGAAAGGAGGGAGGAGGAGGTACCTAGAACTTGGTGCTTCAAATCTTGGACCAAATGCTGGATGTCTTGGACTGGGTACTTCAAATCTTGAACCAAATGCAGGACCCCTGCAATCCGAAACAAAATATTAGAAACCTCATACTTATAGAAAAAACATAATGAAAGCATATATAGGACAATTAAAATACATAGTCAAAAGTGCTGAATTTCAATCAATCATTTGGTACAAGCAGATTGATAAACATTCATATGTATGCTGACAAGAGTTTAGGGTAAAAGTTCATAATGAGTCAAGATTAAAAGAAGAGAACAAATTGCTTCTCTTCATTTAAAGTAATAAGCATACATTCAAAAAGAAAAGGAAAAAATGAAAAATAGTTGTCAGCCAATAGAAGATCAGGTTCAAGCATTAGGGGTACATCTGAATGATAGTTTAGCAAAGTTTACGGATCAATCTTCAACAGTCACTGGGATTGGTGCCCTTTTGTCCACCTCTTATGACAAAATTTATGCTCGTTTCTAGACACTGCAGCCATTTGAACTGGTCCTGCTTAATAAATAGGGCTACAGTGGACCTTGAGTTCAAATTGTTAAATAAAAAAGCAGACTCCCAGCTTAACTTTTATTTTATATACATATCAGTGAACAAGCCTATCACTCAACCAAGTCTGAATATCCATGCTTCGTTCCATCCATTAACATTCTAGTTAACTTAGAAGCTTAAATGACAGCAGACGCTTGAGGTAACAAACCTTGAATCCCCTTGTCGAGGTCTCTTAGGATCAGCAAATCGTACAGTTAAAGGTTGATCACACCCCTTCACAGAGAAATACGTGATAATAAGCAGAAAACTTTCACGTGATTAAAGTAGAAATTATAACAGAAACCGGTATAATTTTTCTTACTCTCATTGTATAAATTCCATTAAGTGCATCTATAGCTGCCATGGCCATATCTCTGTGAGAGTATTTAACAAAACCACATCCTTCAATCAAAAGAGGAAAAAGATTATATACGGTCA
This sequence comes from Leucaena leucocephala, assembly GCA_037074615.1. NCBI lineage: Eukaryota > Viridiplantae > Streptophyta > Magnoliopsida > Fabales > Fabaceae > Leucaena > Leucaena leucocephala. The sequence goes on along the minus strand of CM073533.1, from coordinate 7,232,007 downwards.
TCCAACATTGGAGTTAAACACACAGCCAGAGTCAAGGAAAACCCAACATAAAAATGAATAGCCTCCAAATTACCATTTGGAGGAAAGGGTAAAATATAGAAATAAGTAAATCAATGAATATGTACTTTCCCAAGAACAATTAGAAGGCAGAAACCCAAAAAATTCCCCCTCCCTACCAAACAAAACAACGTTAAAGATTTAACAATTATGTGGTCAGAGATTATAAGTGTTAGATTATTTTACAGAACAAAATAGTCATCGATTTTCCACTAAAGATCTCACAAGGATAAGGGACACACCGCGGCTTTGCTTCTTCTCATCACGCATCAGATAAACATCTTCAACGCATCCATATTTTGAGAAGATCTAATGCAAGAGACATCATTTAGTTTCATGTTCTAAGCATTCCAAATGTTAGGTGTCACATATCACCAAAGATAGATATACCAATGCCCTTAAACCAAACTGCCAAAGCTCACATTTTCTAAAAATAATTGTATAATTGTATAATACTTAAATATTATACAATTATATGTATACATAATGGAAATGGATGAATGTCTGAAATGTGAAGATAACGGGTGCATTAACATACTTCCTCAACTTCCTTTACAGTAGCCTGTTTGTTCAGAGAGCCCACAAATAATTTGTATTCAACTGCACCTTCAGAAAATATTAATATACAGCAACATTAAATAGTCAGTACAAATACTCAGAAAATTCATGACAAGGTCGTGCTAATGCATGCCCAAAAAAAAAAACAGCTGAACAATGATGAAACTTGTATTACTAATTTATTTCATTTCAACTAAGCTGTTGTTCTAAGTTCCAAAATAAATAGAGATTGTACATATGATGCTGACAGCCTAGCTAGATTTGCTCATGGGATCACAGATAATCTCCTCACCTTTGAAGAACCACCCCCTAGGTTAGGAGAAGGTGGTTGATGATTAGCACTCTTGTTTCTCATTATTTTGTTCATTTTCTCTTTTGATTGATGTATGTATGTTATCCAATTAATAGAAGTTATAGATCTATTCCCCAAAAAAAAAAAACAGATTTCACTAGACAGGTTGAATTTTTTTTATTGGGACCAGGGAAGTCCCCAGCAATAATAGACGCTAGATACAATGCATAGAAACTCATAAAGTACAAATTTTCAGTCTTTGCAAAACAGCTACTCAACAAATAAATTTGAAGAGATAGAATAACAAATGTAAACATGAAACACGAATTTAACACCCGTAACTACAACATTCTTCAATGGTCTGACAGGCCAAAGATCTTGTTAACATGAATAATTATCAGGGAGGAATTCCAATCAAGAAACAGCTGAAAATAACTACGAGGACTAAAAATACCAACATTATTCGAATTTCAAAATCAAGATGTCAATAGTTCTTAGAAACATTACCAAGGCGTTCTCGTTCACCATCAGCATATCTCACTTGGATTGGACCAACACCCTAATATAACAAAAAAAAGTGTGAGAAGACCAGTATCTAACACCCCTACTATTTAATATATAAAATTCAAAGCACAACAGCTCACTCCAGGAAGAATATGCTGATTGTGCAATGCTTTAATTGCTTGATCAGCTTCATCAGGGGAAGCATACTTTATGAAACAACAACCTGCAGCAATCCCAAACCGTTCTTAAAAATACAACTCCAAACAACCATATGGCTGGCTATTAAATAAAATTTAAGGGGGCTGCATTTCTCACATACTGACGGGTGTAGTCAGAGAATCTTGATTGCATATCATTTGCTCATTAAATTATTGTATAAGCATGACAATTAAATTGAATATGCTTGCCATGATTTAATAATAAGAGTCACAGAACCTTGATTGCATATCCTTGGTCATTAAATTTATTGTATAAGCATGACAATTAAATTGAATATGTTTGCCATGATTTTATAATAAGAACCACAGATGACCACCCATTAAATGACAATCAAGTTTGCCATTCATAAGCTTACTAGTGAAACGTAGAATTCCAACAAACACACCAATTACTACAATGTAACAATCAAATTTTTATCTGGTAAGCCACACTTCAAGCCCACCTCTGTTCATTTTATTTAATTAAATGTAACAATCAACATTTCTATGCTCATTTATTAAGTAAACGTTTTGGGTATTACATTCAACCTCATACTATAAACAATAATTGGGAATTTGTTCCTTGGATGCACCTAAAGTTGCAAGAGCAAGATCTACTAGCCCTCCAAGATTTTGAATCTGCTGCACAACGACCAGTTTACAGCAAGCTTATATCTTATGCTCCTTCTAAGATGACAGGATAAGGACCAAAAAGGCAGTGGCCAAGTATTTGGCCCAGGACTGCAACAGGGTGTTACATGAACTAGCAACACAGGTCAGAGGCTCCAGTCTGGACGGTTAAACTGGCATACAATTGAACCAGTTGACCCACCAGTTTTTTTTCTGACACAGTTTATTGGACCCATTTTGTAAAATTTTCAAATTTAAACTAAGGCAGACTACCTGTGCTCTATCCATCAATTTCTCATGATTTTAACTTACATATGACTTACATTTCAAATTATACGCATAGTAAAGGCAGTTGGGATATTCATTACCAAACTAAACTGATCTAAAGCCGATCAAAACTGAATCAAAAAGGTCCAAATGAGTATGTAACACGCCAAAACTGACTCTGGTTTGGTTGTCAGTTTAACCTCCCACATATTGGACCAATGGCCCAGGCAAGAAATCATACAGATGAACATTCATAGAATGTAAAAAGAAATCATAAATACCTTGCTGCTGTCCTGTCTTTCTATCCTTGATCAGAGCAACCTCAACCACATTCCCATGTTGCTCAAACAAAGGCCGAATCTGACAGAATAATTGAAACATGATAAATTTTAGCCACAAACATAATGCAAAATGAGAACGAGTGCTGTTAGTAATAGAACAGGCATCCTTTAGAACCCAGAAGAAAGTCATCTGAACGCTTATTCTTGCTTTTTCCATGTGTTAATAGTTTGAAAATCAAACTTTTCAAGACCCCAACCCAAACAAAAAAAGATGAGGAGGTTAAATGACTTACATCTTCTTCAGTTGCTGTCCGAGGAACAGATCCAACAAAAAGCTTGGCAAAACTTTCCCCACCAAAACGGTCTTAAAATTAAAGGGGAAAATGTCAGTCATCTTCATTTCACAATGTGCTGGAGGAGAGGTAATTGCAAATAAAGTGGAAATACAAGAAATGGACCAATCAATCAACTCCATGCTAATGAAAACAAACATCTCCAAAAAAACTGACAAAGAGCAACAGATTCAAAATGCAAATATGCTCCAGCAGCAACAAATACAAGTAACAAAACCACTGAGATTTAAGTAAAACTTAGATTTTACATTACTTGTTTATCCCACATCCTGAAAACCTGCTTTCTTTATATACGATTTCTAAATATGAATAACACCATTTTAATGTTTCCATTGCAGGGGAACACCCTAGTGTTGCCTAAATCTAGATTTGCCAGTCTGCAGTACTTATCCAGATATCAAGTCACGGTAGAATGGGATAAACCTACAAGGGATGCTATTTTTTCTCTTTCGTTTTTACCACAGAACCATGGCTTGATGTGAAAAGATGAAAGATTGATATGGAAAAATAAGTTTAGGGTAACCAAGAGAAAGAAAAAAATTATGACACTGGAATTAGGTTACGCTTGTGTGTTTATACAAATTATAAAAAATGACTACTTTCTCTATACATCCAGCATTGTACGGTGTTTGAGGTGAATTGTATTGTTCATAGCTAAAGAACTAATGAATAGTATGACTTCTGATAATTTTATTATATATATTGCAACATTGCTTTTGCAATCCTATTTAATATTCTTTCTCTATACATCCATCGCAAATTATTCTTTCATGTTTTATACATTTTATAATAATCATTGTTTCCTATTTAATCATGAATCCTTCCACAAATCATATTTCTTTCCTTACATGTTCATCCCTTTCAATAATTTTAAATTTTCCACATGTTTCTTTTTTTAATAATATTTATTTCAATAATTAATAATTTTAATATTTTAACTTTTTAATGAAACAATGACATTAGATCAAAAATAAAACTATAAAACCTATATATATATAAGAACATATAAAATTTGAGTTTTTTAAAAATATTTTCCATGTCTATGATGTCCCTTCCAAATTGAACATTTTAACCAGACCCCATTTTTTTTCTTCCTTGTCCATCTGCCACTCTATTGATCGCTTTTTTCAAAAGCCAAATTTAGGATCTCCCACTGTCCCATCCTCTCTCAATCCTATTCACGTGATGCGTAATCTTCCTCGCCAAATTCAGTCCTAGCAACTATGCTTACAAGTTTGACCTTGACGCGTTCCTATAAACTTGCGTTGAAGGCTACAGTCTGAACAGTGGCTTGAACTGCAGAGGACGGGCCAGAGGAGTTGTGGAATGTGTACTAAACTCCCCTTCATCATTTCAAGGTTTCCTACCATAAATCACTATGACACTGTTCATCCATTGCTCTGTTCTTTTGCCACTCAATAGGCAAACATATATCATTGTGGAAAGGATGATTGGGAAAAGGGTTCAGAGGGTTGAAGGGCAAATTAGGCATCAAGGTTACAGACAAATTTTTATTTTAGAAATATGGGGGAAAAAAAAGCTAAAACAACTGCTAGATAAAACATCTCCAAATAATTGCTGCCAAGGGTATCTAAAAGTTGCTGCTCCAGTGTATAGAAGATAACTGAACATGCAAATTAGTACGACTACAACTTTCACCCCCAATGGACTCTCTGGCTTCCCATCGAGGCCATATAAGGAATGCTAAAGTGTGAGCACTTAAGCATCAAAAGAATAAAAATCCAAGCACTACTAATAGAAGCATTAACCATATCATAAGCATCCCAAAATATAAAAAAAAAAGTTATCCTCATCTCTCCAAAATATAAAAGTGCAGTTCCCATGCATCTAGTACACAATTGCTGTGCAACAAGTGAACAAGTAAGAAGTGAATAATAACTACAGTCTCAAGCGACCAGGCAAGCATGCATGTGATTTTAAGAAGTGAAGAATAACTAAGATCTCACATTGACGGGGCCCAATTAGACTGTTTGAAAAACCACCCCCCATTCTAAATTACAAAGTCAAATTCAATGCAAAATTTTAACAAGAAAACAAGAGTTACACTAACCTGGCGACCCTCCACGTCCAGAGAAGGGAAACCCTCGTTTCTGACCAGACAGTGGCTGTCCCTGACGACCGTTAAACCCAAACCCCCCAGAACCCTCACCACTCACTGACCTAAACCCATCGCTGCCGCCAAAACCCGGTGATCGGAACCCTGAACCCCTTTCAGGAGAGCGACGGGGTGAGCTGTCAAACTGACGGTGGTGAGAGGCTCCACCACCGCGGTTGTTGTTAAAGGGAGCGTCGGAGAAGCGGGACGGAGCTCTGGAGTGACGATATGGGTGAGAATCGCGGTTGTTGTTGCCATAGCGGTCTCCTCTGAGCCTATCCAGCTTGGCGAACAGAGTGAATCCCTAACCCTAAAACCTTAATTTTTCAGAAAATAAAGCAGAGAACTGAATAACTGGCAAGTTCTGAGTCAATTTTCGGGAGGACGAAATGCTAGTCTTGTCAACAGGAACGAAAAACCGAAGCTTTTTATGAAGCGTTCGGCCGCTTCGGACAACGACGAATGAGGTAAAGGGAAAACAGCGAATGTTGGATTTTAATCATTTTATTACTTGGGCTTGATGTCGTTTGACTCTTCTTTACTGTCGTTCAATTCCCTCCGGCAATGAATGATTGAATGTAGAGACGACTCGGCATCTTTCCAAGTCTATTATTACATTTAAGAGGGGCTTCATTGCAAATAAAACGACGTCGTTCTATTAAAGTAGGGGCAATTTGGATAATTCGCAACATTTGAGTTAGTGAATTGAATTGACCTACAAAAATGCACTCGCATTCAAACAACGTCCATCATCAAAAAGCGACAAGGGTCATCCTTTTCCTTTGATAATGGCCGATTGGCTTATAAAAGAGTATATAAAAAAATTAATTTTAAATAAATTTTTATTTAAAATAATAATAAATAAATTAGTATTTATATAATTATTATTAGAATAATTTTTATAATTAGTAAATTATTAGAAATAGTATGAGATAAAGTAATAATTAAATAATTAAATTATTATTTTAATTTATTTATAATTAATTTTTAGTATTTATTATTTATCATCATCTTCGTCACTTTTGCTCCCAACCACACCCTTATTTAGTGACAACAACGAGTGATTGATGACTTAGCCACAGTCTTATTTAGTGACAATGACAAGTGATTGACGACCTAACTATAGCCTAATTTTGCTCTACCTACCTCCAGCCCTTTTTTATCACCTTCCGTCATGAGATCTAAAGATGCAGACAACAAGTAAACAAGAGATGAAAGAGTGACAGAGAAGAAAGAGCACGGCAAGTGAATGGCAAAGAAGAAAGAGTGGTGATGGAGAACGGGTGCAAAAGAAAGAAAGTTTACCAAAACAATGTATCAAATATTGTGACGAACTCTATAGCACAAGTCAGTGAAGCTTTTATCCACAAATGTTGACTGAGAAAGAAGAATAAGAGGAAGAGGATGTGATTACGCAAAGAGAAAAAGAGGCAATTAAGAGGACCTGTGTGTAAAAAGATGAGAGAGTGTGTTAAAAAAGTAGAGGTAAAATAGTATTTTTATACCTATGATTACTTATTTTTTTTTATCCAATAGATATTCTCAACAACTTATGTAAAACTATAGTTTTAAACAATAATTTAACCTATAATTACTTATAGATATTTAGGTTTAAACTATAAATTAAGCTAAAAAACTTTTTAAAATTATAGTTTAAATAATCATCTAGTTAAAAACTTGGGGTCCAATTAGCCTTGGATTTGCTTTTTTTTTTAAGGTTAATATTATTGTTTGTAATTATAATTAATCAAATTTTGATTTTAATCCTTATAGTTTTAAATTATGATTTTCAATCCCTATAATTTCATGAAGGCCTTGATATTTATAGATCAAAATCAAAACATATAAAAAATATATAAATCAAAACTAAAATTTGTTAAAAATATATGGACTTAAAAAAGTTTAGTTTTAGTTTATATATTTTTAATAAGTTTTAATTTTAATATCTATATTTAACATAATTAATTAATGCCATTAAATATTTAAATTTTTATGAAAATATAGGGACTAAAAATTATAATTTGAAATTATAGGGATTAAAATCAAAATCAATCCAACTATAACCCCTTTCTTCATAATTATTGGGATACCTAATATCTAGTATTTTTTTCTAAATCTTATTATTAAGTATGAAGCAATCAACTAATCTTTTGCCACTAAGATGCCTCTTTATATGGACATTTTTTAACAAAGTGGGGGATCAAACATAAATCTTTCCAGTATGACGAGATCTAATTAATCTACCCCGCCTTAGTTTTACTTAAGGTTCCAACAACTGATCAACCTTATGTATATTCCTTTCTTTTTTTGTTCAAACGATATTCCCATATAATAAATAAAGCAAGAGGTCAAGTGTTTTCCTAGAAATATTTTTTTACTATTAGCCTGTAGATAAAATGAGATACATTATAGTATTTTGTGGTTATGAAAAAAATGTAATTTTATATTTTTCATGAATTTTGGAAAGAAAAATCAAAACCGTGATATATATATTTTTTAGCCGTCCACTCGATTCACTAGAATTTTATCCCAACTATATTCAGATCCGACCTGCCTTATGTACCTAGCTATGGTGGGTGAGTCTCTTAATAGAAATTTTTTACATATGCTAATATTTAAATTTAAAATCTTATTTAAATAATATTAAACTGTTTATTATTAGGATCAATCTCTGTTAGTCACCGTGATATATTAATCCAACAGAAGTGGTCATCCTTCTTCCTCTTCATCTTTTGAGATGGGCAATGATCCAATTTCATAGTGGGATATCTATCTTTTAACATGGTATGGACGAACCAATCATAAATACTTATTTTGATATTTTTGTGCCTTTAATCAATCTATGTTTAGAATTAGACAAGAGGAGGTTGATCAGAAGTGCGATTCATATTCCTATAGTCTAGTACAAATTTTTCTTTATTAATGCTAGTCATACGTTAGATATTTACTAGAAAAGCTTTGTTGTTATTTGTAATCCTCACAACTCGATTAGAATTAGTCGAGTATTGTTAAAGTCTTCCCTTTGTAGGGGAATCAATCACCCCTGAGTATACAACCAAGGAAGTGCCATATAGAACCTATCATACTACTTTATTATCTTTATTTTAGTTATTTTTTTTATAAATTAAAAAAAATAAAAAAATAATCAATTATAATTAATATAAAAATTAATTAATTAATTTAAATATATTAAAAAATATATAATATTAATTTATTTTAAGAGTTGAATTTATCGTTGATTTATTTAATTTTTTAATATATTATAAAAATATAATTATTTTTTATATTAAAGATTAAAGAGGGGAAGGTTTCACTCATCTCATAATAAATTATAATATTAAAAAACGATTACAGTAAATAATAAATAATCCTTAATAATTCAGCATGCATGAATATAAGGAATTACGATCAGAAGGACAATAAGGGAAAATAATGAAATTGAAAGCTGCAAATCCAAAGCAAATTAACATTTTAAGAGAGCTTTTACTAAATTTTAATTTAAAAAAATTAAAATAAATAATTATATTTATTTAAAAAAATCATACACTAAACACTAATTTAAAATTATAATTTTAAATAAATTTATAAAATTTATTTTTAAAATAATAAAAAAAATTATAAACTATCTTATATTTATTTATTTTCTTAACTCTTCTTCTCTGCACTGCCATTTTTGCCTGTCACCATTACTCGGAGGGAGGAGGGTGCTCTGTAGTGGTAGTCATCGGTGGGAGGTCATGGTTGACATCGGGAGATGGTGGAAGTCATAGAGATCATTGTTCTGGTTCTTCAGATCCCGATATTGTCTGGCTTACCTTCTCTCCTATTTTCGTCATCGTCCGGTCCTCACTCCGCGTCTCGTCTCCGTGTCTCTATCTCTTGTCAATTCCCATTGTCACTACTCGCCACCCAGATTCATCGACCCGTCTTCTTCACTCACTCGTTCTAATGTCCAGTGTCATTTTTCTTCTTCGCCCTAATCCCATACAAGCTCAGACCACATTAATTTGCCCTTATTTTTATAAACCCATAATTACCAATATTAAGAAGAAACCCAAGATATTAAACAAAAACCCCTCGTCTAGAGATTGGTTTTTTTATTCCTCATTCAACACTTGTCGAGTTTGCCGTCCGACGCGATATGCGGTTCTCAGCACTCCGTGGTTGTTCTCCGGCAAGTATGAAATTGATTCGTTCAATCTAGCTTTGAATCTATATACAAATTAATTTGTTCCTCTCATCTGTTTATTGTCTCACCGTTCGTTCTTTTTTATTTTACTTTTTTCATCTTAATTAAACGGAAGAATGTCAGCATAAATTGTCATTCTTCAGTGGCTTGAAGGAGTTGCCTGATCTGCACCAAAATATTTGTGATTGGATGAAGCTAAAAATTTAAGATTTAAATTTAAATTTAAATAAAATATAAATTTTAATTTTTTTTAAAAATAAATAGTTATATTTTTAAATAAAATTTTAGATTAAATTATAATTTAAAATTAATATTTTAAATAAATTTATTAAAATAGCTTATGAAATAATAAAATAATTTATGAATTAATTAATTATTATATCATTAGTATTTTTTTATATATTTTCTCATATTTTTTATACTCTTTTTATTTTTTTATATTTTTTTTATATTTTCTCTATTTTTTTTCTTATAGCATATCTCCTCTCCTCTCATATTTTATCTTTCCTCATTTAATATTTATACTATTTTTTATAATTTACTAATAATAAAAATACTTTTAAAAATAGCTATACAAACGTTTATTTATTTAAAACTATTTTTTTCATAATTTAAAAAAAAAAGTTTTATAAACTATTTAATTTTTTTTATAAACTCGTTTTTAAAATCCTATCTAAATAGGCCTATAGTGTATATTTGGATGAAGTTAAATACTAGATTTTAAACCTAAGTTTAGGTAAAACTTAAATTTTAAAAAAATTTAAAACAAACAGTTATATTTGTTCAAATAGATTTCTAGACTAAATTATAGTTTAAAATTAAGATTTTAGATAAATTGGTTAGAATAACTTATAGATCAATAAAAAATTTATGAACTAACTAATTATTATATTACCTATATTTTTTTATACTATCTCTCTTATTTTTTCTTATACCTTTTCTTTTCTTTTATACTTTTTCTTATACCCTCTTTCTTCTCTTTTTTATACCCTTTCTCTTCTTATCTCTTATCTATCCTCATTTAATACTCATATATTTTTTATAATTTATTAATAATAAAAATATTTATTTATTTAAAATAATTTTTTTTATAAACTATTCTCAACAAAACTTTTTCTAGAAAGTGTGCTTGACATTCAAAACGCAAACACCACCATCATTCAGGATGTTCAACAATTCGGCCTTGCACAGCTATGCCAAGTTTTGTTCTTGCTAACTTTATCCTAGAGCTATATAAGAAGTTCAAAACCCATAAAATATACACTAAATATACTCTACCTAACCTAATAAAAAATAACTTAATGTAAAATGAATAATTTCAAACAGAGCCAATATCTGAGTTGAGCCGAGTATCGAGCAGGGATTGCTATCCTGCCCAATTAATTATTTTTATATATATTAAAATTTATAAATTATATTATTTCATATAGAATAAATATGATAAATATTAATGATTAAAAGATAATTTTACACATATAAATAGTCAAATAATTAAATATATCATTTATGAAATAATATAATAAATATTAATGATTAAAAGATAATTTTACACATATAAATAGTCAAATAATTAAATATATCATTTAAAATTTATAACTAAATTGATTTTTTTTTATTTTTTTTAAACTATAATAATCATCGTATATTTTTTTCAAATACTTTATTTTTATCAATTTTAAAGAGATTGATGCAAAATTATAATTATAAACTACTTAGACTTTAATATTTTTTTATATGCTATAGATTTTAAAATTTTAATTATTATCTTTTTTTTATCTTATTCTTAGTAAATTTTATATATTATTTAATTTTTGAAGACATAAGAATATAATATTATTTTATAAGTTTATAATTGCATATTTTTTCCACAATATAAACAGGATATTATGACTTAGATATATCCCCATATATGCCCAACCGTCCATGCCCAACCTAAAATAATTAAAACTTTTATTATATATGACTAAATATCGAACTGTAAAATATAACTCATATTTTTTAAGCAGAATGTCAAGAGTTGTTTTGTTCATGCACACCCCTAGTTCATCCTTCAAACTCGTGTAATTCGCTATCGCCGGACTGTTCGCTGCTTCTGTTGTCGACTGTAAGAGGGAACAAGACAGTAGAGAGAGAATAAAGAAAAGAAAAAGAAAAAAAAAATAGTGCTTATGGTAGCAATAGTTGCTGGCAGCGCGTAGTGATTATTATTTTTTTATCTCATTACAATAATTCACTAATCACATAAAAACTTTTTTATAATAATCATAAAAAAATTATTTATTTATAATTATTATTTAAATTTTTTTTCTATCAGTCATTTTCTACAAAATTTTTAAAAATTAAATAGATATAAGTCTTTCTTATTTCTTTCTTGGTCATTTTAATTTCTTGTTTCTCGGTCTTTGTTCAGAAAGCAAAACAGAAAGAAAGAAGTTTCCTACCATCATGTTCATCTAATTCCATGATCTCAAATCTTTTTGTAGAAAGAAGGATTTTTCTTTTGGATCCAAGAAATCAATAAAAAAAAAAAATGCTGCAGAACACTCTCATCATCACATTTCCA